>CM017904.1:12341425-13662449 GCA_008369825.1 Triplophysa tibetana | reverse complement strand
AAATGAGTCCGAATGGAACAAATAGCTCCCATACACTTGACCATCGTTCCCATGAGCCTGGTACATCCTGTTTACATCTCACCAATGGACACTTATCCTCTCCTCATTGGCAAGGACGCTGTAGATCGTTCGAGCCGCTGATGGATTTTAAACAACTAAAAATCTGGGCTAAGTGCGAGAACCACTGCCATTCCCCTCAATAAACTCAGTCAAAGTGCATCGCCAGGTCACAGAGGTCAATGGCCAAACCCCAGCCGGTCGCGAGAAAACCGACTCAAGGTCAGCGCCAAGTTCAGGGACTCCACTCTGCTCCCTACAACCGGCCGAGGACCCAGATAACTACTGCCCTCTGGTCCAGGAAGCATCTACCTGAACGACTGGAAATAACAGACACTGTTTTGGCATTATGGGCAGACAACTCAGCTATCAGCGCCACGCTGTTTAAAGCCTCATCTACACACACCAGACATTCCCTTTGTAGCTAAAAGCACGCGATTCCCATTAGACTCCCACCTGTCAACCATGGTGACTGCTAAAGGTTTGCGCTTTGAACTGAACTGGAATGGCCGTTTTTAACCATTACTTCCTTGTTCTTCAGGATTCACCACATGACATCTACCTTGGGGCAGATGTCCTTGTCCCCTCCAAGCTCACGTAGACACTATTAGATGTGGTGTGGGCCCCATTGATTCACAACCCCCTGGGGACCCCATCAACCACACACACCTTGCATCGGGTCAGACCATCCCTGAAGTCTGTACCCTGGTGAATGAACTTGAAACCCACCGCGGTACCAGCCTACACCAAAGGGGTCGCCTGTTCGGCTCAACATGCGATGTGGTCAACTCTCAACCACACACTGGCCTACTTCCAGCCATCAATGGACTGCATGGAGCTTGGCCTCACCCTGGAAGCCACACCCCTCACTGAAGTCACATCCCGTGCAGTATACATCCTGTTTAATAACTGCACGTGCTACACCTATTAAACTTCCTAAGGGCTACCGTGTAGATGGTTAATCATCCAAGATTTCCATGACTTTGAACTCCCCATACCCAGTCATAGGTCACATCCCACCACCATTGATTCCGGAGGGGAGCTTAGATAACACAGCTTTCACATCACCCTTCCAGATGATCTCACTTGCTTCTGTCATGCAATCGCTAAAGAACAGGTGTGCAGACCGAAAGACCAAGACTATCTTTCATGTACACTGTCTGTAGCCAACCCATCTGTGAAGACAATGAACCCAACGCTCCTGTAACTGTCAACCAGACAGATGACGCAACGATGAGGAGCCTTACCCGGGATTTGAGGCACAAGTTCAACAAATCCTGAAGGATGCAGATGCCATAGGACAGGGAAGACCTCCAAAAACTTCGACAGGTCCTGTATAAGTACAAAGCGTCATTTGCCAAAGACTCTTTAGACTGCGGCCTCACCCAACCTCATATGGTGCGAATTCCCTCGCACCCAAATGCTCCCCCCACGTTCGTCAGGCAGTACAAAATCCCCATTGCTTCACATGAGCCAGTACAAGAGATCATCAACTCCATGCTGGAAAAGGGTGTCATCCGGCCCTGTAACAGTACCTATTCAGCACCCATATGGCCCTGTCCTCAAACCAAATGGCAAGTGGCGACCTACAATTGATTACAGGAAACTAAATCAACAAGTACCCTTGTCCCGATGGCCGATGACTCAGCTGGATCAAGAGCTCCCCAGGATAAGGGGGGCTACCATCTTCTCTACACTTGATGTAGCTTCAGGATTCTGGACTATACCGTTGCACCCGGAAGATCAACACAAGCTGGCTTTCCCCTTTGGGAGCCGACAGTATACCTTCACACGGTGCCCCTTTGGGTATGCCAACTCACCACCGAATTCAACATCTTCCTTAACAAAGCGTGCCCGGATGCCAGAGTAAGAGGCAATCTCATCTACGTAGATGACGTCCTAATGAAAAGCAAGACTGTAGCGACCACCTAAAAGAGATAGACCATGTCCTGGACCAACTAACCACAGCAGGTGCTAAGATTGCTCTCCATAAAGGACAATGGGGTAAAACCAAGGTGAACTACGTCGGACTTCTCATAGGACCACATGGTATTGAGCCCCAGTCTAGCCGAATTCAGGCCATACAGAACATTAAAACTCCTGCAAACATCTCAGAACTGCGAAGTTTCCTAGGAGTGTGCAATTACTCACGACAGTTCATTGAAGATTACTCCGACATTGCACGACCTCTAACTTCCCTTCTCTAAAAAGGCTGCCCATTTCTGTGGACTGAAGCCCAGGACACGGCTGTGACTGAGCTCAAACGACATCTTTGCTCAGCTCCATGTCTTGCCTACCCCGATCCTCATAAGAGTTCTACCTCGAAGCTGGATTCTCTAACCACTGCCTCAGCGCTGGTCTGTACCAACGACACGACCAGGACAAGAGAGTGGTCGCTTATGCCAGCAAAACTCTGCTCCCACCCGAGCTGAAATATTCAGACTGTGAAAAGCCCTGCTCTGCACTGTGTGGGCATTCAGCGATGCTCCAATTACATTGGAGCACAAAAGGTGATCATAGAGACCTGCCACCAGCCTGTCATGTCCTCAATAGTCAACGTATCAGAATGCGTCGTCACCAATGCACGCATAGCCATGTGGTTGATGGCCCCTCCAAGGACGCAACATTGAAGCACGGTATGCTCAAATCACAGGTCTGCACTGGGCAATGGACTTGCCGCTTGTCAAAGCTGCTCTGATGACACACACCACCACAACGTTAGAGACAATGGAAACCCAGCTGCAACAATCCACCACTCACAGGTACTTTGAAGAAAATGTATGCAAAGGCATGCCAACGGCGTACGTCGACGGTTGCTCATACAACCACCAGGGTACCCTAAGCTGGAGCAGGTGTTTTGTGGGTAAACAACAACCTTGTCCACCCCAACACTTCAACCTGGGACCACAGTCATCACAGTGGGGCGGAAGTGGCAGCCATTCTGATCACCCTCCAGATTGCCGCGGCTAACATCAAAGAAATCCTTATCTGCACGGACTCAAACTACGCCAGACTGAGTTTCACATGCCATCTCCTGGCTGGACACAAACATTGTTTCAGAACTGCTAACAACAAGCCAGTCAAGCATCAACCCTGTTCCAATCATGCAACGCAATCACAAGGGAACGTGACATGCTTGTCTACTGGAAACAGGTAAAAGGGCATTCGAAACAACCTGGCCAGACACAAGACTTGAATGCCAGACAGATGCCCTTGCGAAAGCAGGTGCACTCTATGGCGACCCGTGGTCGCCTCCACCCACCACCACCACCCGCTCTGTGGCGGCAGTTACACGCAGCCGAAGTCTCGCTGACGCTGCCTCCCCGGCTTCACAATCTCTATCACTAGCTCCCCAGATTTCTAACGATGACATAGCTTCACTCCAGCCTCTGACGACACCACACAAGCTATGTTGAACCACCTTTCTGACCCTCCTCCTACCCAATCACGTCTGCTGACCTTGTTAAAGTGCCCGGCCTCAAGCGTTTGAATGACATAAAGCACACGTTGCGTGTGACAGACAACATCCTCTGGTACGCCCCTGAGGAACTCACAACACCAAGCTTGTGGTTCCCCATGCCAAAGGGGGTCATGCTAATGTATGCCCACGACGCACCGTGTGCTGGACACCACGGTATCAGAGCCACCTATGACACTAAAGCAGGTGGCATACTGGCCCGGCATGCAGCAAGATGTTACAGAGTATGTCAGGGTGTCTGGTTTGCTGCCAATTCCAGCCGGCAAACCCAAATCATAGAGCCCACTGCAACGCAGAGGGATAACTTTCCCATGTCAGACTTACAGATCGACTGGGTCGGACCCTTACCCAGGACAACGAGGGCAACAAATACTTCTTGACGTGGTATGTCATTTACCAAGTGGGTAGAGTGCCTTCCAGCACCCAACGACACAGCCCAAACAACAGCATACCTTTGATGAACCACGTCTTCTCCAGGTTCGGATTGCCATTGAGGGTTTAATTCAGACAGAGGACACACTTCACGGCTGAGATTATGCAAGAGACTTGGAAATTATTGGGTGTACGGTCCCAACTCCATATCAGTCATCACCCAATCTCATCCGGCCAAGTGGAGCGAACCAACCGGACAGTGGTCAGTATGTTAAAAAAGTTTGTGGCAGTGACCAGAAGGACTGGGATGAAACTCCCCCTTGTGCTGATGGCTGTTAGAGCAACCCCAATCGGTCAACCGGGTGCCTCCCTTCGAGCTGATGACAGGACGACAGATGACTCTGCCGTTACACCTGTTATACCACCCGGAGACTCCAACCTGATCACAGCTTACCCACCTCACCAGTACCTCGAGGAGCTGCACACGCATCTGAGAAAAGGGTTTGCATTCGCTCAACAGCAACTCCAGAAAACTGCAGAAGGGCGGAAAGCATACTATGATCAGAAAGCATCACAGAAGGAACTGGACGTGGGTGATAGGGTGTGGTATTACAGATTCGCCCGGCCACTGCAGACCGCCTCACATAGGCTATCCAAGAAGTTTTTGCCACACTGGACTGGGCCCTACGAGATTGTTGACAAACTCTCCCCTGTCGCCTACAGGATAAGGATTAGCCGGGGACAGACAGAACCAATCCTCAAATGGGTCCATCGCAACCAGATTAAGAAACACCAGCCTCTGGGCGAGAGAGAGAAGGGGGGGGCAACACTAACTAGATTGAACTCCCTCCTCACCGTCAACAGCAGGGATCTCACCATTAGAGAAAGCTACGAACGAAGGCTGACCAACACAAGAATGTCACCGCTTATCCACTGCTTTCTTTCTTTCTTTGTCACCAGGATGCTGCTGGGGCTTGCCACACTGATTCTTGCCTAACTGGAGGACTGCCCCAGCCAGACGTTGTGTCGCTAGGCCCTACATCAGGCATCGTTTTGAGGGAGCAACCGGGCCTTCTTGTCACCAACTGCCGGACACACACCCAAAAGGTGTACGTCCGACTCAACCTCCCCGTGACGTCTACAGAGCACACTACCCCTTTGTAGCACCACAATCGGATGGGCTGGAGGACGATGGACACAAACTGCGCTAGACCATGCGGAGGCCGACATCAGCCACATGCTCACCCAACTTCAGAAGATGACTGTCACTCAGGGCCGACCTGAGTGGGCAAAACCGGCGCAGCAAACGCTTCCTAGGAGCCTTACTGGGAGCTGCCGCCGCAGTCGGAACTCTGTTCAACCTCGGAATCACCAGTGTCAACGCCGTGAGCCTAGCCACTGTCAGGCGACATGTGAAGGGATTCAGACTGAAATTCCCCAGCTGAGAGCACAACTTACAATCAAAGCGAAACCCTCAGACCATAGGCAAGTCGGTAAAGGGCACTGTATATTCCTCAACACCCACAGTATCCTCCTTAACCAGACTGTGAATTCCATGAAGCAGCTCTTCTCGGTAATCCAGAAGGATTATGCACATGCTCAACTTGTGACAGCACTGATGTCAGACATGCTGCGAGAAGTGAGCTCGTCTGTGGACAGCCTCGCCATGGGCAGAATTCCTCTACCTGGTAACCGCTGAGCCTTGTACAGACTGTGCTGGCCTCAGCCACCTCAGGACCAACCAACCCCTTCAAGCGCATCTTGCATACTCTCTGGGTAGTGCCATTCCTCTACACATAGCCCCCGAGCAAGGCGAGATAGCATTTCTTTTGACTTACCCATTATTGAGTCTAACATATTTACAGACTCAAGACATGGTAAATGTCGGGTTTTGGCAAGGTAGCACCCATATTCGGATTCACACACCAGACGTGGTGGCGTACCACGACAGCAATGACCAGCTGTACCTAGCCCCAAACCTGCGCATGTGCTCTGACCAAAGATATCCATACCTTTGTCCAGTAAGCCATTCCTCCGGGACAACACAGAGGGAATCTGTGTATGCACCCCATGAGAAGCGACACCCGCTGCCCAGCGGAAGCTAAACCTCGTGTCCAGGTCACCTACACCCAGGCCGAAATTGTGGTAGACCGCTGGTAGTCAACACTCCAGCTCGGGTAGCAACTCTAACCTATGACCAGCATGATACCGCCACTCGCATCAGCTTACTTAATCAGACCATGTGGATCAAGTTCCGAAGGACGCAATCCTGCACATTGATGATTTGGCGCTCTATCATTTGCCCAGCGAAGAATACCACACCGAGCTGGAGGTCTCTACCTTTTTCAGGACTATAATTTCACCCTCGGTCCTGAACTAGAGATGAGGATTGCAGAGGGGGACTCCAGTTGATCGATATCACCCCCATCGACCAGGCCTTACTGACTCTTGATCGGATGTCTGCTCTTACCAACTCCCCTGTGGTCCGATCCTGGACCGCTGCGGACACCGCACTATGTTTAACCACCAGTTAGGATATGCCCTTACCCTTGGCCTATCTTTTGTCCTTTACAGAAGGGTCAACGGAATGCAGGAGTCAGTAAACAAGTGTACCGCGTGTTTCCTCTCGACCTTCAAGCGGAGCCGCGAGAAGAGGGACACGCAAGCTGAACCCGAACCAAACCTGATCGAGATCGACCCACTGTCAGGGCACCACAGCACTGAGGATGAATAAGACCCACCTGTCACCTGGACCATTACGATCCGACCCAACATCGCCCGCCTAAGCTTCTATGCGAACCCCATCGCCGAGGGGGGAATATGTAGGCTTATCCAGAACAAAGGTGACCATTTGCAACATCGAAAACATCGTGACCTCTCAGTAGGGGGTCGCACCAGTGATTACAGATCCGGGTGTCGAACAGAGAATACCCTTTTGGACGTCGTAAAACCACTGACCTATCAATAAGGGTATAATCGGCATCAGCAAATTTAGGGTTTGTTGAAATAAAGAGGACCATTGAGAGTCGTTTAAAACCATGACCTCTTGGTGGAACTACAATCGGCGCCAGCAGTCTGATCCACTGTCCTCTTGTAACACATCCATCAATTGACCAGGATGAATCCCAACAAACACTCATTGGACTTCAAAGAAATTCCAACAGGGACACCAGATGTGTTAAACAGGAATAAGGGCAAATGGTCAGACTAGTCTGAATGTCTCGTTTCTTTTTTTTAACCACACAAGAATAGTAAAACGGTTTAAACCTACATCTCCACATTGTATCTTTGTCCCCTGTTATTCGGCCTCAACTATACCTCAAAAGCATGTGTTTTAAGTGTATCCTCTTTATATTGTGTTCTTATTCAAACTTCAGGTCGATGAACTTATAATCATGGCTTGTTTTATATCCAATGTTCCTCTCTCTATTCCTTAAAAGATGGTGTCACACCACAGAAATGTATTTTATATCATACTCCATGTACTATTTTCTATGAATTATTACAGTCCAGATTATACGTGACCATAAATGCAAATGAGCCAATGTCCAGAACAAAGAACCTGGATTTTCCCCCCAAAATCAGCTCATCACATTGGATCATTCAGTGTAGGGGCGTGAATTTCCCCATCTTAAAAACACGTGTGAACGGAGCAAACAGCGCTCAGTTTTCCTTTCGTGGTTTCGCGCGTTCCTGTTCGAATCACCTCCTGAGACCTGTCTCTCTCTTCGGAGACAGATTTTCCTGCAGTTATACTTCGGAAAAGCTCGCGTCTGACTTCGTTAGCCAATCCGGCTCCAAGAAAGGACTCGACGAATTTGAAACCACCTGGACTCAGAGAACACTTTCCCTGGACACAAGACCTTGTCCAAAGCAAAGAACCAATGCAAGTATAGAATTTATTCTAAACAACTGCGTTAAGACGTTAAACCCCTTTTTACAGGAGTCTTTCCTCGATGGTTTCATGCAGAGATGAAATACCTGTTTGTATAACTGCTAATCCTTTTGTTTATTAATCTCTTACTTTTCGTTACTTTCTTTTATGTTTTATTTAAGTGTATCGTGAATGTTTTAGATATTTAGTGTTGTGTTCCCCTTTTTAGTATAGTCAATAAACCCGCATTTGTTATCTACAATCGAATTGTGACTGTGTCCTTTATCACATTTTGACGTCACTTAAACTGCTTGATTTCGTTATAATTTTGGTGAAGGTACTGTAGGCACTACAGTAAGGGTGTTATGTTTCCAAGGCCAGGAAAGTAAATTTCTTAGATGTGATATACGATTTGCTGATCACTTGGTGGACGAGTGAATCTAGTGTGTCGCGATTATTGGGTCTGCCTCATCTGATACAAGTGTATAAAATAAGTATAATTAATCATCATTAACTATACGTATTTTACTGTGATCAAACTCATAGTTCCCCGAAATACACTACATTATTTCACACGTGATGTTGTTTGTAGTTCATGCTCATAATCCGGAGTCCCTAAACATGCCGATTCTTGCTACCTGCTCGTAATGCTAAGTGATTTCCCCAAATCATGAATTTGATCCAGATAATAATAATTGATCATTATTAATTAAATTCATCCCATTTGGATTGATATTTGTTTCCCTTACAAAGGGTGGTGGAGAAAATATTACTTATAATTGGGATCAAAGCTCATGATAATTCTTACATATTGATGAAGAATAGTGTTTAAATAATTCTGTTCCTCATTGAATTCACTACAACTGTATTCAGGATATGCAAACACAATGTGCTTGCTCTCATTAAATTCAAGATCAAGTGGTTGGTTGAGCCATTTAACTTTCATCAGATGCAATTGCCAATATGAAAGTGCTTGATGGGTCATAACCTTGAATAAGATATATGACATTAAACAGAAAATGGAGAAATGTATTTAAAATGGAGGACAGTCATTTTAAAAAAAATGTTGAAATGGGAATTAAATGTACCTCTTGCCTTTTAGCTCAACGTGGATCCCTAAAGGTGACTACATTGCCTCAAACACAGATGAGTGTTCCTCCACTCTTTCCTACGCTGTGAGTCTGAAGAAACCCGGTTCTGTGTCTTTCCAGTACATCTACCCAGACAACAGCATCTTTTTTGAATTCTATGTAAGTTCTATGTAATCTCATTGCAGACATGAACATGATCATATTTTAAATATGACATATCATTTTGGCATATAGAATACATGTATACACTGTCTGTGTGTATATTATAGGTTCAGAATGACCAGTGCCAGTCAACAGATTCTGTAAATCGCTGGATGACATTATCAAAACGTGACTGGGAATATCACTATGTAAGTAATATTTGCAAGTAATTAAGTAATTCAGATGCTTTAAGAAACAATATTACAGTGAAAATTTAAACAAAAACTGTTGAATGGAAATTAAATGAAAGTATCAATAATGATAGCAGTACAACATGTGAACGCCTCAAGACATTATCTTGATCTGTACGATCAGGTGCAGCTGAGTAGTGGGAACAATGTCTTGTACTGGAGGACTACAGGTTTCTCTCTGGCTGGAAGCTCTCCCAAACCAGTTCTATTGAAGAACATTGCCATCTCAGTTTTTATCCATTACAAATATTTGCACGTCTCCTCAAATAAACATTTGATGTATTCTGAATACATACTGTGTTGTTTTCAGAATAAAAATACAAATGTGCTTTTTATAGGTGTCTCTTATACATCTGAATGTTTTCACTGTAAGCCTGGCACCTATAGTGATAAACCAGGAGCCTCTCGCTGCATCCCATGTGCTGTTAATTCTTACTCTAATAAAGGAGCCACGGCATGCCAGCCATGTGAAGCAGATACATACTCAGGTATGTGTGTGTGTTGCGTGCACATTTTCATAGATAAATAGCTCTGTGTGCTCCATCACTTTTATCGTATCTTAAAGTTTGTTCAAGTATATTTGTACGTTGCGGAACGGTTATGTAGAACTGTACTGTTCATACAGTAATGTCCAGTTTGAGTCCACATAAAACTGATTCAAAATCTCATTTAAACCTTTTATAAACAAAACGCTAAACAAAAAATGGAACACAAACATGTTGTTTGTCACTTATATAATTTATGTAAATTTTGTGGTTGGATGAACAAATTACAACACAATTTAAATAGGAAATCATACGTATTTTACACACCATTTAGGGAAGGACGTGGGCTTTGAATGTTACATTTACATAGATGTGACGAAGCATTTCAATGTTATCGAATGAAAGTAAGTGCTTATGTAAATGACTTGAACACCCCAGTGCTTATACGCTTTGGGATTTGCCCACTGGAGAGGTGTGTTTTATCACTTTATCTAAATGAGTGTGTTTTATCACTTTATGTTTTTTTTTCCAAATGCCACTGGCTATTTTTCTCTCCTGTGTGTGTACGTGTGCGTGTTTCACCAGGGATTGGATCTGGAAGCTGTCTACAGCGGCCACACTGCAACAGAGCGATTACTTCTATACTCACACACCATGTGACTCAAGAAGCCAGGTACAACAGAAAAGACACTTCGGTTTGCATGTACTTCTAGTCAGAAAACACAAATAAAAGCAGCTGGTTTATGTCACTACAATTAAATTCTGATATAAAGGTGTACTGTCCGATAGTTTTAAATTGTCTCCATTTGTTTTCTGGTGTGTTTCCAGACACAGCTTATGTTTAAGTGGATCGAGCCCAAAATCTGCAGCGAGAGTGCAAAAGGGGCGATCCAGCTCCCAGCCTCAGGTGAGATGATGGCCTGCCCGCCCTGCAATCCAGGATTCTTCTCCAGCAACACCTCCACCTGTGAACCCTGCCCACATGGCCTCTATTCAAATGGAACAGGTAACCACACACAAGCGCTACAAATGTACTTTTTATTAAATTAATAATTGTGTTTAAAAGTAGCTTGTTTGACGCTCCGTGACACATTTGTTACATGCATTCAGAATGCTCTGAGTGTCCTTCCGGAATGGAACCTGTCGTGGGTTTCGAGTATAAATGGTGGAACAGGATGCCTAGTAACATGAGAAGTTTCTGTTTTTAGCGTAGAATTCAGCAGTACTGACAGGACCACAGGTAAATATCACCTCGCGCTGAACAATACAGATCCATCCACCACATCAATGACACACACATGCCCATGACTGCCTTTAAACCCTATAAAGCTTGCTAACAACACATTGAGAAACCACAACATTTTACAAATCAATTTCGGCCTACAGATTTTCATGTTCAGAATATTAAGGGGTTGTCTGAGGTCGCTTTGCTTCAGATGTCTTTTCTTTAAACAGGCTGGGAGGTAGCAGGTGAATACATCTATACCACACCGAGTGATCAGGACTCCGACTTCATGCTGTTGACGCTCCAAGTACCTGGATACAGGTGAACAGATGAAATCCCAGCATATGACTGCCCCCCAATGGTCGTTAACTGCACCTACATATTCAAGATGAATACCTAAAAAGGAATACACATTTATACATAATTCTTTTCTTTTTCCAGCTTGCCTCATTCTCTAAGTAAAGACAACGAGAGAGTTGAAATTTCCAAAATAACATTTGTGTTTGAAACGAAATGTACAGCTGATTGTAAACTGCATTTTATGGCTGTGAGTATGACAATCCATATTAAAAAAAATTCAGTAGATAAAAGGTAAATTATACTACAAAATTAAATTAATAGTTGTATATTTGAATATATATTAATGTACAAAGCTGCTGAAAACATTTTGGAGTCGTATCAGTTTTTCCGAAATTAGTATTTGTAGTTATGTGTTTAGGTAAAAAAAAAATTTGTTTCATTCTGTGATCTACTAAAAATATTTATCCCAATTTTCATATACAAGTATCGTTTCTTTTTTGCAATTGTTTGCAGAAAATTAAAACTGGAGATACAGGTCAAAGTAACAGAAAGGTGCTCTGTATTTTTTCTGACCTTAAATACTGCAAGTTAACTTTTTAGCAATACAAATGAAATATTTGTACATGTTTTTAGGAAACACAAACAAAGATTTTATCAGAGTTTTCATGTGTCTTGACATTTTGTCAGTCTTCTCTGAAGTTTGTCATTTCAACCGACACTGTGATTAATGTGTGATTAACACTGTGATAAATTAATGTGGTCTCTTAATTTTTTCAGCAGCTATATATATATATATATATACAAGCATGTATAAATCTACATAATTATATTTTAATATTTTTTAATATATTTTAATAAAAAGATTTTAATCTACATTTTATCAGGGGCAGAATGAAAGGAATAATATGTTTGTGGAGAGTTGGAGCGGGACTATAGGCAAGCAGTCCTACTCTTATCTTATTAAGAGCAACAGCACTGTCAGCTTCACCTGGGGTTTTCAGCGCACTGGGACCTTCAGCATGGTGAGTCCAGGACAAGATCTACAAATAAATCAATGTTATCTTGCACCTCTTGATATTGTAATTTCTAGCTAGACAACAGCATTATTGGTTAGAAGATGAACATCTTTTTTGTTATGTTTCTCCTCTAAAAACTGTACTGTCCTGTCTTTTACAGGAAAGTGAATACAGCTCTGACTTTGCCAAGATCTACTCTATTCACATCACCAATGTGATTGGGGGTGTGGCTTCAGAATGTCGACAGTGTGCTCTGGCGGCCTCTGGCACAGACTCTGCCTGCGTGCCCTGCCCCTCAGGAAACTACATGGTAAATGGCACTGGAGTGTGTAAAAGCTGTCCCGCTAACACCATCATCAGACCTGAGCAGCCAATTGGAGAGCAAGCCTGCATTCCTTGTGGTCTGAATACTGACAGTAATAAAGTAAGGCTACTACTTTCTCTAATACTAATTTCTCTCACAAACTATTTCATATATTCACTGACACATACTGGACATTTGTCCTCTGTGTTTGCAGGGCCGTTCAGCGTGTATAAGTGACTGTACTTTAGCACTTTCACATAAAGGAGAGTCCCTGAACTATGACTTCTCCCAGTTAGCACGTGTAAAAGATTTTCAGAGCACTCCACGATTTACCAGTAAAGGCCTGCAGTACTTTCACCATTTCAGTGTTATGCTCTGCGGGACACAGGTGAGAATGTGGAGGAGACCAGCTAAGTTTTTATGAATGACTGAAGTATCCAAAAAATACATCTAGGAAAGTGAATTGTCGGCACCTTAGAATGACACTGAAAAATGATCTCACCATGTGTGCCACATCTAGAACAGGGGTCTTGCATCCTGTGTTGAAAATGTGACCGAGAGTAAGAGAGAAGTGAAGGGCTACATCTGTCGTTCCACTCTAGTGCCTTCTGAGGTCAGGGGTCAGAGTGTTGTGTCCTCTCAACCTTTCAGTATTGGAGACACTTTAATCGGTAAATGTTACTGCTGCTATGAGATTGCTTTAAAATAATATAGTAAGGTTACAACTGTATTTTCCTTTTATTGCAAATGCAACGTTTTAATTTATAGGAGTGACAACTGACTCCAAGCTGGCTGACATTTCATCCTTCGACAGCTACTTCCCCTCCAAATCTGAGCTACCTGATGTCATATTTTACTACAGGTAAACCAGAATGCACAATGCATGCTTTCAATAAACTACGTCAACAGCTCTGTCCATTCCAGACCTCATATCAGTATATTTAAATATATGTTCTGTGTCAACAGATCTAGAGAAACAACACAAGCATGTAAAAATGGAAGATCAACCTCTGTCAGGCTCCGATGTGATCCTACTGTAACAACGGACAAAATTTTCTTACCAAGGTACTTTGTGGAAAAAGGATTATTTGCTTTTTGAGTATGGAAAAATGTACTCTGATCTAGACATGTGTATGGTTGTTATGGTATAGGTTTGGACCTGAAAAAGCGTGATACTAATTATCATTTGTAGATCTGACATCTTGTGGTGAGAGAGAGAGAGAAACTACAACTGTACTCCAACTTTAAAACAGCACATGGTGCATGACTACTCTATTAATATCTCTTAAATGCTGTTTCTTTCTCTCTGTGTGTTTGGGGTGCAGCAATTGCTCAGAAGGCACATGTGATGGGTGCTCTTTTCATTTCCTGTGGCGTTCCCAGCATGCTTGTCCTCTCTGCTCAGAGAGGAACTATAAGGAGATTGTGAGTGCTTGTATCCAAGGAATCCAGGTATATCTCAACGCAATAAACCACACAATGACCGAATTAACTTGATCTTAGGTCAGGTGTCTCTTTTCACAAATACATAGTTTCTCATTGATTCTGTATGTTGTATAGTTTAAAAAATGACTTTAAAGTCATGATTAACAGCTAAAATATGTGTTTCTCAGAGGACCACCTATGTGTGGCAGCAGCCTCTGAGATGCACAGGTGGGGTGGACCTGCCACCACAGAAGGTCAGCGCCTGTGTGACTTTGGACTTCTGGCTGAAGTTTGGCGTCTCTGTTGGAACTGTAGCCGCCGTATTGCTCATTACCATCAGCTGCTACTTCTGGAAAAGAACACGCAAGTGAGAGTCATCAGAATGCACCAAGTTACTTTTGATAAAGCGCCTGCCACATACTTGCTGAAAGTGACATATTTGTATTTTATATTAATATTTTGCAAAAGAGCATATACACTTTCGAGAAAATATTAATAGTATGAAGAAATTGTTCCCTCTCTATAGGCTGCAATATAAGTACTCAAAGCTAATGATGACTGCAGGAGATAAAGAGTGTGAACTTCCAGCTGCAGATAGCTGTGCCATCATGGAGGGAGAAGATGCAGAGGATGACCTCATCTACCTCTCAAAGAAATCTTTCTTCACTAAAATCAAGTCGTTTTCCAGAGAGGTGAGGTCACAAGATAGGCTCATACAAACTGGACACAGTATAATATTTCGGAGTCCTGTGGTTTAAATTGAATTGTCTGATTATAAACTCTGAAGCACAAGATCACAAACGTTCTTTCTTTTACAGAGAACATCAGATGGCTTTGATTCTGTTCCTCTGAAATCCTCAGCCATAGAGGAGTTGGAGATGGACTAGAATCAACAGGATATTTTGGCCAAAATTCGAACACATGTTTAAAAAAACTATTGCAGCATTGTTTTCCAAAGAGCCTGTGAGGGTTTTATCAAATAATCAGCAAAACAAATGATTCAATGATTCAATAGCTGCCTTATTTAAATGTGCATTGATAACTTGGGTTTCTTTCTTGGGTCTCCTCTGGATTAAGTAAAACCAAAAAGACTACTGTCTATTAAAAGCACAAACATTTCTAACAAACCTGTGAGATTTTAGCCAGCCATGTTTAGATTATAACTCTATTATTTAAAGGCCAAATATACTAAAACATTTGCAGATGCATTAATATATAATCCGGTAAACATAATTTATTAAACATGTCCTTCTATAATTTATATCATAGATATCTTTTTTTTATTTGGATCCATGTAGTTGTTTTGTTGTTGAGTGTGCAAGGTATTTAAAGCCATATCTGGTGAGTTTTTGTTTTTTTATTCACTATAAACAATTTTTTATAAACATTTTTGTCACACTGTCAATTATATGGTATGTTGTGTGATTATTTTCTCCAAATTTATTTGCCTCTTTTTTATGTTTATTGGATTTTTTTAAAGCATTTTTATCTTGCAGAATACATTACTTTAAAAACAAATAATGTACTGTTTAGTGAGTGAATCAAATAAAGTACTTGTTTGTCTGATAAATATTACGTGCAAGTACTAACAACAACAATAAACACGTAGGCTATCTTTTGTCGTACATTTTAAAGTATTTATTTAAGTTGTTTCAATTGTTCAGTGGCACCCGACACTGCCCGTTTCCATAGTAACGACTCTTAACAATGTCATTGAAAGTATGAGCCCGTGCAAATCCGACATCACCTAAAAAGTAGAAAGATGCCGAAGAAAAAAGGAAGCAAGGGTAAAGGGAAAGGGTGAGGAAGGACAATATTTATTTGCATCTATATTAGATGATTATAGTCTTCTTTGATGCACAATTTCTGAATAACACATTCACAGAAAAGGTAAGAAAGACGTGAAGCATGAGTCTAAAGCCGACAAGGAGTCAGAGATCGAAAAGTTCAAATCCAACGCTTGGTTATGGGAGGCCAAGTTCAATGTCACGGAAATTTCACGTGTGGAGTATCGCGAAGCTGCTCGCGCCCTCGCCAAAGGCAACGAAGAGCTCGCGAACCAGCAATACAGAAATGAGAACGACACGGACGATATCATTGCGTTTCTGAAGAGAACAGATCGAGAAAAAACAGCAACGGTTAGTTTGCATTGGTCACAATCGCTGATGCTACTGATTCTTTCAGAAAAAAACAACAAAATATGTCTGTTGGATCTTCATGAATAAATTATGTTAATAAAATGCATGTATACCTGTCTTCTGTGTGCATTAAGATTGCAGCATTAGAAGAGCAATTACAAAAAGAGAAAGAGAAAGACTCGTATGAGAAAGATCTCTTGGTAAGGAACTATCTTCATGTATTTTAATATTACCACATTATTTATGGAGAGCAACTCCCTTTCTGGAGCACATATAAAGGGATAGTTCACCCAAAAAGGACAACTTTGGTCATCACTTATAATATTCTAAACCTGTATAAACCTCATTCTTCATTGGAAAAGAAGAGAATAATTAATTTTGATATTTATTGTTAGTGGTTATGTGTGGTAGTTAGTGGGATCCATTGCTGTTTACTTAACAACATTCTTCAAAATATCGCATTTTGTAAAAAAGTAAAAAAGTCATACAGGTTTGGATTGAAAAGAGCATAAATAAATTATGCAATAATTTTCATTTTTCTGTGAACTTTCCCTTTCAATTCAGTACAATGACCTGTTGTATGCATGGTTACACTGCAGTTTTTATTCCTGGAATGTTACCCTATCAGTTCCTATTGACTGGTTCTTGCAGATGGCTGAATATATGCAGAAGATTGATGCTTTAGAAGAAAAGTTTCAGCAGAGGTCAATAGACTTCCAGAGGGCTCATAGAGAGCTCAAAACCATCAAGCATTTCCGCAAAATAAAGGCCAATATGGAAGAAGAACTGATAAGTGTACTGCATCTATTAAATATGAAAATTCATACTGATAGCAAACGAGTAAATAAAAAGTTAAGTTAAAAAACGTGATTTTTTTTCTTCTCACAGCTGAGAGAAAGAATGTATGTGGCTTACAATAAACACAACGACAGTCAGATGAGATCTCAGTACAAGTTCCATACTGCAAGGGTGAGAAAACCTTGTTTTGAAATATATTACAAATTATATTATCTACCCAGCAATAGGAATAGACAGATAAAGATAATTCTTAATATCTATGAACTGTGGCAAATTTGTCTATATTTGTTCTCTTTGTATCGATCCTGTTAAGTGCCATTTTAACATCAATCTATAGCTACTTGCCATGAGATAGATTCTGTAATATATTTAAATATATTATGCTCAATGGACCTGTCTGCAACATCTTCTGCTTTAGATTCACCTTGAGAAGGAAGCGGAGCAAAAGATCACTCAGCTGGCAGAGCGTGCACATCATGAGGCCATTGTGTGAGCAATCCCTATTGTCACTCATTCATTTGATTCCAGTTGCAATATATGTTGAAGATTGCATAGAACCATTTTAGGACATGTACGTACGTATGATTGTGTTTGTAGATGCATTCACGAATCTAATCAGTTTAAATGGCTCTCAACAGGCAGTTGGATGCAGTATCACATACTGTTTTCAAGGAGAATGTGCGATTGAATGAGGCATTGAGTTACCATGTAAAAGAGGCTGAAGAACTGAAGAAGAGAAATATAGCTTTAACAGACAAGAACGCCTCCCTTGCCTTACAGAAGGTAGTTTCCTAGTTATTTCACAATAAATTACATCCTAAATTTAAAAATCAAAAACAGATATATGATTATTTTAAATGAGATGGCAACATAGCTTGTGTTGGCTTTGCATTGTTTTTAGCACCTGTCTAATGATACTGACTGTCTGACTCATGGTTTGCAGGAGACAACTGAACTGATGAGAAGGAAAGCTGATTCCCAGGTCAGAGCCCAACAAAATGAGATCTCCGAGCTCCAGGCTAAATTGGACACACTTGAGCAAGCTCTTGGCATTATGGCAGGAGAGTTTGAGCAGGAGAAGGAAGAAGTTCAACAGCGTGCTATGGTCAGTATGCAGGGAGATTTCACAAACCTTAAAAAGCTGGAAATGCTTCTAGCCGCTCGTGAGAAGGAGCTGGACCAAGTGAAATGTCTAGCAAAGAGCATCCTTGAGCAGCGCAAAGAGCTCGAGTTCTTCTTTCATGAAGCTCTTGACCACGTGAGGACTGAAATTAGAACACTACAACAACATTACAGGTTAGATAATGTTATGGAAAGGAAGGTCTGCGTTTCTTCCATTTCCTGCGTCAAGATTTTGAGAAAATAATTGTTATAAGCACAATCTGATGGTTCTGAATAATGTTGTGTGTGTAGACAAGAGGCTTTGAAGGCCTATCGCTGGAGGATGAGTGAAGCTCGATCTGGAAGGTCTGAATATCCTCGCATACGGACCTTCACCAATGTTCCACACAGCACCAATGATGTTCACACTGACCTAGAAGAGGCGGAAAAATGGTGTGCAAGTTTTAGTTTCAAAACATACTTTAATTGTGTTACTGATCGAGAAAAAAATAAGACAACCCTCCAAAATTATTTGTATTTTTTCCAAATTTGCTAGGCAAGTGTTTAAGTTCTGTAAACTAGTGACAAACTTTCTCCCAAATTCCAAATAAAAATGATTTTTTTGCATTTATCTGGACGAGCGGTTCAAAATAACAAATTAGATGCAGTTTGCAGATCTCTAATAATAATAAGCTCATGCTTATTTGTAAACAAAATACCAATATTTTTACTTTGTTTATTTGATTAGGATCAGTTAAAAGTTAAAATAGCCCTTTTAATACAACATATTTGATTTTTGGATTCTCTTATTTAAATCGCTGTTGGGTGACTTTATATCATTTGTTAATTTTTTTTTATAAAATTCTACAGACACTAGACTGAAATGGCCACAATAGATGCAGAAATGAAAGATTAGATTTTGATAACAAAAGATTTTGATAACAAAAAGAAAGACCTTTAACAATCAGCTTTTGATCCACTTATTAGGGTACAATAGTGTGACATATGAACGACTTAAAAGCTAGTAGACATGGACTAAAAGCCACAAATATGCATTTCTTTTCTTTTCTTTTTCTGGATGATAGAGGTGAGTAATAACACTGTGCCATTTTAGGAGTAATTTGAAGAGTTACGGTGTGGACCTTACTGATCTGACCTGGGAGCAGAAAGAGAAACTGCTCAAGCTGCTCTATGCTAAGTTAAATGGGCAAAAAATACGGTAAGTCATTGAACTAATTCCACCTCAAAAATCGACCAATTTCATTAAATATCTAATAGGAATCATTGTGTTTTCTTAAAAAAAATCATACATTTCATACTGCTTCTGCATTTGGTTTATAGAAGACATTTGCTGACTTGGCAGATCCAAATTCATGAAAAAACCCTGCAGACATGTTTTGCTGTGGTTTGTAGATGTTGTAGATGTGTTGTCACTCATTAAATTGCAACCAGATTTTGCAGTTCGAAGAATTTAGCTGATTATGACAGACAGAACAGAGTTCTCTTTGAATTCTTTGCAATACACAAATTCTGGTTAAGTTTGCCAAATACTCAAAGAAACATGTCATGTGTTTTGTGGCAATAGACAACACAAGGCTACAAGACCATCACTCTGTGTTTTCTACAGTTCTCTAAAAATGTACCATGTTTTTATCCGCCTTCTGACAGGAAACCAGCTCAGCCCCCAGCTCTACCAACTTCCTTATCTGAGAGGATCCAGGTTAACAGTGATGCAGGGTGAGGCCGCACACCACGAGAAATCCTTATATTCTCGATTACATTTTCTTTTTAGGGAGCATGCTTCACATAGATAATTCAGCTTGGAATATTATGATCTTACAATAATTATGGTGTTTTATAGATGTTCTGTAATTATTCTTGTTTTTGTTGATTTTTTTGTCTTTCACAGGTTTACAGAGGACAAGCATAGTCTGAGCTTTATAACACAGATGCAAATGCCCAATAGGACATCTGACCGCTGTTTCTTACCAGCAATTTAAAGCACTGTACATCCTTTCATGCAGTATAATGTTCAGATATTTTATTTGAAACATACAATATGAATTATGAAATGAGTATTAATAAAAATGAATAATATGATAACCATTGTGGTCTGTTGCAATCATCCTAAGAAGTCAAGGAATATAGCACAGCTAGATTTAGGGTTACTTGCAAATGCATTTAAATAAAATAATATTTGAGAGTGGAGTCTTTATTTTGATGATGTTGTATCTTATTTGTTTACAGTCTTTCTATTATGTAAGAATAAAAGGGGAAATGTGACCCTGGACAACAAAACCAGTCTTAAGTAGCACAGGGACATTTTTAGTAGTCGCCAAAATTACAGGGTATGGGGACAAATTACAGATTTTTCTTTAATGCCAAACATCATTAGGATATAAAGATCACGTTCCATGAAGAAATTTTATAAATTTTCTACTGTAAATGCATAAAAATTGTATTTATGTGAGTGGACGGCCTGCCACAGTGCCTCTGACTTCAAAAGAGATGTTCTCAATATTTAGCTTTTTTTACTTCCTCAATTTCCAGCTTTGTAAACAGTTGTTGTTCCGCCAGATATTGTCCTATTTTAATAAACCATACATCAATAAAAAGCGTACTTCTTCAGCTTTCAAATTATGTTAAAATAAGAAATTGCCCCTTAAGACTGGTTTTGTCGTCCAGGGTCACAAATGGGCAATTCCAGCGTTACGGATGTGACATAAAAACGCTCAGGGAATGACATGTTCCCAATATACTGAACCATTTCCTTATATTTTACTAAACCCTTGTTGATAGAGTTTAAAAATCCGAAAAATATCTGTCTATGCCCAAGTTTTATATAAAAAAAGGGAAATAAACATGCGTTATTGATGTGACAAGAAATTGACAGTTTTTGGGAGACACCAGACTTTGTAGGATTTCTTGAGAAATGCATGGAGAATGGATTCCTATTCATAGAACATAAATTAGTTACTTTATGTCATTTTCATGTGTCTATTTTTGAGGAATATGTAGCTACCCTTAAACTTTGGAGACCTCACATGGGTATTTGAACCACCAAATGTTGATATCTGTGCTGTTGGTATAGTAAAAAAAACTTGGTAAAATAGTAAGGCTGACAATTTCAGGGAATTGCCCAAATGTTTTCCAGGTGTCTGGTGTTTTTTGCATTGCAAATTCAATGCAACCAAAATATTTAAAATATCATGAATCTGCAATGGAATCCTCTTTCGTACTCGTAAATTGTTTTGCTAATCTGAGTTTTGTACCTCACTTTCTGCTGGTTTTATCTAGGTGTGAACGCGTTACAGGGGGCGCACTTTGCAGGCTCCACTTCCTTTACTGTGACTTTCATTTCTAGCTGTACTAGGGAGAGAAGCGAACGGGATAACGTTAGCGTTCACGCGACCCGGAACCGAGCAACTTTCGCGTAGTCACATTCCAAGCATATCTGGATCTACTGGGAAGAATTAAACACGCCGAGTCGGTTCGCTTATAAACATACGAGTGCAAGTTCGGCCTGTTTCGCTTGTTTGATACTTTATATCCTGTTTATCTCTGCACGAGAACTCGGCTACCTTGAACCGCAGGCGACACAGGGAAAGCAGAAGTGTCTCAACTCGCCTCGGGGGCTCGTTCTGCAGGCATGTCGCAGAAAGAAAGACCCACTTTCCACCGACAGGACGTCAACAAGACGATATGGGAGGTCCCCGTGCGCTATCAGAACTTGTCTCCGGTCGGCTCTGGTGCTTACGGAACCGTTTGGTAAGTTAAATATATTGATGTTGTTCTCGCTGGCGGAACGAAATGTCCCATTCATTCTCATGGGCCCGCAGCATTGCACCGCGTTAGCAAACTTGCTAATAACACTGAATTTCTTCGTCTGTTTCAGGAGATGGACTGATAGTCGCCGATTTAATGTATTTGTTGTGATGCAAAGAGACATAATGCATGTAGTTATGCTTCATATACATGCTTAGTCAAGCTTGTTGCATTTCCCATAACGCACGCATGCATTCCACCTCAGTTTCGAAGTGATATTTTCGTGTGTGGAAACGTGGGCTATAGGGTCGCAATGATTGAAACATGTGCAACATATTCGACATCGAGATCTAAAAGCTTCACAATGCTATAAACTTGGTAATATAATCGATAATATAATTATAGTATAGTAGTTTTATGTTAACGATCACGCCTTTTGGTTAAGCGTGGTCTTAATGCAGACATCTGGTGGGTTCTGTCCCGAATGAGGTCACCCCACCATGCATGCTGTAATGCAGCCCATTAGGTTTTTAGACACAAGCTATGAGTCATTTCCCCGTGTAATTTCACGATGTCAGTGATTCATGACTCTTAATTTCTTGTGGGGTGGTTGTAACACCCAAGATGAGGTGCAACACACCGCAATGGGCTCATCCTATATCTTATGAGCGATCCCTGTTTTTTTATGATGAGAAAGTTTGTTGGTGGTTTGTGCTGTGATTTCCCTCCACTCCCTCAAATAAAGCTGAGGTATGAAAATATGATATGATTATGTTTTCGAAGAAACAAGTACATTTCTAGATCTGAACACTTCTGTTTTTGTTGAACTTAAAACAAAATGCAGCATTATCTAACTCTTTATTGTTTCCAAATGATTTCAGAAAGGCCTCTGTGATATTAAACAGCCAGGTGTTTGAAGGTCGGGCTCGTTTTCTAAATGACTCCTTTTACTGAGAGTAGACAGATTGTTTATGCACCAAAGTGAGTGTTAGAAGTTTTAATGCTTGGCAACCACGCTATCTAGATTAGATTTCACCGGGGCTTTATTGTGTCCGCGTAATTGAATATCTGATGAACAGATTGCATGGGGATTGAAGTGGCATGCTCATCTCTCCGGTTATGCACTGTTCTCGATTCCTACATTATATTGAAAAAGAGAGCACAGAGGTTTAAAAGTGGTAGGCCCCCCGAGTTATAGGATAGCAAATAATATGCTATGTGTTTTGAAATCGTGGTTTAAAATTCTGATTTTTATGTAAACACAGATGTTCTGTTTTTGTACTTTTGTGACATGTTTGACCATTTAGTTCCCTTTCTCAATCCCTGTGTTGTTTCCATGAGGAACTGAGAACTTGGCAGATTTTTGCTTTAAAGATAGAATTGAATTCAATATGCATGCTATCTATTGCATAAGATCATCTATAACTTCTGTCCTGCTGTAGCATGTCTGAGTTCCAGTTGTGCAACAAATATAATGAAAACTGTGACATTGTGTTTGAATCATGTTTACTGTTTTGCAGCTCAGCGTATGACGAGAAACCAGGGTTGAAGGTTGCTGTTAAGAAGCTGTCAAGGCCTTTCCAGTCCATCATTCATGCCAAACGCACCTACAGGGAATTACGGCTACTCAAGCACATGAAACATGAGAATGTGAGTTTGGATCCTTGATATTGTTAAATCCACAGGGCTGAAACGATTAAGGTTAGGTGATCATCATTTACTCACTGTTATTGTGTTTAATATGACTGGTTGACTTCTGTTTTTACTGCTGTTTTTCCTCATTGGGACCATATAAAACAAATGCACCACTCAACTTGTGCACTTTATTTTAGTCAGAAGGTCAGATAGTACTTTATTATATGTTTCAGTTCGTTACATAACATTCGTTTTGACGACAAATCAGAAGGAGCTTCCAGTACACAGAAACATAAATAGTGCACAGAGACCGTAACACAGTACAACACAATACACAGATCAATTTAAAACCTTTTTCAAATGAGTCAGATTTACCCATAATTCTATAATACATGTTTTAAAACATATTCATTTTTTAATGCTGTTTTATTTGTATTTTTCGGTCTGAGAATTTTAGATGTTGTAATTCCAGATTTACCCGGTCAGGTTATGCAAGACAGCACATGCTGTACCAACCAATCTTGTTTTGAGTTTTTTTCTCTTTGTGCCTATAGGTAATCGGCTTGCTGGATGTTTTCACACCTGCCACCAGCCTGGAAGAGTTTAGTGATGTGTGAGTCCGACTGTTACTTTCTCTCTTAAAGGAGTAGGCAACAAATCTCAAACATTTAGTTAGATTAGGAAAAATACATTCATAACAAAAATCCTTTTATTTCGGAGTAGACTGTCAGATAAGGCGCTTTTGATGTAAACAGATTTGTTTAGTCTAACGGGAGATATTTATTTTGATTCATCTTGGCACACCATCTTCTGTGGTGTACACATAGTTTCAGAAACGCTTGGCTTCCAGCGCTCGCAACATTTAGCGTAACCTCACTGTCTGCCTAAATCACTCTTGTGTGTTTAGCCCTAATATCTGATACTTTAAGCAGAATAATGTTTTATTAATCCCACGTTCTTTGCTGCATGAGTATAAGCTTTTAGATAGGCTCTCGTGGTTTCACGGAGCTTCGGGTTCCCACAGAGACAAAGCTATTTGTGTTTGTTGGCTCCAGCCTAGCAGCCAGGAGTTAGCGGGGAATGCTACTGAGGAAAGAGCCAGGTTGTAAAAGCAGATGCTGCATTCACTTAACATCAGTGTTTCTGCTAAAAAAAGTCCTGACTCACAGGCATGATGAAGGGCATCCATGTTCTGCACACACACACCTTTACGAAACTAGGAGACACGTATGTGCTGGAACAGAGGATTTGAGGAATAAGCAGACTTCCTGTGAATATAGATTTTCCAGTACTAGATGACCCTCAGGATTAGTGTTTTGGTGTCTGTGCAATGCATCTGTTTTTTTCTTTGTTCGTTTGTGTGGAAGTGGTCTTTATTTTGCATTGCAGTTTTTTCTCTCTTAATCTGTGTAGGGGGCGAAATGTATTTGTTTATTATTGCTATGGGTGAGTATGCCTATTGGGTGGAGAGAGTGTTTCTGGGATTAAGCAGCATTTATTTTAAGCTCTGCTGTGTGTTGAACCATAGTGTCTTAGTTTGGCCTGAAACCCCGCCCTGTTGATATAAGTCAACGCTTCTGTGAGATACCATGAGGTCTTTGAATGGACAATGTAGTGAAATATATTATTCATGTGCTAAAATTAAATGTGAGAGACAAAAACGTTTTCACAGCCATGGCATCAATGAAATTGAGATCCTGTTTTAATCCGGTTTGTGTCATTTTCCGAAACCATTCCCTCTGTCCTTCTTAAATTTAATGTCTCGGTTTTTCCCAACATTGTCATTTTTGTCAATTTATTAATAATATCATACAACAAAGTGCATCCAGCTGCAGTTGTATTTTGCACTAGTTAGTTTGTAGTTCACTATGAATCACTGTCAAACACTTGTTACTGAAATAAAATAGTTTGTCAGAACAGAACATCATGTTTCCTTCAAACAAAGTCTTGCTGTCACTTTGGGGATGATGTACAACAGTTGTTGGGAGAATAACATTCTTCTTGTGTTCTGATTGGCAGGTACCTTGTGACTCATCTTATGGGCGCTGACCTAAATAATATTGTAAAGTGTCAGAAGCTGACTGACGATCACGTTCAGTTTCTCATTTATCAGATCCTCCGAGGACTTAAGGTAATTAAGAAGAAATAAAATACACTTGTTATTGGTAACAAATACAAAAATGGATCTTAGCTTTTTAGTCTGATAAAGACAGAAATTGCAACATTCACTTTTTTTGTGGTGCAATGTTGATTTGCTACAGAATGTTATAGTTAATATAGCAGAAATCATATGTATTAAAAACAATATACATTTGATTAGATTTAAGTAGAATCACATTTTAGGTAATGTGATATTATTTTATAATTGTTTTAAACTAGGAACTTAATTTTCGCTTTGTAAAACTTAAGATGCTCTAAAAAAATACAAATAACAATAAGTAATATTTGTGAAAGACAATATCTATCGAAATGTTTCAGTTTGCCATACATTTTAATACAAACCACAAATCTGGGACTTTTTTTGTTTATCTCCTAACATAACTCTCTTTATTTTTTCATCAGTACATTCATTCAGCAGACATCATTCACCGGGTAAGTGTTTCCTCTGGGGTATGAGAAGTGGCCTGCAGGGTTTTTTAAAGCATCTCCCTGGCGTTACAATGTTGCACGCCCAAGCTCGCATTTATTTCAGGAGCATCATTAGAAATGTTTAACTCTTCTGTTAACATAATATTATTTTTTCATTGATTTCTACAGAATTGGTTTGTCTTACATTTATTCTAAATAAAGGATGTTTAGCATGCAACACTAAGAGTTCCCTCAGACACATATGTAAAATTAGTTGAAAAAAATAAAATGCTCAAATAATTGTCTGATTTATTCAATTACTCATTTGCATCATTCATCATACCAGAAATGTTTACTAGTAAAATTGCTAATAACAAAGTTTGATTCATTTATACCATTCACTAATTGTTTTTCAGGATTTAAAACCCAGTAATCTTGCAGTAAATGAAGACTGTGAACTTAAGGTAAGTCAGAGGTATTTATGTTAATTCACAAATTTAGTTTGGAATGTTGTTTACTATACAGGTATTTCTGTCCTCTCAGATCCTTGACTTTGGTCTGGCTCGACACACTGATGATGAGATGACCGGGTATGTGGCCACAAGGTGGTACCGTGCACCAGAGATCATGCTCAACTGGATGCACTACAACATGACAGGTAATGCAACTCCACCCACACGTGATACAGTAAACGTCAGTCAGTTTATTGTTTGCTGATAAAGAAAGCAGTCATTTTAAAGTGTATTATGTAAAGGTGCTATTTAAAATAATCAGATGCTCCATCTGAGAAATATTAGAAAATGGCTGACTTCACTTTTATTTACAGCAATAACTTGCATTTAAAAGCGTTTTAAAAAAATCATTTATTACAGCAATACGATTCTATCATTGCTGAGGAATTAACATGACAAAGAATCTCTTTTACTCTTTTGAGACGATAGGATTATATCACAGTTTCTGCCTGGTGACCAATTTTACACAAATGGTCCATTGACAACACAGCGGGACCACAAAAATTGTTTTGGTGAAGAGATGAAACTTGTGGTTGTTGTCGAAGTCTGCTTTATTGTCAGTTCTGCCTAATGTACAGTACACGCATATAGATGATTGAAATTGGATTTCTCCCAGAACAATGGTGCATACAAATAAAACAGAATAAAAATATATAAAAAAATACAGATAAATGCAGATTTTATATATATATATATATATATATATATATATATATATATATGTAAAATACAACTTTACAAGCAGGGATATCTTAGAAAAAGAACATACGTAATAGCAAATACAGTGCAAACCAGCTAAATATACAACAGTGCAGATGTGAGGTAGTGTAAAGAGCTTATCAGTATGTGTTGAGTCTGTTTCTCTGCTGATGTGATTGCTTGGCTTTGTTTTGCAGTGGACATTTGGTCAGTGGGCTGCATTATGGCTGAGCTGTTGACGGGCAGGACTCTGTTCCCTGGCACAGATCGTATCCTTTTCCTCTTATTTCCCTCTCAATGACCTGCAGTTCGCTCTCTGTAAATTGCTTCATGGCTTCGAGCCACAGAAGTATATCAGTATTATTGCATGATTTCCCAGCTCATGTAAAAAGGAAATTTCAACGTTTGCACTAGGCCCAGATAACTAATAAAAGTCATGGAGGTTTTAAGGCTTAATTAAGATTGTTGTTTATTTGAGCTCTGAAGTATTTTACGGGCTAGATGTTGCTCTTTGAATACTTGTATTGAGTAAAAAACACTTAATTGAGGATTCCATTGCGTAGAAAGTATAGTTTGAATGTATTAATTCACAAGATTGAGTCTTGAAATACACCAAGTCATTTTCAAATTTTCTTGGAAATTAATTGGTTAAAAAGTGTGCTTACCTAGATTTTGTTTTATGCAGATTTGGATCTATTTTCCTCTTCTTGCAGTGTGTTCTATGACATAAATGTGCAGCACGTGTGTCTGCCAATACACTGAACTTTTATTCCCTCCACCTCTAGGCTGTGCCCCATGATGCAACAGTGTTAAGAACGCAATAAAACATCCTGCAGGAGATGACATGCCTCTATATTTTCAACTCTCTTTTTCCTGTGTTGTTTGTACCCCAGTGACTAATTTTTTCTCCACATTTCAGCACTTGCAGAGTATTTCCCTCCAGCTTTGCATATTCGACACTTCGTATCCTGAAGGGCCTGGCTGCTCTTTACGCATCGGGCCCACAGCCATGGAACACAAATGCTTGCCAAATATTTTCTTTCTCTCACAGGCAGAACACACCTGTGTAGCTACTTCTGACTTGCTTTTGCTGGGCAAGGCTGAACATATTTAACCTCTGCTATTTTAACCAGCTTGCTTGTCTTTTCACACGTTACCAAAGCTTTTCTGCTTCCCTGTTCTTTAAGCACAGCTTAAATAATGGTCTCCTGCTTTACTTTTTGTGATGTCTCAAATATCTTCTTTCTGAAGCACAGTGAGACAGCTGTCATCAGAGTTGCCTTATGAAACACGCTTTTTCTTTAAGTGAAAGTGACCTATTTTTCAGATATGGTGACCCATACCCGAAATGTGATCTTTGCATTTAACCCAACCAGTGAGTAGTGAAGATGTGTACAGCCGGAGCAGTGGGCAGCTAACACTGCAGCTCTTGGGGAGCAAGTAGGGGTAAGGTGCCTTGCTCAAGGGCACCTCAGTTGTTACCTGCCGTCCCTGAGAAATGAACTGGCAACGTTATGGTCATTCGTCTGACTCTTTAACCATCAGGTCACGACTGCCTTTAAGGTTCAGTTTAGGAGGCTCAATACTCCGGTTCTCTCCTGTCATAACGGTTTTCCTATATATAATATTACTAGACATCGATCAGTTGAAGCTCATTATGCTGCTAGTTGGAACTCCTGGACCTGAGCTGTTAATGAAAATATCATCAGAGTCTGTGAGTTTTTTGGGAGGTGCTGGTTTGCTTAAATGGCCTGTGTGTGCTTATTTTGGAAATCTAAAATAATGTCTGTCTAAATGAATGTTTGGGATGTCTGACTAAACCTAACAAGCTTGATTTTGTCTTTCCTGGCAGTATTTCTCATGAACTGAATTTAATACACTTCCAATTCAAAGCATGGTCTTCACTGGATATCAGTGCAGTTTATCTCTGCATCTTTCTTCTTTCCTCCCTAGAGCAGTGGAGAATCGCAACATAACGTCCGCAAAACCTTTTATAGATATGCATGACACTAAATTTGTTTACCTTGAGCTCCTTGACCTGCCCTTCAAAGATATTAACCAGCTTCAACAGATAATGCGACTGACAGGAACTCCACCTGCCTCCCTTATAAGCAGGATGCCTAGCCATGAGGTGAGCTCACTGAAGCCCAATCCCCATGTGCAGAATACTCATCATGGCCTTCACTTGCAGTCTCATTATCTTGGTCCTCTATATAAAACGCTTAAAGCATTTATGGAATGAAAGCATTTAACAATAGCAGGATGGAATCTTCTCCACTTTCTCTGGGGGGTGACTGCTTTGTACTCTGTCCTTCAGTTATTCAGTGATCTGTGTGAGCGGAAATTACTGTCTGTCTTTGCCAATACAGAGCCCTCTGCCTTCTGAAGCTTCTTGTTTCTCGCATTATTGAAAAGGCACTGCATACTTTGATTGGCGCTATATAAAATAAATGTGCTATTATTATTACTGACACTGTGCATTTATGAATCACAGAGTTAGTAATGTATTTGAAAACACACAAGCGCTTGCTGTCATGGGGATTAAGTCGAGAATTTCTAACATGCATGAGTCTTAATCTTAATTTGCATTAAGCAGAGAATTCTTAAAGGAACAGTTTACATAAAAACAAAAATTCTTTCTTTATTTACTTAAATATATGTTGTTCCAAATCTGCATAAATGTCTTTGTTCTGATGAACACGGAGAAAGATTGCTGGTAACCAAACAGTTATTGGACCCCATTGACTACCATAGTAGGAAAAATTGCTTTATAATTTTTTTTGTTCTGTGGAACAAGAAAGAAGATAATTTGAAGAATGTAGTAAAGCAAACAGTTCTGGGGCACTTTTGACTACCATTGTGATTGTTCCTACTATGAGAGTCAAAAGTGGCCAAGAACTGTTTGGTTACAAGCATTCTTCCAAATATCTTTCTCTTAGTTCATCGTAACAAAACATTTTATAAAGATTTGGAAAAGTGCAAGGGTGTGTAAATGATGACAGAATTTACATTTCTGGGTGAACTGTCTGCTTAACTTCACAAATGACAGTGTAAAATGTTACTCTGTTGGATAGTTTACCGTCAAACTGTTTACGTTTATTTGATCAAATTTGTCCATTTCAATCCATAGGCTCGTACTTATATTAACTCACTGCCTCAGATGCCCAAGAGGAATTTTGCTGATGTGTTTATTGGGGCTAATCCACTCGGTAAGGACCCAGATTGGTTTGTGTGTATGTGCACATGTATTATATTTTATTCAACAGACAAGGTACTTGATTTCATTATTATTATATTTTAAAGATACCTAACTCTAGTATGTTTTTAGCCGTGGAACTTCTGGAAAAGATGCTGGTTTTGGACACAGATAAGCGCATCACAGCCGCTGAGGCTCTGGCAGATCCATACTTTGCCCAGTACCATGACCCAGATGATGAGCCCGAGGCTGATCCGTTCGACCAGAGCTTTGAGAGCAGAGAGCTTGATATTGAAGAGTGGAAACGTGAGTCAGCTGAAGAGAAAAATTATGCTCTATCTATGTGTAAAATGGCAGGTGTAATGTTTGTTGTAGTCAGAATCTTGACTGTTTATTTTCTGCACAGGTCTGACTTATGAGGAGGTGATAAGTTTCGAAGCGCCCGTCTTTGATGGAGATGAAATGGAGTCTTGACCTTTTCTGCTGGATTGCAATCAAACCTTTACTACTTTTACAGTAATGCTGTAATTTGCAGTATTCTAAATCAGCCAATCAGTATGATTTTCGTCCTTTCATTTTTCTTTTACATTTTAAATGCTGTCTGTTAAAATAGCAAGCGCCAAATAGAAGGAACATGGAAAATTATTTTATTACAGAGTAAATCTTTTCAAATGAAATATAAGTCAGGTGAAAGCTCTCGACTTTTTTTATTTTGTAATATCCATGTATGACATTCATGCAAGTCCTGTACTTTAGTTTGTTTTGTTAGTTGGAAGTTTAGTTTAAGTTGTGCTGATATGATTTTTTTAGTTAACGATATAACATGCTTGCAGAGATTTTGTCAGTACGATGTTCAAAAAACATTATCCTTATTCCCAGTCAATTCATGGACATTATAAATAAATTGATAAATTGGTGAAATGTTCAGATTGCTTGTAAATATAAGTTTGTCTAATCTTTTTCCCCATCTGTAGGTCTTCTGTTTCTGCTCTTTTTCCAGATTTTGTGTATGCGTGTTAGAGATTAAAGGTTTGAGGCTGATGTGTGTCTGTGCGTGTGTGAGAGTCAAGTGAGGTTCCTACTGTGTATTGTATGCAACCTCAATGTATGATTCTGACTCGTAGTCATTTTTAAAATGTTATTAACTGAAACTAGAGTAAGATATTTATATACTGTTGAGGTGATATTTATAAACGTGAAAGGCTGCATCTGTCTTCTTTAGCACCACATAAAACATGGAATCAAACATAATTGTTTACTGAAAATAAAGGCTGGTATTTTTCAGAAACTTCAGTTTTGTCTGGATTTTTTGCTTTATGGTGAAGATAAAATTGAGTGTGAAGTCAACAAAAGTTTTTTTTAAGATATTCTTCTAAAATAATGTTAAAAAAAGTAAATTGAGATTGACTTAAATAGGCCTACAACATAAATACAAGGTTTCCTAAAACATTTACAACACATTTACTGCTATTATCATGAAAAGCTTCCACAATATTGTCACGAATGTTGGTGTTACTGTTACCATGGTACATTGCGAGTGTCGCATGCAATGAAATTGCTTTATTTTGGTGTGTTGAACTGTAAAATGCGGCGTGGTAGGTGAGCAAACACATGAAATAGTTTAAATAAATAAACTACATTCTTATTTTCCACCACATTACATTCGTGCAACGGTTAAACACACGTACGAGCTTTTGACATCTTATAACGAATCGCGGACGCGCAGCTATCAAGACGCGCACGTTCCGATGCGCACGCATGCGCAGTGCCACTCAAGCCGCCAAGGGGCCAACATGGAGAGAAAAGGTAATCTCTTCCTTGTCTTTCTTTGAATAACATTTGCCTTCTAAAACTACACCGACTGCCCGCGAGGCAGGTCGACTAATTTACATTCGGACTTAAATAAACAATATAGCATTAGAGCAGACAGATATGCGTTTTGCCTTGTCTTAGGACGCATGGGCTGATGTCTTTAGCTTTAGCCTTTAGCCACCGAGACCGCAGCTCCAGTGAGAAAATTGTATTTTTCTGACGCCATAGAAACATTTCCTTATTTCGTTTAATAACGCTGTTGCTTAAGCGATTTAACTTTTCTCATTTGTTTAAGACGTCAGTGCATGTGTGGGCGCGCGCACGTATTAGGTAGATGAGAGTTGATATCTTCTGTAACGTTATTTCTATTTTCTGTCGTGGAAACTTCATGAATTTCTGTTCAGCCTCATTATTGCATCATGATGTTCGCGTCGTTACAAAAATGCATATTTCCAATAATGTTCAACATTCTCGTGTACAGTCATGTAAAGCGAAACGTTTCTTTCACGACAACTGTAAACACACAGATATGTATTGTTTATGTTCATACAGGATTATATAAATGCCGGTCTGTGTGTTTCCTGTTGTAATGCCAGGTTAAATTTTGAAGTCATAAAGGCACACAGAGTCAATTTTTTACTATCCTCGTTTATTCATTACAATTATTAATTGCGTTTTATTGTTCTGTAACTATGCATCTCTTATTTCACTCCAGTTCTGGCACTTCAGGCGAGGAAGAAAAGGGTCAAAGCCAAGAAGACGACCAAAAAGTGAGCAATTCTTCATTCTCTATCTCCAGTGTTTTTTAAGATTGGGAATATTTAAAATTTTAAAAAGAGGAAGTTAGACTTAATTTTGGAAGTGCTGGCTTCAAACTTCTGAGTAATGCTTGTTTCTCAAAGGTTTCCCGGGTCCGTGTAGATCTGGCTGCTTTAATATAGAGTCATCAAGTATTTACTGGCAATTTAGTCCTAGTCAAAAGGCACAAAGAGTGTTGAACTTATGATCAGATAACTTTTAAGCAGAATTATGGCATGTCTTTCATACACTTTCACTATAGTGTGATGTAAGACGAAAGAGAGGGGGTTACTTTGAAAAGGTTTAACCAGGCATGGACCGATGCAATCTTGTTGTATGCAGGTTACCATGGGACCGAGTGCTTAGAAATGCCCTGTATCAATTATCTCATTGTTTATCAAAACTTCTTGTGCAATAGACAAACAAAACATTGAGGGTTCTACTGGTGCCTCTGCGATCGATTTAAACAGTGTGTTGACTTTTATATTTGTTTATTTGGGTCGTACTGAAAGATGCTTACGAGCGCTTGATTAACTCTTTTGACCCAAATCAGACTCGGAACGTTAAATTTGTTGACTTTTAAGGTTATAGATCTTTTTAACTATACAGAAATGTAAATGATAGGTTTTGAAATAGTTTTCAATCTGTTTTATTGAAGACACAAAAATCTGCACCATAGATTGCCTGTCAAGGGGAAGACTTGTTTTCTATACACTAAGTGGTACATAAGAATGCACATTCTTACGTAACTGTTGACCTAAATAAAATGTGCCATCATCCCTCAGGCCAGCACATCCTCCACGCGGGGCAACTCAACAGGAGCCCCCTACAGAGACCCAGAAACAAGAGCCCGATGAGGAGATCCTCGGCTCCGATGATGAGGAGCAAGAAGATCCTAATGACTACTGTAAAGGTAAGAGACGCACGGCTCAATAAATCTCTTTTGACATCAGAAGTTGCTTCTCTAGTGAAATGGGACTAACAGTTGCTGAAAGAACAGAAAGGGTTGCACTTGTAAAACAGAGCAGTATTTCCTTGTTTTGCAGCTTTTATGAAGTCGTTTTTCCTAACATGGTTATATTGGTTAAACTTAACATTGTTCTTGAAATTTCGACAAAAATGGAACTCGAATAACATTGGTGGATCTCTATTAGCATGTTCATTTGGTGTTCGTATATTTACACTACTATGATCTAAAGTTATCTTTTATTCATTAGAGATTTGCTCAAAAATGACAATTCAGGAATAGGCATAGTCTCTAATTTTGACAGACTTTCATTTTATTCCTCATAAAACGAACATAGTAAAAACTACCACCAAAGTGTCATCAATGGGTTTTTGAATGCGAGCTGTAAAATATTCCTTTCATTGTTTAGGAGGCTATCACCATGTCAAAATAGGGGACATGTTTAATGGTAAATACCATGTCATCCGAAAACTGGGATGGGGGCATTTCTCCACTGTGTGGCTGGCCTGGGACATCCAGTAAGACTTTCGTCATTCAAATTATAATATTTTATATCATATGCCTGTACTATTTCAGTTTTGGGAATTTCTGTTTTTGTTTCTGTAGAGGGAAGCGGTTTGTCGCGATGAAGGTGGTTAAGAGTGCAGAACATTACACTGAAACAGCTCTGGATGAAATAAAGCTGCTGAGATCCGTGAGTGTTCTGAACTAATTTCATATTCGCTTTCTTTCATCTTTGGCAAGCACATTTCGATTTAATAAGCCAAACTGTTTGCAGCGTGTTTTAGGAGGGTTTTATTTGTAAAAGAAATGCATTGTTTCAGGTCAGAAATACAGACCCAGATGATCCGAACAGAGAGATGGTTGTGCAGATGCTGGATGACTTTAAGATCTCGAGGGTCAATGGAACTCGTATCCTTGAATGTGAAGAATTGTGCATGTGTGTGTGAGGGTGCGAAAATGGGTCAACAGGGCTAAAAGCAGGTGCCTTGTGTTATTTTAAGGCACCCTAAATTCTTGTGCTGACTTGAGTGCTGATTTTTGTATTGTTTTGTGCATTTTGGTTACATTTTTAAAACCATTGGACCTTTACTCAACCTTTTAGATGTTTGCATGGTGTTCGAGGTGTTGGGTCACCATTTGCTTAAATGGATTATTAAATCTAACTATCAAGGCTTACCTCTGCCCTGTGTCAAGAGCATCATTCACCAGGTAACACTGCATGCCGCCACACAAACAGCTCAGTGTTTACGTAATCGAGCCACTGAATCCAGGACAAGGTCTAATTTAGAGACCGTAGTTACAGATGCTTATTTATTGCGGTTTTGCGAAGTTGATTTAATTAAGGATTTAGCCTGAATTACCATGAAAACAGACTCTGTGTTGCCAGTTTTTATACTAAATTTGATTAGACAAACAGTAAGATAACTGTCTGCCCTTTGTGTTTCATCTTTGTAATAATCAATTAGATATTTAGAAGGCTGACAGTGAATGTTTTATGATTTTTCTCTTATTTTTGGATCTGAGGTTCTGCAAGGTCTGGATTACTTGCACACCAAATGTCAAATCATCCACACAGACATTAAACCAGAGAACATTCTCATGAGCGTTGAGAAGCTGTATATCAGGCGGCTGGCTGCAGAGGCCACTGAATGGCAGAAAGCAGGCGCTCCTCCTCCCTCTGGGTCGGCAGGTACAGAATATCTGCTTTTGAAACTTACTTGTGTGGTAGAAACAGTTAAAAAGGGAAGCACTTAAAACCTTTTAATGACTAATGTAATTATAATTTACACGCTTGCGTGTGTGTTGTCAGACTGTTGCTGAGAAAATAGTGTATAATGTACATTTCAGTCTTTTGTTGTTTGATTGTAAGCATTATCTCATTGTGTAGGTTACAGGTGTGCTTGTTAGCCAACAGTTTGTGTGAAAAAGACAAACATATCTCGTTTGAAGTACAGTTTGTTAAAACTATTATAAATTATAATAATAAAAGAATTTGAGAATTTCTTTGCTCTAACCACTTGCGACAGTGAATTCTGGTTAGGGCACAGTGTCAGGCCAAGAATCCCTCTAGATATATTCTTTGAGCCTTTCCTGCCAGCTCATTCAGCCGATTTAACTTTTCTTTGCTCAACTTGTTTATTCACTTTCATTCTCTCTCCCTCCAGCGTCATTCTTAAAATGATGTATTTGCTTTGTTAGCTCCTATTGTGTTCTGATGAGTCATGATCTTTTATTTCAGTGAGCACTGCCCCAGCACCTAAACAGGTATTTTTCCTTTACCTTTTATCACCCAGGCTACACAGATCTTATCATGTATTAGTATTTTTATTTCAATTGTTGTAGTTCTTTTATTATCAATTGTAATTAAATAACTTTGTTGCTTGTAAACAATATTGGTATTTAACTTTTGGAATCTTTACTGCTTAACTGCAGCTGCCAAAAATGTCAAAAAACAAAAAAAGGAAGCTAAAAAAGAAGCAGAAGCGTCAGGCGGAGCTACTGGAGAAATGCATTATGGACTTAGAAGAGATGGAGGTTGGACCTGAAGGTGAAGAGGAAGATGATCCTGAATCCCCTCAATCCCCCTCCTGCCACCCACTCAGAGAAGCATCACTTCAGGACATCGCTGCTGAAGAGATAATAATCAGTTAGTTTCTGTTTGTGCAGTATAGTTTTCTTGCTTAATTGGTAGTTCATATTTAGGCTTTTATTTGGGATTTGTGGTTAAGTATGCAAATAATTTTCCATCACGTTTCCATCATGTTTTCCTCCCCCTCATATTCTTTTTCTTTACCTCTGGTAAAAGCAGACACCAGAGAGAGACTAACCTCAGATGATTCAATGGAGCTCAACTGTAATGGATTTACCTGTAAACAAGACACCCTACTGCACACAGGACACCCCACAGACGCAGAGAACGCAGCTCAAAGCATGTATGAGTACTGTAATGGGGCGGAGTCCCCAGAACTGGACCAGGCCGGCTACAGTAACGGCACATCGGGCCAAGAGCAGTTGGAGGAAGAAGAGCTGCACCCTGGGGACCAAGAACCGCAGAAGTCTAGAACCAGAGCCAGGGAACAGAACAAAGAGAAGCTGAAGAACGGTCAGTGATCCAGATGGCTTGGTTTTTGGATGAAGAAAACAAGGGAAATTTCTGTGGAGAATGTAGAATTGGTTTTCCTTGTTTTTCCTTTTTGCTTTGATGCTTTCCTGAAAGATAGTACACAAAATTGTATTTCAAAATCTGTGCTTGTTCAATGCTGGTGCAGTGTATTAATATTTTGTTGACTGATTGTGGATAAATTGGTGGATTTTATAATCATTGCTGAGACTATTGGAAATGTTTGTTTTGAGATGATGCTATCCCAAAGCCCACATCTAAGATGATCTCTCTTTTTTTTATACATCATTTTTATTGACTTTACTTCCTGTTTTACAGACAAGTTGTCCTCTGGAAGCCTATTGGTCAATCCATTGGAGCCCCTCAATGCTGACAAGATTAAGGTCAAGATTGCAGACCTGGGCAACGCCTGCTGGGTGGTGAGAATCTTAACCTTTAACATTTCAATCTTGGTCAGTGTTAGGCAAGTGTTAAATCGCATAAAATTGTAGTTCATGGGCTTTTTAAATATTATTTAGAGTTATGTTAAGGTTTCATTTGCAAAAAATGAACATAAAAGCGAATAACAAGAGAATATACAGGAAGAATTTAAAATAATTGTAAGCATCAGCAATCAGATTTTTCACTACGATAACAAAACAGGAGAAAAGACCAAATATAAGAGTTTATGTTCAAGCACTAATTATGCATTTTCTGTTTTACACAGATTAGCATATTTTAAATGTATATTTAACTTCTGAAAAAGTTAATTTAAATGTTTAGGAGGACATAATAAAACCGCTCTGTAATCCTCTATACTAGATTAACCAGATTAAAATGATTATTATTATTTTCCAGCACCTGTGATCATTTCATATAATCTTCTAAGAGGGAGCTAATTAAGAATATGATTTTCTGTTTTCAGCACAAGCACTTTACAGAAGACATACAGACCCGACAGTACCGCTCTCTGGAGGTGCTGCTTGGCTCAGGATACAGCACACCTGCCGATATATGGAGCACTGCCTGCATGGTGAAAAACGCCACAGACATTCTTTCACCTTTTTTAATCTTTTTTGCTTTCACGTACACTTACAGATGCTGATTTGCACGGTTAACCAATCATTTCCGTTCTGCTTTCAGGCGTTTGAGTTGGCCACGGGTGATTATTTGTTTGAGCCTCACTCTGGTGAAGATTACTCCAGAGATGAAGGTAACAGCGTTTCTATGTTGCATACAAATATTTATCTTAATCTCTGTTAATTGAGATAAATCTTATGACAAATGTTTTTAAAGTCTGTTTCTTAAAGTGTTTATTCAGTAATGAAACGTAAAACAATATACACTTTGGTTGCAAGTGATGTGTTTTTTATTTAAATTGATATTTTAATGGTTGTAGTCCTGTGCTTGTTTCCCTGCTATCAATCAAAGCATAAAATCTCCAAAGAGACATATAATATTGTCTCTTCTTGATACGCACTTCCTCCTCCCTCGCTCCTACATCTCTCATGCTTCACGCCTCCTCCACTCCACCTCTTTCTTCTGTCTTTTGCCCTGCACCATTTATTGATCCTTTTGTTGTCCATGTTAGGAACTCATAATGATTAATATGATCGACCAAGGAAGTAATGTGTGTGGGGGAAAGAATTTGTGCAAAGCCTAATTTTATTCCCAGTAGTCAAGTTTTAATAGTGTTTGCAACAGTTTAGACCCTGTTTAAAGTCATACTTCACCCAAAATTGAAAATTCTGTCATCATTTCCTCATCTTATTCCAAATGTGTATGAATTTCTTTTATTCTGATGAACACAGAGAAAGATATTTGGAATAATGCTTCTTACCAATCACATCTCAACACCCTTTGACTACCATAGTAGGGATAAAACAATGGTAGATAAAAGCGCCCCAGAACTGTTTGCTGTCCTACATTCTACAAAATGTCTTCTTTTTTGTTCAACAGGACAAAAAATAAATAATTTTCCCTTCTATGGTAGTCATTGGGTGTTAAGATCTGTTTGGTTATAAGCATTATTCTAAATATCATTCTCTGTGTTCATCAGAACAAAGAAATGTATACACATTTGGAACAAGTACAAAGGGGAGTTAATGTTGACAGAATTTTCATTTTTGGGTGAAGTATCACTTTAACACAATGGCGGTTATGCGAGTCATGTTCAGGATTTACAGGTATTCACAATGAGACTATATGGGTGTTACTTTTTATACTGGCATGTATTGATATACAATGCATTACAATGTAGTCTTAATCTACTCATTTTGATTCTCACGTATCTAGCTTATGTCATGAGACTTGATGTTAAAAAGAGACCAGTTTACATTTTGAATCCTCCAAGGTTCCGTAATTCTGTGAGGTTCAGTGAGTGAATGTTTTCGTCGGAGAAGTAAAACAGCCAGACATCTGTAGTGACGTTTAAAACTTAAAACAGCCCTACTGTGAGAACATTATACGTCATGGACTTGTGGTAAACCACATTGCACTGGAATCCACTGATGTTATATTCGTAAACATTGAGCACAATAACAGTGTTTCAATAACGCCAAGTGTTTCTTTATAGCAGATCAAATATTATGTCAGTAGGGTATGGAAAGTGAACAAGTTTTCATTTAGTAATTGTTACTTGCAAAACACTTATTTTTTTTACTTTTGCATTGGCACTGTAGTTGATGAAGAAAATATTTCAGCCGAGTTGTAAGTTTGCAAGACTGAATTTATTAAGATGTCATCCCCATTTTTCCCAAACACATGTTTTCAAGGATACAGTGTGACTAGTAAAGTCCAAAAAAACAAAACAAGCTCCAGAACCTTCATTTGTCGAACCCTTTCCATGTTCCTGCCTCCCTCCACATTCCATAATCTTCTTCATTCTGAACCTCTTTCTCCCACTCAGACCACCTTGCTTTGATTATTGAGCTTTTGGGGCAGATTCCCTGTCACTTTGCTCTGAGCGGGAAATTCTCACAGGAATACTTCAGCCGGCAAGGTACGCCTGTCAATCAGGTAGAGCCCCGCCTTGAGGGAGGAGTTTAAAGAGAGCGGAAATCGCAGGAGCTTCAATGACAGCACACCCTTAGGTCACATCTACCTTTTTATTGTTTGGCTAACTCTCAAGATTTTTCAGAAAATGAACAACCTATTACAGAAAAGGATCAAACTCTTCTTACAAGTGAATGAAGAGATGGTTGTCTCAATCTGACTTCAGCTTTGATCCTTATTTCCGTGTTGACGCACAAGCAGTCTGTTCCCACAGACTGGCTCCAACACAATAGACAAATGCTTCAAAAACAGCTTCAAATGTGGTGCGTGACTCTCTTCAATGTGCATAAAGCACCCAGAGGCAGTTGAACGTTGAAAACAGACCTCGGCTTTATACAGTCGAGTTCTCAGAAAGTTAAATCTTATCAACCTCTGATCTCGAAATGCTTCGCTATGTGATTGTAATCGTTATGCTGTCAAGACGTGGCCACTGCGGCTCCTTTCCTCGTTCCTCTCTTCTCTCAGGATGGGTGAATGACTGTATTAACTCTCATCAATTTGTCCTTTGTTTTGTCCTCCATCTCACCCTTCCCTCCCCGACTGACACCCCTGTCTGTGTGTGAATGTGCGATGGTAGACCACATTGCTTTGATCATTGAACTGTTGGGGGTCGTCCCACGCAAACTCATGTTGACCGGAAAATATTCCAAGGACTTTTTCTCCAAGAAAGGTAACGTGGCTTTTGTGATACATTCTTGAAATTGTACGCAGTACCAGTAAGTGGAAACGATTTAACTGTCTTACTAACACAAGTGTTTAGATCTTTTTGTGTGTATTTGCGTTGTGCATGTTGCAAGATGAAAAAAATAATGGTACACATTAAAATAAATGATGCATGAACTGAGGTGTTTATGTTAATGCACCTGCAGATGTGCTCGTTTAGTCGTAAACCTGGGAAGCTAATGGTGTGCTTTCCATAGGTGACCTGAAGCACATTACTAAATTGAAGCCGTGGGGTTTGCTGGAGGTACTGATGGATAAATACGAGTGGCCTCAGGAAGAGGCTGAGACCTTCAGCGATTTCTTACTTCCAATGCTAGATCTCCTGCCAGAGAAAAGAGCCACGGCTGCCGAATGTTTGCGACACCCTTGGCTCGCCCTCTAGTGGCTTCTCAACGCCACTGCACATACTTCAGGCTATCTCTCCGTAAACTCAAGAGACTGCAACAGATCACTTTCCAATTTTTATGGTATATCAGAGTAGTTATTTTTTTGTTCATCTGAGTGTTTTCGTACGCTTGGCTCACCAGAAGAATCTGTCCGTTTTGTTCTTAATGTCGATTTTTCAGAGTTGAGACATGCAGTCTTTGATCTTTACACTGTCCCTCTTATTTTGGCAAAAGATGAAACCCATTTAGAATTTTTTGTAAAACATTAAGATGAAACCTTCTAAGTTATGTGCAATGCAAACCTGAGATAAAGTGGGACTCCAGTGAAATGCACAATAAATTGTTACTAAGGCGGGAAGGATTGTGGGGTATGGAAAGGGAATTGGTAGGTTACGTTAGGACTCTAGAGTATAACTTAAGATTCTGTTTTACGTTGAATCATTACACCTCTGTGTTTTCGTTCTCTTTTTCTAAACTATACAAGTGTCTCTTTGTGTGTGTGTGTGTGTGTGTATGTGTGTGTATATGTATTTGTTAAGTAGGTTTTGATCTTGTCTGTTGCAGATTAGATTTTAAAGTCTTCTCACTTATGGGACAGTATGTAACTTTGTACAAGAAGCTTCCACTCAGTGAGCAACCGTTAAGGGGCACCAAAATGGGATTTTTGGAAGAAAAAAATGAAACAAAATGATAGTATGAGTGTGTTTGTGTGTGTATTTGCTTGTGTGCGCGCATGTGCATGTGAGTGTGTCTGTATATATGTGTACCAAAGAGTTTGCCTTGATCTGTATATTACAGCCATGTACAGTTTTTAAAAGAAATCTTACTATTGCGTCTAAGCTAAGATTATTTAGCTGGATAGAAGTGTTTTAATAAAGCATTTGGAAGATGAGTGTACCTTCTTTGTTGTTCTCAAATTGTTACAAATGGAGATGAAAGCTGGTTCATTTTATATGTAATGCATGTTAATTTATTGGATGGGTAAAGATAAAAAAACATTGATTGTTCTAAATACCTAGGAAAAAAAAACATGGCATTTTCTATATAACGTGAGAATTCAAAGTATGACTCCTGCTTCATGTCCACTGCAGTCCAGTTGTGTAAATTAGGCATGTGTTGTATTCTTGCTTTATCTGTAAACAAATGGAAATATTGTTATACAAAAAGTTAAAATATCTGCAACCTACACACCTGTAAAACCCAGCACAGAATGGTTTGTCTAATGGAAGTTCAACATTACGTTACGTGTGACCTCATAGCATACTACAAATCAGAAGTCTAAATAATCCATTCTAAATCTTAAAATCGATTTTTAGTACCTTTCTGTGGCTGAGCTCTTCACTCACTTTCTTTTCCTGTTTCCACCTCAAAGTCCTCAGGCAGCAGGTTGTCTTGCCGGTTGCCCAGAGTAAAAGCAAGCAGTGACAGTAAACCCGCATCCAGGATGCAGATGATCCCTAAAATGTAAGCCCAACGCACGGTACAGTTCCCAAGCGTGTATTTGTCAGTCCTCTCACCACACATTCGCTTCACCTCCGGGGCATCCCAGCCATCCGGATAAATCATACAACCCATCCCCATCAACACGGCTATAACAAAAAATGCAAAAGATCAACTCACACTTTAAACTTTATGACTCTTATACAACACACTTGATATTAGGGTAATGATGAATATACAAATATTAAATAAAGGAATATATTCAAAAAATGTATTTGCATACAATATTATGGGAACCAAGCACTTCGTTAAAATTGTTTCCATTTGGGTTTTAAGTCCTATACTTCTGATTGGCTAATTCACTGCTGACTGACTGGTTTCTATCATTAGAGCCCACTCCTGAAATAATCCTAAACCCATAGTAGCGGGAAACAAATGAGTCATATGTCGCTTTCCACTCCAAAGTGATCATCCCTATGACCTATACTCACTTTGAAGAGTAAAGCTCTCGATGTCTAAACCCTGGATGGAACAACACAACTGTATCTCCTAAGCTGACGGCTTAAAATTCACTTTGTCCTTTTCTCTTTATTGTTTGGTTGGGCGTCTCTTTCCAGAAGGGCCCTTCGGAGGGCAATTAAACCTGTTTGGAATGCGCCAGCAGTCTCGTATAGGGAGGAAGATTTCGATAGGCTACTACACCTGGTTAATGAAAACAAAGCCCATAAATGGAAAGATTTAAAATGTACGATAAATCACGTGACAATTCTACTTGCCCACCTGAAGCTGTTTGCATCCACGCGCATATCTTGTACACACTCCCAGCGTTGCAAAAGAAGAAAAGAGCTAAGCACACAACCGTACCCACGATAAGTAGCATCGAGCAGCCTACAAAGAACATAGCAGTTCTGAAAGCCCCAGATGGGATCGAGCCGAAGTCAAAAATGCTTCCCTTACAGACCAGTTCGGAGGTGATGGGGTTGCCAATACAGTAGTGAAAGAGTCCAAAGTATCCAGCCTGCGGGGTATTAACGCTGTCACCAATCCAGTAGGGCTGGATAAAGACCACCACAGTAATGATGCCGAAGCATAAGGTGAAAACTCCCCACAGGACGCCGATAGCTCTGGAATTTCTCACGTAGTTGGTATGGTAGATTTTGGCAGCCTCTTGGGCTGGCAACATTTTCTCGTTCGCCATGATTAGATCAATTAACAATCGTTTTAGAATCCAGCACCACGGATAGCTCCAATTATACTTCCGTCCTCTTTAATCACACGGAATAGATCTCTCTTTACACAAGTTCTGTGAGTTCAAATGCAGGGGAGATCTTCATCAGTAGACAGCGCCAAAGAGGATTTTTCTGCCAAGCAAAGGTGTCAGTGTTTTAATTATTCATGGTAAATTAAGCAGAGGAATAAGGTGACAATAACCTGTTCTCTTAGATACTGTAATCAGATATACGTGTTATTTCACAACTAAAAAGTCATTGTTTTAAAGTTACCAGAATAACAACATTAAACGCATTCTATGTGTATCTCTTAATGTCTATTAAAATACAGCAGTAGTCACAACTGGTATTTGCGTGTTTTAAAAATGTCACTGTAAATAACGAATGTTATATAATTGGTTTACTCAAACAGCTTTTTAATTACATCATTTGTAAATATTTAAGTCATATCTATACAGAGAAGAGATCCCTCTCATTTGCTTATTTATTCTGAACTCCCGAGAAAGTTTTTTTTTAGTACTCAAAACAACAATCTCCACCAGGAGAGAAAGAAAAAAAAGAGATAAAATATGAGATCATTTCTAATGGTGTTTTAAAAACGGACATGAATAAAAAACAACTTCACATTTGTCAGAGATTTATTGCTCGCAAGGGAATTGTGAAGACACAGTCAACACAAAAAGACTGCACTCCCTTGTTTTGCATTCCTCTCGGGCGTGATGTGAAATCTTTGCTGTGGGGGCAATAAATTACAAAAATATCTAAGACGCTCTGATCTTGATCTATAAACTGAACCCTTGTGCATTGCACATGCTGCAATAACATTGCAACATCTGTTCAACAGTGATACATTAAACTGTGCCCAAAACAACTATGGATACTATATTTAGAACTCTAAAAGCCAGACAATCCTAAAAATAAAAATGACCAATGCTATCAGTGGAAAAAGTTCCTTAAATGTATTATTAAGTTACATTTTCAGGTACTAATACTGTATATACTCTTAGGTGCAGAATGGTTTTGTGCCTTTTTCTGAGAGTGTAAACAGCCCTTGCAAATATTATTTACAATGTTATCATAAGAGCCTAATTCAAAAAAAGGCTTGAAACCTTTCACACATAATGCCCACACCATGGATCAAAGAGATTACTGGCCAGAGTAATAAAAGCTATACAAGTCAAAAGTTTGCAACTGGGTTTTCTCCAGGATGTGTGATTGTACGAAAAACTGCGAACAGAGCTTTGATCTATGTGACGTGTGTCTTTGGGTTGTACTGTGAGACATCAAGACATTCAACATATATCATGTCATGCTTGTTTTTCTGTCACATACTCTGTCTCCATCTTTGTTTATATAAACATTAAAGCTACAAATAAATTCTAACTCAATGCACTGTAATAAGTATAGTTATGTAATGTTGTGAGTTACTGTATGTAATGTCCTGATGTATAAAATAACATACTTTGAATGATTTGAACACAAACAAATTTATGAGGTTTCATCGGACAAAAGACACGTACACACAAAAATTTACTTGACTGAAATTAACTTTAGACAAAATAGCCAATAGGATCACAATTGGAATAAGGGCAGTATAGATTTCCACAGAAGGGATGGTGGAAAAAATGTATTTTATATAAGAAAACAAAATCAAATAGAAGTATAAAAGCAATATAACACACAAGCAAATTTTTCATTTTTTGAGGTCAAGTAAACAATTGTCCATATGACATATGAAGCATAGTCCACAGTGTTTGCATTTAATAAATGTATGAAAGCACTGTACCATTCAGCAATGTGGCACACTTGGCATTGTCACATACAGATATACCAATATTATATAGTAATAGCTATATTAAAACTTGTGTCAATCACATATATGAAAACAATTAATATATTCTTTTACCCTTTCTGATATACTGTTCCCCTCTACAAGATTTATAGATGACTATTCAAAAACAGCCTCAGTGATTAGAAAGTCATATCTAAGTAGTAAAAAATTAAACCACAAAACCAACATCAAACTAACACAAAGTAACATGTCCAACGTGATATATTGGAAATATTCTGAAACCACGCAACTGCTTTGTGTGTGGAAACAGACTGAAAGTTACTATTTTAAAGATCCAGTGTATGAAATTTAGCGGCATCTTATTGCGAATTGCAACTAACGGCTCACTCCACCGCTCACATCTCCCTTTTGAAGCTCTATGGTGGCTGACACAGAACCCACGGTGTACATAGATAGAAATAGCTCATTCTACGGTAATAACAACAGTACGCTTCATTATGTAACGTCTTTAAATATATCTCAAGACATAGTTTTGTACATTGCATTCCTGTCAGTAGACCCTCCAAAATGTACACATTCAAACATAAGAATTTAAGAATAAGAAGTAACCAGCTCATTCTTTCCCACATCAGGACACTATGGAGGTTCCTCCTAACTCCATGGGACTCAAGTGGAGAGTTAAGAGGCGTTTTTCAAGAAGCGTTTTTATAAAACTCTAGTACTACTCCTTTTAATAATTATAATACAATAATAAGTAAACAAAACAAGCACACCGCTCTACTGAAAACACCATTGACCAGCAGCCACGTACAGTAGGCAGTATATCTTGTAAATGCGCTAAACTACTGCGTCCCAGATGAGGTGAAAAGAATGAAATTGCGCAGACAAGGGTTACAGATGCCAAGATTTGGAACTTTATTTGCTCGAGCAAGCAAAGTGAGATATTCAGAGTTCATCTGAAGTGATCCAACAAATACACATCTGACTCCGTACTTTATACAGAAATCTCAAGTTTATTCTCATATTGGTCACCAATCAGGTTTCAGATGATATCATCTTTTTGCTAGTCCGTTCCCTTCTCATTTGCCACTATTATATTTCAATCGGCCCCACTGGCCAACCCTTTTTGCGCTCGCCACAGTTGTGTTTCAGTATTATAATATTAGAAATTAATAGAGCGTCTCCCAGGATTTAAAAAAGAAAAACACATCATGTGCCCTTCAAACTACACTTTCCTGGACACATTTCCTGGGCTTATCGGACGATACATGATTCATGACAGTTTTACCCTGTCACATGATTTAGTTGGTAATGAGCTCATTGTTCAGTGTAACAATGAGCAAACCAGTTTCCGTGACTTTGTGCGATAAATTAGACATGCCTACAAAAGTATGTGTGTATGTGCAGCTCCTGTCTTAGTGTGAAAAGATGTTGGTATGCTGGCAGGTGTTCAAGTTCTCAAATTCACACATGAGGCCCATAGCCCATATTATATCATAGAAATTCATGTAGTATAACTATTTAAGTGTATTATTTTATATTAGAAATCCCGATGAAAACACAGTACTGTATTGGAAAACCAACATAGTACTATCACACAGATGAGCTAATGAGGCTCAAATAGCTGAATGAAATAAAAGCTGCAAGGTATCAAAGCACATGGCTGTGTATGGGTCTGCTTAGCCCATGAGAATCTCTCCACTGCCAAGAATGGCAACAATGTATGGCACGTGACCTTGTCTGATAAATCACAATTTCTCGTAGATCACCATACTTAAACTAAAACAGATGGTTTTAGCTAGCCTAACAGTTTGGTTCTTGGTTCTGGAAAACCAGCTAAACACTAGGCTGGAAACTTGGCCACTAGGGTTGGCTTGTTTTAGCTGGTTAAAGATGTAATTAGCTGATATAAACCGGTCCACCAAGCCTGACAAAGCTGGTGTTTAGCAGGTTTAAGCTACTCTTCCAGCCTGACCAGCTGTACCAGCTAAAAATGTGGCGAAACCCCACTCAAAAAACAGTTTCACCAACTTAGTCCGATTTAAACTGCATATTTTCAGAAGGGCACGTGGACTGCAAGTGGACAATATACATTGTTATCCTGGAGAAGAGATGGCAGCTGGATTCACTATTGGAAGCAGGCAGCAGTTCTACGCTCGGGACAATTTTATATGCATAGTGATGTGTCTTCATGTTGTCAGTGTGCAATTGCTGCTCAAGTAGGCTGTGTTGGATTTACTATACTGATTTAAGAGTTAAGTAAATTGAGGCATACAGCCTTGTCTTACACCCTGTCTACACCGGACGGGATTCCACACAGCAGCGTTTGACAAAGGTGTCATATAATACATTTAAGGGGGTCTGATTGGATTTTCACTCCTTTAAATTTAGTTTGTAAGTAGTATAGCTGTTGAACCATAAACAGCATCTGCCAAGTCGCAACGCACAAAGTTGACACATTTTTTTTTAGATTAAACTACTTATACTCATAGTTGTGGATATAACTTGATATATATAGAGCTTAAATCGTTAATGCTTATATTGGGCAGACCTTGAAAACATCTTGTAAACACTGACATTTTGTGCGGTTCGAGAGCAAACCGGAAACTGACATCCCGACTTCTGGCGACAGCGGAAGTTCGTTGCTAGGCTTGTGCACAGGGCGTATTAAAATCCTAAACGAATAGCTAATGACACGTCAACGTGTTCATTGCCCAAACACACTGCCGAAACGCATAGAAATTAGTGCAAATGGACAGCTGTAATTGAGGCTTTAGGCGATTATGTAATTGTTTCACCCGTAGGGGAGAGTTTGGTTGTAGTTCAATCACTCAAAAAATGTTTAAGCTTGGTTAATCAGATTTTTACACAAGCAACATACACGTCATGGCTACAAATGAACACTAGAAGTTTGTTTCTAGAAACTACAGTTCTTTTACAATTACAGCAAAATTGACAGAAGTGCAAACTTTACAATTTACCCCATGTGGGGTTCACAAACAGAGGATTACTTGAAAACACTATAGAAAATTCAGTTTCAACACAAATGACTCAATATTATTTTGTCTATAAACTAAAGGTGGATATTGTTTGTACATCTGTCTATAACAGCCAGATATCTACATCTATCATCCAGCCTCATCTTACCATCCTTCCGTTATACATCCATACATATGGACAGATATATGAGAAAATACGGCACAATTACAACCAAAAAATCATAATTATCAACTACTATCGGTAATATTGTAATTTCAGTTATGATTTCGATTAGTGGAAATGACATTCTTTTCATCTCATTGTTTTATACTTTGACACACATTTGGATTAATGGTAACGCTGTGTTAATACAAACCCTGCTGTGTACATTTTTTTACAAAGCCTAGTAAACAGTTGCTAGCAGTGGCCGACATCTTTCAATATGGTTCTATGTACCAAGGCACAACTCTGTCGACCCTGTGTAACTATATGAAAAACATCCATGTTACAGTTAACCCCGTGTTACTTTGTGCCCTGCTCTCCCCCTAATTGTAATCCTGATTAGTTGTTTGATTAATTGTGCAGCCCTACTTGGCATATTATAAGTGAGTTCCACGTGAACAATGCTGACTGTACCACCAGACAAAAGAGGTTAATTTAAGACACGATTCATCAGGTTTCATCATAATGTATACTTTCATAATACTTTTACTGTCACACTTTAAAGTCCTAATACTGGGATGTGAGGACTTTTTACAGTGATAGTTGTCTGAAAGTTTGCCCTGGAATCCGTAGGCCACTGTTGTTGAGAGCTGAAGTGGAGATCTGCAAGGAACCGAAGGAACATGCAAGTACTGGAGTTTTTGTGCCAAGAACAGAGCAGCACCACTGCTCAACACAAACCTGAGACAAGGCACACAAAGATAAAACTGAGATGAAACATGTCAAATCACATTCCCCCTTTCTGAGTGACAGTCAGCCAGCAAAATGTTCAGCATATACACATCCAAAAATTGGTTTCTGATTTAAGACATGATGGTGAAGTGTTGTTTCTCCTCAGATGGACTGGTGCTGTAGTCGCCCATTCATCCGTGCGTCCGGCCAGCCCCTTGTCCATCAACTGTCGAGCCGGTCGTCTGTCCGTTGAGCCGTTCGTCCATCGGTTTGTCCATCCATTCGGTGAATCCACTTGTCCTCTTTGAGCTTCAAGGGCCGCCAATTCCCAAGACACTTCCTCAGAGTATTGAACGCAAAATGTTTCATGCTAGTTTTTCATGCTCATCACCTGAACTCGTCTGGCCTCACCTTGAAGGTGATGAAGATCTAATACATTTTTTTCCAATATTACAAAAACAAACTCGCTGTATCTCCACATCATACTATTGAAACATTACAATTATTATATGACAGGCAGCGTTTTTTAACATTTTAAGCTTGACAGTAGGCCTACATTATATTTCATGTTAAATGATTAATTGTGCAAGTTTCTGATTTATTAACAATGTTATTATTTACCAATTCAGTAACAGTATTTCAACATAATAATAGAGTGGTTTGGCCCTTCATAGGGTTGTTAAATATAGTCCTAAATCGTAAGGTGCATTTTGAGGTTTTGGTTATTTATATTTCGTGTAGCACAAAGTTAAAAGGAGCCCGTAATTCATCCTAAAGTCAGCAACGCTGGATCCACTGTCGTTGAGAAAGAGAACGTGCAGATCATACAGCATACAGCCAAGAACAGTGGGCAGCTTCACCGCTCAGGACAAAATCATGGAATCATAACAGCCAATATGCAGCTGAGATTAATGACGACCTATCAATAATAACGTGACAACACGACCAAAACAGTTCATGTTTAAAGCATCATAAAGGGCAAGAGAAAAGCTTAACAACCTGCTTTCATAAGACTTCACAGCAAGGGGGAGGTGTCTCGTCAGGTAGATGATTCCCCTGGACCCCGAATAAAGGGATATTATATCCCCTTCATTAGCCTCCTAAATGATGAACCGGATGTTAGCATGTTGTATGCGTGATTGCATATTGGAAAGTTCAACAAAAATTATCCAAAAATCGGTTTCCCAGAGTAAGAATATCTATGATGTGAATCAGACGTGCACAGTAAAATACTGACAAAATCTATATTTTACATAATATGTACATTTTATATTCGCTATAATATCGCGCGCACTTAGTTCTTCGTTGGCATAGCTTAATGTTCAGTATGCTATGTGGAGCCCCGCCACCAGATGGCTGCATTCCATTAAAACAGCTCCAGCGCGTCCCATTAAAACACAGTTTAGTTATCCCACGAGGTACCTTGAAAACAACATCACAGAATTCAAAGAAGACATTTAACAGCTTGCACGGACGAAATATACATCCACTCGTACTGCCATTGTCAGGTATTGATGTCTCTCTAGCAGCCAATTCTTGGGCTTTACTCTGAGCTGAGCTAACACTTCCACGTTTTCATAAAAACAAAGGTCTGATTAAACAATTTTATCACGTCTTACTTATAACTTCCCTTATGTTACACCTTTTCACATAGATTTTGTCAACAAATTACTGGCTGATTATATTGCCTGCTGTCTTATGTGTGCGCTTCTACATCTGACAAAAATACATAAACAGTTTAAATTGAACAGTATGTATAGTTTTTATACAAAGTCTAATAAAAAAACTAAGGATCTTTAGACTGTCTTCTTTTTACCAATTTTTGAGTTTAAGCAGTAAGTTTGGATGTTGAGGCTCTGGAGTCTTCTTTTGAGTTTATTGAAACCAGTAAGAAAATGTATTGCTTTTAATATCATTCCCCCCACATGGAAAGAACATTGACTGCGTTATTGACCAACTTTTTCTTACACCGTTCCCGCTTAAGGACTTATTTTTACATTTTGTCTGCTTCTTCATACTCATTGAATAACACAATTGCCCCAAAGCAACAACACAAGCATGCATGCCAAATAATTTCAGTTATTTGTAATAGACCTTAATAACAGTTTACACAATTCCAAGCATTTCTCTCTACAAAATAATTCCTTTTGTGATGAAATGCTATTGTGATGCTATATACCCTCTTAAAAAATTTTCTCCTTTAATAGTTTGTAAAGCCTTTTGTAGAACAGAAAAAGGTGTCCCCCATTAAGGCTGCATAGTTTCATATTACTCTCTCTAGCATTTACAGAGTTTACATGAAGCATTAATGATTTGAGTTGTAAATCTTATTGTTGTATAAAGTATCTTAGGTCAGTGACTAGTTCAAAAAATCCAAAGTTGTTGGTTCTTTTTTCAATTTAGACCTGCTTTAATCTTCATTGCGACGGTCATATTTTCGCTCACAGATTTAGTAAAATGGTTATACAGCGGTGACTGCTTTACAATGTAAAACTGTCTTCTGATGCTTGACATGGTCAACTTGTCAAAAAACGAGTTGGAGGTATGGCGTTGTATTTCTGTGCTCGATACACTCCCCCAGTGTTCGTTTTGAAACAACTTTTCTTAGTTCCTTATTGGGCAATTCTCGGCCGGGCTAAAAGAATAGCCCGCCCACGCGTGCGAGCAACGAGCGAGACCCGCTTACCATCAAGATTGGCTGCACTGCGTCAAGATGGGCTGCGCTGTGGGCCTGCAGCTGCAACTCGTTACTCTTGCAAAATTGAGATGTGTTTGTTCACCACATTTTAGTGCTGGATATTATATAAACGGTGGATTTAAAGCTGGATTTGGAGATCGAAGGGTGAAGGGTGCGATACTATTCTGTAAGGACTCAAGATTATGATGAGATATGCAGAAACTGTCTGAGTTACAGCCGCTTTAAGGTAAAGGAAGGGTTGTATTGGTTTTTGATTGGGATTGTAATGATATCGTATGTCAAATGAGCTTTCAGCAGTAAACATGAGATTGGACATTGCTCAGTTCACATAAAACTGCCTACTTTGCATCTATGCAGAAATGAATTGTCATCTCGTGGCAGATTCTTGTTTTCCTTATTTATATGAGGAAAGTCTGTGCGCTTTTCCACCATTTCGCCGAACCGTTCAAGCACGGTCTGGAACGGTTAAAGTTACGTTTCCACATAAGCGTGGTTCAACATGGCACGTTTACAAACTGTTCTCGGCTCTGAATTTTTGCTAATAGAATGGGTGCAGAAACATTATAGCTCAGTCTCTTGCATTACCAAGGCAGAGCTTGACGCGTTTGTGTTCAGATTCTCAAGATTTCCGTTATCAGTCCGTGGTGGAAAATGAAACAACATCAGATCTTTTTCTCTGTTTCTTTCACGTTTCTTTCATGCTCATATCATAGGCTTCAAAGGTGATTTTTTTAGTCTCAAAGGAATTTACTCCTAAGATCAATGCCCTGTCGCCTCACAAATATTTGACCTTTTACCTCTGTTGTTGCTTTCTGGCATGTCACTGCTACACTGTAACATCAAAGCCGAGCATGGCTTTGGACCATTTTCTCTCACCTTGTATCATTGAATGATGTCTTTTCAGCAGGATTATTTGAGGTTTTTACGTCTAGTAGATCTAATGCAGTGGCTCTCATACTTCTGCTTCAGGGCCAAATTTTACGAGCATCAATTGGCGAACCAAAACATTACAGAAAGAGCCCACCATCATAGATGGAATTTTTCAGTGAGTTTTAGTCTCTCGAGTTTTGATGGATTTGTGCTTTTGGCAGCCAAGTAATTCACAGCACCAAACACATTGCATTTGCATACACAATTTACACCCTTTCATTGGTAACCTCCCCCATTTTGTTGTGCATCTGTATAGTAAATAGGAGACAGTTGCTGCTCTTTGTCTATCCATTACTGCTAGACTCTGTCTATGTGTACAAGCTCTTTTTTTATTGTTAATACTTTTTTATTGTTCAAGTTTTGCACCGTCAGTTGGCTTGATGAATGAGATTCCCACACCCACTCTACAAAAGATAGCTAAACTGTGGCCCATTCTGTTTATGGACCGCTGCTAGTGGGAACAATTGGACATAATTGCTGATAGGTATTAAGTGGTGGGCTTTGTCGTAGCGTGCGATGCACTGCTATCATTAAAGTAAAACAGTCATTATTATATGCATGCTCTTCATATGCTTTACTGCTACCCTGAGGCAAAGTCAGAACACTGACATTAAATTTATTACATTATATCAGGTTTGTCCACGTCATTCTACTCAGAGCTTTTGTGCTCTGAAAAGATTTTCACACATGCACATCTTTCAAGAGGGTCTTTTGAATCTTTAATATGTGTTGTTTGGTGCTTTTAATCTTTTGTAGAGACAATACATCTTTACTTTAATAGTTAACATATTGTAGCTCAGCTGGAAGAGCATGGTGTTTATATAGATTTAATTCCCAGGGGATCACAAATTGATAAAATGTGTACATTGAATGGAGTGCATGTCACTGTACTGTATATGCGTTAACTGAAAAAACTATTCAGATACTCGTCTGGTTGGATGGTGACATATCTTCCCATTCTAAGAAGTGGCCATGTGTTGATGAAAATGGGCAGGGTTCTTTTGAAGTGTCTGATATTTCTCTCTCGCTTTGCCTAAAGCTTCCCAAAAAAATTGAATCGTCGGAACATTCTATCTAAAAGCGAATGCTCAGCCAGACCTGCCTGAAACGCCTCATGTAACCACACCTTCACAAATCTACATCAGTTCATGGTATGATTTGACTTAGAACGCCCAAATGTATACGCAAGAAGGGTGGGCGTACCAGTCAGTACAATTGCTTTGGAAACTGATGTTCCAAATATGGGAAGAGGCGTAAATTTCCGTCACACACTTGCAGTATTCGACCAATCACTACGCACCGGTTAACAGCCAATCATAGCACACCTTGCTTTTCAGAGCGATGAGCTTTGTAAAAATCTACGTGTTTCAGAGAGGCGGGCCAAAGAGGAGATAGAATGATACTAATGAAACTATTCGTTTTAGGCGTGTCGCATGACCCCTGTAAGCTTACGTATTTGTGAGGTTTGAGAGTCTTCTGACACCATCCCTAACTCACTCTTCTCTTACAACCTTTACACTGACACCTATGATGTGAGTAAAAATTATTTTGTAAATCACCAGAGGGCATCTTTGCTCTATATGCGTTTTGAAAAATTTGTTTGCTTGCTCAAGGTGTGAGTTATGAGTCACTGCAGTGCAATAACCAAAGAAACATTTCTCAGAAACGACATTCTGCGGTAGCCTAAATGTATTTACCACCATCATTACCCCCGGTGAGGGACCCATGCATTTTCCATTGTGTGCCGCTCAGATTAAGAGATGGGTATATCTTGAATATTGATGTCAGGATGAGTCGTTATTTAGCGCTCAATTCCCCAGAGAGCTTTTGATTGTTTGTGCCCCGTCAGTGGTGGAGTCAGTAAGGTCTAGAAGTGACTAATGTCTGTTAGAGCATCGATCCAACCATAGAACGAGCAAGAATCGGGGCGCGGGAACTGTACCTACATCTTTAGATCCATCTGTCATTTTCACTGAATGCCTTTAATAGACCTGACCCGCTTCTTGGTCACCATTGATCACTGTTTTCAAACTCCAAGGGGGGGAAAGCAAATAGTTCGGCCATGACTGATGCATTTTAACCAATGCGATTTTTCGGTCGCAATGAAGATATACGGTACTGTTGGGGGACTGGACACATCACTGTTTTATCCTCCCCATGATGAAATGCTGCTGGTTTTGTACCTACTCAAAATCCCTGAAGTTGGACATATCACCTGGTTGGATGGAAATAGATCTGAAGTTAGAAGAGCTCTGTGAGTTGAACTCCTAAGTTCACACCTCTGTGGGGCGCATAGACAGAGACACACACATACTAAGTCACTAAGTTGTTCTCTCTAATGATGTCCCCAGGCGCTCATGGATGTGTAGCGATGTTAGCTGGTATGCCGTGATGTGAGATCATTATAATATATGTTGATGATGATGTACACCAGAGGTTTTATGATGCAGTTATAGTGTGCTTATGTGATATTAGAGCCATCTCAAGTTCTGTTGGAAATGTCACCAAAGCTTGAGTGATGTGCGCAAATTCATGTGTTAGACTCTGACCTTTTGGTCTATTATAAGAAAGGTGTAACTTATCCTTCAAAAAGAGCACTGTGTACTACTTTAGTTTGATTTTTCACTGATGTGCTGTGTCAGTATGGCTGTTAATGCGGTGGTCAAATTAGACTTTTAAGTTTCATTGATTTCATTCATACGCATGCGAATGCAGTAGACTGAGCTCCTGCGAAGAAATCATTCGATGAAGCTTGACCAATAGAAGATCAATACGCCACAGCTTGACTTTTCTTAGTTTGAAGGAATGGTGTAGTTATAATGCTATTGCCCATCCACATTGCCTTCCTACACATCAGCCAAAGCTTTCGCAGTACTTAATAATTCATTTACTTTTACATTCATAAGATTTTTTGAGATTTGTTATCTCACTTTTATCAAGGATTTTCTCTGTCTTTTGAATTCTTGCGAAGTTACTGGCCTTTTTTATTTGATATACGTCTCTATCCACTGTGATTGAATTGTAATCAATACCTGTGGGTGAAATGAATGAACCGGAATTAAATACACAGGAGTATTCTGCTGTTCCAGGTATTTCAACACCACCCTCCTGAATTCATAATGTTTATGTGCTCAAAAAATGTACTCTTATAAATCAATAGCAAAATATTATATTTTAAATTGCGTTGTATTTCTTTCATAAATCATTTTGATGTATTTCATGGAAAGGAGTTGGCACTGTTTACATCAAACCACATTAGCATCGGTTTGTATCCACGGGTAACAGGATTAGCATCGGCTGGTGTTTGTGGGATAATTACTCGATCACAGTGGCTCAGTGGCAGGTTTGACAGCAGCAGGTTTGTAGAGGAACTCGGATGTAAATGTTCTTCGGTAATTTCAATGAATAAATAAGTAGGTGTATTTATAACATTACAGATTTTTTCTGGTGTTTAAATACATTTATATTGGTCCACACTTTGTGTAGGACTTGTGTGTTGTGATTATAATGTATGGTTTTTAGAGGCTGGGTGTTTGTTTACATGAGAAAACATTTGAATTTTTTCTCATAGAGATGCTGCGTAGGAGTTCACATAAGGTTTGGAAGAAACCAACAATGTTTAAAGCTTCAGACTTGCCTTCAAATTTTCTGCCATTGCCCTTTTTTACAGCAATTCACATAGTTGCCATAGAATAACAGCTGGCAATAAATGAAAAAACAAGTGATGATTTTGTGACTCAGACTATATTTGTTTGTGTTTTTGGCACATCTTGGACCCCGCAAAGAACATTTATTGTCAAAGTTAGTAATAAATAGAATTTTGCTCTGTGAACTTGAAATGTTACCAAGATTTCTTCTTGAGCATGAATTGTTTTGTCTGATTTCATATTTTGGATATTTCTGACGGTTGGTTGATAATGTTGTCAGACTGCTCATGTAAAAATCTTTGGTCTATATTTTTATAGCATTCGTGCATTTCATGAATATATAAAATAAATGTGGATTATTCAATGACTATATGTGTGTTTCTTCATGGCTTTCCCAATTGTTTTCCTCTACATTTTCAATTTTTCCCTCAATGATCTTTCTGGTATCTCCCTACAGTAAAAATAAATGAAAAACAGAGTCCAGCTACTATGTCACTGTCATACGCATTCATCTCTTTATTATGTACCCAATACTTAATGAGCACTCTGTACTTTTTGAGCTAGCTGATAATAATAATGTTTTCTCTTTTCTGCATGCATATGGTTGGTCTCTGATTAGTGAGCTCATGAATATGTATTTGTGCGCTGAGAGAAGATGTTGAAATTGGGTCAGAATGGTGTGATGTTCTGTGCTGGTGCTGAAGAGAAGCAAGCTATACTTGACAACTTAAAACGTCTCAATGCCTTGAACCATCTTTACCAAAGGTCGCTGTGTTCTAGACAGCTTGTCTCTAAAAACTTCTCAGCATAATGACTCAGTCTTTTAGATTGCTGCAGGAACACCAGATAACACTTTGTTTCTCATTGTGCCCTGGATTTACTGAACCATAATTTACTGAATTTACTACTTGCCTAATGGGATAGTTCATCCAAAAAAAAGAACAATTACTCACCCTTATGTCAGTTTAAACCTGTATGACTTAACTTCTTCTGCAGAACACAAAATATATTTAAAGGATGTCTTTAACCGAACAACACTTGACCCCATTTGCTTCCATTGTAATGAAAACAAAAACACTGAGACATTTCTCAAAATATCTTCATTTGTGTTCCATTTCCATTTATGCATATGGCATACGCTTTTATCCAAAGAGACTCACATTGCATTATACTATGCAATTATTTTCTAAGCATGTGCAATCCCTGGGATCGAACGAATGACCTTGGCGTTGCTAGCGCCATGCTCTAAACACTGAGCTACAGGTTACAGCAGGATTAAGAAAGTCTTATCGGTTTAGAATATCAGAACTTTATTTTCCTTCAAGGGCCTCTTCATTGTCCACAATGATCTGAAGGCCCATCCGATAAAATATTCTAAAACTTGTTATAACTTGAAAGATATATATTCCATAAAAATATTCGAAATACTATAGATTTTAGCTGTTTTATCTTATTTAACGCTTGTTTTGTCCATGGAGCCTAAAACACTGGCCTATATAGAAACTCATTGTTGGAGATAGATATATTCATAATGTTTTGAAAAATTAAACAAACTTGTAGATTCGGTGTGCAGTAGAATTTGAGAATTGTGTTCCTCAGCTTTGTATGTTAACCACATCAATATGTTTTTTTCCAGTACAAAGGGCAATCCTCCCAAACCTTTATATTATGAGCACCACATCTTCCTTTTTTCATTTTCGTTCATTTTACTTGTTTTTGAGCTAAGGTCACAACATAGCTTTCTTTGATAGCTGTGCTGTTGTCTCAGGTCACAGGTGGCTATTGAGAAATTACTTGCATATTGCCGTAAATGTGCTGCTCAACAAAACATTTGACGTGAAACTAACTAACCGAGTGCTGTTAATCCACATCCATTTATGCCTTGAAACATTTTTTTGAACCTCGAGTCCCATTGTTGAGTTTATATGTTATTCTTAGTTCAAAATAATTTAATTTCAGGGTAAAGGCTATGTTGTCAGTGTTTTACTTAACATGTTTTAGAAATGTGTGATTGGCATGTTTGAGATGTTAGATTTTTTTATCAAAGACTTAGTTGAGCCTCAGTTCACCATGCTGTGATATAAGACACACTGTAGTGTCTGGCAGCCCGTTGCTTTGAGGGATGACATAACAGTCACTTTCACGTGTGCATTTATTGTATGGTAAACTTTGAATTTGATGCTAAAATCAAATTGTTACATATTTCCATATTTAATTTATTATGTATTATGTAAGCTTTAGAGAATCAAGAGATGCGTTTACTTATTGTAGTTGTGCATATACTGTACGCACACACAAAAATCAAGACACCATTTCCAGTTCAGACTATTTTCAGCTTTTCTGAAGAGACTCTTTGTAGGATGTATTTAGGTATAATCATATATTTTGCTTAATTCTGTGAACTACTAACAAGATTTCTCTAAATTTAAAATATCAATATTGTCTCTATTTGCATTTATTTGCAGGGAATGAAAACTGCAGAAGCAGGTTAAAATAACAGAAAACATTAAATTCAAGTTTATTTAGCGCTATTCACAGTGTGCATTGTTCCAAAGCAGCTTTACAGGAGCAAACAAGAAAAACACAAAAACACAAAGGTAAACACACCACACAGTGCATGGTGTTTATAGAACAATGCTCTGTGTTTTTTGCTCTTCTGAAAAAAAAATGCTCTGTGTTTTTTCAGAAGTTCACTTTAAAGCAACACAACAGTTATAATTGTACATCCATTTAAGGAAAGTAAGGTAAAAGGTATGTGATAACCTTTATTGCAGTTTTCATATGTCTTTTCCTGCTGTCAGTCTTTTACATTGCTTATATTTTACTTTGCACCTGAGGTTTGATTTTGCTTAAATTCAACAGAGGCTGGACTGGTATGGCCACAATACTTTTCCTTAAATGCTGATTAATTGAAAATTTTGAATGGTCTCTTTTTCTGTGGGTGTATATACATGGGGACTTTAATGGTCATGTATTGAAAGCAGTTATATAGACCACACTGAAGAGAACCACACTGCTTTCTTTTACAAACACATTCTCTGGCTGTTGAGATGGGCCATTTTAAGCAGTGTTGAGCATGTTTTTTCTGCACCAGTGGATATGTGCTGATGTGCTTTTCTTATCTTTGGAGGTGATCCTAAGTGTGGAACAGATTACTTACATAACAGAAGCAGACAGTCCTTCAGTGTGTGACCAAATCACATGACCTCAACAGTGGTGCTACGGTGCAGGCCTTTAAACTATAAATATCATAAGTGAGAGGATTGTAGTCATAATAGAACTTTGTCTCTCTAGAGCTCTCCTATTGAACAGTTTTAGATTCATATGGAGACTATAAGCCAGGGTGCCGTGTACAAAACTACGGTATAACTTCTCCATCAAAATGCTTTCATGGACTGTTCCTTACACATCGTATTCTTCAGCTCTCCGAAACCAGCTTGTAGGTGAATAAAATGTTCTCGGAAGTCTTCCTGCCATTTCTAAACTTAGCCAACGAGAAAAAAACTGTTAGCCATCTGACATTGTGTTAAACATTGAATTCCCTGTTTAATAAAATCAAGGTATCTCTTGACTTCCCACAAACCTCGGTGGGAAATGGCATTATTTGTCAAAAAGCTTTTGGTAAGGTGCAATATAACTTTTAAATCTGCTCCTCCCCAATGGCTGAGAAACATTTGACTATCTCCAAATAAACTGTTATATACCCATTAAGCCAACAGGGACAGAAGGCAGAAATAAAATTTGGCAACATGTGGCGTTACCCAGAAGGATCTCAGAGAATGAGTCATCTGTGGTGGGGAGATCGGCCGTTTCGACTGGTGGTTGAGTTCGCACAGCTGCTTTATTGAGCTTGTGGCAAAATACAGAAATATGAACTGCTTTAGTGATTTAAAGATTGAGAGTACACTGACCTGATACTATCAGTTCATCTTTTTTATATTTTATCAAGCAACAACACAACAAAATTATGCTTTTAATTAAAATTTTATGAACAATGATCTAAATAATCAAAATTTGGAGAAATTATAGAAGTTATTAAAGAAATTAATCCCATTCTCCTGGAAGGTGAATGATAGCTATTCATACTTTTTGCACTTTCAATGTTTAAATAACTAGACACACAAAGACTTTCTATAAGCTTTTTCTTATTCTTACAGGACCCAAGCTCAAAGATTTATGGCCAAGTCTTTTTCTCTACGACTGGATACAGTTGTGCATCAGATTTCATTGAGGAAATATGGCAGGGATTATTTGCTACGAATATCTTCACAGATTCTACTTAACGTTTCATCTTGACAAAACATTGAATCTGCGACACACTCTCTCATTACTTTTTGTCCAGGTGAGCTGCCCTGTGGATAAACATTGTCACTTTCAGTAAAGTCACTTGATTAATTTTCCTCCATGCATGAAATTATGTCGCTGTGTCTGGTTCAGCCTTGTGTTCTGTTGGAATTCCCATTTATTTTGGTGAGTGATTTCTAGAAATGTAATTTTAAAAGAGGGGGTGAGTCAGGGTGGGGAAAGCCATCTGTGTCTGATCTAATGGTATGTGTGACTGAAAGGCAGGGCTGAATGTCAATCTGTGAAGTCCTCTGTGGAATTGGATCCAAACCAAGGGGAAAGACACTGAATAAAATGTCTCTCCGTTTTCGCTCTTGTTGCAAGAGGAACAATAACAGATGCTGTTGATGGGAAATATGCATTCTGAGCGGAAGAGTAATTCAAGAGGGTACTATTTCATTTATTTCATTTTCACCTAGTACCTATGCACATTATTCTAATTTCCTCTCACAACCAAAACACACCACACATTGTATAGTGTTCCTTTAGTCTTCACACTCATCTATTTACCCCAAACTCCAGAGCTTTAGAGAAAAAAATCCAGTGCAACGCCACTGTCAGTCAGTGTCCCCCACCAGAGTTTATATCTCTGTCAGAGGGACTCTCCAGTTTGAAGCTTTGTCAGAATGCAGCCCCCCTGCCGTCACCTTAAGCCCTCCCATAGCAGCCCCGCTGGGTATCTCTGAGGAAGCAGAATGTAGATCTGAGAGGGTTTACGGCAGTTAGAAGGACTCCTGGAACATTAGGACAGGGATGACAACAGTAGCTGTAACTAAATCTGACAGATGTTTGACTCCTGGGAACTTTGGTGTAGAGAGAGGGCCGTTCACACTTGGCCTCTGCATGTAGATGCTTCATGATGTCTCAAAAGGAACGAGTGCATAAATGTTTGTACATATAAATTGAACTGGTTACAGAAACACACTGTAGGATTTCAGTACTAGGCGGAGCTGTCCAGCGATGTGGTGCTGAAACGCAGTTAAAACAGGAATGACTCTGCGTGGCTGTCTCGCGCTGTGCATTTGTTTTAGTAGAGCTTACTGCAAGGTTACTATACAGTGCACAAAGAACTAACACGATCCTAATAAAGATTGGCTTTGTGATCTACTTATTATCATATTTCATTTTAAAACTCCATTAATGAGAACAGTTCATTTAAGTTTTTTTTCATATGTGATGTCAAATGCGAAACGCTTAGTAAATAGCTGGGGCTGTAACAGATCGATACCGTGCGCCGAGCGAGCGCAAAGAGGCGAATATGTGAAAGAATGCGAAAGGGGTGGAGTTCTGTTCTTTTACTTTACAATCTGTCCAGTGCAGGAGAGAGATCGCACTGCTGTCAGGAGAGGCACACACTTCCACCCTTCCATTAGTTTTTTCTGTACAACGAATTGCTTAACCAATTCCGCCCTGCATTTATTTTGTTTCTTGTAAAGATACTGATGTGCTTTTTTGGAGAGCATTTTGCGGTCTCCTGCAGTGTTCCGAAACAGCCGTTGATTCTGTCATCCCGCTGCGTTCCTCGCTCGCACCCATAGCCGGAGCCGTGAGACTTTCATAAACGCTGCCAGGACCCAAAACCGCCAAACTGTTTGAAGTGGAGAGCTTCCACCCGTCCCGTGCGTCCATGGAAGGGGACGTTATGGATAAACTGGAGGACATGGCCTCAGTGTGCGAGTTCGACCCCATCACGGGGGATATCCCAGCCACCAAAGTGGAGATCACCGTCTCATGCAGGTATACCGCGTCAAATCACTTTTGACTCATTTAAATTCATTTGACTGGTATATCCAATTTTATCCAATCAAAGCTCAATAAAGTAGGATAAAATATTTAATAGTATATTTAAAATTAATAGTTCCTGTTCATCTAACGAAGGTAATTTGTAGATACAGTAAATATATTTGGTTGGCAAAGGGTTGATATTTTACATAAATGCAAAATCTCCAGTTAAAAATAAACTTTTGGAAGTAGGAAGTCATACATTCTGTCTACAGAGAATTGATTTGAGGGTTAAACTAATGCGATGAGAGCGTACAAATCCCTGCAATACCAAGTATTTAATTCAAGAGATACTTTTTATTGGGTTCAGTTGCTAGATTTCACTACTCAACACATTTTACAGCTGTAATCTTAAAGTAAACAATAATGAATATTCATGAGGACCATGGAAATGATCAGAAAATTACATTACGTTTACATTATGGTGCAAAACAGTAGAATATTGATTGTATGTCCCCCTCAAACTAATTCCGTTCTGTGCTTTTTCATTGGCTTGCTTGTGCGCATTATATTGTAAGTGCAGTGTTGCATATTATAAGTTGCATTTTGAGTTGACACTAAGCAATGTTCATTTATCACGCAAGCTGTACTACTGGAAAAATGATCTGAGATGAGGTGAAAATAAATTTCAGTCATGGGGCTTCTCGGGCAGGATCACAGCCGGCTCATTGCTCAGAGTAATAGGTTGGCTGTTGGTTTAGGTTTTCAATCATCTGGAGAAGTAATGGGTAGTGCTGGCGGTTCAGTTATGTCTTTAATAGACTTTTATAGCCAATTATACATGTTTCAGTCCAATTTATACAAAATGATTTGACTAAATTTCCCAACTTCACTGTCAAATCATATTTTAATAAGGACAATTTTCTTTTAAAGTGGATAATAACCATAAGCATGCCAATTTCTCATCTGCGAGTTAATATCGCCTGCTGTCTGCGCAGTAAAAGACTCTATACTAATTATGAGTGCAATTTTATCTGTGATTGTTGGAAGAATAAACTCCTCAGTTACAAAACGAGGTATTAGCAAAATTTTTATCTCAAATGTTTTATTGAAGCTGATGTAAATTGGATTTTTAGACTGGAATACATTTTTACTTGCTTCATGGTTGACTAAGAAGCCAAAATGCCATTTTACAATACAATACACGGTTTTCCAAAACCAGGCTTATGTTTCTTTTTCTGTCAATCTCTCTTTTTATACCTCTATCCCTTGCCTGAAATCCTATAGGAATGCTAGTGGATTGCTATTGTGATTTCATACAATGGATTCACATAAAAGCAGCCAAAAGAACTGGAAAAATTAAACATAATAAACCCACTGAATAAAGTAAAATTTGAAAGGATAATTTAGTTTATGGCGTATCATATTTGATTTTGTCTGTAATCTTATTGGATTGATATTTGATCCTTTTGAGATTTATTCCAAATTGTAATTATAAAATTCTATTTAAATTCTTTTGTATTTTTTCATTGCTAATCCCTCTCGTAACTCTAAAAGCTACAAATCTCATTACTGTTATCACTTTCGTGATCAATTGATTCATTTTTTTTCTTATTTTTAATTGAATTAGATTTTTCGCAACCTCTACTCCTAAGATTGAATCAACGCATTAATAAACTGTTGTCTCCGGACAGTTACTGCCCCATCTGTTGGGAACATTTTCACGGGGGCCATGATGAGACTTGGTGGTGGAAATCATAACCTGCGTTTGTTCTCTGTAATATATTTAGTTTGGGGCTGGTTGTCAGGGGATTGAGGCAGACGCGGAATTGAATTGCTTCACTTCCCCCACCAGATTCTTTAATAACCTGCAGATGTTATTGGAGAACAGAAAGTTTGGGCTGACAAACCCAGAAGCTGTAAGGAAATCCTTATCAGAAACAAGAGAGATGAGATATGGGATTGATCCAATTGTCTAGACCTAATTGTGTTTTGGGATCGGCTCATGTTGTACTGTTTTAAGTGGCAGGAAGAAGCTATCTAGATGCACTTGTTGGGTCTTCAGTATTGTGGTACAATCCTGTTGTATTGTAGTACAATCACTAAAAGAGATCACAGGATTATAAGAAACCCGATGTCAAATTCAACAGCATGCCATGATTTCTCATATCCACAGACTTAAAAACACGAGACAATATACCACTCCTGAAACTCAAGAAGTACCTGATTAATACTTTTGGGAAAACAGCATTAGTTTCTCTGCCACTTCAAACATCAATAAAAATGTTTTATTTGTGTTTCTCTCTTCTGATGTCTCTCAGTTGACACAAGTCTTGGTTATTCGCAGGTTCTACTACTGTTGCCACTGCATGAAGCTGCATTTTGTGGATACTGTCTTGCCTAACAAATAAGCAAACTTATTAATAACTAACATTTTAGATAATCCAAATTTTTCCATTAAACATGCCAGAAGTGCCTTTCCGTATTTGAAAAGGAGTGACATTAAAGTGCTTCTTCAGTTCATGATGATCATTCACCTAAACATTTAATTTAGTAGATTGAAAATAATCGTAGACCTTAATCCAGCTTGACACTAAATTTAATTTAAAGGGAATTAAGATATCAGTATAGGTCATGGGCCAGTTTCAGAGGCAAGGCTTAAGGCTAGTTCCAGACTAAAATGAATGTTTGAACTGTCTTATCTGAAAGTAATTTGCCTTGACATATCTTAAAATATGTCATTGCCATTGTTTTGTCTCAAGATGCACACCAGTAATGTTTTTAATAAAAAGTTTTCTCAAAAGTGACTTAAATATCCTAATTTAATTAAGGCATAGTCTTGGTTTAAGCAAAGGCTGGTCTGTGATTTAGGTCACTTCTATTAAAATGCCTTAGATAAAAATATAACTGGTGTGCATCTTGAGACAAAACAATGGCAATGACATATTTTAAGATTTGTCAAGGCAAATTATTTTCAGTTATGATAGCTCAAACTCTAGTCTTAAGCCTTGTCTCTGAAACTGGCCCTTGACCTATAAGGTTATCTTAATTCCCTTTAAATTACATTTAGTGTCAAACCGGATTAAGGTCCACGATTATGTTCAATATACTGAATTTAGGTTAATTATTATCATCACTTCCCACAGTCCTTTAGATTCTTCTTGTAAAGATGTTTTTTGTTTTCCATTCCTGTTGGGTAACATGCCAAAGATGTCCAATCCCTGCACCCCTATTGTTGCTTTTCCCTCGGGAAGATCAATGTATTGTGTCAGCGGAGACGCATAGTTGCACTCGTTGGCAAGCTTTAGTTTCACTGCAGATCCACATTCTCCTCTTAGCTGACCTTGCAGGTGAGGAACGAGATCATGGATGGAATACATCTACATTCACATTCCACCCCTCCACTGCATTGGCTCCGATCCTGCTGTGAACAGCTTTGTCAGGGACTCTTTCGATTGGTGGGCTTTTTGAAACCTGGAGATGAATAACTCGAGGTTCAGCTTCGTTCTCAGCATGTGATTTGATTTCAAATGGAGCCATGTGCTATTGTAAGCCATGATATCGTTCTTTTGGCCATCCGTTTAGCTCTATTGTCCTTAATGGCTGGACGGTATCATCTGATAATAGAATAGCAGAGCATCTACCAAAAATAAGGACAGATAATAGTCACGTGAGGGTAATGGTCGCTAACCCTTAAATGCTTCTAACTTGGCATATGAACATTATTAAGGATAATGACATCAACACCATTATGCAAAAACTAAATAAGAGGCAATAAAGCATATGATGTAATGAATCTTTTCCGAAAACTCATAAGAAATAAAGATTTGAGAGAAATTAGGAAATCTACAGTCAAGTGATTGACATCAATTCTTTCCTTCTAGATTACTATGTGCTCTTTTTTCGCTGTAATATTGATCTTGAGTAGGATTAATTGACATTTTCTGGAATCGTCTGATTTATAGCTTAGAGGATAAGGAAGTGTCTGAATAAAATGCAGTATGACTTGCCTGTGGATAGAAAGAAATCATAGGCTGGCAAAAAATGTTTTTGAGAGGAGGGACTGAGTTTCTGACCTCTGCATGTCACTGAGGGAAGCTTTTAATACAGCGAGAAGTCAACAGATGGTGAACGGATGGATGCGCTTGGTGAAAACTAGGCCAGTTGTTAATTAAGCTGGCAGATGTACAGTTGTAAGTGTAAAAATGAGTAAGTAGCCTGAGTGTGGGGTTGGCTGGGAATGCTTATGTTTCAGCAGAGGATGTTTGAATGTAAGAGATCAAAATGGTCAAGTGACTCTTGAACTCTTGGTATCTGATGCGTGGTTCAGATATTCAGTAAATACTGTACTGGAATGACAACCTAATTCTCCACACTTTTACTACAAGTCCACACTTTGATCATATAAATAATGCAAATAAACACACTGATAGCAAAGATAGTTTATTTAATGTCGAATGAACGTTATATGTTATAATAAAGGTTACTCCCAACATTGATTTGACATCAATGGCAATCAATTATCTTCGCTATCTGGGTTGTTTGTTTGCCTTAAAGAATTGTTGTAGAAATATCTCCTGGTCTCTGACCAGTCTGTTTTAAGGCAATGTTGAAAGTCTTGTTGTTGTTAGATAATGTTGATTTATTTCTCAAGCCTTTGTAGTACAATAATACAATTTATCATAATCTGCTTATCTCACCAACTCTTTGCAAAAACAATAGAATTGCTATTAAAACTATTCACTCTCACATGGCACTTTATAATAGACTCAGTCGGCTCAGTTACACGCACGTAACGTCCGGGGAACAATGACATTTTCACTCAAGATGCACCGAAGATAATGGTCAACGACGTGAGTCATATTATCCAAACACTACATCATACATCGAGAATCAAAAAGGGGAAGGCTTCAGCTGTACGTTTAAAGCTACATCCACAAATAAATAAAAAATGACGTAAACTTTTGCACTTACTTGAGGCTTAATAACAGAGGCACTCAAGAATGCCGAGCTGTAGTGCTGTTGGTTTCTAAGATAACCAATGGTCAAATAACAGCTTCCATGACTTAAACATCGGCTGTGAAAGCGGGTCTGTGTAATACACTGAAATTGTGTGTGTGTGTGTGTGTGTGTGCGCTTACCTCTAAACCACCCCTATTAAACATCCTTTGAAGTCCTGCTTGCGAATGTCTCTTAGTCAATCTGCTTATTTTATTATCCAACTCGGGTCCAATATAAAAAAGCAAAACTAACGCTTCTGTTATTAGAGTTAATTAATATTACCGGTCTGATGCCATTCGGTCCGGTGTCATTCCCCTCGCCATAGTAGGAAAAAAGTTCACGATCTCTAACAAAGATTGACGTTTGCTTATGCACCAGCAGACCTCCATTACACTTTGATCTATCCGCATGTTTATAACTGATAAAGTGAAGTTGACGCCATTGTTACTGTTTATTGCTAAAAGTCAATGAATACACGTGCACTGAGAGGGCACGACCAATCACAACAGCCGGAGAAGCGGAAGCTCGCTGATATGGTATTGGTAGGACATCTTCACACACACACACTCTAAGCAGGGAACCAATCACGACAGACTTAGTCAGCTTTACCAATAAGAGCAGTTTCAGAAGGAGGGACTTTATATAGACCGGATGAAATCCAGTCGTTTTGTTAGAAGAGGGACAGCGGTGAAAAATAGACTTGAAATATGTGAAATATAAAGCGTTTTTTTTAAAATTAGAAACATGAACATCTATTGTTAAACACCCCAAAAAACATCATCAAAGCCTCAAACACAGCAAAATAATGGCTCCTTTAAAATATATCAATTCCATTGTTTTGTCTTAAGATGCTCTCCAGTAATGTATTCTCCTAAGGCATTTTTTTCATAAAAGCGACGTAAATATCTTAATTCAACTAAGGCATAGTCATAGCTTAAGCTAAACCGTGTCTGTGAAACCGAGCCTTTTGAGTGATAATTTCAGTCAATACATGCATTAATATTTACAGAGTTGTTAAAGTAGAGGCTATTGATCATACTGTAGACCTTAAAGGGTGTCTTATTTTTCCACATCCCAATAAATCCCCAAATATCTGAGTGACATAAATGAGCAGTTTAATTACTTCATTACCATGACAACAGCTTTTAGTCAAAGATATATAAAAGGCATATCTTCCTGATCATCTCAGCCTGAAAAACCCACGTTAAAAGGATTTTCTTTATAAAGGGTACTTTTTGATTATTATGATGTTCATCATTTCTTTTTTACTGAGCCTTTGTTTGGGTATTTCTACTGTCCCCTGTAATCAAATGAATGTTTAATTCAGCCATTAAAGTGGTAATTCAGCTTAAATGAGAGTCATACATCAGACGACACTGCGTAACAGTGATTAAGCATCATTTTTGTTAACCAAATATCTATATTAGCCATTACGCCAGAGGCTTATACAGAACAAGGTGGCCGCATGGTCTGTTACTTTACAAGAGATTTTTGCAGTGATTTACACCCGGTTTATGTGCGATGTCTGCTCAGGGTTCCTGTCTGTTTTTGATAAGCTGAAAAACGCTGAGGGTTTTCTTTTGTAATTACCCCTTGTGGAGAAGACAGAGGGTTGTAGATCATACAACATTTAATGAAACACTATAACAAGAATTCTTAGGTCTTAGACCTGGCCACGGACCAGTGAGAAACGTTTTAATGACACACCGGTTGAATGCCAGTGCCCATTGCGCTTGGGTCCAGAACAGTAAGTTATAACCTACTGCCCATCTTTCGTTTCAATCTATGGGAAATATCAGCGTGATGTTGTCTTTTTTGAAGCTGTTAATTTTAAAACCTACATACACAATGTGGTTTGTTTGGATTGGCACTGAAATCTAAGCTATCAATGCATTGATGGCATCTATAACATGAGGAAAGTCGGTAAATGTGATAACTGTTCCTAATAAGAGTTCAACACGATCTTTTGATATCTAATTTATCATAGAAACAATAACATGTATGATCTCAATATGAACCATTTACAGTTGTATAATGTTAAAGAGTTCAAACTTATGGATACCATCAAAACAATTGTTTCTTTCATGTTCAAAAATGCTTTTGTTATTATTTAATCCTTTTAAAGGCTTTACTCAAAGTTTAACAAAAAGCCATAATGTCAAACATCTTTTACCGACTTGAGAGTCATTCACACAGAGCGCTAATACCACTTCCAGTGTACAAGAGTTTCATTTCTGATACACAATGAGTACATCCTGCCTTTCTTCGTTCACTTTAGCTTGCAGGTCCATAGCTTTCAACTCAGACACACACTGAGATTTCTCTTTGCCTCTCTTAACCCGATAGCGACTTGGACTCTTGAATTGCTTTTTCTGCTTCTTTGAACCAATGAAAGTCTATTGGGTGGCTGAGGAGTTTAGAATCTATTTTGATCCCCCTGACTGGAATAGCTTCTCCCGCATGAGGGTGCCAATTACAGTGCCACCGGGTGCTGGTAGAGCGTGGGTGAGCGGGGGATTGGATCACAAGTCCATTCGTGTCAGACCACTTCTTTAGCAAAATGAAAAAACTGATATGAGGTGCCAATATCCAGTACTTTTTCGATTGAGTATATGTGAGTCAAATGAATCAGTCAAAACAAATCTTTGTGTTCTAGATAAATTGTGTGCATTCTTTTTACTATTGTTTTTAATTACTCAGTGATAAATACATCAACATTAAAGGAGTTTTATATGAGGAACCATTTTCCTTGATCTTTTGAGATGAAATAATTTCTTTAAAATATAAAAACTTTTATACTTTAGAATTTCTGGGTGGAAAAATAACTCTCATGGAAACTTAACTGCATTGATAATTTCTTATGTACTTCCAAAAGAGTGTCTCCACATTTAAGTTACTTTAAGTATTACAGCGTAAAGAGGTTAAATACTGTTATTCCTAATATACGATTGTAAGTAAGACATTAGAAAAATGGTCAAACATTTTAGCTGCATGAAGTTCCTACTGCACCTCATTTGCTTCAGAGAAATGTCAGCGTTAGAAAAAAGAATGACCAACGTTTATCTTTCATCACTTATAATCCTAGAGGTCTGGGCGGCACATTTCAGCATGGATTGTTTTGTGAATCTATCACAATGTAATGCAGACTTTGCCAAAAGGCTGTTATTGAAGGATGAGGCAATTAAAAACCATATTGCAGCCGACAGCAAACCTGCGGATAGCAAGCATGTGCTGCAGAGCAATGTATCTCATTTCACATGCAAAAAAGTCTTTACAATGCCCAACAGCAAAAAATCAGCTCATTTATTTCAGTGAAAGGGGCACAAGTGACATAAACTTAACCATGACTGATTTTTATAGCAAGCATTGTTATTAACATTGAAGCGTAACATTACAAAAATAACTATAAAATAAGGATGGCCTGAACCCTATACCTTCTCACAAACTTCTAACACTTAGTTGTTGTAGGATTCATCCCGGAATGCAGTCATGTCTCGAAGCCCAAAGGAGTCAATTTATCATTTTGGTGTGTGAACGTCAGAGATCTGTCAATCTCTGCATGTTTAGAGAGTTCATTTCAAGAGTCTATAGCATGATGTCTCTAAAGAAGACCAACTTTATTTTAGCAGCAGTAAGACACAAGTTTCAAAATCCTTGCATCAAAGAAAGCTAATACTGAGGTATCTAACGTTCTGTGTTTCCGGATGCATACAATTATGATATCGATAAATCAGACAATTCAAACGTTTCCTCAGAATTGCCCTTTCTTCAGCATTGAGATCTTAAGATCCCCAAAATTCATTCCTCAGAGTCATTTACTATTTCTTGTTAATAATTCATTACAGATGGAATCTGTGATATCCCCTCATTCAGAAAGGTAACCATTTAACCTTAAGCCTCAGGCAGGAATGTGTGAATACAGGAAGAATAAGCATGAGAATCTTATTATTGGTTTGCAGAATACTACAGGAATATGTCTGTACTTATGAAATGTCTTTGTGGCTGAATAAAAATAAAATAAAAAATTGTCTATTCTGCTATAGCAGTTCAGATTTGCGGCTGTGTTTTGAAGAGCTATACCTGGTATAACAATAAGAATAAAAAAATCAATAATGAAAAATCCTTATCTGTCAGCCAAGTCTAAAATGTGATCTTGAATTGAGTTCATTCAGTTATCCAAATGACTGCTTGGGTGCAGTTAAATTATTCGTTTTCCATTGAAACGTCTCTAAAAAATTCATTTCTTGTTGAACACACAAGGCTCAGTCTACCACGGGTGAAAAGATTAATTTAAAACCTTTGCAATTGCAGGAATGTTTACAAGTTGAATTGACAGTTTTCTCATCTGTCAATGTCTGAAGCACACTAACAATGTGTTGCTGACACTCAGCGAACCCTGTTTCAGAGTTTTCAAATAGCCATATAAAATCCAAAGGCACACATAAAATTGAATTATGATTAATTCCTCTGAAACTGATATTGCAATAGAAATCAGATATTTTCAAGCCTGTCAAATTAAAGCGCTTGAAAATGTTTTTATAGAGCGCTACTGAGGAAAAAGAAGGTTTGAATAATCAGACCAATTATCTGTTAGTGACTCTCAGAGAGTTTATTGAACCAGCATGCTAGAAACCCTTTCAGATTCGATCAGCCAAAAGATGAGAATAAGAATGAAATGAATGTCAAGAGCTGTCTGAAGAGTTTGCAAAACTGTATATTTTGACATATTTTGGGCCCTATTTGTGCTCAGAATGTCATTTAATTTAAGCAAGGAGAAGCGTTAGTATTCAAAGGAATAAATTCTTCTCTGTCAGTGCTTGGCTAATGTTGCCATATGCCTCCCCTTATGCTTTCAAATTGATTATTGTGAATATCTGGAACAACTTGTGTAAGTATGTACAAAAACGAAAAACACAACTTTTCCTTCACGTATGGGCATAATGGCAGGGGAACCTCTCTTCTCAATTTTTATGGGTACTGAAGGATCCAAATGATTGGGTTTTGAAATAACATTTGAATTAGAGCTCCATCTGGTTTATTTGTGTGAGGCTGCTGTATTCATTTTATGCCTGAACCGTTTGACCCAAATAACCTAGTTTGTCAGAACTTCATTGGAGCCTTTTTCTCTTGTTTCCCCAGAAACCTGTTAGATCGAGACACGTTCTCCAAGTCTGATCCTTGTAAGTACATCTCATTTTTCTTTGACAATAGCACTTGTTTTGTAAAACTCAAAAAGAAAACTAAAACATATTTTGGCAATGCAATGTTCAGAATGTATGGGTATGCTAAGTGCTTTCAGAGTCTAGTTATTAGTTTAATCTACTCTGCATACAGTACATGTCACTCACACACTTATAGAAACTTCCCAGGCTCCCCAAAGTTCCCAGGCCTCGAACTTTCTGTACCTGACACATCGTTCTCAAGTTCTGTCTCTTCCACACACTTCAGTTGTGCTTCCGTTTTCTGCACTCTGCCTGCAATTTGTCTACTCTGCTGTTTCTTCCAAGTTCCCTTAAACGCATGCATAGCATTTGCATTACAATGTGACAGATTTTCTTCACCAACATATAATAAATGCAGAGCATGAACTTGGTCCCTGAATACAAATGCATTAAGAATTATAGGAGCATCTGGGGGTCTTCTTAGACATGTACAGTAAATCTCTTACTAAACACATATAAATTATGAAATAGGGACCTAGAGGAAAAATGTATTGTTCAAAGGATGCTCTTTCATAGATCAGTTGTGTTTCATTCAAGTACGAAATACTTAAATAGTACAGAGCTATAAAATGAATGTAGAAAAATATATACCACTTCGCAAGATGTAAACACTGGACTAGGATCAATTAGGGTTTCAGTGTTTTTTTATTACAATTTTTAATCTTTCATATATAATTAAAAAGAAATTTATTTAATTTGTTTATACAGGTAAATGATCAGTTAGTTGTATTTTGTTTAAACGTTTGTGTAGCATTAACAATTGAAACAGTTCCTCTGGACTACTGTACATCTTCCGAAATTATCAATAAAATAATCTGGTTTTAGATCAATTTTATGTTCAGATTGAAATTGTCAGTAATATTGATATTTGATAGCAAATCTGAGCTCTGTTTGTGTGACATGGCTAAGATCTCTTATTAATGGGATAGTTCACCCCAAAATGATTATTATAAAGAATGATGGTAAACGAACAACGGTCGTACCCATTGACTTGGATTGGTTTTGTGTCTATACAATAGAAGTGAATGGGTACCGCTGTCCTTCGGTTATCAACATTCTACAAAATATCTCCTTTTTTTGTCCTGCAGAAGAAATAAGTCATACAGACATGAAATGACAAAAGTGAGTAAATGTTGACAACATTATAATTTTAGGATGAACTATCCCATTTAAGTCAAGTGCAACCATATATTAGATTTGTGTAAAAGGAATATCTAAGAAACAGAGCGGTAACACTTCAGTAAAGGGGCAATTCTCAATATTAACTAGTTGTTATTAGCATGCCTATTATTGGCATGTTGACTGTTTATTAGTACTTATAAAGCATATATGTGACCCTGGATTAAAAACCAGTCTTAAGTAGCACAGTTACATTGTATTGGTCAAAATTATCGATTTTCTTTTATGCCAAAAATCATTAGGATCTGAAGTAAAGATCATGTTCCATGAAGATATTTTGTAAAATTCCTGCCCTAAAAATTTCAAAACTTTATTTTTGTGAGTGGATGACCAGTAACAGTGCCTCTTATTAACAACTTCAAAGGCAATTTTCTCAATATTTTGATTCTTTTGCACCCTCTTAAAAAGTTATTTATCCTGCAGATATGATCATATCCTTACAACCCATACATCAATAGAAAGCTTAATTATTCAGCTTTCAAATGATGTAAAAATATTGATTTTGAAATAAGAACCATATTCTGCATGACCTTACTCTACATCCCTAATCCTACCCAATACCTAAACCTAACAAACTTACTAACTATTAATAAGCAACAATTTTTGGGGGTGAAAAGTCGAAGTTAATGGTTTGATAATACCGAGAATTGCCCCCTATACTTAGGGTGACCAAAAAATCTTATTACTAGCAAAAACATGAACCTGAAAGATGTTGTTTATTTTCCTTTCTGATCTAACTATATCAAGTTTGTTTTACAGTATTGATGCAAATTGTTTCTTTGCTTTTCTTTGTTCTCAGTGTGTATTCTTTACACTCAGGGAACGGAGTCGAAGCAGTGGCGCGAGGTAAGTGTCCACACTCGAGAACAAACCGACAATCAGTTCAGACACAGACTCCCTTATTTCCCCTAATCACCTCTGCATATCCTCCACCATCTCTTTTCTCTACGATCCGCCCTCTTCAGTCTCTCCGCAGCCCTCAACTGCCCATTGATTTCCCTGTTGAATATTCATGAATCCGTCCCCACGGCCTTGAGTGATTGGCTGTTAAGATGATTGTACACTTTCCGTTACCGATTAGCATTAAAGTCGATCTGGCGCTGAAGTCACCAGCCAAAGGATTTGTAATGCTTCCTAGCTCGCTGGTCCCAATTTTTCACACTTAAATTGTGTTGAGCTAGGGGACCCTGGCTCCCATTTGGCAGGTCATTGCAATCAGTAGAAAATCTGACTCCGGAATCATGTCCATCAATGAGCTTATACAAAAAGGAAAAGATCTAAATTGGACCGAGCGTGTTGCAGTGCTCCTTGCTGGACTGGTTTTTTGTAGAGAAACCCCATTTAATTGAATTCCCCATTAACGGGTGACAGTTGTTCAGGCAGGTGTTCTCAAAGTCTACTTGAATTTCGAAATGTCAGGAAATGTTATCCGCTCAAATAATAAGTACTGCTGGATTGTCAGTCGTCTTTTATCAGACGATACAGTTCTTCTGGGATTGTTTTCGTCTCTTACTACAACAGCTTACATAATACTAAGCAGGTTGCTAACTCCGATTAGCTTTGTGGACTCTTTCACCGTATCCCTTCGGTGTAAAACATCTGTTGTTTGGGTGTTATACCAACCACAGTGAAAAGGAGAAAGCTAAGCTGTAAAGGATTGATAAAGACATTTTTTTGTTTGTGTGTAGCTCTCTCAGCAGGAGATTTAGGTGTGTATGTGTATCTCGGGTTGTTTATGACACAATATAAGCGCCTGACTATAGCCGAGAGATTTACAAGCGAATATGTGCCCATGTTCTCTCCCCACACTCTTTATTATGTATAGTTATTTGAACAATGATTCTTTATCTATAAACACTTGAATGAAAGACCTACCAGAGGCTTTAAGATTTTGCTGTGGGGTGCTTTTAGACACAAACCAATACAAGTTAATGGGTGCATGTGTGTTTTCCGTCCTAACTTCAATGTTTCGCCGCTTTTATTTTCCCCTTGTTGAGATTTTTCCTGTTGTCCCATCACTTCTCCAACTCTGCAAATGTCATCCGCTCAAAATCAAACGTTATTGTGTTTTGTTTCCCCCTCATCCATGTATGGTCTCAATCACTTTTTTCTCCATTATGACTTGAAATATAAAAGCATTGCCAAAAGCATTTCCTGAAGTTTATGTTTCTATTTGCATCTGTCCTCTGTAATGGCATTACTCCCCAGAAATAATTTGAATGTCTGTGATATAATACATAGAACACAGCACCTAATGCCAAACAGTATACAAGCTAGCAATAAACAATGGCTTACAGCCTACAGCACAGCAGACGGTAAATAGAATGATTTATAACCATTGAAGTGACTTTAAGCCTGTCTAATTGTGTTCAGTGTTTATGACACATTATGTTGTGAATGCTAAAAACTCTGCTTGTGTTCTCCTCTCAAAGAGCTGCATTTTAGTCATTCCAGGGCAGGTCTCTTCTTCAATGTTTAGGGCGTTGAAAATAAATTCAGTAAATATTCTCCTTTAGTTTTTTGGAAATATATTATGGGGGATGTTAACAAGCTAATGGGCCATTCACACGGTACGCTGCAGTCGCATTTGTCCAGTTGATTTTCAATAGGGTGCCGGCAAAACGCAGGTGATTTCATTGGCGGAGCGGATGATGGTGCACCCAAAATGCTGCCTCTTCCACGGGCATGGGAAATAAAAATGATAATATTTTATCTTCTTGTGAGCGGCAACCGCGTTGGATGTAACCAATCAATGAACAGATTATTACCAGCCAATCATAGAAATTTTACTCATCTTGTAGACGAACATTGAATAGATGGAGTAAAAGATAGTTTTAACTGTTATTGACTTCCCAGAGCTTTACGATACATCACAAATCTCATACACAAATATGAGGATTTTGTATTTCTCTCAAAAGCCTGTGCCTGGGATGGATTGTTTGGGTTAGGCTACTTGGGATACCAGATACAAAATCATGTTTCCCACAAATTCTTTATATCTGCACGTGCAAGTGATGGAATCATTTGTTTATATTAAGTACATATAACATTCATTTGGAAAAGGATTCATAATAGTAGATAAGTAGACAGTAGGCTTCCTCACACTACATATCTTTGACATTATACATATTAACATTTTGTTACTTTGTCTGTAATGAGAAAAAATGGTTTTATATTTTAATCACCTGATTATCATACGATCCATAATAATCTTTCTCCTCCCTAATTTCTGCCTGGCCAGTACAGTTTCCATTCTTCTGGTGATTCATTTATTTATTCATTTCTCATCTGACTTCTCATATTTAATTATTCATGGGAAACACAATTAGCTGAGGAAATCAGCTGCAGACCTTCTTCTAGCGTACATCGCAAAGAATGAAAGCTCCTATAAAATTGTTCTCCTTTCTTCTCTTCCCCTCTATTTTCCTTTCCTCTCTGAGACTGCTGTAGGTTCAGAAATGTTTACCCACACTTTCTGATTCAGATTTTTGCATTTAAACCAATAGGGACAGACCCTTCCAGCGGCTATATCGGATAAAGAGATGGTTTTAGAGTTTGCGAATCCACATTTTCAGAGGACATTACAGTGAAACAGTTGGTTGTGAAGTAATATTCATACATAAAGCTGAGCTCAGTTTCTTTATTAGCATAGAAATTGCAGTCATTTTCAGTACTGCATATGTTCATATGAATAGACTGTTACCATGTGCCATTAAAGTGACATCCCATGAGCTCATAGAGCTGCACTTCTTAATATTCATGTTTATTTATCGCCTGTGTGCCCTTTATTTGCGTGCAAACACTCGCATACATGCCACACAAAGACTGATTACATGGGGGGTTCTTTTATTTCTCAAAAGTAGCGCTCCAAACATCCTGCTAAAAATTCACCTGTTCCAAATTTCTTTGCGTCTGCTGATTTAATGAAGCATAGATTATAGGGTATATATTAGATTGTTTGTTGACACTCCATTCCATTTTCTGTGTAGTCCAGCCCTCTTTTTGCTTCCTGTCTCCATTAAAATGGACACTCCAAGCAAAAACGAAAATTCTGTCATGAATCCCCCCTCACCAAGTTGTTCCAAACCCGTATACATTTCTTTGTTCTGTTGAACACAAAGAACGATATTTGCAAAAATGTTAGCAGCTGATAATTCTAGGACATCATTGACTACCATGGTAGGAAACATTAAAATGGTAGTCAAAGGTGCCCTAGAAGTTTTTGCTTTCCTTAATTCCTCAAAATTTCTCATTTTGTGTTTAACGGAGCAACAAATTTACAACACTTTTTCCTGCTCAAGGATGTCCCAGAAATGTAAGTTGGTAACATTTTTCCAAATATATTTCTTTGTGTTCATCCGAACAAAGAGATTTATGCATGTTTGGAATAACTTGAGGGTGAGTAGATGATGATAGATAATAGAAGTAAGCAAACATATAAACATTTTTTTTTACATTAAGCAAGTCCTCGCTGTATTCACAGTAAAATGACAAAATTAGATTCAACCAGGTGCAAATCCATTTTTGACATTTACTGACATGCATTAGCAACACCGAAAAGGCATTACAGTGTTTGTGATTCCTGTGTAAATACATTTATGCCCCCTTGGCTGAGTATCATACAAGCACGTTGGCAGCCGAATTGAAACTTTATTATTTCTATGCTATGCTGTGCTCTTTCTTTGTCTAGTCTGGGAGAACTGAAGTCATCGACAACACCCTGAACCCGGATTTTGTGAGAAAGTATATCCTGGACTATTTCTTTGAGGAGAAGCAAAATCTTCGCTTTGACATGTGAGTTATTCCCTTTGATGCTGACACAGAGGAATCTGCCTTGCTCTGTGAAGACCTGTCCCACTCCATCCCCTGTTTCTCTCTGTCTCTCTTTCTAAACCCTCACCCCCAGGGCGTCCTCCTCTGTAATTATTGATGGTGAATCTCTCTTGACTGTCATGTTTAAGGGGCCGGATCAGTGAAAGGGTGATAAATATTTCAGATGAGTTTTATCCTCAATCTTCACGCATCCGCTCGAAAGCAAATGCACGACGCTGGATCCCGAAGGTTTATACAGCGTTCTTACCATCACCTGTGTGTCCATCGTATGATCATTCATCCCTTTAAGTGGGCTCCCCTAAACACCGGCTGGACTTTATTTGAGAATTCAGATTGCCTTCCGTGTTAAAACCTTCCTCCTTCATGCTGCCTCCCATACCACTTACACTTACACCAATGCAAATATTCACAGAGCCAACCCCACTCAATTCAACTTTCAATACTGCCAGGAATTTATATGCATACTAAGGGTGTTCTATTTAAATTCAAATTTAAAGGTGAAATGTGTCATTTTTTCGCTAGCTAGTAATGAGACCCGATGGAATTGCAAAATTCATGATTGGTTTCTTTTTGCCTCTCGCCTGAACTCACGGCACTGGTTGAGGTTTTAATCAAATAATGTTTAACGCAAAGTATATAGCATAACTTGAATAGGTAGCCTAAAGCTGATCTTCATACAGTCCAGTTCTGTAAGGGTTGCCAAGTCTGCGTTTTTCCTGTGGAATTAGGCTACTTTTATACTGTTGCCGTGGGTTGTTTTTAGGAGAAAATATACTTTCCATCATTAATATTTTTAAGGTAAAATTTTATATTTATGAAACAGAAGCGTCATTATGTTTGCTCCTGTACAGTGATTTTCAAGAAAAACTGTGCTAAAATTATAACACAAAATATGTATTTTAGGGATTTGTTTTAGTTTTGCTGCTTGGTCGGGGGTCGTGGGCTAGTTTTGATTGGCTACCCTGTGTTCTGTAGTCTTTTTTAAAGGGACAGTTCACTAAAAAAATAAAACCTGTCACACTCACTGTTGATTTGTTACAAATCTATATAGATTTCTTTGTTCCGATGAACACTGAAAAAAAGATATTTGGAAGAATGCTTGTAACCAAACAGTTCTTGGCAACCATTGACTTCCATAGTAGGAAAAATCTGGATGGTAGTCAAAAATGTTCTAGAACTGTTCGCTTTCTTACATTCTTCAAAATCTGTATCTTCTTCTGTGTTTAGCAGAACCAAGAAATGTTTACAGATTTGGAACAACTTGAGGGTGAGTAAATGTAAAGAGGGATTTCATTTTCGGGGAACTGTTCCTTTAAAAATGAATTATTGCTGCTTTAGAGTAGTATTCAGCTTGGCAAACGTTTTTAATTATACCTCATGTAACTCAGGCAGAAGGAGATGCCCCTGAATCACTGTCTCTGGAATCAGTTTGACTAATGACTTTCATTAATGACAGAGATTTAATATTGAAATAATTACACCGTACCAGCAGGAGTTGTGTTAGTAGTTATTGCAGCACTCAGCTGTTTAGCATTATGGATACTTTCATAATAAGTTAAGGTAACCCAGATCAAATAACTTCAGAATTGTTGAGCACGCTTTTCACAACACCTGAGAGCGCTGAAAGCTTTTTTCTGCCATTTCAGTTATGACATCGACTCTAAAAGTCCAGATCTGGCCAAACACGTGAGTATAGTGACGCTGTGTGTTTTTATGCATGTGTTTGTTTGCCTGATTGTGTATTTAAGTGAAATTATACTTTTTATATGCATGCTTCGTTGTGTTTCTGCTGTTAGGTTCTCTGCAAGTTATTTAAAAGACTGTCACATTTGATATTGTTATCAAAGCTTTAAACTCTGTGAACGGACAGAAAAACAGTCAGGACAGTGTGTCACCAGATAAGTGGCAAATAAGTAAATGTTTTTATGTTCCCTTTTTTACTGGCAAACAAAAATTATTTCATGACAGGAGATATAACATATGATATACAATTTGTGAAATAATCTTTTGCATAGAACCATCCCAATGTGCTTTTGTGTTCATTTCACAGTGAATTTTTGATTTACGTTTTGTTTTTTCCACAGTTCTTTTCCTTTCGTTTTATCTCAGTGATCATTTTGGGTGTTTCGTCCCCTTTTTCTCTCCTCCAAGATCTTTTTGTTCTACTCTAACTCTCTTTTTTTTCTCTTGGTCCTCTATGGCCTGACTTCACCGACGCCTTCAATTTGGTTATTTTGTTTTGTTTGTCTTGTTCTGTTACATGATATGCTCTGTTGTTATTGTTATATTTGCGGCCTCACATCCCTCCTGGAAGCCCTCCGATTCAAACGTACGTCTCTGCCTTGCACTCCTAGACTCTTTACCCGTACATCTAATTTCTATCCAGTATCACCCTGATTTATTCAGATTTTTCCTTTACTTCCTGTATGCCAATCCACCCCACGGGGCGTTTTTGGTTTGGACCACCCTTGTGTAGGACTTTCTGGGTCAGACCTTCTGCACTCTGGGAGAAATAGTGGGTTCACCAGGCAGTCGTCTGGAAAAGCCTCTGGGGTAAGAACCTAATGCAATGTTCTTTGGGACTTAGCAGCATGTGCTTGAATCCGTCTCAGACTGATTACTAGGCCACATGAAACAGAGAAATTACTTTCCAGGCAACTCTACTCAGATGGATGGCATTCATGCCTATTGACTGGCTGTTTATCTAGTCTCATTTATTGAATCATGAATTATTTCGGGCTGAGCTATACTTGTCAATTTCACTTCTTAAAGGTATAGTTTACCCCAAAATGAAAATCATTTATTCACCATTTTGTCATTTCAAACATGTGTGACTTGCTTTCTTCGGCAGAACACAAAAGAAGATATTTTGATTAATGCTGGTAACCAAACAAAGGCGGTACCCATTGACTTGCATTGGTTTTGTGATCATACAATAGAAGTGAATGGGTACCGCCGTTGTTTGGTTACCAACATTCTTCAGAATATCTTCTTTTGTGCTCTGAGAAGCTGTGTAAATGATATCAGATATTCATTAAACCTCAAGCATGTGATGAGGTTGTTATTAATTCACAAGTTCTGTGAAATGCAAGGGCCTTGCGTTTTTGACCTTGCCTGATGGCCCATAATGCAATGCACTCTATTACTTTAGCCTGTTTTATGTTCAGACCTTACTGAAATGGGCCGTAGCCTAGTCTTTCGTTACTGTTCTGATCATTATGGTTGTGGAACGATGATGGATACCGTCGTCTATGCCTCACCATCTGTGTCCTACAGATGCATGTCAGAATAGCAGATTAGGCTAGTCATTGTAATTGCAAACACTAATTGAACACAACCAGGGTCATCCATCCTGAAATAGTGAGCGACAGAAGGGTTCGGGAAGTAAAAATCCCATTCATTTTGTCCATAGACACAATAATTTTTAGCAGTGAGGAATTAACCTGTCAGGAGAGTCATACTATATCATAAGCTCCAAAATTGTTAGTGATAGTTCACCCAAAAATGAAAATTCTGTCATCATTTACTCAACCCTCTTGTCATTTCAAACCTTTATTACTTTCTTACTTCCACGGAACACAAAAGTAGATTTGAAAGAAAGTTGGTAACAGAACAGCACTGGTCCCCATTCACTTCTATTGTATGGACATAAAAACCAATGTAAGTGAATGGGGGTCAGTTAACAACATTCTTCAAAATATCTTCTTTTGTGTTCTGTGGAGGAAAGAAAGCCATACAGGTTTGAAATGACGACAGTGTAAATGAGTAAAAAGTAAAGAGTAAACGATGACAGAATTTAAATTTTTGGGTGAACTATCACTTTAAGAAATATTTGTAGTCAACTAAATCTCTTAATTAATATTTTACACATTTTGAATTACAAAGTCAGTTGTTCTATTTATCGTATCACTGTTGGTTCGTTCATGTCATTCAAACATATTTTTGTGAAATCCCAATGCAAAAAAATGAATGGGGAGAATATTTGATCCAAGCCACTGAAAATGCTTGCAGTCTATAATTGTTGTTTGTCGAGCCCTTTGAAGCCAAACACTGCTGCGGTCCGGATCACACATACACATCATCAACACTCTGCAGCCTGTAAGTGTTTTATAATGGTGCATGTTACTTGTATATAATGGTGTGAAAATAGCAAAGAGCTGAAGTTTACAAGGTAGATGTGCAGAGTGTGGTTTCCACATTTAAATAAAGAGAAGGTCGGAGGTGAAGCAGACCCTATTGATCAACCCGAAAGGCTCACGGCGGGATGAGATGTGTGAATTGCTTTTATTTATATGCCTTATCTGTGCAAACTGTGTGATTGGAGAGATTTTGGATGAGTGACATTGATGATGCATTTGTGTGTAGCTGAGAAATCAAATTCTAGCATAAATTTGGAAATCTGCTAACCACAGCTAAATGGAGTCTGTCACAGAGCACACGATGACCTGCTTTTGAGCAGCCATAGAGCTGTCTTAGTGTATCCACCGCAGAAAACAGGCAACAGTGTTTTCTCTATCCATTCAGTGCGGTCCATACAGAAGCATTCATCTCTTTGCAAGTATCCATTCTTTTCAAGTAAATCAAAGGTGACACACTTGGCAGGTCAATTTTGAAAGCTCAAAATTGTATGTTTTATGTACAGCCATAGAGAGAAATCTGATGGCTACTGCAAAGAATTCACGTTAATTTATCATCTTCAACATTTAGGTCCGCCTCCGCTGCGTCTGTGCTGAAAGAACACCAAAACATCTCTCTGCTGTAGATTCAATTACATCTCTCAGATCTTGTTTATATAGGAGATATAGGAAGGGAGGTAATCTAACCCTTATTGAATACAGCACATTACCCCTGTGAACGCCTGTGATCTTCTCATTTTAGTGGTGGTGTTGTATTCGGGTTGACTTACCGAAATATGCAAAAATGTAAAACATTAGAAATGATTTTGATTTTCAGATAAGTTTATATTTTTAGGAAATTTCTTATGACTTTATTTGTTTTAAGAGCTGACGGCAACATGATTGGCAGGGTGGTACAGTAGGCACTTATTATTTATTTATTATTTACATTTTAACAACTTTCAGCCTGTATTGACTTTTTAAACGAATGAGTAACTATACATATGTGACCCTGGACAACAAAACCAGTCTTAAGTAACACAGGAACATTTTTAGTATGGCCAAAAATACATTGTGAGATCATTAGGATATTTAGTAAAGATCATGTTCTATGAAGATATTTTATAAATGTTAATGTATAAAATCCTGCTTTTTGTGAATGGATGGCCTGCTACATTGCCTCAGATTAACAACAATTTTTCTCAATATTTTGCTTTTTATTTCCCCCCAGATTCCAGCTTTGTAAATAATTGTTCCGCCAGAAATTGTCCTTTCATAACAAACCATATATCAATAGAAAGCTTATTCCTTCAGGTTTCAGATGATGTAAAATCTACATTTTGAAAAATTTACCCTTTTGTCGTCCAGGGGAACATATTATCTGTTAGAAGTTACATTCTATTTCATCTTCGGCTCAAAAACATGACAAGGCACGTGCACATTCAATGTGAGTGATGCTTCTGGCCAGAGGCATTAGGTCATTATGTCATGCTGATAGATTGAGCCTGTGCCCAAGTATGCTTTGACTCTGTTGCATTGACAAACAGAAAATGAGAGAGAGAGAGAAATGGGCCAGTGAGTTTTATCTAGGCCTTAGATGCGCTACTCTGGAGGGACATCGCATGTGTTTTGACCGCGGGCTGTTTAAGCTTTTTACTGACGAAAAGGGGCTTTCAGATTTAAATGCTAACCAAAAAACACCACAACAGACTATGCGCTTTATAGTGCGATGGCAGAATAGAGGGGCTTCAGAAATCCACTGTAAGCCTTTGCCCCCAATAAAGAATAAAACATTTAATTAAATTTTGCTTAAATTATCATAAACAAATGGCGCAGTAGTATATTTTCGAGCTGTTGTAAATTAAAACAGCGACCCAGGGTATGTCTCGTCTAATAAATCAGATTAAATTTAAGTCAACGTTGATCCATCAACTTGGAGGAGTTTAATTGGAATTCACACGTATAGCACAGGAGTCTGTGATCATCTAAGCCACTCCATATTATGCAAATATGGAAACATTCACACTGACGGATGAGGCGTTCCGAGTGTTCTTATAGGTACCCTTCACAGAATGAAATTTTAAGACATTCTGTCACATTTAGAGAGATGAGTACAGGAAATGCATTTACCGTTCCATCTGCAGAAGCACTCTGGGCTAGGGTCATTTATGAAAGGCAATTGTCCACATAATGTATACATTGATTGCTCTCAGTCGAGTTCTTAGATTGCAGACGGACCGCATAAAAAGCCTCCAGCACTGGGAGCACATAACGTTTATGGATATTTCTCCTGTCGTTGGATTAACATCCGTTTATTTATTCACCTAGAGGTCAAAATAAGGGCAAGATGAAAAATCTAATGGGGCGTAAAAGCTACTATCACAGTGGCCCCCAATTTGTAGCAAAAAAGCTGCTTTTACACTTTTTTGTCTTTATTTTCTCGAATCTAAGGGGCCTTTGACACTTGCTCATTGTTGTGCAGTCCACAAACGAATAAGCAGAGGAGGTAACAGAATTACAGATATGAAAGTCATCAGTCACTACACAAGGTCAGGTAGCTTTGGTAGGCAAAACAGAAAATTCAAAAGCTAAATCACACGTATTGAGTACTGGTGAATAACTTCAGTATGTCACAAGGATACACTTTATAAGTGGTGAATATAATCACCTTCGAAGTCATGGTACAGTACTACTTTTTAACATTCTCTCAGTTTCGCTCTCCAAAGTATTTTATTTTGTCTCATTTGGCCAGAACTTGACTCCAATTAAAAATACTTATAAGTCAAGTGTATTTAATTGGAGTCGTGTTTGGACCAACTAATAGAAATAAATTCACGTACCACTTGGGAGAGAAAGATTGAGTGAAGGTTGAAGTAGTCGGTGAATAATAAAGCTTCATACATTTTTTTACTGTGTAATTTTCATGTCCGCGCTATAAAGCAAAATTTAAAAGGGAGGTCTTAGACATCTTTTCTACTAAGCACTAGATGAACCCTTTGCATTTGAGATAGAGCTTTTGGCTCTCTCATTATTTTGTGGCTGCGGCCATACAAGATATGTTTTTATGAATACGATATAATTGCAAGCATGCATTTTCGAACAATAAACAATAATAGTTTATTCCAAGCTCATTTAACTGCAGTACCTCTTAAGTAGCTTCATAGAGAAGATGATTCCTCATTACTGTATAATAAAGAAATGGTCGGTTAGCTTGGAGGTTTCATATAAATTATAGATTATGTTAGCTCGCATCACAAAGCGGTGTGTGTGTTGCTGCTTTGATTTTTCAAGGTTTGCTTAAAGGCATTTATCCAGGTGTCTCTAGTCCTAGTTTTATTCAGATATTTTCTGTTGAGGCACTGTTTGGATTTTAAGGCGATCGAGACGCAAAACTCAACAAGTGGCACACCGCTCTTAATTCTAATGCTGTCGTATTTAAGGATTATAGATGCCTGTCTAAATATGAAAAGCAATTGGATTAAATTTATAATCTAATTTCAATCCCACGTGGAGTTTCAGAGCTGTGCTTCAGCAGCTAGCTGTCGGGTTTGCCCTCTCTGTTTGTCTTAGTTTCATGTGAAATGAGTCCGGATAAACTTATTCGCCTAATCTCTTTGTTAGAAAGATGAATGTAAATTTTCCTACCGACCCAATGGTCTGTGAATGCGCGGCTTATCACTCTCAACCAGAGCTGTTTATATCTGTTCAGACTGTTCCTGGATCAGCTGCTCTAGTTATTTTATGCACGTGTACACGTTTGCATGCTCGGAATCACTTGAATATTTATTCCATCTTTGATTCTCATTCTGCTGTTGTTCATCACATATTCTTTTCAAATCATTCCTCTCCGTCTTTGAATCTCGTCTGTAGTTTTCTGTTTTTCAATGCTACCTGTCAACCTGCTGCTGGTTTAAATACCAGCGTGATATTTCATCCTAATGATGATACGTGCAAAAACCCTCCCGTGTTTTCACTTCCTGCCTTTTTTAATGACAGTTGTGGTTACTGTTAAATTCTGTTATGCATCTTTCCCAGTCATGTGAGATAACACTTGTGGACTTTGTTAGAAGTCTCAAGGTCATGACATCATTGGGACATTTGTATTTTAATTTAAACATTGTGCGGCTGATAAGGGGACACATGTGACGAAAACTCTTCTTTTGTTGTCAAAACTTTTTGTCAACACTTTGATGAATAGTTTCTGATATAGCATGTAGCCGCAATCGCGGAGCAATTTGTTAGGTTGACAAGTACCACCATAAATCACCTTTTCTTCTCTCATGAATTGATCAAATCAGGCCTGCCCATGTGAAATGAGATGGCGGGAAGCCGCGGATGCCGTGATGAAGAAGAGGCATCATTTAGAGCATCGTCGACAGAAGATGTTCCACATAATGCTGCCTAACTCTTTCTCTCTGCCCGACTTTCTTTCATCTTTGATCAGTATGTTAATATATTCCTCCTGTTCCTTAAGGACTGAGCTTTGTGCGCATACTTTGTTAAGGTACTGTTTGATCCTAGCGAACAGGTCGGACTGCGTGATGTTGATTTATAAGTCATTTGGCTTAGAAAATCTGCTTTGGGATGGTCTGATTGATCTTTATTGGTTCTAGTTTATGGTTAGAGAGTTGATATCAATATGTAAGCTATGTGCAAAAGATACATTGGTCCCCTTTGCTGATGTGTGCTCTAGATCATTATTATTGCTTTTGTTAACATAACCGAGCTTTCCCTTTATAGGTACACAATGTTGTTAATGCCAACCAAGTCTGCCCATATTGAAATCCTCTACGGTAGTTTATGCTGAGTTGTTAAGTGTGTTTGTGTCAGGCTTATACTGAATTGCAGCATCTCATCTTCATTTAAAAAATGAAGGTATTGTTATAAAGTTATGTATTATGTTCACATAATGTTCAAAGCAGCAGTTTTCCCAAAAATACTAATTCTGTACTTTCATATTAGTATGCTGTTTTTTTTCTCAAGGAATCTTTATACAGCTCTTCCATGATGACAGTTTCATTCTTAAAGGTCCAGTTTTTGAAATTAAGCGGCATCTCGTGGTGAGGTTGCGAACTGCAACCAATGGCTCACCCAGCCGCTCCCTTTGAAGCACTACGGAGGCTGACACAGAACTAAGATGTCGCCATGTTTTTGCTTCTTTCCCAAAGGAGATAACATATTTATGAAATGTGCTCTGTTAAGCAGTTCCTGCTGTGTATGTGGATAGAAATAGCTCATTCTAAATTAATCAAACATAGTGATTCATTTTTAAGGTCTTTATTTACCTATGAAGACACAGTTATCTACATTATATAGCATTTAATATAAAGCAGTTTAAAGTTCCTCCAAAAATTACACACAGCACCTATAAAAAGTGTTAATTATTAACACATTTATTGCGTGATGCTATTTAGCGCATTGTGTGTTGGTTTTGTGTCAAATAAATTAAAGGGACAACACAAGTTCAGTTAAAAGTAAAAGTGTGATGTCTTAGAAATCCCCCCGGAAAAAACACACAAAATGTATTGTTTCAACACAATCATTTTGACATTGGTGACCACAGCTGTCAAGTTTTCAATGTGTAAAAAGTCCATATGAACAAGTATATTTTGTGCTTTTTCACATCCCCTGGTTTCTATAAACTTTATTGACAGGTACTTGCTAATAGCTACTGAACAAAGGCTTCCTTATTTCCTTATATTCTTGTTCTTAAGTAATTTTGGGCTAAACATTTTTCAATTGCACTTTCTACAGCAAGAAAAAATATTAGCCTTCCCCATAATTGAAAAAAAGTCCACTTTAACAGTTTGACAGTTGTTTGATGGCTGAGAAATTCCAGATTGGACTCTCACTGGTTTAGATTTCCTTGCTTGGTTCCAGGTGATGATATTGCTTCAAAAACAGAATGCATTTCAAACATTCTAGACTTTTCGGTTTAAATTAGATGAAAGGAAAATGAATCTCTTGAGTTTGCATTAATAACAGTTAAACAGCGTGTAGAAGTTCAATATCAGCTGAAGGCACCGAGGGGTTTAGATGTTTGACCAGGCTTGAATCAATTGGGAATGCAGCACGGAAGGGCGTGAGCGCCATTGATTTTGCTCTTCTGCAGAGCACGGCCAACACGAAGTGTTAAAAGCCACTTTCCAAATAAACAAACGGCCACACCACTGGGGTTGTAATAGGAAATTGAATGCCACATTTCGAAGGGTTTCGTCATTCCAGACTTCCTCTCGCATTGAATGACTGTGCATACAGCAGCCTCACAGGGAATGAGGTTATAAATGGCTTTTTTGCTACTAAGACAGCCATGCTTGCGTTACAATTGTCAATGTGTTGGTGTCTGCAATCACAGTGCAACATTTTTTTTATAATGTCTTCATGACATACTTTTGTTATTGCTTTGTGAGTTTCACTGGATTTTGTTGAACAGTGGTTGTTCTCAATTATGAATGAATTTACGTGTCTGCACAGAGATGCTTGGATGAAGCTCAGATAAAGCTTTATAACTGTTCACAAATGCCAATGTTTGAAATTTGTTAAAATGAAGAGAAATAGCAACTGCATGCACTTATTGCAAACTACTTTGTTTGAAAGCTTCTTCTAAACAAATGAAAGTTACTTTAATCTTCTAGATGGTTAATCTTGTTCTGCTACATTTCTTCTTTCTGGCGTTTGTAAACCTGTCTCCAAAAAGTGCTAATTTGCCAGCCATCTGGGTCTGACCCTCAGAAAATGAGCTGGCGTTTAACCCTGTTCACTTGTTTTTGGTTCACGTCCAAAACTGAATCCAAGAATTTGTTTGGCTGTAAATCATGCCACTCGTGTCGATGATTAAAAAAAGAATTTGCTCGGGTAGAAGCACTGTACAAAAAGTTAAAGGTGTCATAAATGACGTAATAAATGATGACGTCATAAAGACGTCCAGTGATGACGTCATAAATGACGTAATTAATGATGACATCGTAAATGATGCCATAAATGACGTCATAACTGATGACGGCCTAAATGACATAATAAATGTTGACGTCCTAAATGACGTCATAAATGAGTCCGTCATAAAGACGTCCAATGATGACATTATAAAGATGTACAGTGATGACGTCACAAAGACGTCCCGTTATGACGTCACTGCAGTGACAGTGAGCCAGTGATGTTGCCATAAAGACATCCAACGATGACGTCATAAATTACGTAATGAATGATGACATGACGTTATAAATGATGACAGCCTAAATGACATAATAAAAGTTGACGTCCTAAATGATGTCATAAATGATGCCGTCATAAAGACGTCCAATGATGACTTCATAAAGATGTACAGTGATGACGTCATAAAGACTTCCCGTTATGACGTCACTGCCAGTGACAGTGAGCCAGTGATGATTGCATAAAGACATCCAATGATGATGTCATAAAGACATCCAATGATGATGTCATAAAGACGTCCAGTGATTCTGTCACTGCCAGTGATTTACACCAACCCTGTGTACTAAAAAAATTTACCGGATTTGTTGACTTCCTTATAAATGGGATGGGATGGCAAAAACAAAATACTTTTGAAATATAGTTTTATATAATGGGTATGGCTATTTATAGAATTAAGTATAGTGTAATGTCCTAATGTAAACATTTTAGAAGTATTGGAAATACATTGAATGAGTGCATGAAGCAAAATTCATTAGGAAACTTGAACACAGTGAAAAGACTGAATCTTTAAAACATCCAAAAATCATCCCAAAGCACAGTAGTTTTGACACCTGATGGCTGATCTTTTCATGCTGTGTGTTCTGTATGTGTTTTTGCCAAAACAGCGAGCTTACTGTAGTATCCAGTTTTTATTTTTTCAGTGTGATATTGAGCTCCTCAGTAAAACACTTACTTTATATAAACTCATCTATTGCATCCTTTAACTTTAATGTTGGTTTTCAAAGTATATTTTGTGTCAATTTAAAATGTGTTTGTCACATACTTTTTATTTATTCCTGCTTTGCTATAAAAAAAATAGTGAATGTTAATGCACTGCTTGTGTTTTTCTTGTAGTGGTATAACTGGAAAGAACTGTGGTAAAATTATTCTCACTGCGGAGGAACTAGGAAACTGCAGGGTAAGTTAAACTTCTTTATTTACTTATGGTTTAGAAACTTAAGTTGTTTATTCTTAAGATCAAACCATTCATTGTCAGACTGCCAGATACAGTATTTCAGAAATGAACTGGCGAGATGCCTATGTCTTTTCACAGACATATGGGAAAACTTCAAAAACCAGTTGAAAACCAAAGACATCTTTTTTAATACTTTCATTTCCATTTTGCTGACAAATATCTCCGTTTTCCCAACCCTTCATCATAACACCGGAAACATAAACAGTGCCATAAAATAACCTAGTAAAAGGAATTTGATAGTTCTCAATTTACTTACCTTAAGATTAACCAATCCTGTATGAATTTGGTTGAACTGCTGAACACAAAAAAAAATTTTGAAAGAGTGTCAGTGACCAAAAAGATCTCGTCCCCATTGACTCCCATAATATTTATTTTCCCTAGTATGGCAGGGGGATTAGATCTGTTCGGTTATTGACATTCTTCCAAATATCTTCCTTTGTGTTTAGCAGAACAAATACATTTACAAAGGTTTGGAGCTACCCAAGGGTGAGTAAATGATGACAGAATGTTCAGTTTTGGGTGAACTATCCCTTTAACAGCCTTTTTCATCTGTACCATTGGAAATTATACTGTACGTATGCTGGGCTGAAAAACTGCATAATTGCCTTCTGGGTAGAAAGTGTACAAAGTGAAATCTGTCTCCCTTATTATAACTCAGAGTAGATACTAGGCTACATGTGTTTTATAACCTTAATCCTATTGAATCACAGGGTTATGGATTTGGCATCAAGGTTTTCAATAAGGATGCACAATTGAATGTTGTAGCACTTAGTGCCAGAGTTGCAGTGTTCAGTGAAGATAAACCGGGTCCCCACAGTGGGATACGGATTTTGATCTCTCTCTGTCCAGCTCAAAGAGGACAGTGTGTTTGAAGTCACCTTCAAAGGTTGCTTATTAGGATTGGTATGAATCCTGGGATGTCCTCAGAAAGCCTTAGGTGTCTGGACATGTTTCTTGTCAGAAGTCCTGAAGTTGATCACTTGTGTTAAAGGCACACATGGTCAAACTTAGAGATGATCATGCGATGGAGCATTTTATATTCCAACTATGCATTTTAGATTTGATCTTGTGTGTCAAACTCGAATGCTACTGGATAATAAAGAGCCAGAGGAAGTCACGGTGAATAGCACTAGATGGTTATGATAAGAGGCTTCTTATAAATGAGAGAGATGGCTTGGAAGAATGACAAGCATTAAAATGCAAATTAAGAGTGTTGGAAGAAATCTGATTCTGTGCAGTCCTCCATACAAGATTTAATTAAAAGTTCATGTTTTTGCTTTTTCGTTGAATTTAAATTGTTTTACATTCTCAAAAAAGTCAATTTTGAGCCAGGCATGGTTGACTTTAGAGTCCCTGTGATCCGGAAGTTGCCCCTATTGTCCCTATTTTGACGCATTTCTGAATGAAAGAGAATGACCCACATCGATAAACTATTTACAATAAACATGCATTATTTTGTAAAAAATATAGGCAATGTATGTTTTAATTTCACTGGGACTTTAAGTGACTGACAGTAAGTTCCAAGCAGTAACACAAACCAACAACTCATGAATCTGTAGATTATAAGAATAATGTGTGAATAGTGAATTGAAGGACATCCTGTATATAGTTTTTTGTGTTTTATATTTGTTTATTTAATGCAACTTTAATGCAACTTTAGTGAAGATGTCACAGTAAACAGACACCGTCTTTTTTCGTGACTGGAAGAGAAAGGAGTTTCTGCAAGAGTATCTCTTTAAAATGTTATCTTTCTGGAAGGTTTCAGTATGGCATGTTTACCGCTCTTCTCTCTGTCTAGTAAAGTTTATACTGTCACCGGTGAAAGTACTTATTAAAGGGCTGAAATAGCAGCCCAGAGTAAATTACAGCTTTTCTGGGTTGGAAATGGCTATGTTACATTGGCTAGAGGTTCAAACACACACACACCTCTCCAAGGATTGCTCATTTGTGCAGTGAATTGCTCACACACACCGGCTCACTCGAGCTCATTTCAAATGCTCAAAAAGCTTTTCCCCTCGGTGAGGATAATATAGCGGCACATCTGCTAGATATATATGTGTTTTGCACGGGTGAATAAGGCACATCAGAAGATTTTACAAGATGTTATGAAAGGATTGGTTTTGATCAAGTACATGCATTGCACAGCTGTAAGGAAAAGAGAATAAAGGGCAGAATAAAGGGTAGCATGTAGACATGGTTATGTCGAAAAAGCGAATTGTTGATATCAAAAGTCGATTTCGTTTTAGGAAGTTGCATAGCTTGCGATGACCATACGAAAATAAAAAGTCTAATTTACAATACAGTAGTTATGTCAAGAATCAGTATGACTAACAAACTAAACTGTGATTTAAAATTTCCTCAATTGGGCTTTGTGTAATATTTAGGAGTATCTATTGAAAGAAATGCAATATAATATACATAACTATGTGTTCAGAACAGTCGCGATTTCTTTAAGACTGCAAGGGGAGCTCAGCTTCCCCTATAATTGTCAAAAAATTAATGGTCAAATATAGGTACTATTATGTTAACATTTTATTGACTAAAATGCGTTAAACACGTTCATCTCGAACGAAAACAATTTCGTTAAGAATCAGCTACTTAGGTCGGCTGACTCAATTTCCTTCTCATTCAATCCCGTAGGTTACAGTGAATTACTCTGGTGAAGCTCAGCGTCCATTGACTTCAATGGGGCTGCTTTAAACAGTTTTTTTTCAGTGCTGAGAAACAAGACGGTCATTGGATAATGCTGCGATTATGTCCCGCCCATGGACGCTCAGCGTATCTGGGATGAATGGAGGAGTGGGCTGGCCCGGACTCCGAGCGTCTGCGTGATGATTGGAGGGTCTGTCAAAAGACTGCATCTCGTTTTGATTGACAGCGATTTTGTTCTATAAAAAGTCGCTGACGCTAAAGCTATTCAATCTCAGTCCCATTGCGGATTTTTCAAGTGTAGCTGAAAGACAAACTGCTGCAACCTATTTCTTGGTATTTGCTTGCCGAAATTGCTTGCCAATTTTCATCATACATTTCACACAATTATACACCACATTCCTTGTTTCAGTTAAATGTATACCCACATTTCCTTCATCGTGTTTATATATTTTTTTAGATAGTTTGTTCATTCATTCATTGTGAAATGAGCTTCCCCTCTTTGAAAGACCAGCAGCCGCCACTGGTTCAGAAGTGTATAGACCTTACGTAAGGAAGCGTTATGTTTTTATTACCTTAGAATGTGTATTTCTATCTACACACAACACATGGAATTCGGGGTGTAGTTTCTACAGTAGCCCTAAATGGACAAACTGTGAGCATGTTGCGTAAAAACATTATCTCTTTCGGCAAAGACACGAAAATGTGACAAAATCTTTGTCCTGTATCAACCATCCCAGTGCTTCGAAATGGAGGGGGGAGTGAGCCATTGGTTGCAATTCACAACCTCACCGCTAGATGCCAATAAAATCTCCACATTGCTCCTTTAAGGAAGCCTATTCAGTCCTGCACAATTCACAAAGGCTGGATTCAAAAACCGTCCTGAGCTTGAATGGCTTTTCTCTATTCAAATAATTTTCCGCGTAAATGTATCTAGCCAAGAGCTCCTATTGATGGGGTTATAATCATGTTTTAAATGATAAGGTTCCAACGCTAAGCCTTCCCTACACGGCAATTCTGCTTCAGTCAAGGAACATGCCAAGCAAATGTATCCTAATAAAAGCGAGCTTCTCTTTCACCGTTTAATATGAGGTAAATGGTCTCTGGAGCATGAGAAGTGCAGTGGCTATTCCCCCTCAATATTCATCAGTGGCTATATCATTAATACTAATCACCTCCATTGAGACCTCACATCATACTATTAACACTAATGACAGTGGTCTCTATTGTGTTAGTCATGGCCCTGTAGCCTTTAAAGCCCAAGGCAAGCCAGTTTAGACTGATGTCAGTCATTACCGCAGTGTAATATATCAACAACATACTGGGCAGGATGTCACATGAATCATTCTTTTAGAAATCATAGATGTTTTTCTTTTTTCCTCTACTAATCACTCTTCCTGTCTTTTTTGACTTCGGTGTAATTTCATCATTGTGACTGGCGCTCTCATTGCAAGATGGTGTTTAGCAGCTAATTGGTTCATAGTGTGCCAGGAAGAAAATAACCATTTGGGGACCTCAACGTGTTTTTCTTTGCTCTAAACCAAAATGTATTAGTATTGTCATACAAAGAAACTGTATTGATATAAGTGATGTTGAAAAAACCAATTATAATGTTTTTTTTAATATTTATATTCATTGGCAATGTTGCTTTATGCAACATGATATAATGATAAACAGTTTAAAAACATGTCAACAAAGCTGCTTACTTTTTATTAAGGCTCGGGAAGACTTAAAAGAAACAGCAATGGGAAAATGTAGCCGCTATTGCAAACAGTGTAATTGGAGAGGGGAGGAAAATTATGTCCATCAGAATGAGAAAATTACAATCATAGTAGATGTGGTTATCGACACGGTATGAAATATTCTGATTAGAAGTGAGGGGCCTGTATTTCTTAAGCACTAAATATCGAACCTCAGTCAGGACTTGTGGTGTTTGTGCGAGGAACAAATTATTTCACAGAATAGGCAAAGAGAGTTATTTTCCCTTTAAACTTGCATCAACTGCAGGTGTCTTAATCACTTTATAAACTGCATACGGTGTGCACAATGCCTGAGGGTTCTGAGTCACTTTATCCATCCAAACTGTCCATGAAAAAGCTGCGTGAAAAGGATTTCTCTGTTGTTACAGCTTACTTTCCATTCTCTATCCTTTCTTTCTTTCATTCCCATTCTCTCTCTCTCTCCCAGGACTGTGCCACAATGCAGTTCTGTGCTAATAAACTGGATAAGAAAGACTTCTTCGGCCGCTCAGACCCGTTCATGGTGTTCTACAGAAGTAATGAGGACGGAACGTGAGTTAAACTACCTGTCAGTCTCACCATCCCACAAAACCACACACAGGAAAAATCTCTTGTCTCTGGTCTTGAAAATTAAATTTCTTCAGCCAGTAAACTAAAGCAAGTATATTAAACAATTACACGCAGACATATTCATGAAGTATAGAAGCAGTAACATGGTGTGTGAAACTATAAAAACGAATGATGTATACTGCTTAGTTTGACTGATTTGTGTTGTTCAGGTTCACAATCTGCCATAAAACTGAGGTAGTAAAGAGTACACTGAACCCTGTGTGGCAACCATTCAACATCCCTGTCAGAGCACTCTGCAACGGAGACCATGGCAGGTACACATACACAAACACATTGATATGCATTTATATGCACCAGTGTTATGAATCTCACGGTAGAACCCAAGTGCAGGCAAGCACGAGACAAGATGGTAGGGGGTAACAGGAATTTTAATATACAAAAAACAGGAACAAAACAAAAACCCACAATGGGGAAAACATGACAGGATACTATAAACAAAAACAAGAACACGGACTGACTAGACTAATAAAACAAACACTTGATATCAATACTTACATCAACAAAACTAGACTTACTGACAAGGAAACAGGATACAGTGACTAGGAAACATCCACGTTAAACAAGGTATGGTATACAAGCACAAGTAACGAACCAGCACAGGACAATGAAACAAGATGATGTTTTATAGGGAGACAAACACAGGATAATTGAATAGGGACCAGGTGACACAGATCTAAACACTAAGGGGAAGCTAATTAACACAAACTAGGAAACAGGAGGGTAACGATGTCGCGACTCGGGGAGAGTATGGAAGGCCACAAGGTCAAAAACATCTCTCCCCACATGAAACAAAGGATTCTGTATGATTCCACCTCTAAACCAAGAAATACCTGACAAGGAGAGGTGAAACCATGACATATCAGTGCATCACAAACACACTGTGTATGTGCTGAAGTGTAACTGTATATGTTAGTGTAGAGAGGGATCACGTCTTTGTCCTCTTTCATTCAGTTCAGACTGCTGATATTTATCGCATAAGCAGTATTTGATCACTGAAAGCCTCGTACTAAACCAAAGAGCGCTTCACCCTGTGATGTACGTCTGCTGTACAAGACATTGTTTTCACTTTGTGTGTACTGCAGATATGAATATTTGCTATACACTTTATTGTTCTCCACAGGGCTAAATTCTTTGCAGGGTATGTCAATCAATGGTTGTCTTATGTAAATATGGCATGTGTCTTTGTGTGGGAGCATGTGTTAGTTTTCATGGCCCAGGTGAGAATTGGCATCCGCGTGGTCCCTAAAAGCTGTCATAGCCAATCAGAAAACAGAGAACAAATGCACCTGCCACCAAGTTCCCATCTGGCCTCTGATCTCGACTGTGTGTTTATGTGATAGAGAGAGAGAGAGAGAGAGAGAGAGAGAATAAACGTGATTAAATAAGAAAAGAGAATCTCCAGCTGTTTTGCTGCTCTGCTAATTATTTCCTGCTGTACAGATGCCAGTGGAGATGAGTATTTATATTCCAGTTGGAATATTTTCACAGAAATAAAATCATAATGAGAGATGTTGTGCAATTTCATTCAGCCCTTCATAATGTTGAAGCATTTGATAGGAAATAATTATTCAATTGTAGATTACAAGAATGCACATTCTTGTAATCTACAATTCAGATGAGGTATCTCATAATATTCAAGGTATTTTGAGGTGTGCACCATAACAATATTCATTATCGCATTAGATTGTATTACTGAATATGTCTTGGAAGAACCTATGATTGAAGATCAGCTACCGTGTGTTGTGGCTTTAATACACCAGTTCTATAAACAAGCATTTATTATAGAATTGAAATGCACAATGACTTATTTGATTTAGTTTTGCTCAAGTTGATAATTTACATTTAATTTTGATGGACTTTTATGCCACCATAACTTGAGCTTGAAGGGATAGTTCACCAAGAAATAAAATTCTGTCATCATGTACTCACCATATTGGCATTTTAAGCCTGTTTGGCTTTCTTTCTTCCACAGATCACAAAAGAAGATATTTTGAAGAAAGTTGGTAACCAAATAGCGGTGGCACCCATTTACTTCTACTGAATGGACACAAAACCAATGCAAGTGAATGGGAGCCGGTTACCAACATTCTTCAAAATATATTATTCAATGTTTTGCGGTTGAGAGCAAAGTTTACAGGTTGGAAATGATGAGAGAGTGAGAAAATGATGACAGAATTTTTTCTTTTTGTGTGAACTATCACTTAAGTTTGAGTTTGTTATATCACGTAGATCAATGTCCTGGATCTCATGTTTGTGTGTCCTTGCGCTATTTTCTGAGACAACTCAACTTTTGGCATCTGAAGGTGGGCGGTGTTCCTTGAGGGGTCTTAAACAAATGAGTGCATTTTTGGTTTGATTGACGGGTAGGGAAGCCGTTATTTGCCATAGTGTCAAAATTGATCTACGTCTCATGTGATCTTGGGAAGAGACAGACACAGCGCTTAACCCTGTCAATCAGCCAAACTCCTTAGGAGCACAGCTCAGAGTTTACAGGGGAAACTACTTCAGGCCTCCTTGGTGAAGACATTTCCTGATGTATCTCTATGAGTTCGGTAGAAAGTTCTGGACATTGTTTGTCAGGTAGAAAAGTTGAGTTTATCTTTGAAACAGAGACTGTACGTTTATGTGCTTGCTGGATGGGGTGCCTGAACCTTCTTTGGGGAATCCAAGAAGTTATAGACCAGGTTTCGGAAGAAGGTTTGCATTTACCATATTTTTGGACATGGGCCACGTGAACCTTGGGGCATCTGCTACATCTGCTGTCTTCCATCAGTCTGCGGAAGCCGACAGATGGAGGGTTTCTCAATCTTCTCTGTGGAGATCTTCAATGGAGACTCAGTGGTTTCGAGCCCATGTTTTCCTCTCATCAAATCACATTATGTTTTGTGCCTTTAAGATTTGATACATCCCTTAGAGAGTAAAGATCCTTCAAAACCTCCAAAATGTTCTATAACACCTGTTTTTCCAACACATGCATAAACAGATTTGTGAGTTACACTTTTGCTGCCTGTATAAGCACCACATTGTAGCATAGTAGAAGTAAAATTCGGCAGTGAGCCTATTTTTGCTAGAAGTAGTGTGCTGTAATCAGCATTATTATAACATTATTATAAAATAGCATAAAATAATTCAAATAATTATTAGGCTCGATAACCAAACAACCTTTTATATTATGTATGTCTGACTGAAACTTATTTTTGTAATTCATTTAATTATAATAAATTAAAGTTGAAAAGCTATATTTTTTATAATTTTATTTTTATAATTTTATAATTAGTTAGATAATGGTGTTTTGACACACTTTGGGGCTTTGAGGTTTGTTAAGTATTGATTAATTGCCATTTGGTCTCTTTCCACTGATAAATTTAACTTAAGTGTGTAACAATTCTCAATAGCCTTCCATTTTATAACACAGTATATGACCCAAAATGTGTCATGAATCACAAGGACAGGACCCTGTCGCAGACAGCAGGTGATCTCAAAAACTCATATAATGAAAAAACTACACGATGGGGCAGACACATGAAACAAGGCAAAATGAAAACTCGCAGTTCGCACTGAAAAAACAAAAACTTAGGAATCTCTGATGTAACAAGGGAAAGGCAGGAGCGGGACAACCAGACATTGGAGATAACCAAAACCAACCAGCACAGAACTGAAAACACAGGGGCATTAAATAGGAGAACTTACAAGGGATAATTACAAAGGGCAGGTGAGGGGAATGAATGATGGGAAGCTAGACGTGGAAACGAGGGAGCGGGGCTAAGACTCAGAACAGACGAGCACATGGTACAAGGCAAACAAAAAAGGCCATGTACTTCCACACATAACATAAACACAAGGACATATGTCACGACCCAGTCCACAAAACTGGATCATGACAAAATGCATGAATTCAGTGTAAAAAATATTTTAATTATCACTTTTCACTGTGTTCTTTGTTAGAATTAATAATAAAATATAAAATATTCAAAATAAAAAAAACATCTCCATGCTTTTCGTTATTGCAAACGTGTCAAACGGTTTGGCGCCTAACAACGTTTTAAGCTATTATCCTCCAAGGCCGTTTTAATTAGCCAGGCTACAAATCTCTCCTACCTCGGTATAATTGATCGCATTAACTTGATTTAAACAGAATGAGTTTCTAATTATTCAAAACTTCAGACGTAATTAATGTTAAAATTGATCTCGCCTGTGTCCCGTCAGGTGAAGTGACGCTCGGCGGCGCAGCCAGAGTGTACAGTCCCTGTCGACTGCTGTTTCATTCTGTCTGGATAATGCCCTGTAATTGGTGGGTTTAAGTATGGAGATGAAAAGCACAGCGAGGCAGTCTCTTCGACCTGTTTTTAATCAAAAAGCTGCTGCTTCTCACTCTTTTTTTCAGCCTCTCATTTCAGTGCTGCGTGGGGTGAGAGCAGCGCATATCCAGTACACACATTATCATGGTCACATGCACAGAGCCGAGATGTCATACATATACAGACGTGTACACAACACACATACCAATACAGTTTTCCTAAATTCTCTTTTTTAATCTTTTAGGTCAATTAAAGTGGAGATATATGACTGGGACAGAGATGGAAGGTAGAGAAACGCACACACGTGTATGTGCTTACACATTTTATACCATATGAGCCATCTGGTTGTCTTCTATTGTCAACATGAAGGTTTATAATATTTTCTATCAGCTAATTTACAATACAAAACTTATTACAAAACATAATTTGGTCTATTTATGAGCTATCTATTCAGAAATCATCACAGACGATAACAGTCTCTCTGTTTCAGTCATGATTTCATCGGCGAGTTCACCACCAGCTACAGAGAGCTTTCCCGCAGTCAAAGCCAGTTCAACGTATACGAGGTAAGTTCAGCCAAATGCAAGTTGAGTTATTAATATATATTAGATCTGGTGGTGCACAAAAATAATAATTTATCAATATTTCTGCCCATGACTTTCTTTCTTATAAGTAAAAATCACTTTAGTCATTAAATATTTGCTTAGTTATTTCTATAGCTCTTTTGAATATGTTCATGTTATTAGAAATTATATCATGGTGCTTTGGAAGCCGAATTAAAACCAGTTTGTTTAGGAGAGATGTTCACCGAAAATGATGGTTTGTTAGGCTTCCTGTGGTGTTGTTTGTAATAGAAACGAAAGATATAACAGGTGAGAGCGCAAGAGACAGAGTGTGAAAGCATGCGTATGTTTGCACCCCAGCATTAGCCCAGTCGTGGGTTGGGGGCGTGGTGAGATGTTCTGAAGGAGTGTGACAGCCTCAGCAGTCGAATGAAAGAATCTTGGGTCTGTTGGGGTTTGGTTTGGGCAAACAGCACAGGAAGCTGCGATGCCGGGTCAACAGAACCTCAATCCATACAAATCAGCAGTGTCCCGGTTTTCAAACCGTTAGCCAAGGTTGAAACCGACCTCAATTGGATTTCCGACCTCAATTGGATTTCTTGTAAGCATTTAAATCAAGTATCGCTTGAAAAGTTAGTGAAATGGCAAGAAATAATACAGGTAACAGATCACAGAGAACAGTTCTCTTTCGTTCATGCAAACACATCCATTCATCCTTTAAATCATCTGATGTTTCTAAATTTGCTGTTTCAGGTTGTGAATTCCAAAAAGAAACTGAAGAAGAGGAGATACATCAACTCGGGGACTGTAAGTAGTATTTTACTGAGGATAAAGGATTGTGGTAAAAATATATATCAATATAAATAATTAATATCTAAATAATTTCTTTTCAGTTATATAAATGATTTGACACGTAAAAGGTATATGTCCATTGACTATATAGTTCTTTGTCCAATTCTTAAGAAGAGGAGGGAGAAAGTTATATTGGAGGTGTGGGTGAATAACAGCGATTGATGATCCAGAAAGACTTGAATTGGCCTAGAGATTGTAATCAAAACTCAAATGAATAGTCTATCACCTGTTTCACTCCCAACACGAAAAGATTGTGGTGCTGTAATGACAAGACTGATGAAAAAGTGTGTGTTGAATTGACGGCTGAGAGTGTATATTTGAATAATTTATTGATAGATTATGGAACATGTGATTTATATACAAATGCCGTTCAGCGTGTGTAAAATGTTGGTTTCTGTGTTACTCAATTATTCAGGTGACATTGCTTTCGTTCACTGTGGAGGCCGAACACACATTCCTGGACTACATCAAAGCAGGGTATGGACAAAATCACACAAGCGTACACAAATACACACTCTAACAAAAAAGCGCAGCTGTGCATGCATTCCTGATGCACAAACAAGAACACAAATTTAGGAATAAACAATAAATCCTGATTGATCGTGCCATACAAAATACATATTACAGCATGTTTATAGAGAAGCGAAAGTGGATGTAAAGGTCAGCGTCTTTGTAAAGCTATCAGGACGTTATCAAAGTAATAGCTTTTGAAAACGGGTTCAGTAAGCAAGACCCAAAAGAACCTTTAACTGCTAAACTGGAACAACAAACACCATTATTTGAGTAGTTACAGTAATCACCAGTTAGGGGTTGCCAGGTCCTCTCTAGTTTGCTTTGATGACAGGTTTCTCTTCTACACAGGAGCGAGGATTGTGGAAAATATTTTTGAACCATTTCTTGATCCGCTGATATCTCTGGGTTTAGGAAGTACAACTTATCTTGTGTTATCTCTAGCAAATAGAAACATGAAAACATTGCCTTCGCAGGCTGTAGAGGTAGGAGAGCATGAAGGCACATCCAGATCTAGTGTTTGTTAACATCCTGTCTCCTACAGAAGAAAATGGCAAAGATGTGATCATGGTTTCACATAATGTCCCCACATAGGCTTGGTTTACTGGTTTGTTGAAGGGAAAACAACTCAACCACTCGGTTCATCTCTTTTTGACCCAAGGATTGGTTGAAAATATTTTTTGAATAATTGATCTGATAAAAAAAATGGTTTTAAAAGGTTGATAGTACATTCAGAGAATAAGGGTAGAAATGCGAACCTGTGAGTAGTTAAAGCGAATGTAGTTGCAAATTCTGTCATCATTCTGTCACCATTTACTCTTTCTTATGCAGAACACAAAAGAAGACATTTTAAAGAAAGTTGGTAACCGAACAGCACTGGCCCCCATTTACTTCTTGTAGTGTAAAGACCAATGCAAGTGAAAGGGGCCAATTAACAACATTCTTCAAAATATCTTCTTTTGTGTTCTGCGGAAGAAAGTCATACAGGTTTGAAATGACAAGAGGGTGGAATTTTTATTTTTGAGTGAACTCTCACTTTAAGGTGATTTATTGGCACAAACAGGATGTGATTCCCATAAATATTGATTCAACTAGCCCTGCCTGCGACATACCCAATCCCATCTCCCCTCTTTCCCCGACAATCCTTCCTTCTTCAAATCAATGAAAAGTGACAAAAGCCTGTAAATAAATACAAGAGAGAGAAAGTTAGAAGGATGCCTGACGTGTAAACTGTCTATCAGTGAGTATCTAAAGGACACGGCTGACCTTTTACTCCCAAGTAATCGATATATCACTCTGACATCGGCAGTTCACACCACGTCACAACACTCAAACTGCTTTCTGTCAGCTTACCACCTTTGTTATTTTTCTCCATTAGACTCTGACCTTTAACATTGATGCAAAAATAAAGAACTTTGTATGGATTTCCTATTGCTACAGGTATTCTCTTCATAGGAAGGACTATATATAACCTGTGCGTTCTTCAATCATATCCTGGTTCAGAGAGCGACAGGGATTCTCCTTTTACAGCTGTGATTGAGTGAAAGCTTGTTGTCTCAAAAGTGTTAATATATACTGCAGGTCGTAAAGGTTCAACATTGTGCTGCTCTCAGAGCTAATGTTAAATTTAAAGAGGTTTTCCAGAGAGCTTATTACATTTTTAATTATCTTTTAAAAAGAAATGGTCTGCAGGATGGAATTGCTTTGTTATTCTAAATATAACATACTGGAACTCAAGCATACAGGGATGCAGAACTAGCACCCAGCAGACATAAACACATCTCTCTGAACTGTAGCTGATCTGACAGTCATAATGCTTTCGTGCCATATAATTCAAGGTTACAATGTATTTTGGCTTCTCTAGCTGACATGCAAAATTCGATCATTAAGATAAATGTCTTTTGTGCTCTCGGTTAAAACTCTTCAAGGTTTCCCGTCTCCAGCAGTGGAGCTGCTGAGATTCCCAGTATAATGCAGATTAATGCAGAGACATCAGCGCTAAACAAAAAACTTGAGATGGACAAAAACGAAGGAATGAAGATAAAAGAGGATAAACAGAGCCTGTTAATCAGCATTGTGCTGCGCCTTCACTTCCTGTTAATATTTTGCTGAGTTGGAAAAAGACCAGATAAAAGGGATATTGTTTTTTTCACCTCCCGAAGGTCTTTGCATAAATGCAACACCTTCGTGTTTTCTGCGAATACAATTTGGCTGAAAATTCTGTTTAGTAGATGTGTGATCATGTTTGCGGATGTAAATGTGTAATTACTGTCCACAGTCCCATCCCTGATGAATCAGCGCTCAGGGAAATATCCACCACCTGGGATGACTTATGAATGACAACCTGCCGATGGGAGTCAGGGGCACCGTTTTAATCTCGTTTTATTCCGATTCCACACGGCCGTTTTGGTGTATTACCCATTCGCACACAAAGATGCTTTATTTGCCTGTGTGGAAATCTTTCATAAATATTCACAGACCTTGTCCTCCGTGTTTTCCGGTTGCACATTTCCATCCAGATCTCGTTTCTCATTTCCACCCAGGCTCATTCAGAGGGTGTAAGAGATTCTGTGCGGAGTTTTAAGAATGCCATTGAGATTCAGATCTTGGATATGTCATAATGATATTTCACAACGCTTTAGCAGTGATCTGTACAATTGTTGTCCCTGCTTCTGCTGCTGAAAAAGCTGTTAGCTTGACTTGAGCTGTAAGCTTGAATAGAAACCTGTTATTTATAGAAAATTAAATAATGTTATTAATAATGTAATTATATAATAAGATGTCAAATATAAACATCACATTTTAATAAAAACATTATTTCATGAATACATTCACATTAATTTTTTCAGGTAAGTAGTCAAATTACTGAAATAGAAATGTGCAAATTCAAATGTTAGATGTAAAATTGCATGAAAACATGTACATTTCATTATACTTAAATGTTATTTTATGCTTTTTTTTCGGCTGCCCCAGCTGCCAGAATACTGATGCTTTTTACATTACCTTACAATGAAAATAGTTTTGTTTTTCCACTCTAAACTTTTGATTAATAATAAAATGTAACACGTAAAGATTTTTCTTTATAAATTATTGTATTTCATTTATTTTTTAAATGTGGTAAAGATGTTAAATTACAGATAAAGGCTACACATTTGCATGTCAGGTGTAAAGTAGCATTAAAACACTTTTACATTTTATAATGCTTTAATGTCATTTTATGTTTTTTGTTCTCCCGTCCCAGCTGCCAGAATATTACCGCTTTCATTTTTTGTTTAATTAATTCAATGTGCTTTTGTTATTTAATGAAAGAGAGATGACCAAAAGCAAACAAAACCGTAAAAAAATTTTTTGGACCAATTAAATTGCTTAAGTGACTATTTTAATGCATTGTATGTGCTTACATATAATATACACTGGCTCCAGAATGACATAATGGAAATCTGTAAGTAAATCTGACCTCTATTGGGTGTGATCCACATTGACCAAATGTCCGATAATATTATCTTTTTTATGTAATATGATCATCAAACGAAATTCATGCCATCTTTAATGCAGGCTGTCATTAAAGCATATTCTGTATTGAATATGTTTTCATTCTCCGATCAGCATTCACAGACTACAATACATATCCTTTTCTTTAAGTAGTGTTATTCAAACCGTTTGTGAATCAGTGGGCTATTATTTCAAAGACGTGTCCCTGCAGTAAACTGGTGGCCATTGCAACTCTTTACAATCGGAATCAGTGGATAATTGCTGGCTTCACACTGATTCTGGTGAATGAACTGTTCTCCGGTCAGTTTCTCTTCAGGACAGGTACCTACCATGCAGATTCACACTGATTTCAGAGCAGAGTTCAGTGTCAGTGAAGTGGAAGGGCATCTTCCACTGTTCTGGAGCCGGTGTTTCTGATTATAGTATTGGATGTGAAAAAGTGCATTAAAGCAGATGTTGCATTTGTCCAGTGGGTAGAGATAATTGTGAGGATGTGTGGATGCTGGACAGGAGGTTGGCCGCCAGTCAGGTGAGAAAGGACAATGCTGTGCTGGAGATGATAATTACATCAACATCTCACACAGCGGGCGAGAGCTCTTTGTTTTTGCACTGGAGTGTTTTGAATCTGCACCACAGTTTGGTGTGAATAAGTAAAAGGATCTCACATGTTGGTTTATGTTTAAACACTATATTGGTCTTTATTCTTTATCTTTTCTCTCTCTCTCTCTCTCTCTCTCTCTCTCTCTCTCTCTCTCTCTCTCTCTCTCTTTTTCTCTCAGCACCCAGATCCATTTCACAGTGGCCATCGATTTCACTGCTTCCAATGGTAAGGATTTCATAGATTTGTGTTGAATTTGCTCATTCACAGATTCACCCAATAAACATTTAGAATCTGAACAGCACTCATGATGTTCTAAATAAGTGCTATAACTTATGGTCTGTCTGTTTCTCTCTCTCTGTACACTCTAGGGAACCCTTCTCAGTCCACTTCTCTGCACTACATGAACCCTTATCAGATGAACGCGTACGCCATGGCGCTGAAAGCTGTTGGCGAGATCATTCAGGACTACGACAGCGATAAGATGTTTCCGGCACTGGGTTTCGGAGCCAAACTTCCTCCTGATGGAAGGGTTTCCCATGAATTTCCCCTGGTACCTGTTCCTAGATATTATAGATTATGTGGATTTCACAGTCACCTGGAGCATATCCACCGTCATTTCTGTTTAGCTCCATTCAGTGGTATTTATATGTTCAGACTGGTAGGGAATAGTGTAGCTTTGGGCTGTTTGTAAAATAGTATGGCACTGATTCTTGTGGCAGGGAGAAATGTACAAATTTATTTGATTTTATCGAAAATCGCAGGGCCAACTCTGATCAAAATACAGAATTAAAACGAAATATATGAAAATGAAAATAAAAATCAAAAATGTAGATTGCTGTTGTCCTTCTGAAACCTTGTATCTCCATATTTTGTGGTTTTTATGTTGATTTGCCATAAATAGTTGTTATTAGTCACCCTTTGTTTGTCACTGGGTTTTGCAAGTACAGTATCTAACCAATTAAAAGTATTTAATAATGCTTATCAATATATGACGACACAGCATTTAATAATTTAAAACTGCATATTGATTTTTTTAATTTATTGAAATTTGGACATTCAGGGTTTTGGAAGGACAGCGATATCTCGAAAAGAAACTTTAAAGAATGACTACATTAATTTCTTGACAAAATAAGAGATTTTAAATAATTTTGAATAAAAACTTTTAAATAAAGTTTTAAAGCTGCATCCCCACTCTCATCCATTACCAGATAAACAAAATAAATAAATTAAACCAGAAGAAATGTATTACAACAAATTCAATTTAAGTTTCTCTTCATCGTTCAAGGTAAAAAATAATGGATTTGTCAATATTTATAATACGAAATTCACATTATTCTGAGAGTCTCTTTTTTAGAAAAAGAAAGGAGCTTGCACCCAAACATTGAATATTTCTATCATTGTTCAACATTTTATACTCAAGAACCAATCTTTTGTCTGTTGAAACAAACTTTGTTCTTTTATTAAGTTGTTTATGCAGATGTTTGTATATATTAGTTTAACGATATTGTAATCAGAAGTGCATGGGTGTATTTTGGTGTAAAGTGTAAATAAGGCTCTCCTGGCGCTCATTATCATTAGCCAAGCATTGCTGATGTGCTTGTACCAAACCCTCATTTCAGCATATTGAGACTGTTAATTAGTTTTCACTCCATCTCTCTCTCTCTTTTCCTCCATCAGCCACTCCTCCTTCCTACCTCTCTACTCTTGTGTCGAGTTATTTATTGCTGGAACATTGTGAATATTTATTCATGGCTTCGCTTCATTACGCCTATATCCTTTGAATATCCCTTGGAAAATCTTTAGAGCACAAATAATTAATTATGAATCATAAAATGTTGATCAGATTCTCCACATCATCCACACTGGAAAAACTTCTGGCAGCTTTTGATGAACTAGAATGTGTACCATTTGATTTTATGTGATTGTGGAACGAACCGTGTCCGTTAAAAATCAAGCAGAATACAGATTTCCAAAGTTATTTCCAAAGTTGGAAAACATTTTTCTCAACTTTTGATCACATGATAAAGCATCACTTTCACAACTCCTGTAAACACTTTACATTCCATAGCTTCATGCCATTCACAAATGCAGCATAAACCCGAGTATTGTAACCTTTATAAATTATGCTTTCAGATTTATTTGATCAGTGAGACACATTATTGATTGATCTGTGATATTCTCTTTGGAGAATGGGAATGTAGATAATCCATACTGCAATGGGATGGAGGGCATCCTGGAGGCTTACCACCAGAGTCTAAAGACTGTCCAGCTTTACGGACCAACCAATTTTGCCCCTGTCATCAACCATGTAGCAAGGTGAGAAACACACGAAAGCACTTACACCCGTGTGCTGTTTACAGCAGCACGGGGACAGTAGAAGAGGCACTTAAACCAAGTGAAAACTGTCATGTAAATCCTGAAGAAAACTGTTAGGACAGACCTTAAATGTACAGTTAGTGTTACTACAGCTCTGGACTCACTTAGACTTCACCCCTCTTGCTTTTACAGATTGATTGCTTGAATATAAAAATAGGTCCTCAAAATTGGAATCTATGTAATTGTCATGTTTAAAATGTGAACCCAGACCCTAATAAATAGTGAATGGATGCTTGGAATAGGTATTGTATTGAATGTGCAATTGTGTGAAAATGTGCAGACCTCTGACGTGCCACATCCCCTGTCATAAGCTCTGGAAATTATTTGCATCACAAAAAGTGTTATGAGATTTTGATGAAGACAGAAGAGCTGTGTCAATAGCTCAGGGATATCCCAGAGCAAATATATAAATGCATGGGACTCGGCTCCTGAATACCAAGCGTTCAATCATGATGTTTATTCTTTAATTATTCATCCGCAATGTTAAAACGCAAACAATCAAAGGTGTTTTTGAGTTTTGGTTATAGGTAATTCGCGTGATTTGGAACTGCCTGAGAAATCATTACGATGTCTGCTGATGTCTGTAACATGCTGGTATAAAAGTGTGTCTGTGTGTGTGTGTTGGCAGGTATGCAGATGCAGTTCAGGATGGCTCTCAGTACTTTGTGCTTCTCATCATAACAGACGGTGTGATATCAGACATGTCTCAAACCAAAGAAGCCATTGTCAATGTGAGTTATCTTCAATAATCCTCTATAGCCCATTTCTCTTTCTGTGTCTCTTCAACAAACTCTTCATGTTTTGATACTCTGGTGCATCAAGACATCACAAGTGTCCCCTAGCAAGAGGTTTTTTATAGGGTCTTCTGGAGGTCCACTCCACCACCGCTCCCCAGCTAATGGAATTCATCCGTCACTGTTGCCATGGTTACCCAGCAGACTGGATTTAAAGGGAATTTGCGACTGTTTAGTCACTTTATTAGAACAGCCACACCTTCCTTTTAAGATCTTGCCTGCTGCTCTGTATCTTCTCACCCTCTTCTTCACCTTCTCTCCGCGGATCCAGTTTCTGAAATAACATGCACTGTAAGCTGATGTGAATTCTTCTTTGAATAACTCCGACTTCTGTGCATTTCTGTGAGCTTTATGCGATTTTATTGAACCGGTGTTCAATGATTACTTTGAGTGCTGTGAAAATGTCTCTTGTACTTTTGCTCTAGTCTTTTCAAAGCGATTAGATTAAACTCAGGACTTTGAAGAGTAAAACCTCTCTCTTATTCTGCCCTTCTCTGCACTCTCAGCAATTTAGTCACTCATGTATTCTGAGTGCATAACTTTGTGATACTTCACCCAAAAATGAAAAATTCTGTCATCATTTACTCACCCTCTTATCATTTCAAACCTGTATGTCTAACTTTCTTCATCAGAACACAAAAGAAGATATTTAGAATAACGTTGTAAAATGGCCCCCGTTCACTTGCATTGGTTTTGTGTCCATTCAATAGAATTGAATGGTGGCCAGTGCTGTTCGGTTACTAATTTTCTTCAAAATATCTTCTTATGTGTTCTGCGAAACAGGAAAGTCATAATGGTTTGAAATGCTACGAGGGTGAATAAATGATGACCGAATTTTTCATTTTTGGGTGAACGATCACTTTAAGCAAACTGGTTATTTCAGCGACTGTATTGTCCCTCTGTTGCTGTTATTCATTTTGATCGGTTTTACGTATTGTTCACTGGCTGTTCTTGATCTCTGCTTTGTATGTTGAAAATGTCACAGGTAGAACAAAAGTTCACCCATAAATTATTTGCTTCTTTCATTCTGAACCCGTATGCCCTTTTTTTGTTGAACGGAAAAGGAGAATTATCTTCAAATATCCATAAAAGTCAGCATGACTTATTTTGCCCTATAAACAGTCTTCTTAAGCCGTTGGATGGCTGCGTAATAAGGAAAATTAAACCTTTAACCAGAAAAAATCTCATAACTAACCTTAAATGACGACAGGCTGTTTCATATTTGGGTGAACTTGTTATTTAATGTGGCTGTAATGACTCTATTAAAGTCCTCAAAGAAGTTTTATTTTTACTGATACCAGCTAATGTGAGCATGTTCATGAACATCTAAGAATGCACCGAAGCTAGGCAAGAGGTTATTTGCCTTAGTGGACTAAAGAAACCTGTGATTTACAGTTTAATAGGTTTGGGTTCCAACAGAGAATTCACATTAATTTTCAAGAATTTCAACACCAAGATTTTTGGAAGGAAAAGAATGAATTTAAGAGGAAGGAGAAGAGAAAGAGCTACAGGAATGGAGCCATATATATATATATAAAGTTTGATTGTGAGGAAGGTGTTTGTTTAGACTCGTCTTCGCAGCTCTATTTCTTTCAAGACATGACGGCCTCGGTCCCCTGTGAGCATTACTGCTGACCTACTTCCAACCCCATTAATGTTTTTTTATAATCTCTGCCCATTGCCACTAAGATTTCTGCTTGCTGTCTGCACAATGCTTGCCGGCAGATGTGTCTTTCACAGCAGGTCCTTGAACCCAGTTAGCCAATTCTGCAAAATCGGCATCCAGGGCCCGTTCTCATAACTTATAGAGTCTGTTTCCTATATATACAACTCAGTGTTTATTGAAAACATTGATCTCTGAATCATTGTAATTAAAGGTCTGAATCACTCATTTGGTTTGATTAGATCTCCAGAAACCAGTGGCTTTGGTTTATTCTTATGTGATGTGTTTGTGTGTGCGCGGTTGTGGACCCTTGCGAAATTCCAATTTTAACTCCATTACAGCCCACAAACTTATCAGTGTGACTGAGGGCGTGTGTCTGGCCAGCTTTATTCAACAAATTATTCATTCCCCTCAACTGGGCACTCCAAGAAAGCACGGCCTTTAACATTTAGACTCCCAGGAGCCTTAATAGTACTTGGTATGGTGTATATTTGACGTACATTAAATCTATACACTGTAATATTCCAAGGTTAGGTATTGTAGAGAAATCGAAATCCTTTGTTTTCAAGTGTTGTATGTATACATGTATTCTTATTTTATTCCTGCTCTGCTGGGATCATGTGTAATGTATTAGTGTATATGCATTAACATTTCCTCTGCAACCAGCGGGAAGTTGCTTTCCAGGGAGTTTTGTTTTTCGGAATATCCTGTGGTTCTCTTGTTATCCGGTGTCAATGGTAAGCCATATTTGAGCTAGTTTAATACAGAGTCACTCTTTGCTTTTCTGATAAAGGGGATTTGACCTGTCAGTCAGGCACCATATCAGGAACAGGGACAGCTGGCACAGGGGAGAGAATGTTGATATAAAAAAAGTCTGAATAATGCATATAGTGTGTTTTTTTCTAACAGAGTGAGGTGAACAGCTCCTAAACGTGACTTGCTTGACATGTTAGCTCCACTTTTCTTTGCTTATGGAGTGTGTGAAATGTATTAAATGTAATTTATATTTGGATGTAACTGTGATTTAGTTAAGACAATGTAAGGGTTCATTTAAGGTAAACAAGCCCACAAAAGACAAATGCATTTTATTATATGTCTCTCATATCAAGCATAAAAAGCATAATTCTGCAAATAAGAATATGGAGTTATTCTTCATTTTCCCTACTTTGTCTTGGATTTATACTGTATATTTTTTTTTCATTTTGATAATACCCTCAACCAAAAAAAGACAAATGCATAAAAAATTATAGTCTGTTTGTTTAACGTCATATCATTGTGTAAAAATAATGACTAATATATTTTTTATATATCCAAACCATGTTTTAGAAAGATTTCATTGTCTGAAAATCAGTGGTTCCAAAGCCATTTATCATGTTGGGAATCACAACTGTTACCAAGCCATGTCGTGTCCCCTTGTTATGACCTCGAGCCCCCCAGTTTGGGAACCGCTGGTCTAAATACATTATGCATTACTTTGTGCTGTGGTTTTCTGAGCTGAGATAGATTGTGTCTCTCTGTTTTCCTCTTTTCAGGCGGCTAAGTTACCCATGTCCATCATTATTGTTGGAGTTGGCCAAGCGGAGTTTGATGGTAAGATTTTAGACAATAGCATGTTGTTCACATAAGAACAGTTATTCTCCAAGCCTTTATTGCCTTTAAAGCTTTTTCAGATTTTGATCTAATGTCATAACTCATTCCCAAATGAAGCTAATATAAGCAAGTCCACTTTGCTTTTAAGCTTGAATGCATTAATTGGGGTTAACTTCACTGTTTACACTCATGAAAAGTTTCTGGATGAAAAGTCACCTAATAATTGGTAAGGTTTAGGGTCTAGGGTTGACAAGCAGATGTCAGCAAGCAAGTTCTTCATTGAGCACACAGCTGTTGAATATCATTAGCATGTCCCACCATCTGCTATAAGTATTCATTTTGGCCTTTCATAATGATGATCTCCTTCTCTAGCCATGGTAGAACTGGATGGTGATGACGTGAGAATATCCTCCAGAGGAAAGCTGGCAGAGAGAGACATCGTACAGGTACATGGTTTTCGATATTGCTGTAAAACCTTTCAACGTGGATAACAATCAATCATTATGGGAAAACCTAGTAAACATTCACAGCCGCAATATTTTATAACCCAAGCATTGTGGTAGTAATAAATGTATGAAGAAGTTTCTTACGGAATAACTTTAGGTGACCTAGTTTTACAGGCATCTCAGATTTAGGGCATGGCTAAAGGATGTGTTGTGCTTTAAATAAATAAATATATATGCAAACAAACAAACGACAGCATCTGCAGCCTATAAATAATGCAATTTTCCACAATGCATTTTTGGGAACCAACCAAGTTTTTATTTCATTGTTTACATGAAAATATCAGTTTTCGAGGGTTTAAAAAGATTCAATAAATAAAGATATATCACTGACTACTCTTAAATCTGGGCTGCAGTTTGTACCATTTAGAGACTACATGGACCGGACAGGTAACCATGTTCTAAGCATGGCACGGCTTGCAAAGGATGTCCTGGCTGAGATCCCGGAACAGTTGATCTTATACATGAAATCAAGGGGCATCAAACCCAACCAGACACAACCGGACTACAGCCCACCTATGCTCAGCCCGACACCCACCGTATGAGTTTACCCTGTCGGCTGCAGACTACCGACGGCAGAAAATAACTTCTTGATGTCGCTTTCAATTTGGATCTCTTTCAAAGACAACACAACTCATTAAGTATGAGTTTACCTGCTGTTTGGAAGAGCGGATGGCTTCAGTTCTCCGTTTCTGGGACTCGCACGCTGGAGAAATGCAAAACCTTTTATCAGCGTTTTGGCATTTGTACAGAAAATGCAGTGTTTGTTTGTGTTTTCCCCATATTTGGCTAATAAGTCAAGACTGAAAGAGATTAATACATGTGAAGCTTGAAGTCATTCAGATCGAGTGTGACTTGATGGGAGAGATCACCAAACGAAAGCACCAATTCTGAGCTTGTTTAGCATCTCAACATTAGCAACTGAACAAAGGTAGTTCTTGTGTGTCGCATGTCAGGATTCTACGTTTATTAAGAGAGTAATATATTAGAGAATATTTAAATGTATCTATAATTATTTTATAGTTATAGGGAAGTGTGAAAGAAATTTGTGGACATTTTTGAAAGTACTTGCTTGAAATATTGCACCTGTATGGGTAATCTGTGTAGTGGACTGGTTTGGTTTTAGAATTTGTAGGGGGTTGTGTTATGGTCTTTTATTTTTCCACAAGAATTTGGGCTTTTTAATACAAAAATAATGTCTCATTGCAGTTTCCCATTTATAGATTTTTAGAACTGTGAAGAGATTTTCTATTCTAAAGGATAAAATCCATAAATCAACTGTGCATTGCATTCATATATTGTAGTAATTGTTTTAACATACTATAGATGAATCATTACAAAAAAGTAATCCATTGTTTATAAAGACGTTTTAAAAAGCTTTTTGGACGCAAGTCTAGAAGCACAAACATTTTCTTAATACTGTAGTATTTGTAAACCACGTAAATCAGACACAGATCACGGATTCAGTTATTACTCACACTATACACAGACTGAACTTTCAGGTATAAACAGCTCTCAAGAAACAATTTGTAAATAAATTAACAGAACGCCCTGCAGCCAGTATAGTGTATCTTAATACTCAACAGTGACTCTTCTGACGCACAAAGCCCATCAGGGAGAGAAACTCACTGGTATACAAATGAGATGAGACAAGCTGTTTTCTTTTTTCTCACACGTGTGATTCACCTGATGCCCATGTCCAACCATGCTGAACCTTTAACCTCTCATTCTCTGGATTCTCCCTGAAGTTTAAAACACTTTTCTATTATTTACTGTGACAAGATTTCAAAAGATGAGAAATGTGTTGCATGCAACTGACCTGCAGTGTAAATAAAACTGTTATATGCTATCACTGGGTATGCACAGCTCATTTGGTAAACCAAACCACACTTTTGTATGTTCCCATTAGGGAATTATTTTCCATTTTCGGATGATGACTAAAGCATAATTTAGAAAAAGTTGTATATAGGCTGTGCTGTGATATTGATTTAGACCTTACGAGACCTAAAATAGTCAGTTGAACTTCAGCAGTTTTTTTCTTGTTACCTATAGTACAAGGTTATTTAGCACTAGAAACATCATTTTACAAGCATTACAGGGATAGTTTACCCAAAAATAAAAATTCTTTCACAATTTACTCAGTTTTCCAAATCTTTATAAATGTATTTGTTCTGATGAACACAAAGTAAGATATCTGGAACAATGTTTATAATCACAGTTCTTGAACCCAATTGACTACCATAGTAAGAAAAATCAAGTAATAATTTTCTTTGTTCTGAACACAAAAGAAGATATTTTGAAGAATTTAGCACAGCAAACAGTTCTGGTACACTTTTGACCATTGTCATTTTTTACTATATGCTAGTCTTTGATGGCTGCAGGAACTGTTTGGTTACAAACATTCTTCCAAATATATTTCTCAGTGTTCAATCAAACAAAGAAAAGTATTCAGGTTTGGACCAACTAGAGATTGAATAAGACATGACAGAATCAGAGTCATTTTTGGCTGAACTATCCCTTGAACAGCAGAGCCATTTTTGCTTACCCACAGTTTTGATCGAACAGTGAAGTCAACAATGTTTTGCTTTTAATGCAACATAAATATATGTAGTTTCTAAACCGCTGCTAATGAACCGAGTACAAATGTTACTGCAAATATTTTTTTTCACAGATTTAAGGACCTTTTTCACCAAACATTAATTCTGAGGTTTTTAACTCAACTGAATGGCTGAGTTCTTCTGCAGCCGATGTAGAAAATCTGCTCCTAATTAGATGTTTAAACCTATCTTTCTCTCTTTACACGAGTCATTATAGCACACGTTGGCTACAGAGAATGAAGTGATCCATCAATCACTTAAGAGGTGAAGATTATGTTTTACAGAGGATGTGCAGGGTAAAGTGTTTGCATGTGTTAACAGGTGTATTGATTTTAAGGGATTATTCACTTTTCAGTAGAAATTGTAAATGGCAAGTTAATCGCTAATAGCCTAGATGCTGAAAATTGTCTACAGTTTTTTTCTTTTGATTTTGTCTTAAAGAGGCATTTCACTGGAACCTTTTTAATATTCATGAAACACTGCTGATTGTAAATCCAGAGAACACATTACCAGCTTGAAACACATGTATATCACTATCCAGAGAATGGTAATAGGTTAACTTTATGGCATGGTGTAAATCAGTAGTCAAGAAATAATTTGAATCAAAAAGAAAAACTGCATCATAAAATGAAGGACAGTGTGTATATTTGTTTAAAATGTGGCCCTCGTCCAGTGCCAACGTTTCCTCTGTGAGATTTGCATGATTGTCCCAAAATTTCCGACAGGTTTGGTCTGTGTTAAACCTTTGCTGCTTGTTTCATTCTAACCTTAATACAGAGCATGACGCATCAAATTCTTGCTGGATTTTCTATGCTTCTCTCCTTTTTCTCATCTTGTTTCCCTCTTTATCAGTTGAAATGCATGGTGAGCTATTTCCAGTCCAAACAGAGAACATTGCTGTTGTCATTCCTGTGGTGTTTGAACTTTGTAATGGATTGCCTTAAAAATGACAATGAATAAAACAATGACGACATTTTTTGAGAAGATTGGAGAACGATTTTTTTCTGTGCACGGCTATCTTTCTATTGAATAATTCATCGGTAACAAAGTGTAACAGTCTGTAACAAACCGATGCAGCCTTTAATGGGAGAGGAGAGAGATTTTCTCATTAATTCGTATTAGATGGCTTTGTTGGCCCCTCCAGAGACAGGTGTGCATTTACATAAGTCTATTCACTGTACGTCCTTAGGGCTTGTCACATTCATTCTGAGTGATTAGTCACTCTATTCACTCTTCGTTGAAACGTTAAGCTGATGCACGTGGGTGTACTTTTCTCCCTTCAAACAGCAAAAGTAACTATAAAATATCATTAGTTAGTTTACTAGCATGCTGACACTGAAGTTCCATTGTCTATAATGTATTTGTTGTTGACTTTCTTAAATCTAAACGCTAAATTATTGCATTTCAGTATGTGTGGTCCTGTGTTTGAATATAGACAGTTTCAGTGGCAAGCAACAACACAAACAAATGTTGTGTAGCCCAAACTTAACTTCCGGTAGACATAAAGAATCAAAACCTGTTAGTTTTCATTAAATTTAATACAATTAATATAGTAATATCATTTTAATATCAAATAATATATATATTAAAAAAAAAACACAGACCGGAGCTTCACAACACGTTCTTAAAGGAAACAGAGTCGAAACAGATGCCAATGAACACATGCGCAGGTGACTCTCTATAGACTCTGAAAGTCCTTTACTTGATTGAGACTATTTTAAAGCGACTCTAGCTTTGTTTTTCAAGGTATCACACATTCATCTCTATCGCTGCACAGACGCAACCCATGTGAGAGATTTGGCTGAAGGGAAGACAGGTCTGAGGTCATCAATGTACTGAAAACACTAATGTTCTCTGTCAACATGCCGTAAGCCAGCTTGGCTTTTAAAAACACTAAAAGAAGTCACTCAAATGAAAAGCGTGGGCCCAAAATAGAGACACTGGGGAACATTTTCACAGATGTCACACGAAACTGGGACATCTGGAGTTAAGAAGTCTAGCCTTATGGAGACACATTTTAGTGTACAATGGCTACTGTTGAGGCGTTGCGGTTGGCAGGGCAAAAATAGGAGAAATAAGTTGCTCAATGTTGACTTCTTGTAGAATTTCTGTATAAAATCAACATCGCTCTTAATATTAATAATGTTGTCATTTAAATATCAACACTGCTGCTTTGATGTGGCCATATCACAGGTGCTGATAATCTACACAACATCACTCTTTCTCAAGTGGTATTAATCATTTAAAGCTATATCATTCATACACATAACACATAACAACACCCTTGGCATTGTATTCAGATGGCAAATCAAAATACTCTCCCTAAAGAGGTGAAACAGAATACAATATAAGCATTTACAACCAGGAAAACAAGCAGAGCATTTTATCTAACTTGTGTTAATTTGAGGACTATTTGAGCGAAGCGACAGAATTCATTTGCAAGTGCAGTGAGGAGTGAAATTTGTTTATTTTTTCTGTGTATTAAATTGGAGAAGTTTTTCAAAACATGACATTTTCACGCAGAGTAGAACAGAACAACCTCCCAGACATACAGCTAATTTATCTAAATTGTGCCAGGCGAAACCTAAATATACTTTAGATTATATCATTGTTATAGTTTAAAAAACGTTTTTTAGTGTTGGATGGTGTTAAACAGTAAACAGTGCATGTGGGGTTCTGATCTATAGTGCTCACTGGTATTCAAATCCCACAGTGCACATGACTTATTTACCCTTGTTTGTAATATCTCATTAATACCGACTTGCTGTATACTGCATACTGTATAAAGAAACTCCATCAAAGGCTTTGCAGTGGGAACAGAGACTGCGAGACAGCTCCATGCCTAATTTAAATCCCCAGCACCCCAGCTTGGCTCACACTTCCCTGTAAAAGTCACTGTTATGAGATGCCCTATTTCAAGGAAGAGGGCGCAAATCACAAGGCTCTCATTCTAACAATACACTGAGAAAAAAGAACTGCATTACATATAACAACATTTCTTACTGCTGGTGTGCTCAGAGCGCAGAAGTAATTGTGTGAATTAAGATGCAGACTTACCCTAAGAATTGTGTTAAGCCTTCGATATCACACATTCTCATCTTTATTTTGTTTCTAAATGTTCGAGGAGGTTGTGCATCAGACTCCAAGCCCAGAAAACTGGAGCAGAAACGTTGCTAAAAATATGTAGGTTACAGTTCTGAAGATATGAAACAGAACCGATAATTTTGTAGTAGCTCATATCCTTTTGTGTAGCTCTACACATTACTCCAGAAAAAGAAGTAAAACACTGCATCAAAGTCTCTTGCAAAACATTGCCTCAGGTGTGACGCGGTCAGCCCTCAATAGAAATTATGCCTGTTTTTATTTAATGGGGAATCTGTGCCCCAGTATTGCTAAAAGACAACATCACCCCTGACATGTTATTCCATCCAACATTATTCCCAAATGTTTCAGCTGGATTGAAACAATTACATTTTTACAAGGAGTGAAATAATACGGATATATACAGGTTGGGTCAGTGATTTACAAAAAGATTTTTAATTTTTCAAGACTTCCTTCAGTATAATACTTACCCCCGTCTGACTCAACTAGCAGCCTCTAACATGAACTAATAGGGCGTGCAAGGTAGGTATTAGATCTGTCCTGCTGTAGACCACAAGCAAATGCATCGTTTATTTCCATTTGTCTTTTGCTCCTCCTATGGATTTCTACAATACAAGAGGCTTTTTGTTGAGGGAGCGGGATGGGTGTTTGGGGAAGCACTGCTTCCAAGGTTGATGAACTCGAGGTCAGGTAGTTGCATTGGTTTGAGAAAACGGTATAGAATGCCCAGGCCTGAGTGAGTCTGTTTTAAAGGGATAGTTCAGCCAAAAACTCCAATTTGCACTTTATTTACTCACCCTCAGACCAACGAGATGTAGGTGACATTTTTTCTTGAGAAGAAGCATAAAGAAGATTGTTTGGTAAATCCGCAGCCCTCTCTGCTTCATATAATGGGAGTCTATGGGGTCCACCAGTCTCCTGGCGACATGTTGACGTTTCGTGAAGCGAAACATTTTCATAAAACTGTACGTCATTTTTAATAATATTAGCCATAATGTGCAGCATCTGCACAGAATCGCAATCTTCTTCTTGTAGTATTTGGTGGCGGATGGCATACCAGCATCTGGTACGATTAGTGCCACCTGCAGAAAGGGAGTGTCGAGGCTGTACAGTATGGCTAATATTATTAAAAATAATGTTCAAATTAATGCAAATATTGAGTGAGTCACTTCACGAAACGTCAACATGTCGCCAGGAGCCGCTTTTCGGAATTATGTTCTTAAGGAACTCTTAGAACGGCTGACCCCATAGACTCCCAACATATTAAGCAGAGAGGGATTTACCAAACAATCTTCTTTATGGTTCTACTCAAGAAAAAAAGTCACCTGCATCTCGGATGGCCTGCGGGTGAGTAACAAAAACGGCAAATTGGAGTTTTGGGCTGAACTATCCCTTTAAAAAGAGAGACAAGGATTAATGAAAACAAGCTGGGAGCAAGCTCTGTTGTATTCTTATATTCCTCAAATGAGTGCTCGACACCAGTTATCAAACCAGATAAGATATTTCACTCACACCCCAGTGGTTATGATGCTTTCAGCCTGACGTCAGCCTCAGTGCTCATTGAACAATGGCGATCATCAGTTTTCATTTACATTCACTTGTCCTTTTATCCAGATGATTTTGCATATACATTGTAAAACTGTAGTTGCTTGTTCTTGGAATTGAACCCAGTTCCAAATGAACCCAAAGATGTTCAATTTTCTACTACGTGTTCTCTAAAAGGTTTAAAATACAATCTTTTTCAAGAAATAAAGATTGCATGGTTGTACGCTTGATTTTGTGCAGTTAAGTAATGCATATCTAAAACTGACAACCTGTTCATTAGAAATGGATGTCCACATACTCTCGGCAACCAAAACTGTTTGACCATTCACTTATAACACAGAGGAACTGATTTACTTGCAAATGTAAACGTATTCTCTCTGACGGGCCGTCGTCTGTTGTTTCCCTGTGGTGCTTGAGCCAGCAGTTGGTCATTATTTCAGATGATCTTAGACTGATACAAAGACATCTATGCAGGATCAGCTTCATCTGAAGAGCATTCTAATGTGGGCCAGGCCTCATCTTGAACGCAAAGAGTCCCCCTGACACTTCTGACCATTTATTCTTAATGAAGAGAGTAAGCCCATGCAGACATCAGAGATGAATTAAACATCACTCCACTGGAACAGATATAGGAAAGCTTGACTAGGTAGTATGTTTTCAATCGCTTGCCCACAGCCCCCCAGTACGTGTATACAATGGTAAATAGATGCATGTGAACTACTCAATCCAAATATGTATTAAAGGCATCAACACAACCATGCGAATGTTTAATATTAATGCTCTGATATCTTTAAAACAAAAGAAAAATTCTGTCATCATTTACTCACCCTCTTGTCATTTTAAACCTGTATGACTTTTTTCTATTGCAAAACACAAAAGATGATTTGTTGAACGATGTTTGTAGACAAACCATGTTGGTCCCCATTTACCTCCACTGTGGACACAAAACCAATGCAAGTCAATAAGGATTTTGTATAGGGATGGTTTTCTATTACCTATATTCTTCAAAATATCTGTTTTATTCTGCATACGAAAGAAAGCCATACAGGTTTAAATTACATGAATTTTCATTTTGGGGTTAACTATAATGCAATTACAATATTATATTATAAAGAGGAAAGATTTGATGGCATGTTTGTTCTGTGTAAATTTAAAGTAATCCGAGAAAATACCCCCAAAAATTTGCTAGATGTTTTAGGTCACATCTGAATTATGATCCCTTATTCCCTCTCCAAAGCGGTTGTTGGGTGTGAAACCAGTTGTAGGAATTTTTGACTCTGTGCTCATTTGTGAGGCATGAACATACCGAGATGAAGGGGAATGCTAATCTTATTCTCACTTATCTAATCACACTCTCAGAGGTCTAAATGTTTTGCCTTGGGAGGCTAAATTGCTGCAGTCTGATATTGCATTTTAAGTGAAATGACATTTCCAATCTTGATGCAAAATGTATAAAATTATGCAGATTGTGCGGTCACAATCAGTAATCTTGTAGGAAAGCAAGCACACACATGCAGTTGTAAAATCAAGAAGATTAATGTTTAATAATTTCCTACTTAATGTTGCGTTTAGGAAAGGTTGAAGTTTTTAGTATTGAACTATTCTGCCACCTTCTGGTTAAACCACTACTTTACAGTCTGAATTAGTGAATTAGAACATCTACCTTTACATTTTTTTAATAATCTGAAAACAATGGGTTATTTAATTACCAAAGACATTCTCTCCACACAGCAGTCATTCTGCATTAAAGTGACAGTTCTAAATAAAAAAAAATATATTATCATTTACTAACCCCCCAGTAATTCTTAATCTGTATACATTTCTTTGTTCTGAAGAACACAAAGCTATTTGGAAGACTACTTTGTAACCAAACAGTTCTTGGCCACCATTGACTGACATAGTAGGGGAAATTACGATGGTAGTTAGAAATGCCCAAGAACTGTTTGCTTTCCTACATTTTTCCAAATATCTTCTTTTGTGTTCAACAGAACGGAGAAGTTTAGACATTTGTCCTACTATGGTAGTCGATGGGGCCAAGAACGGTTTGGTTGCAAGAATTTTTCCAAATATCTTTCTCTGTTTTATCAGAAGATATTTATACAGATTTATACAGGAACAACTTGAGAGTAAATGTGACCATGGACAACAAAACCAGTCTTTTGGCGAAATTGAGATTTGCACATAATTTGAAAACTGAATAAATAAGCATTCTATTGATGTATGAGTTGTTAGAATATGACAATATCTGGCTCCGATACAACCTTTTAAAACTCAGGAATCTGAGAGTGCAAAAAATCTAAATATTGAGAAAATTGCCTTTATAATTGTTAATCAGGGGCACTGTTGACAGTCCATTCACACACAAAAATAAAGTTTATATGTATTTAATGTAGGAAATTTGCTAAATATCTTCATGGAACACTATGTTTACTCTGTATCCTAATGTTTGGCATAAAATAAAAATCGATAATTTTGACCCATACAGTGTATTTTTGTCTTTTACTAAAAATGTTCCCCTGCTACGCAAGACTGGTTTTGTGATACAGGGTCACAAATGAAGACAGAATTTTCATTTTGGGGAAAAAATTATGTTGTTTATTAACAAAAGACCACATGATGAAATTACAGATTTATATTTTTTAAGTAAATCTTAAGTGTTGCATGCATAAAAGTGCTTGTTTAATCCCAAAAATGTTTATTAAAGCATCTTTATTGTTTCTTCCAGGGGATCGCCTACTCGTTTAGGACAATCGACTGGAGTGAGCCGAAACTCATCCAGGCCCCGCAACACCTGCTCACCCTTGAGTTCCTCAGCAGGTGCTGTGAAGTTACTGATGAGCCACCGCTCAATATGCTCTCTCTCCAGTGTAAAGGTGGTCAAGGGGGCCTCGGCAGCAACACAGGCTCGGTCATGGATCCTGATACTGTCCATAGAAAAACATGTCTCTCTAGAATTGGTGCTGCCTATTTGAGAGCTCTTCTTTGAAGCAGGCGTGCACTCACGTTCGTACGTGTAGTTGGAATCAGGTGATCTTGCATGTTTAAGTGAATTAACAGATTCATTGTCATCGGGAGGAACGCTGCTGCTGCCAAGCCTGACAACATCTGATGGGACCCGAACGAGTTTCAAGCGTTTGCTCTGGTGGCCGTTCTCTCGATGGAATGAGTCAGGGCTCATATCTACAAGGATGCAGTCAGACTCTTCATCCATCACAGAGTTTGTGTCAGCATCTGTATGATCTGATCGTCCATCACACTCAATGTGGCTTGTTTGTGACCCTGGAGAATCAAACACCACCCCCCGTGGGCGAGAGGTTCGAGGAAACATGTTTGATGTGCTGTTTGCCGAGGCAAGATTGTCATTCTCATTCATCATAAAACATTGGACTGACTCTGGGATGATCACTGCTTTGCGCTTCTTACGGGGGCTTAGATGGGAAGAGAAATATGGCAAGCAGTTCCCCACGATAGGCACAAGGGAGGCAGGGCGCAGTGCAGACACGAAGTCCTCCAGCTCCTGGTAGGATGAATGGTCAGAGTAAGGCACCACGTGGACATTAGGGTGGGAGGAGACCATGGGGCGGCTAGTGGGCAGTATAGCTATGGTGGGTTGCTCCTTATTCCACGCCAGCAGGTTTGAGGCGTTGATCTCAGACTGGCTCACTACACGAATGCGGCCCGCGCCGCTCTCAGTGGTAAAAATGTCGGGGAGTTCCAGAACTCGCAGGGTTTCCAAACGCTCCACATCCACCTCCACCCATGTTTTAAACTCCATAGCCAGCTTCACAAGGAGAGACTCTTTACCCAGAGAGTAAAGTCCTGCAGAGTTCAGATAAAAGTTTTATGATTATCATCATAACAAAACACTTTTAAAACACACTAAATGTATTGCAAGAGGCTCAAAAGATGCTAAAAATCTATAAACATTGTTACATGAAAATTAAAAACCAATGACAAGCCAATTATGATTTTGAGATAGCATTTTGTTTTTCAATCATCCTTAATTTTTGTTAATACTTTATAATCTAATACAATGAAATAAATACATTTTAAGTATGCACTGTGTGAATCAATCAATTTATAAAGGAGCTTTAAATCAAGTTAAAGCATGACAGTCTCACCAATAACAACGGTGTAGCCAGGATGAGCTCTGATGATCTCTTTAATTTGCTGAGTGGCTAGGTTGCGAGACGGGAGAGCTCGAGTGGGGTCACGGTTTGTGTTGTCCAGATACAGCACATCAATAGTGATGTTGTTCCTCAGACACTCCTCACGTAACATAGATGGAGTATAACGAAAGTCACCTGAATTGAACATAGTATGAAACTAAAGGTTAATGTGACAGTAACACAATAAATGTATGAAATGTGATAGTTTAGCACAGGGGTTTTCAAACTGGGGTCTGGGGACCCACAAGGGGGCCTCTAGAAAGAAGCAAATTTTCTAGGAAAAAAGATTAAGCCAAAAAATGATAAAAGTCCACAGTGACACAGTTTATCTGCTTTTTTTGCTATGGATAGTTTCCAGAATTGTTTATATGTTAATCTTTCTAGTCCGTTTTTCTCACTATAGTTTCTTTTTTGGAATCAAAGTGACATTTTTGCAGACTATATAGGTTTGGAAACAATGTGTTGTCATTGTAATATTCTATTTAATATTTATCCAACAAATCTTTTCTTAAGTTTCTTAACACGGTTGATATTTACTTTAGAAAACGGGATCCCTCGCAAAATATTCATCATATTTGGGGGTCCTTGGCATCCTAAAGTTTGAAAACCCCTGGTTTAGCATATGAATCAATCCATCACACACCGGTGTAGAGTATGGTGCCAAAGTATCCCTGGAACAGAAACATAACCGCCCCAGGGCAGTGGTTGGCATCTATTAGAGTAACAGTCATTCTTTCTTTCCCGAGATCATCTAACAACAACATGTGGGATTCCCCAACCTCCAAAGGCCGAATCCATTTCTCCTTCACCTGTGGATCAAGATGCTACAATTTTAGGTGCAATTCATGCACAGATTAATTAATTGATTTGTGATACATGATATTAAATCACGCAATTCTACAGGATATTTAACATTGCATTTATGCATTGATGTTTGATTTACCGATGCATGCTTTGTTTTTTTAGTGGGTAGAGAGAGAGCTCACCTGCAGTTTAAGTTTGAGGAGCTTAGCGGTGAGGGGTGAGCAGTAGATGGGTCTGTAACTCCATGTGGACGTCAGGCCAGAGGTGTGATCCGCGTGCATGTGGGACAGGAAAAACATACGGACACCTTGGCACTTACGGAGCTGCCAAAAGTCAACGGCTATGGGGGTGTCCGGTATGAGCTTTCCATTCATTTTATCCTGCTGTTTGACGCTCAGACAAGCTTTTACTTATTTCCAAACTAATGTCCACAATGGCCGAATTTCGGTGCACAAAATTCGTTTATGTTCGATAACGTTTAGAAACACTAAACATTCATTCACCGTGCAGTTGCTGTGAAAGGTTTGTAATGTAAAACTGTTTCATGAAACGATAAAAATGGCACCAGCGTTAGCGAGCAGCGCTAGCAGCTAACGGTTAAGTTGTCCCTCCATTGGAAGTAGCGACATGGCAGCAACAGCAGCGATCAAACTTACCAATGCACCGAATGAGAAATGACAAGAACCGTAAAGAGGCATGCAACGGCTTGCAAAGTAGTGTTCATCCAAACGTGTTAGCAGGCTAGTTAGCTATGTGCAGGTTAAAATACCCTTCATTTGTGCAGATGTGTGGCTTGCTGAACCCACACGTGAGATTTCTGAAGTCCGTCACTCACTGGCGTGTATGTTCAAAATATTTTTAAGCGCGTGTTGTTTCAAGCATTGCTATTTGTTTCTGTTTTGTGCGCCAAAATGGACAGCTGCTGACCACGCCCCCACATTCCGCATGGCTCGCTGACGTCACGCGTTGTCGTAATTTTGCAGATTTGACCCCAAAATGATCCATTGTTACCACTAAATTTCACAAACATCAATTTTTATTTATTATGCAGTGTTCTTCAATAAAGATTCTCTGTCCTTTCTTTCTTTCTTTCTTTCTTTTTCTTTCTTTCTTTGCAAGTAAAACTTTTAGCAAATCGTAGATTCGCTTTGTTGACATAAAAGTAATTTAACACCGTTGGTGCCTCACATTTTCTTAGAACAATTTGTTAGAAAGATTCACAAAATACAAAATTTATATTTTTTTTATTGAAATTCAACCACAAGGTGTCACTGTTTTCAAAGTTATGCAGCTTTAATGCATAGTCAATTTTGAAATTCATATTTATATTTACATATTTTGATTTTGCTGATTGTATTCTTTAAATGTTGTTTTTAAAAGATAATAATAGATCATAATAGAATCTTACTTGTATTTTAAAAATGCATATTATATACTAAGTGGAAAATCAGTTTTAACGTCTATTATACGTTTACACCTGCACAAAATTGTGCAACTATTTACGGCAGGCTTTGTTTTATATATAGCTCCGTTGTTACATAACAAGAATGCTTTCATTCAATAACTGTTGAGTGCACGCTGCGTAGTCCACTAGAGGTCAATATGACAACGCAGTATGGTGCACTTTCCTACGTCTACCCTACTGAGAGCTTTATTATTTTTGCTCGAAAAGCTTGAGGCATTTTTAGGAGAAATATGAAACAAAATCTAAGCAGTTAGGCTTATACAAATCTTTATTTGAAGTAAAAGGCCTGTTCACATAAAATATCCCTTTTATTTGTAAACCTTATTGTTTAGCCTAATCGATTACAATGTGGCAGTATATAGACCTTGGCTGTACAACTAAGATCACCTGTACTGTTTTTCTGTGAGGGGTTGCTCCTTAGCACACAGGAAACACATTTGAGCCCTCACCATAAAGGAGAACTTTGCCCAAAGGTGTGTCTAAAACAGCTCATTCGCTACTACAATACAGAATAAACTACAAGACTTTTGCTCAGATTTAGCCCAGATTTTCTGGGACCTGCTGCAGAAAGTGTGAGTCTGCAGATTTGATCAGTTATTGTATCTGAAACTTTCAAAAAGTTTGCAAGTATATATCTAGTTTTAAAGTGTACACTTGTAGTGTATTCCAGCCTCTACACTTGGAAAAATTGTTAAATGATATGTACAACAAATAGGACAAAGAAATCTGATTCAGAGCAGAACACAGATATAAAGAGATTAGTCTTTGAAATGTCATGCATGCATTTCCAGCTGTTTGGTGCTCCTGTAGTTTAACTGATAGGCCCATGCGTTAGGAGCACAAAAGGTGTGAGCTTGATTCCAAGGCAACATACCTGTACATGCTAATAAAATGTATAACGTGGTTGGACTTTAAGTCAAGTCGCTTTAAATAAAAGTGCCTGTCAAATGTGTGAATGTTACTGTAAATGTATTGACACTCTGATTAGCTGAAATAATGATGAGAATTTTCTATTGATCGCAAAATGATGTTTCCTGTTTATCATCTCTCGTAGATGTTTCCAACCACAATCTGATATTATTATAACTGCATGAGTGTCAATCACGAAGTTTCAACCTCATAGCTAAGCTCATTCTTGTAAACCACAGTTTTATAGAGCCGTCTATTTCTGAGTCTGTTTGCTAGAATGAAGTAAAACACAAGAAGGCAGATTTAATAGCCCATTAATCCCATTTACTCAGAAATCCTTAATTTACAAATGATTGTAATTCCACAACTGTTTTTTTTTAACAATTATGAATATACTGTATTCATATAGTGCATTACATTGTTATGTACAGATTATATACATGTTCGGTTTGGTTCCCATTAGGTAGAGAACAGGTACTACATCCACATGTGAAATCAGTTGTATCAGATGGTAAAGATGAACCGTGTAATGTTTTCTTCATCACTTGAGCCATCAAAGATAATTGCAAAAAAAAGACTTTTACCGATATTGAAACATCCCGAACATCTGCCGTCGCTCAGAGAAAAACTGAATGCTTTGATAGTGCCATAAATTCACTGGTTTTATACTTTTCAGGGAAAATGTCTAAGAACTCATTACACTTAATTTTTAAGGATTATCCTACCCCCCAAAATATATCTAATGTAGGTCCAATAAAGGTCCGGTGTATGAAATTTAGTAGCATCTAGTGGTGAGGTTGTGAATTGCAACCAACGGCTCACTTCACCCCTCCCTTTCGAAGCACTGTGAAGGCCGACACAGCACTTAGATATCATCATGTTTTTGCTTATTTCCCGAATGAAATAACTTATTTCCGAAATGAAAAACATAGCTGTGTATGTTGTATTGCATTTTTGTCAATAGATGCTGCAAAACATTAAACATTGGGCCTTTAAAGAGGTGGACAGGTGCTGGTCCCTGTTCAATTTCACAAGATAAAAAGAGCATTATGTACATTCTGCCTAAAATATCCTTGTTTTTCTTAAAATAAATGTACATGGGTTTGAAACCAAGTTAAGTTTAGTCGATAATTACACGTTTTTCATTTTTTGTGTGAACTAGCACACAAAAAAGCATTCAGTATTTAGCAGTAGTGTACATACTCATGACAGTCTTTTGCTTGTATCGTAAATACCCAAAATGACTATAATACTGTATGGTTTAACACTGATCATTGATCATTTTTTAACCCTGAAAACTTCAAATAGTATAGGATTTAATACATTAAATCCAATACTATTAAATCCTATACGAGGAACTGAAAGTTCCTCTTGGTTTCTTGTCACCATATACAGTATAAAAGGATAAATAGGACAGATCCAGTCATTCTGCGACATGCATTCAATCGCTCACACACTGTACGCACAGTCTTGCTAAACAGCAAAATAACCTCACTGCGGCTGTGGGTAAAATCCAGTTTCAGCTGCCTGGAGAATATGTTTTTTTTTCACCATAATAACTTGTGCTGAGACACACGATAAACCAAGAAGAGACGGAAATACATTTAAAACATTTTTTTCTTGTCACTGTTTAGGACATCCTCTTCCTGGAATTGTGCGCAAAGGTTCAAAATACAAGCAGAATGTCCAAGAACCTGAGAGTGTGCTGTCATTTCTGATCTGTTCCGCATACTCAAAGAATATATTCATATATTCAAAGAAAACTAGTGATTTCTGGTGATCTTTCTGTATCAACCATGTTATTTGTGATGTTTTATGATAGAGATAACATCACATCACATTTGTGCAAAACTTTAAAAAGTTTTTTTTCCAAGGCTGCTTCATAAAGCTAGATTTCCTGTAGGTTCCCTTCTTGAACATTCTCTTCTAAGTGATCTAAACTCACTTCTCTGGCCCTTTGTAGTACTTTTTAAACAATTCTGTTCCCTATTTCCGATACAGGGACAAATCTCAACCACACTTTCTGTTGCCATATCACAATCAAAACTAACAAATCAGGTCTTGAAAGCACTGGACAGCCAGCAGAACCCATATGGCCTCCTCGAACGTCGGTCAGACATTATGTTCCAAATGAAGTTCAGCAGGAGTGGCGGCGATGTAGTGGTTGTTATCCAGTCTCTCGCTCGGATAGCACTCATGAGGCGGAGCATCCTTGCAGCAGAAGTATTGCTTCCAGATCCTCTGGAAAGCCGTGCGGAACTTCTTGATGCGGAAAGCGTAAACGATAGGGTTGACGGCAGAGTTACCGTGCGTGAGTAGAATGGCAATGTAAATGAGGAACATGGGCTTCTCACACTTTGGACAGAAGAGCGTGATGCAATTCATGATGTGGAGAGGAAGCCAGCTAACCGCAAACAGAAAAAGCACTAAAGCCAGAGACTTCGCCAGCTTCAGTTCTTTGTCGTAATACTTGTTCGGTTCGGCGTGGCTGGTCACCTTCTTATTCAGATGCTTGTGGATCATGTAGAAGATCTCAGAGTAAATGATCAGCATGAATAGCAGAGGGGGAAGCACCCAACCGAAGAAGTTGAAGTAGACCATGTACTCCATGCTGATGACGTTCTCGAATTGGCAGGTGATGATGAAGTCAGGGCCGAGCGAGCTGTTTTCATGTTGCAGGTTGCTTAAATTGTTCCAGCCCAGCATGGGAGTCAAGCCGACTATGAAGGCCACCGTCCAGCAAACAAAAACTGCTATTCCGGCTCGCTTTGGAGTGACCACACGCTTGTAACTGCAAGACAAGAAGAATAGTATGGAACTATGTTTTCATTGAAAAATACGTGTTATGAATAATTCAATTACAACAGTATTAAAACATCCTCATTTTAAAGTTACTACTGTGCAAACCAATCATCTGGATTGACCGATGTTGCATTGTGTTTTTGAATTACTGTTCATACATAACACTGACAGAATAATGATCTCATGCAAATCTTTAAAAGCCTGTGTAAAGGCAGAGGCCATGTAAACATCTCCGGGTTTCTGCTGTCAAACCTGACAATGCAGTCTATCCACCACCAAACAGATGCGCCGCTTCTCTCAGATGCCTTTAATCCTACATTTCATTCTACTTTCTCAAACTCTCTGTTTGGTGTGGATGATTTCTGAATAAAAGTACCGGTGATTTAATGACAGACTTTCAAGTTTCTCTCTAGCTGTTTCACTGTAGACATGGTCTGATGCCAATTTGGTAGACTTCCCCAACCCTATTCCATCCTAAGGCACTCTGGGAATTTGTTAAGATTCAACATAGTGGTTAAGATTTCTGACCATTTTTTAGCCTTACTGCAACGGAACTAATTTTTATAAATTATATCATTCAAATGTATATGTATCTAGTTGTATTTTATCCAGAGGTGGGCCATATTCTGACCCTCAAGCAAATTCATACAGGCCTCGAGGCAGTTGTTAAATGTATTCAATAACATTGCGTTTCAGTTAGGATTTTGGTGAAAACAACAAATTTGATGTAATACAAACAAAACCCATTAGATAGCTTGAGTCTGTAATGCAGCGCTAGCTAGACGGACGGGTGTTGATCGCTGTGTTCCTCTCCTTTGTCTTTTGAAACTCCTTGTGCCGAGGCGGGAAGAGTGTCATGAACTTTGGTTTACTATAGCATGAGATGACATGGCAATTTCTGTTATCAGACACTTGAGTCTTGATACAGTGATACAGACTGTGAAACGGTTCCCGTAGTGATACTGGTGAAATATGGCACGGCTCTCATGGCTCTACATGAAAGCTACAGGAGAATAATTGTAAATATGGCTCACAGTGGATATAAATATGCCATAAATTCATTATTGAGCAGAATTAAGTTTTGTCTTTTGGTTCAGCTCTCCACTGTAGACACATTTCTCATGTGGCCCATTGGGATAAATTTCACACCCCTGAATTATAGAGGAATCATTGATAAAATAATAAAATTAAATAATGTATACTGTAAATTGTTCTGGCTAATAATGTGTTTTATGACAGTGTGCAAATGTTTTGCCATTTTTTTCAAAATGAAAGTGTTTACAAAAACAGTCTACAAGGAATTGCGTTTGCATACACTACAGTAGTTATCAAATCTCAGTTTGGAATAAATATAAAAAGGGAAATAATAAGCGGCCCTTAACATGGATTTGGAACCTTGATGTGGCCCTCGTGGTAAAAAGTTTGCCCACCCCTTTGCACCCTATTGTATATTTTGCCATATTATCATTGCATACTGAATTGAGGAACATAACTTTTAAGGAATTTAAATGGATTACATGTCATCTCTGAATATAGTCAATCACTCTGACCACGTTTTCTTTATCTTAATTCTGGTTCAATGGCCTGCTATAGTTTTGCAGTACTCTCATCATTGTGCAGTGACAGAAACTCTATAAAGACTCAATCTCGATTTCTCTATCGCTATCGCAATTTAACAGGATTCCACTGAATCTCCTCCCCTCTCATTGAAAATAATGTGTCACTTTGCAGGCGGCAACAAGCGTTATATTTGTCTGCTCATAATAAATGCTTTCTTGCAAGAGGCCAAAGAGTTGCGATTGTTATATTGCAAAAATATAACGCAACCGCAATTTTCCCCCTTGTTTCATAACTTAAGGAACAATTCACCCCCCCCCAAAAACAATTCTGTCATTATTTACTCACATTCAAGTTGTTCCAAATCTGTAAAAATATCTTTGTTCTGATGAACAGAGAGAAAGATATTTTGATGAACACTTGTAACCAAACAGTTCTTGGACCATGTTGACTACCACAGTGGGAAAATTACTTTATACTTTTGAAGCATGTAGGACATCAAACAGTTCTGGGTAACTTTTGACTACTATTGTCATTTTTCCTATAGTCAATGGGATCCACGAACTGTTCGGTTTCAAGAATTCGTCTAAATATCTTTCTCTGTGTTCAACCAAACAAAGAAATGTCTACAGATGTGGGTGATTCATGACAGAATGTTTCAGTGAACTATACATTTAAAGACGGAGAGAAATTTTGGGGATTTGAACACTCCCAAAAAAGCTTTTTTTTCCTTAAAATGCATCTTTTAAATTGGTAAAATTGTACAGTCTTCTCTGGGACAGTGGTTAACCCCTTCCACACTGTGTTTGTAAATATAAAATACTTTAGTTAGAACTGCAGCTATTGTGAGAGTATTGTGTGGTCCTAAACACTAAACAACAACAAAACAGGCCCATGTGCTTATTGAATCAGGTGTCGGTTTAGACTTACTGTCTTCAAGCCAATGACGATGCATTGAATATGGTGTAAGCAAAATGGAACAGCATGAGTCATATTATGTCACCATGTGCATGCTACCTCTGTCTGGTCGTAGACACAATAAATCCAGTAAGTGATTCAATACTTTTTCCTGCTTTAAAAATAACTCTAAAAGCTGATAAATATGTCAAAAGAGCTTTTATTATGTTTAGGTGACTGTAAAAAATGTTTAGCCAACACATTGTTGGTCAACATAGTGTATCATAAAAGAAAATATCAAATGCATTTAATATGGACTTGATTGATAACGTTACCTGGTTGGGATCTTGACTCTTAGGTATCGGTCCATGGCAATTGCGAGCAATGCAAGGATAGAACTTTGAGTCAAAACCAGCACAGTGCAAGCCACCAGCAAGCAACTGTAGAAGTGAGTCTGAAGTCCGATGCTTATCGTTATCGCCAAGGGTATAACAAGCGCTCCAACCGCGATGTCGGCGAGTGCCAGAGAAACAATGAAACAAAACGTCGTATCTCTCAGAGATTTGTTAATTTTGACCGCCCAAACCACCATCACGTTTCCAATGACAGAAGACATGGCGATCAGCACCTCCATGCCCATGTAGAGGGCTTTGGCCGCGGAGTCTTCGGGCATTCTTTAACTCGACGAGAATCGATACGATGATGACTGTCCACACCACAACGGGCTTTCGAGTGAAAGTGACGAGTAAATTCATTAACTGTAGTCCAGGGGGGGAAATGCTCGCGTTAGACCCTCAAAAGAGTAGCTGTGTCCCATGCGTGTCTATTTACAAATGATGAGATTAAAAAAAAACACGCACACACAAGAGTAACCGAGTACAAATGTATCAAATGCCCTGTTTTAAGCGTTTTCGTTTCGCGCTGCAAGGCACCTCTTCGTGTAGATCCACCTGCGCGAGACAGACGCGCGCCACTTATTTATCCAATGAAAAATATTCATTTGTCACCTGCAACTCTCCGGCAGTTCTCTGGATGTCCATACAGTAGGGAAAAAGATAAAATAGCGCACCATATTGCTTGCTGGAAATGGGAACGATATTGTCCAGAGCGCAGGGTTTCTCTCCAACACTCGAAAGCTATGCGGTGCCCCAGAATAACTGTCGATGGGTAGAGCCCTTTGTCTCACTCATTCTCGCCCACTTGACCACTAAAAGCACTTTTTGGAACAAAATGCGTGCTTAACGTGGAATCTCTCTCTCCGAGAATGTATAACCTAGAGGTCGTACCGGTTTCCCTTTGATAAGAGGAAAAAAGGCGAACCGTACCATCCGATGCACGGTGCTGTCTTGAGTCCGCTCTCTCATTGAGGATGCACGGAGGCTATTCTACTTTATTGTGTTGAGGGTCCGAACTCCTTTTCTCAATGTTGTATTCGTGTAGTACATATAGAGAGGTTTTATTATGTCGTTCGGGATGAGTGTGACAGACGGTGTCCTTGTTTAGTGTAATATTAGTGCGCACTGTAGATATGAGACATCATTGCACCCATGAGAGTGAGGGGAGCAGGTGATGACTGTCTGATTAGCATTGTGTAATGAAAACACGCCCTTTAAAAAAATATGAAATATATAGTCAAATATATTTCACAAAACGAATGGCTTTGAAGAACTATATTAATTAAATTCCAAATAAGAGATCTATTAAAAGCATTCCTGCATGCTTCCATAAGCATGACTGCCATATCACAATTGACTCAAAATAAGCCACTTCACACGTGCAGTGTCCTTGTGATGTGAAAGTTTGTGTCTCAAACACTACCACGTGACCTCTATTCATAGCTGTTTTTAGGTGAATCTTAATGAAGTCTTTTGCCCCAGACAAAGACCGCCCAGTGCTTTTAGCCTCTCCAGGACTGAATGTGAGCTCAGGCAAGACAAAGTGCACACTCTCCTCTACATCATATGCAGGTTGCTAACAGTGATTTAGCAAGAAGAGAAATTCATGGCATGAATAAGCTGCCTGCACCACAGTGACAATCTCATTTCCATACGGGAAAATTCTAGGTGATCCATCAAGGGCTGTGAATTCGTCCATGCACTTCACCGAATTCCGGCATGTGAATTATCTTGTCGATTCTGGGGAAACAGAGGATGCGTTATTCTTGAAAATAAATAAAATACCACTCTTGATATAAGCGCTTCTATATCAATTTTATCATAATGAAAATAAGAAGTTGTGGTAGAAAAATATATTATATTATTTTAATAAAACACAGTAAATAGAAATGAATCAGAAACCAGAAGGGGTTTATTTTGTATCCTATCAGTCCATGGCCATAAATTTGGGCTCATGTCTATTTTCTGCCGGTTTAATAGTTGTTGAACGAGCACTAGGGTACAGTGTGAATTGTCAAATCAATACATGGCTGCATGAGCAGCAACCAATTATTCATCAGCCATTCCTTGTGTAAATTAAATGATTTGCTTAGTCAAGAAACAAGCGCTTACGCCTGGATAAGTTGCAGGGGCACTTTTCATGCACCGAGGCAGATTCAGTATTCTGTGAGCTGTATTTTAGGAAAGTCCAGATGGTAAACCTCTTCTTACTTAGCATACAGTTGATACTAAGATACCAAACCTCAGCTGAGCACCACCACATGAATCATACTCCAGGGATTACAAAAGACATTAGCAATCAACAAACATGAAACCGGGATACTGAGGATTGCGGGGATGATGTTTACTTTGTTTCCCAGGTAGGATTATCGGGCTATTACTTTGAAGCATTTCGCTGTTTTTTTGGATTGGGGCTACTGTAGGTCAGACAATGATGCAGAAATTGGTAAATCGCATACAGTATATAGCAGGGTTACGCCTGCTAAGTCTTTTATATCTAGCACAAATAATTCACCTTGAACAGCATTACAAGCATTCCTCATCCTCCTTAGGGCGGTTTTGGGCCCTTAGGAGGCATGGATTAAATGTTGTCCCTGAAAAGAAATACAGCTCAGAAAAACCAATGGGGAAAGCACTTTTGTGACCGCACGGCCATTCCTCTGAGGCTCATTTGTGTAGATTATTTAATGACCGAGACCTCCTTATCATGTATATGCGTAACTAAAATGTCTGAGGTTCACAATTAAAACACTTGAAAGCTGTAAGGACGTTTTGTAGTGATTAGTCAGAGATGTGCAGTTGTGTCCGTGACTCTCACTTCCATTCTGTCCCTGAGGAACATTTGCTGTGTCCACAGTTTGATAACAGCACTATGCCCTCAGAAGTATTTGCTTGCGCCTTAATGGCCTACTCGTGGTCTCCGTCCTCCTGGGTTTCCTTTAGCAAACATCTGAGCTTCTGCACAGGTGACATCATTAAATTTACTCTGGCTGGTCTCATTTAGGCCTATTAGACACCGCAGACAAACAGCCTATTTACACCAAACCATTTACAATGAGGCTGTCACCCTAGCACTGTTTGTCTTTAAAGGAAATTGTCAATCATGTTATGATGGATTGACTCATTTGTTGCTAAGCAGATGAGCAGTGTATAGCAAAGCATCTAATGTAAAGTTTTACCAATCAAGTCAAGGGCTTTCTAAAATTTACACCATTGTCACAGCAACAAACAAAAGTATGTTGTAACCTGCGTAGGTAACCAGGGAAACGAGTGTGGAGATCTAACCTATTTTTATGAAATGCATAAAGGTTACACAGTAATGTTTAGTGTAATGCTTTTGATTACAAAATCTGTAATGTAGCCTGTAAAATGCTTGAGAAATGATTTTCACACGCCTACGTTTCATTTTTGTGCTAAACCTAAGGAAGCTTTGCCAATAAACATTTACTAAATATTGACATATTGTGGACTTCTGAAACAAGATTTTTTTGTTTTGAATGTTTTAGTAATTACTGTATTTCATGATTTACAGGTTAAAGGCATATCAAACAATATTTACCTTAAACAATTAATAGCAACCGAAATATATAATACAAATATATATTTTTAATATAAAATATATATATAATATTTTTTACATATAAGAAATGAAGATATAATTTCAGAGACAGTTTTATTTTTTTAAGATGTACTATTTATGTGTTGAGGTAAAATTATCATTTTTGTTTCATGTGAACAACTAACAATATTTTTACCAGATTTATTTTTGCACTTACTTGCAGTCCTTCACATTTGCTGTTGGATGACTGTCACTTCTGAGGTTTGATTTTGTTGAAATTCCACAAACACTGGACTGGAATGGACGCAATACATCTAAACATGCTTATTTGAGTTGAAAACTTGGAATGGTCTCTTCATTTTTTCTGTGGCTGTATTTGTATATGTTTACATTGTAATATTATTTATTAAAACCAAGAAAATTACTGCAATAATTCACAGAAATAACAATATTTTGTGCATTATATTTAACCATTATTTTTGCGAACATAAATAATATTCTTCAGACACCTTAATGAATCATCAAAGCACTCCTCCTATCACTTTTCCCATGAACTGTGTCATATACCCCTCATATTCATGCGGTGCTTTAGCACTTTCATGACAACACCCTCTGAGTAAGCCTTCTGAAACGTCATCTGCATTACGTTTTTTTTCAGTTTCGTTTGTTGATTTTCTCGAGAAGAATTTTCCTAGACTAACATACCTCGTTTTACCCCTTCCTCATAAATGGTGAATCACTTAGTCGAGCTCTACACATATGATAAATGTAAATATACCAGTGACAATGATAATTGGAATGTGTGATTAAATAATCGTTTAAGGATGAAGCTTCTGTGAGAAGCAGGACCTCTTGAAAAACTGCCAGCTCTCGTCTCCACTGGCCCACATAACAGAGCTGCCAGCTCTCTCTCTCTCTGTCTCCAAAGAGCAATAGCAGCTTGTCATCACGCTTCGAGATTTTTAAAGCTAGATACATCAGCAGATGGTCCCTCAGCAAGCCCACTGATAGTTGAAAAAATAGATAGCTGAACTTCTATTAAGCTGAAGAAGTAAAAAAGTGTCTGGACGTGGTTTAAACAATGAAAACTTTTTTCTTGCTTTGTCAGATTTAGCCTCAAAGGGAATTTGAAGTCTTTTTATAGGTCTATCTTTGTCAGGTTCTGTAGTTTTTCCTCAAAACTTAAACAATGTATGAGGTTACCATTGCAAAATACCTTAGAACAGGGCTTTTTTAAACTGTGTGTTGGCACCCACTTATTGGACACAAAAACAGTCAAGTCCAGTCAATGACTAGAAATAGCTATGGTTTTGATAGCTTAACGGGTAATTTCGTATTGCAATTCAATATTTTCCTTAAATAATGACAATGAAAATATAAACTATTCTCAGCTGAACTAAAATGTATTCCCCACCATGTTTCCATTTTTAACGGGATAGTTCACCCGAAAATAAAATTCTGTCATCACCTTCGAGTTGTTCCAAATCTGTATATATTTTTTCGTTCTAATGAACACAGAGAAAGACATTTGGAAAATGCTTGTAACCAAACAGTTCTTGGACCCCATTGACTACTTTATAAAAAAAATATTTTTTTGGTTCTGTTGAACAATTCTGGAAAGAAAAGTTTGGGAACCGCTGCCCCAGAACACCAAATGCCAGTCACATCTGGATTTGTTGTGTAAATTTACCTCGGTTAGTTAGTTTATTTAGTTGCATGTTTTTTTACACTATTATCTCCCCAAGGCAAGTCAAATTTCCGTCAGGAAATTTCGAACTTTCAAATGGCCAATTTTCCACTTCATTCCGTCCACATTAGGAAGCCGGATGCCATGCTCTTCAAGGCTATTACTGCACTCGAAATGAGAACTTCTTTTCTGAGATTCATATAATTCGTGGCTGGGGGTCTATAAGAGAGCAGTTTTTCTTCACCAGCATAACAAGAGAGACCAGGCCACCATGATGCGGGCCACCATGCAGTTTTGTTATCTTCTACCATTCACCATGCAGGATTATTGCCTTAAGGTCTTTTTCTTTGTTTTCCCCTCAGCTATTTTTCTCTTCTCTTGCTCTGTCACATTTTTCTTTCTCTTAATTATACACACACATTTACATTTACATTACATTTACATTTAGTCATTTGGCAGACGCTTTTATCCAAAGCGACTTACAGTGCACTTATTACAGGGACAATCCCCCTGGAGCAACATGGAGTAAAGTGTCTTGCTCAAGGATACAAGGGTGGTGGCTGCTGGGATCGAACCAGCAACCTTTTGATTTACCAGTTCAGTGGTTTAACCCACTAGACCACCATCTCCATTTGCCTTCTCAGTTCATGAAAGTCAAATATTGTACTGGAAAATACTAACCGGCCAAACTCACTATATATACTGTATCTTTAAGGCAGTAGAATCTCTGAGAGGCTCTAGTATTCAAATAAAGTTATGGGCTTTGCTCAGGCACAGTGTCACACACCGCACTGAGATTCATTACTCATTACCCTGGCATGGCATGGTGGCTTATTCTCTGTCATTCTGTTCATTTCATTAGCGATAAAATCTTATCGAACGGAACAGAATGGGAGCAACTTAACAAATGTGGCGCTCACAGCTTAACAAAATTGTTAGCAGAAGAGCAATATCTAAGATGATGAAAAATGCCAGGTGCAATGGAGCAGTTCCTGAGGTCCTGGAGTCACGTGGAGACCGGGAACACTTCAGTGAGAGAAGTGGCCCCCGCAGAGGATCTGCAGGACTTTCAGCAGGGAGGAGGTTATTGTTAGAGAGTGTGTGAGATAGAGAGAGATGTGAGTGCTAGATACAAAGGAGAAATAGAAAAATGAGCTCAAAAAGACACAATATAGAAATAAAAGCGCGATACGGAGAGGGATAATAGAATGAAAGTCAGTGGAAGAGTTAAAGATAAAAGAGACTGTTATGATTCCATAGTGTTTTTGAATAGATGTTATAGTTTTTATAGTTTTTGATTAAAATATTAAATATACACAACTATAGTGTAGACATGTGTGCATGTCTTTCTAGAGGCCATCAGAGAAAAATGTTTATTACACCTCATATGAAGTATTTGCTTTGCAATGTCAGTGTATTGCAAATAATGATTTTTGGTTTTTGTCTGCTTTTATTTCAGGAGAAATAGATCAGATGTGTTCTGCTGGAGATGCGATGAATTTTATCATATTCTAGGTGAGCTAAGGAGACAAGGGAAATTAGGAAGTTCTTTGGCAAACAGTGAGCGTTGGTTTATGCTGTTTGGAGGAAAAAACACATTATTAATGTGATCACAGACAGATCTTTGACAACTGAGAAAATAAAAGATAAGAATGAAGAGATCATGAAATCTGCATTTGCAGAACACACACTCAGAACACACTGCTGAGGCTAAAGTCCCTAATGTTTCCGGTGAGATGCAATAGCTGAGCTGAAGCTTCATTTGATTCTTTGTTGGAGAAGTTAAGATTGTAAGGAAAAACCTGTAAAAAATAGAAATAGCCAGGTTTAGAAAGCAGAAATGGCCCTGTAGCACTCTGACTAGAGCACATTTCACATTTGCTCTTTTCACTTATACACTTTCGCTAACTTCATTTTGCGGTTTAATTAACAACATGCATTTGGATATTTTAGTGGGTAAACAGAAATAATATGTTGTATCTGTCATCATGGTCCTGCATCACCACAGACCATTCATATGTTTGCGTGTATTTATTTTTTGTGAATTCACATTTAAGTGTGTTTGCACCATCTTTAGGGACATTGGGACATGGTGTTGCATTATTTATTCTAAATTACAGCTGTATACACATCCACACCAGCCCACCATCCGCCCACTTCCCCACCCCCCATTTGAAAATAGCAGAATATGGGAAGGATCTGGGAGCTGTGAGAGGAGTGGTACTCTCAGGGCTGATTGTGTTTTTGAGAGATAGAGGGAGAGAGAGAGAGATAGAGAGAGAAAGGGAGAGAAAGATGTGCTGATGCATTTTGGACTTCTTAGTTTCTGCCTTCAGCTGATGATAAACTCAATAAAAATGATGCATCATCACTGTGGCTTTAAGGAAATACAATGAAAACTGTGGGATGAATTCATTGTCATCGTTTAAGAACTCACAATCAGAACAAGAATGAATCATGTGTTTATTAAATATGGTTTTGTGCTTTCAAAATACGATTGAAGATTAAGTCCTAATAAATGAGGTTATGTTTATGATGCAGCACAATCCATTTTGTGAATTACAGATTGCTTTCTGACCCTCTGATTGATGACATCTAGAAAATAGAGAGAAAGTGATGAGGATTTGAATAAGCTTGGATTAAACCTGATCTCTGGCTAACCTCTTTTTCTCTACGCAGACTTCCTTGAAACGGCCAGAATTAGTGTAAATGATAAGCTCTGCTCTGTATATGGATGCCTGAGGGCAAATATACCTTACATCTTGAAATATTTCTGTGTTTGCAAGGCATTCCTTGACCTCGTCGCCTCATAAATGCCCTCCATTCTCTGCAGTTTCTCTCTACATGCAGGCATCAGCGCTCCATTCATCAAAAACACAAGAGGGACTTCTCAACCCCCGAATTGGTTAAACCTCATCCCAATGTATGAACTGTACACACATCATACTCCTTGTCAGCGTGTATTCTGTCTGTTTCCTTGACAACTGCAGCAAGCGTGAACTCTGTGCATGGTTGACCTCACATTGGTCCCATAAATTACTCTTCTTCCCTAAAGGGGAATGAAGTGGTGCTGGGCCTGAAAAGATACACGTTATAGCATAATGCATTTCATTAACGTATCTGTCCTGCTATACGTATAGCAACCTGTCAATCTAAACTGTCATTCAAGCTATAGCCTAGCTTCAGATTGGCTAGGTTATAGACCTTAAAGGTCCAGTGTATGACATTTGCCGGCATCTAGCGGTGAGGTTGCAAATTGCAACCAACGGCTCACTCCATCCCTCCCCCATCTATCAAAGCATTATGCTGGCTGAAACGCGCCCTGTAGAGGTTTGCTAATTCATTTTGTTAGGTTTTCTTTACACCTCTGAAGTCATAGTTGTGTTTATCATATTGCATTTCTGTCAATAGATCCTGACACATTGGGCCTCTAAACATTAAAGGAATAGAGCAGCCAAAATTAAAATATTCACCCTTATATTTACATTTAAATTCAGGCATTTGGCAGACACTTTTATCCAAAGCGACTAACATTGCTTTATCTTATACATTTAACATAGGTATTTGCAATCCCCTGGGATCGAACCCACAAACTTGCTCTTACCACTGAGCTACAGGAAAGCATGCTAGATGTAAATTACTTCCATTCGTCACACAAATTATTATTTTTTTTTATTCAAATATTACATCAAAATGGTATCCAGTTATTTTCGCATGATGGAACACACATGACAACTACTCACAAGACATGCAGTGCTAGGATCTGCTTGTTTTATCATTTTCACTAAAAAAGCCCAAAAGCTTTTGTTTAGCTTTGGAACTCGCACTGGTGTCATTTCGATTGGGCTACTTTAATGATAGCTGTAGGCCTATGTGTTTTTAGGCGTTTTATTAGATAACATGATTGCAGATCCTTTTTTCATTGAGTTCAACTGAAAAAGGAAGATGTACATGATATACATCTGGGATAAGATAGGGGTTAGTAAATTACATTTTAATATTTTCTTTAATAACACTTGAAGCAAAAAAGGGTAGTCACCAGAATGAGTCACAAAATCAATGTACGCACACAGTTTTCAAACGGGTCTCTTTAGCATTCCTCATGTCTTTCATTGGTCATACTAACAGGTGTAACAGTACAGAAACAGGCTAGTGTTGTTAGTGTCCAAAGTGTTTGAAGTTGAAGTTGCACTTCAATTACCCTATAAACAGAAAGTCTCAAGGTAAGTGTTTCTAAGTAATGTCCTCTTTAATTTAATAGTGAGGGCCTGTTTTAGATACAAGCTGTGGAGTATTATACAAGAAGTAGGAATTAATAGCTCAAGCAGGCAGATATAGGATACCAACATAAGAAGTTGCTGATGCTGACATAAACAGATTTACGACATCAGCAATCGCTAAGTGATCTTTGTGAGCATGTGTGCCACAGAGACCAAGAATAACAGACGATTTGATTAAGGCTTCCTGGTTTCAGTTTTCATACGGAAAAACTGTCCAAAGGTTAAAACACATGCTATTGTTTTCACTTTGTATTTTCCACTATTCTGAAGCTAGAAGCCATAAAGGGCACCAGGGGAAAAGTTCTAAAACAGGATTTCAGTTCTTTGGCATCGATCAGGTCCTCTAATGGTCTTCAAGGAAGGCTGCTGACCTAGAACAATAGGAGCAGATTCAGTGGCCCAAAGTAGCAGTTGGGAACTATACACTACATATATTCGATGTATTTTTGCCAAAATATTGAAAAACAAGTGCCATTTATTTAAAATAAATAGTACAAGGGCTTTTCAAGCAGAACATTGAAATGTCTGAGATCCAGTTAACAATGAAAAGAAAAGTATATACACTCACCTAAAGGATTATTAGGAACACCTGTTCAATTTCTCATTAATGCAAGTATGGTGGTGGTGTAATGGTGTGGGGGATGTTTTCTTGGCACACTTAAGGCCCCTTAGTGCCAATTGGGCATCGTTTAAATGCCACGGCCTACCTGAGCATTGTTTCTGACCATGTCCATCCCTTTATGACCGCCATATACCCATCCTCTGATGGCTACTTCCAGCAAGATAATGCACCATGTCACAAAGCTCCAATCATTTCAAATTGGTTTCTTGAACATGACAATGAGTTCACTGTACTAAAATGGCCCCCACAGTCACCAGATCTCAACCCAATAGAGCATCTTTGGGATGTGGTGGAACGGGAGCTTCGTGCATCCCACAAATCTCCATCAACTGCAAGATGCTATCCTATCAATATGGGCCAACATTTCCAAACAATGCTTTCAGCACCTTGTTGAATCAATGCCACGTAGAGTTAAGGCAGTTCTGAAGGCGAAAGGGCGTCAAACACAGTATTAGTATGGTGTTCCTAATAATCCTTTAGGTGAGTGTATGTTTATATGTATCTATCTGTTGATACTCTGTTAGGGCATTTATCTGAACTTGAGGGAAACTGAGTTCATACATCCATTAAAAATCACCTTGAGACCAGCTGGATAAAAGCAGTTACAAAACAGCTAGGAAATTGAGGCTAGTTCGGAAGAAGGTCCAGCATGACCTTCAGCATGAAAATACAGCATGTTTTAACCGCAAATACAGTATATACATTCAATTACATCTAAAACAAATGATAATATTCGTTTAATGTCGTGTCATGTGAACACTTAAATCTAATGTGGTTAATTGAACTGTATGTAATAAGAGACTGGTGTGATGCTGAACATTTATTGAAACTTAAACTAAAACACAAAGTTGAGAATAAGAAAAAAGTAAATTCTATATAACTGTATATTAGTCCAATGCTACCTTGTTTCAAAGAATTGAGATTTTATAATATCATCTTGTTTGATGTCACAGTTGTGGTTTCACAGGGACTGTTTCAGAAACGGTAATAAGCTTGGCAAGCAGCCACACTTTAGCTGTTTCATTCATAAAGGAAATTTCATTTCTCAAACACAATAACTCTGTATCGTTTTTGTCTCTTGGTTTGGTTTCACATGACTTCTATTGAATCAGATTTTTACCTTTCCAATGGGTCAAACACTTGTTGGGTAAAACAAGAGTTTTCGTCAACAGGCTGTAAAGCCTGATTCAAATAAGGCAGTCTGGTTTGTAAACTGTATTAAATCAAACACAACATTTTTATTTTCTTGCATCATACATCTGAGTTTAGTCTACGGATCATTTCCTTTAGCTTTTTTTTTACAATATATATGGCTGAGCATAGATAACAATATTCAATACAGTACATCATAATGCAAAAAACATATTTTATATCTAAATAAAACTTTTATATCAAAGAGGTTATTTCAGAAAATAATTGAATTTTGTATAAACAACATGGTTATTATAGTGCGTTAAATTACTTGCATTACTTTGTCTTGATTGCTTTCAATGATACAGATACAGTTTACTGTGGTTAATTTGATTTGACAATTTTTTGGGCTGTTTGGAGACTTTTATTGTAAAAACATTTGTCTACACATTTATTGTTTTGACTATGAGAAACTTCATCACCTAACCCTTGTTTGGAAAGCACAATATTCTAAAGCTCTTTGTAAATGCATGCTGGTGTTTTCATCTGCAAACCATTGAAATAGCCTGATGTTTTTCCATATTTTAGCCTGTGCAGTTCATCATCTAACATGTGATCCTAATCAGCCTGTCTTTTTTGTCTTTTGTGGTTGGCTGCATGTATTTCTACATGATGTTCTTTTACTCTTAGGTATCAGCTTTTAACCTTTGTAATAAGTCATATAATTAATGATAAGGGAGCATGTGAATAGTTAGCGGAGAGTTTGTTGTTTACTGTACGTGGATATTCTTTGTGAGATGACATCGGGGCCAATTTTAATGATTGAGGCTTTATGTACACCTGATGTCTCTTCATAATTTAAAATAAATACCTTCCCTTGATTTGAAAATTGGTAGCTCATCCTCTGGAAGACACGAAGATTATCCAACCTTGATGAACTCCGCATGGAGTGCTTGCCTGTTGAGCTGTTATCTTTATTGACAGCATAAACTAAATACAGAGTGAACATCAGATGTGCCACTTTAGGTAGAAACAATTTATATATTGGGATAATGGTAGCACTGAGCTTAAATAACTCATAAATCTATATTATGCATTTGAAAATTGGTTTTATTTAATGCGACTTGCAGTGCATTTGGTGTAACCATAATTTGCATATATGGATTTTTGGAAAGTTTTTTTTATCAAAGGTTTCTTTCGGACGAGAATGATGATTTTATGTTCATCCATTAGAAAGATTTCTTTACAAAATAAATGTGAAAAAGCCTAATATAAAACCTTAAAAGGGTTTCACTTATTGCATGAGGCAGTAAAAACCTTTTTGGCTCTAACTGGAAGTGTATTTTGCAAGATATTGGACACTGTTCTTTAAAGGACTGCTTGTATCCAAGCCTGCAAGGAGAAGCATCGCCAACTCAGGGATTCTGAGAATTGCTTGACTCCACATATTGACGTTTTGTGTAAGGAAGATGCAATGTATTCTAACATTTATGTTTAGAAGCATATGCTAGACGGTTAGACAGAAAAAAATGGTACAACAGGCAGGTAAGCAGAAGATCTTAGAATTATGTTGTGGCAGTCATTCAGTGAAGCGCTTTGGGATGTTTAATGGATGTGACAGTCAGTTAAGTACCAAATACAGTACCATCCAGCATCCAGAGTTTAATTTAAAGCTCCTTAGTGACGTATAAATTCTGGGAAGGACTAGTCAGATTCATTTTGATTCATCGAAATGTGCTCAGTACCATGGGGCTTCAGCAAGATCAGGGGACACTCGCCTTAAGCATAAAATTCTCAATGTCTTCCTGTGTTATCCATTTCGAGGGAAGCTGTGTTTGGCAAGTTTCCTTGAACTTAATAAATATAAAAACTTCGAATTCTTTTGTGATAGTAATTTTATATTGGGAATTGAGTTATAATTAATCAAACACCAAACTTTCAATGCATTCTCTAAATTCCCATTCTCATCAATTGCGTATAAATAACACGGTGTTGCAATATTGTGTAATACGTACGCCAAAGTTAGATTTTTTCTTCAAATCTATTTACAGTTTTGTCCTCACTTTACTTTCCCTATCTCAATTCCAGTGTCTACCGGAGCATATCTAGAGCTGTCCTGTTGCATTGTGGGAGCCAGCGTAATCCTATATTATCTGAAAGCACAGCTGATAATTCAGGTATAATGTGGAAAAAGATCTTTTCACAGCGTGTTCTCAATTTGCATGGATTTAGTCGCAAATAGGCGGACTCAACAGGAGAGATGGACTCAAATTCTGCCATTCAGTTCAGCAACAGTTATAGGCACGTTTGGATGTGTGCTTTTGTTCTATTTGTATCTCTCCTACCTCTCAACATACAGTATTTTCCTCTCACTGACATCCTTTTATCCATGTTTTCATGAATATGTGATAAAATCTCTTTCATTTGATATCCCTATTACTTCTTTTTCTTTGCAGACTCACCCAGCTAGCTCAACCAGAACTCAATTCTCTTCGCCTTTTTGTACCAGCAAAATTCAAACACCTATAATTCACAAACAAACATACAAATTTTTTTTTAATACATTTCATAAATTCATAATGAGATCCCTATTCTCAGCACATTTAAACTATTCGACATTTAAATGCAAAACGATTTTAATGAGTTAGCTCAAAGATTCCCAAGAGCAAAGCTTCCTGTCTGTGTCTCACAAAGGTATCCAGTGAATTATTCAACTCGGCCTCGGCATCACTATAGATAATTAATACTAATCTATGCTGTGTGTCATGAACGTCAGGAAATATAACCCAAGTGCAGGCGGTAGGTACAAAAACGCAAACTTTATTTAAATGGGGTAAAACGGTAACTGAACAATGAAAACTTGAAAACAAAGACTTCCCGCGAGGGGGCAAAATTAAGAGTATCCAAGATAACAAAACTTTACACTTAACAAGAACTAGACTAGACTTGGAATGCAGAACTAGGACACGAGGTAAGTACTAGAGTAGTAACAGCTGGAGCAAAGCGCATAAAACATGCAAAACGAAACAGAACAGGACAGCAAACACAAGGGCACTAAATAGGGGAGAGACAAAGGGATGCTTACAATAGGCAGGTGGAGAGAATAATTAAAAGGTGGATAGCTAGACGAGGAAATGAGGGGGCGGGATCAAGACACGAAAGGAGAGCACATGGCCATCATAACAACAATGGCCATGTGCTTCCACACAAAACATCTGGGACTGTCATGATTCTGCCACAAGACTAGAAAAGCATGACAAGGTGAGGCAGGATCATGACAGCCATGTTCCTGTCGGAGAAGGGATGCTGTCAAGGAATTTAGAGTACTATTATAAACTGCGGCGAACTTGGAGCAGTTTGAATGTCAGAGGTCCATCTCCCTGGGAAGATCTCAAACCATGTTGTCAAAAATACACTGCAGGGCTACTACCTACCTGTCTGTCTAATTACATCTCGGGAAGGTTCAGAGAATCTGATCCCTGTACTTCAAACCATGAATCCCGCAGACAGCCTCAGGTTGGAGGAAGCCTTGGTTATAGGGTTTGTAAACTACACAGCTGGTCAGCTGCAAGATGCTGTGAGCTTTACAATTTGATAGGCACAGAGAGATGTTTTTATGTGCAAGACAGAAGGTTTAATATTGAAGTCTTCTGCTTGGCAGGTGAATTTTAGAGAAGTTAACATGCCAATAGGATTATAAAAGTCAAGGTCAAGGTTTTCATTAAATCCTCCTGGGAGGGGGTACTTACTCAGCAGTGTTCAATATTGCAAGGCAAGGGCATAGAACATATCAGCTTTCATGAATAACAAGTATAACCCAAGGGACTTCCGTCATAATTCAGTGAAAGACTATCTGTTCTAGTTTACATGCGTTTATGTCATGAAAGTATTTAAAAGGTACAGCGATACAAGATTCTTCTTTTGCTTCTGACGTGAATCATTTGCAAGAAATAATAACTGTGGACTTAAGAATTCTACTACTCCCTGAACTTTCCAGACTTTCAGTGATGTGAGAATTTTAAATCAGTATTCAAGAGCTCATTCTTAGGCTGCACCCATTCTAGCGGAGTCCAGCCCAGACAATGTTTGCACCAACAGTATCAAAAGCTTATTAATAAAAATGTATGCAATGCTTGTCAGTTTACTGTGGACTGTAGATACTGTAGCTTGGCCTTTTTCTTTACCAAAGGTTCGAACAAACGTTCTAGAACTGACAGTAAAAATGTTTTTTATTTTAATCTTTAAATCTTATGGTTGAAAATAACAGTACATGTCGGAGCCGGTGGTTGGGTGGTTCGTGCTCCGACATATGGCGCCAGTGCGTCCCGGGCGACCCAAGTCCCGTGGTCACCGTCTATCCAATAAAGGCAAAACGCCACAAAAAAGAAATCTTAAAAAAATGCTGTACATGAAGAAAGTACATCAACAAATGTATTAATAAAGTCTGCTAACCTCCCACCGATTCACAATGGTAAGCTTTTAATTATTCATAATCATTTTAGCTGTTGGGTATATTTCATGCAAACTTCAGTTTGACGTCATTGTTTAAACATAAAAAAATGTTGAATAAGCATATGAGGAAATTCTGTACTGCAGCTTTAAAACCACAGATTACTCCAGCAAGTCCTTAGTTGCATTTGTTAAATGAAAATTAGTATTGTGAGGATTCACACTTGAAAATTAGACATTCATTGCCAAAACAGAAGAGATAATTATATTATTTCTTGTGAGAGAGTTGTGCGATCATGACATGCGGCGAAATTGATTATGCTAATATTAGAAAAGAGACGGTCCGATATGTGAATGTTAAATCACACTAAATTCGATGAACTTGTATTTTCTATAAATCTTTATTGGTTATTTGTACTCTGTGTTCTTCACCCTATTTCTCTGTGAGCCTGATTATGGGTAACAGCACACAGATGAGCCTGTTGATTGGACGACGGAAAATAAAGAGTCAAAGCATAGCAGGATAGTCTTTCAAATGATGGAATCAACATCTTCAGAATTAAATTATAAACTAATTCATTTAGCAATTCGAAGATGATTTTGCAAATATTTCAGAACATAACAATGTCATATATTGTATGTCATATGATTATTTGACCCTGTGCCATTATTTAAACAAATATAAACTGTATATATAAAAAAAATGTCCTTATTCACACATGACTTACGGAGAATAGATATTTATAGATGTTTTCCTCATGATTGTTTTCATGAAAATTTGGAGGTAACAGAAGCATGTGTTTATACTGGACATTAAATTGTTTTTTAATGATATAGGAACAGGTCTGACCTTGAGCAAAGACACTCAGCTCTCATAAACATGCAGGCAGGAACTGAGATTATGTAAGATACAGGTCTGAAGCATTTTTTCCATGTTAAAAATGCAACAACCACATGTGCTCGTCCCAGAGCAGTTCACTGGAAAACAGGTCATTGAGTGCCTGTATTTGACATGACATTTCATCTTTCACATTACACCCTTTTACCTGCTCAAGACTTGTCAGTTTAAGTCGCCTGAGGATGTTTTAAATCGAGCGTGAGCTTGTAATGAAATGGGGAATCAGGTCACGCTCTTGATCTTTACCTCCGGTAATCAAAAACGCTTGGCAGCATTAAGTCAATCCACAGCCACTGTAACCTTACTGACTCAGTTCACCTGAAAATTTGAAGACTGTCTTTATTTCTCATGTTCTTTTATTTTCCATATTTCATTTATTTCGTTTATTTTTTCCCTATTACATTTATTTTTAGTGGTTTACTCCAATCATTACTCCGATCATTGACCCAAAACCATCACTGATAATAATCTCTGTTTAAGATTGCATCTACTCAATGTCTGCTGCCAGATTCTAAAAAGGCGCATCCACATTGATCTCAAAGTAGAATTGGTTTGATCACTGCTGTCCTTCTGAACCTTATATTTCGTGATTTGTTTATTTTTTGCTATAAATCATTATTAATAGTCACCTTTTATGTTTTTCACTAAAATCTAACCAATAAAACGCATTGATAATGCTTGTCTGTTTTTAAAATCACAGAATTAAATTATTTATTGTAAAAAATATTGATTGTGTTTTTTACCATTTTCTCAAAAATGTTACATCTGAGGTTTGTGAGGACAGCATAGATATGTAGTTGTCAACAAATCCCTACACAATACCTGTTTAATTAAAAATAAATAAATTAAACATAAGTACATTTTAATTTGGGTATACTTTCCATCTTAAAGTTTGTATTCAGACTAATAGGACAGTCAAGCGGACAGAAGTGAGACAGAAGGCCCTTAGAGACCAGTTCATTCGGATGCCTCTTCCTGTTAGCTATCAGTGTCAGTCCTAAATTGACTGACTTTCTCTTTGATGGGCAATGAGTATGTCAGGAAAGGTTGGTAAGCAGACTGCAAAGCGCCCTCTGGGGTGGTCCTTCCGCATACATAACATTTGTCTGCTTTGTGGTCGAAGGGGATGTCTGTAGGAAACTGCTTTTGACGCAGTTGTGAACCCATATGTGAAGCAGATGCTTCCGTTGAGTGTGGTGTAATGTGAGGGTCTGTACAGCCAATATCTCTCGCTCTGTCACTCTCTCACACTCGTTCATTCATTTATTCAGGCTTAACACTTCTAAAAACAGACCTAAAATGGCATCAGAGATCAGCGTATCAAACACTGGCAGTCATTATATGATTAATTATTAATGCTCCGCTGTCTAAAAATACAGAAGTCAATAATTCACTATGATTCAGTACAAATTCGATATCAAATTTCGTCTCCCGGCAGTGCCGTCAATAACTGGCACGCACTTCCAGACTCATTATGTTTTAATGTATTCCGAAAATCTGATTAAGGGACCAAAAGCTTGGTCTGCTATATGACTTTAAAGTTAGATTCCAAACCTAATAATGTCTAAAAACATTTATATCTTCAGCATGTTATTTGCTTCAAACCAAAAATTCTAGTCACTACACATAGTCAACTGTCAGTTCAATATCTGTGATGCCACTAACAGGGCTTTAGGTCGGACTCGATTCCACCTTTCACACTTGTTTTAGTGTGGTGAGATGATTGTGGCCTCGTTGTAGTGATACGTGACCTTGCAGTCATATTAGCATAGCGTTTCTACTTCTGGACATTGCTTACGGGATATGGTGTGTAGCTGAAGGTGACCCAATACACCTGTCCAACTCAATGAAAATCTGCCTTGGGTTGTAACATATCGGTTTGAACAAAGGTCACATGATGCTTTTGGTGTTTATTTTAGACGTTAATGGAACAGCGTTCAAACCCGACCATGGTTCTGACTAAGCTAATTTGCGAGTTTTGTTATGCTAATGGTTCTGTCTGGAGGCCACGCGCGCACAGCAATTTATTCCGAACAAAACAAAAACATGTTCCAGACCATTTGTTCCTGTTCTCAGTCAGCAGCAACTCGTCACCTCAGCCGGGTGTCATCTGATATGAGAAAGCCACAGAAAGAGAGAGAAAGAGAGAGTGTATGCACTACCTAGTGATAACGCCGGATGATGTCATGGGTTCCTAGTAAGGTTTTGTCAGGCATACCCCTCTTGAGCAAAGAGTTTTGTGGCACTTTATCGCTCACGAGTGTGATAAGACAAGTGTTCCTTTCTGTTACCAGGCTTTGCATTGCTATTTTTCATCTCGGAAGCTGTCCCATAAGCTCTGCTTTGTGATCCGGAAGGCTAGTCAGAATGCTGTCTGAATCGCAGACAACAAATAAATGCAATGTAGCAGAATGTTGGCGGAAAATTTGATCCATTATTGAACAGGTTAAAAATACATTTTTATCTTGACACCTTCAACTCATGCCCTTTCATCAAGGTTATAGACAGAAAAAAATGTGTAATCTGATCACTAGAATAAAACAGTCCAGCTCATGTAATGTCAGGAATTGACAAGTAAGTAATCAATTGAATTTGTCTCAAAAGCTGAAGCAGGTCCAGCACAATTTTAAGGGATAGTTCACCCAAAAAGAAAAAATATTTTACGATTATTTATCCTCATATCATTTAAAACCATTATAAGATTATTTTTATGTGGAATAAAAAATAAGATATTTTGAGATTTTTCATACAATGGAAGTAAATGAGCACCAAATGTATTCGATAATTAGCGTTCTTCCTTTTTTCTCTGTAAATTCCATATTGCTTTTATTGTATAAATTCAGTGTGAAACTGATGGTCGGTTGTAACACTGGCTCTGTGGCCTTACAGCACCCTGGGTCTCATAAAACGGTAATGAGAACACAGCCCGTCTACTGATTGGTTGAGACGGCCCCACACTGCAAGTCCATAAAAATACTGCCAGAGAAAATCTATGCATTGCCAGGTTCATCGGAACACTGCGAGATGTGTAAAATGAGTGTGAGATTTGTTTTAATTAACTGTCACTCTCTATCTTGTGCTTCAGGGAGGCTCATCCAAAATCTGATGGACTGCATGTAGAACCCCTGTTTATGCCTGACCTACTAAAGCAGAATAAATTACCCTCCTATGCACTTCTCCTGATTAAGACACTGTCAAAAAATACAAAATTGTATGATAGCATTTAAGTTATAGGCTACGTACATGTATTTAGGACAAAAGAGATTTATGTTTAGTGAATGAGCTCTTGTTCAGTTTTGGGTGTAGTACAGACATTCACAGTTTGAGAAAGCGGGTGGCAGAACAGCTTCTAGCCTAAGTCTCCTCTGGAGGAAAATAAGCTATTTATAACTCAAACAAGACAGACCACCAGGACAGATAAACATTACAATGTGATCTGAAGGATATTTTTACAGGTGACATGACTGTGGATGAAAGGCTGGTAATATCCTTGAAAACAGTTATAGTTTTATATATTATATAATATTTTATATAATATATATATATATGCATCAGTTCTTTCTGGTTCTCGAATCTGATTGGCTGAGAGCCATGCAGTATTCCACCAGGATCACCACGGGAACTGACTGTTGAACCGCTTCACTGATACTGTTTGTATCACTCCGCCACTAAACTAACTCGGACTATGCTGTCCTTGCAACTGCTGTCATGATTCTGCCGCATCATGTCATGTTTCTCTTGACCTAGTGGCGGGATCATGACAGAACCCCATGTTTAATGTGGATACATACATACTCTCTCTCTGGTCTTGTCATTGTTGCTGCCCTCTTGTTTCCTCGTTATTTTGATCCCTTATAATGCCCTAGTGTTTTCTGTCCTGTGCTGGTTCATTTTCACACTCATTGCTTGTGGTGAGTTCCTGTCTTGTCAGTGTAGTTATGTCATATGTTATCTTTACTCTTGTTAGGTTTAGTTTGTCCATATTCCTGTTACCTATGATGTTATACCCTTGTTTGTTATTTTACCCCCTCAAGGGTTTTTGATTTGTTTTATAATTAAAAGTATCTGTACCCGCTGTCTGGGTTTGGGTCCTCTATCCTTGCACCTCACCTAAACCCTGACAACTGCGTCTCTCTGAAGAAGTTAAAAACTAGCTGTGGTCAGGAAGACGTGACGGGAGCCGTGAGGCGGGGCCAGTGGCGTGATTGATAGTTGGAATCAGCTGTGCGCAGACTGGTCCCGCATATCTCACGGAGGAGATTGGGAGCATTAGAGGCCGAGTGACGGGACTGCTGACGAGAGAGGACCAGGCCTGGCTTTTTATGGTTTGTGTGTGTCGCCCGCAGTTGTCCGTGAGGGGCTGCCGGCCGTCTATTAACTATTTGTGTGTGTCGCAGGCAGGGGCTTATATAATATTATTCAATTGTTTTATTAAATGTTTAAATGTTTGCCGGTTCCTGTCTCCTTCCTTCCTTTTAAGTGAACATTTTTACACTAGCTAACAAGCAAACAAACTTTCCAGATTGTTTACTTCAGTGATGCTTTAAATTTTTTTTGTAAAACTGACATACAATAAACCAGATATGAAATAAAAAACTGCACATTCATAATTTTACATATAAACGCGTGCACTGCCATCTGCAAATGGCTGTTCATATGCTATAGGACTTTCTTTCATGCTGGTCTGGAATTTGAGGCGGAAGAAAGTCATTTCCCAGTTCCTTTAACAACCAGAGGGTTTTATAGACACTATGTTGTTTCTGATTTATCTACATGTGTACTGTCAAACTGTTGTATTAGTGGCTTTGATTGCCATATAAGAGCACTAAATACACTCCTACTCGAGCGAAATTGCATTAATATATATATATATGAACGGGATAATCCAGGGCTAGCCGTGCATCAAAGGATTTTAATGCACAGTCTGCAGGCCAAAAAAAATCTTCAGCAGTTGATTTCAAACATTGCAGAACTGACTGGAACTACATGTGCACTAAATGGCTTTAATGCACACCTTCCAGGCAATCAGAATTGAGTAATCAAAAATGACCATGGTATAAATATATATAGATTTTGTACACAGGTTTTTCATTCTACTCTGCACATAGGTTGTTTTCACAATTAGTTTTGAGTTGGAATTGATGTTGAGAATTTTTTAAGTGAAACTTAGTTTGCACAGTGGGTTAGTGTTTACTCCGAGTGCGAAATACTGCCCTCATCAAACATAGACATATACAGTATGGGAGTATAATGGAAAAATGTATTGGAATCAAGTGTTTATAGTTTTCAATATATAAAATGAAAATTCTGTTATCATTCACTCACCCTCTTGTCATTTAAAACCTGTTTGACTTTCTTTGATCTGCAGAACACAAAAATTTTGGCAACAAGGCATAAGCGGTACCCATTGACTTCTATTGTACAGACACAAAACCAATGCAAGCCATTGTAAAACATGACAGAACATTTTAGGGGCCTTAGCAATTTGGGTGATATTGTGGTGACTAATGAGCCCATGAGTCGAATCAGGTGTGTTAGATGAAGAGAAATGGTATATTTGACCCAAGGATGGTACTTATCATAGGTCTCTGGCAACTGTGTGCTTCATCTGGCTGGTAATGGAGACAAAAGTCAGCATGCTGCAAAATAATGTCATTTAGAGAGATCAACAAGCTTATTTCACAGAGGACTAACCCTATTGAAGACACAGTGCAGGGCTCATTGAATCCATTAATAGGCCGACATAGTCCAATGGTAACCTGTCTCAATGGGGTTCCACTCAGCATTGGTATATGCGTAAAGCATTTTTTACGCCCTGTCTGAAGTACAGCTTTGAGAGTTGAAATGTTGTCTTGGTAACATAGATAATGCTCAAAATGCTAATTCCAGATTTTCAAAGTCTTTGTCCCAGAAGATATTTGTTGCGTCTGTTCTGTCCTTCTGTTTTGCTTCTTTTGAAAAACTACAAATTCAAAGACTGATGAGTGAAGATTTCTTTAATTTCTTCTCCTCAGTGCTGAGGTGCTCTGCTGTAATGCTGCACAACTCCAAGCTAACAGGGTTTGGAAGGTGAAAGAGCCAAACAAGGTGGGCGTGCTGGAGAACAGAAGCAGCGTTTGTGTAAACATACATTCAGGCGAGGTTCAGCTATTTAAAGATGACACGTTCAAATGATTGTTTAATCAAAAAATTTTGGAACATAGAGCAGAATTTCCTTTGAAAAATACTTGCAATCATTGCACTTTTCCATGGTTTTCCAAAGGTTTTCTTTGGAACGCTGAAGCCAGATAATTCAACCCAAGTAACCTGGAAAGAAATTAGTTTGGGAATATTTGCAATTGTTTTTTGCATGCATGGAGAAAAGTGTTTTATATTAAAAGCATATTGATTTAATAGTCTTCAGACAAATGAAGTTACCTGTATGTCAGGCAAATATGACTGCATTCATGGCTATAATTTGTCAGAAATACAATTCACATGAGCAGCACAAAGGTGCAGGTGGTAAAGAAACAGGGAGAGCTGCTCAAATGAATCTTTATTTCTTCATGGCAGTGTTCAGGGATACAGCGTTGCAAATATTGTGTGCATTTCTGTTCAAATGGCTGCTTCATTTTTACATTTTCTGGCTGGCGAGTGAATAAATGGCGGATGTTCGTAGACATTAAAATCTCACATTCGAATGTCATTGATCAGTCTAATGGTGTGGAAATGATAATGTTGTTTCATTTTGTGAAACATTGTCTCCATTTAGTTGCCCCACCCGGAAACATTACTTGAGCACAATTGTTACATGCACATTCAGATTGTGTCCCAATATTGTGCAATTGTGCTATTTTACCATCTTCTGTCATCATAATAAGGAAGTGTCATAAACACATTTTCAAAAGACTCTTTGTAAATATAGAATGTAATTTGCCCAATACTAAAAAAAATTGAAAATGTGGGATTTGCACACACTACTGAAGGGCTTATTTGTTCTAGAACAGCTGAAGTTTTATTATATCCGTACAAAGTTAACAGATGGCCCACTCGTTCTGCTTCTCACTTTTTTTTACCAGACAAACAGCTGTTCATGGCTGATTTACCAAACTACTATATGTGCAAAACCTTTGCTTGCATAAGATCTGAAGACGTCCTCACTCCTCACTGATAATCTGAACATTTCTTAAAATTCAAAATATTTGGTCAACTACCTGCAGCAAAGCAAACAAGAATTTTCTTTTCTGTTTCCTACCTGTAAGACCAGCACTGAACTCCATGATAACTGGTAAGCTTTTGGTGACTAAAATGTTGGTTCATAAAATTAATAAAATTATTTTTGATTAAGATAAAGAATTGATTTGTCAGATTGGGTTTTTCTTTTGTTATATTTTTCCAATTCGCACGGCCATTTACATTTTTGATCTCGTGTGCCACTTTATTTTGCCTTTGTGACTTCAGTCATTTATTTAGTTTTCACAACAGCTTGTTAAAACCTCACATTGAATCGAATTTGATCGCTTTCATTTAATACCATCACACATATGGAATTCATCATATAATTCCCTTTTTATCATAGGAATCACAGAAAAAAGATCCTTCCTTTAGAGTGTTGAGTGAGTGTGCCTGTTTTAATTTTAAACACTTAAAATCATTTATCAATCTAACCCTGGGCTGTTTGTGTAGCAGCATAGCAACTTAAGGAATTCACTTGACGTTTGTATATGGTCATTTTACAAAAGCTGTAAACATGTCTCATCAGAATTTAGTGTGGGATCTGTCAGTTTTAAGATAATGTGGGAGAAAAGGCCAATATTTTTTTCCACTAAATCTCTTACTGAGATCTCTGATGAGGCCTTTTCATTCTGGCTCTGTTTGCTGACTTCAAATCAGCTGCAACTATCTCATTAGTGACCGCAAACTGTGACAGCTGTCTAGTCATGGATGTGCTCAAACAAGGGGTAAATGCTGGACATAATGATGAGCTGGAATCTTAGTTACACAAACAGATCTTTCTCTCTCTCAGTCTGTCATCTGTGGAGAATACGCTTGATCAGGCACTTAGCGTTATAGGACAGGGATTCACTGGGGGGTCACAAGTTGGGGACATGATTTCAAACCAAAGAGGCAGAAAATCACGCTATATTTATGTATGAAATTTGCATTGTGATAGGATGTTTTTTAGTGCAATAATGATCCCCTCTTAAAGGTCCACTGTATGAAATTTAGGTTGCGAATTTCAACCAACGGCTCACTCCACCTGTTCATTTCAAATTACAATGGTGGCTGACCACAGGACTAAGATGTTGTCACATTTTCGCTGCTTCGTCGAAGGAGATAACATATTTATCAAAAGAGCTCTGGAGAGCAGTTTGTCCGTTAAGGGCTACTGTAGAAACAACATGGTGAATACCATGCAAGGGGACCCGCAGTGTTTGTAGATTGAAATAGCTCATCCAAGTTATAAAAATGAAATGCTTTATTATGCAAGGCCTTTATACACCTCTGATGTAGTTGTGTATATTATAATGCATTTCTGCCACTAAACAGATGCAGGCTGACGAGCAGCGCTGTGGGTTACCGCTTATTGCTCAACCACATGTGGGTGAAAAGACAGAAACCAAAACAACCCCCATGTGCAACTGACAGTGAAAGCACTTCACAATATGTAGCACGATCATGACAAGATCCTCAAAAATTACATATTAAACCTTTAAAGATCCCATTCCCGGGATCCCATTTTTTGATGATCAAAATGATCAACCTCAAAGTTCAATGCCAAGCGAGATATTGTCTTCAATAGACTTCGCTTTTCAAGGACTAGAGAGAATGGCTCGATCGGACTGCAGCCGTCTACTACCCGGGTACATGATGTCACCATTCCGATTGCTTTTAATAACCTCCGCCCAAAGGAATATGGCAAAAAGGTTTTCCTTAGAGAAGAGGAAGAGCCGCTGGAGTAGTGTTTGGTTATCAGAGATTGCAAAAAATTTGACTGAGATACGCTGTAAACTACTTTCACTTTCATCACGTTCCTACAGCTGGTAATAAGATATCAGCCACACACATTCTAAGATAACCACACACCTGATATTGTGTCTGGGTGTGCTTACCTCTAAAACACTTCTATGAAATGTCCTTTGAAGTCCTGCTTGCAAATGTCTCCTGGTCAATCTGCTTGTTTTATCATCCAACTCGGCTCAAATATAAAAAGGCATCTGTTATTAAAGTTAATTCATGTATTATCATTTCCCTCGCCATTGATGGAAAAAAATTCACGATCTCTTACAGAGATTGACGTTTGCACATGCACTAGCAGACTTCCGTTACACTTCGATCGATCCACATGTTTTTAACTGATGAAGTGAAGTTGACACCATTGTTACTGTATATTGCTAAAAGTTTATGAATACATGTGCACTGAGAGGGGCACCGACCAAGCAACCTGAGAAGCAGAAGCTCTCTGATATGGTATGGGTGGGAGATCTACAAACACATACTCTTAGCAGCGAACGAATCACGACAGACCTGGTCAGCTTTACCAATCAGAGCGTTTCAGAAGGAGGGAATTTATATAGACCGGAAGAAATCCAGTCGTTTTGTTAGAAGAGGGACAGCGGTGAAAAATAGACTTGAAATGTGTGAAACATAATGTGCGTTTTTTTATTAGAAACATGAAAATTCTTTGTTAAACACCCAAAAAACATAATCAAAGCCTCAAAAACCGCCAAAGAATGGTTCCTTTTAAATCCAATATTTCCCCACTAACCTTAGTGATTAATTATTTCTTTAAATCTCATCATCTGTACTATGTATTTCATTTTAAGGTGGTTAATGCGTTATTTATCAGTGTATCCGCACATTCTGATAAATTGTTCTCATAAAAAAAAGCTCTTTGCCTGAGGAATTGTAATAAAGCCGTTAAAAAGAATAAATGAACTGATGCTGCTTTACACATGAAGCTAGAATAGTCAATATTATCATTATTGCCTTTATTTTAAAAGGATGTCAAAAAAATTATCTTAATTATACTCCCCAAATGAAACTCTTTTGGATGTCTTTCTAAAGACAAAGAACAGGCCAAAGGTATTGTCTCCTTAGGTTAAGCAATCATTTTAGATAAACTTAATAGAATGGGGTTAGTCTCCTGAGCTCTATGTAATGTTGTGCTTAAGGCGGATGGTACAGGCCTACAAACACAGCAGTTAAGGATTTCTGGTCAATAAGTGGATTAGTACAATTGCAGTAGGGAGAACTGGAAGTATTAAACTGTCAAGTCAGATAAGTCAGGTAAGTAATGGCATTTGTTATCCAACAGGGGGAGGTAAACCCAAAGCTCATCTATTCACTGTCATCTAAAGATGGTTGATCGCACCTAAAGGTCTGCTGATGGATCATAAAATCACATGTGCCAAATTTAATTAATTAAATCAGATCACGTTAATGTCTCATGAAATTGATAGTTCCCAGAAAAAGTTCTGTCATCTTTATTCACCCTCATGTCCTGAAAATGACAAACACCAAAAAAGATGTGTCAGTTGTTTTGTGTCTATATAATAAATGTCAATGGGGGCTCATGTGTTTTGTTTAACAGTGTTCTTTAAAATATTTTATTTTGTGTTCTGCAGAAGAAAAGGTCATACGGGTTTGGTAGGATATGAGGGTGAGATGATAGAATTATGATTTTGAGGTCAGCTATCCCTTTAAATGTTAAATGCTCATTTTAACCTTTGTATTCCATATTTGCACAAACATATCACCGTGTTCTTCGGCTGAAACAAACCTACTCGCTGTTTTTCATTTAAAGAGCTAAGATGTTGTATACTTCATCTGGGCGCTCGAAGGTCAAAGATCAGCTGTAATATTGATTCAGCATCCTTCACTCTGTACTATAGCGTCTGTTAGATCCCTGAAATGAGCAGCAGTGAGTTACAGAAGCGATACGTTGGTGCACAAGGGTTGTCTGAACAAACGCTGTGATGCTCTATTTAAGATTTCTGTTGAAGCTCTGTGGCCTCCAGGATGACAGGCAAAGAGTCTTGCTCTTTATTTATGTCTCTTGGAGGGGTCCAGTGTGTCACTGTAAATGCCACCCTGCTTTTCCATTACTCTTCACACGTCAGTTATTTAAAAAGAAAATGACAGTTCCCCTCTCGTTCAATAGAACAAGCTGATCTACTAAAAGGATGAGATTTCACAGTTAACAGTTCAGCACATCTGAAGCGTGGAGTGTTTGTCTGGTTTTCTATGCTTTTGTTACTAAAGGCGGAATGATAAGTGTTTGTTAAAGAGTAGTAAAAGTGAATCGAAAGCCATTTGCTCCCCCAATAGCGAGAGCAGTTTAAGCAATGGGAAGTTATTTACAAAAAATGCATTACATGGATTACAAGAAAAACAACTTTATTTAAAAAAAAAAAGATTCTGAGAAAACAAAATTAGTGCTCATTTAAAATCTTTTTTAGTTATGAAATATAAGTTATAAATTCAGTTAGGCCAGATCTGGGTACAGTCCTGCCTCCAGCGCTTTGACTTAGAGCCCGTCTATGGGCAAAATGATCAATGGGAGTTTAATCACAGGGTTTTTGGTGAACGATACATCCAAAATGATCTGAAACAGAGAACACAATAGACACTTTAAGTACATTGAAAAAATAAACTAAGTTGGATTCACAATGATGTTGCTGCAAGAGAATACATATGAGTCTCATTATAGAAGCAGTATTTTTGCAATGTGCTTACTGTTAACTGCAAAAATGGTCTTTTACAGGAAAAGGGAAAAATAGACTTCACTTGTATTTTTCTATTAATGAAACCGATTAGCTTTTGCCACTTTGTCTCAATGATCATTCTCCTGTGGATTTTAGATCACTGGTGCTTGAATACAAACTACATGATTCATCTTTGTAATTCAAATGAATCAGTGAAGTTGTTAAAATATATATTTTTACATACCTTAAGTCCATATTCCACTTTGAGGATACGGCAGTTTTGGATGGTCGGAGTGATTCCCAGTGGAACTGGCAATAACTTAGAGAGTTTCTCCCTGGTGGATGAAACTAGCGGTTCTCCTTTTTCCTTCAAGATTTCTGTGGTATGAACTTTTCGGGAACCCCCCGCAAAGAAGCTCTGCTTCTGGTAGATAATATACTTCGGCACAATTTTTCGAGTTGAGCTGTTGACAATCTCACCATTGACCACCAGGCCTTCGCCTGATTGAGAAGTAAATATTGAATTAAGGCATTAAAAAATATCACCTTTATTGTCTATGTTGAAGATTGTAAGAGTTCAAATGCTTCCAGGAAAATTCCACTGGGAGAATTTACATTGCTAGTGCTACATTTGTTCCAGGTTATATTATGACAGATTGTTACCTTGTTGGTAGCCTGACTTGGGAAGGAATATATCCATAGAAATATTTCCAGATGCAAAGAATACAACATTCTTGTCTTTACTGCCATGCTGAGGTGCCTGCAAATAAAAGTGATGTTTCTACTGTAAGGTATTTTATTCATAGCTTTAAATAATAACACTAAATGGTTGTTGTCAATTATAATCTATGGAAAGCTTTGCATATTTCCACTGATTTAAATGAAAATGATTGACATTTTACCATCAGCGTCGGCTGATCATAATCTGCTTGCGAAACAAAGGTGAACTTTACTTCAGCTTTGCTTGCAGCTCGCAAAGACCTGCTCAGGTTGGCCGAAAGTCTATAGTCAATTTTACCATAAGCACCTTTAAAAGACGAGGGCAGACCCCTGGGAGAAAGAGGACATTGTGAATTAATCCTTCACACCGTTTCAACACACTTTGTTTATGATGGATTGATCAATATTTCAAATTTACAACATATACAAAATTAATCGATCAGAGTTCCTCCTTCACCAAAGAATTGACCACAATGTTACAAAGTAATTGATTTGAACTATAGAGGTCCATTCATCCTATCTCTTTAAATGAAGACAGATTTTGCTACCTTTCCACTCTCGATCAATACCGTCTGTTTATCAGTCATATGTATCAAGCAGATTTGATTGTATATCAGGTAGAAAAGAATGAAGACTCACTGGTAGGGAAGCTGGAAGGCAAAAGGAAGCACATGTCTTCCGGCCACAAGACTGACAGACCCTGAAAACAAACTTTATAATTAAAAGGTCCAATCAAAAACTGTCCTTTTTACTTTACCGGTTAAGCACCAAGAAGATTTAACATTAAATATGTTCTGAAATATTTTGTGTAAAATTTAACTATATTCAGTAATACTCTGTTCTATTCCATCTATAATGTTAAAAACATTATTGTATCAAGTGTACAGATAATTTTGCAGTGAGTATGTACATCATCAGATATTACCAGGTGCTTTATCCTGTGGTAGGACTGACTGGGTTTGTGAGAAATACTTTTCGTTATCCCAGTACGTCACACTTTGTTGACCCTGTGACACCGTAAAAGACACATCAGCTTTGCCCTTCGCCTTGACAGTAACATCCTTGATCTTTGTTTCTTTTGTGATTTCCACAATAACTCTGCCCGTCAAAGTATTTCCATTGCTAAAGGTGTTGCGATCGTTTAATGCATCATACTCAATGGCGAAAGTCTTGATTGTCATCTCCGTAGTAAAACAAATGTTAAAAACAGATTAAAATGTGATTATTGTCATAAATAGATGTGTATGGTCCGTTCTGCTGTAAAAACAGAAACCTGAGGCTTTTATCTGCTTGAAGAGATCTCACCAGACTGGCTCAACAGGTTTATCTTGGTAAAGACACGTCTCTTACGTGACAACATAGTTCTAGCATATCAACCATGAAAACGTGTTTTGTTATATACGAAAGGTCTGTGGGGAAATGGTAGTGAAAACAGGGCCTTTGTGGTGGAAAAGAAGAGCAGTTATATCTCATGGAAAAGTGAATACCTGTCGGTTCGCTGTGTACTTGTTCCAGGACCTTTAAAAGGAAAGTTCAAACCAAAAATCAAAGTTCTGTCATCATTTACTCACCCTAAGATTGAGCCAAACCTGTCCTGCTGGACACAAAGGAATGTACTTGGAAGAATGTCATTAACCAAACAGATCTCATCCACCATTGAGTCCCATAGTATTTGTTTTCCCTTTACTATGGAAGTAAATGGGGGATATGATCTATTTAGTTACTGACATTCTTCCAAATATCTTCCTTTGTGTTCAGTAGATCAAACACATTTAAACAGGTTTGGATTGATGGAGTAAATGATTTAATTTTGGGCTGAATTATCCCATTTCAAATTTTCACCACAATTATTTTCATTGTTTTATAATTGTCTGTAAAAGTATTTTAAATTTACGTTGTTGACAAAATGTGAAATGATTGATGAGGCATGTTTTTACCAAGATACTGTGAATGAATGATATTATGTGACATGCAATTCTTGAGCGGCTGTATATTTCTGTTGTTTGCGAGTTGCGAGAAAGGTGCCTTATCAAATCCATCGCAAGACACCGCATATAACGTATGGAAATGAAATCGTATTATCTGATAATGCGTTTTTTTATTTCTGAAGCTATGCAGGAAGAGAGATATCGGATCCTATGGATTTTATGAATTGCCTGGCAAAATACATGTCTGTAACTTGATTCTGATTAAGGCAGCAGTTTTCAAGGACGAGTAGAACGGACGTGACCATTGTATGTTTATTGTCCACTTCATTAACTGCACGTTGAGATGCTGCCTTGTTTCGAAGATAGTTGTGACTATCTTAAGTCATTCATACCTGATGATTTGTTTAAATGTGTTAGGATGAAAGCAAATGTTTTGACCTTTTTGGCTTTTTGGAGATTTTAATGTGAGTGTTGAATTCAGAATGAATTCGTGTCATAATCTCAACGTGGCTATGAGCCAGAAATGAGTTAGTTGCATTAGTATAATAAAGTTATCCCTTCATTGGATATATGATTTGTATACAGCAGTTATTGTACTGTACTCCTCCATGTGAGAGGTTATTTACACTATTTACTGCAGTGTTACTGAACCCATGTTTCATATTCAGGACCTATAGAAGATTTTCAAAATAGTTTCCTTATCAGGCCAGACTGTAAAAAAAGATTCCCAGTGAGTGCCAACAATGGATTTATGTGTTTATTTATATATCGCTCATGCATAATGGAGAAAGTCAGCCTTTTCTAACACAGTGGCATAGCTAAAGTAAGAGTTTTCTGTCTCTGGTGAAGCTACAATAATTTGTGCAGGCTTAAGCTAAAACAAACAGTACTACATCAGCACCAGTTCACTGATGCTGAAAGACCAATGATTCACAATGGAACGGTTAGGTGCTTTTAATGCACCAGAAACAGAAATATCTGGTCTTTTATCACTATTTGTGTTATTTTTGGTAGTATAGTCTTTCTTAAGCGTTATGAAAAAATATTGGTGTCTCAAAATATTGAAATTAGTAAGGAAACAATATTGAGAATAATGTCAAAAATATGTGTTTTAGATAGTGTGTCCTTTAGAGATGGTGATGCAAGCGATGTGTAAAATTATGAGCTTCCAGAGATGGTTTTGTCAGCAGTGCAGATCAATAGGATGGGAGAGTATTTATGGGGGAGATATTGGCTTAAAAGGGTCAGGCAGGAGCAGAGAGACCGCCGATCCAGCTGATCTATAAATTGCTCAGGGGTACAATGCATAAAAATTTTATTAAATGAAAATAAAATTAATAAATGATCTCTTTTACACACAAACGCTAAAGCCGTAAGCGACTTACTTGAAATAAATGTCCCAAAGTTTTTAATTCCCCACATGTAAACTTAGATCATCAATCATCTCAGACCCAGAATACAGTTTGTGATCAGCATACCACACGTAGAGCGCAGAGCGAATTCACAGCTGTTAGGCTTAATGAAGCACTTCTCTGGGGATTTCTGACATCTCACCAACCACTGGCACTTCTGACACAACCACTTTCTCACGCTTACATATACAGAAGCACACACACTAACAAACCCACTTAAAGCTTCTATGAACTCTAATCGATAGACTTGTCTATTTGTTGTTTGTGTGTGATCTGTGTTTTTTGCAACAGATACACATTTAATCTAGTTGTGCTTCAATATAAAAGCCAAATGATAAGATAAATTGTTGATCCTTTTATTTGGTACACTGGATGAGTTTGTCTCCAGAAAGGTTGTCAATTGCTTGGACGAGAAATGGTTTCTGTAAATTTAATAGTTTTGTGTGTATGGTAAGGGGTGTGTTCATATCCTGACACTGAAACATTTACATAGAGATACACAGTGCCCTCTACAGGCATGTTCCTTAAATCCATTCTAAAAGAAAATGTGAACCAGTCTTTGAAAACTCAGCTGAAGTCATTTCTTGTGGTTCACTGTTTTGTACATAAAATCATCTATAATGTCAAGAACATTCTGGGAATAATATTGTGAAGTCTTGTTTCACAGACTGTGTCACAAATGGACAGTTTGGTTCCAAAATGAGATGACTCTGTTTAAAGATTTTTAAAAATTCATGTTTTTCATTGTTGTCATGTTTTATTGTGTTAGTTTACTGCAATTTTTGAGTAACTATGGTTTAATCAAAACAGTCAAACTGCAGTTTGATTGATATTAATTAGAATGCTCAATAAAAAAAATGATTTTCTTAAAACTGAGTTAACTCATTTTGGAGTTATCTCACTTCAAATGTTTATCCCAAAAATATTTAATTCTCTTATAATTTACTTATATTATTTTAAATCAAAATACACAAACATCTGTCATAAAAGTATACTACTACAGTGGGTTAATACATGTTTTATGCAGAATGATCAAACTGGTTGATAACTCATATTATTGGTCCTGTTGTATTTCTACCAATTGTCAGTTATATGAATCACCATTTATAAATGTAGCACTTAGAAGTGCTTGTTTTGGGTTTCCTTTCTCTCAAAATAGTTTGCGATTTCCCTAACAAACATAAAGTTTTGCTTCCAAAGACACTGAAGTCATATGGATTAATTTATTGATTGATGTGCATTTTGGCGCTCAATGTTTACCCCATATAACAAGATGTCATAACAATATATAAGGAAGTCATATACATTTGTAAGGAGTACAGAAGTCATTTGAGGCGGCGTGAGGGCAGAGTAGATTATTAAGGAATTTTCATTTAGGGTAAGCTATTCCTTTTAAGTTTGATAAACCTATTAATACAGATTTGTAGACAGGGTAATATTTATTATAATATTATAATACCTTTGACATTAAACTGAATTGTGACCTGTAGGCTTGATTGCATAATTATTGCTTGACTAAAAAAGTTTTTAGGTTGGCCATGGAAATGATTTATGAAGATTAACATCATCCTCAGTGGATTACTTCGTCCTGGATTTTTCCCTTGATAATAATAAGCAGCACTTTGAGCAAATCACAGGGAGACTGTTGGCTCTTCTCCCGCCGGATGTTGTGGAGCGGTCTGTGACGTGCTGCCTGTGGTTTATATGAAAGCCAGGAATTCTCCTGAATGATTATCCTGTTGCCAGACTTAATTGAAGTACCCTTATACAAAGAAATAAATTTTCCTATGCAATGTTGGGTGTAACTAAGTAAATAATTAGTTACTGTAATTTAATTACTTTTCCTTTTTTCTGTTATTGAATAACAGTTACTTTTGATGTAATTAAACTAAATACTTTGTGTAATATATGTTTGTGAAATAGTGGAATTGACATCAAAAGTCAAAGTCCAACTTTAAAATCCCTGCTTTAATTTATAACTCTCACATTTGTAATACTTTGGTCAGTTGATAATACTACTTTAGGTAGTTTTATATTATTTATTTGAGTGAATTAAAAGGGCCGTTTCATGTCTATCCTTGAATCACTTAACTATTCAAGGTTGATATATGATATAAAAAGTAATTAGTAACTAGTATTTAATTACTTTTTCAGAGTAACGTGCCCAATACTGTTCTTATGTAAACTGTCAGTATATTAAATTATTGAAAATATATTTGAAAATAATTTCATTCAATACATTAAATAATACATGCGAAATTGCTGCTTTTCCGATATTGAAAAAAATATAAGCACTTGGTTCCTATATATGTATATGTATTATTTAATGTATTAAATAATATATATTTTCCAAAACATACCGATATGTTTTCGTATCATAAGCGTTTATACTTACTGGGACGACATGGATGAGTAATGCGCAGGCTGAGTGTTGTTCAACATTTGACGTCATGTCGCCATGTTGACATATTGTGACTGCTGTGTTTTGGTATGTTAAGTGCCTGCTGCTACATGGTGTTTATGTACATCGCACATCACATCTGAGATCTGAGCATTCAATATTATTTTTGGAAAGAACATTATTTGTTACATTTTCTCTTTAAGTATATAAAACTGCTACTTTATACGAAGTGGAAAACAACAAACAGCTACTTATAGTCGTTTGTATATTTTTTCCTCAATTACTGCTGTGTTTTGGTATGTTAAGTGCCTGCTGCTACATGGTGTTTATGTACATCGCACATCACATCTGAGATCTGAGCGTTCAACATTATTTTTGGAACGAACATTATTTGTTACATTTTCTCTTTAAGTATATAAAACTGCTACTTTATACGAAGTGGAAAACAACAAACAGCTACTTATAGTCGTTTGTATATTTTTTCCTCAATTATCTCGTGTGTCTGTGTCAGCATATAAACGCATGTAATGTTGGTAAACAGCAGCCTTCCTCCCAAAAGACATCCAGAAAAGAATATCATCTTATTGGGTGACCACTTACCCAACCTCACACACGATTTGTGTCTCACCTCATCATGTCAGGGCCTGCATGTGGTTGCAGGGACACTATCAGCTGCTCCTGACTCAACAGACAGAGGGGAATTTCCCCTAATCTCCTGAGGAGAGGAACTCAAGCAAGAACCGATTTATATCCATTAAGTTAAAACTTGCAGATGATGTTGATGGTGGTGTAGTGTTTTTTGTAGATACTGAAGTTTTGCTGCTGAGATAAGGGGATAGTGTTTTGCATCCTGAAGCCATCATAAAAGAGCCAAAACATTAAGAAGTAATAGATACAAAATATTCTAACAACACTCCCACAGCATATTTTGTGCCTCAGACATTGCCCACAAATGAAACAATAACAAGCAACACATTGAAAGCGTTATAGGGGCGTAGTCTTGTGTATGTGAACATGTTGAATAAGTTCTAATTATATCTGTGTTAATCAGGGTTTGTGGTATATTTCTCCCTCCGCAGCAGTAAGTTATAAACTGCAGCTTTACAACCTCATTCCTGTGCCAACTTAAAGAATCCAAGAATCCTTATCCCTCAAACTATACACTTTTTCTCACTTATGATCGACTGTCCATGGTAAAATGTGTCTTTTGCCTCCAGCTTGGTTTTGAAACATACAACCACTCTATTTTTTATTACCATTTTTCAAACATATCCTAGTTGCCTCTTAAACTCACTCGTTAAACAAGTCTGTTTATGCATCGAGTTTTTTTCCTTTTTTGTGTGTGTCTGTGGTTTTAGTGTGGTCAAGGTCTTACTAGTCTGGCAGATATTTCTCTGGTGTCTAGCTGTACAGACGCTGCTGGGATTGGGTGCCGTAGTGTTATTTTAAGGGAAGGGAGGAAATGTGTGCGATACGGAGGTGCAAAAACATTGCCTGTAACGGGTCTTGCTGAGTTCAGCTTGTGGCTGCTTCAAAGTGACAGTAAGCACAGGATAATGTGCAAACTTGACAAAGTTTTTCGTGCGTGCTGAGTCAAAAACAGGAAAAGATTTATTTTTGTTTTTCCTTAGTTTGGCATTCATGGTTTCTGTTCAGCCTGTATTTTGTTATTAATCGTAAGAAATAAAAAGTAGAAGCTGGTTTAGACTGCTTTTATTAATAGTACTCTGTTATCATCTGTCTGTATGCTTACACAAACACACACACACGCAAACATACACACACAAACATACACACTTATTCAAGTGAATCATTTTAATGCAGCCGATTCTATAAAAAGATTTAGCAGAACTCCAGTCAGACAGATAAGTCACTCATCTGAGCTTTAACAACATCAGGCCTTTGACTCACAATCAGGCAAAATTTTATGTGATTTAGCATTTTCTTTACATGTTAGTTTCACATGACATTACACTGCTCTACATCTGATTTTATGTGAACATTCATTCAGTCGTTCAGAAACAAGAAACTTCACCTTAAAAATTGGATCCCTTTGCTTAGAGATTGAGAGTCGGGTCTGTCAAAACTAAAAATTGTATTATGTTTTATTAGACAAAACTGAAAAAACTAAATTTACATTTTATACCCTAATGATCCGTCACATTCAACTTCTCTCAGAAGTAAAAAATGAATGAAGTGCAACATTCAACCATTAAACTTATTTTTTAATGAATGAGAAGAAAATATTGTAATTGGGCATCTGAAAAAAATATATATTAAATACAAATTGTCTATATATAGCTATGTATTTGTTTATTTTCAAATTTTTATTTTAACAATCCCTTACTTTAAAATTGTGTCTATATTGCACCTGATGGAAAAATGCCAGAGTCACCATCGTTCTAAAGGGCAAAGAAACAAGAATTTGTGACATGGGCGTTTTTCATGCGTGACTTCGGCGTTTCGCTGTCAGAAACCTAGGCAGTATCCGGTCGGGAGACTTGAAGGAAAGAGAAATTAAAAATTTGAAAATAGTTAAATTCAGCAGATGCTGTACATTTCGACACACAGCAATGGTAGTTCTGCCATATTTGAATGTTATAACAAAATTTGCTTTAAGTCTCCCCGACCGGGGGTTCTTCCTGTGAAGCGCGGAAGTCACGCATGCATATAGCCCATTGGTCACATACATTCAATATTTTAAAAAGATAACCAATCCATTTTCAGTGCCAAACCGACCACATAAACGCTACAGTAGGAATGCATGTACACTCATTTATCAAGTCCTGTTGGTTATATACAGTGTAGGCGGTGAGGTGGATGATAGTTTTGCAGGATGACAATTCTTGTGAGATTGTGGTTGACAGGTGACGGGATTCAATGTCAGTCTTGCTTGTCCTGAAGCAGGATTCAACTTGATGGATGCTGGCTGTTATGTCTTGGAGAAAATTGAACTCCAGACATAATGTGGTTGGAAGGCAATCTGTCGGAATGGAAAAAGTTGAGAAATCTTGGATATGGAACACTTCACACTCCATCTGAGGGAGTATGTTGACCTATATTCGACTCAGCGAATAAACAACAAAATGTTAACATAAGCTTAAAATGAAGTGAGAATATGTCAATGTGTGTTTTTGACCAGTAGAATGTTGTGGCTGATATCCTCTTTTATGTTTACTAAAACATTCCCACAAGGCTCTCTGTAAAGTGTCATCATATTTGTAGCCCCAGGAAATGATTCAAGCACTTATGCAAACAAAAAGTCCACAATTGCTGCGATGGTAGCAAAGTAAACACCAAGGTATTGTTCTGGCTTTTGAGGAAACAGTAACTTTGTATTAGCACCTATTGCATTATTGCTCCTGTATGACATATCGCTTTATTGCTCCCTGAACTCTCTGCAAGTCACTTTGATAACAGCGTCTGCTAAGTGACTAAACGTATGTTCCTTGGAACTTAAAAGTGTTAAAACACTACTGTTAACATCTGTTTTGATTCATCCCATTTGCCTTGTGTTTAAAAACAAACAGAAACTGTAATAACCAGCAAAGCTGTTTGGAATAATAATGATTCTGCATTTACTGAACTTTAAAATTCTTTTGCATATTGGATTTGAGTGTAAAATGACTCAATTGACACATTCAGGTGGTGGTTTGGAAGATTGTCAACTAATATGCTTCCTATGTTATCTGTTAAAGTTTTACATTTTTATGGATCTTGCAAACACAATCCAAAGTGACGTCGACTTTATTACAAATATTCAGGCAATCAAGTCCATGATCTTTGTGTTACTAGAACCAGATAAGCTTGAGAAACACCAGCTTTCAGATTGTGAAATGATTTTCAAAAAGCAGATCCAACTTTCAAAAGCTATTTTGTGAGTCACGATGGACATGATTATTTTGCTGACGTACCGTGGGAGTTGAACCGAATGGCGATTTAAACGGGCCACTAAAATTGTGAACAGGTCACCGCACCATTTTTTGAGAAGGAAGTAGCAGAATCTTGAAATCCAGTGACATTTAACCACAATATGCGATCCGATTTGCTGGATTATTGCATTCCCACAAACTAAAGTTGAATAAAACATCAGCATCTTTTTATATTGAACAGGCAGGTTTTCCATTTCGCTAGTGGTCACAGTTTATGAATACACAATACGGAATTAATTTCAATGATTTATGAACAGTTTATTCGGCTGTTCAGCCATTTTGTAACATAAACCCCTCAGGCCAAATACATCATAAATATTATTAGAGTATTGTTCTCCTAAACAGCAGCCTGCAGTCGTGGGACAAAGCCAAGTGTGAAGTTCAGTCTCTTTGTAGGCTTTGACTTGAAGACCAGGGCAGGGCTCACTAGGGCAGACTCTGTTGCTGTGGTTGTTTTATAGGCAGCCATCTCTGCCTGCGACATTCAAAACATAATTGTTTTCATGCAACGCTCTGTACTAATCGCATGGCAGTCTGAGGTAGATTAGTTATGTGTCAATTGAGTCATTTTACACACATATCCATTATGCAAAATCATTTTTAATTTTAGTAAAGGCAGCATCATCGTTATTCCAAGGAGCTTTGCTGGTTATTACAGATGCTGTGTTTGTTTCTATGGGATGAATCAAAACATAAGTAAACAGTGGCGTTTCAACAATTTCAAGTCCCAAGGCAATTACAAAAACATTGTTATTTAGCTGACGCTTTTATCCAAAGCGACTTACAGAGAGTAAGCATTCGATTTTTTTGACTTTTAGACTTTTGGCTTTCTCTTATCTCACGGGTTCCTTACTGTACACATCATGTCCTTGTCACATTCTCAATGAGATCAATACACACTCACATCCTCAATGTAGTGATGCAATGATCTTGTTCTGTCTTTTGTGGTTTCCTCTTGTAACATATGGGATGAGAAATGTTGGGTAAATTCAATGTTGCTAAACAAGACGTGTTTTGTTGACAGCAAAATATTCTGGGGGGTGTGTGTGCGGGCCGTTTTGGGATGTAAAAACATTGTGATGTTCTGCACGGCCTGGAGACATTTTCATTACACACTTGACGCCAAGCTTAAACGCATGCAGATGTTTCCACATAAGCAACAGGAATTGGAAATGTGAAAGATACAAATAGTACCATGTATATGTTAAATTAGCATAAAGCGATGTCCTGTTACTGTGATTTCTCGAATGCTTGTAACACTTATGATTTCCTTCGGAATAGAGTGTCAAGTTTGGCATTATAGAAAGAGTGTATGAAGTGGGAAATCTTCAAGTCTTTACAAGAACAACAGTGCCCAAATCAAACTTGACCACATCAGCAAGTTTTGTCATCATAAATTATTTGGAGATTTTGGTTTGGCTTTCTAAAAGTGGCAGAGAAACAGTGCCTGCATATGTGTTTGGTTATTTGACTTCAGGAATTCCTTGTTTTTGTTTTTTTATACATTTGGCATTTGTGCTTCTTGACGGAAGAATCATCCTCAAAAAGGACTTTTATGGCAAAACTTTATTTGAGGAACAAAGTTTCCACTTCAAAGAGAAATGGCAGCCGTATGTCTGAAAAACATAAACACATGCTAGGTTATTTCCAACCCAGCCTTGGGTCGAAACGGGACAAACCGTTTGGATAGATCCAGAAAATTTTTATATTGTACCCAACAATGGATTAAAACAACACTGCATTTTGGGTTGAAACGACCTTGCATAGGTGAATTTATTACTCAAGAGTGGGTTGAAATTACTATAAGGAACTCTCTGTGAATTCTTGTTTAGACTATTTGTGTAGATCAGAATTTTTTTAGAAAGGTTTTTGAAACTCAACATACCGTTGTAAAAAGTGTGTTTACAGGTTATTTGAGTTAACAGTCTTGGTATAGAAGTGCATTCAAGAATGATGATAGCCCACAGAGTAGCCCCTTAATTAAATAACCGATATAATAACCAGGGTTTGCATTTCGCTTTATTAATGGATGTGTGAGAATGTGTGAAAGAACCTAAAAATGGCCAGCAAGTAGGAGTTTTGTACACAAATCAAACAGATTTCTTACTTACCATCATGTTACTCAGTATTATGAGCAAAACCCCCTAAACACAAGCTTTTTTTGCTCTTCTTATATGTTTTCATTGAGTTCATTTTTTATTGAGCTAATTATAGTCTATAACTGTACCAGAAATCTTGCTTTTTTTTTAAACCATTCTATGTCAATTAAATCATTTTAACTTGGGGGGAATGTCGGCTGCTCTGCAGTCTGCACAATGTTACGTATTTCAGGCTTTATCATCCTTGAGTAGAACATTTGGTCACCCTGAACAATGATGAAACCTGACCCATCACGCACACACACACACACACTTATAAATGCACACAAAGTGTTCCCATATTCATTAAAAATTTAACTTCATTATATTACCCTCTCAATAGTCCTTTTTACAAATTAAATCATTTACCAACTCAACTCCACCCACAGAATGCAGACATTACACTACACCCTAAAAATATGTAGTAACTATTTTTGATAAAATGTTCTCAATTGGTTTGAAATTTTACTTCATATGGTCATGCTTTCAATTAAATTAACTCAATAATTAATATTTAACAGATACAGTTGAGTACATGCAGTGTGCAGTTTAAAACCTAGGTCTGTTTATAACAAAAAGTTATGTCTCGGTTTCACTTTTTTAATTTCATTTTTATTTTAATCAAACAAACATTTCAAAATAAAATGAAATCTAAAAAAACAGTGAATACTTAATGCATGGATGGATAGATGATAAAAGGACAGGCAGACACACTTCAAATGCCTATGATTCTGACAAAGCTTTATACATTTTATGATCAAAATATTTTCTATATACAGTCTTAGAGCGTAATTTTACTCCATCTCAGCTGTCCAATTATTTTTTGTGAATCATCCGTGTAATTATGCTGTTAAACAAGATTAATACACTGTAAAAAATGTCTGTAGAAATTACTATATTAGTGGCAGCTGTTTGTAACTTACTGTAGATTTACATTTATGTAATTTAATGGCAACCATTTTTTCAGAGATAAATGAACATTAAACATCAACAAGTCTTTATCTTTGCAGAAAATTGTAAAATAACCACCAAATATAAAGCATTCTGGGAACTTAAATGAGAAAAAAAGAAAAAGGTTGAGGATTTCTGGCTTCCAGAATGCTTTGCATGAGGTGGTAATTTTATAGCTTTTTTCTATAAAGATTTGTTAATGTTTAATGTTCATTTATCTTTGAAAAAAAACTTTTGCCAATAAATTATATGTACATAAATCTACAGTAAGTTACTGACAGTTAGCTGCATAACTACAGCAAATTTGTTAACAGTGTATGTTTGCCTGGAAATGGCTAATTTCTTAATTTACTCCTGATGAAACGAAGGATGTTACGGTTGTATCGCAAGTGTGTATCATCTCAGACCGGAGGATGTCCTAATACAGTCGTGTTTTAGTGTGCCGTTTTTAAACCCGCTCTTTGACATAATCCATTACCAAATATCCAAATATGGCATGGTCAACTATATGTACTGTATTCATTGTCTATGAACTAACCATGTTCATTTATTCCATTAAAAAATGACATTGTAGTTGTTGCAAGATTACTACTATATTCTTATTTCTTAGTAAAAATATGTGAAATGAAGATGAATTTGTATCAGTTTATTAGAAGTTGCATGCTTGCAGGCTGCCACCACCCACTGCTGATTCATTATCAAGCGTTCATTGACTTAGAGGAAATGATTTAAGATGTTGAAAATAGAGACATGCAATGTACCTTAAGGACTAGGGTGTGAGAAATAGTGAAGTAATGTAACAATGTTTTTGTCCATGTGTTATTGTAAAAGGAAATGATATCAAATCTAATGATTGCATGTAGGGTATATATTTATCTAGATTATTTATGTGTGACAAAAATAATTGCTCATATCTCAAAATGCCAGAAACCCACAGATGCACTGAAGCCCAAAGAGAAATTAAGAAATTTGATGGTATCTGCATTAATACTTATACAGTATCATACCCTTACTTCCTAAGTATAGGCAACAATTCTTAGACAGTACAAAAAGAGGAAAAAACCAGCTGATAGCTTCCAGGGATAAATTGTATGCCCATATATGGATTTGGAGTAATAGATAGCCCCTGGGTACAAAACTGCTTCGATCACTCTCAACCAAAATTCGTCATCACCTTTATTACTGTCAGCTTTTGGGGGCTTTCCTTTTTATGAAAATATAGGAAGCTTGTGCAATAAGCCTGCTTACCTGGCACCTTTTCAACCCATGGTTTTCCAAAGATTTTTAAACAGTGTGAATACTGACTGTTCAAACACTAAGGTACAGAGCAACAAACGTGAAATATTCTGGCAATCATTATGTCCATCCCCTTAATTCACAATGTAAATGTTTCTATAATTCAAAATAAAATATTAAAATACTTATTTTACCACGGAACACAAATTAACATACCAATATGATATTTTCTTTAAGAAACATTTATCAACTGTGCAGAAATAAATCATCAACAAATTTTCATTATCAATTCCTAACCTTAGAAACTTTTGGCTCCAATTGTTAATGTGATAAGTATAAAGTTTCACATTAACCAGGATATTATTTTACTGCTGATTTTATTAGGGTTAGTTAAAAAAGGGATAATAGTTACAATAGATTATTAAAAATACTAGATTAAAACAATTGTCATCAAGCCCATTGTGGGTTTGCTGGAAAGCACCTTTTTTTAATGGTTAAATGCAAAAATACTTTTAACAGGAAAGCTCTAGTGGGAGTTAAAAAATGACATATAGGATGTGGAAGGGGGGTGGTTAGGTTGGGTGACTAACTCTTGTAGACCACATAAATAGTGCCTCAAAGGCACAAGAGAAGGCAGACAAATCAAGAGAAGAAACACAACCAGAGGCCATTTATCTTCAGCAGATTTTTACAAGGGCTGTTTCTGGAAGACTTGCTGCAGCGTTGATTCCTTTCTTGTCAAATTTCACTTTGTTTTGTGACTTGAAGGTCTAAACATGAGACTTGGAGTCCTGGCGTTGCTGGTTCTTGGAACCTTCTCATTGAACGTGTGGTGTGTGCCACTACAATCTGTGTTTGTGACATTCCCTGGGGATGTGATCAAGAACATGACAGATATTGATCTGGCAGATGTAAGTATACCAAATTTTATTTCTAGTTAAAGAATCATAAGCATTGTTCCTATGACGATAATATTTTGTTTTTATATTTTTTTTACAGTTGAATATAAATGAAATGCACTACTTGAAATGTATTATTCTGTATAAATTAAATTTGATTATATGTTTTGCTGCAGGCATACCTGAAGCGTTATGGTTACATAGATGTCCAGCAGAAGAGCGGGCTGCAGGCAGTTGCCTCCACTTCTAAAGCTCTGAAAATGCTCCAGAACAAGCTTGGGCTGGAGGAGACAGGGGAACTCGACTCACCTACGATTGATGCTATGAAACAGCCCCGCTGTGGTGTCCCAGATATCCGCAACTATCAGACCTTTGAAGGGGACCTGAAATGGGACCGCAATGAGGTTACATACAGGTGAAATATTAACTATAGGATCAAAAATTATATTACAGCATAAACGTGAATACTAACCAAACACATTAAAAACCAATTACAATGAAAAAAAACATTTAAAATGCCTTAGTCAACCTAATAACAATAGATTATACCAATAAGTAAGATCAAAACAGATCCCTAAAATTACACTTTTTATTGCACTGAATTTAAATTGAATTGAAATGGCAACAAACAGGTTCTAATACATTGCATTTAACTGATTTGTAGGATTTTGAACTATTCTCCGGACATGGAAGCTTCTTTGATCGATGATGCATTTGCTAGAGCTTTCAAGGTGTGGAGTGACGTCACCCCTCTGACATTTACACGCCTCCACGACGGCATCGCTGACATCATGATATCCTTTGGGAAAGGAGGTGAGTTCATTTATTCTGTCTTGTCAAGATTGATCCCCAGAAGGGAAAAATCCTCCTCAAAGGCAGACTTAATAATATAGTACGTGGAGGGTAAACTGTAGATTTAGTTATTGACTTTATTCAAATGTTGTGCACGATTATATGGACTGACTTATTCAATCGCAATATAATATGCTGAATAAAGCCAGCACCCTTAAAGATATAGCATGAGAAATAGTTTTGCTGTGTGTATTTGGATTTACAACGATACTCTCTTCATATGTAGTCAAAGAGAACCTTCTGAGAGGTTTTGAACGTGTTGCTATTTTTGTTTAAGATCACGGTGATCCTTACCCATTTGATGGCAAAGACGGGCTGCTGGCTCATGCTTATCCTCCTGGTAAAGGAGTTCAAGGGGATGCCCACTTTGATGATGATGAACACTGGACCCTTGGAAATGGACCAGGTATGGGTTTGATTTACTCCCTCTTATATTCATTAAGACCCTTTAGTTTATAAATAAAAGTATTGTTTTTCTATCCTTTTTGGACTGTATAGTAAAGCAATAGCTCCCTCTACAGTGTAATGTAAATATTGACAGAATAAGCATGATTTGAGATTTGAGGTTTTAAGACAGTATTTATGTGTCCTCTTTAGCCATTCAGACTCGCTATGGTAATGCAGAGGGTGCCATGTGTCACTTCCCGTTTGAGTTTGAAGGACAGTCCTACTCCACCTGCACCACTGATGGCCGCACAGATGGCCTCCCCTGGTGCTCCACCACTCCAAACTACGGCAAAGACAAAAAATATGGCTTCTGTCCAAGTGAGCGTAAGTACTCACAAATCTGATTTCTTGCCACTCATTATGAATGAATATCAGAGAACCTTAAGACAGCTTTTGATCTTATGTGCATGCCTAACATTCTGTCTTTATTCAAACAGTTCTCTTCACCTTTGATGGGAACAGCAATGAGGCACCATGTGTCTTCCCCTTTGTGTTTGAAGACAAAAAATATGACTCATGCACCACAGAAGGGCGGAATGATGGGTATCGCTGGTGTGCCACTACTGCTAATTTTGACAAAGATAAGAAATATGGATTCTGCCCTAACAGAGGTGAGCAACTCTCACAATGTCAAACCCTTTATCACAGAAACATTGGTGGAGTTGCTTTTGTCTACAGCACAGAATATCTCAAATGTTTCCTTGTTCACCTTACAGACACAGCTGTGATTGGTGGAAATTCAGAGGGAGAACCATGCCAGTTTCCCTTCACCTTTGAGGAAAAGACATACACTTCGTGCACAAGTGAGGGCCGGAGCGATGGAAAACTCTGGTGTGCAACTACCAGCAGCTATGACAAAGATAAAAAATGGGGATTTTGCTCTGATAGAGGTGAGTGTGTTGATCATCTCCTTCAGACACAATACATATGTGAGATGTTAGCAGACATGCGTGACCAGAATGATACTAATTCCTTTCATAGGATACAGTCTGTTCCTGGTGGCTGCCCATGAGTTTGGACATGCACTTGGCCTGGACCACTCTAAAGTCAGAGATGCGCTGATGTTTCCCATGTACAAATATGTAGAGGATTTCTCCCTGAACAGTGATGATATTGAGGGCATTCAATATCTATATGGTATTTATTCAATGATAAATTTCGATTGATAAATATTTTATTTATTTTTTGTCTTAAAACCAAGAGTCCCCTTTCTTGCATTATATCTGAAGTTTAATTAAATGATTTTCTTTTAGGACCTAAAACAGGCCCTACCCCTGCTCCCCCACAACCCAAGACAACCACTTCCTCTCCAACTGATCCCACCCCAGATGAGACCACTGTTTCTACCACAACACATGTAGTCCCTTCACAGGATGCATGCCAGATCATTGAATTTGACAGCATCACTGATATTCAGAAGGAGCTTCACTTCTTCAAGAATGGGTACGAGACAATATTCAAGAAGACCTTTAAAGAATAATATGAAAATACTAATTTCAGACTAATATGAGAAAGAAACATACAAACTTGGAAAGGTGTATATGTTGAAATATTAGGAAATAGGATCTTTCTCTTAAATTGCATAAATACTCATTAAGCAAGTCCTAAATAATGTTTCTGAATTCCGTCTAACAACAAAGGCACTACTGGAAGATCACAAAATCTGGAGAACGCAAAGGTCCATTCCTGATATCTGAGAAATGGCCTGGCCTGCCAGCTGTCATTAATACTGCCTTTGAGGATCACCTCACTAAAAAGCTCTACTTCTTCGCAGGTAGATAACCAGCTTGAGACATATAGCCATAATTACTAAATACTGAATTCATACTTATGTGTTTTTAATCTTATGCACACAGGCAAACAGTTCTGGGTGTATACTGGAAAAGACGTGCTTGGACCACGTAAAATTGAGAAACTCGGCCTACCAAGCACCCTAGAAAGAGTGGAAGGAGCAGTGCAGAGAGGAAAAGGCAAGGTGCTCCTGTTTAGTGGCGAGAACTTTTGGAGGTGAGTTAGCTTTAAGAAGGCTTTATGTACCTCAAGCATGATTTTTGGGGCTGTATGTTGGTGTTCTAAGTATTGTCTTTGATGTATTTTCTCAGACTGGATGTGAAAACTCAGTTGATAGACCCAGGGTATCCTCGAGTCACTGAATTAGCTTTTGGTGGAGTGCCCATTGATTCACATGATGTGTTTCTCTACAAAGGTAGGTCTGATAAATAAATAAATAAATAAAAAATGCCTTGTCCATCACAAACACTAAAGAACAATCGTCCTTTCTCAGACCATTAAATGTAAATGATTATGAATAAATGATTCAATGTTTTTACAGCATTATATTTTCTGCTTATCACATTCAATGCAACTAACACTTGCTCCTCATATATACTTTCAGGATTCTTTTACTTTTGCCGACAAAGTTTCTACTGGAGAATGAACGCCAAAAGGCAGGTTGACCGTGTTGGACATGTGAAGTTAGACCTCCTGAAATGCTAAGGCCTGCAGTTGTTCCTCGCAGTAAACACGTCTAGCTTGATGACAGACAAATTTTTAATAGGGAAACCATTTTTTTTCTTCAGTGAAAGTGTAGTGAGGAAGACCCAGAATGTATTAAATGTAAAGTCTCCGTTATGGGGATTTTGACTTTCACTAGTATAGGAGAAGAACAGTTTTAACACTGAAATTATCGCTGGCACATGACACAGGATGTATGTCATATTTGTATTTCAGTGTGAAGATGGTCTTATAATTTATTTTATGCCTACTATAATACTGCTTTGGTCATGATGGTTCTTTCCAGATAGTTAAGAGAAAGAATGCTCCTGTTTGCCTATAAGAAACTATAATGAAGCAATGCCAAGCGAACCCTGAGGATTAACTTTGTGTTTGTGAATGTATGAGTGCCGCTTATGAGCAACAATGCATATTCAATGTGATCTAACTCAAATGTTTTCCAATGCAAAGGATTATTTTTAGCCTAGAGCTAATTTTAAGATATTAAACCCATATTTTTGGCGTATTGTCAAAATCATTTGCCTGGTGTAAATGTTAATATTATTAATTTAATGTTCCTCTTTTCTCTTATTTATACATTTGTGTTTGCTTGATGCAATGTTTATGTTTACTTAATAAATTTGTAAACAAGACTATTTATTCCTGTGCAGTTGCTGTTTTATTAGAGCACGACACAAACTAATTTTGTAAACTAACTACAAGATGCCAATATACATATGATACGAGACAATTTATAACTTGATCGTATTTATTTCAGAGTGATAGCAGTTACAATGATTCAAAGAAACATACACATTTAAAAAAATAGGCCCACTCGTTGATACCAAGTCACTTTACTAACCGAATATATCGTATTCGGAGCAAAAACTATTTACTTAATAAAGCACTAACGTAACAAATAAAACTAAACGATTCTCTCCAGTATTAATCCGCGTGTCACTCTCGGTGCAATAGTCCTCCGTTTCACCACATTATTTCACAAAATAGTAAAAACAGACAACTGATGTTAATATGTATTATCTCCAACAAAAATATGAATCGATCCGGAAACATTATCAACCACATCAAGAATTCGATCGCTCGTCTTTTCTCTTTGACAGATAAATGAGTTCCGGCCACCTATGAGGACAGGAAGCGAGGAGACGTTGATGGCGCCCGACTAGAAACCAGTAGCAGCTAATCGCTTTCAAATATCTTTTTTATTTCGTCTTATTCGCCACCACGAGGACTAAAACGGTTATCAACACACGGTAAGAAAAATATTCCAACTCTAAATATTAGAAACAAAACTTCTTAATTATAAGTATTTGCATGATGGGCAAGAGAAAAACATTCGGGCATACTAGCTGTTCCCTGCTCGCTTAGGCCCTCGAGGTCCCCGAGCGGTTCTTCATATCGCCTGAGCGGAAAAAACTCAACTGCGGGAGGGAAAATGGCGCTCCGCGAGCAGGCAGGACGAAGGGCAGCACAAACACGCGTATAATAGAGAGAGGTTGAGACGTGAACAATAGCCACATAGCTCCTGTGAGGGTAGTTGTGTAGTTAGATGTGAAGTAGTGTAATATGTTCTCCTTTGAATAGTTGCATAAGATTTTAAGTTACTCGGTGTTCATTTTAGCCTTATACCAGCGCCTTGTACAAACTCAAGCTGTTGTCCTTGAGAAGTTTGAACCGTGAAGCAAATGTTATGCCATAATCCCCGCAACACTAAAGCAGGGTGGGATATGCACTACTTAAATTGTGTAAATGAGTTAATGAAATCAAGTTTCGATTACGTTTAAATGTACAATGTTGGCGGGGTCGGGTTGTGTTAGCCTAACGTGCAATCCGTGCTTAAATGTGATCGAGAAATCCACCATAAAACATATATTTATGCGTACAGTATGCACAAACACACTGACATGTGAATTAAACCTACCGCGGTGTATATTCAACATCGTGTTCCCACTGTGTTCTTTTGAAGTGGTCGGTATCGTTTCTCAACGCACTAAATGCAGTTCCCCCAGTGACTGATTTTACTCAACCCCATAGAAAACCCCATTATGACGCAACAATGTTATTATCATAATATTTTAGTATTATAAAGTACGATTATTACATGATTTGCTTATACCACTTCACTACATAAGAATGTTTAACACACTGAAAAGGGTCCTTTTAGTTAACAGTTAGAGCATATGTACTTCCCCTATAGCTAACTGGGTCACACTACCAGTAAATACAATGTTGTGTAGATACATATTTCACTCTATAAACATGAAAAGAAAACATGTGACCAAGTAGGTCTTCTGTATGACTGAATCATAAAGACAGTGTGCCACAGAACTAAGATGGATTCTGAGGACATGGAGGTTGAAAGCAGCAGTGATGTTGGGCATTCTGGGATGGAGGAGCCATCAGAGAGTGGGATGGGAATGGAATCTTCAGAAGCCATGTCTGCTGATAGCAGTGATGCGGCTACAGCTCAGGCCCCAGAATCGGACTGCCATGTTGGACAGAGTTCTGAGGGAATTGTGGTAAGAAAGGCACTATGGACATATCTGTAGCTCTATATGAAAACAATATGTGCATCCAGTTTTTAATATAAATGTGCGTTGTAGGTCTTTATCCCAGAGACAAGCTCTAGCACCGATGTGCGAAGGGTTCATCTACCTGACTCGTCTTCCGTCGCCCAGTCAACCAGCGTGTCCAGCGTCTCCACGGTGACACAGTCAGTCCTGGTGTCAGAGTCGGTCCAGGTGATGGTGCATTCCAGCGCTGTGTCTGAAGGAGGAATGATGGTTTCTGATTCGACTGCCTCCACCTCTTCAGATCTCGGTTCGGCCATTGACAAGATCATTGAGTCCACTATTGGACCAGACATTATAAATGGTAAATATACATACTATGTTGTAATAAGAAAAAAAACTTTCCTTTAAACACACAAAGTTAGTCTATAGTTATTGTTGTTTTAAATGTTTATTCCATAGATTATGCAAATGCTGAGTATACTTTATTTATATATTGCAAATATTATGTATGCTGTTATATTGTTCATATAAATTATTTTACAGGATGTATTGCAGTTACGAGTGCTGAGGACGGCAGTGCAGAAACTACACAGTATCTGATACTCCAAGGACCGGATGATGGTACGAAACAATGAACTTAAAATGAAAAAGATAATTTATCCTCACCCTCTCGTTGCCTGAAAAAGGTATGATTTATTTTCTTCTGTGTAACTTCTTGTTTACTGTGCGTAGGAGCTCCAATGGTTGCTCAGATGTCTTCCTCTGCGCTTTCGAGTCGCATTGCCATTGAAGCCCTAGCTGATGGCCCCACCTCTACCTGTCTGGATCAACCTGGACACTCCGGTTACGGTGACCACGAAGATGGCAGCAGCAGTAGCTGCCCGGACCAGCCCCAGCGGTCCCAGTACATGGAGTGCAATGGAAGGGATGACCCAGATCAGACCAGGGAGGCCAGATACATTGAATGCTCTGGAGCAGAACCAGATCAGACCCCACTTCATTCTGACTACAGTGTGGCTGAGTGCAGCGGTATGAACAGTAGCCTTCAGAGATGCTCATTCCGTTCTTCCCGCTACGTTGTGGAGTGCAGTGACAGGTACTTGGAATGTGGCGCGGAGGAGGCAGAGCGTCCACAACATTCACGTTACATCGACAGCAGCATAGATGACAGGGAGCACGTCTCTGCCTCGGAGCAAGAGGCCGGTTTGGCAGAGGAGCCCCAACATTCTTACATGCTCCAGGGCTCACTGTATTCAGATGAGGGTGCTGTTCGGCACTCACTGTCTGATACGGTGGGTTCCCAGCTCGCCGATCAGATGGATTGCAACGATAGCTTAGCCGGGACATATATAAGTAGCAGCGGGACGTATTCCGGGCAACTAGAGGCTGTGGAGGTGCAGTCCGGGGTGGTGGATGAGCCAGGGAATAGAACCCCAAACCTGGCGGAGCTGGAGGAAATGATGGAGGTGGTGATCGTTCAACAGTTCAAGTGCAAGATGTGCCCATATAAAAGCATCTCCAAAGACACGCTTATCAACCACATGAGAGACAAACATTTTAGACAAGCAGGTAACCAAAAGGGTTTAAGTGCTGTTTTAATCTTGGACGAAAACATTTAATTGAAAGATATAAATTACCCCCGAATTTTTTTTTAATCTTTATCATGAAAGCAGGTCTCTTTTTGTTCTCTTGCCTTAAGGGATACTTCACCCAAAAATGAAAATTCTGTCATCATTTTCTCACTTCGAGTTGTTCCAAATCTGTATTAATGTCTTTGTTCTGATTAACACAGAGAAAAATATATTTGGAAGAATGCTTATAACCCGACAGATTTTGCCCCCATTTGACTACGATATTAGGGAAAAATACAATGGGAACTGTATGTTGTCCTACATTCTTCAAAATATCTTCTTTTGTGTTCAATAGAAAAAAAAATGACAAAGTAATTTTTCCTTCTATGGGAGTCAATGGGGGGCAAGATCCGTTCGGTTATAAGCATTCTTCCAAATATCTTTCTCTGTGTTCATCAGAACAAATAAACGTATACAGATTTGGAACAACTCGAAGGTGAGTAAATGATGATAGAATTTTCATTCTTGGTTGAAGTATACCTTTAAGAATGTATTTTCTTGCACTTAGGTGCTTCTCCCCCAAAGAAGCGTGGACGGGGTCGTCCACGAAAATCTGAAAGCAAGGCACATGCAGTAATCGAAGTTAAAAAGGAGGAGCCACCAGAAGAAGAAGATGATGACATAGTTGATGCAGGTGCCATTGATGATCCTGAAGGTCAGTAGAGTCGTTGCAGTTAAGTGTCATTCTCCGTAAGCTTAGAATTTTCTTTTTTATATATATTTTTCTTTTGCTTCTCAGCGGACAGTGATTATAAACCAGCTGATGAAGAGCCCAAGCCCAGATTAGCTGCTAATCATTGCAAACCTCCTCCTACCTGTTCTTCTTCATCTTCCTCTACCTCACGAAGACGGCCCCGCAGGATGGTTGGTCCACCTCGCAAATTCCTCAGTTACTCAGGTCAGCAATAAGAAAACCTTTTCTGATTTCCATGTTTTTCAGGCCACAGAATAAAGTATACACCGTTTAACAACATTTTGTTTAATAGTATAACAACATCCATCTGAATTAGTATACCCTGTAATTTATATTGTGCTCTAACATTTTTAACTGTGTATGCAACAGAGACACCAGAAGGGTCTCAACCCGGCAATGCAGCAGAGCCTCAAACTCCTGAAGAGGCAAGTTCATCTGGATTGGAGGATGGAACTCCGTTATCCAATGGGACTGTAGCTGAGCCAGGTGTCAGCCAATCAGATTCAGAAAACAAAGATCCATCATCAAACACAGGCACAGATGATGCAGATTTTTTGCCACGGAAAAGAGGACGTCCTTCTAAACGTTTCCTCCAAAAGAAGTACAAAAAGTACATGAATCGCAAGTACGTGATGGCTATACACAAAATCATTTAACCTTAAATGCAACCAAATCTTTTGTATTGTCAAAACCAAAAGTCAAATATGTACTTTTATCCTTGTTAAAGTAAATACTACAGAACTCTCAAGCCTCTGCTAAGGCCTCATAACTGCTGGATATGTGGCTCCCGCTTTCTGTCGCAAGAGGATCTCAGATTCCATGTGGATTCTCATGAGGGCAAGGACCCTGAACGTTTCAAGTGCCTGCAGTGCAGCTACCGCTGCAAGCGTTGGTCCTCACTGAAGGTAACCAGAGCCTCTTGTCTGCGGATCTGGCATCTATCTGAAATTTCTTGTTTTAGTTATGTGTAAAGAATTAGTTCTATCAATAAAACATAATTTCTTTACTTTCTATTTATACTTATAAGAAGCTTTCCTGTAGCTCAGTGGTAAGAGCATTGCGTTAACAATGCAAGGTTGTGAGTTCGATCTCAGGGGATTGCAAATACCTATGTAAAATGTATCGGATAAAGCAATGTAAGTCGCTTTGGATAAAAGCGTCTGCCAAATGCATAAATGTAAATGTAAATGTAAAACCCCAAATGCCTTCTAACTGGATTATACTGTATGTGTCCTACAGGAGCACATGTTCAACCATGAAGGTTCAAAACCGTATAAGTGTGAGGTTTGCGATTACTCCAGCGTGTATAAGAAGGATGTGATTCGGCACTCAGCAGTCCACAACAAAAACAAGTAAGTCATCTTTATTTTTGAAACAATTTGCTGTTAAAACTTGTATTTTATGCATATTTATGTTAATAAATATAACAAATACAGTGGCAATATTTAACGTTCCTTTTTTCTTTTCTATTCCTATTTAGGAGTCGAAAAATAGATGTGGTAAGAGTCCAGTCATTATGTAACAAACTGTAATTATGTCCCCTGTCTTGTGTTAAAGGGATAGTTTACACAAAAATGAAAAGTCTGGAATCATTTATTTACCCTCAGATTGTTCCAAACCTGTATACATTTCTTTGTTCTGCTAAACACAAAGGAAATTATTTGGAAGAACATCACTAACCACACAAATCTCATCCCCCACTGACACCCATTGTGTTTACTTAGTAAATAATGACTGAATTTGCATTTTTGGGTCAACTTTCCCTTAAACGGGGGATTTTCTTGCGGCAAATGTCTTGTGTTGATCTTTCTCAGGTTCCCAGAATGTCTGAGTTTCCGTGTCCCATCTGCCGCCGTGTGTACCCCATGCAGAAACGTCTCACGCAGCACATGAAGTCCCACAGCACAGATAAACCTCACATGTGCGACAAGGTGGGATCACCTTTTTAAGTTTTTGGCACTGCAGCAAAGTATCCAAATAATAGTTCTGATGGATCAAACTAGATGTTATAAACTGATTCTAGATTATATTTGTTTTTCAGTGCGGGAAATCCTTCAAGAAACGCTACACTTTCAAAATGCATCTTCTCACGCATATACAGAATTGCGGCAACAGTTTGTAAGTGAGATGTTAGATCTTGGAACATTATGGACGTGTCATGATGATAACAACTCATCCAACAAGATTCTTTTATCATGTTTTCAGGTTTAAATGTGAGTTCTGCGAATACATCTGCAACGACAAGAAGCACTTGCTCAACCACCAGCTGTCTCATACAAATGACAAACCTTTCAAATGTGAGGAGTGCAAATACTCCACGAGTAAAGAGGAGTTCCTGGTGTCGCACATTGCCATCAAACACACAGGTAATGTCACAGTTACGATAACAGATTTACCTGAATTAAAAGACCTGCGTATGAAAATACTGTACGTTCTTCAAACATATATCTTGGTGAGAAGATTTCCATGCTGCCTTTGTTCAGGTGAAAAGCCTTTCTCCTGTGACATGTGCCACTTCACGACCAGACACAGGAAGAACCTGCGGCTACATATCCAGTGTCGTCATCCCGAGACTTTTGAAGAGTGGAATCAGACGCACCCGGAGGAGCCCATCCGTCGGCGTCAGAGACCCGCTTTCACCGTGCAGCAGATCGAAGAGCTTCGATTGCAGCACGAAACACAGGGGCTTCAGGGAACAGTGGTGAGTTGGGCTCCCATATGTCTCCTTTCAAATCATCAATAATCCACAATCACATAAGTATGTACATTCTGGACTTAGACATCATTTTGATATCTTTTTCTTTAACCAAAGGTCTCAGTAGACCCCATCACTCTCCAGACAATGGAGTCCATGGGAAATACATCTGTATCCCAAGATGCGCTGGGTAACACTACCATCATCTATGAGCAAGGTTAGGAAAAGATTCTTTCAGGCTGAACTCAGTTCAGTAACTCGGATGAAATGAAACATGTATTTATTTTATCTTTATGTTGCAATATTACTATTTAAATGGATCATTCACCCAAAAATAAAAAAATATATCATCATTTACTCACCCTCGAGTTGTTTCAAATCTGTTTAAATGTCATTGTTCTGATGCACACAGAGAAAGATATTTGGAAGATGCTTGGAACCAAACACTTCTGGTAACCATTGACTACCATAGTAGGAAAAAATATAATGGTAGTCAAAAGTGCCCAAGAACTGTTTACTTTCTTACATTCTTCATAATATCTTCTTTTGTGTTCATCAGAACCAAGACATTTATAAAGCCATTTTTACTACAATAGTAGTCAATGGCGGCCAAGAACTTCCAAATATCTTTCTCTGTGTTCATCAGAACATAGAAATGTATACAGATTTGGAACAACTTGAGGGCGAGGAAATGAAGACAGAATTTTCATTTTGGGTGAACAGTACCTTATGCGACACTACACTAAGTTTCATACACTAAATTTCATAATTTCATCTGTTTTACAGCCCAGTCGACAGACCTCTCAGCACAAAATGCTTTAGATCTACTGCTAAACATGAGTAATGCCAGAGAACTACAGGTATTGTCCCGACCAATAGACCTTTTTTTAATATAATTATAGAATAATTTGAAAAATGCCTCATACATATCCATGTGTAAAAATCTCCTCTTAGGTGGCTGTTCTAAAAACAGACGGCAAGACTCTGGAGACGGGCACGTGGTCCACAGCTAGCTCTGGGGGTCAGGGGTCATCCTTGCAGTCTCAGAAGATTGTGACCTTCCATGTGTCAGAAAACGGTGACACCCTGGTGCAGGAGGCGTTCGAGACGGCCACCGGGACCGTGGAGCAAGAGGAGGCCGCCGGTGTTTCGCAAATCGGCATAGAGACATATGAGACGACAGATTTCAGTGTGGTGGAACAGGCGTCTGAGGAGATTCCAGACCAAGAAGCACCACACAGGTACTGCTCTGGTCAGAAGTATTTTTTTAATTGTCATGGTGCAGATAAACACCCTTATAGAATAGTTGCGTTAACAGCCCCCAGGTCATGTGTTTGATTCTCATGTGACAAATGAACATGGAATCACTTAAAATGTAATGTAATACTTGTGACAGCAGTTTAGAGGAACCCTCAGCAGAGCCTCAGGTAATGGAAGTAAGCACAGAATCTTTGTCAATCTCTACACCTCTGAAGGAGAACAAAGAGAAGTTTTACCTGAGCTCAGAAGAAGTCCTTCAGCAGGTTGAGGTGAGAATTGTTTCTTCACATGGGAAACCACTGTGGAACCTCCCAATGGATAGCACAAGAAATTCATTGATTTCCCTTCTGTAGCTGAGCAGTGAAGCTCCAGGCTCCCCCTCCCTGTGTCCATCACCTCTTCAGCAGCTCAGTCACAAACGCTTCTCCTGTCGGATATGCATGGAGACTTTCCAGGGCCGCTCGGACATGGAGAACCACAGGAGGGCGCACATAGACCCTAAAACATTTAAGTGCCCTGACTGTGAATTCACAGCTCCCTCTTGGCAAGAGGTCAAGGTATGACTTTTAAATTATTCTGTTTTATTTATTAATTGATGGAGTACATCGGACGTAACTACATTGTCACTCTGATCAGGGTTATAAATATGTTTTATCATTTTAGGCTCACATGGCCATGCACGCATATTTGAGGCCTCATAAATGCACTAGCTGCAGTTTCGCCTCCAAAAACAAGAAGGACCTGAGACGTCACATGATGACGCACACCAACGAGAAGCCTTTTGCCTGTCAGATGTGCGGACAGAGGTAAGGGGATCAACGAGAACACACACACATACTCACACACCTGCAGCTTCTCAGTACTGAATTTGTCCTGTAGGTTTAACCGAAACGGTCACCTGAAGTTCCACATGGAGAGGCTTCACAGTCAGGAACCTTCGCCTCGCAAAGCCCACTCTGTTTCCTCGCAGCAGACCATCATCGTCAATAGTGATGAAGAGGCTTTAGCAACACTACAGAGTGAGTTCTAAGGGCTATCTTCTTACCTCGTAAAGGAAAAGTTCCCCCAAAAAAGAAAATTCTCTCATAATTTACTCACTCTCGTCTCATCCAATCCAAGGTCCATTTGACTTCAGCTAAACACAGACTTAGGTATAAGATAATGTATATAAGAAAACCCTCCGTTTTTGTTCAGATTAAGAAGGACGGTCATACATCAGAGATGGCACGAGAGTCCGTAAATAAGAGAATTCTCAATTTCAACAGTTTGATGGGTTTCATCCCTATACAAATTATTTCACTTTTCATGTTACTTTTTTTGTATTGAAGTTATTTGTTTTAATTCTTGTTCTCTATGTGTGGGTGTTCCAGATCTGCAGGCGGGTCAGACACTGATCAGTCCAGAGAGGTTGCAGCAGGCTTTGGGTCAGGAGCACATTATTGTAGCCCAAGATCAGACGCTTTCTGACCAGGTCTAGCACAATAACCCACAGCACTTACACATTCCCGTTCACACCTGTGAACTTCTCTTTTATATTTACATAGATTACTTGACTTTAAATTACCCTTTAGTTATCATTCTTGGTGTGAAAGCCGCTGATCAGCTTCAGAAGGAGCTTATGATGGTTTTCCTATCAACCAATCACGGATTTTTTGGGGAATCTTAGAAAAGTTTTGTTTAAATATATGTTATAGGTTTTGCTCATTTATCAGGCTTCATGCAGATTTGGCTTGGACTGATGTGATGCTGGACTTGATTTTAATGAAATGTTTGTTTGTCAGGAGGAGGCGACATATATTCAGCAGATCACAACAGTAGATGGTCAGACGGTACAGCACTTAATGTCTGGAGACAATCAGGTCACTGAGGTACAGCTACTTTTTTTAAAGATTATTGATTGTTAAAATTACAAACGACCTGCTAATAGCATCAGATAAAGGTAACCTCTCACTCCTAGTCCTGCTTGACCTTAGTGCTGCGTTCGATACTGTAGAGTAGACCATAACATACTTTTAGATCGCTTACACAATTATACCGTTATTCAAGGACAGGCAGTACAATGGTTAAGATCTTACTTATCAGACATATATCAATTTGCCCATTTAAATGTGAAATCATCAAATCTAACGCAAGTAAATTATGGATTACCTCAGGGATCGGTTTTAGGACCCTTGCTATTCTCCAAATATATGCTGCCTAGTGACAACAATATTAATAGAAAACATGGAATTACTTTCCACTGTTATGCAGATGATATTCAGCTAAATATCTCATCAAGACCAGATGATTCCTTCCAGCTATCCAAATTGGCAGAGTGCATCAAAGATATAAAACATTGGATGACTAGTAATTTCCTTCTTTTAAATTCTAATAAAACAGAAATATTACTTATCCTGACCAAAGACACGTAAACAGAATATTTTGGATTATAACCTGCAAATTGAAGGTTTGCAGGTTAAAACAAATTGATAAATTGTTCCTGACAAATTGAAGGCTGCACAGTTCCTCCAACAAATACATTTAAAGAGCTTGGTGTTGTATTAGACAGCAACCTGTTGTTTGGAAATCACATCTCAAATGTCACAAAAACAGCCTTCTTCAACCTTAGAAATGTTGCCAAATTACGAAATATTCTATGTGTTGCTGACGCAGAGAAGCTTATTCATGCATTTGTGACCACAAGACGTGACTACTGTAAAGCTCTACTTAGTGGTTGTTCTGCATCATCAATAAACAAACTACAGTAATTTCAGAATGCAGCTGCCAGAGTTCTAACCAGGTCCAGAAAATAACACCGATGTTATCATCCCTTCATTGGTTACTCATTAAGTATTTTATAGGCTTTAAAGTTGTTCAAATAAATCTTAAATCTGATGGACTGCGAGGATGATCAATGCAAATTTCATTTTGATCTGTTCCTCTGCCATGTTTTCTCAGGTCCAGTATATAATCTCTCAGGACGGAGTTCAGCACTTAATCCCACGGGAATATGTTGTGGTTTCTGATGGAAATCATATTCAGGTTGGTCTATGCACTTTACAACAGGACATGGATGCAAATCCTTTTTAAAGTATTTTCAAGGAACAGGCCCTGCTGCTCTGTAACCTTAGGCTGAAAAGCATAAAGAATATTGTTTAAAATCTAGACGTTACGTTTGATAAGATTATGATCAATTCTCATTGTGTTTTTCAGATGGAGGATGGACAGATTGCTCACATTCAGTATGAGCATGATGGGACGTTTCTGCAGGAGCAGCAGGTTGACCTCAATATATATGTTTATAATGTCTAGTCTTGCACTATATACACTACTGGATTATCTACACTGTGTCCGTGTTAGAATCACATCAAAATAAGATCTCAATAAATGTTTTGCAGCTAATAAAACAACCTCTAGAGCTAACACAAAACCTTCTTAGTTTACATTAAAATGTATGTATAATCTCAAAACCTGTTTCATGATTAACTCTCATGTGTTTTATTTTAGATTGCTCTGTCTCATGATGGACAGATCCAGTATGTCCCCATCACAACAGAACAGCATGTTGTCGCCCCTGAAGACCTGGAGGCAGTGGCCCATTCTGCCGTCACCGGTATAACCGTTCTCCTTCTTTGACCTTTCGATTTTTAATCTGTTTTGATCGCCCACAGTAGCAAAAACAAATGTTATGCAACTAGTATTTAGTAATATAGGAAAGTCAGTATCAACATGTAAACAACCAATTTGTGTGTATGGGTAGCTGTTGCAGATGCAGCCATGGCTCAGGGACAGACGGTTTACACAGAGGCCACACCTGAACAACTGGAACAACTGCAACAACAAGGCATCCAGTATGATGTCATTACTTTTACTGAGGAGTAGAAATTACACACATAATTATACACATTCATCATCAACACACACACTCACAGTATCTCCAGTGGACCCGATAACGTCAGCTAGAGTATACAACACAAAGCTGATTCACTGATTCAGACGTTTGTTTCTTCAGAATTGTTTAGTAACAGGGTGAATGTACATTAAAAGCACGCTGCGAATTTCACAAATAATGCCTGTACATATTTAACGCAGTTTATCTTTGCATGCCTACGGTGTTTTGCTTTGTAAAGGAACAGAACAGCATCTTGTACAAAAAATCTGTATTTAATTCTACATTTGCTTTGATGTACGGAAGCAGATGCTACACCTCTTCGAATGAAACAAAAAGTTGAAAAAAACATGCGGATTGAGGATTTAGTTTATTTGTGATACGGATCCTAGCTGCATTGCTTGTACAAAATGTTTATTATTGGTTTCTTTTTATGTGAACCATATTGTTTCATCGTTAGGTTTCCAGTTTTTTAAAGATACCTTTGTTTCAGACGGATAGAGAATGGTTAAGTACATACCAAATAAATTACAATATGAGCTTTTACAAGTATTTCTGCTTTTCATTAAATTGAGTACAGCAATACAAATGTTCTGACAATCTACAATAAGTTTATTGAGTGGTTGTGCACAATTCAAGGGAAGATAAAAGAATGTAATTATGTATTGCATACTAAACATTAAAGAAAAAGTCTGTATTAGACACAATTTAAGGTCTCCCGACAGTGTCCGTTTCATTCTTTCAATTTCCACTCACTTTCTTATTTGACTTTACAGTGATAAATAATTATGGGAGGCCAGAAAAGTTTTCAAATTCATAAGTTTTTATTTTGTTATGGGTTACAGGATGATAAATGTTTGAAAAATACGATTTTGAAAGGTCTGGGAGTAATACACTTCTCTCACTGTCAGATCTTTGTCATGGGTTTTATATTTATAGTTCCTCATTTTGATGAGGAGCAGAGCAACACATGTTGATGCGTGAACTCTGTCGTGTTTGAATTAGAAGAGGAAAATGAAGCTCGTTTTCTTTCTTCTTGTCTTCCTAGAGAATGGTAAGAACGATTCCTTATTTTCTGAAAGAAGCATGTGCGGATAAATTGGACATTATATTCAAACTATTTATTCCCATATGTAAATTTAATACTGGAGTTGCAGTCTATTTCTGCTAAATTTAAAAAATACTGTATTATGTGGTTACTAGTAATAGTACCTTAATGTAATGTACATTCACTATTGTTAAATTATTTTAGTCCCTTATACAATTAACATTACATAATCATAAAAACATGAGTTATATCTTTATGCTGTCATCTTGGTATTTATTACATAAAAATGCTTTTCAGGAATTACGCCAACAGAAGGAGACCTTTCAGTACTACTTTCATCAAGTGAATTGATATTGAAAATTTATTACGACTATGGCCCGTATGTTATAACGTGCTGTAAATTTCAACAAAGATATTGTGCTGACTTTGTGAACGACAGAGGACAATTTGCCCCTGAGTATGAAGGAAGAATATTAGTGGAAAATTACAATGGGGTTTTTATTGTATATTTGATAAACCTGAGCATAACTGATGCTGGAAAATACAGATGTGGTGTCCGTGGATTCGCCTCCACCTACGATGACTTTGAATTGAAAACATCTGGTAAGACTTTGCTATTGCATTCACCGATTAAGTAACAGGTGTCTGAGAAAGGATGTTGTTGAGAAATCATAATCTATAGTAATAAATACTGATGCCATTAGTCTTACACAAGCAATGTGTTGTTCCTTAAAAACCTAGAGGCTTAATTAATTGTAATCAAATTGCTTAATTGTCCATTTATAAAAACTGTTTTTTATTCTTCTAGAGTTGCAACGTGTCTTTGAGGTTAGTAGAATCAACCAGTCACCAAAATCATCTCTCGGGCCAAATATCCAGGCCTCAACACTTGGTCTTCAACTTGGATCTGAGAAATACACAGAGGAGCACAGGTGAAAGCACTGAATGATTTAACACTGTCGTGATACAAGTTGATGTAAGCTGCACAATGTAAAAGTGATATTGAAATTGTTTTGAAAATAATATATAAGTGTCTCTAAATCCGGCAATTTTTCTTTAAGGTCATTCGTTAACTCTTATTTGTGATTTAAGCAGTGGAAGTGAGAACATGGTCCCCACGTTAGCTGCTCTTTGTAGTGTTGTGGCGTTTGCTGTTATCGTTTCAATTACACTGCTTGTGTTTCATCTTAAGAAATCCAGAGGTGGGTGTGAACCAATGATTTTTGTCCCTTGTCTAAGACTTTTTTTCACTGGACATAATCCACGACTTCTTCTCCTGTAGCAAAAAGTGGAACTTGTGGATTTTGTGACGACACCCCGGTAAGCTATTTGCGTACATCTTATTTGACTCATGGCCACATGGTTTAGGATGGTCAGCAGATCTCTAATGTTAAACACATGCTAAACATGACAAAGAAATGTCGGAACTTGAGATGATTTTAATTTAGATGATTTGATTTTTTTTTATAGGACAATACAACTGATTAAGATGTTATGTTTGACATAAATCATGTTAAAAACAGCTTTTTCAAACTCTGGCCATAATTTCATTGTGATTATCAATTCTCTTATTTTGTATTATTTTAATCTTATTAATATTTGTATTAATGTTATCTGCTAATCTGTGTGCTCAATATCTCCCCATTTAGCAGCAGAGTTCACAGGAGCAGAACGGACCCATCTACTCCTCAGTGTTGTTCAAGTCATATGAGGATCCATCTGAAATTTATGTCAATTTACAGGCACACAGACCAAAACACACTGTTCCTTCCTCCGCCTGTGTAATAACAACAGGGGAAAGTGTAGAATATTCCACTGTTTTAAGAGCACCAACATAATTTTTTTTTAAACACAGCTATTAGGGATATTAATATTTGACCTCTTAAAGGTTTCATTGTGAAAAATGACCAGATGAGTTTTATTCTGTGTAAATTATGCATTATTCTTATTTAGATAAAGATACTTTGAAAATGTTACTTTCATTGTGTCATTAATTACAAAGTTACAATTTTAGGTTTTTTGAGACAGAAGACATAAAACCACACAGGAAAACAAAAAATGTTATGCAATATGTCATTTTTATTTTGATAAACAAAATAAAATGTAATATTTTGATTAACTGATTTTATGCATTCTTTCTTGTTCTAACTCTAAATATCATACAGAGATCGAAATCAGTCAAAATAACAATTTTCTTTAGACAGCAGTAGCTAGACCCACTGAGTTAGTCTGCCTGTTAAACACAGTGTAGTACTGTCTGATGAAAACGTCACCCAGAATCCAGAGAGAGTCTTGGCCACCTGAGAAACCGGTGTAGCAGGAAGATCCGGACTGTTAAAGAGAGACAGAGAGAGAGAGAAACAAGGTCAAAGCTTGGCTAAATGTTGACAAAATGTGTATTTACTGCATTTTGCTTTGTAATACATCCCAGCTACTTCATGCATTTCCCAGCTTATGAATTACAGAAAGATGAGATGCTCCCCACTGACCTGAGAGACATAAGCAGAGGCTGGGAGGGGGAAAGCCACACCGTTGATGTTGAATGTGACAACAGGCATGCTGCTACTGCTGCCGCAGTTGACCATGGCCTACACAAACATTCAGACATTACAAATGTGCACATGTGGGCTGAATATAATAAAATTTAGATTCCACTATGGGCTATGAACACTGTCATAGACATCGCAGACATTTCATTATACACTTACATCTCCATTCTGACTTGTAGAAGCTCCAACCCAGGAGTTCATGTTGTTGATGTCACTAGCTGGTCCCACAAGGAGAGAAGTGCCTGTGTCAATAATAGCCTGGCAGCCACCAGAGCAAGCCACTACTTGACCATTGATGGTAACACTGCAAAGGAAATTGGCAATGTTAGAACTCAACAAAGTGGAATTGGTTAAGGCAATATGATTGGCCAGCTGTGTACCTGTCCATGCTAATCTGCCAGTAGGTCTTGGAACTGAGAGGAATCCAGTTGAGGGCTCCGCTGTAGTAGGAGCTGTCGATCTCACCAAACAAAACCACGCTGCCAGTCTGTGCACTGCAGAGATCAGAGGAACCACCGCTAAATAGACAAAAGCTTTCATAGACTTAGATTTGTCTTTCAAATCCTAAGATCTGAAAACATTACTTTTGATTGGAAGATGGTTAAAAAGTACTATTCGAGAGAATTGGTAGGCATATTTATTTTAATATTAGTTGAAAAAAATTGATGTCAGGAGTCACAGTACTTTTTGGACAGGTAGACAGAGAACAGATCCTGAGAGACCAGGCCCTGTGACATCATGTTGTCAAACACCTGGGGTGGCATCAGAGCTGGAAATGGATTGGAAGGCCAGACCCAAAATGCCATCGGCTGTCATCTGAGCCATGAAGTCGGCTTCCGTCTCGCTCAGGCCAAAAATCTGCTGAGTCACCGCTATTCCACCAACCTAAAGCACAGCAATGGACCATTTACATTAGGTTCTCAGAAGCAAAAAGCTAAAGTGGCTTAGTTATGTTAGGACTGTAACACTATATTTATTGTGGTTTGTTAATTAATGTTTTAAACATCTTACCACCACAGTATCATATCCCAGGTATCCGGTCATGCTACCTGTGCCATACTGAATGGTAAGATTGCCTTGGCCCCACTGGAATGTCGCAGACTTTGTTGGATTGAATGTCTGGTGGTTGTCTGTGGGAAGGAATATGGTCAGTAAAAACTCTTTGTGTAATACACAGCTTGAAAAAACGATAGAAAGAAGGATTGACAACTAATAAGGGCCCGAGAATTTTGAATAAAGCTCTTCGATGGATACATCTCTTTATCAAGTAAAAACAATAAATTGATCATAATTTGACCAATGACTCTATTATGATAATTGACTTAATACTTTGTTAAGTATATTTTTTTAAACAATTTATTTATCGTAATTTAACAAAGGCCTAGTCCTGTTATAAATGTATCCCATTTCGGCAAACTACCCCTTAAATCTAAAGCCCATTTTCACAGATGCAGTTTATCTTAAGACAAGACTATATATTTATGTCGCTTTTATAAAAATGCCTTAGAAGAAAACATCTTCTGTGCATCTTGAAACAAAATAATGGCACAGATATATTTTAAGACATTTATGGGCAAGTTATATTCAGTTATAACAGGTCACACATTCATTTTAGTCTGGGACTAGCCTTAAGCCTTGTCTTTGAAACCAGGCCCATAAGTATATTGTAACGTACACAGTTTTTGATAAATTTCCCTTTTATAATGAACTTAAGTAAGTATGAGCCCTCAGCTGAAATGACAGATGCTTGTTCATGTCTTGAAAGGTTTAAAACTAATTGTCATCAGTTCTGTCTATACTGTATATAGAAAGGGATTTATACAAGCTATCATTTTACAGTTAGTATTACTAATATAGATCTGATGAAAACTTTGACTTACAGCACTAACTAGCACTATGGATAGAAACTAACAAACATGCGTTAATGTATATTGTAATGAAATAATAAAAGTTATTCTATGTTTTATATTTATTTCTATGTCTGTTTTTTTACTACCTATATGTAAAGCTGCTTTGTAACAATGCAAAATTGTGGAACGCACTTATAGAAATAGATTTGCATTAAACAATAAAAGTATCTGGTAACACTCACAGCAGGCCTGGCTAGAGCAGTAGATGGAAGGAACCCAAAGGTTAGAGGATCCAGTATCAAAAATCACAAGGAAAGACTGAGCAGGGGTTCCAATGGAGATGGCTCCGTAGTAGGCGAGCTGAGAAATAGGATTAAAATAGCAAACATTTTGCTCAATATTAAAAATGTATGTAAAATATCAAGTTATAAATTGTTGTGGTTATAATATAGACTTTAAGCTGAGATTCTTGACGTTATCTATTAATGTAATTTGCATTATGCTAAATTACTTACATCAGCATCATTGGTCATGGATTGGGCGCCGTTCTGGGTAAATTTAATTTGGGGGTTATAGGGATATTTTTGTCTGTAAGCCTCCCACAGGCCCTTTTCCAGCAGCTTTTCACGGGCAGTTTTTCCTTTGATCAGTGGGATCCTATGAAGCACATAATGCTTTAGTACGTCTGTTTATGAGTAGTAATTTTTCCTCAAAGCTGTTAGTTCAATCCATTATATTCTTGCTTATTTCATTCTGAATTAGTCACACAACATGCAGGTAAAATTATGAATAAAAAGACATGTTTGACTACAGTAAGCAAAAAATATTGATATGATTCAAAAAAGATTTACTATGAATAACTTTAAAATGAATTATAGTTTCACCTTGGAAAATGTATTGCCCATATATTTTATATATACTGCACAGATCTGGCAACACACTACTGGAGGCATAACATGTGATGATTAGCTATTCTACACATTTACAGTTTTGGAAAGTCTTACCTGAAACATTCAGACAGCACAACCAGGGCACACAGAGCCAATAGAGTCTTCATTTTTGGTTTCTTTCCTGTTCAGCTGGGAATGAGCGATTAGATTCACATTTCCAAACCTCATGTTTTATATACTGTAAAGTATACGCCCTATCTATTATTTCCTTATCGCTTTGATCGTAGATAAGGTGAGTCCTTATAAGACTTTAAGTCATTTTAAAGTCATGCATTAACAATATTTTGTTTTCATTTGAAACCTGGAAAATCAAATACTTCAAGGTCAGCATGTAAACACAGCACAATTGGAGATACCGTAACACATGGTAACCAATGATTATGTTTTGTTATTTTGTTGATTGTTGTATTTTAATATGTGACCCTGGACAGCAAAACCAGTTTTAAGTAGCACGGAAACATTTTTAGTATTCGCCACAAATACAGGGTATGGGTAAAAATTACGGATTTTTATTTTATGCTAAATATCATTAGGATATTAAGTAAAGATCATGTTCCATGAAGATATTTTTTTATTTTCTTACGTAAATGTATAAAAACTTTATTTTTCTGAGTGGATGGCCTGCTACAGTGCCTCTGATTAACAACTTCATAAGACCAGGGTCACATATCTTGGAACGATGACTAAAATATTTTTGTATTTTAAACATTATGCCAATTTATGACACTGTACAAGTTCTTGTGCAGTTTTTGAACGTTGTAGTTTGTCATTGTAGTCTTTCAATGTCTTTACAGAACAAATATTCTATTCAAACACAAGTGGGTTAAGGATTTGATATTTCATTTAATGGAACACTGTGTTTGCCTAAGCAGTCATTGTGATATGATCCATTTTAATCTTAGTTTGCTTTAAACATTTGATGTGTTTAATCAGTGACATTCAGAGTAGATATCAGGGTCAAACTACTATGACTTTGCTTTTAAAACTTTATGTCACAATTGTATTTTCCTTGAATAGTTTTGAAAAAAGAGTAAAGCAGATCTGAAAGAAATTGTGAAATAAAATATATAAAGGATTTATATATAAACAGCGTTTTGACTTTATCTACTGTACATTAGTCTATATACTAGAAATAGTCATGTGCAAAAAATGTATTTCATTTGTGGCAAAGAATGTTTGCGTTTCTATTCTAAGTGGCAAATTAATTGTGAAATACGTTTGATTCTGCAGATACTGAACAATTGTTAAAAACTGAAGAGTTTGTAAACAATATTGTAGAATTGGCACACAAGTAGCTAAACTGGTTCTTTGGAACGATATGAATATAAGATGTTTTATTTATAACATTTGAGACAATATAAATTATACCTCAAACAATTCCACAGAGAGAAAGAGATGCACAAAGACCATTCAGACAGATTATAATTTATTTACAATAACTACAATATACCTTCAACAAATTTACATCATTTTGAGATGGATCTTTCAAAAACGTTTCTCTTCTTTTCTAACAAAATTGGGTACTGTGCCCGCTTGTTTGCATGTAGCCTTAATGTGTAGGTCAGGTTATGAAACTAAATATATGTGTTTACTATCAAATATAAGTTCAGTGGATGCCAAGGTAAACCTTGAGGTAGACCTCATGACGCAGGGGCAAATGTATGTTGGAATTTTGAGAGAAGTTGGATAACAGCATTTGCAGTGCAAAGTATATGACAGTGATATAAATGATGTGAAAGGTGGTATATGGCACTTCTTATATTTTCCTCTTGTGCTATCATGTTTCCTCTTCTCCATTCTTCATCATCTTCCGCTCCTTTTTATTAAAAGTCTATATTTTTGAAGTCACTGGTGCAGCGATATCTATTATCAATGTACCTGGTGCAGACCAGGTGTGGAAGACAGGGGCAAGTGTGGTGTTGTCTTTTGCCGGGAAAAGGAACCTGCGTGAAGGTTGTAACATTCTGGATTAGATTTTTAGCCACCTAAGGGCTTCTTTAAACAATCATTTATATTATACATACTGTATACATTATACATTAAAAATAGTTTTTTGCTCCAATCACATCTCCAGAGGGGGATATTCAGAATACATTGCATTAAAACTATAGGTTTAGTTGGGATAAGATCTGTCAGTCTTATTAGCCATCGATGAGTCACAAACGCTGAAAATCCAGCGTTTATCACCTCTAAGCCTCAATTGAATAGCAAAGTCGAGCTCCTGCGTATCTCTGTATCAGAGAGTCTGACAGAGTGATAAACAGCCCTGATCTGTCAGACATTCGATCAATATCTGATGCACTTATCAGCAGATTCTTTCTCCGTCGTATCTGGCGATCACAGTTTAAACCAAGAAACAGCGAGTCGTGATACATGAGATGTAGACGTTTTTTATGCGTTTGATTTTACAACAGGACATCAATGTTTTAGCATGTTTCTTAAAATTCAATAAATCGTAGCAGCTGTTGATTTCGACTCGGGCTAAAGGAATAGATTTCGATTCGTTACAGAATACTTCGCCTTCAGAATGAAAATTCTGGCATCATTTACTCACCCTGTTGTCATTTTAAACCTGTGTGTTTTTCTTTCTTCTGCAAAAAACAAGAGAAGATATTTTGAAAAATGTTGGTAACCAAAAACCGTTGGTCCCTATTCACTTCTATTGGACGGACACAAAACCAATCCAAGTCAATGGGATCAAGATTTTTCAAAACATCCTCTTTTGTGTTCTGCAGAAGAACGAAAGTCATACAGGTTTGACATGACATAAGTGTGAATAAATGATGAAAGAATTTTGTTTTTGAAGATGAACTATCCCTTTAATATTTTGTATGATCTGACCAGTTTAAGATATTTTTCTTTTTCTGTAGGGTCTCTCTCCTTTTCTTTCTGTATTCTTCCTTTAGTTTTCACCTTCCCATGTTTTTCCTCATGTCAACTAATCAAATCCCTGCATTCAGATTTTAGAGGTGTTCCTGTGTTTGTATTTGTATACCTTGTAGCTGTACGGGTGGCATTCGTCTCCTTCCAGACCCTGTGGTGTGCACATCCGCAGGCCTCTGAGCCAAAGACTTACAGCACAACACAGACCCACACCACACTGCACGTCCCTGTCACATGCCTGATACACAACAGCACAACACAGAATCAGTTTGACCCGAGCTGCTTGTTTTTCAATCCTTGTGAAAATTTAAACAAGATCGAGATGCAGCTCCAGCCCTGTTAGTTGGACTACAGCACGCATGGTGGATTTTTCTTTGATCATACAGATCTGAACCCTAAACATTAACTGCATTAGTGCACCTAAAATCGTTGAATGTAAATACGGAGACATCAAAAATATTAAATATTGGATTAGGACCAGAAACCTCTGTGCAATGGAAAACCTAAACAAGCATTAAATTTGACTCTAAAGAAATATTTTAATAAGGTGTACAATGATATTTGTATTACTTAAAATCAAATAATAATCTTTGTTGACACAAAAACATTTAATTTGAATTTTTTTTTTAATTTTTAACTGGAAACAAGAATTCCACCTGAGATCATTCTGGAACAAACCTCCTTTGACATCCATCAAAATCCACCTTTTCTTTTAAAATGAATCTTATCAAAACCTCAAATATTTTTTTCTCCTTCATTTATTTAAATGAATTGTAGCAGAATACTATCCATTATTTGGCATAATTACATTAATAGTGTGATCAAAATTTGTGTATGTACTTACCCCTGTGATGACGGCACATCGGCACCAGCTCAGGGACACTAGGAGCACAGAGAGAATCACAACTCTGCTCATATTGTAGCAGCAAAGCAAACAAAAAACCCTCAAATACTGTACTTCCTTTTCCCCTCTTTCTAATTCTCCCAATTATTTCTTTTTAGTATCTCCTGTGGAGTTCCTAAATTGGTTTTGTATGGCCTTGGTGGAGATGTGGTCCCTCTTCACAATTTCACCTTCTGCGAAAGACTTCGCCCCTAGACTTCTCACGGTGTCGACTGTGAAATCTTTGAGAACTTCTGAAAAAAGGACTGGGATCTCGGCTGTCTCTCTTTCTTTTTCATCTCCCCTTCTCTTTATCTCCCCTCGCCCCTGTTTTGCCCCCTCCCACACCTCCGCAGGACTTCGTCATCTCTCTCTGTATGACGAAGGAGAGGATGATGGAGGAAAGACCTTACTGGACATTTCACTGCCATCAAATCTTTCCTGATGACACCTGCAACAGTACAGCTTTAGGTTTCTATTTAGTAATAAACCGGGTTCAATTCTGAACAACAATCTTTGTGCCTTAATCCTGTGCCAAGAGGGATTTGTGGTGGAGGGTGAGGAGGACTCTTGATTTTAGAATAAATCACTGTTTTACTAAGAATCAGATTATTTTTTACACTGTTTTTATCAATGACAATCAAAGTCATGTGTCTGAAATGTACTTTGAAATATTACATGCAGTAATGAACATGAAAAACTTACTGCACCCATTGCATTTGATATTTTCCCAAGAAAAATGAATATAAAACCAAAACAGTCACAGATTATGACAAGGTTAAAAACAGTGGAGACACAGCTCTTAAATTTAAACGTTAGCTACATCATTGCAGAGACAGCTACATTATTTTAGTTTCAATTTCTAAATTGGTTTCAATACAATTTTAAAAGTAAATTTCGATTCAAATCCCAATTGAACAACTTTTGAGTTGTGACCAGGTCAAATTCCCCAAAATTCGGCAAAAGTGGCCAAAGTAATTTCATTTACTCATATATTTGCTATTCTTTACTATTCTTATGGCAAACACTTCTCTACAAGCCTGTTGTTCATTTCACAGACCGTATCATCACTTTCTAATTTGTATCATTTGGTTTCATAATTTTTTATGGTGCCAAGTAATGTCAGACGTGCAGCCAAGTTTCAGAGAACCAACACAAGTCAAGTAAGTTCATAGGAAATGAGTCATCGGCACAAGGGGTTGACTAGAGAAATGTTTATTTTTACTTCCCAACAATATTATTCAGCTTGCAGGTAAATCACAACAAATTAAGCACTTGTCAATTTATTGGAGACGTTTAAGCCTACAGTCACTCCCTGACATAATATGGGCTGTCACTCACTGACAATTTAATACTTACATCTCTTTAATGTGCCAGTCAGGCACAGATGGTTAAACACATTTGACACTAAATGCCTGAAAACTTTCTTGACCACAAGCGTTTACTATGCTGCTTTAAGAGTAATTGAATGTCTATAAGCATGGTCATGATTTATGATTTTGGGTAAAAATCATAATCAATGAAAAGAAATGAATGCATTTTTATTGCTGTGGCTGGTTCGTGTGTCTTTATTTGTTTTTTAACCATTTCAAGATTACTGCTTGGCCTTAAGTATCCGTTCCTTTTAATTTGCCAAAATTATTTATAAGATGAATATTCACTCTAAAAAATTATGGGTTATTTGGGTTAAAAAGGGACAAATTTCACTGCTGGGTTAAATTAATCCAACTACGGTTTAAAATAATCCTAATTGTATGGGTTAAAAACAGCCGAACACGGTTTCATTTATATTCCAACAATTGGCTAGGTTGAAAATAATAATGTCATTTGTTGTCTTGTAATTTATATGAGGCCATTAAAATAAAAAATGATGCTTTAAATAGTTTAAGATATGGATTTGGCAGACACTTTAATTTCCTTTTTCCAGGTTTCTTTTCCCTAGTTGGGGTACACATTCCTGGGAGTCAACCCGATGAATCTGATATTCCCAGCTGAATTACAGGAAGTGTTTTAAATTGTAGTATTGCAATTCACACTGCTAGACGTGTCAGCTATCCAATTACATCTTATTATTTGTGTACACATATGAACACACAATAAACAGCACATTTCTCATTCAGGGACTCATCAATCATGTGATGACACTTCAGTTTCTCCTGTCAAATTCAATCTTGCTTTACTTTTCTGCTCTTACTGCTGTGAGGAACAACTGCACATCCAGAAAAGAACACACATTCTGACATTCTTTGTGTGAAGAAGACGGAATTGTAAACCATATTTCTTTACATTTTAAGAAAAACAGATACCTCAGCGCATCATTTTTCGAGCATCAGGAGCACTTATTATGAAAATGAGGTGATGCACAGATATGGCCTATGAAGTGCTTTACCAAATAGCCCCTGGGCTGTGCCAGACCACAGCTACAAAAAATCAATGAGCTTACTTGAAATTAATAGCTAAATAAAATATCCAACTTGACAGCAGCCGGAGTGAAGAATTGTGGACTGGAAAGTGTCATTCCTATCTGTTAGGAATTGATTTAGGCTTAGAGAGTGCTAGAAAATGCCATTGGTTAGTCAGCAGGGCATTACTTAGCTGCATCGAAAGTGATGGATGTCACTAATGCCCTGGTCTCGTAATTACATCGCAACTTTATGCCCCGTCAGCAGACCCAACTTGGCCTTAACTGCACAGGACTGGAAAGAAATCATCATCCGTTGCTTGCGGGGCAGGATCCAAGTTAACTAAAAAAGCTGTTAAGGACACTTTATTATACTGTAACTTCGTTATATAAAGCAGTGTAAATCTTGAGATGACATTCCAAAAAAGGAAATTTAGATCCGTTTTTTAAACTATAGACAAGGATCTTTGTACATACAGTATTAAAAAATATTTATTTCAATAAGTAGACAAGCACTTATTCATATAAAGTGTATTCATATCAGCAATAAAAAAATATTATGCCTCTGTAAATGTAATTTAGTGCAAATCTAATTATGTTTTAAAAGTGACAGACAAACAGTATAAATTAAACCATCCATCCATTCTCAGTACCGCTTATCCCTTAATTAAATTAAATTGTCATCATTTTTATGAGCATGCCTTTACCAGTTATGCAGCTAGTATGCAACTAAAGCCAATTTTTCATACAATGTTCTTTAATGGTGACACATTTCACATTCAGCCTGCTCGTATATTGCAGAGGTATCAAAAGGATCTAAGCACTCCTAATTAAAGCTATTTGTCAAGAAAGAGAAACAGTGAGACATATTAAATTGGTTTCATATCAAAGAGCTGTGATATACGTAAATAAAAGGCTGCGTACATTCTGAATACATTAACTAGTCTGATGGGCTTTAGAGAGACAGAAATAGCGCCTGTCATCAGCTTCTTCTATTTGCATTTAAATTGAGTTAAATAACATGATTTATACATACAGACAGTTGAGTTGGCTGATGTTTTCTTAACCACACAGAGTATATGAGGGAATTCAATTAGACATATATTTTTGGAGAATTTATATTTAAGTGTATAAAATGTAATCCAATACACACTCATATGTTATATGATGCATACCACAGAATGGTCTTTGTCAAAGATGACAAGGAAAATAGGCAGAGAAAAGACAGAGTGACTCAATATCTTTCAGTTCCTAATGGAAAAGACAGCATAGATTTCTGATAAAGAGAATCTGCTCAAAGACAGACTCGAATACAATTGATGGTAAAGAGCAGAATTGGTCTGTTATTCTGCTTTTTGTGAAGAGCATGGGGTCGTCTGGAGAGATATCAACATTTCATCAGGGAATCCACTGAAGTTCCCCTGGGAGTATCCATTGAGTATCCATTGACAATGACAGCTAAATGTTAGCTCGTCATCTTTAACTGGATGTATTTCTCTGGCCTTCAAGATTTTTTCAACATTTATTATTGATGAAACGGGTAGGAAGAAAGACACTAGTGCTAGCTGCTATTGTGCTTAAAATGTTATCCACTCCTTACAGTAAAGAAACATTTTAAAAAATCACAGTGATAGCAAAATACACCTTAAGTATAACTTTATACCTAAGCTTTACTAAATTGGTGGTGGTTGAGGAGATTCCCCCTTTCCATGTCAAAGCGTTTTAAGTGCCCAGGCAGAAAAGCGCTATATAAATGTAATGAATTATTATTAATATAACTTAACATCTTAACAAATGTCTCTTACTCATTAATCAATATACAATATAATGATAATGCTCTCTAATCAATATATAGGTATCCGACAAATAAGAGCGTAGGTCTTAATTGGTGTGAAAGCAAACATTGAGAATAAAAACAAAGCATAAGAGAAATATATCTTCATTGTTTTTATATTGAAATATATAAATATAAATCATATTAAATCATTTATTATCAACATTTTGTTTTCAAAATTGTAGCTTTTTACTCCATATGGTATCTGTGCATTTCTGTCACCTTACCGTGAGTCTTATTTTATTAAACACAAATAAGTTTACAGAAATTAACAAACCCATTAACAGAAACATTCTGCTTTGGTTACGCACTAGACGGTAATAGCGCTCTCTCGATATTGTTGACAGATACTCGCGCTAGACGGCGCTGTTTTTGGTATGCTTGCATTTTGTTTAACCCTTACAGGTTGCCGTAGTTTTCGAGTCACATGTAAGAATGTCAGCTGATTTTCCGGAAGTAGTACAAATAATAAACATCGACGTCTCTACATTCCCATCTTTACTGATCATTTAACAACATTTTAAGCGATAATATGGAAGGGGCGCTTGAGCAATATCTTGACGATACGTAAGTGTAAATGTTTTTGTTTCTTTGTTATCAAGTTATCGAGTCAAATGTAATTGCGTTGTTTTCTTAAAATAGGATGAAAAATCCTTCCATTGTTGGTGTTTTGTGCACAGACGCCCAAGGCCATAATTTAGGATGTAAGTATCGTTTTGTTATATTTTATCTAGTTTATGATGACAAAAAGTATGGCATAAATCCTAAAAAACGTTTTTCCAACATAGTTTGTCCTGGACTGCGACATGTATAACTTAAATAACATTATTCTGCCCAAAATTTTACTGATTGTATATATTGTTGCATATGAGCTGTAATGCTCAAAATATATTAGTCAAGATACAAAAGTTGTTTTCAAATTTATTGAATAGTTAAAAAATACATAAAGTGTGACACATCAAAACTATGAAAATGTTCAGAATTTCATATTGGTTCCTAATTTATCCATGAGATTCATCATAAAAATCAGAAGATCTTGAAGATGCATTCCTTTGCATGTATGAACAAATAATTTGCTTAAGGTCTTATTTTGTGTCAGTTTTTTTTAATTGTGGAAGTGTGTTTCTGTTATTTAAAATGATGTGTAGTGTTATGTTTTCAAGTGTCTGACTCATTGATTATGAGTGCATAATCTTTCCTCTTTAGGCCGTGGCTCGCTTTCTGATGAACATGGAGGAGTCGTGTCAGTATTGGCTACACAAGCTGCTTCTCTAACCAAAGACCCAACTGACTCCCCTACTGTGTGTTTGGAGTCTGACTGTGGGTAAGAATGTAAATTAAACATATAAATCATCAAGTAGAAAATAAAATTTCCAGATAAGAGTCTAGAGGATTGTCACATAAAAGTATAAATAAATATTTCTGTCCTTGCAGGAACATTATGGTGAGAACGCACGGAACAATTACAGTAGCTGTACATAAGATGGCATCGTGAGTTCAACTACTTGCGGTTTTGGAAGGATCTGTTTCGTCAGATATTAAAATGTGTGAAGTGTTTTTAAACAACTTGGTCTATTGTCAGCAACTTATTAACTTATTGATTGGCTGAGATCCTGTCTTCCGTCATGCCATAAAATATTAGATGTATGTCCATGGTTAATCTTTCCAATACTTGTATCTGCTCTTAACCATAAACCACAGTTCAGATGTGTTTACGGCTTTTTGTTAAATAATATTGTTTTCAAATTAATAAAATTGTGATATTTAAGATAAATGATTTTGACTGAATTCATGAAGGATTTTAATTTTTGCCTTTAGTTTAATTTGTATCTATCATAGAGTGTCCATAAGGGGGCGGTAGTTGTAAGTTGCTTTGCATACACCAAGCTACTGAAGATCAACAAACCTGAACACAACATTTACACACACTTTGGATTCAATGTAGTTAAACTAAGTGTCCTGCAATGCTAATTATAAAAATGTTTTCTCTTGGCCAGAAATGTATAAAACATAAGCTCGAATGCATTTAAATGAGATGACTCAATCTATTGCAAAATGCTTTAGAGAAAAGTCAATCAGGCTTGTCATGGAAGGTTTCTCCTCCATGCTTGTGATGGCAGGTTTCCAAAAACATTATAGTTAATAGTTAACATTAAGTGAAAGAATTTGTCTCATACATCCATGGTTAAAGATTCATTATTTTCTGCTTAACTTGAATCAAATTCAGATACATCACCAGATCTATTGTGCATAGACCTTTAAAGGTGCATGTGTTCAAAGTATAAAAGGAGCACATGGAAAAAGGTTTAAATAGGCCTGTGCTCAGAACATCAATACAGCAATACTGTATGACAAATTGATACAGTAGCAAATGACATGATGCAGTTTTGAAAAAGAAACATTCTTATGTTTAAAAGTTTAAAAATGTTTAATTTGAACCTATTAATAAGTCTTGGATTAGAAACTGAAGTTAATTAAATTGTCCAAATTTTAAAGGGATAGTTCACACAAAAATGAAAATAACTGTATACAGATTTGAAACAAGTAAATGATGATTTAATTTCAGTTTCTAATCCAATTTACTAATAGGTGCAAATAAAATAATTTTAAACTTTCCAAAAATTAAAATTGTCTTTTTTGTTCTGTTTCTTTTCAAAACTGCATTGTGGCATTTATCAATACAGAAGGATCCGTATTGATACACGTGTCAGCAAGGAATGCATCGCGATATGCATTATTGAAGTTAGGAGCACAGCCCTATTTAAAGCCTTGTTCCATATGCCCCTATTATACTTTGAAGCAGCTACACCTTACAGTATGTTGGTGAGCTGTGTGTCGAACATCGACTTGTTTAACGCGCAAGCTGCTCCAGTCAGTCATGTAAGATGCATTACACATTCCAAGTAAAGCATTCAAGTCTGCTGCCGGTTAAATACATTTTGATGGAGGCACTCACAAACTCGAGTGGACTCGGTAATGTGAAATAATTGTTGGATTTTGTTGGAAGAGGGACAGCGATGAACAATAGACTTGAAATATGTGAAATAATTTTTTTTTTTAAATTAGAAATATGAACATCCATTGTTAAACACCCAAAAAAACATAATCAAAGATCTAAAACAGCCACAGACTGGGACCTTTAAAATGGGAACTTTCAGTCTGTTTCCCCAAAAAAAGCTGTTGCGTGGTTTCAGAAGATTCGCCCTATACATATATATTATTGATGTATAATGGAAGGATGGTTAGATGTAGATATCTATCTGTTATAGACAGGTGTACAAACATTATCCACCGTAAGTTTTCAGACAGATTCATAATTTAGAGTTAATTGTTTTGAAACAGAATTTTCTATAGCAATTGTTACAACTAATCCTCTGCCTGTTACTATGAGCCCCAAGCATTTGGTAAATTGTAACGTTTGCACTTCTGTCACTTTAGCTGTAATTGTACCAGAACGCTAGTTTCAAGAAACAATTACAATATCGAGGTGAATAATCGACAATTACAATTCTTGTCATAATCTTTGCAGCCCTAATGTCAAGGCTCTTACTCTTCAAATCAACCAACAAGCAATCCACGGCATTTAAGATGAAATTTCCGCAAATCGCTTTGAGAGCGTCAATATTTATGGATTGTCTAGACTGCATTGTCCTCTTCAGGTTTTGATACAACATCTCATTCAGAAAGAACCTACAGATGGTTTGATGTTTTGTCTTGTGTTTTAATAGCCATAATCATCTATGATTTGCAGAATTAGTTTTATTCATATTTTGAAAATCGTTTTTTAAAAGCCAGCGGCTATTTGCACTAAGTGTAAATAGCGACAGATTTACACTAAGTTTAAATAGTTGTGAATTCTGTTTACACCAAGTGAAAATAGCAGCATTTCTTATTGATATGCTATTTACACTACAAAAAATAGCCGAAGGGCCTATTTTCTTTGGATTAAGTAGACATGGTAGTTAGATTATTTTTACTTATAAATAGTGGCTGATAACGTTACTATTTGCACCTCATTGTTGTGTATTAAACATTATGCAATAATAACAGACAATAAATCATCATATTCATAAAAACTATGCCAACTTATTGAGATATTGAAGCCCCATACATAGTTCGAACCTTACCCTAAAACTAAAGTTTATGAATAAAATGAATTTTAAGTCTTAAATAGTATAATTAAGTCTTATAATATAACGTGGTTCATTGGCTTGTAGGCTAATCATGGACAGAAAGATAAAGAAAATCCTAGAGAAACCACTTTAATTAAGAAACTGCTTAATTATGTTAATGATGTGCTAAACAATCGGTGTTAAAGGATTCAAAGTGTTTATTGTCATATGCCCAGTGATAAAACAGGTTTCCCTAAGCAATGTCATTCTTAATTTGCTGTCCACAATGAAAGACAAGTGCAAAGTTATTCATGTGACGATATTCAAAAAATGCTTTATATATGTAACTCGTGTTTTACAACGTCATCCCGATTCTCAGTAAACCGGCTGTTGAGTTCCTGGTTCTATGAAGTCCCTCCTTCCGAAATGCTCTGATTGGTGAGACTGAGCAAGTCATTTGTGATTGGTCTATCGCTTGGCGTATGTGTCGAGAAGATTACCCTAGCTGTGTTCCAGGGAGCAGGGTTTAGGCCAAATTTGGCTGTCATTTGGTTGTACAGTTTGTTTGGGAAATTGCGCATCAAAACCGTACCAAATAATCGTACCGATATTTTATTGAAGAGTTAGTCTCGGCACGCTCTTAAACTTGTGGTGAGAACGTGATTCGACCTCGAACAGACCTAAATGCAAAAAGTACTACACTTTTTTGGATTAAACCGACTGGCCAAGTTTCCAGGCTGGTGTTTAGCTGTTGAATCAGCTGGTTGTTACACCACAAATTAGAGTTTAACATGCATAGAAATAAATGATCACAACAATTGTAATAAAGTAATGATGATACATTTTTTAAAAGGAATTTATGTAAAATGCTGCCCTCTAGTGTTTCAAAAGTCCCCTTAAAATTTTTTTTCCAGTTGTCAAGTAAAAGGACAAAAAATTGTGTTATAAAGTTGTGGAAGTCTCCATTTAAATGAATTATAATTGTTACCCAGTAAATTACAAACGTTCTTAATTTAATTAAATGTCCTCCAATTGCTCCATTTGTCCTCAGTTTGAAGAAACAACTATTAATTTGTTTTGGGATTGTGCTTATTGTAAAATATTTTGGGTTGACTTCTCAAACTTTGTTTAAAAATATCCCTAAACTTTTGTATAAGCCAAAAAATGCTTTTTGGTGTTTCCCACAAATTGGATCCCATTGCTTTAAAACTTTTACATTCACAAAAAGTAGTTTCATTTTATATATATATATAATATATTGTTGTGTATTTAAATTCGTCATTTAGCATTGCTTGCAGACTTATGATGCAGTACCTAATGAAACGCACAAGGGGTCGGACCTTGGCGCTACACTACCTCAGCGCATCCAATATGTGCTGGTAGTTCGAGAGGTCAGATGTGACCCGACATACTCCAAAATCCTCAAAATTAAGATAAAACACACATTGGGAGTCTAGTCACGGTCGGGAATGACTTTGGTAAGACAGCCTAATATCAGGGGGAGCTGACGTTAAAAGTCTGATGCGCGCCCTCGGCACAATTGTAGCGAGGTAGGGCAAACCTCAACCAGTTAAGCCTGAAATAAACTGTGTTTTAAATAATCTGGGAGGAAATGGTAAGTACTTTTTAAAAACCCTTCTTTTATCGTCATTTGTGGAATGTTTGATGCTGAAGGCTTACTTTGTAATAGATGGTAAAAATCCCAATCGACAGACAAATAAATTATTTTATAGGTTAGAGATTTATGGGTGTTTTGTAAATAAACATATGATGTAAGTGACTGTATAATAATTGTATCCATCAGACGGTTTATTGCTTCTTACATATTTGTAAACTTTTGGTGAAGAAACAGTCTAATAGATCACATCAAAAAACACTGATCACATCATGCGGGAGTTTCTAATTGATCTGACGGTCTACTGTCGATTGATACTGATAGGTGTAAAGTGCTGCACTCAAGTAGCGCGCATTCACATGCACGCCTCTGGACTTCAACTCTTGTGCGCGCTATCCGGCGAAGAGCGCTATGCGGCTGCGGACAGCGCGCGACTGGATCGGCACTGGCGTTTGGGGTAGGCTATGTGCATAAGTCTTGCAGTGTCGTGGTGTGAGATTGTGAGCGAAAATAAGTTTTTAAACGTTAAATTGCACGATCGTATGGTGGTCGTGTATTGTGATGTCTTAGTTGAGGATGGGAGAGGAACGGTCATAACGTTTAATGTGTGGGATGTCCTGAACTGTGCAGTGAATCTTGGAGAGCTGTTAACCCTTTACAAACGTGTAACATTTCAACAGATAATTGCAATGCATTTCTAAAGTATTTACTAGTATTTATTTGTGCCAAACCACAACCTAGTGCTGATTTCTACCTGGTGTTTTATCGTAATTAAATGTAATTATTTTTAAATGATAATAAAATCTGTTAATATTCCCTTTTAGGCTAGCTGCAGATTTGAAAAAGTTGGTAATGCCTTGTATGATTGAAATGATTGATTTACAAACACGTGTAGGCGTGGATTGTAAATAGGTGTTTGCATTTGCAACAGCTCTGTGACGAAATGTATTACCCAAACATTCTGTGAATATGTGTTTAGAAAGCAGTGGAATCAATGGAAAGGTCATTGAGTTTTCTTTGCACTACTTGTAACGTGAGGATAACAGTGTGAGACAGATTTTTAGATTTTAAACATTTCTTTATATATTTGAGTCCATATGGATTTGGACGAGAAAAACTCTAAAATGTGACCCTGGACCACAAAACCAGTCATAAGTATAGCACGGGTATATTTGTAGCAATTGCCAACAATACAATGTATGGGTCAAAATTATAGATTTTTCTTTTATGCCCAAAATCATTAGGATATTAAGTAAAGATCACATTCCATGAAGATTTTTTTTCAATTTCCTATCAACCGCAAATATATCAAAACTTTGAAGAGCTACCAGCTCTTTGGGATTTGCACACTCAAGTTTGGTATCTATGTAAAGCTCAGTCTACTCACTGCATCCCAATCGCCATACTATCCGTCCTGACTAGTTTTTGAAAATAGAATTAGTAGGTCCCAATTCATATTATGCTGAAATGGATGGTCTACTGTTTCCGGTGAAAATTTGAAGTGCGAATACCAGTTTATGGCTAGAAGGGATACAGCTATGGCCCAAAATTATGCAAAATCTCGTTATAAAACTACAATAAATTACATTAGCTAATGCCTACACCTACCCAAACGTTAAACCTAACCTTACATTAATAAAAAAAAATGTAACTTGTCAGCGTGACAGAAATTATGCGGCATTTAAGAGCCCACTGGAGGTAGCTGTATCCCTTCTACCCAAAACTTGAACGCATGGACACTTATCGGCTGATATTATTCACAACTCACCTCGAGAGGGTGTAGCTTAGTGAAGATACCCTGCATTAAAAAAAGTTAAATAAAAGATGCTTCGATATATTACTAAATGTAAGTATACAGTAAACATTACATACAAAAGAATACATGAATAAATACTTAAATGCAAGGAAGAGCTGTATGTGACAGTGAAGGATCACAGTGTTTTCTAGGCAACAACCGCGTCTGTTTTGTGTAAGTATGTCCCAGTGCGTTCATACAGTTTTGCTAGGCACTAAAATCTATGTACTTTTACATAACAAAAACAGTACTTACTTTAAGGGCATATACTGTAAGTAGACGAATTGGCACCCAGCATCATTACAGCAGTGAGGCAAGAGCGTTAAAACAACCCTGTTTCTTCTTAGCCACATTCTGCTACGTCGCCTCTTTAACTTTTTTGCACCCACAGATTCCAGATTTTCAAATAGTTGTATCTAGACCAAATATTGCCCTATCCTAAACCATACATTAATGGGAAGCTTATCTATTCAGCTTTCAGATAGTGTAGTTTAAAAATATTGGTCAAGGGTCACATATCTGCATGGTAAATGTCAAATTTAACCTATAAAATATCCAAACACAAAAAGGCCCCACATTCATTATAATGTTAAATTCCCCCGTCAGCTATGTTTAAAGGTTTGAAGCAAAAAGATTTTGATTTCCAAACCAGAAAAAAACAAAGTTACGAAGTATACTGGCCCCAAATCAGATCTCCAACAATGAATGTTAGAAAATGTGTGCACTCGTGCATTCGTCAAAGTAATAAGAGATTGAATCGCGAGACAAAGTACACAACTTAAAAATTTCAGCAGCGAATGGTTGCAGATGTTGGAAAGTTAAAACATCTCAAATGTGTTGTCTTTGTAGCAGATTCGTCAAAAGCGAGATCTGCAAGTTAAAATTCCAGTGCAGAAGATGACAGTGTAAGCTGTCAGAACAGAGGTTCTTCATTTTCCGGAGTAACAACTATGCTGCCGAAAGAGCAACACAGGTGAGCCTGTAGTTCCACTGACCTTAATTTAGATATGACCAAACATTAAAAGTTTAATTGATCAATTAATATTATTGTTTTAATAAATATTGTATTACATTAAAATGTGTGCTTGCTTAAAAGGATATGTGTATGAATGAGTAAGTGGTGTACCGAGTGGTGTTTTTCTGAAAACTAAAATTTTGTGCAATTTGTGGATTAAAGTCAAGTCAACTTTATTTATATGATATTTTTTCATTGTTTCAACTTAACTTTTATTGTTACAAAGTAGCTGTACATTAAACATATTGACTATAAGAAAAAAATGTAAATTATACAACTGAATAAGTGAACACAGAATACAGAATACAGACATGCACACAGGTTCATACACAGCCACATGCAAAAAACACAACTCCACACTCATAGAGCATTATTAAAAGAAAAACAGGCGTAAATGCATTTATTGATCATTTTGCTATTGTGTGTTATAACTATAATCTGTAGTGTTATGTAGCGTGTGAATCTTGTACAGCAGGTATGACCTGCACGCTGAATGCATTTTCATGGACCACTTAGACACACCCCAGCCACTTTTTTTACATTTTCAGGTAGTGCTTAAGAATAGTTCACACTTCGATCACATCCGGATTGTTGATATCAGATTCTATTTAGTTATCAAAAAAAAATCGCTGGGTTCAAAGTAGAATTTCAAGTAAGACAGTTTGGTTCTGATACAGGGTGGAGCACGGTCTGTACTGTACTTAGAACCTTTTCAGTGCTGCTTCGTGCTCTTCCTATTAAACCGAAGCAGTTACACATGTGATTTCACACACATGCAGAAAAAACTCAAGCACACACATGCCCAAACACATTCCTTCGCCCCTAAATAGCACATGAAAGAAAATGTTTTAACTTACAACACACTGGGCCAATTCATTGCTCTGTAATCCTCTAAGCAGTTTCTGCATGCTTTGGCCCTCCACTTGTCTGTTTTCTCTTGAAAGAAACAGCTACTTAACATTTGACCTTTACGCACTTTTGTTTTACAAACCACATATTGCATTAATACCCTTCTGCTGCCTTACAATGTTTGTGATAAACTCTTAACACACTGTCTTTAAGAAAAAAATGTATATTATATATCAAGGTATAAAAATCCTATTGTATAATTGTGTTCCAGTGTGCATCAAGTTCCTTTTTCAACTGAAAGCACCTGATGTGTCAAATTTCATTGATCAATACTGTATTTATAGTTAAGAAAGCGTTTCACTGCGTAAAATATTTCTGATGGTCCACCTCTGCACTAGGACTTGGCGTTTGGTTAAGCACAAGCCGGATGTCCCTTTTAATAAAAACAGCATATGCTAGTTAGGTATGTTTTGAAGCATGGCAGCTGGTTTAAGCTGGTCATGTGCTGGTATTTAGCTGGTTTAAGCTGGTCCTTAGCTGGTTATGAGCTGGTCCTGAGCTAGGAGCTAGCTGCTTGGGACCATCGTAGGACCAGCACACAAGCAGCTTAAACCAGCGACGGACCAGCACATGACCAGCTTAAACCAGCTCAAACCAGCTACCTTGTTTCAAAACCTTGCTTTTTGAACCGTGCTAGTACCCTAGGTTAAATCCTCAACTCCAGTAGACCGTTTATTTTCCTTTGTTGAACTAATCAACAGCTAAAGAGTCTTAATGTAGTCAATGACTGCAATGTAGTCCTCAGGCTACACACACGAACAAACACACACACACACACACACACACATTTTCACAGTCACAAACTTACTCTCTCACACATTCACATCGTAGGACCAGCACACAAGCAGCTTAAACCAGCGACGGACCAGCACATGACCAGCTTAAACCAGCTCAAACCAGCTACCTTGTTTCAAAACCTTGCTTTTTGAACGAACCTGTTAGCCTTTGTCTGTTCTTTGCTCCGATCTCAGATTTACAGTTTTTAGCTGTAAAGTAAGATGTCTGGGATGGATTCATAGTGATGGAACCTTTTACTGATAACCATAGTACATAGTTTGGAACCTTTTACTGATAACCATAGTACATAGTACTGATGTTATCATGGTCTACTGCCTCCTGACGCAGAAATCGTTTAAAGATTTACAGTGCACCTAGAAAGAATAACATGTGAACCAAAAAAGATAACCAGGAGATAAAATAGTAAGTCCAATTTTTTTGAGAAAAGGTTTTGGAAGTGAAATTTACTATTCAAAAGGTTTGCAAGATCAAGAAAAATATTTCACTCAAGTGACCCCCAACTTTTATACGGTAGTGTTTATCACTCACTGGTTGTTGTGATGTTTCAGTGAAGGGAAGGCAGCCATAATCCCCAGTTATGAACAAGAAGTCAAGCCCATGAAGAAAGAAAAGAAGGAGGTCGTGTATGTGGACCCCCCAGATGGAGGATGGGGTTGGATGGTGGTTCTTCATTGTTTCCTGGTATGTTCTAAGTGCGATGTCTCTTTGCCGTGATATTCACTTATCGTCCTGAAAACACATTTTTCAATAGAATAAGATGTCTTGTTCATTTGAAGCGAATTAAATGAAATCTGGTGATGTGTTCTCAGGTGAACGTGTTGGTCATGGGCACACTGAAGAGCTTCGGGATCTTCTTTGTGGCTTTGCAGGACGAGTTTGGAGGCTCGTCCGAGAGCATCAGCTGGATCGGATCCATCATGTCCAGCCTCAGGCTCTCTGGAGGTACGGTCGCCATAGTAACCATCCTCGATCCAAAGGGTCAACATGACAAGAGGAAAAATTATAGTTATTACATACAGTAAATTCACAGCTGAAACATTGACTGTTGGGCTGGTTTGCTTCCATTACCTCAAAATCAATATTGTCTCACAGAGAGGTCATAAAGATATTTTGTTTGTGACCTGTCAGGTCCGTTGGCCTCAGTGGCCTGTGCCAAGTTGGGGAACAGAGTTACCTCTATAGCGGGGGCATTTCTCGTCAGCGCTGGCTTTCTCTGCAGCATATTTGCCCCCACTGTGATCTACCTTTACGTTAGCATGGGGGTGGTTGTAGGTATGTTTGTTTGATTATTTGATACTATATATTATAGTACATGTCTTAATGTTAATCCATTGACTGAAGTTACTTTTTGTTACTTCTTATTTGTCCTAAACCTTACTTTAATCACTCCAGGTCTTGGGTTTGCTCTTCTGTATCAGGCCACATCTGTAGTAACAGTGACCTATTTCCGAAAGAGACTGGCAACTGCGTATTCAATTGGACGGTCTGGCATGGGTTTGACCTTTGCCCTCGCTCCATTCACTCAACTGCTTTTGGATCAGTATGCCTGGCAGGGTAATTCACAGTCTCATTATTATGATCATAACACATAAAACCATTTTTAATTAACTGGTCAATCCTATTTTTATATAAGGAACAGCCAACATATGTCCGACATACATGGGAATTCCTTCAATGCAATAAAACAAATAATAAAATAAGTTAATAATTTTTTTGCTCACTGCATAATTTCTATATTTTAATGCGTTATTTCATAGTTTACTTTACTGCTATTCCAAAATGTGCAAACTTTTTTGCAAATAAATGCAAATAAAAAATAAATATTAATTTTACCTAAACACATATCTATAAATAGTAAATCCAAAAAAACTGAAAATTAAATTTGAAATCTCTTTATTGTAATGTCTAACACCACATCCTAACCAAACGCGACGCAATGAAGTTCCTGCGATAAGCAATTTGTTTTTCCATACATATCGGTTTCAAGAGTTTATGTTAAGTTTTGGTCTTCGTGCTAGTACCCTAGGTTAAATCCTCAGCTCCAGTAGACCGTTTTTTTTCCTTTGTTGAACTAACCAACAGCTAAAGAGTCTTAATGTAGTCAATGACTGCAATGTAGTCCACAGGCTACACACACGAACAAACACACACACACACACACACATTTACACAGTCACAAACTTACTCTCTCACACATTCACAGATAAATTTGACTGTTTCTGTTAGACATTTATTAAATGTTTTGTAATACCTGCTCTGTTGTATGGTTGGAGTTGGGTGAATACTCCTTTAGATGTTCTGTTGATACCTTTTGATAAGATTTCTGGCTACATTTAAAAAAAAATTATCAAAATTTTGTTACAATGTTTGTTTTCAGCTCCCAATTGCTGATTTTATTTTATTTTGTAAAATTGTACCTTAATTCAAGTATCTGTTTAATAGGAGCATGATTTTGCATACTATTGCAATATATTATAATATGTTTATTATTATTTATGTTTAACTATCAAATGATTAATTAATGAGAAACTAGTAAAGACATGTGCCATCAGTCGTCGTCCTATGAATGACTTGTCATTGAGTCAGTGTTGATGATGCACAGAAAGCCCATTGTTACCAAACACCAACTAAGTAATGATACAAGTCATTTTCAAACTGTAAAACATTACACTGTAAAACTCACCTGGGAGATCACAGCCAAGCATATTAACATTTGATCTGTTACCAGGTTGTATATGTGAGATGTATTGCATGACTTTGAGCAGAGTGAAGCTGTTGCTATCAAACATTGTTTACTTAATCCACACAAGCAATGAAGTGATGAAGGGAAAGATCAAATAGGCCAATTCATGCAGGATTTTTGAATACATTTTATGCTCCCTTGTTAAAGTATTTTGTAGTATTTTTAAAATACAAAAATACTGTAGTTTATTTTGACACATGGTGCGGCTTCTGTATTTTGTAGTTTATTTTGATAAACTTAAAATATAAGTGTTTTGAATTTTTTTAAATTTGATGTATTTTTGCCCAGCTGAAGAGTGCACAAAGAGAGATGCGTCCTGTTCTCATGACGTCAGGGATGCCTCACCGGACACTATGCTATAATATTTGAATCTAAACTAATGTAATCAAACGTATATAGCCTGTCCTCATCGTACAGTGCTGTCGCTGCTTTTTAGGACAAAACCTCTGTTTTTTTTTTGCATGTCGTCGCATCGCGTTTGGTTAGGACAGGGAGTGAGGTTCATTTTCATTTGTACCAAAATCAGACGTGACAGCTATCTATTTTGTCTTTATGTTAATAGGAGCTCTGTTGATATTGGGTGGTCTGATGCTCAACCTGGTGGCCTCTGGGATGCTTCTGCGTCCCCTTAATGTAGCACATCCTGCCTCTCCAATCTCAAACTCCAACCCGCACATGGCTCCAACCGGTCCCTTGAGCGAATCTGAGAAAGACATTTCTAGGAACAGACTCAACGGCAACACACCTGTGTCCTTTGTTTTTTCCAAAACTGATAGCTCACCCTCTGTTCACAGGGACACGCTTATCATTGAGAACCCGGCACATGAACGGAATCTGGAAAATAAAAAACACACCCAGAATGGGGTAAATGGAACAGACAACAGCCAAATTAAAGTTTCCCACGATTTGAATGGGGTATCTCTTGTAGATGGTTTACTTGATAAGACTAGAACTGAAACCCCACCTGAAAACCCTCAAAAAGTGTTGGACTTCTCTCTGTTGAAGAACCCTTTCTTTTGCATCTACACCTGGTCGGTGGTCTTCAGTCAGTTGGCTTATTTTATCCCATACTTCCATTTGTCTGCTAGAGCACGGAATCTGGGCATTGATGCCATGGATGCCTCCTTCATTATCTCCGTGGCAGGTAAGTCGTGATTTCTCACATTTGATCAACCGCTTTTAACATTAGACTCTTGTTTTCTAGTGCAAAAAATCTTGTAGTCATCAGGTTTTTTATAGCTAACCTCTGGCTGAAACAGGTCAACTGTACACTAATAATGTGTAACCGAAGAAGAAAATCAATAGGAACGAGGCATTGCAGAGCAATGCAATAGCCAAACAGTAGTCCAAAGACCACAGCATGGAAGTTCAATGGAAAGCATAACATTTTACAGTGATTCAAGGAAGAGCAAAACGAATACGTGAGAGATGCGCTACGATTGTTTTGCTTTGCAGCATGACTTTGTAATATTGAGTTTAAGTGTTGAAAAACTCAGCCAACTTCACATTAATTATTTGTGAGCAGTTTAAAATCTGCAGTGTTATGTAATGCGTGCTCTTACATAAAAAATGAACCTTGGCCCAATGGCTAAAACAGTAGAGGTTCATATTGATAGAGCCAAAGCGAATGCAAATTTGTATCAATAATACCAATCTGTGATTTAAAAAAAACAACGTTAATATATTATTATTTTTCATGCCTGTTTTATTTTCAATTTTGCCAGATATAATGCTAGTCCAAGCTGTCATTTCCAAAATCAAATGCGCAAAAATTCCCAATTTTCCTAAAGACCCACTCCCCCCACCTGCATTCCGAAAGCTCTTTCACATCGGACAGGGTGAGCGTGGAACTAAAGCTCAAGCAACTGAAAGCTGCTTCTCGTGGCGGGTCGCTCACTGAGAGAAGTCGCTAAGCAACACCCCAAGTATTTTGCCGTGAGGTTCGGTATTCCATGGCCAGTTCTGAAGTGGCTGACATTGTGCAATGTGCCACCAAGGCATCGATGTGGACAAATGAATGCCGATAGATGAGCCAAACACGTTTTGTGTTTTAATGAGCTGGTAGCAATCCGACATGCACTGGGGCTTTCAGTTCCTCAGTGTGGGCTCATTGTCCATCTTTGATGTAGTGGGGACATCGCATTCGCCCGGTCCTTTTGTGTCCACTGAGTACAGTCGACAAAAGCTCAAACACCTGTCACATGTCCGATTACCCCCAGTAAAAGTCCCAACACACTACAGAGTCTGGTAGATTAGGGACGTCACATGAAGATGGTTTGCTACTTTTCGTCGCCGAGATCGGGTTTTAAAGTCTCATTGTGCAAAGCAGGACAAGAACAGCTGTGAAACCCAATGACCCTGCTGGGATTCAAACACACAAACAATTCACAAAATGTCTCTGTGTCCGAGTGGGACACACCAGGACATCACCTTCAGGGACACACCGAGGACATGCAAACATTGAGCAGCTGTTTTGTTTTATGTCTGGGCAGTATTAAATGACCCCACTTGAGCTTCAGCTCAAGCCTTTCTGATGAAGTTCTGCTTCTCAGATCTTCAGGGTGTGTCTGGTCGGCCTTTTGCGTGAACATAATCAATGAGATCTACAAGTCTGAGACTAGACTGAAAATATGGGATTTATTTTAAATATCAATAAAAACGTTTTAAGATCAAACCCCCCAAGTATCTATGACTCAGCACTATTGAAATGTGACCTCAAACGTTCACATTTTTATACATCCATTAATGTTTAAAGGATGTTCTTTGGAACATTGTCAAATCATGCTGGGATAACACGAATCATCAGGTTTTACACAAACATGTTTAGGACAAAAGGAAGATTATGAAATACTAGTTTATTTCAGGAACTCGGGTAAATGTTTAATTGAAATTGAGACGGAATAATCGACAAGAACTAAAATACAGAAAACCGAATTAATGAAAACATTTGGTGTTGTTAAAGGCACAATTCACCCAAAACTAAAAATGATGTCATCATTTACTTGCCCTCTAGCCATTTTAATCCAGTATGACTTTGCAAAACACAAATAAGATATTTTGAAGTGCGTTGGTAACGGAACAATGGCGGTACCATTGCAAGTCAAAGGGGACCGCCATGATTCGGTTACCAACAATCTTCAAAATATTTTCTTTTGTGTTCTGCAGAACAAAGTCATACATGTTTGAAATGAAAAGAGTGAGTAAATAATGACAGCCTTTTCATTCTATCCCTTTAATAAAATTAATTATAATGATGATGAAGATGATAATTTGAAAATGTAATGAAAAGGCCTGTTTTAAAGCTCCAGTGTGTAGTTTTTTGGAGGATCTATTGACACAAATCCAACATAATATGCAGAACTGTGTCTTTAGAGGTGTATAAAGACCTTGCATTATGAAGTGTTATGTTTTTATTACCTTAGAATGAGCATTTTCTATCGACATACACCGCGGGTCCCCTTGCATAATTAATAGTTTGTCATCTTTTTCTATAGTAGCCCTAAATACATACTGCCTAACAGAGTTTTGTAAATTCGTAATTTTGTGTGTGAAAACTGTTCTGAGCAGCCACCATAGTGGTTCGAAAGGGAAGGGGTGGAGTGAGCCGTTGATTGCAATTCGCAACCTCACCACTAGATGCAGAAAAAATACTCTATGTAACTTCTTGTGTCAGATGGGCAGTATTTATGATACATGTACTTCAAATACGTATTTTACATACAAGCTTACAGAAAATTGAATGAAGGTAAGAAATCTGCAGCCTGCAAGATTTCCATCTATTTATTGCATAAATTGCTATAGTTTTCATGAGTTAATGTTCTTCTTTCAAAGTCTTCATGTTTGTACCCTAGGCTAAATCCTCAGCTCCAGTAGAGCGTTTATTTTCCTTTGATGGACTAATCAACAGCTAAAGAGACTCTGCAATGTTGTCCACAGGCTACAAACACAGACACACACAAACAATCACAAACCTACTCTCTCACACATTCACACAAGTTTGACTGTTTCTGTTAGACCTTTGATAAATGTTCTGCGATACCTGGTCTGTTGCTTTTGTATGTTTGGAGTTGGGTGAATACTCCATTAGAAGTTCTGTTGATACCTTTTGATAACATTTCTGGATACATTTACATTTTTTAAATCAACATTTTGTTACAATGTTTGTTTTCAGCTCCCAATGGCTGATAAAAAAATATTTTATTTTATTTTTGTTAAAATTGTAACTTAATTCAAGTGTCTGTTTAATAGGAGCATGATTTTGCATACTATTGCATGAACGACTGCCATAACATATTATTATATGATTATTATTTATGATTAACAATCAAATGATAAATTAATAAGAAACTAGTTGCTATTAATGCAGGTGCCATCAGGTGTCTTCTTATGAATGACTTGTTTTTCATTGAGTCAGTGTTGATGATGCACAGAAGGCCCTTTGTTACCAAACAAACACCGACTAAATTAGGATACAAGTCTTTTTCAAACTTTAAAACATTAAAATGTTGTAAACTTTAAAAGGAAACTTCATCTGGGAGATCACAGCCAAGCATATGCGTTATATATATATATATATCTTTTTTTTAAATACATTTTGATGTATTTGTGCCCAGCCCTGCATGAGTGTATAGACCATAAATAAAGTGTATTTATTTATTACTTATTTAAATACATGTCAGCAGTGTGTGTCACTTTAGGCTGTGTTGTTTATGTATCAATCTGTAGAATAGTGCTTCCTCGGGTGTTTTCCTGAACTGTTCAATATAGCACTGTATCAGATGGACAATGAACTTACACATACTGACGGCAGCACAGACAACCGTAAACAATCCAACACACCACAAGGTCTGTTATCATTCTTTTGTTCATTTCCCGTCACAATTTGGGCTGAAAAACAGATTGCGCCAGAGGCTTCAATACTGTGAGAAAGGATTGTCAGTACTCATGGAGATTTTTTAGTTTTGTATTGTTTGAAGTGGTCGTGCACCTTTTTAGCTGCAGAGGTTTTCACTAAACCTGGTAGAGATAGTGATTGCGATCAAATCAATGAACAAATCAATTTCTCTTTAACAGGTATAACAGAGACAGTGGCCCAGCTTGCATCTGGCTGGGTGACGGATAAGAATCTGGTTCACAAATATCACTACCACAAGGCCTTTCTAATCCTGTGTGGTGTGGTTAATCTTCTCTCACCACTCGCCACCTCCTACATCCTTCTTATGGTCTATGCTGTCTTCTTTGCCATCTTCTGTGGGGGGTATATGGCTCTTCTGCTTCCTGTGCTGGTGAGTACCTATGCAGGAGGTTCTTTCACAACCAAGAAAATAGTTCTAGCAATGTTAAGCAGCCCTCCAATTATTAATGGAGTCTTTATGTTTTGAGAAATGCATTGCAATACATTTGAATAGGTTTTATCTGTATCGGCATTTCTTAAAGAGTACATAACTAGGGATTTTTAAGGTCCGACTTTGGTTTATGGAGTGTCCAATAACAAGATTTTACATTGAAGGTGTAAAATCACTATTATTTGTAATAATAGGAAGTTAATCTTACCTTACTTCTTGACTAACTCTCAAATGATTTATTCTGCGATTCATCCGTCTAATCCCCTCCTTTCCGTTAGCTTAGTCTGATTGGTCAGATGGTCTAGTCTGCTGTGATTGGTTTACCGCGAATGAGGCTTACGAGCTTCAGTGTTTGGGAGAGGAGAGTGAAGTTTTCGCAGGCGGTCCTAGCAAAACGTTGGCGGGGAATATATTTTGTGACGTAAATCCGCGGCAGTTCACGAATGGGACTAGGGATGCCTCGATGGCATGATTTATAGTCGACTCCCTTTTTTTCAAGCCAATAACTTTGTCATTCACCTTTGAAGTTACAACTTGGCAGACTGCTAACTTTCAAACACGGCGAGATTACAGACTGCGTGAATCATGATCTCATGTTATGTACTCTGAATTACCCTGAATTACCATTAACCCACGGTCTTGAATTACATTGCAAAGTATTACGCTGTACTGTTTATGTGTGGGTTATCATTGTAAAAAAAAATGATCTAGATTTTTAGATGTCAAGTTCAGGCTACATTTTACTAGTTTTATGGGCTAAAGTAAACAAAGGTTATTGACTCTTTTAACTGAAAGGTGAAAATAGCCATATTGAGCATTTTTATTTCTCTCATTGTACATTGCTATACCCTTTCTCTAGGTTTGTCTGGTCATAGAAAGATCTTCTTTCTACTAATCTTACTTGTATAAAGTGGTGTTGTGTTATTCGGGGAAGGGTCATGTAAGAAGAGTGGGTGACTGATTCTCATTCCACTGGAAGGAATCTATGGGTTTACATTTCAAATAGATCCTATGGACACATTTACAGTGACCCAGATTTAGGGTTTAGTAATACAATTTTAAGAATAAGGTTTTTAAGATTTGCTTTTGTGTCGCCAGATTTAATGTTTAGACATTAAATAAACATTGCTTGTTGAATTGGAAATCAAGGGGTTTTGGAGAATTAAGGTGAATCTCACATGTTGCTTTTAATAAAAAAATAGTAAGCCATAAAAAACAATGAAATAAACTGTATGAAATCTTTTCATTAAATAAACGTAAAATATGTAAATTTGAGGGAAATATTCAATATAAAATTTGATATTTTTAGTTAATGTTTTAAATATGTCCCACTGATGAAAAATCTTTTTAATTATTAAGTTAAAGCTGTTTATTTTTGCAATATATACTAAGCCACTGAATTATTTTAGAGTGAATTTATTAAAAACTGAAGCTGTTCCCAAATCTCAACAAATCCCTTAAGAGAATTCATAGTGATAAAACACAGTCAAATTATTAAGATGTTTGTTGCAAATAGCCACTGATGTTTGTGAAAAAGCTATATTACAATATCATTCTTTAATCACAGTTCTGTTTTGTTATTTAGCAATGTAAACAAACAATGTTAGCTGTTGGCAACTAGTTAGCAAAACATCAGCTGCATTTGTTCACACAGTTTTCAAACATTAACACCCTTGTGTAATATAAATATTTCTAGTTTCAACATATTAAACATGTTTTCCTAAAAGTAATAGTATTCTTCACGAATGTTAGATCCTGTCTGTACTTGGGTTTAACCTCAGGCGGATCATTTTTAATTTGTAGGCGAGGACTTCCTTCAAACGTTTATCCACAGACGTGATTCATGGCTCTTCTTTATATAAATCACATCCTTGTCTGACACCAAATTAACATATGAGAAGTCATCCGTTCTTCTATACATCATAGGCCATTTTGGTAATTTCACTGTTTGTTTGTTTTCCAGGTGGACTTGGTGGGTTCTGAGAAGCTAAACAACTCCATGGGGTTCTCAATGTTTTTTGTGGGGCTTGGATGTCTAACAGGTCCTCCTCTGGCAGGTATGTAAAGTTTGGAGGTGTGCGATGAATCAGATCATGGAAGCTATTAGAATCGATAAGTAAATCTAGCCAAAGAAGGGGAATAACCAACAGCTTAGAAAAGACATGGCCCATTAATTCATATGGCAAACGTACTTCTGTATACTGTATGTGTGAGCTAGGATGCATTGAGGAGGCTATACAGTTTCAAATTTCTTTTAGAGAGGGGTACATGGGAGACATGTTAACTCATACAAAAATAGAATTTCCTGTATGGTAAGATTGACAGCAGTTTCAACTATTTTGTTTGGGTTTCCAAATATGTTTGAAGGATACTTGGCATTTTTATAATCAAAAAGTGTTCATTCGTGCCGTCTTTACTCTATCTCCTTAAGTGAAAGAACATGTTACTCTAACATAAAATGCAGAGGGGCCCCTTTAACGCAAGTATAGACCATGCCTTGAACTCTATAACACAGTTATGCTAACATGAACCATCTTGTTAGGGCCCCTTCCTCAATCCCTCCACCTCCAAAAATAATGAGCAGCCGGAGAAGCAAAACTGATTTGTCTACCCCAGGGCCTTTCTTTACATGACCTGCTGTTACTTAAACGGGCGCTAGAAACTTGCTTAAAAACACTGTAGATTTGTTGTTTCTTCAAAAGCGTATCACTATAAAACAAGTGTGGAGACATTTTGAGATGGAAAAAATACAGTTTTCTATATCTCTATCCATTATCATAAATTGATTGCGCAAAGGAAATTAACTATTTGAACCCACTTGTAAAATGTTACTAGCGTTGCTGATATCAAAGACAATATTTTTTCAGTATCACTTCAGAAGGCAAGGCAAGGCAACAGTAGGGGGAAGTTGCATTCTGTTCTTAAGTCTTTGCGCTTTGTTTTGAAGGCTTTCTGTATGACTACACTCAGACATACGACTGCTCTTTTTACCTGGCTGGGGTTTGTTATCTGCTCTCATCGGTTTCTCTGTTCCTGGAGCCTCTGGCGAGACGCTGGCAGGCCAGAAAGAATCAACTGAAGATGTTAAATGAGGAGCCGATTTGGAGCAATGGCTGTTTTGGCCCAGCGCCTCAGAGAAACAGTGTCGTATAAGAACAGGAGTGAACTTAAGGTCGTCATCTTGTTTTCTCCGTGTCGTCCATGCGGTTCACTCCTAGCATGTTGATCGGATGGGGACCTGACCTGAACTTTTGTATGAACCACAGCATGGCAAGCAAATGAATGTTCATTTGAATGCAGAGGTTTATCCATGACCAAAGCTATATTAATGCTTGAGGACCGTACGACTACAAATGAAATGTTTTTTCTCTGAGTGAACATGTATTTTTTTGTTCTGACTTTACCGCCACACATTTTGAAAAATCAGCACAAGAATCCTAGATGGCACCATGTATACAGTTTTCTGTATTAAATCATTGCATATGTATTATTGTGTTTGGTACTGTAAATAAGACTCTATAAACTGGGTCACAGTGACAGACGTCCTAGATCAAGTTTGATTTTGTCATTAATGCCCCTATTGCAAAATGTTTGGGCCAGAATCTCAATATTCCAGACATGGTCTTTTTCTGGCTGGTGCCAAATCACTGTTTACTACTGACAACGACCAAGAGATTTTCTGGAACAATTCCCTGCACTTAGATTATGAGTGAATAACCTTCTAAAGCTAATGAGCCAAGAATTGCAAGAATTAGGTCAGTTGGCTTGTGGGTAAATGTGTTTGAAATGCAGACCCGCACAGTGAGCATTTTTATAGTTTTGGTAAAATGATTTCCGTTATAGTTGTAGTAAATATCTTCCTGTGCAAGTTATCACCACTGTTTGCCTTTGTATGCAGTGACTGTGCTAACAACCCTGTAATGAAAGCCAAAGATTACAGATCTATGCATTTAAACAGGTCCTCCTATCTAGCACAATATTTGTTGCCCTCTAGTGGCATATCTTATGTACTACTACTGGAATGCTATCTTTCAGATGCCTTTCAGCAATGTTAATATAAAAAAAATTCTTAAGTATTTACCCACTCACGAACACGCACAATACAGTAAACAGCAACAAAATCAAAAGTACATTCTTACAAAGATTTTGATAGAAACAAGTCATTGTTCTGGGCACTAATAATTATGTGGTTTTAAGGCTTTTAACTATTGCTTTTTGTTTGTGTTTTTAAGAAATGGTTTAGAAGTGTTTCAATTAACTTCTACATGTAAATGTACATTTAAAAGCTTTGCCTTAAAACAGGAGACACAATAACACTTTAAAGTCAGAAGAGACAAGAGACTTCACCAGCTATGTAGTTCTGTTAGTTAGAGATTACGTTGATTGATATGTTAAGGGTTTATTATCTACATTCTTTTATTTGCTTTTACTGAATGTTTTGAAATATTTGGTTGTCAAGATTTGCAGTACCGCAATTAAAGCCAACAGTGAGCAAAGCCTTTTCTGTGGCTTTTCATACAAATGTTTGGTGATTCATGAGGTATGTTTCTTTAGGTTTTCAAAGATTTGCATGAATCTCTGCATATTTAGATGCTATTGAACACTTAAACTTGAAAACAATGTTTGCAATACAATGCATTGTTATATTAGTAATTACAATGTTATGTTCACAATACATTCATTTATTACTTGTGTTGTGTTAGCGTATCAAAATTACACATTGTGGTGTAAAAATATTTTATTGAGAACATTGCATATAGAAAATACAACAATTTCAAATGCTATTTACATTTAAGATTGGTTCCAAAGGTTTCCGTTAATAAAATACATATTTTACAACATCAGTGTTATCATATGCATCCATTAGTAATATAAACTTAGTTGATGTTTTAAAACTCAATACAAAATAACATAATATACAGTATATTATAATATAATTCAAACCAAAATTACTTCATAAAAAATAAAAAAGGACTCAAAAAAATTAAGCAGGTACTTACTGTCTGTGATCAGCCAACTGATACGCTGCACTCATTTTACGCAACACTGATATCTGTGAACACCAAAACAACTATATAAAATAATATCAAAACTGAGCTTTAATCCACACAGCTATTACAGCTATCTGATGAATATGTCAAGTGAACGTATTAAATAACATGCAAAAAAATAATACAGGATAAAAGACCAAAGATAAAAAACGATCAGAGTTTCGATGATGACCAACTTGTAACTGGGTGTGTAACTCAGCAGGACAATCAATCTTTCAACCTGTAAGTAATTCAGATCAGAAAATCAGTTAAACATGGAAGATTATATCTTTTTAATATTTCGTCTGGTTGGTGTTAGAAGGGAAATGAGTAAAGGATGCCAACAGATACCAATACCATCAGTTGACGAAAAAGTAAACGCATAAATAGACAGTTGTTTAGTGAAGGATCTCTAGATTACAGTCCAACAACAGCACAGTACAAGTATAAATAACTCTTCAAAAGGTAAAAATCGAACTATATTTCATTAGAACCTCTGACTTGTTTTTGTAATAAACATTAAGTAAAATCCGAGGGCAGAAAGCCATTTGTGAGACCTGAAATAGCTTAAAGCCATCATGTGGCAGCTTATACTGAGGTGGTGTGAGAACATAGCCACAACTAAGAAAAATGAGCTGATGTTTTGGCCTGTTGCAGTTAACAGTCTGTTCAATAGCTGGAAAGGCATGGTGCCCTGGCTACACAAGCTAATGAAAATGAGGCCAGGGGAGGGGCTTGAGTGTTTCCACAGAAACCTACAGTTGCCAAGTTACTAAGCTCATTCCATAGCATCTGAAAACAAGACAACCTGTGTTCTGAAGACACAAAAGAACAATTTCGAGCTTATGCCTGAATTCCATCCTTAGGGTTCTGTGACCCAATTATTATCACTCATTTTGAATCAATGTCCCAAAAATACATTGCAAAGATAAAATAATTAATAATTAAAACTATAAGAGATTTTTTTTATATTTGCCTAGTCTCTTTTGTCATAGCAAAAATAGATTGAATTTAGAATAGTAAAGGGTTATGTAGAGTATACCTTTCTAGGTGGGCCTTGAATGAATGATTTGGGAGCAGCTGCTCTGAAAAAAAACCTTTACTTTAATGCACAAAAACTATATTTAAAGTTCAGATGCTAAAGGCTCAAAGTGCCATTTGAAATTGTCTTCTAAAATTAGTTTAATTGTTTCACTTTAATGGCAGAGGAACATATTCATTTCCATTAAAGTAACATAATTGTTAATATAAACATAGGAGCCTGATAAAAATCTTTTTAGAAGAAAAATGTGCAGTGGCAGCTTTTGCATCTGAACTCTTCGTATGCAATAAAACATTTAATAGATGGCAAACCAACACAACTTACCTGACATTAACAAGCAAGCAGATTCAATGTTCAGATTTTGGTACGGCCTAAATGGAATCTTGTCAGTTTTATTAATGCGGTAATTTCTGCAGTTGTTATGATTTGATCAGATTTATCAAAAATTTTATTTTTAACTTATTTTAGGTTATTTGATAATTAATCAACAGTATAATTAATTTCTTAAGTAACCCAGTATAATCACCTTCATGTTTGAAAATGTGAAAATAAATGTTTAGCAATTCGTATTAAAGAAAAATCTTATCTCAGCTAGAATTAAAAATTATAAATAGTTGGGAGTTAAATGTCATAACTTTCTCTCCTACCTTAATACCACAAAAAAATCCCAATTTATTAAAAAAACAGTTAAACAAATTAAGTTTTAGAAATTACAGACCTTGACATCAATAGTAAAGTGCATTTCCTGTTATTCTGTTGCTTTACTGACACTTACCTGTACCGGGCAGGCAGACCTGGAGTCTAATGGCCCAGTAAGAAGTATATGCCCCCTACTCACCACCCAAACCAGTTCACTGGTCTGAATCCTCACGTCTATCATTCAGAGGCCTGAACGAACTGCTGATGAAGTGATGCAGCTCACTGGACTTCTTACTAGTGGGACTTCTCTTCCTCTAGAGTCTAGACGAAGCTCCTTGCAAGCAAACTCCATTAGTTAATGGTGGAGGAATTCACACTGGCAGTGGGAAATGCTTTCAGGGTTTCTTCATAACGGAGTGTCAATTTACCGTTCAAACGATCATCTCAGTGGACGTGTTTTAAAAATCTCTTGGAAAACAAACGTTTAGGAAAATAAAACTATCGACTCAAGACGCATACGATACTGGAGGCTAAAAATGCTTTTCTAATTTGTTTTGATCATGGAAATCCTCTTCCTTCACTGAATTTCAATGGAGCGAAACAAAATCATATCAGAAGAAATCAAAGGATGGAATAAACAAACGCCTGCTCCTCTGATTTGGAAATCAGGTTCATTCGGCCTGAAACATGCTGGTAGTCGTGCTGGCAACGCATAGTGTGAAACAGCAGAGAGGCCGGCCAGCTTACAGCAAGCCTGGATACTTCCATCTGAGGTACGTATTTGGAAGCTTGTCGCAGGAAACGCCTCAATGACCACAGTGAAGGTGCCGAAACAGATATTTCAGTTTAGATGAAGGTCTGCGCGAGCATCATCCCTCCACTCCCTCAACGCTCAGCAGAACAGCACCCTTCTCCCTGATCTTTTTGAGGGTTGGGGCAGCAGGGCCCTCGGTTAAACGGCACATGGGGCAACTCCAGGAAACCACAAATCAACAATACCCTGGGCAACACAAGAGCTCTCTCCCTTGCTCTCACCGCCATCATTGATCCTGAGCCGAAAACAAAGGGGAGAACTTCTTTCCTGATCGGAAACAAGCAATTGAGCAACAATTCCTCCCGAAACACAACCGAAAAAGCAGCGGCGGCCGTTCTTCAATTCATTTCCAAGGAATAAACATTTCTTCCTCAAATGAAACAATTTATTGACAGCGTGATATAACCAAATGAGGGGCCAGTGCACTTTTTGTGTGTACAAACAGCCACGTCAGAGCTGCGCGAGTGACTGATTCCTCTTTCTCTCAATCAAGAAATCAGGTAAACACAGCACAAATCAAAAGTGTCATTATTTCCGTTTAAATAAGGGAACCGTAAGCACAAAAACAATTACACAAGCAGGAAGATGCTCTCTGTGAGAGTAAACTAACAATAAATGGAAAGCTCTTGCTCTCTTGCATCCAAAGGGCTCCTGAATTATTTCAAACAATCCTTTCTGGTGCCAGCCATGTGAAGTGCACTCGTGGAACGTCACTTTCCTGTCCTGTGAGTCCGGTACAGTATGTCCACTTATTCATTTACACAAACAAGGTGTCATTATATAAATCAACAACTGATCAACTTTTAAAACTCAAAATTCTGTGTAAATATAAAAATCAAACATGAAAAGATGTTAGTTATTCATCTGATCGATACACTGCAATTTGCTAAACAGACTAAGAACACATATTTTACCCTTTCAGGATTTTAGAGAAAGTATACTGTCATTTTAAAACCATTTGAACAATGTCACAACATGTGTAATATTTCAAACATAAACCCCATTATGTTTACTTGAACATTTGATATACACTTTCAACTAAGGTGTCAGTAAAATAAAATGTAGAACTGTCTAACAGCTGCACAACAAAATCTTACGGTCATCAATTTCTTTAGTTGTACAAATGTACAAGATTTTTTCCATTTGTCTAAGATGGTTAAACACATTATTGTCCCTTGTAATCCAATTGTTTTTCATATAGCATATCTAGAGAAATATATTATAGGCCAAAGGTACAGTCAATCTGTTATCATTTACTCACTCTTATGCTGTAAAACCCTATGGCTTTTCTATTTAACACAAAAAGATTTTAAAGTAGATGTTAAGGACTGACAGACGAAATTACCAAATATGTTCATTGCATGTGAAAATTGATATTAAACACATATTTCACACACAAATAAAGCCATCCAGCTTCAATATATGAGAGTAAATGATAACAGACTTGAAATTTCTCTGTGAACTAAAAAACCTCCAGAACACCATTATTAATGTGACTATAAACTGTTTATCTGACATTTTTGACAGTCCTTTTGGACAAAAATAAAATAAATTAAAACCTTTTGCAATCAAATTATTCCTCTGACACACATAATAAAATCTAACAGTCAATGAACAAGAATTTCTTTTTTTGAAACCAGAATGCATCCATCAAAAAACCTTGAAATGTAACCCAAAACATCAGAATACCTTTTTCATCATTAAACACACTTGCCTTGACATAACGCTTTGGTCTAGGAGGGCTTAGATATATTTACTTTATCATGAAAATAGGTTCACAATGTATTTTCAATGCAATAGGGGAATTTAAGTAGTTAATATGTTTTCTAGTTTTTAGATCAATATAACACTGATGACATTTTCTATTCACTATCTTTGTACAATTAGCTGGATAAACCTCTGCAACGGTCTACTGTAGAGCACTAGCATCAACATGCAGTTCAATGAGCAAAATATTAGTCCTGTTTAGGTTGCCTACATGACTATACACCTATATTACATTTGCCATCGTTAAATGATTGTTCAAGCATCAAGTCACATGAACCCAAGTTTTCTTTAACTGAGATCAAATGGTAACCACATAAACCAACATGAACAGAAATTATTTTGTACATGGATGACTGAAATACATGTTGATAGTGAGTGTTTAATTACCAATTTCAAATTAAAAGTTTGTATTCTAATATGCCCAGTTCCATTCATGAATGTATGCAGGGGACAACTTATCAAAAACTAGACATCTGAAAAAACTTGCAACAGAAAACAAAAATATAAGAACTCAATTTCGCTATATAAATGGGCCATTTTTTCTTTTTTGTACGTTTGGCAGAGCAGGTAGTGAAATATGCCCTTTACTGATGTACCACTTCTGCTTTACAGAGCATGCAATTAAGAGACATTTAGAGAAACTTGCATTAGACAACACTTAAGCATGTGTTATGACTTTTTAAGATGCTCCTCGAACAATGATCATGACCAGGAAGTCCTCTTCCGTTTTGGCAAGAGCTTTCGCAGAAGAATCTAAGAACTGCTGAGAGAAATCACAGGGTGGGAATGCGTGCAGGACCCCAGTGTTGTCCTTATCTCTACTGCCCCCCACGGGTAAACTGATGACCCCAGCTGCCTGCTTTTGCTTCAGGTATGAAACCAAGTTGCGCAGGGGCCTCTGTGTTGATGCTGCTGGGTCCGAAGATGAAGTCTCCTCCGAGATGCCTGGTACTGCCAGTAAAACCGCATATCCGCCCGGGCCTGCGACTTTGATGCGCCGAGACACTTCGTCGATCTTGGGCTGGTCGAGGCGAAGACGTTGTGTGATGCGTAGTTGAGTGACCTTACCGCTCGTGCTGCCATCAATGAGGAGACTGGTGGCAATGTTGAGATCTCCCTCCAGGAGGTGCATGCTTGCTGGGAAGTTACTGTTCTTCAGGAGTAACATGCCATTCCAGGCCATGCTCAGCTTCCCACCTGCTTCTTGCTTTGAGGCCTGGTTGCTTTTGGAGCCGCTCTCAGATCGGTCTCTTTTGGAGGCACCTTTGGCTGAATCGCCCGCTTTGCGTTTTCTCTCTGCTGGGCTTGCACCGACACTGGACTCTGATAAGCTGCTGCTGTTTTTGTTGCGTTTCTCACCAGAGGCTCTGTCCAGGCAGTTGCGACTCTCACGTGCCGGGGATGCTCGATCTGGTCTCGCTGGCCGCTCAGAGTCACTGAAACGCCCCTCACGGCTGCTCCCTCCCGGGCTGCCCTCAAGGGACGGAGGTCTCCGGCGCCGCGACCCCCACTCGCTGCTGCTGTCAGGTGAGCACTCCAGGTGTCTACCATCCTCCATGAGCCTGCGTTTACGCCCAAGCTCTCTTCCTGGCAGCTCTCGCTCCAGAGACCACGCCTCTCGCCGTCGCTCACGTTCCAAGTGTTCTAGGGGCTCAAAAGCAGGAGTTCTGACACGGTCACGAATGGCAGGCGCCGGCCACTCGGCCCCGGCATATAGTTCTCGTTCTCTGAAGTGCAGTGGTGGAGGAGTCCGTTCTCTGACTCTGATGGCCTCGGGGGTGGCACGGTGGACAAAAGACTCTGCGACAATTTCATAGTGTTGCAAAGGAAGGGGCTGCAGAAACTGCTGCTGGTAGCGGTGCTCTGTGTCAGCAAAGTCCACCCTTAGTCTCCTGTCTGGACCACCGAGAGGAAATCCACGCATGTGTGTGCAGGCTGCTTGCGCAGCGTCCAGGCTTTCATACTGAATATAAGCCCAGGTATCACCTTTTCTGTAATCTATAGTTCTAATAGTGCCAAAGCGGTCAAATTCTCTTGCTAATGCAGCTAGAGGAACCCAAGGTCCAAGCCCGCCCACCCACTAGGCGTGTAGACGGGGTAGCTTTGCCATAACCAATTTTAATAGGGTTACGGCCAACGATTTTTCCAGACATGCTGATTTTTGCTCTATGGGCCATGTCCAAGTTCTCAAATTTAAGAAAGCCATAGGTGCTGCTTTGGCCCCGTGTGGGTCTTTTAATGTCCACCTCAGTGATGGTCCCAAATCTTTCAAAAGCTCTTCTCAAATCATTTTCAGTGACAGTAATATCCAAATTACCCAGAAACAGCGTGCGGTTGGCTCTCTGATCGTCCTCTGGAGAGATGAAGTCCTCCTCGCGGAAAGGAGCGGCCCGCTCTGCAATGTAAGCAGGCCTCGCTCTTGCTTCATAAAAGGCAAATTCTCTTTCTCTTTCGAGCTCTCTGGGTAATGGCGGGGGTGGGGGAGGAGGAAGCCGACCTAGGGCTAACTGCTGTAACCTGTAATCCCTGTAGCCCAGACCAGTTGGAGAGAGTGGCCTCTGAGTATGCAAATGTCTATGGCCTGCGACGACAGAAAAATGGTCCTTGTCAACCGGAGACCGACTTCTCCTCCTATTCAAATAAACAGCGTCAATTTTTAAAGGACGGTCGTAGAGCACCAACCGGCCTCGCGCGTGCTTAGCAGCCCTTGCATCGTCGGGTCTCCTGAAGTTAACAAATGCGATTCTCTCGTCGTTAACACGGCTGATTTTGACACTTACGTCGCCGAATTTTTTGAATTCGTGGAAAAGGCCATCCTCTATTTCCTCGTCGCTCAGCTGGGAGCCGAGCTCGCTGATTTTTAAAGTTTTGTACTCACTTTCGTTCGTGGGAAGCGCCGCGCGCGATTCTCCGCGCGAATTGCTGCGCGCCGCCGCCTCTAAAGACAGGCTCGAGGCGTGATTCTTGCCGCTCGAGCTCGCAACTGGGCTGGTGTAACCGTGATTATTTCCAGTTCGACTCGATACATGTCCGTCAAAATCTCGACCGTCTCTTTTCTCAACGATTAATCCTCGTCTTGCAGATCCTCCTTCGCTTTTAGACGAACTGTTGCCGTTGTTGCTTCCACCGCCAGAAATCGAGTTCACCCCCATTTTCTTACTGGTTGGGTGGCTTCCTCCCCTGTCTCGTATATCATCCAAGGCCCTTGAACGCTTTTTCACCGGCGACCGCTCTTTTCCTTTCATTGTAGATGCTCGTTAGATTTGCGCGATTAACAAAAACACTTTATAACAAATACGCTACTGCAATGTCTGCGAATATAAACTATAACGTTAGAATTTGTTCAGTGTCCCTGCGGCAAAACAACCGCATACGCCATCTTGTCAAGACTAAAATATAACCCGCCCTCTCACTTTGATTGGCATGAAGGTCTGAAAAACCTCAATGCTATTGGTTAAAAGGTCTGTCGATCAAGACCGCCAGTACAGCGCCCAGTCACCATTTTAGGTCCAAACTCCAATTTTTACCGTAGACCTTTCGTCAACAGAAGAGGTGACATTCAAAGACCTTCTTCTCGAGTTTCCAAGGAAATATATAGACATTTGTTATACCAAGTAATTAATGTCGTTGAAGTGGTATCATACATTTAGTCTAGATCACAAATGTATGTTCTTATCAAATTTAAAGTGCTAAAATAAATAAATAAAGCTAAATAAATCTTGTAATTCACGTTATATCCAATAGATGGTGATGTTTGCTTGTCTCGCTGAAGTGAACAGAAGAATAACGTTTGGGCATGTTGAACTACTTTTTTAAACGTGAAAATGTGTTGTTTAGCGTGACTGTTCAATGCCTAACTTAAAATGTTTTGTTTTTTATATAAATTCTATAGATCTTTAGAACGCACGGATAGCAATTTTGTCTGCCAAATAACCAGGATGAGTTAAAAAAATTAAAAGATACAGAAAATAATAGTTGACTTGCATACACACATTTTCTCTTTAATGTAGGCTACTAAAGGTTCGTTTACGTGCTGTATAAATGTAAATAGACACATAAAACAAATGCACAAGCCAAAAGGCTACAACATAGTTGTTTTAAAATCTGAGTATTTTAAATCAAACCCCTGAAATGTCTGTGTTATTTTATTGATGTCTGACTCCAGTCATTAAAACGGGTCTACCTTACCTCACTTCTCTATAAAATTTTGGATACCACATCACATATCTTATGTAAATCTTAAATATTTATATGTTTTGCAATATATGTCTCTATGTATGCGATGTGTATATGTTACATGGGGGTGTTTATCCTGGACAGTGATAAGTTTAAGCCAGGACTGGGCCTTAGTTAAATAAGGACATTTTAGTCATATTTACAAACATGCCTTACAAAAAACATGACTTTTATGCATTTTGAGATAAAACAATGGCACTGATTAAGATATGTTACTGCTAACTGTTTTCAGTTTAGACAGTTCCAACATTTGTTTTAGTCTGGGACTAGTCTTAAACCTTGTCTGGGAAACCGCCCCATGCTGTCACAGAAACACAACATAGAGTACACGGTCTCTTTTAGTACATTCTTCATCCCACAACATCCTGCAGTCCTGTTGCACTTCGCATCAATTTAGTTACGCTTCTCTTGTGTTCCTTAACTGTATCTTTATCTCATCCTTTAATCTGGGATTTAATCAGTTTGCATGTGTAACTGGCTCCACTTTCTTGAAAGATCAGGCTGGAATTTGAAGCTGTGGGTGTGGAGAGACTTTCTGTCAGCTTCCCTTTCTATCCTCTATTGGAACCACATGTCCGCTCTCTTTAAAACACGGCATGGTCTGCTAAACTGGCACTTAATGTGATCCAGCACTTCTGTCATCCTGAATGCACAAAGAAAAGAAGCAGCAGGAATTTTTTGGCCCAAAGCAATTGTCGATCTGTTCCCATTTTGAGAAATAGGAAAATGAGAGGACCTTTGAAAATCCTGTCACTGCATCTAGTCAGCTTTTATCATCCCAAACAATTTCATCTTATGTGTCATCTAAATGAAGTGAATCACCCTGAAAGAGTGGCTGGCAGAATTGGTAAGCAGTCATTAAACCCAGATGGAGCTGAAAAGCTTATACCGGTCACATTGCTATGACACAGAACAACTCTCTCCAAGGCTGTTTGGCACTTGTATCAACAAAACATTGTAATTTAAGCTATTTCCCACCGGATTGGGATTCCATAAACATATTGAACATGAAAAACAGTATTTCTGACTTTGAGATTTTAGAAATATACTTTCAATATGTTTATTGCTCTTTGGGAGTTCTGTACCTAAGGCACTGGTTGCTGTTCATGTCAATGTCAGAACAATTGAAATGCAAAACAGTTTTTACCCGGCAGGATTGCTTCGGATTTATGTATTCGCATTTGTCAATATGCATTTAAAACCACATATCCAGGTGCTCCTGTTCTGTCATTGCCTTCATGGTGCAGAGGTATGAGTTTAATTTCCACAGGAACGGCCATACGGATAAAAGCAACTCTGATTTTGGTCAATAATAACTATTACAATTGGACACCTGCACTCTTCTTTCACAGGTCGGGAGGGCTTGCTTTTTAAAATATGATTTGGATTATTATCCAAGACCCTTGAATTGTACAGTAGCATATCATGACTCAATTTATTAAGCTCGTGGCTGTGTCCCATGCTGTCAGAGCCCAAAACTATAGTTGATAGGAAAGGGGTTTGTGGTCGCTTGTTTGGTTTTATTTGATGCAGTAAGTGGCATTGACAGCCTTTGCATCTCAAATGAAACAGATTGAAACATATGAGTAATGCAATTTGACTGTGAAAACGTACTTAGAAAAATGTAATGGGTTCACCTCCAGCCTTAAGAATTTATCACACGAATAATGTAGTATTAGAAGTTTGTGTCTTTATGGATGCAAACGTTACCCGAGCCACATAATTCAAATGATAAGAATAACACATAATATAATGCAATATGCGCAGAGATATTATTTAACTCCTGTCAACTTTATTTGTTGTTATTAGAAGTGATCATGGCCGTACAGCGCCCCGAGCTCCAGACCTCGGAAGTTTTGTCGTGAAAAAAGTATTTAGTAATGCCAATTTTGAAGCAAACGCATAGATCTACCACAGCTGTTTAACAGCGATCTTAAGTGTCAATCTGATTGAATCGAAAGAGGACAGGCGAGGATTACTGTCCAATCAAATGAAAGAATACGAGAGTTATTGTCAAGCTCGAGTTCAGTTTCCAATAAGCGCGATTTATGTAGCTAACTGTTACATTTGTTATAGAAATGCGTGCAAAATGCTGAATGTGTAGGCTTCTCCCTCTTTTCACAGCGCCCGGGAGTTTACACTCGCGTTTTGAGCGTGCTTGACGCGCGTCAACATTTAAACAACAAGCCCGAGTAAACGACCGATTGTAATATCCACATATGCAAACTACAATACCCCGAAAACATATCATTTACGTGTTTAATGTCAGTTTAACGCGACAAAAACATTTCCAGACCTCCACTAGTTCATGCTTAACTGCATAGTGTGTTTATAGGTTGTGGTTAGCCTATTAAAACAACTACATGATTTGGAAATAATTCAAATGCATCAATTTTAAACAAATTCTCGTTCTTTAATTCAGTTTCTATATTAGGTTAAGTTGACCTATTTTTTATAAAAACATATGTCTGCAACTTCCTAGTAGCTATAAAAGAACGTTTACGGTACAGTTCACTCAAAATAGGTAACCTATTGATCCTTTATGAAAGACAGGTTGTATTTCAATCCGGTAGTTAGTATTTGTATAAAAATATCAATTGACCATGTGAATACTTCCATTACTGATAAACATGAAAATAAAAGAGATGGTTTTAGCAATTGTTATGTCATTTGCACTCCAATCGTATTAAAATGCACATACTGTATAGATCAAGAAATTCAGTTTTTGCACGTCTGTACTTCCAAAATCCTGTGTACGGGCCTGGAAGTGATGTATCCATGCACAACGTCCAGAAATGTAAAATTATTTATTGACTTTCATAATGATGCTTAAACAAGGTAAACATGGTAATACGCTAAAACTATACGATTATTATAAACATACTTAAATAAACATGTTGCACATCTTCACTGGTAACTCATATTTTTACAATTTTGGTTTCCATGAAAGAATTTAAGATTTTACATGAAGGCAAATCATGTGCAAAGCCCATGGTTGCTAACGGGATTTCACAAATGTACACAAACAAATAAGTTGCTTCCACAGAATAAAACAAAAAGGCACATGGCACATCCCTACACTAAAAACATCTGGGAGCCTGCAAAAAAGGAAGAGTTGTGCATCGAGCGTTAAAACAAGTGTTCTTGAGTCACATGCCGGAATGTGCAGGCATGCTTAGTGTTTGTTGGCTCAGTGATGTCATCGCCATCACAGCAGCTGCATGGTCATGTTGGCCAGGATAACAGGCTCCCTGGGTCTTTGGTCTTCATGCGTAAGGCCACCAGCCCTGAGGGCTTGTATTCAGACTCTTGTCCTGGCTCAAAGGAATGGGCCCCTAGGCTTCCTGGGAAGCCATGGAGTGAGTATATTCCATTGATGCTGGGATGATGGGGTGGGTGATGATGATGATGATGATGACCTGGGGATGCAGACATACCCATGAGACCAGGAAGGTTGCCATGGGCATGGGGATAAGGGGTCATGCAAGAAGACGCCATGTTTTCCGGACCCAAGACACAGCCGGTGCTTGTTCCGCCTGCACTTCCTGTACCTGCGCTGCCCGGCCACAGGTTATTCTGCATCTATAAAGAAATGCAGCAAAGATAAAAATAGGATATTATCTTGAAGAATTTATTTGGATAACAAATTATTTCTCTATTCTTTGGTCTGAGATTTCATGCTAGTGTGAAAAAAGATATAAGTTGTAGTAGGTTTCAACATTTAAGTATTAATATGTCTTATTAAAAACACAATATTCTAATCACAATGCTGACCTATTACACGCAGTACACTAGATGTTATTGCATTGTCAACCCAAATTAAATTCATTCTTTATGTTTTGGACAAAAATTGTTACTCATGGGAATGTGAACTGGTCCCAGCCAAAACATAACAAAGTCAAACAAAATCCCCAGTGTTTACTTGTCAAAAATGTTTTATTTTCAAGATCTCTCTCATACGCTTTCTCTGTGTTTCTTCCGTGCTTGGGTATTTGTACATGTACCTGGTATGTGTCCGAGCGAGGGAGAAGGGATATATCATATGTAGCAGCAAAGTGATTTCGCACCTCTTGCATCTTTCCATAGCGTTCTCTTTTCCTCCATTTGGCCCGTCTATTTTGAAACCACACCTGTGAGGAGACAAATTAGGAAATAATGTTTTGAAATAAACACATTTAAATTATCTTTAAAATAAAATGATATTGAAAATATATTGATTTACTGAATATAAAGTGATAATGGCCAAATATGATATCCATCATAAAAAAATCTCTTTTTTTTTCAAATATATTATTAAAGACATCTTATTCATATTGCATAGCTGTAATGGGAGTGTAAACTGCTGCTCAGATTTGAGAAGATTTTAAGACTTGACAGGAAAGTAGCCTACACAAAACAAATGAACAAATCTTGCAGAGTTGGAGCCCTGAAGAATGGCCGAACAAAATATTACATCAATGGAATACCATCAAATATAGTAACAATGTACGCTTTATTATATTACCACATTCCCTAATGGGAACCTATACTCCATATATTTTGAATATCTTGAAATTAAACAATTTAAAGAAATGATTTATTAAATAACAAACCTTTGATTTTGCCTAGCAGAAACATTGTGGCATGCACAACCAAACCCGTATTTTAACATTATTTTTAATATCCTAATTCTAACGTGCATTCGATTATCTACTCTCTCATACATACACACTTGACTGTTCGTAGTTAATAATAACCTGACACAAAAGTAAAGTGTACCACACCTGCACTCTTGCTTCTGTAAGCTCTGTCCTCAGTGCCAGCTGTTCCCGTGCATACACATCTGGATAATGTGTCTTCTGAAAGACCTTCTCCAGCTCCTCCAGCTGAAAGGTGCTGAAAGTCGTACGGTTTCGCCGCTTCTTGTTCTTCCCTGAAAGGTCGATGGAGTCAGCGATAGAGTCTCCAGGCAAACCACTCAAGGGTTCTTTTAGTTTTCCACAGCATTCCGAATCTAGAGCGGGATAGCCAAGGGGCTTGGATAGGGACTTATCACCTGTTGACATTGAGATAGGATGAGTGCTGTTACAGATGGCAGAGATTTGCCTTTAGTGTTTAGAGTAAATGAGTAAGGAGTTGTTTTTCATCTCTTCATCATTATGTTCCATGTAATGTTCCACGTCTGAGTGGAATATATCTCACATCCAGAGCAAAACAACCACAACTGAAGTCGAAACAAACATGAGCTTAATGACTTTGACCAATGTCATTACTTAATTTGCATCTGAAATCTCAGTAGTCTCTCAGAGGCTAACTAGAAGCATGCCAACTTAACATTAAATCCATAGCGTCATAGTATATGATAATGTAAACTGCATATGCACTATTCATATTCATCAGAAAGGTGCTTTTTTAAATCCCATGACTATCTCGTAACAATATAGAAACAGTGACGTTAAACATCCTTGTTTATAGAGATAATTAAAACAACCTTGTGTAAAGACACTTCAAAATGTTCTTTAACTTGTCAGTGTCTATTATAATATATTCCACATACTTTAAAAGGATAATAACAAGCATTGGCAGCAGAGCTTACTGTTTTGATTAAGCTTGAAACCTGAGCTTGAATGGGTCGAGTTAAGAATGAAGGCTACAGTTTTTTGTTAGGTCAGACTTGAATAGGACAGTAAAAAAACATGTCATTATATGTGGAATTTCGATGTGACATATTAAAATCTGGTACCGAGTTGAAGAATTTTGACAAAAAAGATCGGTTAAAATGACTGTAATAATAAACAAAATTTAAACAGGATGAGTTCGCTTTTCTCAGGAGAATACAAAGAATGGGAAGTGCTTTTTGTAAGAAATAAACCCTTCAACTGGCGTAGCCACGGGAAGGACTCATCCTGATACTAGTTTCTAATCTGTAGTTCAAAATAGTACAAATATTAATATCCAGTTATATTCACATGTGATAAATATTTATATTTAAATCTGTTAGAGTAAAAAGCAAAAATATTGAATTAATTTTAGGGATGAGGAAAAATCATGTGCATTCGACACAAACACAGCTTAAAAGGTCGGAGTGGTCCATGATCCCCTCACAAATACTTAACAGTAATTTGTCTAAATGAAACAGCAATGACAATTTAGATATTTATGTAGATATTAAACACAACTGACCTCGGGTCATAAAATGTCCCAATCTAAATGCTTCTCTTTGACAAGTATAACAAGAAGCAGGAATTCATTTAGGAAACCAGCACATTAATTTTAGATTAAGGCCTACCCTTAAACAAAGTTTACATTATTATAGAGCAATTTATCAATTGAGACCCATTTAATTATTGTTTTCCCTACTCCCTAGTGTGTCAAAATTTGCTTTTAGAAGCTGTTAAATTAATAAACATACATTTGAAGAGTTCATTTGCAAAAATAAAAACTTCTGTGTTTCATGTTTTTATTGTATTCTTTTATTTTTTAGTGAATTTTACCTAATCAAAACAACCCAATATGCAGTTTAATTTAAATTACTTGGAATGCACAATTTGACTAGAGATGTATTTTTGCAAACAAAATCTTATTTTGTAACAATTACCAAAATTGTCAATGAGAAGACATAATAAATCAATTGCAATAGTAAAAGGAGACCCCCTTACACTAAAAAGGCCCTGCTTTCCAATGGTCCTGACCAAAGGACAAAAAAAAGCGTCTGACTTTGAAAGGCCAGACAAGTTGCATTAGCCTCTCAAAATTTGACACAAAGTTCTTTCAGAAAAATGTATTAATCAAATTTGTTAGACACACCCTCTCAGACTTCAGTTAATACACAAAAGACAATTTACATGCTGAACCTAAATAAAGTAATGAGATATTCCAGTACCATAAACCTCTCTTTAGTTCATAATGAAGTTGCTAAATATACAGCAGAAATGTTAGGTAACCTAAAAATGTGCTCTAAATGACCTGTTACATGTTCATCCAGCCAAATATATTATTTAATATGACTACATTCGTTCAACCGGATTATTAGATTACACCAACAATTATTTTGGTATGCTACCACTTCTACTTCATTAAACTGTCAGGTCCAGAGATGCTGAACTATGGCATTTTAGGCCTATTTTAAGTTTGTCTTCCCAACACGAAAATAGGGCAAAAGCACTAAGGATAAGGTTAAAGCTATTAAACATCACTGAATTTAATAAACAACATTTCAGCTTTGTGGACAATAAAATTATCACAGAACAACATGACACCAGATGTAAATCATTATAAGGGCACTTGCAGATTTTCACCAATACAGTTGGGCTCTTTTTGGGGGGAAATTAACAGGCATCGGCCCTGTTTACTACCTCAACACAGAAAAAATGGAGCATTTGGACCTGCCAGTTGAAGAATGACAATATAGTTAATCAAGGTATCCTCCGTATTATACATATAAAGTATAAATGATGAATTCATACGTATCCCGTGGCATGCGCAGAGTGGAGTATGCTTATGATTTAATGGTAACATTTTGTAACGTGTTTTCCAAAATGCAAAATTTTTTAATTTATGAAATGTCGCATTGCCTGTTAATGTTTGGAGAGATTTCAGTGGCAAGTAAAAGACTTAAGATTGCTATGGTTCTCGTTAGTCCGTGTTCTTATAATAATGCGTTTAGAAAAGTTGAGGTAGGCTATATTTAAGGCGAGTAATGTTGATGATATTAAAAACCCAAACGTTATTGTTAAAAAGCGCAAAAAGTCCATAAACATCAAGTTCCTAAAAGCCCGTTATTGCATACGCACTGACATCATTTTAGTTGTTTAGAAAAAAAGCACACACAGGCCTACATTTTAAAACAAACCAGACAGATCATATCATTTGACCTAAAGACAAATTTGAAGTCCGGAGACAAAGCACAATCCAGCACTCTCGTGAAGAAGCTATAGATTTCTGAATGCGGTTATCTGGACGTTATTTTTTTACACCTGTCAATTCTTTTTTATATAGCCTATAATTAGCTTTGGTGGGTGAGTTTACTGTTGAAAAAAGTTTTGCGTTTTATTAAAACAAATTAAAGCAGCACGAAATATTGCAAAACTTTGAAAATTTTGCAGCATGAATATTGACCTGAACCTGAAGCGTGACGCAGTTTCTACAAAAGAAATCATTCCTTGAACGGTGAAAACAGATAGATAAAATTAGCCCTATTTCAAAAGTAGGATATTTAAACCAAATTTCTTTATATCTTATATAAACGTATATTTTATAGACGTCGGTATGAGACATTAAAAACAAACATAAAAACGCTCAGGACACAATGAACAGAGCTAAAACTTGTCTGCCTTGCAGATTCAACGAAGCATTGACTGACAGAAAAACATTAAATTCTTAATAAAATAAAATAATGAAATGACCAATTTAGTCAGCATATGAGAATGTAACATTTTTCAAGGGATCATGGAATATAATGAAATGCTTAACATTTAGATTGCAATAAACCATATTTATTTAATTTAACATCTTGCATAAGTAAAAGAGATTTGTGTTTTATTATCTCACGTTTTAGTTATTATAATTTCAGAGTTCAGACTTTGTAAACTCTTACTGATGAGGTTGCCATTAATCATTTACATTCAACGTTTAAAAGTTGTTAACCTAAAAATAACTTACCGTCGGCATTACTGTCATAAAATGACGAGTTCTTATCACTTATCGATGAGGTCTTTTTGTCCTGACTCATATTATCCAGATACTTTGATTGCTTTACAGGCGAGGCTCGGGGAGTTGTGGTGCTAACGCAGTGCGTAAAGTCCGCAGGTCCACTGTCAGCATAGCGTCCCATGGACTGCGCGTTATAAAACTCGTGTCGATGCGGTAATGGAAGATGTGGTGACTTTTGGAGGTCGTCACACTGAAAGAAAGAGCCGGAATTATGCTCCAACCCCGGGGAGTTCTCTGGCGTGATCCTGTTTGAAGGCGAGGAGAAAGATAAACAACGCTCAGTCTCCATCACCTCGTTTGGAGAGCAAATAGTGGACTATGTGGATGCTATTAACGCTGAACAATTTTGTGTATAAGCGAAAGAGCGGGTGATTTTTTCCACCTCTTCATTTCAAGTGGGTGGGATTTAGAGGATTCCGAAACAAAGACCCGTGAACTGGGAGGGGGTAACGAAGACAGCGGTCTGATTTAATACGCCTAAAATTCAATCACGTGAGGCTATTGTCAATTAGCCATTAAACTTCTGCAATGCTTTACAAAAATAGTTTTCAATTGAGATGTGTGTGGATAAAAAATAGTAGGCCTAATAGTTGACTGCATGACTTAACCGGCAGAAATCACCCGAGTTTAGATCTAATAGGGTTTCATCTATGATTGACAATTGCACATTTCTGGTTGCGGTCAAAGCAAAATTAAAGTCGGAATCAGCCAAATAAATTACAGCTTTTGAAAGCTTTCATTCATTTTTAAATGTTTTTAAAGCCTTTGATTTATTGTGAATGTGATATCAATAACAATTAAGTGAATGTGATATCAGGGCACAATTAAGTTATTTTGATTTAAGTGAGATACTGAAAACACACAAAATGAATTGCTTTTATGATTGAAATTGACAATCTGACAGCGCTTGGTTGAAAAGCATTGCATTTTATCTAATGCAAAAGAAGTATAGACATTTAGAGTTATAATAGATGCGTATAATTTAAAAAATAATATTTCTGACTTTCTGTAGTTCTACAAAAATGATGGATATGCAGACTGTCGTTAAATACATATTTAAATGAAACAAATTATTGATCTAAGCTTAACTTTGATACTATTATGAAAATAAAAACTCATGTTATATTCATATTATTATATGACGGCAAATAAATAAATGACAATGTAAATTGTATAGCCAAATATTAAGCATAAAACAGCGCCGACAGTAACAATAATTCCGTGCAATTTGGAGAAGAATTTAACCCCACCCCAACTTTAACTCTCATTTAATTTCCACATTTTCCTCCCACACATAACACCATTAAAATAGATACAAAAATAAAAGGGCATAGCCTAGTGTAAACACATTCATAAACTATAAAGAAACGAGCCCGTTTATCAGTGTGCAAAAGTATATGATAGCCGATCTAAATCCATGATTGTAAAACACTCAAAAGATTTAACACTCCTTAAAAAGTCTACAAAGCTTTATGTTTTTTTTCTCACTTGCTGAATAGAAATGTATAATTGATAAAGAACATTTTCTTTGCTTAATATTTTATAGGCCTAATAAGACTTTTTATAAGGAGTACTGTTTCACTGCCACATATTGAGAAAAATGTCACGCGTCTGGGCTATAACCAAGAACTGCCAAGACCTCTACCTACTAGTATCTCTGTTCTTTTTTAATAATAAAGCAGCTTTATGTTTTGTAAAACCAGCACTGCATAAAATGAAAAAAGAGGAAACAAATTAAGCTATAAATTAACGTTTTCTTGTTGTAAATTTCAAATAGTAAGGAAAATATTGTATACTGACACTGGATCGATACCAACAAACAGATAAATCTCACGTTTTCAAGTGTTGTTGTCCCGAGTATTTTATATTTACCTTCTATAAGTTTTGAAATGCGAAGTTTTTATTAACTATGAGCCTCCAAAGATCAAAGAAAATCAAAACTGGTGATATTGACGTGGCAGCACCAATCTCTGCAATCCATCTCTAAACACAGAGCACTTACAGGGCTCGCACCGCTCACCAAAATGTCAGACAGTTTTCTACATATCTATGAAGGCCGCACGGAGCCAACCTGACGGACAAGTGTGTAAACATCCAGTGCATTTGCTTCAGTCAGCCACATAAGAACCGTTATATTCGTGCTGAATTCACCAAGTGAGCGAGCAGACTTCTTGAATAAGAACACATCACATCGCTTTGCGATGAAAGTTGCTTTGCTGCACTGTAATCTGCGAAATTAAATATACTAATTCACTTTAATGGAGGCTGACATCTTATTCTTCATAATATAAATGTAATATCAATTTTTTTGTTGCAAGAATATAATAGAACAATAATAAATCTGATTTTGAAACACGTACAAAGTCATTTCTGTATATTTGGACTGATAAAGATGCAGCGAAATGATGCTCATTATCTTTAAAGAGAGGAATTTGCAAAACCCACAGGCGCATTTAGTACAAAGGCATCAGCTGAACATTAGTTAATCATCAAGAGCAGTTAATAAAAAATACATGACCTTGTTAGCCAACCTGGACAGGGGTTTGTTATGCAATTAATGAAGAACATGACTTAGATTAAGATGTTGTGGGAGCTGGGGAAACATGGGCTCAGGCTGGAGACCTTCTGTGCTGAATAGCACTCCATGCTGTAAGTACAGCAAATGACAGACCTGCTTGCTTGCCTAGATAGGAAAAAGTGAACCTGATGTGCAGAAAAGCGCTGTTAAAGTGATAGTTCACCCCAAAATGACAGTTCTGTCCTCATATACTCACTCTCAAACTTTACGACTTTCTTTCTTCTGCAGAACACGAGAGGAGATGTTTTAAAGAAAGTTGGTTACCGAACAGCACTGACCAACTTTATGGAAACAAAACTGGTGCAAGTGAATGGGGGCCGGTTCAGAACATTGTTCAAAATATCTTCTTTTGTGTTCTGTGTAAGAAGGTCATACAGGTTTGAAACGACAAGAGGGTAAGTGATGACAGAATTTATTTTTACCTTAACTCTGATGAAGAAGCTGGAGTAAACTAAATGAAAAAACTAAATATGCATTTGTATGTATAAATGAATATTCTTATATTTATTTCTATAGGCTAAATAATTGTTATTTTTTCTTATATTTAAACCGGCCTTTGTTGAATTTTCATTCTGGCTCCGGTTTAAATGGTTAAAATTCCCATGGAGAACATTTCACTCTCGCCTGAGGTGATGGTGTGTTCATGAAATCAAATACCCGGTGGAGAAAATGTACTCCAGAAGACGCTTTTCCAGAAAATATCAACTACAAGTTGACTGGATGGCCTCAGGAACCAGCGCTTTTGTGTTGACAGGGTTGGCTTGCACACAACCATAGCCATATCATTTGCATCTGCAGGAAAGCAGACCGAGAGCTGATGCTCTCCAATTCTTCAATAGCTTGCTGTTATCATTAAAATATGGCAACCGACACTATACAGACGGGAATTTGGCCTCCTCCCCGTGTTTAAACAGGCCATTTTAGAGCGAACTACACATAGCACTTGCATGTGTCTGATTATAAATGAAAGCAGGGCTCTTTACATATTCCAAATACTATATTTAAGTATTATAAAGAAAATTGACAAATGAAATATAAAATATTTTTGACGATTCAAGGCCGGTGCAATAGTTAACAAGCAATCTTAATCGATCTTCACAAGACATGATCTGCCTTTTAAATTTAAAAAAAGATACATGCAGTTTCACTAATTTTATTAAGACTCCTAAATCAAAAACCCTGCAGGTTATAAATTAGGAGGAAACACCGATTTCTTCAGCTGTAAATCTCCAGCGGCTCTCTGGATTTTTGGTAAGTCATCAAACGGCTGACCTTCTCTTCTCTGTGCTGTGGCTTTGTGGCCACTCTTGTTTCCTAAACCCGGGGCGGCTCAACCTGTCCCTGGCATGACCCCATGCAGGAAATCAGTCCAGTCTGTGGCCCATAGTCTCTCACTTTCCACCTTTCCCCTGTTGTCTGCCAGTTCAGCCTCAGCCCTCGCATTCTGTATTTGTTAGAAATATCAATTCATTTTCAGCTTGATACGAACCATATTTTAAGTTTGAGCCTGTTTTTAAAAGCTCATTTTGGGATGTTAAAGGCTCCGGGAATGAAGGATTTCCCCTTAAAGAAGGTGTGTTCTGCAGATGGTTTAGGGATTAGGATTTAATATGGTCAAGATCAGCAGCATTAGTTATGTTTAAACAGGGAAACCTTTGTATTGTTAACAATGCGGCTCACACACTGATCATGTCAACCCAACCTACAGGTTTGCATTGGAATATGTAGAGGGCAAGGGCGGTAATTCAATTATGTGGACTGGAAGCAAAGGGATGATCCCATATGAAGGGATGGATTTTCCTCTGAGGGCTCTTTCTCTCTTCCTCTCACTCGCTCGCTCTCTCTCTGTCCGGCAGCACGATGGCCAGCTGAAACTGAAGCTCTGATTGACAGCTGCCGACCTCTGGGTCAAAGCACATGACAGAGGGAGTCTGGGAAGCGGGAGTTTGTTTCAGAAAAGAACTCAGGAAGAGCCAGCCTGGATGTGTGTGCGTGTAAGCATGTGTATGGGGATATTCAACAGACTGAGTGTCCTCCCAACGACCCCACACACTTTTACATCCACTTCGGAGTGCACGAGATCTGCCTGGTCTGACAGATGACTGTTTTATATATTATGATGGAAATGAATAGGCAGCTGTCAAGTCAAAATTAACAATTATGCTGAATGTGTATGCAGGCATTAAAAGGCCCTTTATAAGAATAAACTCTATGTCCATATTTATTAAACAACATTGTAGTTTTATACTGAATAAAGTTAACTTGAAAAGACAATGAAGTCTTCATGAAGGGCTGAATAACTCTAATCAGCGACATACCGACAGGTCCCCGCTTTTCTCCTCCCTGTCTGCAGGAATCCGTAAACAGGGTCCTCAGCGAAACCATCTGGGTATCAGTTGACCTGGCTGCTGTAGACGCACGCCACAGCTAAAAAATAAATAATCTCTAAATGTGTTTATACTGAAGGGGGAGCTGGTGGCTCAGAGTCTCTGTGACCTGTGGCTCTGATTCAATTAAAGGTGCTCATACAATGACCATGAAGTTTCTGAAGCTCAGAGGCTTGGCCATGGGATTTTCATTAGCTGGAGCCTGGGGCAGGGACCCTCTTTTTAGATATGACTAAACACAGAGTTGGCTAAGCATCCCACTTTACCTCTCCTCTTCCCATCTGAGAGGCCAAAAAATACCCAAGCATTGTGTCCTAACATCTGTCTCTCTAAATGTAATTGTTCTGGCTTGCAATTTGTACTGCGCTTTCCCTAAATCCCTAAATCCTGTCAAACATGTTATTCTGGTTTTGCCTTTAATATTGCTTTATTTCCTTGTAAGTAATTCTACTGTTAACAGTGCAGATTGTGTAGGCCTATCATTGTTTTTTAAGACCCACTGCATGATATCTATATGCTGTCACCTGGTAAAATAAGGAGGTTAAATCTACTTTTTGATTTATAGGCTACCATAAATTGTATTTGTTAATCTTTATTTCTTATACGTTTTTCTGAAGACGTGTTATTGCTTTAATGCCCTGAAAAATCGATTTGGCAGCGTAAATCTGAGATGCAAACACAAGAATCATCCTTTTGATCGTGCCAAAAATAACAAGTTTCCTCGGTCTAGAAAACAAGAATACAATCTTATTGTTTTGTGACGGTGGAATCATGCCGTAGCACTCGATGTTTGGTTTCCTAAATAAAACACACCTTTATGTTCGACGCTAAGCATTTGGCCTGTTTTGTAAATCATGCGTACGCAGAAAAGAAAGAGCCCTTTTAAATTGTCAGCTAAAAACGAATGAGTGGTCATGTCGATTGAAAGCTACTTTAAATGCATGCCAACTTTCTGTCTGTTTCGTGGAAGTTAGGGATACCAACGAGTCAGAAAAATAATATATTTGAGCCTGGGAATCAGATTTACTGTCAAAGTTTTGCAACCAACTCCAGAATATTTAGAGAAGAAATGAGAAATATCGAAAAAATAGTTCAGCAGTTTTGGGGTTTTTCAAAATGAGCCAGCATGCGTCTGCTTTTAAAAAACAAATCTTCTTCGAAGAAAGGCTAACATTTAACTTTGCATTGTAATATTTAACACTTTTGTATCTTTTGTAAGAAAAACATTTGCATAATTTCATGACCAAATCGAATAGTTAAATTCATGCGCATCATTCGTTCATGTCCTTAGCTAAAGGGTCTTGTCTTGCCTGATCTTTCTATTTTATAAGGATCTGAATACATGCTATGAATTAAATGTACAAGATTTTATATTTAGGCCATTCGAAAAATAAGGAATTAAGACTTTAGTCTTGTAGTATGGACTATTGGGCCAAGAACATTTTTTAGCCTTCTTCCTGAAATTTTGTAACCAGATTATAATGAAGACTTTTCTACGCAAGGCATTTGATAAAAAAACAGGACTAAAATGCTCCTCCTATTAATTTCCCTAAAATTTAAGCTCAAAAAAGAAAAATCGAAGAGTTTATGGGCTATTAATAATACGTACTAATACAATAGGCTATTTATATTTTTTGTTTTCAATTTTTAAAATCTTAGTAATATTTATGTAAACATCAAATACATACAGTACAAAATGATTTCTTTAATCATTACATTTGCGCCAGTTACATATAAAAATTTATCAGAAATAATGCGTAATTTAAGTTTATATAATATTGTCATAACGTGCTCCCTGTTGCACTACTTTGACAAAATGTTAAATCGTTGTTCGCACTGCTCATACATTTTCGGTCACAAAAAACCCTTCCACAACTTTCTTGAATTCAAGAAACAATATATAAATATGAATAACTAAATGTGGTAAAAGTAATATGCGCCATCAAATCTAGACCGAAGATAATGACCTACATTTGGCCCGTGGCCTTCGGTTGTGGGCACACAGGCTAGTCTGGATGCCAGACGCGGCAGCTGTGTGAGCGACTGGACAGGAACGGTGTGGGTCATCTTCACGCACCCCGGAGCTCATCCTGATGGCCCGAGGCTGTGGACACGCGCCCTGACCCCTCACAGAACCACCCAGACACATTCATAATGCAACCTTTCATATGTCTATCTCCTGTGCGAGTATCCAATTCTTACATCCGCAGAACTGAGGTTCATTCTCTTACAAAGGATGCACAGACACTCACAAATAACATAGAAACATGTGTACATACACAGCACACAAGCAAACCCCAAGGACACGCAGACCCTCCCATTCTGGATTGTGACACCATTCAAATACAAGCACAGAGAAAGAGAAAGACATAAAGACATATCTTTTTAATACCAAAGCTCTTTTAACAGCAATACAGCCACATGCAGATGAAAACACTCAAATGCACCCACTCCCACTTTCAAGAGACTGAGTAAATGATGAACCCACATCACACAATCTAACAGGCCCATTACTAGCATTTCATGTGAATTCAATCCTTCTTTTAAAAGACAGCAGACAACCTTGAGTGGGACACTTGTGGAATCAAAACCTAAACTGTTTGGAAATAGTCTGCACCTAAAGCAATATAAAGCAGATGTCGATCAAAGAAGCAACATTACATTAAAGGGATAGTTCACCCCAAAATGATATATGATAATCATACCTGTATAAATTAATTTGTTCTGATGAACACATGCAGAGAAAGATATTTTTAAGAATGTAAGCAATTTTCAGTTCTGATCATTGACTAGTAGGAAAAAATAAATGGTACTTAAAGTTGCCTCGGAACTTTTTGTTTTCATAAATTCTTCAAAATGTCTCATTTTGTGTTCAACAGAATAAAAAATATATAATATTTATTTTCTACTATGGGAGTGGAAGATGCAGAACTGCTAACATTCCTACAAATATCGTTCTACGTGTTCAACAGTATAAAGAAATGTATACAGGTTTGAAATAACTGGAAGATGAGTAAATGATGAAAGAATTTCCATTTTTGGGTGAACTGTTTTTTTAATGCTCCATTTACAGAAGGTCTTTCACACAAACCCAAAGAAATAGGAGAAAAATATACTTTGTTCAATTAAAAAAAGAACACAAACACCTGAAACAAGTGCACTTACCATCATGTTCAACAAAGACGGTTCAACGAGACAGTATAGAAATACACTTACAAAGTTAAAATTCCACAGTTTCCAAAGTACTTATTGAATCCACAGAATCAAATCATTACTGCACTTTAAAACGTTGCTGTAGTATTGCAGCAGGTTTGCCAGTACTTACTGTAGATTTAATTACTTTCCTATTAGTACTCTTTTCAATTTGAGTTAAACTTTACTTTAACCAAAATTAAAACACCTCGACTATTGATATTCAAATTGAACAAGAAGAGACTGGCATTAGCACAGGAACACAGCAAAAATTACATTCTTCCTGAGCCTTTTTGTCTTGTTTTTAAGTAACAATATTTTAAACTTCTTAAATTACGATTAATTTATGTAACATAAAATATAAGAAATATCTAAGTTTATGTTTAAAAAAAAATTGTAAATTAAATCTAGTAAATCACTGGCAAACCTGCAGCCAAACTACAGCACAGTTTTACAATGTGGGAAATTGAAAGAGAGGTTTAATAAATTTTGAAGGTAACCATCAAAGATTGTGATTTCCTAAATGATTAAGAACACAGACCAAGCACTTCATTATTATCATTCTCAGGCTTACATTTATCCAAAGCGACTTGCAAATAAGATACCATTTACTATTTAGGCTATATTGTCAACAGAATGACAATGTCTTGAGTCAATCACACGAAAAAGGAAGCATGTCTTGGTTGTGTCCCTTTGCATAACTTTCCCCAGTTCTGACACATAGATATAAGATTTGTGGTTCACAACAGCAAAATAGTTCTGGTCCACTTTTGACTACCATCATCATTTTTCTTATGGTGGTCAAGGGGGTCCAAGAAGTGTTTTATTGCAAACAGCTAAACTTATAAAGGTTTGGAACAACAACTATAAAGTGAGTAATTTGTGACAGATTTTTCATTTTTGGATGACCTATCCCTTTAAATATAGAGATGCAGGTATCACATACAATACGTGTATACACAACCAAATCTACCTGAATCATTATGGCAGTAATAATAAAGACACTGCAGCCCAACAGTGCTCCTGAGACCTACATCCCTCAAGCAATGCAGAAAATCTAATTTATAAAAACGCTGCAGCAGCTGCATTTGCACTTCCGAGAGAGGGATTACCTTACAGCCATCGGAACCTAAACTGAAATTCTGGGAGTTCTGGACGGTTTAGCCTCTGGGTAAAGTCCACAGAGCATCAGCCATCACCCTGCACTTACATCCAGCCAACACCAACAGTCACAACAACGTCCTCTATGTGATATTTTCAGAATGAAAATATTTCTGGTAATGACAATACATGATTGAAGCATTAACAATTTAAAACTCATATCAAGACTTTTTTGTAAATCGATTTCAAATGGACAATGTTGATATGGTGAATGTGATGAATAGGCTGCTCTACTGGAATAAAATACCACAACACTAAATAACAACCAGAATAAACCAGCTAAATAAAGCTAACCAAATAGGATTTCATGCAAGTTTTTTTTTATTTTAGCGTCTCCAATGTCACCCAACTTGACTTCTAGTGCTTCACAATAAACAATCAGATCCACAGGAGAAGACTGTCCGGCAAAAACGTTCATTCTTGTGCTTCAACTACTGTACTGGAGGTATATTTAAAATCTGATCAATTTTATGAAAGATTATATCTCATATCTAGCATATACAGATGGCACTATTTGTTCCTATAGTGGTATTGTTTTGGCACACAACATTCCACTCAATATACACACATGCAATCAAAAAGGTCCCCAATCTCAGTCCTGGCTGTGACCCTCCATGTCCAAACACCCCCCAGACCGCAGCCCCTTGTCGCCAAAGCAGCATCAGGCCCAAAAGACAGCTGTCCCTCTCTCCTTCCCCTCTCTCTCTGCTTAAACGTTCTCTCCCCAACGCTTTCAAAAGCTCCCTGTGTCACCAGACTGATTAAAACAAACACCGCTTATATTTTGGTATCTAATCCAATTGTGCTCTCTTTCTTCAAACCCAGCCTGCAGCGCGTGGGGTATTGGGTGTCTGAGACCACGTGAGCCCCCCTCTCCGTGGCAGGGCTTCAATTTCAAACACTCTGGGACATCTCATAGGGAGAACCAAGCGTAAATAAAGGCTTATTGCGGTTCTTTTGAAATGCCCAGGTATGAGTGGAAATATTTACCATGTTTTCCTGTGTGACTTTAATGGTTTATAAAAGCGATCGACATTTGTAGCAAACTTGTGCTTGTGTGTGTTTGTGTTGTCATTTGTTGATATGGGGAAACAAGGAAGCCTCGCTCAGGGGTGACCCCTGTTTTTTTGGACAACTAAAATAGGGGGGACCGTGAGACTTACCCCATGTTTATTGTTTTATTAAAAAGGGCATGTTGAGTTGTGCGGTCAAGACTTTTCCTGATAGCAGACTTGTGTATGCAAGGCCCGACCGAAAGGTCCACATACAATCGTAATGACAGATGCTGGACTAAACATGTGGTTATGTTATTTACGATCTGTCTCAACATCTCATCTTAAACTTTCAGCTTTTGTATCCACCAGAGAATAATACAATCTCTCCACTTGGCACAGATTTGTGTTTAAATGAGTCTTCCTCCAAATGATCTGACCCTAAAATGTTGCCAGGTTATGACAAGAGCATTCTAGCATTTGGGCTCCCTCCCTCTGCCACAAGATAAACATGGGGAGATTTAAGCTGTAACCAGATCTGTTCAGAGAATTCATTCAAGGGTCAGCTGCACACACATAGTGCTTTCAGATAACAGCTTCATCTAAAATATGTGGCTCGGGTTGTTCCTTCAGTTTCCTTATTGGTTCCTTGGCTGAGATGATCATATTTCAGATCAGAGTAGGTTACTATTAAAATTACAACATGCATTTAAGTGCCATGTATTGCAATATATTTCTAATGTAAATTACAGTATGTTTAAACCCACTATTTTTGCCATTCTTTTCCTTCCACATACAATTCATTGGTACACAAATCAGGGCTTCGAACCTTTCAGCAGAAATCAAGCATGCAATATTTAGCACCATCTGGTGGTTAAAAAAGTCATCACCTTCTGAATGATGTCATTTCCTGTATTATGGACCCTGTTCTGACTTCACTGCATGAAAAACACCTAAAGTAGATATTTCTAGAAAATGTTTAAGCTTATATTTCTTTTAGCAGAGTCTGTACTTTAATAAAGGGGTAGTTCACAACAAAATACATGTTGTCATCATTCATTCACCTTCATGCTAGACAAAACCTGAATGTGACTCTTTTTTTTCTGTGGAAAATAAAAGAAGATATTTTGATAAATGTCTGGTTTTGTGTCTACACAATGGAAGTCAATGGGGGTCAATGTTGTTTGCTCGCCAACATTCATCAAAATATGTCATACAGAATGTCAAACTGGTTTGGAATGACATGAGGGGTGAATAAATTATGAAAGAATATTAATTTTGGCTAAAGTATCCCTTAAAATAAACGACTGCATGTGAATAAATGAAAAAAGAATTTTACTAAGATAGTGATTTATAACTGGTTCTGTTAAACGAAGGACGGAAGTTTTAAAAAGGACTCTGAGAAAGTCAGTCAGTGTAGATCATAATTAGCTAAAATAGGCTCCTGAAAATGTATAAAACTAAAATGTTCCCACACTAATATGAGAAACCTTCACCATTGTTAATGAACTCTCTTGCAAACCTTATGTATTTCTTGCCTGCAGAATGTCCTGCGAGCCTGGAAAATCACACAAAATGCACTGCCCGAGCAGTTTATGATATATAGCCCATTACCCTGAACGGCCTTTCAGTAATCATGGGTTTGGTAAAACTCAGTACTGACCTTAACACACAACTTCAAACAGTAAAAAAAGAGCACCGGACCTGAGAAATACAGCCATACTCATTTCTTGTAATGACCAGACTGCTTGAAGTCTGAGACTTGACAGTGAGTTTAAAACGCCCACAACTGTATATCAAGCAAACAGACTACAGGGTTCTTTACGGCCCCTTCCAGCAAGTTCGACTAAGGCCAGGGTTGTTTATGGGTATGATGGTGCAATATTGCCAGTTTTCAAAAAAATGGAGGCTCGGGAGGTCTAATGTGAAAAACATGACCAGAATCTCTCTTGTATTCCACATCCATCGGCTGCTGCGAGATCCCACCATATTTCATTAAATCCCACTTTTCCAAGGCTCATTTTGCAAATAAATGCACCGATAAACACAGTTTTAGAGAGTTATTTAGAAGGTTAACTGTGCTGTGAATGAATATTCTGTTGCTTAAAGCACTGAGATTATATTTTCACGGATCATCAGAGGCAGCATGAAATAGGTTATTTTGTTCAGTCTAATACTGGAAAAGTGGCCCTTTGGCTGTGTGGGTGAGGCCTTGTTCATGCAGACAGTATTTATGTCTTTATCTGATGAAGAGGTGCACGGAATCAATAAAGCAATGGAGCTTAAAGACAGGCGGTCAGGATGGGGAGACATAAAGCTGGCCACACTGTAGCGCCTGAGACACGCTCATTTGTCACTACTGTATCTAAGTGTGTGTGCGTGGAAAGAAAGATGGAATCGGAAATTGGAAGTAAAAATAGCAAGGCAGAGAACAGGCTGGTCGTAAAAAAGGACGATAGCTGAAGATTTAAAGGCAAATGAGCCAAATGTCTTCACATATTATATTTTAATCCCGCAGTTTAGACCAACAGATGCAACTTTGAAATTATGATTGTAGAGAATATCTTAGTATTATTTTTTTTATTATTAATTTTAGTTACATTTATCTGATTTCAGTAAAGGTCTGGTGTATGGGTATATATTGATATGTTATTAGTCTTCAGTGCATGTTAACGTTTAAAACATATAGGATTGTGAAATTTCCCTTTACACATTCACCCACAGGAAAAATAAGAGACCATTTCAACATGTCAGATTTTAAAATTTAATAGGTGTGTGTTTATGTAAAATTATCACATTTGTTTCTTACTGTGAACTAAATATTTCTACCAAATTTTAAATAAAAATGTTGCTTCTATTTGCATTAATTTGCAAAAAATGAAAACTAAATAAACAGGCCAAAATAACAGAGAAGATTCTCTGTATTTTTTCAGACCTCAAACACTGCAAAGGAAACAATGTTCACTTTTAAGCAATATGACACTAATATCTTTACATTTAAGCTTTAAATTAAGTCTTATGATAAACGGGGATTTTTATCACAGTTTTCATGTCTTGTCATGCTGGCACTTTTTCACATTGCTGTTGGACGACTTTTTCACTCCTGAGGGTTGATTTAGGTGAAATTCAACAGATGCTAGACTGGAATACCCACAATACTTGTAAATCTAGAAACACTGATAAAATTAAAATTTTGAATGGTCTCCTAATATTTTTCCACGGGTGTATATCTCATCTGTGGGATAATAAAAAAACACGTTCTCAGTGATTCTTAACTATAATTTTCATACTCATGTCTGGATTTGCTTCATTCAACGTCAGTTCACGCCACAAGAGGGTGCTGAATATCCACAAGTCTGTTGCTCTGTCGTGCTGACTGGCACGTACTTATTCATGTTGGGTAAGAATCCAGGATTCAGGACACCAACTGGTCCAGAATATTTTTTTGACTTAACGACCACTGTCCCGATTTCTGTACAAAATGTTTCAGTTCTGTTGATTTTTAAGAGCACAGAATCACGGGACTGTTTTGACACTGTGAAAATAAACCTTTTGAATGATGATGGGGTTTTAAATTGCTGTAGAATATAAGTTCTGCTTGCTGGGGCTTTACGTCAATGTGAGGAAATGTACACCTGTCTATTTTCAGTCTTTATGGAAATGAGATTTCTGAAGCGTAGATACAATTATCTGTCTCACCTGCAGCATATGCCCTATTTCAGACTGGTTAAACAGGGACGTAAGACTTTTGTCTTGATGTTTTCTAGAATGCTTGCTACAGGCAGAATACTTTTTGTATTTGAAGGGGTGTTTGTTGTTAAAACTATGCAAACCATTTTTGCGGGATGTCAAACAAAAGACATTGGCACATTATGGCTTCACCTCATTTAAATTTCACCTCATTGGTTCACATAGATCATTTTTTAGTGGGAGAAATATCTTTGTGCCTTTATCAAAAACGTTCTCCATGTGTAAAGATCAAGTCATTAAGCTGATGGGTGACCACGTGGGGCTTTGAATTGCAGATTATGAGTGAACTGTATTGTCGCTTATAAAAATAACAGTCGTGATATGCACTTATGAGGCTTATGAGTATTAAAATGCATGTGATTCATCTCTGTAGGTTGAAACAGAGCTTGTGTGTTTCCATAGGGCAGGGGGAGTCAATTAAAAAAAAAATGGGCATCTGATTCAGCGAGATGTTCTGCACCATGATTTATTCCTGAACATACATCAATGAAGGTGGATTAAAACATCTGACTCGTCTCAACATCAGGCTCTTCACAAGTTGTTTATTTTAATAACATTTTTGTTTCAGTTTAATTATATAGCTAATCTATAAAACATACAGCAAATGTATTTACTTACATAAGCAAAAGACACTCGTATCACTACACAGAGAGGCATTTCCTAGACTCTAAGTCCATCTGTTGAGTCCTCACACCTACTTCTATCTCTGTAATGAAGGTTTAGCAGTGGCTTAACCCTCTCCTATCACTGCCCATAGTGCCTTACGTAAGAGATAGAAACATATTAAAAATGACTAATCAAAGATGGCTGGGTGATGATGTGGGTTGGGATTGGGATTATGCTGTGGGCTTGTTTTGCACAGTTCTACACAACTCATGATTTTTCCAAAATGAAATTTAGGGCATCAAATCATTCATCACAACGTCACAGTATAACGGGATAGTTCACCCAAAAATGAATATTCTGTCATCATTTACTGACCCTCTTGTCATTTCAAACAGGTATGACTAGAAACACAAAAAAAGATATTTTGGAAAATGTTAGCAACCAAACAACAGCAGCGTTCATTGACTTGCATTGGTTTTGTGCCCATACAATAGAAGGGAATTTTTATGTGAACTGTACCTTTAAATTAACTATGTGTGTGTTAAATCAGATATTTCACAATATAATCAAGTCACATCAAATCTGTTCTTTTGTTATTGCGTAATCCTGCTGATGGTGTTTATTGCTATTTATTTTAGGAACCCCAGGGGGCTTTTAGCAAAACAAATAATTGTTTCTTCAGCGAGTGGTATGTGGAAGAGTAAAGTGGTGAAACCAACATCTTAATAAAGTCACCTATAGGCTATTGGCGGTTTTGGCAGCAACAACATTAACTTCCGGTAGACCACCACAATAATAGTAGTTTTAATATAATTTAATACAATTAATATACTACAAAATATTAATATTAATTTAATTTGTATATTGTCACCACAGACCGGAAGTTAACTTCAGGCCAGGAGCATTCGTAAGATGAAACGTTCTATATAGCATCTGATTAAAGGTGCCGTATATCGAGTTGGAGCTACAACTGATAAAGACATAAACATTGCTGTTCTGCCAAAAAATCCAAATTGTCATGTTTTCTGAGATCTGTCTTTACGGATTAGGCCGTGACGAAGAATTCATTAAAATTCTTGGCAGCAGAAAGCTTGGAGTGTCTTTGGAAGTAGCGCTGAGTGGAAATGTCTATTTCCTGCAGCCTTTGCGATGAAATTGAAAGATATATTTAGTGCTCTATCACTCTCTCTCTCTCTCTCTCATGCTTGACAAACGCCTAATTCTTTCATGTTATATCTGTGATGCAAAATGCACTGTTAGCTTTATTATGAAGTGTGTGGGTTTGAACAGATAAAGATTGTATTGAAAATTATTTAAATAAGTCGTCAGACAAATCCACCATTTGCCTCTCATCTAAAATTCCGTCATTTAATGAATATATCCCAGCAAAACCCTATACAGCATAACAAAACTAAATAAATAAAAATCTATAATTTTGCGATTTTTATTATTATGTTTGGATATTTCATTCTTTCTACTTTATTTTCTCTCCAGTGTGATAACAGCCCCTGTGCTGTGAACGACCCTCTCAAAAACAGGTTGTCATACAGATGGTGTTGTTCCTTCTCACCATGCAGTACAACATGATCCAACCTCCCATCTTTACCATTTTGTTTTCCTTGTTATTGAAATGGATACCAAACACACATAAATCAGACTGTTAACTATTCCTAGAATAATCAATTTTAATAAGACAATCAAAATCTTCCCAATTTTTTTGGATGCACTCTAAACCTATGTGCTATCGTAAATCCATTCTAAATCAGACATGTCCCTGTATCTTTACCTCTGGCACAGACCAAAACTGCATCTCCATCCTGTTAATGATACGTAATACTGCAGCAGGGGATTATGACGTGAAACAGCCTTTAACAGCAGGCTTTTTATAGTGCTCAGATCAGCTTCGGCCTGAAATATGTCCGGTGCTTCATATACTGTCAGTGTAGAGACACACCCTGAGTCATGATCTGAATTACAGCTTAATCTTGTCTATTGTTTCTGTGTGCGTATCATTAATGAGGCAGCTCATGCTGTAAACACATAGGTTTGACTTTCCTACAGGAGAAGATAGATGGGGTCTGAATGCACAATTACCCTCCCAAGACTTCTGAATCTGTCACGACCCACTTTTGCTTGTGTCGGATACAAGGCTGAGGAAATTCATGTAACCCAGTTAAATGGTTCAAAGAGGCAGATAACCTACATGGGCCATTAAATCAGACTCTGGTGGTAGAGTTTAAATCCTAAATACTATCACACTTGTGTTTTAATAATGACATAGCATGTCAGATTATACGCTGTATCTTGCCCCCAGAGAATCAGGATTTAACCATTAAACTATACACTATCACACATCACAAACACTATTTGATGTTTTTGCCTTCTCCACGCTCTGTTCATCTTTCTCTTTCCATCTGAAGTCAGAAAGCACAGGTACGATGACTGAAGATGAGCAGCACATCTTTGGCTCACAGCTGTTGACATATCGCTGGCAGATTGGAAGCAATGCAGAATCTAACGCTGTGCTGCCGAGTGCTTGGCTGGTGTTTTTAAAAGTTTTATTTTGCCATCATGTGGGTTTCATTATGGGCTAAGCTAGCAGTTATTTTCAGAATGATTTGCTGTGGCTTTATGGATTATATTTGGTGGATTTAACAGCAAATTCACATGCTGCCTCATTGTCTAAAGGGCTTTACTGTGATGATTTTATGGTGCTTTTTTGTGTGTAAAGAGTAACTTAATATTGCACATGCTTCCCAAACTGTGGGATTCAGCAGTATTGCAGGGGGGCGTGGCTTACATTACATCAAAATGATAAAAATAGTTATTAAATAGTTATACATTTAACGGCAAAAAACATTTTAATGTAGCATCTCTTACACACTTTGATGTCATTTGTAAGTATGCAGATTGCAAATCATTTTACCTTCACCAGAATATGGCTAGAAAATTTCAACACAATCTCACTGCAATTCATAGCTTTTTTAAGAGGTGACTTATTCATAGGGATTTGTACAATCTTGTTCTTACATTTCAGTCCGACTTTCTTTTGCGCCAGTGAGGTTAGGTTTAGGGGTGGGGTTAGGGGAGGGGCTTCAGTATTGCTTTTTCAAATAATCCTATGTTTTTGTACGATTCACATCGTACAAATTCATGTGAATTAGCCACCTCTTAAAAACGTTGCAAGTGAATTACATTAGCTAGAAGGTTAAAAGTATGTCTAGCCAGAATTTTTTTGATGTACCAGTAGAGGAACCGTTACTTGGCTTAAATGCGACAAAGTTTCACGATCAATTCAACAAATTGTTCATTTAATAAAATTATAATACAATAATATATTACTATGAAGTAATTAAATATAGTTAACCACTATCCAGAACGATAAACAAACACAGACCAAAATTTAACTTTGGTATAGAATAATGAATATTCCTTATTATAACAATAGTAAATTGAAAACTGTAGTATACTTTCATATTCACTTATGTTCAAAAACACTATAGAATATTTTACTACAGTTTACTAAAGTAAGTTAACTACAATATTTTAAAATGGGAGGGCACATGATTCAGTTGAACTGAATGTTGGTTGTTTACAGACGCTTTACTGTGCATATATATTTTTACTACAAAGACATATACTAAAATAACAAAATTTAAATTTCTATTTAAACTACTATATCTAAATGTGTCATTTCATAACTGCACCCTTTCCCTTGAGCTCTCTCTCTCTCCCTACACTCTCTGTCGTGTCATAATTTCCCATGATAAAATGCCCCGTGCGGCAGTGTTGTAAATCCAGGCCTTGCTGCATCATGCCCCATTAAGCCAGTGATAAATATCCCCTCCGCCGGCCTTCGCAAGTCTGTATGTCCAAATGAGGCCAAATGAAAGCAATGTCTTAACATACCAGAGGCGGGACACTGAGCTCATAGCTGTTTAAGTGACAGACGTTAGTTGCAGCTTTTAGACAACTTGTTAAAGTGTAAACATTTTTCATTTGGTTCTTAAAGAATGCTTCTATCATTGTTTGTTTAAAAAGAACTCAATGCCACATTCCATTTCTGCACGTCAGTGCATCGCTGGTACACGAGCATCCACACAAATGCACCTTATTCAAGGTCACTGTGACGCAGGCAGTTTCTCAATTATTAAAGCATCTCTCTGGGACCACGGTTGCTGCCTCTAAAGAGTGGTGCATGTTCTCGTGCTAAAACAGACAAAGACTTGAGATGCAAAAAAAGAAGAGAGTATTTATACAACCTGTTTATATCTGCTAAAATGGCATATTACTATTTGTTGGACAGCAAACAGTGATTCTCAAATAGGAATTGGGGTTTTAATGTTGTGGGTTATGTATCCTGTTCCAGAAGGAATTTGCCTATTTTGGGTAAATATATAAAGTGCTGCTTTAACTAACAATGTAGACTGTACGATGTTTGGGCAAACAGGACAGTCTTATGTCAGGTGATGCAACTGAAGTCACACGCTCCATGCACATCTATTCAAATGGCAACTAGGCAGGCACCCATGTTTGACAATAATCAGTTGTGTGATCTGACATGCGTGTGCCACCGCGGTCCATTCATGCCACCAGCACATAATCTCGAGTACGAGTACAAACACGCGCTGGGAGAATGACTCAGAATCATATGATCTGCTGTTGCTATAGCAACAGATCCCAGCAGTGGGCCCTGGCGAGGTGAGTCACATGAGAAGGGTGAAGAACACCATTCCAAAGAGCTAGAGCCTCGTGATTCACGCACACAAACACACACGCTGCAAAACTGAGGATGCTCCTGCGTGCCCAGGTCTTCAACGTAGGGAGGGAATAGCTACTTCAGACCTATTTTTAGATGCATTTGTGCACGTTTGTACGCAGAACATTTTTAAAACCACGTTCAAAAAGGAGCATTTTATGGGTAACATTATGAAAGCAGATAAGCAAGTATTTCAAGCCACATCCATACACAAAGCTTGCCCCTTAAAATCATGTGTATGACATCCACATTACTGTGCCACATCTGCTGAGGTGAGCCAAGCACGCACGCTCGCTCGCACATATACACAAACAAACACATATCCGGCTTATTTGCGACCTGTTTATTGTTCCAGAGACCAGACAGTAGCTGCAGGTGAACACTTTGTCTGGGCACTGATCCTTCTCCCAGGAGACAAAACATTTAGTTTACCCTGTAAACACAGACTTATATAAGTGTGAATCGCTATATGATGCAATGACTTTTATGATAAGACAATGCTACCCCGTCCTAAACCTAACCATTGCATTCATCTGTTGACATTAATAGATTTAAACCCTAACAGGCCGAGTTTAAGTGCTAAGACTATCCTCCATGCTGCAAAATTGTAGCCGTCCTACCGTACTGTAACTTTAATTTGACCGTGTCATTGCATGCAACGCTTCTACATTTATTTATTGAAGGCATGCATTTGATCTTATCTCCACAAGACTACAGGCTTGTGAATAATAGCACGGTTTCGAAATAAAACTGCTGACAGACATTAAACAGCGATACGTGTAATCCATCTCAATCTGCACTAGAAAATTGAAAAGAAACGCAATTGATTCACACCTAAAATCAAGGACAGTATAAATCCCCCATGTCAAGAAGAAGAATGAGGGATCCGTTTGCACCGCAGGTGCGAAAAAATAGCCATCCTGATGGCAGACACGTTTTTTCTTATATAGATGGATAGGATCAATAGAGCTTGAGATTTTGGACAGTGTCATCTCTCACTGCTTGATGGGTTAATACTGGAATGAATTGATCTGAAATGTGGGAAACAACATAATCAAAGAAATATAGATTCGTAGCCTTGTGCTTTGGAAGTCTGGATGGTATATTGTGCAAGAGGTAAGCACAGCACGGTGCAATCACAAAAGGCGATTTCATCAGAATTTGTATGGGATGTGCAAATAACGCGTCTGCTGACGTATGAGTGCGTTCGTGACTCACGCGCACACCTATAGTCATCTCTCCTCTACCAATCGTGTCAGAAGAAGTAAGTTGCGCTCTGAATTTTAACCGCTGGAGGACAAATCAAAGAGTGTAAGAAGTCTTATAGCGGACAACGCCCACCGATGTGTCTGTCTGACCCCAAAGTTACTATTTTGAACAATACACAATAGTGCGCGGTGAGCTTTGCGTCAAGCAGCGCGCTGACTCGCTCTGCGCATTTCTGGACAGGTTCAGTCGTGAGCGCGGAAACGACACATCAAGTGTATCAACAATAAAACGTTAGATTGATGGTGCTGGTTATTTTCACTCCTCGAGACATTTATGAGCACATTTGACCTAATTCTTCGACATCGAGTCAGGTGAGTGCGCACGCATTTTTATTCCATCCTTTGTAAAGGCAGTTGATTTGATATTTTGAACGTTTTGCTTGATTTAGATAATGATATAATCTCATTCGTGTTCGGTCTGCAAGGGAATTGTGTCTTCAGATGTTATCATATTTGGAATGCTTTACAATAACAAGTCGCTGTTGTGTTAAAAGACGCACGAGATTTTTGTATCGATTGTTGCGCTGTGCCATCTTATTATTTTGTATTCCGATCATGCATAGCTCGTTTTATCAGACTACATGCGCCTGTTATCGATACCCGACAGTCATTTCAGGTAGATTGTGGGTTATAGACGGCTATTATCGTTTCATATAATGCGCGGACAGCGGTGACACAAATATTTGACCTTGAGGATGCTGCACGACACGTGGTACCCTGTTAAAACAATTAAACACCGTCCACGTGTTTGTGTTTTTAAACTTACGTGAACATGTTGCTCGTATCTCGTATTGAAATATGAGTAAATTTGAGAAGATTATCGGCATCCTTATTCTCCATGACTGCAGTAAGGCGCATCCGCAGGTGATGCTCGAGCTGTGGAGAGTTACTCGAAATAGAAACTTGACGGGATATTTCAATTAATTTCATTACACAAGGCTACTTTCTTTACTATTAAACGTGAATTAAACAAGATCAAAATGTAAACACAAAGTAAAGATGTGAAAACTTAACTTAGCCTAAACATTTAGTAATGGAAGTTTGCATCAAGACTATAGGGACTTCTATGGCCTTAAAGGGAAAGTGAACATTTTGTCATCACCCTCGTGTCATTTTAAACCTGTTTGACTGTTTGTCTTCAGCAGAACACGAAAGAAGGTATTTTGACCAATGTTGGTAGCAAACCCATTAATGTCCGTTGTTTTTGTTTCAATAGAAATGAATGGGTTCCACCGTTGTTTGGATACCAATATTCTTCAGAATATCTTCTTTTGGGTTTTACAGAAGAAAGTCATACAGTTTTGAAATAACAAGAGGGTGTAAAAAATCACAGCATTTTCATTTTTGGGTGAACTGTCCCTTTAACTTCAGCAGATTATGTCTGACAATGTTGGCTTATAATTAAATACAACTAAACTGTTCTAGGATATATAAGATGAGTCATAATTCCCTTCTGCAGTCACATGCACTCACATCATTTTTGATGTGCTTCATTTTCTGATCATGAAGTGGGGGGACATTTCTTGTTTAATATGAAATGAGTTGTGACCCACCCCATGTGTTCAAGGATTTGACTACATGATTCACTGATGGATGTGTCTATTATCATACCAGATCTCTTCTCTGGCTCAAATACTAGAGAAATGAGATGTCACTCACTGAAATAGAGCATGCTGGTTCACAAGAAGCAGAGATGTGAGAATTTCATCAGGCTCCATTGCTTAGCAACCCAGACAGATAAAATACTTGCATTTCCCATTATGATGTGTCATTGAACCAACAGGATATTAAGCTCTGGGGACTGTTACCGTTTAGAGAACTCCAGCTATCCTCTGATCACCACATTTTATATTCTTGGTAAAAATGATGAAAAATTCATTAACGAGTGAAGTTAAGATCTGTGTGGTTACAATCCTGGCTGCTCAGAATCCTTAACATCAGCTGACCATGCATGGTTTTAATAACATGTGACCCAGTGTGTGAAAACCTAGCTTGAGTCATTTTTTGTGATGTACTGTTAACTCATTCTACATGTAAATAGCATTCTGTGAAAACATAACCTTGAAATCTTTAATAAGGCCATATCAAAGCTTTATAGGTTTTGAGACTTTAGCCTGGTGTTCACAGAAGATGTCACATATTCCGCATGATCAGCATTCATAGAGTTAATGCATAGCCATCAGATACTGTTTCTCTTCATTGAAATATAATCCTTTCCATAATAATAATGATGCAAAACTGCCTGGCGTGTGTCCCGGACAGCCTGCACTCGAACACAAAATTTCACATTGAGTGAAAAAGTCCAATGTGTGATGTTTTTTTTAATGGTCATCAAAATTACATAATTAACCACACCAGTAAATAAATGTAAATGCTACCAATTTAACGTAGTAACTACTAGCTGAATCAGGTTGATTTTGTTCTCCCCATATGGTCCAACATGTATATTTTAGCCCATCTGGAATGCAGTGTGTGTAGGTTGTTATGGGAGGTGGGTGGGCATCGCCTAGCAACACAGCATCATCGTTCAGTGTCCTCTTGTGTTCGAGATGAGCCGTATAGATTTTTTCAGTGGCTAAAGCTGCTTCTTCTCATTACCAAAGATAAACAGAGGTGAGAAGAGCAAAGCTGTGCCATTTTCTGTATGTTCTGCAGTCATTCGCAGCTCTTTCATCACCTCTGCCATTTGCAAAAATTGTGTATTATCTGTTGAAAAGCTACATTAGTTAGATACTTTAGTGGCTGCTTCTGTTTTAAGTAGTGTTTTAATATCATTTCATAGTTAAGACTAAACAGTTCTTTCTGATGTTTACATGTTTTGTCAAGATAATCAAATTAACACAACATTTGTTACTTTTAAAGCCTATATACAGAGTAAAGAGCTAACGCTTTGGGAGATGGAACCGGAAGTGCTAAAATACACTCTCTTCCGGGGTTTGAAACTGCATCATCTCTGCGGTACTCTATGGGCTTGTTAAGCCTGACGTCACGCACCACCCTATATGGAATATCATATACTGTTTCTGGGTCCAAACGCTCAGTAAAGAAACAAAGAAATGCTAATATACGCTCATGGCGAGCTGTAAATCTATCGGAAAACCGTGATCCTAACCTTTATCTTCATAACGAAATCCCACACGGCCATTCAGCAACTTATTTTTAATCATTTATTCAACTATTGATTTCGCAGATTCCGAGAGCCTGGTGACTGTAGTCTATCCTTTGAGTTAATACATGTTTTGCTTAAATATGCAATATAAGTAAACAGTGCTTTTAAACAGCTGTTTAAGCTCTAGCCCGGCTTAAAAGTATAGATGCTTAGACCCGAAAACGGCCTTCCTCACGTCACCACTTTAACAAGCCAATACTCTTTAAAAAGCTTCCCAGTGTGAGACCTCAAGAAACTGAATGATAAATGCCTAGAGAATTATTTAGACAATTCTAGTCAAAGGATAACAAGTATTTAGCAGATGCTAAATATAATCGTTTTTTTAGATGCTTTAAGTCATAATATAATTCTAACAGTTAGAATTGTTTACTAAAAGTGGAAAAAATCTAAATCAAGAATGATCCAATGTTTCCAAACTTTTAACTATTACTACAGTATGTATACTGGCCCGTTGTTAATATTCGATCCTCTTTGCTCTTTTCACAGGAGGACAAGTCTTCATTCTCCACACCTGTTCTTCCTAACCTAAAGGGCAGCTGTTGTGTCCTCTGTACACTGCCCTGATCTCCTTTCACACCTTTAATTGTCAGGACCACCACAACACGTCCCAGCTATGCCTAAAGGCAGCAAAGTGACTCAGCGCGAGCACAGTAATGAGCATGTCACAGAGTCTGTGGCCGACCTTCTGGCGCTGGAGGCTCCCATGGACTACAAGACCAGCCAGATGAGCATGAACATGGCAGGAGGAGGTCCTCCGCCAATAAGCAAACCAGACATCTCTCCGGACCTGGAGGATGGTCGTCCTGCGTGGAACAGTAAGCTGCAGTATATCCTGGCTCAGGTGGGCTTTTCGGTGGGCCTGGGCAACGTGTGGCGTTTTCCTTACCTTTGCCAGAAGAATGGAGGAGGTGAGTATCTGTTGGCTGGAAATCACATCTCTTGATTTTTAAGAGGTTGCAGTACGTCTCCGGTCTTCTTGAATGATGTTTATTGTGAAGATCTTGCTTATTGGTCCCAAGGGCTGTGGAAAATGAGAATATTTAACCACAGATTAGTTAGGAATTGCGGGTTGACCAGTTTTTAATTTTATAAAGTTCTTAGTTTTTTTTAAGGCAGTAAGGCTACTATGCTGACATCGTGATGTGTTAGTGTTGTTTATCAATAAGCCATAAAATGGTATTACAACTTCATTTTGGGATTATTACAGTCAATTATTTTCTCCTCTCTTGTGTTCAATAGTGATTTGTAATTTAAACGTAGATTGTCATTTTCAATTTACAATGTTCTTTATTATTCTCTTTAAAAAACTTCTCAGAGACAGAGTATTTTGGGTCAGCTGAGTGTCTAGTGCTCGCTCTAAATTTATTGAGCCAACAGTTTTAGTTTAGAGTTATAGAGCGTTGAATGCTACAAACCGTTTATAACTGGAAAGTCCAGTATGGTGTTGATTTGGGATTTTACATGCTATCATTTTTATTTGCTGGTGACCCATAACACTGATCAGTTCTACATTTGCAAAATCATGAAGAAACAGAAGTGGATTTTTGAAACCAGAGCACCTCGGAGAAGATGCTTCACTATTACATTCAACAACAATACAAAATAATTTACAGTTGAAACAGCTAAGAGTAGCTTATCTCTCCTACAATTCATACGTACTGTATATGTCAAATAAATAAACCAATATGGAAAAACGCTGATAGTTGTCATATGAAAGAGTAAGAAGACACTATAATAAGACCGCCATATCATGTCTCTGCTTGTCTAGCAAGCAACTATGGATATTTCATCGTGGACCTTGTTTTCTTTCATGCAACCACACCGTCTCCATCTTCTGTTTAATCTCTCTGTCCGTTTCTTTTTCTTCTGTGCAAAATCAGCTTTTTCCTTTTTATTTGTGATATACGTTTAAATCCAGACAAAAAGCCCCTCAATGCAACAGCGGACATTCTGCAATCAAAATAGCTGGTACATCTCAGTTATAACCCAGATCTGCTCTCTGATCATCTGTGTCTCTGATTACACTTATAACCTCCCAGGAGGATGGGTTGGTGGTGACCCGCCTTCCCTGTGAGCTTATTATCTATGGATGCAGCTATTTTCGGAGTGTTCTTTGAATTCAAACACAGGCCAGCGAATAAAATGAGGGTGTAGCTGCTCAGTGCAGACTAAACTCTTCGTCACCATGGAGCTATAGCTTGACGTCAAGGCCTAGCATCATGACTTGCTGTTTTATTGTGTTGTGCAAGGCCTCAGTCCGTTCATGCATCATAACTATAACACCTGGATATTGGACAATTTTGGAAATACAAAAAGAAATCAAAGCACTATGTAAGCTTTTTTGCACTTCTATGTTTTTATTCAGTTAAATCCTGACATACTAATTGACTTATTTTTGTAAGTGGATATAGACAAACTAAACTACAATAGTAATAATAATAATACAGATTAAGATTATATTTACTATGAAAATATATTATATAGCTCTTTTATCCCATTTAGGGCTACTATCACATCAAATTAGTTCAACATAAATAGAAAATAATTTACTGAAAATATTCATTTTAATATGTACAGATTAAAAAAAAGTTAAAAAATAGTGATCCAAGTAGATTGCAGTTACAAATAGAAATCACAAGTAAAGTCAGCTGGACTACTTCTGTAATATTTTGACATAAATGAATGTTCTTTTCTATTTATTTTTAAATGCATTTTTCACACAGTGTTATCTGACAAATCCCATGTAATTTTATCACAATATTACGGTTTATAAAGCGAGGTCAATCTGTGGTTTGTTTACTTGTTTGTTATGGAAGCTTTTGCATTAAATAGCATCACACTTTTGACAATGAACTTCACAAAGAACTCTGTTTAATGAAACCTCAAAACTTAAAAACTAGTTCCCTGACCGTCTTAGTTTACAGAGATTTAATGAAATATCAGTATAGAAAATTACCAAGTATACAGTGTATGTGTATAACAAAGCATGTTAAAGCTCTAAAAGAAAAAGCTTCTCTGCAGTAGCTTGATTGATGTTCGCCTATTGATCGTTGGTTAAAAAGACTTTAAGAACATCGCTCTTTGTTTATAAGCATCCTTGTCTGTTCTATAGGTGCCTACCTTGTCCCATACTTCATCCTCCTTATCCTTATTGGCATCCCGCTGTTCTTCTTGGAGCTGGCGGTTGGCCAAAGGATCCGTCGCGGGAGCATCGGCGTGTGGAATTACGTTTATCCACGACTCGGTGGTATCGGAGTGTCCAGCCTGATGGTGAGGGAATGACAAAAGTACATTCAAGCATTTAGCCTCATGCTTTTATCTATGTAAAATATATGGTCCAAATCTGCAAATGAATATAGTTTGCAGTCAAGTGTGAAAGTGAATGTGTCGTTTACAAATATATAGATTTGCTATATTTGCTAATCTATGTTATTATCTTGCTAATTTCTTCACTTAAAAATTCATACAAATTAAGCTGACTCAATGTTACCTATTAGTAGAAGGAAAAACAGGTCGACATGTAGCAATATAAATACAGTTCTATGCGTTTACTGTAGCAACTATCCACATCTGGTTCATGTCACCACTAACTGGGTGATTGATGGTGTTTGAGATTCTAGTTCAGGTGCTAATGAATTAAAAAAGGGTCCTTAACAAAATGAAGAGCTGTCAACGTAACAACTTTATCACATGCCCGACAGAACCACTGGCATTTTTCACTTGCATCCCTTAGTTATGATAAAGGACTTTATGGAATCATCATTTTTTTATGATTCACTGACCTAAAAGTGCTAATCCACCAAGTATTCTGTGCTGAGTCATTCATTACAATTTACCCAGACCAGCCTTAAGTGGACAGAGTCACGATCTATTACATGGGGTTTGAACTGCTCCTTTTTAATATTAGACTTATTTATTTTCCGTTCCACCTGCATCTGAATTTTGACTAATTTTCTAGCTGACATTTGGACAAAATTCTACAAGTCAGCAAGCAAATCAGGCCTTTTGGGAGGATACAATGAGCTGATGCACAAGCGCAGAAACGGTATAGCATGACTGCTGTTTCATCAGCAATTTCTTGGGAATAGCTTTCTCATTAGTTCTAGTCATATACAATGTAAATATACAGCGTTAGAGTCCAACTATCTAAGACGACTAGAAAAAAATATACTCTCTTTTTCATTTGATAATTGAATAAATAAATGTCTTAATACTTCATATATTTGCCTTTTGCTTTATTGACAGCTTTACTGTAGCTCGTTGGTAAGCGCATTGCGTTAACAACGCAAGGTCGTGGGTTCAATCTCAGGGGATTGCATAAAACAAAATACTTGGAAAACAAAAAATGTATAGGATAATGCAATGTAAGTCGCTTTGGATAAAAGCGTCTGCCAAATGTGTAAATGTAAATGACACCATGCTCTTGTGTGCCTCAATGGAGTCAGAAAGATCTGAATTATTTTTAAATGCTTTATTTACAGGTTTACAGAAAATCACAAGGTCTCAGATGTTTGCACCCCTATTATATACTAAAAAGAGCCAGCATGAAATATAAACCAATTTAACGAAGCACACACTGATAAAACATGTAAAGAAAGCTGTTTTGGTACCATGGGTCAAATAAAGTGACTGTGGAGAAACACTCTGCTGCAGCTATTTATACCCATGAAGCTAGAGCGGTGTAGGTTGCAGGAAGAATGTGCTTGAATTATTCACTAACTTAGTGTGCTGTGGACCTGTGACGTAGACCGGCACCATCACTGCACTGTTTCACAGACTGCAGGGATAAAGTGAGGGATAGATTTGCTGCCAACATGCATTTTGCTTAACCCAGAACACTCATTGGTATTCATCTGTTTACACGTGACATGTATTAGTCTTCTTTTGTTTTGCTTCTATTTTAAACAGGATAAAAGTGCTCGTAAGGCTATTGAGTTTAAGGAGATCATATACAGTATCAGAAGAGTATTAGTTTAACTTGAGACAGACTTTTAAGGATCAGCATTAAGTCTGATACAAAGAGGTATAATTGAGGGAAGTGTATGGCGTTTATTCAGACCCAAAACTTGCGCACATGAAAACCGCAAAGGCACGCGTGATTTTAGCGTTCAGAACAGTTCCACGAACGTAAACACACACTTGCGAGAGCGCATATATGTGTCGCGATTGCGCAGAACAGTATCTGCGCAATGAAAGAATACTTGCGATAGCCCATTTCTGCGCATTTCTATGCTCTCGCAACTGCTCAACACTTGCTCGCCCGTATGTCTCCACTCATTTGTTTGGTAACTTTTAACTTGCACTCACATACATGCAGTCAACTACAGATTACCTGTCGTACCACCAGTCTAACCTAATGATTAGTGTATTAGAGCAGGGGTTTTCAACTGGTTCTGTGCCAGGGACCACCATTCAGACTACCAAGTAATCGGCTGCCCACTATTGTGTGTGTGTATGTACCAGGGTTGCCAGGTCCAATAAATATTTAATTGTATGCCCATAACCCCTCAAAAACCGCCCAAAAGGAATGAAAACTAGCCCAATTTTTTCCTTGTGTCGAATCAAAGTTAACAACTCCCTAAAGACGTTTTAGTTGTTCTATACTGCGTATAGCGCTGCTGAAACGTGATATTTTGCAGCCGGGAGAATCAAGTGTTGTACAGTCATGAGTGATTTCTTTCATTGTGCAACGTGACATTCACCTGACGAAACATTGGTAAAAACATCATTCGGATGCTCTGTGTCTAATACCACCGCTAATTTCTCCTCTTTGGTTGAGCTGAGCTCCCGCGTTCCTCTCTGTACTGTAGCCTGTCTGTCAGACTCGTTCTCCACACTTTTGAGAACGGGCTGGTCCTGGAGTTGCCAGGTATTCATTCGGAGTTTGAATACACAATAAGAAACTCATCAATTATCATTTATACTTAGAATATAAATAAACATTTTGGCGGCCGCAGTACATTATGAAAGTAGCCCAAAAACTCGCAACCCGCGGCTCCATAATGTTTCCCGCAAATGCATTCTCAAAATAGCCCAATTGTGCGGGAAAACCGCGTCCCTGGCAACACTGGTATGTACGTATATGACGTTGGGGAAGCAAAACACAACGTTAGCAAAGCATAAGATAGACCTGATAGGTGCAAAGCTAGCCTATCCTGTGTCAGTTTGAACCTCAACTCAAACTCAAAGTATTTTAAATAGTTTCATTTAATTTAGTATTCACACCACTGCGCAAATATTCTGGAAATGTTTGAAAAAAAACTTTTGGAAAAAAAGTGTTTTAATAGTGAAAGTTAGGTAGGCTGGAATGCATGTCACGGACCACATGCAATGCCGCCCTGTATTAGAGTACATCATATTGTATATTATAATAACTAGTGCTTTGAATTTTCCTCTTGTAGCCATTTATTAATGCTAATTTTATAACAATTTCATGAAGATGATTAACAATACAAAAGCAATTATGAATACACATGCCGAACTATTTAATTTTTAACTTCCTGGAAAGATGCCAAATATGTAGATCCAAAGCCAAGGGCATACATAACACTGTAACCAAAGTTTAAAATATGAAAAAAGTATTGTGTTATGCCAAATGATAACGTTTCTTTCCAACGGGTAAGATATAGGTCGGAGATTGTAGGTGAGTGCATGTTAAAACCGACTAATCAAAGCATCGGAGGAGTCTGCCATTGTCCCGCCCCCAAAGTCTCAGAAGTCAAATTGACAATCGAGCAAGTGTTGAGCAGTTGCGAGCGCTCTCGCAAGGATTCTTTTTTGAGCACGGGTACTGTTCTGCGTGCTCGTGGAGAATAAATGCTATAGGGTGTATTTACGCTCGCGGAACTATTCTGCGCGCTTAAATCATGCACGCAAGTTTTGGGTCTGAAAACATACCATAGAAGTGCACTTAGTTATGGGCACTTAATTTTTTTTAAACCAATCACCTGAGCCGTAACATTCATGTGATTGATCATTCTACATTACATCTATTTCAAGCACTAGTGCAACATTTGTTTCAGGTACTTGCAAGATTTTTTATTTTATTTGAATACGCGGCTGTTTTTAAATAGAAAGTACTAGTGAAGTTCTTTGAGTTCATTTTTTGAACATCTTTCATTGTGATTATTCATTGACAGTAAATGAAGGACCCTACACTCCTAGGGCTGGGCTTTGCATAGTGATATCTCCATTTGAAATGAAAATAGAAAAATTGCTTTATAAATTTATTTGTTCTGTTGAAACGCAAAAATGAGATAGTAAAAGGAATGTAGGACAGCAAACTGTTCTGCGGCACTTATATATACTAATATTGTAATTTTTCCTACTTTGGTAGTCAATGGTGGCTAAGAACTGTTTGGTTACAAGCATTCTTCCAAATATATTTCTATGTGCTCATCAGAACAAAGAAATGTATACAGATTTAGAACAACTTGAATATGAGTAAATGATGAATTCTTTATATTGGGTGTAAACCGTCCCTTTAAATGATTGTTCTTCTGAACTAAACATATTTTCTTTCATACCATCTTCTCATTCCACAGGTATGTGGTTTTGTGGGTCTCTACTATAACGTGATTATCGCCTGGAGCATCTTCTACTTCTTCCAGTCGTTTCAGTACCCCCTACCCTGGAGTGAATGTCCCGTCAGAATAAATGGCAACCAAACCAGTGAGAATACTGCAATTACATTGTCACATTTTCTGTAATGCTTCATAAGCTGTGTTGTCCAGGGCATGTTGTATGTTTGTGGTTTGTGGCATCCCAGCGTGCCTTGCGGTAGTTAATGGTCAAAGAATAAACAGATCCAAACTGAAAGATGCACTCAGTCTGACAAGTAAAAAAAACAGGTTAAGTGAACACAGAATATAAAAAGAAATTTCTGCAATTGACATTGACTTTCAACAAAATCTTAATCTGTACCATGTATAATAAATAAAAATGAGCAATGAGTTTTTTGTATTTTTAGTAAAGTTACTCTGCATGCGTATCTGTAATGATTGAACAATGCTTGAACAATATCTATATTTTCACACAATTTTATCAAGCATGCTGTGGATATGCTAAACTGATCTGTATAACTGTATAAATTAATAAAGAGAGATAATTACCCAATTTCCCTTTATTTTCTGTTAGTTGTGGAACCCGAGTGTGAGAAGAGCTCAGCGACCACATACTTCTGGTACCGTGAGACCCTGAATATCACCAGCACAATTGCAGACAGCGGGGGTCTGAACTGGAGGATGACTCTATCGCTGCTGGCTGCCTGGTTCATTGTCTGTTTGGCTGTTATAAAGGGCATTCAGTCTTCTGGGAAGGTAAGGCAGACCTGGAACTGCATGTGTAATGTAATGAGATTCAATTGAGTCAATTGAACTGGGAAATACATCCATTTTTAGAACGTCTCTCTGCAGATGCCGAATTAATTAAATGCATTTTCACAGTTAGACAATTACGATTTCTTTTCAAACAGAAAGTTTGTTTGTGCCTCAATCTAATTCACAATGTGATAGTTCTGCTAATGTTAACAAACATGTTTAATGATGAACATGAAAATGTGCTACATAGCACCTGTAGGAACGGCCCAAACATGAATATTGCACAGAAATATACATTTACATAAATGAATCTCTTTCTTTTCAGGCCAGCATGAGCCAAACCACCTATTTAGATCAAACTACAAACAATAGATCCTCTTAACTCTTGTTACATTGTCTGCTCTGCAGGTGATGTACTTCAGCTCTCTGTTTCCATATGTGGTCCTCTTCTGTTTTCTGGTGAGGGGGATGTTTCTTAAAGGAGCGGTCGACGGAATCGCTCATATGTTCACGCCCAAGGTAGGTTGAGTGTGTGCACATACTCTTAAAGACACATGCACGCTGTCCAGATGACTTAGGATTTATTGTTTTGGAGGCTAGGGGAGACAGTTTGTGCAGCGCAAGCAAAGCTTTAATATTTGAGAGTCCGTTTTGCAGCTGAATGTAGTGTGTGTATGTTTTACTGTTAGACTTCCCCTAGTGGTGAAGCTGCTGTATTTATTCGACTTTGACAAATAATATGAATAAATATTGAGACATTTTTAATATATTGATAAATGTCATTTAAATGGTAAACCATGAAATAGTTAATGGGAAATTTGTATTATGATAAATAACAATAATATAATAATTTATTGTTTATTATGATTAATTCATACTAATTTTATAAGTGTCAATGCTTAATATTTATTAAACAATCTACAGATAGGACTAATGTTTTTTAATGTTAAATAAATATATGTACATAGCAGAAAGATAAAATTATTTTTCATAAAATAATAAAAACAAATTGAAGGCCACTGCTGATATGCATTTCACTGCTCTCCTTCTATAACCTCATATTTCCATCTTTTTTGCCATTAATTATTATTTTTAATCACCCTTTATATTTGTCACTGACTTTTGCAAATATTTAACGTATAAAACGTATTAAAAAGTGCTTGTCAGCTGTGACAACACAGTACTATATGTAATTATTTTAAAAGTAGGCCTGCAGTGTTTTCTCCCTTTCTGAAAAACAGTGAGTTTGGACATCAGAGATTTTAGATCTACAGCGACGATTTGTTTTGTAATCGAAGGTTGAAGATCAATACGTTTTTAACTTTCCTTCTTCATCTATGTTATAAATCTCTGACTGATGTTTAATTGTAGCTGGAGATCATGTTGGAGCCGCAGGTGTGGCGGGAGGCTGCCACTCAGGTCTTCTTTGCTCTTGGTTTGGGCTTCGGAGGCGTCATTGCCTTCTCCAGCTACAACAAAATAGACAACAACTGTCATTTCGACGCCGTTCTTGTGTCCGTCATCAACTTTATGACCTCTATACTGGCCACACTGGTGGTGTTCGCTGTGCTGGGCTTCAAAGCTAACATCATGAACGAAAAATGTGTGGTCGAGTATGTATGACCTTTAAACATATATGTTAACATTATGAAAGAAGTTAGGCTATGATGTTTTAAATCCGTTCCTGCAGAGGCCATCAAACATCTCATGTCTGTGTTTTTGACCTGTAGGAACGCTGAAAAGATTCTAGGCTACTTGAACTCAAATGTGTTGAGTCCAGATCTCATCCCCCCTCATGTGAACTTCTCCCATCTCACCTCATCTGATTATGCTGAGATGTACGGCGTGATCAAGATCGTCAAGGAAGACACTTTTGAGCAGATGGGACTGGAACAGTGTTTGCTGGAGGATGAGCTCAATAAGGCAGGTGTCCCAATAAATGTAAAATGCTATAATCTCAACCTCTCTCAATTGATAGTGATCTGTATTATTTCACATTCTCTCTCGCCTTCTCTGTCTGTCTTCAACCCCCCCATCCCTCCAAAAGTCGGTTCAAGGCACTGGATTGGCCTTTATTGCCTTCACAGAGGCCATGACCCACTTCCCAGGTTCTCCGTTCTGGTCTGTTATGTTTTTCTTCATGTTAATTAACCTCGGCCTGGGCAGCATGATTGGCACCATGACTGGCATCACCACACCCATTCTGGATACCTTTAAAATCCGTAAAGAATTTCTCACAGGTGAGAACATCCGGGGTTTCGTGACACTTTCTTGGTCAGTCATCATATGTATGAAACTGATCAAATATTTCTCTGCATTCTCACAGTGGGCTGCTGTATTGTGGCATTTTTCTGCGGCTTGCTGTTCGTCCAGCGATCAGGAAACTATTTTGTAGCCATGTTCGATGACTACTCCGCTGGTTTGCCTCTTACCATCGTGGTGATCTTGGAGAATATATCTGTAGCCTGGATCTATGGAACCAAAAGGTGGGCAAGATCATTTGTTAGGCTACTTCACACTTTCTAAAGAAACTGACTCACCTCACTATGCGATCGATGTCTTACTTTATATCTGACCATGTATCTGTGTTCGCTGATCAGATTCATGCAGGATCTGGAAGACATGCTGGGTTTCAGACCTTACGCTGTTTACTTCTACCTGTGGAAGTACGTGTCTCCGGTGTGTCTGCTCATACTGATTTCCGCCACCATTGTGGAGATGGCCATCACTGCTCCAGGATACAACGCATGGGTGCAGGAACTGGTCAGTTGACGTTAACAAAAGTTAAATAAAAATATTTGGGAGATTTAAAAAAAGGAGTTGTGTAAAATGTACGTCGCTCACTCTGTCTCTCTGTCTTCTCAGGCCGCCGAGAGGTTTCAAAGTTATCCTCCTTGGGCACTAGTGATGTGTTTTTCTCTCATTTTTGTGGCCATGCTTCCTCTTCCATTGGTCTTCATCGCCCGTCACTATAACTGGCTCCCCGATGGCTCCAACAAGCTCTCCGTCTCCTACCGCAAGAGCTTGGCAAAGGAGGCCTCTAACCTTGAAGATGAGACCAGGTTTATCCTGGGGAAGAACCCAAGCGAAGCTCCTTCTCCCATGCCCGGTCACCGGGCTTATCTGGGCCCAGGTAGCTCCTCTCCCGTGGAACTCATCACCAACTCTACCTCCATCAGCGGCTATGGCAGCAGCTACCAGACCAACCCCGCCCCGCCCAAATCTGAGTCATGATCCTGCAACCGCCAACCACAGACTAAGATGGAAAGAGTGAGAACATACCGGATGAAGAACGTCTTAGTGTTGGTCACATCTTAACCCAAACCATCCAGTCGCAGCATCCATTAATTCATTTGGACTAAAGATGGCAATCTGAAGATAAAAGAATCCCGGGGTTACCGTATCAGTCACATGAGTGATTGTAAGATGGTTTATTTGGTGAGCTGGTGAGTTATTTGTCTGAAGGTAATATTTTCATATACAACATCATTCATTTTGTCAAGTTAATAGTTCTCACTGTTAAGGAGTTGCTAATACTTCTACTGAAGTGATGCCATTTTCATTTAAACCCACGTTTAGAGCCATACACAACTCAGAGGGGGCTCAGAGAAACACAACTTTCACTTATTAATGGATATTCGAGCGTCACTGTTAAATACAGACCACCTGACAGTAGAGCGCATCCATAGCTGTGATTTCTGTTACTGACTGAAGCGTATTTTCAGTGTTATAGAGTTTACAGATTTTGCACAACAGTTTGTCACGTCCACATTTTACCACAAGAGGGCGACATATGTATTTCAAACACAACGCACATTGTCTCAGTGCAGTATCAAATATATACAGTATCATTGTCAGGGTCAGGTCATGTGTAATAACTAGACTTAATAGAGTATACTATACTTGGATGTTTTTCATTTTCTGTAAACGAAACTAATGTGACTGCCTGATGAGAGTAAAGGAAGTCGTTTTAAGGATGCAATAAGGGGGACAGTTTAAGCCAAGTAAACTCCACCAAGTACAATAGCTTACAATTTTTGAACAAAAATTGTATTTAATTGTCTGCAGTTGCAATAATGGAATTGTTCCTAAGAGGCATTCGCTGGTATTGAGTCTCTAAGTTGGAAATGGGATGCTTGGTGGAGAATACTCAATGAGGATAACATTATTCCCAATGAAATTGCTCATGAAGACAGCAAGTGCATGTTTCTGATAGAATGGCACCTAAACCACTGTAATCACAAGTTGGTTTGCTTACAGGGTTTACAAATGCCAATGTTTTATTATTTATGTCAGGCCTGCACAGGGAATCATTCGGCCCATGTTTAACACTGTCCAACAAATCAAATGGAAGGTCACCAGATTCCTGCACACCACCTCAATTGCAAAAACAATTTTAATTCTGTACAAGATTTATCGTTTTTATTTATTATTATAAACTCTATCCATTAACAAACTGGACACCATGGAACATACAGATGTTTAAATAGTTAATGTGTATTAAACTAATGTAGAAAGGGAGATCCGTTTTCTCGAGGAACCAAAGTTAAGTCGCCTTTTGGTTTGCGTAATGTGTCGTTCCTTTACGTGTTGTTTTGAGTGAATACAGTGAAGACTGCCTAATGTAAACGTGAACCGCTGCCGTTAAATGCTCACTGCCTAATAATCTATAAGTCTAAACAATACTCTTCTTTTTAGCTTAGCCTATGTGCTCCTATTGATACTCTGCTCCCATTGAAAGAGATTCACCTTAGTATTTATTCCCATCAAAATCCATTCGAGGAGCAGAGAGCTGAGGAAGGATACAAATAATAGAGCAGCAGAGGAAATGTGTTCTTTAATGAAACGCCGATGTATAAAACAGCAAAGCGTTTGATCATCCAGCTGCGTGCAGCTTTTGCGTGTGTCACTAAAGGTGCGGAGGTAAAAATAGACACAGACCGGTTACCCAGGGGAACCTGTGGCAGAGAGACAGCGCGGCTGAATGGTAATGAGACCTTGGGTTGGTGGGTGTGGGTTGAGGAGAGGCTTCTAGATAGTCCTATAAGCGCTCTCTGGTATCCCTAGCAACCATTTTCATGACAAAAAGGGGACAATTTATTTACAAGCTACTGCCTTTTTGGCCCAGAATAGACATTTCTTTTATCCAGGATGCCTGTTTAACAAAGTCAGATGAGATTGTCAATAGAGCACATAGAGTGGTTAGAAATCAGCACAGTAACTTTATTGGCATTGGATTTTACACGCAGTGTGTTTGTTTGTAGTGTGTACTTGTGCAGCGAGTGGTGAAGTATAAAATGTCAATGTTGTTCCTGCAGTAGCACAATATGTTCACAGGGTGTCGCCGTTTTCCGCTGATCAGTGAGTTGAAGGTGTGGCCTCTGCATTACCATAGACAAACATAGACACTACATTTAGAGTTTTGACCTGTTGCTGCCTCCATATAGAGTACCTCAGAGATGACATGAAGCCCAAACCGGAGGTGTGCGCCGCAGTGGTTTCCTCGATCGAAAGCCTATACGTTTTGTTTGAAGATTGCAAAAAATCTGTATTAACTAGGGTTCATGTGGTTTTGTGTTTCAAGATAAGTAATATAACATCTGCTGTGCATTATTTTAAGATGTATATGGGGCGATGGAACCCGATTAGCTGAAATGCTTATTCTCTTCCAGAGTTTGTGTACAAAGATATGTCATCTCTGCTGTACTCTATTGCACAGAGCCAGACAAGTGAACAGAGCTGTTTTTTTCTGGACAAAATCAGCCAATTTCAATGTTTGACATGCAATTCCTGACAAAAAAAGATGTTCTGACAATACATTTTTAACAAATTGGTTAATGAATTCAAACGTCAAATGCGCTTTTTTACAGAAAAATGGTGCTCTTACATTCACTTGCATGCATTTATAAGGCAGTGCCCTCACCAATTTGGTGGCACCAGTGACATAAAACTGGATATGCATGTCTATGTAGGGGTATGTACCCCTCTCTGAGATGAACATTACACCCCCTGCTTAGCACAGCTGGTGCCTCTCTTTATCTCATAGACTTATTTAATGATGAGTATGAACGATATATTGCTTGATTTGTTATTTACCAGTAGGTTTTGTGCACTTTATCTTCTCCGAACAAGAGGTCCCAGAGCTGCACCGCATAAGCACAATGTAACAATAGGTCTGCAATGACTTGCACGCATTTGGCAAAAACGTTTCCTAGCAAGTTAAAATAAAATTGGGAATGGTTCTTGGCTGGCCTTTACTTATTTTATATACATATATATTAAACTCGTTATAGTTAAATTACAAAATAAAGTGCAACCAAGTACAGTATATAACAATAAGGATATACAATTGCTTATACACATGTGCAATAATAATTGACCTTCCAGATTTTAACCACTCCCAATGTAAGGATGAAATATTTTTGGGTGTCACCACATCTTATATGCAGATAAAGGTTCCAGTAACACAAAGTGAATCATTTTACCAACTTTGGGCAGCTCAGATGTCTCTACAATGAACTCAAATGAACCGAATAAGTAAATATTTGGGTAGAAAATGACAATTTACAAAGAACTGTAGGACAAACACGTGGCACAACTAAACTATCAAAGCACACACTGCTCTCACCAGCACAAACAAGCAAAATTAAGGACATGCTCGTTTTTCTTTCATGCGTTTGGCTATAATGTGCTCCTGGCGTTATGTAATGGCATTAATGTATTATTGCACAAAAGCACACACTGGTTGACCCAGCCCACATAACCTTTGTAAAAATGTTTTGAAGCTGTAAGAAAGGAGTCTCATATCCGCATTTTAAAAATATTTAGCAACAGAAGGTAATTTATATACATGCAAATAAAAAATATATAAAAATATTATCTTTAATGGGCTGCATTAGTACAAGCCAAGCACAACATTCAGCAGAAGATTTACAAGTATGATCGAAACATGCATTGGGGAGCATAGGGTGGGTGTTGCAAGTTAAAAACTGCTGACTATGAAATTTTGTTGGGATGCAATAATAACAGTTCACTTTACATTGAGATCATAAGCACATGTGCTGGTGAGAGGTAATGGACATACAATACAGTACGGCTTACCTATTATTGTGCATGTTACTTATTATTGTAATGTGCATGTGCTGTAACTGTAATGTCACACTAAGAAATGAGACATTTTACATAAGGGGGCGTGGCTTTCAAGAGGATGGTGTGATCTTTCTCCTTTTAGAGCTTAAAATTAGTCGCTACAAAACTGCTTAGCTTTAACACATAATTCCAAATGTTTTCTGGTAGAGTCGAATTTAAAAAGTCACAAAAACCTTTATGGATATTGATCAGACAACAGGGGTTAGTTACATGAATCTCAAACTGGCTTTTTTTCCCATCCTTGGCACAGACTTGATTTTAAGAGAGATCACAGTCATTCCTGAACTTGTGCACTTTTAGTTTGATTTTAATAAATATGACTGCAGCTCTGAGACCTCTTTTCCTTTCAGTTCGTCCTTGTAGGCCTATAAACGCTAAGCCATTGTTTAGTTGACTGCAACTTTATGAAATGTACACCAAGCATCTCTTCCTTTTCAAGAGGTGCTGGATGCCATAACATAACATATGTGAGCAAAGTGCTATGCTGTATATTTATGTACATGTGATTCTGAATAGTATATCTGTAAATATTGGTGTAAATTTTGTTAAATGAATATCAAGAAATATATGAAAGGCAAACAGGTGAATTATTGTAACACTGATGTGTATGATATTGTTGTACAGTTCAAACGTAGAATATCTGAATATTTTGTACATTGTGTGTATTCGTGTATTTGTTGTGTATGGGGTAATGTCTGTGTGTAAGCGTGTGTGTAAAAAAAAGCTCTTTTATTTTTGCTATTTTGATGTTTTGTGTCCCTAACTTTTCTCGAATTTACCCTAAGTTTTTTGTTTTGTTGTCTCGACCTACTGTATTGAAGTTGCAAGGCTCCTTTGTTAAAGAACTTATTACTTTGCTTTTAATGTGAACGTCTGCTTAAATTTGAGAGATGTCAGCTTCTCAGCACCTTCTGCTCCTTCGGCCTTAGTATCTGCGATGTTCTTGTTTGCTGCTTTTCAAAAGTCGAAATGTTCACACACTTTTAGGTTTCATCTAGATTCAGTGCATTCATTATTAGTAGTGCTAGATTACTGTACAACACACATACCAGGGGCATTCCACTCCTTGACTTGAACGTATACCAGTACAAAGGAGGGAGGTCAAAAATAGACTTTTGCACTCTGGAAGTGCTATTTTAATCATTAGAAATATACTTGATGTCAATGTAAATGTATTTTTCATCCCCCAGAGTACTGTAACAATCATTTTCGAGTTATTTAGGAAGAAAAGCACTGATGAAACGTGCACTATTACCCTCCTTATGAAGTCTACACTTATGTGCTGTGCTAGTCATAGATTTATAAGCAATATTTTTGCAGGTATTTACTTTGGTTGGATGTTGGATAGAAGGGACTGCTGTAACTTTGTGAATTGTCAGAATCATTGTTGGAGAAGAGCAATGCTCTTATACTTTTGTCAAACCCTATTCTGTTGGGTAAGAGCACATTCAGAACACTAGCCACAGTATACTGTTAGCTCTGTATACAAGGACTATTCTACGGTCTTTTAGTCAATGTCATTGATATTGTACAGTATTTCCGATACACTTGGAAAAAAGCTGAGTTATGAATATTGAATATGGACCATTATAAAAACAAACAATAAAAAGTTGGTTCACATAGTATATGTCTCTTATTTCTTCTTTGCATTTTTTCCTTCTTTCCTTTTTCGAAAATACGTTTTTTCTCTCTTTCTTTAACTAATAATAACAATAGTTCAATTGAGATAAAATGTTATTTTTGAACATTTCTGACAAAATTGTCAACACAAAACACAACAGCAAACTTAACCGATGATTTGAATGATCAACAAACTACACGAAGTTAAGAGTCCTTAAACATTTTAAAGGGATCAGAGTTTAGAACAAGTTATGCAAAAGGAAATCACAATTCAAGGGTGAGAGATAAGACTACATGGATATCCTGACGTCTTATAATAGATATCCTGAGTTACAATCTGTTTTCACAGATTTTCCATGTATTTTGCTGTTTTTACAGGTTATTCTAAATGGTAAAAAATGTAAAATTTCAGGAAATACTGCAAATTAAAAAATATATATTTTAGTATTTCTTTCTGGCACCCCAGCTGCCATAAATGTCGTTTTTTTACAGAATTTTTGTATAGTTTATTTTCGAAAATTCAGTCAAACTGTAGCGGTAAACAGACTCGGGACAAGGGGTTAAAAGCCAGACAGGTATATTTATTGAAACACAGGTAAAAAGACAACAGCAGGTGAGTATGGGTATAAATATAAGGAGTCCTTGATACTATTAATGTTCTTGTTTTCAGGAGTTGGTGAACAGACGAGGTGTCGATGGCCAGCCCCCGAACACGTTGTTGAACACGGAATCCTTAGAATACTGGAGAGATCCAAAGCACTAGAGAAACTGGGTTGTCTTGGCAAACAGGTAAGTAGCAATGCATGGTTACGAACCATTTTTCGAAGCCTCAATAATGTTGGGGCACCAACATTATTCAAAAGATCTCATGTGTTTGGAATAAGGGTGAATAATTTCAAAAGAAATTTTATATTTGAGAGCACTGTCTACAAAATAGATTTTCCATCCCTCAAATATTTTGTCCTGCACTTCATTTCCTTGCACTTTTTTCCCCTCAGAAAACAGTACTGTTGAATTTGAAGTGCATTTAGCATATTAAGTAAATAAGTGAAAAACTGCCTCACCAGAGTGGTCTTTCAAGAGCATGTTTGGATGTCATCCATTTAACCGGGGCATTGAACAGTTGCACAAAAACAGATTTTACTCGGTTATGCCAGCTGTGAGAATCTGATGAATACATGTGGCAAAACTAGTGTTATTATCTACTGCGTGAGCAACATCATTCCTCTTAGCTGCTGATTCCATAATGTCATGTATGGTTATTTAATAAACACTACTTTGCGACTACAATTTGTACCGTTTTTACCGCACACTGACCTATATCACAGATTGCTGTCTGTATCAAAGGATACGTGAATGTCCATGGGAAGACACTAGGATTGAAGTAAGTGTTTGTTTTAGGGTGAGTCACGGCGACCTCTAACACATTCCACTTTACTCTCTCTTTTGATCTATATCCTGTAAACACACTTTTCCTCCGTCACAGTACTCAACGTCTGTTTCTTTTTCTGCTCTCTTTTTCTCACACCCACACAAAAGCAGAGCTATATTGCAGCTTGTGGTGACATTCTTAATTATAGAAGAGGATGTAGATGTCCTTCAGTAGATGTTTACTTGGCCGAGATGCAGCTTCCTTTTTTCCCACCGCTTTCTGCTTGAAGTAGAATCAGATCCTCAAATCCACATACAGTAAATGTATAAGCAACAAAAAATTGGCTTTCTATATAAATAATCTCCATCCGTTGATCTTTGGCAAACAACAAGTGAAACAGGAAAAGTGAAATGTCTGTTTTGGAGAATGCTGCGTGACTTTTTCCACATAAGAGATCTGGAAGAAGAGTGTGATGACTGGTGGGCCATTGTTTTCTTCAACCCTGGAGATTAATGGTCTTGGGTTGTGTCAATTAAGAAAAAGAAGCTAGATCCAAGAATGTGTTCTACAATGGTTCCAACACTTCACACTCCTTCATATCTTTTCACACTTTTACAGAAAGTGTCCGAAAGAGAGCGACTACATGGTAGTAGTAATAATAAAAATTACAGGACACAAATTCTCTATCATATGCTATTTAAAATGACAACTTCCGGACCACAATGAAATGTCCCCTTTCTGAATTGAACAATACTCAACCAAGTCTCTCAACCGAAACGTAAAAGCCTAGTAAAAGAGAAAAGTACAAAAGGAAGTGGTATTTGTAAACATGATTTGCAGGTGAAGGTATTTCCGTCTCACCAGATGTTATGTTTTAAGAGATACACATTTCCTGTGTAAGTACTGCATAAAGAGTATATCCTGTTTTTCTGGAACAATTGTACCTGTTTTGTGGAACGCAAACAAGCTATAAACCTTTGAAACATAGGGATGTGACGATTTACCATGAGCCAGTTGGAAAGTCGATCAAGTTGGCTGAGATCGAATGAATCGCAATACACCTTTTGAACAACAGGGGTCGCTGTGTTTACTGCAAGCTTGAAAATCGTGGAGATGCTGATATTACTTAAATGTACAAAATCCAAGAAAAGCACAGACAAAGTCTTAGTTTGTTTATATTAAAGTGACATTTGATTTTTTCGTTTTTTATTATATTTGGAATTTGTTTATAAATTGGAGTTTAGTTTTGTTATTTGACATAAAATATATTATTTTTTTACTAATAAATCTTTACAAATATTATTTTACACATGTCGGAATTTGATAATAAATAAAGGGCAGATATTCATTTCTAATTTGTCTCAACTATTTTTGTTAACAATAAATTGTGATAATGTCCAAAGAAACTTAACTCATTTTCTGAGAATAAACCACCACCTGGACAATATCTTAATTTTACCAAAATTGCTTCAACATTTAAATGAGAGGAACAAGACATCCAAAACCAGCATCATTCCACTGAACAGTAGAATATAAGGTCCAATTGAGAAATAAAACCAGCATACATCAAGTTCTTATTTGGTATCACTTTTGAACTGTTCTGCACAATGCTCATGAAACTACATCTAGACGTTTAATTAAAAGTGAAGAGACTGTTCACAATAATCCAGAGCCCCTGAAGTACCAATTTAAGAGCATGAATGAAGTCTTGTAGGGTTATCACGACGCATCATTAATGCTGAAGGCGGCCATGATGGAGGCACCGAACGACGTAAACAATGCTATTGAACCAAATGGAAATCGCACATTTTGATGGTAAAAAAAGAATCTTCTTTAGAAATAACTGTGAAAGTCGATTACACCCGGGAATCAGTATAATTCATTATTTTTTACTCTGAACTTCACAGGAGTACGCAGGATTCATCGTTACTGTAATTGAACTTAAATCTATTCTACATGGATGTAGACACACACATTAAAATAAATTAAAATAATTAATTATACTGCTAGTGATGTTACAATAAATGGCACTATCGATTTTCGGGTGTGATCGACTTGCATTAAAGGTTCAGTCAGTGAAATCTAGTGGCAAGGTTGCGAATTGCAACCAACCGCTCCCTCCATCCCTCCTCCTCCCGTTCGAAACACTACAACGGCTGACAGAACATGGCGCATAACATGCAAGGGGACCCGCGGTGTATGTAGATAGAAATAGCTCATTCTAAGGTAATAAAAACATAACGCTTCATTGTGTTAGCTCTTTTTAGACACCTCTGAAAATATAGTATATTTTATTGTATATTATATTATTATATTGTACATGTATATTACATTGCATGCTTTACCATTGACAGTGAGGAATATAAAGAATGTATTCTTCTGTCTATAAAATGAATCCTTTAAACACCTGCTAAATCTTTATATATCTCTCCATATATATCTTATTATATCTATAAATCTTATTTCTGCAGAGGAAAGTAAGTAAACGGTTTAAAATAACATGAGGGTGAGTAAATAATGTTTTTTCATTGATGGGTGAACTATGCCTTTAAAAAAATATAGTTCAACTCACACAAGAAGGCTAGAAAAAAAGCTATTGTGTGCCATTATGCAAACAATTTAAATATTAATGCTTTGAGACCAACATTTATGAAAGTGGGTCTCTCCAATTCATAGTATAGGCTATAGTTGCTTCTTTGTTTTACTGGTTCATCGCCATTAAAAGTCAGTTTACGCCTGTGAAAGTGATTGCGTTGAATGTCAGCTGGTTACATTCTAATGGCTTCATGTCTATCCACTCATTGATGATAAAAGCCTCTTAAATGCCTGAGCTTTCGAAAGATAAATGCTCAATCCTCTTACAGCACATTAGCTGTCAATCAACCCGTTTATTTTTTTGCAGATGTGTGGCCTTCTGTGTTGCTACATTTCTGATGGTAGGGCAGCAAAGGACAAACAACCTCAACGATGTTAAAAATATACATTTATATATTATTACTACGCAAACCAAGTTACGTGTCTCTAACCCGACTGCTTGTCTTTTCGGTAGATGTTTTTTGTCTTGTAGCTGTTTATCAAAAGTGTCATGATGGTCACCATAAAATGTATAGCCTACCTTCAAATTAAGCCATTAATCCTTTAACAGTTTGAGACACAAAGTGTGTTCGAGACACAAGGGAAATGTTCGAGTTCCACTTCTGACTTCATTGCGTTCCAGTCAATCACTTCACTGCAGTTCAACTTTAAAGTGTGATTTAATGTTTTTATTTAGTACTGAAACGTAAAGAAAAGACACTGTTTCGTATAATCTCGTTCTGTGAATATATTACTTCTAAGTAGGAGATGGGAAAAATCCAAAGTCCGAGTTGTCTCGACTGCAGAATTTATCCAGATACACATGGCAGCTAAAATAAAACAATCAGAATCAGGCTTTTCAAAGCCTCATTTGATGTTTTTTAATTGAATTATTCCTCTTTCCTTTGTATATTGTAGCATACATGGAGATAATTGTCAGATACCTTGTTTGCCGCCTTGTGATATCAGTTTAAACGTGTAAAGCCATAGGTCGGTCACTTGATTCACTTCATTGCTAACAGCACTGAATGTTCCATTCATTTCATTTAAATGTATTGTAAAGTTTAAGGTGATTCATCATATTCATATCCTATAATAGCCTCAAGAAAAATCTCAAATTATATCTCTTATATATCTTTTTTCTAGAAATCGCAGAGATTGGAAATGTTTAACAAATGAAGAACTCAAAGCACTTCTGAGAAAAAGACCAAGAAATCTCACACGAGCTCTGATTTACCAAGTCTGCAGTAAAAAACTGTATTTTTGAAGATTTCAATATTAATACAAACATCAATTCCTGCATGTTTTGGAAACTCATTAGTCTCAGCTTTAAAAAAAATGCTTGAAATGTAAGTATACTGTTTCTAATGAACTCACAAACAATAAAAAACTTCTAATAAAAGTCAAATACAAACCTGAAAGTTAAAGCACAAAGAATTATAGACACAATCAGAGTGGGCGGCACCTTTTCAAATTGCCAAAGAGACATCATTTGAGCCTGAAGCGAGAGATGAGGGCAGAGAAGAGAAATGGGCCATTAGCGAGACCTTTCCAGACAGCTTGACTTTAAGGGATAATGACCCAAAACCTGTCTCGCCATTTCCAGCGCTGGAAAGATGATGAACGGGGAAAGGAACAGAAGACGCCTAAGAGCACCGTTACCATGACAACCCCATCATGGCATCTTTTTTTATCTCAGGGGTAAAAGTGGGTGAGCGTAAATCAATGTGCCAGTGTGCATTAGCAATGGTAGTACTAAAATGGATAAATGCTGAAACAGTTTGGCCATATCCAGTGTCAAACACATTTGCCATTCTGTCTGGTGTTACATGTGATGCAGAAATTGTACACTTTACCTCTAAACAAGGCAGACAGTACTGGATCAATACTTAAGTTCTGCCATCAAACCAGCAGTGAGTAAATTATAAAATAATTTTCCGCTTTGGGTGAACTATTCCTATACGATTTTTTCATGATGACCCCAAGATAATTGTTGCCAGATGTCTTGTGGCAAGTTAAGCCAGCGGTTCAACTTGCGTGCCCCTGTCTAATTTCTGCTATTACAACATAAAGAACTTAGGAAAGCAACTGGCTCGTTTTACGGTAATCTTCAACAACAATAATGTGAAGGCCTTTTATATAAATATTGCTTTCACAGATGTGTTTCTGTAGGGATTCAACCTCTCTGTGGGTCGCAAGCCCCTGGAACACAAAGTCTATCACATCTGTTAGCCTCAATAATAAACATTCGTTGCCAGGGAACCAAAGGCTCCATCAAGCAAAAAACCCGGTGGGTTACTCCGGAGCCAGAAACCAAATGGCCATTTATGCATTTTCCCCTTCTGCTTTTTTTTATCAGCTGGCCACTTCTATGACCCGGCTGAAGTGGTGGATGAGCAGCTCTCCATGGTAACTGTGCTCGACATCGCCATGACAACCCCTTTTATGGGGCAAGAAAAGACAACAAAAGAGAAAGAATTACAATAGAATTAATTGGACTAAGAATGAATGACAGAAAATATTTAAGTGGTAGCACCGTTTTCCATGCTTGAACGCTGAATGTCATTCTCACAAGACCACAGACACAGTATGTTCACAGTACCACACGAAAGTATTTTGCATGGTGCCTATTAAGTCAATTACAAAGATATTTCCTCTGCTGCTGGCACTCCTTTCAGTAAATGGATTCTGCAAAAGAATGTTATCTGTGCTCTCTCCAAACATGAATATGACAGCTGTGTATGAATACAGTCTTCAAGATCTAGGCCATATTTGGGTGCAATGATTAACAGGTGTAAAACGTTTCCTCTTTAACCCTTTCATGTCACTAGAGTGGACATTTTGGAGAGACTACAGGGGACACTACATCACTGTCACCTTTTTAGATCTTCACTCAAGTGTAAAACTAAAAAGTATGTAAAAAAAGTTTGAATCTATTTTGAAAATATAAAAAATCTGGAAAAAAATCCAGACTAAGGCTGTCATACTTGAAGTTGTGTAAGAGATCTTCGTGGAAAGAATGTTTTGACATTTCCATGTGGAAAAGAAGGAAGGGGAGAGGGAGAAAGAAAAGAGAGAAGCGATGGAGCTAAACAATAATTAATGGGGCTTATCTCTCACTGTCGCCATGGAGATGGATGTGTATTTCTCTCTGTTTAAAGCTGGAGCCGGCACAAGCTCAGGTCTGCCATCAGACTGACAGGATCATGTTTTGCAAATCAAACACACAAAACACGACGACTGTGTTCCAAAACTCCAAAACATACCGCACCATCTCTGCTGGGCACCACTTTGCAAAGAGGTCATCGTGACAGTGTCTTTAATATAATATTTAGATTTTATTTGTACTCCTCCAGAAATGCATGAACACACATGACTACACAATACATTATATGAACTGTGTCTTCTTTAGATACATAACACAATTTCATTTAAAAGAGTTACATTTCTGTACCATGTAATCTAAGAGCCTCTTTCTAGTATGTAACACTTCCCTGAAATACACAAACATACGCACGGTTACTGGCCAAAAGCAGACACCATAGAACGATATCAAAACTGTGTAACTACACACGAAATGCATCTTGTTGCTCAATTGTGATTATCTGCTACATATAATAAAACTGTTATTTACATGGTTCATTTTCTGATCTAAATACGATGTGTTGCACTTCTGTGGTTATGAAACATAAGGCAACTATGGCAGAAAAAGTCATACAAACAATTCTTGTTTGCAAAAATAATTGACATCTTACCAATATGAGCCTCTCTGAGAACAACAATTTTTGTATTGACAGAATTAGTATTACAATTATTAGTACAAGACAGTAGGCACAACTTGGACATATTACTAAAACAGTAAACAGACATTGCGGAACAGAAAATCTGAGTTTGGTCCCATCTCAACCAGCGTTGCTATGAATATCAATGGCTGATGATATCAAGTGGAGTAGGACCTCATGTAAATTGAGTTTCAGAAAATGATGGTTGGAAAAGCCTGCAGCTGCTTTGTAGAATATGCTGTCAAAAAAACAATTTTTTTCACCTTGGTCTTTGACATTACTTATTAAAGCCACTACAAAAAACAGTTCTTCAAAAATTGTCCCAAAGGTTCCTTCTAAAATGACACATGGGTCCTTCTTACAGTGATGTTATTGGTCTGTGGCCTCTCTAGTATAACACTGTACAGACACAGCCCGGTTTCTACTTCTTTCCAAATAAAGTCAGGCGTCCCATTATCATGACGAGAGAAATGATCTTGACCTATCCAACATTTCACATTTCACATTACATCATCATAAACTAAACATTTAACGGATTCACTTCATTCTGACACAATGGTTGTAAAAGATACGGTCACTCTGATATTGCACATTTTTAGACAGTCTTAACAAACGTTTGTGTATAAACAGAAATATTGCTGACACACTGAGGGAAAAATGAATACAAGCTTTGACAACCTTATGACATGGTGTACATTTACATTGACATTTAGCAGACGCTTTTATCCAAAGCAACTTACAAAGAGTGAAAAGCACACACCATATTTTCACATTGTCTGTTGAAACAAGAAGATATAATGGGACATGTTTCAAACAACAGAAAATACTGTAGTCATCCCAAAATGATGTCTTCATTTGTTCATTCTTCAATTGTTCCATACCTTTATAAAGTTATTTGTTACACTGAACACAAAAGAAGATATTTCGAAGAATGCGCAGTTTTGGGACAACATTGACTACCATAGCAGTTTTCTATCTTATTATGGTAGTAAATGGTGCCCCAGAACTGTTTGGTTACAAATATTCTTCCAAAAAACTTTCTTTGTGTTCAACAGCTAAAAGAAATGTATGCAGGTTTGGAACATATCGAATGTGAGAATTAATGACAGAATTTTCACTATCTGTTGTCAGGTGGTGTTGGGGCAGACATTCTCATTCTAGAGAGCATTATATTTGTGAGAAACATTTTAAAAGCATAAATCGGATAAACTTTATCATTGTCAATGTGCACTGGGGCCTTCGACAATGATGTCAACATTTTTACAATATCTTTCAAGTAATACTCAATAGATTTGAAGCACCCCAAATTTAAAGTGCAATAATGTTCCATTTTGACCAAAGGAGTCAAAGCTCTGTCATGCAAATGGACAGGAAATAGACGGATGTGTGCATAATGATGACTAGAAGCATAAGCATTCTACTAGTCAATGGGTCTCCATCTTGACTGACATGGGAGATGCCTGTTGGTGAATAAGCAAAAATCCAGTCAGGATCTCAACCGATTTGCGAACCCCTTCAGGTCAGTGTGGTGACTTCTGCTTGAGAGTAGTTCGCAGGGGATGTGAGTGCATCTTTGCAGCTTTCTGAAAAAAAGACACTGAGAGATAAAATATACATACTAATACATTTATTCAGAAACACATCCTGACTGGTTAAAACAAGAGAGCGTCTGGGCTTAAGAGGCACTGTAATGAACCAGGAGACTCTGGGGATACTGTGGATCTACACATGTTGCTAATGGAAACCTATTAGCAGCAGTTTTAGTTGCCATTTGAGACCAGAAGCAGATTAATAACTCACATCAGGGCTGCTGTAGACAAGAGAGTCTGCATTACTGCATTTCAGGATTTTGTTGATTTCCTTTCATTTATTTATTCCTATAGTAGTTTTCATTTTTTACAAAGAAGCTTTACAGAAAACACATGTTAAAACAAACAGTAGGGACATTTAAGGGAAATTTAAGGAAACAGTAAAGTTATGAAATACTGTATATTGAATACATGGTAAAGCATACCAAGCAATAACAGACAATATTAGATATTATAATATAAAATATGATGTAAATATCAATGCTTCTTTGCAGATTTATTGCAATTATTTTAATAAACAATTATCCATCCATCCATTTTCTTCCGCTTATCCGGGGTTGGGTCGCGGGGGCAGTAGTCTAAGCAGGGATGCCCAGACTTTCCTCTCCCTAGACACTTCCTCCAGCTCTTCCGGGGGGACACCGAGGTGTTCCCAGAACAGCCGGGAGACATTGTGCCTCCAGTGTGTCCTAGGTCTTCCCCGGGGTCTCCTCCCGGTGGGACATGCCCGGAACACCTTCCCGGGAAGGCGTCCAGGGGGCATCCGGAAAAGATGCCCGAGCCACCTCAGCTGGCCCCTCTCGATGTGGAGGAGTAGCGGATCTACTCTGAGCTCCTCCCGAGTGACCGAGCTTTTCACCCTATCTCTAAGGGATCGCCCAGCCACCCTGCAGAGAAAGCTCATTTCGGCCGCTTGTATCCGGGATCTTGTCCTTTCGGTCATGACCCAGAGCTCATGACCATAGGTGAGAGTAGGAACTTAGATTGACCGGTAAATCGAGAGCTTCGCCTTGCGGCTCAGCTCCGTCTTCACCACGACATACCAGTACAGCGACTGCATTACTGCAGTCTGTCAATCTCCCGTTCCATCCTTCCCTCACTCCTGAACAAGACCCCCAGATACTTGAACTCCTCGACTTGAGGCAGGAACTCTCCACCTAATTGAAGTGAGCAAGCCACCCTTTTCCGACTGAGAACCATGGCCTCAGATTTGGAGGTGCTGATTCTCATCCCAGCCGCTTCACACTCGGCTGCAAACCGTCCCAGTGCATGCTGAAGGTCCTGGTCTGATGGGGCCAGCACGATGACATCATCCACAAAGGCCCTCCGGCCCCTAGCTGCGCCTAAAAATTCTGTCAATAAAAATTATGAACAGAACCGGCGACAAAGGGCAGCCCTGCCGGAGTCCAACATGCACCGGAAACAAGTCTGACTTACTGCCGGCAATGCGAACCAAGCTCCTGCTCCGGTCGTACAGGGACCGGATAGCCCTTAGCAAAGGGTTTTCCGAATCCCATACTCCCGGAGCACCCTCCACAAGATGTCGCGAGGGACACAGTCGAATGCCTTCTCCAAATCCACAAAACACATGTGGATTGGTTGGGCAAACTCCCATGAACCCTCCAGCCTCCTGGAGAGGGTATAGAGCTGGTCCAGTGTCTCACGACCGGGACGGAAACCACACTGTTCCTCCTGAATCCAAGGTACTACCATCGGCCGGATTCTCCTCTCCAGTACCCTGGCATAGACTTTGCCGGGGAGGTTGAGAAGTGTGATCCCCGATAGTTGGAGCACACCCTCCGGTCCCCCTTCTTAAAAACAGGGAGCACCACCCCGGTCTTCCAGTCCAAGGGCACTGTCCCCGACCGCCACGCGATGCTGCAGAGGCGTGTCAGCCAAGACAGCCCCACAACATCTAGAGACTTGAGGTACTCAGGGCGGATCTCATCCACCCCTGGTGCCCTGCCACCGAGGAGTTTCTTGACTACCTTGTGACTTCAGCCCGGGTGATGGGCGAGTCCGCCTCCGAGCCCTCAGCCTCTGCTTCCTCAATGGAAGACGTGACGGCGGGATTGAGGAGATCCTTGAAGTATTCCTTCCACCGCCCGATGATAACCCTGGTCGAGGTCAACAGCTGCCCTCCTCCACTGTAAACAGCGTTGGTAGGGCACTGCTTCTCCCTCCTGAGGCGCCGGACGGTTTGCCAGAATCTCTTCGAGGCCGACCGATAGTCCTTCTCCATGGCCTCACTGAACTCCTCCCAGGCCCGAGTTTTTGCCTCCCCAACCACCCGGGCTGCAGTCCGCTTGGCCTGTCGGTACCTGTCAGCTGCCTCGGGAGTCCCACAAGCCAGCCAGGCCCGATAGGACTCCTTCTTCAGCTTGACGGCATCCCCTACTTCCGGTGTCCACATAATAAACAATTAATATAAATTAAATATATTTATTAATAGAGGTTTTTATATATAATTTAAACATAGTTTAATCATAAATCTAACTACATTTAGTGTAGTTTACTATTAAATGAGAAAAATATTTTCATTGGATTTTTGATAGTCTAGAAAATGTAATAAACTTAAAAAAATATTGAATAACTTAATCTTGAAAATACTGCTATTGTATACTGAAAATTATCGTTTGCAATGTCTAAATACCTTTTTCTTGATAAAAATGACAACTTTGTATTTACATTTCCAGTTTTATTTGTTGTTCTGGTTGATTACTTTCTGTCCTCAGTCTTTATTTGTTGAACAAGCGTTGACACCTGGACTAATGAAATATACTGAGGAGCGATTCCCCCGGCTAATCTGTTTACAGCTAACCACAACAGAAGCCTAAATTGATTAGATGAGATAAAAGAGGGCTTCCTTTTAAATGCTGTCGCCTGCTTCACCTTCTTTTGTGCTTGAAAGGTACTGCATCATATTCTTCCACAGCAAACAGAAGAAATGCCATGACTCTGCGGACTACAGGTCTTTCTCATATTGTTATTTTTATCATCAGCGATGACATTTCCACGGCTGCAGCATCTTTGCTGTGTCTCGTGAGGGAATTATTGCCTGTAATCACTGCTCATTTTCTGACAGGACCGCAGCTGCTGCCGTCATTGTCGCTCTGCCCCTCATTGATTCTCTGAGTGCCTCTGTCTCCACATCAGGGCGGAAAAATTGCATGGTTTTTCACACAAAGACAAATCAACCGTCACAGAATTGGCTGAAAGGCTGAAATGACCTTTGTTTGAGTTTTTCTCAAAATGAGGGGAAATCAAAACAAACACACATCTTAAGTGCTTCTGGTGTAATTCAAATAGTTCTTTGTATTTCTTCTTTTTGTGAGTTATAAATCTGACATAGACAAGATCACAAGATTGAACCAATTCTGGAAATTGTAATTTGGAAAAAGACCCAAACTGCTGAAATATTTTTCCAAAATAATTTTAGTCATATTACAATACAGTTAAAAGCGGAGACAGAATGAAATCGCATGGCAAAAATACAGATTTTGATGCATTATTGTAACATACAGTCTCACAAAGCTTTCCGCTGTATTGTTCTGTTAAGGGTCCCAGGTAATGATTTTTAACCAATCAGCTCCCTCGCTTCAGCAACAGGTGCTGAAAGCTTCTTGTTTTACATCAGCAACATTGATTAAAGGGCTCCTCTTGCTTCTACATCTGGAGATGGAGCGTAAAATGTGAAATTTTTGTTCAAGCAGCCCGTGATCAAGCGATTATCTCCAGAAATAGACTGCCAGCAACCTGTCAGAGCTTCGGGGAATTTGGGGGCTGAGGTGCAAGTCAGTCAGGCAAGGAAAGAAGTCTGACTTGACAGCATCCAGTAATGAAAGATGTCGGGTTTGTGGAATGCTTTGTCTAACGTCATCCGCCGGTTGTTCTGTTATAATCCTGTTTGATTGTCAGCATTTTAGAAGGTCAGCTATGATATTGACAACAAATCCAAAATACTGTCAAGAATTCTCGATTGTAATTGGTCAGTATTACAGACAAATATTTTTGCGTAATCACCTCCAAACTGTACAAATGTTGACCAAGTTTCCTACAAATCTTTAGTTATTTCTTTGTGTAACTCAATGATCTCTTCATTTTTCAACTAAATACTGTTTTTATCTTGTAAAGCTCCACAAAATAAGCAGGATTATGTACAATCAGCTGGTCCTTAACACAAAATAATGAAGAAGGATTCAAGAACTCATCACCCTGTTGGATTTATTTTGAGATAAGGAGTGCCTGACTGTACGTTATCCTTTACAATAACAATACTGACATTAAACAACAAACATCAATATGATCATTAATATTAATGATAATTATGCTAGTATGTATGCATATACCGTATGCTTCATAAAATGTGTTTAAAGCTAAGGTAACATGCTATTTCATGCAGTCTGACTTCTGTACACGTGCTGGCTTCTCAAGCTTAATATGGTCAACTTGTCAAAAAACGGGTTGAACGTATGACGTAGTATTTCTGTACTCGATCTACAGGGTTCGTGCAGGTTTCGGAAAAAAAAATTCAAACACGCATTCCTGTTTCGCAACAAGGGTTCATGGACAATTGACCCTTCGTAAGAGTTCGACCAATATTAACAACAATATTATGTGACCCTGTGGCTTACCGCCATTTTGCCCCTCAAACAACCAGTCAGACAAACTTGGCATAATAGAATTTTGGTGATTAATATGAAAAAATAGTTTATACATTTTTGTAATAGTAAACAGAGATATATATAGCCAGCTTTAATGGACATTCACACTATAACGATAAACGATAACTAACTTCTAAATGAATAAAATAAGATCTAAATCCTTCTTAATGAAGGAGAATAGCGGAGGTAACATCACAAACTATACCTATATAGATACGATATTTCATGTACGAATTACAGACAGAAGCGTTAGCAGTGGTGTTTTAACGCAACTAGCTTTGCGTGAAAGTAGTAGCCTACTGCATCACTGAGTTTCGAACAGTTATCTTAAATCCTGAACGTATCCCTCGGATGCATATTGCAGACTTTTCTGTTTGAAATAAGCCTGTCATTTCTCCAGAAATTCTTCATTATTTCCCCAGAGAGTGCACACCTGTACACTGGGAGCGCATGGGGTCAGACTTAGCATCAGAAACGAATAGTGGCGTGGTTTTTGCAAAGGGTCAATTCTCCCGGAAAAGCATGCCTACGCATCATTCAACGAGTGAAAGAGCACGCCCACGCGCAGTCGTGAGAGAAAGAGCCCCACCTCGTAAGAACCAGCTGGTGTGAGAATGAGCACGCCTATCAATGCCACTTCACTCGGCTGACGGAAGTTTACTTGATGAATGTTATATAAATGGTGGATATAACGCTGGATTTGGAGATCGTTTGAAACTGATAGACGGAGTGGTCCCAGCGCTAAAAGATGCTGGACATGAACCGCATGTGATACGTCAAACTAAATCATATGTCTGTGTTTTGTAGCCAATCGGCGTGTACGTGCATAATGTAAACGTGCTGTAATTGTGCCCCCCCGGCATGCCTCCAGGCACTCAATTAAACAATGCAAGGTTTCTTTCTGATCTGAAGTTTTTGCTTGCTACTGGCTTCCTTGAAATAAGCATACCTAGCTAACCAAAGAAAACACTTGTTCAGTGCAGTTTACCTCAAAGGGATTATAAACCTAAAAATAAAAATCCTGTCATGAATTACTCACTAAAAGTTATTTGTTTGGTTGAACACCGAGAAAGATATTCTGAAGAATGCTTGTAACCACACAGTTCTTTGACCCCACTAACTACCATATTAGGAGAATTTACAACAGTAGTCCAAAGTGCCCAAGAACTGTCCAACATTCTTCCAAATATATTATTTTGTGTTAAAGAGAAAAAAATAAATGTATGCAGATTTGGAACAACAAGAGGATAAGTGAATGATGACAGAATGTTTATTACTGGGGTGAACTGTCCTTTGAAGACATAAAAAAATCTTTAGTTTCAGATTACCTGTGTGGATGGTGGGTTCAGCTCTGCAGGAGAAGTCTCCAGACGTCAGCAGGAAGCAGGTCGACTCTTTTATGGACTTGTCTCTGTTACGTGAGCATCGCAGAGTCCACCTATCGCCCGATGAGAGCGGCTGGGTCAGGCTGCAGCCTTCCTCTTCTGAAAGAGTCACATTAGCGTCGCCATTCTGCTTTGAATCTGATATTTCGACAAAAATGACAAAAACACCCTGTCAACAGTCGGCCATCAACCTGGTTGAATTTTCTATATTATTTCAATTACTGACAAACACAAAATCATCACGTGCAGCAAAGATATAGTATTTGGAAGAATGCTTGTAACCAAACAGTTCTAGCCATCATTGACTACCATAGTAGTCAAACGAGCTCCAGAACTGTTTGCTTTTCTACATTCTTCAAATTATCTTTTTTTGTGTTTTTGTGTTCAACAGAACAAATAAATTTATAAAAAAAATCCTACTATGGTAATCAAGGAACTTTCTCTGTGTTCATCAGAGCAAACAAAATGATGACATAATTTTCATTTTTGGGTGAACTGATCCTTTCTCACAAAATGCTGATGATAATAACTGACATTCTACCTGATCGGTTTCTTCCGATGTTCTCCTCAGCGGCAAGGGGGCACGTGTCACTCTGTGTGCTGTTTCTTGGCGAGTTGCTTTCTGACTTTCCGAATGACCCCGAGTCCATCACAATGTCTCGGTTAGGATTGTGCTTCTTTTTCTTTTTGGGCAGCTTCTGCTTGGCCATAGCCAGTGAGTAGTACATCCCAAAATTGTTAACGATGACAGGCACCGGCATGGCAATGGTTAGCACGCCCGATAGCGCACATAACGCTCCAACCATCATGCCCAGCCACGTCTGAGGGTACATGTCTCCATAACCTAGCGTCGTCATGGTGACTACTGCCCACCAGAAGCTGATGGGAATGTTCTTGAAATGGGTGTGGTTGCTGCCACTAGGGTCATTGGGATCCGCACCAATGCGTTCGGCGTAGTAGATCATGGTGGCAAAAATAAGGACTCCGAGGGCGAGAAAGATAATAAGAAGGCAAAACTCATTGATGCTTGCCCGCAAAGTGTGGCCGAGAACCCTGAGACCTACAAAGTGTCTTGTTAGCTTGAAAATCCGTAGAATACGGACAAAGCGGACAACACGCAGAAAGCCCAGAACATCCTTGGCGGCTTTAGATGTGAGCCCGCTTAAACACATCTCCAGATAAAATGGCAGGATGGCAACAAAGTCGATAATGTTCAGCGTGTTCTTGATGAAGAGAATCTTGTTCGGGCAACATATGATACGCACTAGGAACTCGAAGGTAAACCACACCACACAAAATCCCTCCACCAATGTGAGCACTGGTTTGGTCTCCACCACTCGGACGAAGTTGGTCACAGTTTTGTTGCCTTCTGTAACTACATCCGTGCGATTGTGAAGCTCATTAAAGGCCTCGTGGGTCTCTAGGCAAAAGTTGGTGATGGACACCAAGATGAAAAACAGGGAGACGAAGGCAATTATCTGAAAGACAAATGTATATGTAATCAGAGGGGACAGTAAATAAGAACACATTTTATAGGATCAATGTGAATTGGAGCAATGTTTTTTTAATGATTATTTGCACAGCAAGCTTTTTCGCAATTTGAGTTGACAATGAGAAAGATGATTTGCTTCACAAACAACACAAATATCTATCTACCCCTGGCTTATTGTTTTAATTACGCAAATGCAATTTAATTTATGTATTGCTGCACAATTTAAATATATGTTGCACAAATGTAATGACTTTGTGATTTGTTCCCTTTCTTTGTAACGTAATGTCTAAGACATTTAGATGTAGTATAAATCTATAGCATTTATATTCAAATATTTTTATCACAAGCCTATTAAATGGGATATTTCACACAAAAATATACAATTTCATCATCACTTATTCACCTTCATGTGGTTGTAAACATGTATGTGATTTATCCTGTGGAACACAAAGGAAGATATTTTGGTTTTGTGTCCATACAATGGACGTCAATGGGGGCAAGTGTTGTTTGGTCACCAATGTTCTTCAAAATATCTGATTTTGTGTTCTGCAGAAGAAAGAAAGTCACACAGGTCTGGAATGACATGAAGGTGAGTAAATTTCATTTTGAGGTGAACTATCCCTTCAACCACCCTTTACCACCACTTGGACCCAACAAATAATTGTTTGGGTTGTGCAGCCCTTAAATATAACAGTTCTTTGACATAAGCTATATTATTTTAAAAACTAACCGCATACATTACACTTTTCAAGCAATATACATTTCTCATCTGTACATTCAGTATAGGTGCACATTAAGCATGCTACAGCAAATGTACTGCAGTTAAATGAACCAAGTGCTTTGATAATTCTCCCCCAAATGGGCAATTAGCTTTCAAAATCATTAACTGTTTTAGACAACACTAAGGACAAATAATAAGTAGGTGTATTAATCTATCAAGAGTTCAATTGGCTTAACATCTGTAATGACTAAATTAATAAAAAGGAAATTCTTAGACAGACTTTAGTACCCACTTTGTGAAAGGCCTGCTTTTTGTAGCCAGAATTCAAGCTACACAAACACCTGCTCTGTGCCAAAGCAATAAATAGATTATGGTGATTTATTTTTGACCCCTTTGAAAAATAGCCTGAAAATGAGCTGTGCCTCTAAACATATTCATTCACTACTGCCTTGTTAAATAATACAAATATTGGTCATGTACTTGCTGGGCTCAGTAGATTTGACAAGTATAGTACTTTTTTAGTCCATGCTACCCGAAACTATTTTCTTTGTATACTTTGTTTCTTTTCTTGACTTGCTGAAAAAAAGATGCAATAGCATCACATTGATTTTAAACGATTGACAGACGTAAGGCACATTTACTGCACATTTACAATACTTTGTTATTGCTAGGTGGTGAACGTCATAATTCTACAACTAATAAATAAAATATACTTTGGTTTATTGCACAACATCATACTTTGGTGAGGAAGGCGGGACGAGAGCTGTGAGGCGGGGCCCGCATATCTCCGGAGGAAATCGGGAGCATAAGAGGACGAGCGACGAGACTGCTGAGGAGAGAGGACCGGGCCCGGACATATGTTTTAAGTTTGTATTAATGTTCGTGTGGCTTGTCCTGTATCTTTTTACATTCTTTTGTCACATAATTTTTTGATTGCTGTCCTTCCACCCCATCTTCTTGTGAGGAAAACAATATAAGACATTCATTGTTTTAAAGTATATGAGAATAAAAATCTAAATACATTTCCATAATGGTTAGCAATCCCATTAAGTTTCAATCTCAAACAAGCTGCCAGTTGAATAGACTTGCTTCACAAAAACTTAATTCGACTTCATCAATAATAGATGTTAGATAGTAGATGATAATTTATTATCAATTACTTAATCAGCTCAAATAAACGCACAGCCCCCATGAGTTTTCCAAATCACATGCATCAAAGTTGTAACACGTATATTTGAATCCTGCGGTGTGCAAACATATTTCCAATATCTCTAAAAGTGTGGACTTCAGTGGAAACCAGCAGGTGAGCTTTTATCTCAAGACAACATCAGCACTTTTGATTAAACTTACAGGGACTGAAACAGAGGGGAAGAAAGTTTCCTGTACGATGACTTAGGGTGACAAAGTTTTCAATGTGAGTGATATTGAATAATAATAATGATATTTTAAAATAATGTAATAAAGTGAAAGAGAAGGATTCGGGTCAGTGCAGATGAAGGTGAGAATAAGGGCAGAAAGCAGCCAGATGAAGAGAAAGGGGGGTTGCCATGACAACCATGTCACGCCAGCTCGACACTGTGGGAGACATGTCGTCATGCTGAGAGAGATACAGTACAAGCACAGGCAACAGTACAGAGATGTGATCAATTATATTTATGTTTACACGTATCCTCACTGGGTGGTAAACTGTAAATGAAGACTACTGTGACAGAAACATTTAAACATTTGTACAATTCATTGATCTGTTATTACATGCAGCTTTTTAAGATCATAAAGAAATAAAACTGAATGTATACTAGTATTTACTCAGAAATTCTGTTATACCTGCTCTTCTTTTATTTATAAAACACAAAAGTAGAAATATTTTGAAGAATCTTTAACCAGTTCTTGCCATACAATGACCTGGAACACACAGTAGTACAGTAAACCATGTGAACCTTCACTGTGTTTTTGACATCTTGACACCTCTAGTCACTATAAATTATAAATAAATATTGTAAATAAAGAATGAATACAAACGGATGAATGAATACAAACTAAATCCAGTATTCGTTCAGTCCTAATAAACTGTTGCAAAAAGATTTGGATAATCTGTATCCTGTCAAGTGATATAATGTTCCTGAGAAGAGTCCGACAGGGAAATGTTCATAACAACCCATCTGGTCAGCCATTTACAAACTTAAACTCCATTTAAACAGTTTGTACTCAACACTGAAGAATTTTTGAAAATGTTGGCGCTAAGTAAAAAGCATCTCGACCTACACCCAAAGAAACAACCACCGAAATGACATCAAGTCACTCAAAAGCGATGTGAAAGACAGAGAAAATTCAAAGACACTAGAAAGTGGGGGGAAAAAACAGACCTATTCCAGATCCTTAAATACATAAAAAAATATTATTATTGTGTTTTACAAACATTTATATGAGCTTGTTTTCTTTGACAAACTAAAGCCACGTCCATAGGTAGACGTGTATAAGTAGGCCTTTGATTTCAACAGATGGACACTGATGGGTCTCGTTTATTTTTAATCAATTATTAATCCACTTCTAAGATGTTTAGCGAGTAGTGTCAGCAAAAACAGTTAAGTAACCATTATAGCCATGACATCTCCATGTGTCCATAAATAATTAAAACTAAACAATCACTCTGGGTCAGCATCACTTCTTGCTCAACATCTTTTGTTGGCCCTGAAACATCAATCTTAATTAAGCTTGAATAAGAAAAATAAGAAAATAAGAATAACCTCCTAAGAAGTTCTTATATCTACATCCGTGGACTGTTTGTCATACCAGCTGTTCAATACATCAGCCTCCGGCTCGATTCACAATTAGTTGCATGTCATAGAGACAGTTACACACACATAGTGCAGCTGTTTCATTCTACTCCACCAGAATGAACCTTATTGTTTCAAAATTAACTTTCCATGGAAAAATACAAGCCTTTTCTGTCACTCTGAAAACTATATAAATACACATTCGATATCCGAAAGACTCAAAATATATAATGAAAAAACTCTTAGTCCTCACAGGAGTGCTAATAGTCACCGAATCAGAGATCGGTTATAACTTCACATTTACTTTTTTGTTTGACTGGACTAAAAAATAAAAAGATCTAAAAATAATGCTTAAATAATCAATTAATAAATTCAAAGGAAAGTCAGAGTATGTTGGGGATTAACTAACCCCAAATCCGGTACTGCTTGCTTTAGATAAACGTCTGAGACTATGCAGTAGTGCTACTAGCAGTCATTTTTCACAATATGTCAAGAGAACCATGAAATGATTATAGCTTTGACTGAACAGAATAATATTCTCTCCGTGCTTTGTATTTTTGCTAAAACTATAAGCTGATAAAGCAGGCTAAGAAAGGAAAACAATAGCATACCGTACACAAGGGATAAATAAAGTCACCATCATTTTGTATATGAAAGAGTTCTTAGCCAGACCCGTACGATCTGGTGTGCCAAGCATTTCTCCAGAGAGACAGTTCAATAGACTGTCTGTTTCATTAATGAACAGTGTTTGTACATTTGACGGTTTCCCCTGAATTGGTTCTGTTTTGAGTGTGTCTGTTTGTGAAGGCTCATTTGTAAGCGGATGGAAAACACTGAGAACAGTTTTCATTGCAAATGCTTGAACCAAATCATAAAACACATTGTCTTACTGTAGCAGCATGTAAGGGGAAACTGCACTTGGGTCAGGATCACATTTGCTATGTCTTTTGTTGACAATAACGGTGAGGAATTTACAACTTCAACTTTTCTCTTTAAAATGTTAACAAACATTCTCTATTTGAATGAGGAATAACATTAAATAATTATTGCCTTAACATCACAGGAGTCAACTGTGTGAGTGTAGCCAGTGTAGTTTATTTAAACATCAAATGGTTTATTGCACATATAAACAGAGGGGGAAACCTGTTCATACACTGTTCTGATGATGAATGGATTAATGGGGACATAACTCTGTTAAACGCTAAAGACGCTCGCCGTTACACATTATATACAGTACTTGGTCAAGCTTACCCAGGTATAAATCTGATGTAAGGTTTATTAGAAAGATATGAGATGAGCAGAACTGAATGTCTCCTAGTCTCTGTTTAGATGTTCAAAGCATCTGCTCATATTCACAATCTTTGACATGAAATACAAGTTACGAATCAGAATTTCCATGAAGTAAGGCAAGGCAAGGCAAGGCAAGTTTATTTATATAGCACATTTCATACACAAGTGCAATTCAAAGTGCTTTACATAAAATGATTGACAGAAAGAATAAAACGTATCTTTAAAATGCAAATTATTTAAAACAATAAAACAGCAATAAAATTGATTAAAAATGTGAGTGTATATATAAAAAGAATAAGAGCAAAATAAAAATAAATTAGAAATAGAAGTGCAGTTGATGTAAAGTAGCACAGTGCTCAGGTTGTGAATGCACAGCTAAACAAGTGTGTTTTTTTTTGTAAGGCTGTAAAATGCTTTTGATTTTTCTTAATGTCTTCTTGTAGGGATCACTGCTCAGTGTATATGTTATATTGTGTGTTAATAGACTGAGGAAAACACATTTAAAAAGGTGCAGGATGTCATATCACAAAAGATCAAGAATTGTAAAAATTACAAGGGTGTTTATCACACAAATTGAAAGAAGCAAAATGATTTCCACACTAAAAATTTTTTTTACCTCTAATCTTACTGGGCTATACAATACAATTTTCAATAATACATTATTCTGGGTCATGTAATCCACCCACAGAGAACCTATGAGAAGTGGGCAAAAGCTGTGGTTTTGAGTGCCACTACATCCACAGTGCAATAGAGAAAACCCATTTTCACTCCTTTAGTGTGCAAGTTTTCTCTTAAAATATTACAGTTATTTCTCAAATTCATGACTTGTAAAAGTATTCAGAACAAAAAGTATTACTTTTTATCTATGGTAATGTTCACCCCAAAATGAAAATTCTGACATCATTTACGCACCCCCTTGTCATTTCAAACCTTTATGACTTTCTTTCTTCTGCAAAACACACCAGATGATATTTTGAAGAATGTTGGTAACCGAACAATGGTGGTTCCCATTTACCTCTATAGTACAGACACAAAAACAATACAAGTCAATGGGTACTGAGGTTGTTCAGTTACCAACATTTTTCAAATGATCTTCTTTGTGTTCTGTAGAAGAACTGCCCATTTAAATAATGATTGAGAAAACTGTCTCACTTTAACAGTTACAATACACAATTGATTATCGCTTTGTTGTTGTTAGTGACCGGAAATGTACTTGCGGTATATAGACCCTTCCATTAGCTCATCTTACAGTTACATCTTTGTTAATGGGCAGAGAACATTATCTTTTCGAGTATGTGACTTACAGAGCTCTAAAATGCACAGACACTGTTCATATCACACTTTTATGCACATGAAGCGGATGCGTTTATCAAAAGCATTTTATCAGTACGATGAGATTCAAACCTATGACCTTGGCCTTGCTGATCATGCTCTACAAGAAAAGCTACAGGCAACTATAGCACAAAATTCATTGAACATAACACTATTGTTCATGTTAGGAATTTCTGCTCCTGTATCTCTTAAGAGCAAGTTCACACCCGAAGAGCGTTTCCAAGTGCTTTTTAATATCCAACCAAGAAGTCCCTTCAGAATGCCAAACACGGCACACATCCAGACTGTGTCTGCCCTCGCTCAATAACCCGGTGAGTGATTAATTACCATGACGGTGAGAACGTAATGCCTTAATTATGAGGTAAAGCTCAGCGATCGGACACACGACAACAAACCAGAAGATAAAACATACAAAACTGTGCAAATAACAGCTCTAAGATATAAGGTTATGATTTCTCAAAATATAAGCAGAACTGTCGATCAAATGTTTTTTTTAAGTCATAAATCAATCTTGGCTTTATAGCTTTTCTAATACAAATAAGCAAGAAATAAAGCGACATTGGTGATGTATTAAAACAGAAGGTTGCAATATTGCCATATTCAACAGAAATGAAAAAAAAAATCCCAGCGTCCTTTCTCCCATTCCCTCTTTAAATGTATTACAGCTGTGCCAAACACAAAATATTGTCTAAGCAACACACGCAATAATGATTTATTAGAAGACATTTTATATAGATATGTATATAATAGATAAGATTGTATTTCACTGTAGTGGTACTGTTAAGGTGCTATATGCTGGTCTTTACAGAGCATAGTGGTCATTATGAACTGCCAGCTTTTTATTTTTTGGTACTTTGTATTCCATGGAAAAACAACAGGTTTGGAACAACATGAGAATAAGAAAATAGGACATAGAATTATGTGCCAAGCGTGTTGTTATGTCTGGCGCAGTCAGGGCCAGAACTCAAAAAAGCAGACTGCAATTTAATTTACTGCCACTAATGACGAAGAAACGAAAACTAAACTAAAAACATCTGCATCAACAGTCGGATTATTGACTTGCATACTCAAAAATGCATTTTCTTGCATGCTTTGATTATGAAAACCAGACACTTTCTCTCTATCTCTGTTTTTCCTCAACTATTTTTACCCTGTGATTAATAAAAGCTCTCATGCAGCACCAGGATCCTTCTTCTTTCTAACTACATTAGCCGGCCCAAACAGCCGTCAGTAACGTAACATTAGCCCTGTGGGCCATGATGCTCTCCGGAGGTAAAAGGCAAAGAAGATTGAGAGAGCCGAAGAGAAACGTGGCACCAGAAAGCAAACCATTCGCCATTTATGAGCGCTTGGAATTTAATGGCGTCTTATAACCCCTTTCTCTGCCTGCTCACTTGTTTGTGGGATGCCCTTTAAATGAATTAGGAAAGAAGAAACAGCTATCTAAAAGAAATGGGAAAGGTTGACCTCAAGACGATTGCTCAGCTGTGAGAAGTGAAGTCATTGTCAACCAAAGCAGCCCGCTTAATAAACAAAATCCATAAAAAACGTCATGTTTGTTTTGTTGCCTGAGGAATAAAGGGTAAAGCCAGTGGTAAGAGAATACATTTAAAGAAATTGTGTAATAAAATGAGTCACATTGTAAAATGACTTAAAACTTTACATCTGAACCACGCAACCAAAGAATTTAAAGCAATATTTTACTTCTATAAGTTAAGGGGAGGTAAACATTTCTCCATTAATATAGCCACAATGTTCAATGGCAAATGACTCTGTCGTCTGAAACAGATTTAAAGTCTACAAGCTTGCACATTACCAGCTTAAACAGCACATTAAAGCAAAGACTGTATGCTGTGCCAACGGTTCTCTGAGTCAGGTTAGTGTGGTGTAATTTCATAAAATTGCATACAACCTTGAAATATGCCTCGTTCCACTTGCTGGCAAATGTATGAAAGCAGAAGCTATGCTGTGGAATGCAAACTGAAAACAAATGAGTGTGATAACAAAATCTGGGAAATTTAGAAAAGAACAATAAAGAGAGGAAAAAATCCTACATAAAATACAGAGAGACTGTTATATATATGCATCCGATGTACTGCAGGTTTATAGAACCCATAATGCTTTCCATGGATGTCTACACGGTTCTCATGATCAAGCAAAAAGAAAACAAGCAGAAGATAAGTGTTGACACTTTTGAAACTCGTTAAACTAACAGCATCGTGATGATATCGTAGAGTCTGATGTCTATCATATTCCTTACATTTGATATACTTGCAACTCACAAATGCAGACATATTTAAAGGATGACATCCCTCGTCTCTATTTATTTTACTGATTATAAAGTTGTAAAGCTGACACACACACATATTACAAATGTTTTGATTTATACTTGAACATTTCTGATAAATTGATGTTATTCAATTTGAACAATTCTTTCTCTGAGGCATCAACTTCTGAGAGTGACATTCATCTATCACAGATATAGAGTTGATTTCACACGTCTGACATAAGCGTGTGACACAATAACACTGGAGCAGGTGGCATCTGTGCGAGCGCATGTTTGCCACGGCGTCAGACAGGTGCACTTCAATAAACAGCTGTGATGATTTCGTTTCCATTGGTAACCAGAAAAAGGGTGATCTCAACCAGTTGCAACATGCACAAAATCATATACAAAACAAAGAATTTAAGGGGATCCAAAAATTAAATAATGTAACTGCTATTTATTTACCATAAGGCATCACCTGTTGGAATGCTCCACCGCTTAGGTGCGTAACAGCAATGCGCAAATGTATGCCCTTGATAGTAATCATCTTGGTAATATAAAACATGTAGAAAGGCAATGCGTCTTACCCGAGCGGCGCGAGAAGAATATGGATCTTCGAAGAGCGCCCATATCTTTGGTTGCCAAACTTCACAGCATCCCCTGGAGCGGTCAGGGTTGTCCTCGATGCCAAAGCGCCTGGGCACGTCCTGGTCATCCTCAGCATCCTCCGGATCAGGGGGTTCGAAGATATCTAGCGCCTCTTCTGCATCCCTGTGCTGGCGATAGGTCATCCAGCAACAGGGCTCCACGTCCGTCTCATCAATGCACCAAAATGCCAACTCCTCCTCAAAAAGTGGGCCGCAGACATCAGCCGGGCAGTGGAGCTTGCCAGTCCTGTAATAGTTGAGCACATAAGCAAATATTCCAGGATGCCGGTCGAAAAAGAACTCGTTGGTCTGCCCCGTGTCAGCGTCCGGGAGGTCCGTTTCTGCGAGCCATGCGAGCCGCGTACCCGGTAGGGTCCTCAGGGTGCTCTTGTAGGTTTCGTGACGCGTACCACCGACATTGATGATGATCTTTTCCGAGTCTTCGCCTCTGATCATCTCTTCCTTTAGACATATTTTGGAAGAAGGTTTATTGCCCGACTTGCGCCCGCGGTACGACGAAACACACACTGAGCTGATCATAGATTTGGATGGAGAGGCTTTGTTTTACTAACTCTCTTGCCTTGCTAAACCCGCGCTTATAGTATTACGGTGGTCATTTGTTAAAGAAGTCAAACAGCTTGAGAGTTTCTACCGTCAACATGATCCTTCAACCTTAGAGACGCGAGGAACCACCTGTTATGAGAGAAACTCTCTGATGCTCAGTCTGTGGGTGGGAACTTGCGTTTTCTTCTCTGAGACTGTGAAACAACGAGATTTTTGGCATGATAGTAAACACAAAAAGTAAATCAATAGGCCTTCATAAACGAAAAAGTCCAAATGAGGAACGCGACCTTCACGGCACAATTCAGCGCTTAAGCAATTTAACGTGCATGGGCTCCGCAATTTGACAGCTCGATGAAAATAATGTATTAAAAATTCAAGGCAAGCTTGTTTAAAAAATAAGCCCTATTTCACTTTTTTAAATATCTCGTCACCATTTCGTTGAAGCAGTCATCCTCGATCAGTCATCTGCGCGCGAACATCATTCCTTACAAGTTTAATTTGTAAAACAGACCTTGTCAAAATACTCTTTGCGACGTTAATCGTAACATGATAACATCAAGCATTATCGTCGGTAAAAATCGTCTCAATCAGTTTGTTGGGAAAGATCTGTTGCATCTTGTGAAGTATTCGCGTCCCTCGATACGATCCAAGAGGATGATGAGGGTGACGATGCATCAGGGTTGCAGTAACCCTTAACGCGCTGAATTACATTTGCATGGGAGCTCATTTGCAATAAACTATAGGGAGAATCTTGGGTTTAGCAGATGTGCCAACATCCTCATTTTAAAGAAAATGTTTTTATGGCATAAAGGAAATCAACGGGCAGCAATTACGTTACTTGTGTAAATAATTAACACAACATAATTGAACAAAATAATAATATGCTTACATTATATGATCTAAGTATTTTAGGTAAAGTCTTCAGAGTAGGCTTTGTTGAACGCTAAGATTAATGTATAGCTATTTGTCATACAGCGCCATCTAGTGTGCAGATGAAGGTAGAGCCGTTTTTTTAAATAATTTCATTAATTCAAATGCATTTTTACTCTCCTTTTCTTTCCTTTTTGAGACAAACGACTAGATCTTGGTATAAACTTGTATTTTTTTATTTTATTTCATTATTAGAAAAAATAAATACATCAAATATAATAAAACATATTTTAGGAGAGAAAGGCAAGACACCTATTTACATTAAGGCACATTTGACAAAGATCAAAATATAGTATTACACATAAAAACTGAATAGTGTCATGAAGTAGGGTAAGTATATTTATCACAGAATTTAATACTTCACTATTGTAAGGCAGATACGATAAAACAAGGCAGAGTTGTCTCTTTCTTTAATTCACTTCTTCAATAGTGGGACAGTGTGATTCAGGCTGGGCTTAGAACCCACAGCTGCCTGTGGTGGGAAATCCTCCTTGATAGAGCCGAGTAATGATTGGATAACACACTTTCCAGTTCCTTCTGATGATGTTCATACTCTTCCTTTTCTGCCAGCTGATTGTTCTCCAACCAAGTGATAACCTCCGTACACTTATCAAAAACCTTCTTCTTCTTCTCATCTTCCGTTCGATCTCCTCTTTGCCAAGTCTACCTTTCCCGTTGGTGATAGTTATTGTATTCTCTTTTCCGGTGCTCTTGTCTACATCGGATACATTGAGCATGTCATTTGCATCAATGTCAAAGGTCACCTCGATCTGTGGCACGCCTCGTGGTGCAGGGGGATACCTGCGAGTTCAAACTTGCTGGCCAAATTGTTATCTTTGTCATGGCTCTCTCACCCTCAAACAACTGAATCAAGGAACCTGGCTGGTTGTCAGAATAGGTGGAGAATATCTGTTTCTGCTTGGTGGGGACGGTGGTGTTGCGTTTGATGAGCGCAGTCTTGACTCCTCCAGCGGTCTCAATACCTAGTGACATCAGCATAAGATCGAGAAGCAACAGGTCTTGAACGTTCTCTGAGGTGTCGCCCATCAGGATGTCAACTTGAACTGCAGCCCCGTATGCCACTGCCTCGTCTGGGTTGATACTTTTGTTGAGGTCTCTGCCATTAAAAAAGTCTTGCAAAAGCTTCTGGATCTTGGGAATCCTGGTGGAACCGCCGACCAGAACGATATCGTGAATTTGGGACTTGTCCACTTGTCTCAATGCCTTCTCAACCGGTTCTAGCGTGCCTCTGAAGAGCTCCAAGTTATGCTATTCAAATCGAGCCCGAGTGATGGAAGTATAAAAATCGATCCCTTCAAACGGGGAATCGATCTCGATGCTGGCTCGAGTGCTAGATGAGAAGGTTCTTTTAGCACTTTCGCAGGCCGTACGAAGCCTCCTCGCCACTCTTTTATTCTGAGAGATGTCCTTCTCGTGCTTCCTCTTAAACTCCTCAACAAAGTGGTTTACCATCAGGTTGTTGAAGTCCTCCCCTCCCAGGTGGATGTCCCCTGACATGGCCTTTACTTCAAATCCTCATTCGTCAAGATGAATACATCGAAGGTGCCGCCACCCAGGTCAAAAATCAGGACATTTCTCTCTCCTCTTCTGCCTTTGTCCGTTTTGCCTTTGCCATAAGCGATAGCGACCGATGTGGGCTCATTGATAATTCTCAGCACGTTCAAACTAGCGATTACCCCGGCGTCTTTGGTTGCTTGCCACTGCGAATCGTTTAAATACGCTGGGACTGTAATGACAGCGTTATTAACCTTCTGACCCAGGTAGGGTTAGGCAATTTCTCTAATTTTGACCAGGACCTCGGAGGAGATTTCCTCAGGGTAGAATGTTTTCGTTTCTCCTTTGTAGTCCACTTCAACTTTTGGTTTACCATCATGCTTGATGACCTTGAAGGGCCAGAGCTTCATGTAGGACTGGACCACTGGATTGTCAAACTTTCTACCGATCAGACACTTGGCATCAAATATGGTGTTGTTTGGGTTCATGGCGACCTGAAGCTTGGCGCCATCGCCAATGAATCTTTCTGTGTCTGTGATGGAAACGTAGCTAGGATGGTTCTGTTTAGTTTATCATTAGCGATGATCTCCATCTTGCCGCGCTGGAACATCCCCACACAGGAGTAAGTGGTTCCCAGATCAATGCCAATGGACCAACCTTTAGACATCTTGTTTTTAACAATAATCACCTGCAATATAAAAATGCATTCAGACATAAGTATAACTAAAAAATAAATCATTAAAAATGTCCATTTAAAAATGTAATAAAAAAATAATGTATTTTTTAATGTAATATAATATTCATAATACTGTTTTAAGCATATGTGTGGGTGTTTAAATGCGACTTCAGTATAATGAATTCTGAATTAAAAATTATTTTATAATATAAAACCACAAACACACAAAAAAGTATGCTTTAAAGAGTGGCTCACCATTCTCTTTAGTTCAGCTTTATTTCTAAGCTTCCTCTCAGTTTGCTTGAGTTGTCTGTACGGCCAGAGAGGATCTGTGTGTTTTACACCTTCCATGTTGTTTCTAGAAACACTAGACTTCTCTTGACCCTCCTTGAACATTCCAGATGTGCACTGATGACTTCTTACATACCGAGCGGCGCAGGAGTAGCAGGTCCAAAAATGGAATTGAAATAAAAGTCGCCTCTACGCTGTTAGATACGACCGACGATTTTTTTTAAATTCTTAACTTTACATGTTAGTGTCATGTTTTTATTTGTACTTTCATTTAAATTATTAATATGATAGATTCAAGAGTAAATTGACAGATCGGTGTTGAAGTCACTTAAACAAAGTGTAGGTCTACACATTGGCCCAGTTACACAGTAAAGGCTTAAGGCTAGTCCCTGTCTTAACTCAATATAACTTGCACAGAAATATTTTAAAATAAACCAGTGCCATTGTTTCGTCTCAAAATGCACACCAGTAATGTATTCTTCTCAGGGATTTTTTTAAAAGCGACATAAATATCTTAATTCAACTAAGGCTTTGTCCTGGATTAAGCTAAGCCGTGTCTGTTAAGCCGGGCCATTATGTCTGTTACTTTTCTCAGCGCTGTTAGAAAAAAAACAATCACAGTCGTTTGGGAATATAGGAGTTTTAACAAATATATATAAAAATATCATTGCACTACTATTATTAGCATAGAATACATTCTAACAATACTTTGCTCACTCATCCAAATGTACCTACTGTATTACCACTGTTCTCACGTTGCTGCTTTTCATAATGTGTATTTATAATCCTACATTGCTCTGTTCATAATGTATATACAATCTCTGCATTGCACTCCTATTTATACTCTGTATATACTCTGCTCAACACTGTACATTCTGTAATTCTTAAGCTTCACTTACTCTGCACTTTTATGTATATATAACACTATACTCTTGCACTTCTGGTTAGATGCTAACTGCATTTCATTAGCTCTGTACTTGTACTCTGCATAATGACAATAAAGTTGAATCTAATCTAATCTAATCTTATCTTCTAATCTTTCATACATCTTTAGAGTACAAAAGTCTGCAGTAAAATAAATAAGTCCACAGATTTAGATGCTGCTTAGTGGTTTCCTATTACTAAAACAGTATTCTCTTTTGTTTCAATTATGTTAGTGTTACAAAAACTCACTAGACAATGATACAATCGTTTGAGATATTGTTTAATCGAATAATATTGTTCCAAATGCAGACATGAAAAGGAGATGACATCAAGGCTGAGGAAATACATTTGTCAATCACAAACAGTGGACATGAGGGAAATATTCAAATGACAGCATTCACAGTGATATTTCCTTAAGACATTTATAGTCCTTTAGAAGTGATCTTTTAAATGTGGCTATGTGTGCGAATATTTCAAAATATTACCTTAATCATTAACACATTGCATTATTCTCATCTAAGACTGGCCTACAGAGTATGGTCTATGCTATTTTATTATTAGAATCTGTAAAGGCCACAGAGATGAGTGTGTGAGAATAGGAGAACAATCCCTATTGGTGAAATTTCATAAAATCCTCTTATCGAGGTATATTTAGCAGAAGGCCCAACTGGGTCACAGAAGTTTCTACACACACTGGTGTGTATCATATTCCAGAAAACACAACCTTTTACTAGCTTTCAGCAGTACCTCCCCGTACATTCATTTTAAATGCTATAATATTTTCCTATGCAAAGATATATTATGCTAAGACTACAATTTTATATTAATTAGCCACAAAGACGACGTTTCATTCGTTATAGTGGGTGAACGGAATAACCATGTCAAAAGTAACATAACAATTATTATTTATCCTATAAGATTAGTAACTATAACCGATTTGGCACATAATTAGAGCCATAGACAGTGGTCCTTTCATATTTAGGTTAAAAGATGATTTACAACAAATGTAATAATACATAAATTCTAAAAACGCACATAAGCCTAATAGTGACATGAACATATTTTGTCACAGGATGTAGGTAACACTATTAAATAAGAGTAACATTAGTAAAATCAAGTTTCACTTTACGAAATAATGAATATTAGAAGAAAATAAATTTCTCTATTCACTGGCTAATGCAGGTCCATCTGTGATGAAGGCTGAATTGATCCAGTCACACTAATATCTGAAAATAGAAAACAAAAACATTTTTGGCATACATGTTAATTATGACGTTGAATAATATTCACACTTTGTTCATTTCCAAGTATCTGAAATAATTTCAGCAAAAAGCAAACTATTTTTAACTACTTAAATAATAAATAATTAAAATAATAATAAATAATTTGAGATTTAATTTGTATGTTGTCATCGCGAGAATATCGTTGACAACCAGCAGAGGGCGCTACGGGACTAAATATTCTGTTCTTGAGTATTTCCACTGTTTTCCAATAAACAATATGTGACCCCTGGACGACAAAACGTCTTAAGGGTCAATTTTTCAAAATTTAGATTTTTACATCATCTTAAACCTGAAGAAATAAGCTTTCTATTGATATATGGTTAATTACGAAAGGGGACTTTCTGGTGGAACAACAACTGTTCACAAAGCTGGAATCTGAGGGTAAATAAAAAGCAAAATATTGAGAAAATTCCTTTGAAATTGTTAATCTGAGGCAATGCAGAGGCCATCCATTCACGAAAATAAAGTTTTTATACATTTAAAGTAGGACATTTATAAAATATCCTCATAGAACATGATCTTTACTTAATATCCTAATGATTTTGGCCAAAAAGAAAAATCTGTCATTTTTCCAAACACAATGTATTTTTGGCGATTACTAAAAATGTTCCACTGTAACTTAAGACTGGTTTTGTCGTCCAGGGTCACATATAAGGTTTTTCAGTGTCCCTTTATTACCTGTAGTAATTTGGTTTGAATGGTCCGTTCTTGTTGAGGCCCATATATTTGGCCTGTTCGTCTGACAGTTCTGTTAGGTGAGCATCAAAGTTGGGAAGATGCAAGCTGGCCACATATTCATCTGAAACACACACGCAAGGTAAATCAATTGCATCAATACTTTATTTGACAAATAATTATTGGTTTGAGTGATGCTTACCCATTTTCTTAGGCAGCAGGTACACATCCTGTTTGTAGCGTCCTTCTGGTGCATTATACAGTTCTATCAGAGCCAAAGCCTAACATTAAAAGAACAAAACATATCAGAGATGTTAAATCGGCCATGATGAAACAGCTTTTCTACCTTACCATTCTACTTATATTTTAAACATCGTATTACCTGAGTTGTGGCTGTGATTGACAGCACAAATGAGGGTACCGTGGAGCAGCTCAGATTCAATAGGCGACCCTAAAAGACAGCACACAAGTGAAAAGACTTCAGATGCAGCAGAAGAGCACACAAAGGACAGATATTAATCACAGTGAGACCAAAAAGCACATTACATTAGCAGAAAACTAGACTCAATTATGAAAAAAAGGGAGTGAAAGCACCTCCGCCAGTAAAATGACTCGTTTCCCATCAGGCCAGATGACGTGGTCGACCTGCGAGCGCACCCTCTCCCAGGTGAGCTCTGGAGTTCGCAGACTCGCCTAGAACAGAGAAAGAACAGCCTGTTGGCTACATACACACCTGCCCACACATAAATAATTTAACACTCGCACACATAGACACTTTTTTCCTTTCACAAGCTAATTGTCTAAACACACACACACACATAACATTCTCTAGGTACACATTAAGCACACATCACTGTGTTGTCAGAAACATCCGGCTAAGAGGCTTTCAAGTTGATTAAGAGACCCTGCTGCTAATGTGTTCCATTTTTTTAGAACATCTAGAGCTGTTGACTAGACTACCAGCATTCCCCTATAAAATTAAAGGGACAGTTCACACACAAAAAATAGAAATAGTGACATCATTTTCAGATTTACTTTTTTCTGTTTCAAACCTGTAGATTTCTGTTCTTTTATAGGACACAAAATAGTGAGGGACAGGGAGTCCCAGTCACGCTTCACTTTCATTGCATCTTTAGGTCGATGACGCCTGTTGCTGTCAAGTCATAATGGTTTAAAACGAAGTAAAACCATAAGATGACAGAAAATCTAATTTTTTGTGAACAATCCCATTAATATACCAGCGCATAATAACAATGATTATCCTTAAATTAGATTAGATGTAAAGAAGCTAACCACTACATATAAACCACAAAAATATTTGCACTGAAGTCAGCATGGCTCTTTTAAATAACTCACCACATCAATCTCAGTGTTGGAATGGCCCATGTTACAGACAATACATCCATTCTTCATTCGATCCAACTGTTCCCTGGTGACAACATTTTTGTTCCCTGTATAAACAGAAATTGGTTTTAATCTTGGTTCACCTCATAACATATGTGTGCAGAAAATCCATTTTAGGATTGTTAGAGGAACATTTATGCATGTAAATAAGTGTTTTAAGTGATAGTTTACCCTAAAATGAAAAATGCTAAACCTGTATGACTTTTTCTTTTGCAGACCACAACTTTCAAGAACATTGGTAACCAAACAAAACTAGCACCCATTGAATTCTATTGTATATACACAAAAAAAACTGAAAATATCTTTTGTTGTGTGTTCCACAGAATAAAGTGTCCTATACAGGTTTTGAACAACCTAGGGGTGAAAAAATGATGACATATTTTTTATGTTCAGGTTAACCATCCCTTGTTTTATTGTGGTCATGAGGACTATATTGAAAGAAAATGATGCATATGTGCCATATAAAGACCCAACTTTACGACAACCCCATCAACTCTCCATTAAGTTTGACAGGCATATTATATCACACGCTAAGCAAATATTGGTTTTCCCGGCCCACTTCACAGTAACCCCGCGCTCAGCAGCCGGTGTCAATTTCTGTATGCAAGGGCATACAGGGCATACTATGAGATCAATTTAAGATGCGAGTGAGCCAGCCGTAACCAGACTCACCTGTGCAGGTGATAACCATGTCCATTTGGCGCACCACCTCATTTAGCTTCAATACTCTGAAGCCGTCCATGCTATTGAGGAGATACAACAAGATCAAATTCAATTCGTATTAGACATCGAGTGAAAATGTGTGTATATCTTATTGATAAATGTGCACTTTAGCCTGTTTGCATATTCCTGTGGGCATATGTTAGGTTAATATGGGGAACTCTAATGTTGTTTGTGCAAGTCCCTGAAGAGTTTAGTTTACTGAGGCTGTTCGACACAAAAGCCCACTATTAATTAGACCTTTTCTAGTCATTCATAAAGGTTTTTTATATATTAAACATTTGCATTCTGCTGATAAATAAAATATTTTTATTGTGTACAATTGATTGTTTAGACTCTTTTTTTGATTCAAGTAATCTTATTGTTTCTGAGTGTTTGTGTCTTACCAAGCCTGAAGAGCACAAATAGGATCTATCTCCGTTACACACACGATGCCTCCAAGCGCTTTCAGGGCAGAACAACAACCCTTTCCCACCTACACAAGAGCCAATACAAAGAGGAACAATTACATATGCAAAATTATTCAAAATCTCTCCTTAAGGGAACAGCATGAAAATGAAAATGTTGTCATTATGTTGCTCAATCTAAATTACTTTATTTCTTTTCTGTGATAAAGTCAATACATCTTGACAATACGTCTCCAAATAAAGACAAAAATTTTAGGGATGCATGATAAATTATTGACCATATCGGTATCTGCCGATAAATGGTCATTGTAGATGTTATCTGCTGATAATACAATGTATGCTGATATATTATAGCCGATAAATTAATAATTTCCTCTGAGCAGCATGCAGCTGATGAACTTTAACAGTTAAAATTCAGCACAGTGATGTCTTTCTGTCATGATCATTCACTTACTGCTATTAGCAAAACATTGTTGATGTAGAAAAGTATGAAGATACAGTATTTATGAATTGGAAAATTAGAGGTACAAAAGCATATTGTTTGAATCAGACTGCTGTCTAAATGCTTTCTGTCTTGAGACCTATTAGACATGTGGCTATTAAGAAATTTTTTCTGGGTTGCTCTGGAAGAACATCTTCTGTAAAATTTGTATATTAAATAAAACATGTACCAAAAAAGTCTGAAGGTTAAAGAAGCTTTCACTAGTAGGCATGGTACTTGATTTTCAGGGGGAAAAAAGAGAATCAATAGTTACCTTGTTTTCGGCAGTGAATGTTTACTAATAAAAACAGCTGTCAACTTTTTGCCTTTTGTTTCAGTCGTAGGGGAAATTGAATTTATATTTAGATAATGTATATCGGCCAATATATCGGTTACCGACTTCCAATGTTAAATAATTATCAGTTATCGTTTCTGCCACAATTTTCATATCGTTGCATCACTACTACATCTATAGCACCTTTTTGTCCTTTGTCCTTGACAGCCCCAGTTACAGTTTCGTTTAATGAAAAAAAGCCATGAAAATCTGCTAAATTTGTATCGGTTACAACGATTATGAAGGTTAGGAGCAACGTGAGGGTAAGTAGGTGACAAATTTTATTTTTGTGAGCTACTATTTAGACAATTGTTCATACAGCATATGTCTTCAAACTTTGAGGTCTGGAAGCTAAGAGTTACATGATACAAATTACCTAGATTCTACTACATTTAAAAAAAGAGCACATGTTGACTGACCTCTCCATAACCACAGACCACCACCTGCTTCCCACCAAACATCACATCTGTCGTTCTCTTCAAACTAAAAGAGAAAGAGAGGAAATCTGTGATGATTTTACTCTTCCTGAAATAAGCATGAGTCAAATATGATAACGGGACAGAGGAATATGTGACATGCTCAGCTAAACAGGAAATCACATCACTGGCTCATACCCATCCAGGATGGACTCTCTGCAGCAGTAAAGATTATCAAACTTCTGCTTGGTCACAGAGTCGTTGACATTCATAGCAGGGACGCAGAGCTTGCCGGCTTTGGAGAGCTGGTACAGCCTAAATCAAAAAATCAAAAGAGACAGATTCCATTTTTAGTAAGTTTGCTGTGAGAACTTGTCTTTACAAAGTTGCAATCCCCCACAAGATCACTGTGGAATACATGAATACACCATTTTTTCGTGCGTGTGTTTATGTCCACCTTTACCTGTGTACGCCTGTGACACTCTCCTCCACGATCCCCCGCACTTTCTTAAACACACTGGGGTACTTCTTATACACCCAGTGGGTCAGATCTCCCCCATCATCCAGGATCTATGAGAAACAAAAGTCATGATGACACACAGGGATCCTGACAAACTCATAATCTCATTACAACAGTACAGAGCTTCGCATACCATGTTTGCCTGCCAGCCCTCCGTGTTCACACAGCGGTCGATGCACCACCAGAAGTCATCTTCTGATTCTCCCTTCCAGGCAAAAACAGACACGCCTTTAAAAGGTAAATAAAAAATGAGTTCAGAATAACACGCCGAATAAAATTGTCAGGTTAGATAGCAAATGGCGGATCATTAGACAACTTAAGTTCGGTTACCGCTCTCGGCCAGAGCAGCTGCCACTTCATTCTGGGTGGAGTAAATGTTACAGGCAGTCCAGCGACACTGAGCACCCAGAGCCACTAGTGTCTCGATTAGGACCTGAGAGAAAACAATTTCAATTCAAACACCATAGTTGCAGCATAAGCACGTGCTTATAATATTAGAAGTATAACATACTGCGGTTTGTGCGGTGATGTGAGTGCAGCCGACCACTTTAGCCCCAGCGAGTGGTTTCTCCCCCTGGGCTCTCTTTCGTAGGGAAATGAGTGCAGACATATCTGTGGATGTGCAAATGTGTTCTCGGTTTACATTCAAGACCAGGTTTAAGCATGTTCTAAAGATGAAGTTAAGTGGGAAAGACTGTGAGCGAATTGGTGTGAGAAGTGTTGGCGGATTGTGGTGGCAACGCTGATTCTTATTCCTAAAAGAAAATCAAGAACTTGAGACTGATGCCCTAAGTCAACAGTCCTCTGCGTATACTGTTAACATTAAATAACAAAAGCTGACAGAGATACAATAGATGACAAAATAATGGTTAATCTCCAGTAAGGCCGATGTGTTTACCCTGAAAAAGCTCTGCATACTGTAAAAAACGTCTTAATGCTTTAGCAAACTATGGCATAACATGGGAGCACAAATGTTCCCACGCAGATGGAAGCGCCCCATGTAGCCAGACCTTTGACCAAAATATATTTGACTTAAGGTCTGGTCCTAGACAATCTGATTAGACGTTGCCAGTTTCGTGAGCAAGACCCATCTGACAGTCAGCTGCGAGACAGCAGGTGGTCTTTGAACGTGCCATTTAATGCAGAGACTGGGAAAACCTGACACGAGGTCCAAATCAGGTAATTCCAAACCTTGCTCTGCAATCTCAATCTCCCGCCGGCCAAACTCGGCCTGCTTGATGTTCTTGACGCAGAAGTCACTGCTGCCCTTCGAGTTGACCTGGCTCTTTTCACGGGGAGACGTCTCATCGTCTGAACTGTCCGTGTATGAGGCAGCTATAATATCAGAGACACACAAAGTTTAAATTGGGGACAAAAAAATTGTGCACACAATTGATGACGGCATATCGCAATTGCAAACCTCAAATAAAATCATCAGAAATGAACCATTTTGTATAAAATTGATCTTAATGTAAGGAACATTCTTTCACGGACCATTTTATGAAAAAGGAATATGACTTTATTTTGTACCCTTTTTATGCCATGTGCCTCAAAGGACTTTTTTATTCTGATCAAGCCAATAAAGTGAAAAAGTATTCGAGCAATCTGTTTGGAGTGAAAGGGATCCATCCGCAGTCACAAACATGCAAAAATGTTTATCCCTGACTTTTTCGATATTATGAAAGATTTAAGCATGTGAATTTGTCTGATTTAGAGCCAATGCTGCTAAAAGTCTGTAGTTCTCTTTTTAAACTGGTCTGGGATTATATTACACAAAACACAGACTAACATGAACAAGCAAAGAGTAATTTCAGCTATAACTGTTCTCTTGTTTACAAAACGTAAAATAAACTATTTAAATAGTAAATATGTTTGTTTGGCCTTGATTTTACAGTTCAAACAACATACCTGTTATGTTATTACTGTAAATGAATTTACTACAGAACTATATTATATTTGTCTATATTATACAGTCTAACCAAAAATTATTAAGACACCAGATATCATTTTTTATATTTTTTACTAGTGGGTGCAGCCGTGGAGGACACTGTAGTTCATTTATGTAAGTGAGGATAGCAAAATAAAGTAAACTGTGCCGTATTATAGCCAAAAGAATCTTCCTACAGTGGACTTCCAGTATTTAACAATTTGGGAACAAATTATTCAGACACTTTGACATTTGTTTTTTCTTTATTTGCTAATTTACGCCACAGATTTTTTTTAGGAAATTCTTGTTAAATGCTTGCCCTTAAATGGTATCATCTAATTGTGTACTGAAATTTAACAGCTGACAGCTATTCAATCTAATCCTTTACATACCTTTCAAGTAATCAAGATGAACTTTGAGTTAAACTGTGTCAGACCAAACTAGTACATATTTTTATTAACATTTTCTAAACTATGGCCAATAAACTGTGATAATGTGAGAAATGTTGAAGGTGGCTGAATAATTTTGCTTTGATTGCAAATTTGTGTGTGTTTCTGTAAGAACGTTTCAGCTCCACTTGGCTTGCAACAAGGATGGATGCGAGTCGGACCTGAGCTGTAGCTGTCTGTAGAGGACTGAGAGATCGAGCGAGACAAAGAACGTCGCCCGGTCTTTGTAGGGAACTTGCTGAACTCCTGTTTTTCCTCTTGGTTGGCAAACTGAATCTGCTGCAGTAAGATAAAGGTATAAAAAAGTACAGAATGGGGGAGAGACAACACAAACAAGTGTTACTGTTGTATCTTAATTTATTACTACTTAACTGTAAAGTTTCACCGCAAATACTTCATCATACAACAACACTTTGTGTTTAGGGAGCTTATTTACAGCAGAACTGCTATTTGCACCATTTAGGTATAATAAAACTTAATATTCTGTAGGTTTGTTTTAAGTACACACAAATACTCTGGGGAACAGCATAGCTTTAAACATGGAAAGTCTAAATATAGCCTAAAAGGCAGCTATAGAAACATTAGCTCCCAGCTGTATTGACAGATTTTACAATTACATAACAAAAATCATCAGGGGACTATAGTTTCATTTAGTTTTAATAATGCACATCCATAATTTTTCTAAGTTATGTGATTGCTTTCTGTGCACTGCTGTGATTGCGTCAACACACACACGCTCCTTCGAAGCAATACGGCTGGAAGTTAAAATCTCACAGCACACATAGTGCGACAAAATCATGGATGGAATTGTAAAGGAAAAACTGTTTTACATAATAACTTAGAGTACTTTATTTGTGACAGACTGATGATGTCTGTAATGTGAAGTAAAAGCGAAAAAAGGGTTGGGCATCGGTGCTGGACTATTCGATTTTTACAGTAATATGCAGGTAAATCACTAAACAGAGCTGCGGCACTCCTTTTTCATGCTTCCTTCATACACAGATGTCTCATCTGACTCCACGGATCACGATAGGCTCAGCTTCAAAGCATCCGAGGACCCAGATTTACTCGGAACAGGAACATGACTATGGCTGTCCTTTAGCAAACAGAGCTTGTCATTACAAACCCATTTGGTTTGATATGTAACCAAAAGTCTAGCGTGAACGTCTGTTCTCAGCACTACCCTCCTTCCTGTCACTCTTGCATCATTTTCCTGGCAGACGCACTTACATTAAAAAAACTTTGCCCCGTGACCCTCACGAATGACATCTAAATGTTAATTCAAGAGGGGGGAGAACATACCCAAATAGGCTATTTGTGCATGGATTTACAAGGGGTGAAATTATCAGATCATCTGTAAAATATTTATGGTCCAAGCACAGGCCAGAGACAGATAGAGATGACCGTGAAGTATATAAAAAGATGAGATTTTATCCAGGGGACATCATGAAGCTTAAAGATTAAACAAGTTCACCAACGTTCATGAATCTGATCCTTTCCCCGAGCAAAACATCATCCTCGCCACACACGCACACATGGTATCACAATTACAACTGTCAATCATGCAATAATCAGACCCAGATTAAAATATGGCATAACAACATGTTTCTTAGTTCATATTGACTTTGGGAATATTTGTACCTTAGACAATCTGAGGACAGTTTGTGACATTGCCAAGTTCACTAATGAGAACACGTTATATTGGGAACACTTTTTTACATACAGGAGAACAAAACAAGTCTCATTTTGGTCTCATTTTAATCTAAGTGCTTTGTAGAAGAAGCAACTGTGATATTAAACAGATGTAAATTGCCATGTATCTTTCCTATAGGACGATTTTCCTAAGACTCGAAAGAGTCCATTACAGATACATTCAGATATCAGTTTGATATTCAGTGAGTGAACTCTGCCAAATGACTAAATGTGTAAATGTAAATGTGAACTCAAAACAGTCAACAATCTAAATTACGATCACCAAATAATTCATCTACTCCCTGCAGATATGTTAATCTGTTATCCAACGTGATTTCCCAGACAGCACACAAGTTCTGAGCTTAGCTATGTTTGGATACAAAACTCCAGGACATTCAGGTGAAGTTGACTCAACACAGAGCTGATGTTTCAAGGAAATTGGAGTGATAAAATTCCATTGCGAGGCGACATTGGGACCTGAGGCAGAGATTTGAAATGAAAGTGCTTGAAATAACTGGACAATGACCACAGAATACTGTAATGCTTCAGGTGAATGACAAAGAAAAACACATGGTTGGAACATGATAGGATTTACATTTATGTATTTCGCTAATACTTTTTCAGTCAGTGCATTACCTGTGTTTCAAACCCATTACTCGGAGCGTTACTCTACCAGTTGAGTTGCCAGAATACAAAACCGCATCAACATTCCACACAGTTCATTTCATCGCATCCTCCATTTAATTATCAAATTGCATATTTTTTAACACATTGGCAATGCACTTTCATAATCCTAAGTGCTGTGAATGATAAATCAAAGATCTAATGCATGAGCAAAGTTATATTATTATAGGATAGTCTAATAAGTCACAAACACTCAGTTTAATACATGACCGGTTAGGTGATTCTGACAAAGTTGGTTTTAATAAATGCTGACCATACACTGAATATTCCATTTGCACACAGACCGGTCGGATTCTCTGGTTTTACCTTCATACTTCGTGCTCACTGCCGGTCTATTTTAGTCTAAGTCTAGGCTTAATCAGTCATTTGGAAGCATGGTGTCTCAAATCTCCCTACGCAAAGAAAAAGGAACCGAGAACTATGTATACTAAATATTGTTTAAGATTTCCTTCAGCTTTTCCAGTGTATCAACATGTTGGCAGTGGATCATGTTCAAAAAAGTACATGAGGTACAGTAAAACACATTATTACATTTAGCACTAACTTGACATATCCTTAAATAACATTCCCCGGGGTGAAGGGGGACGTTTAAATGGTCAGTTTAATTAGATAACCCTTGAAAAGTATGAAAGCATGTTAAAGATAAAATGAGTTTACGTTACAGTATTTAATAGCTTTTAGAGTTTTATTAAAATCCATTGTTTGGCTTTTGCAAATATATTTTTATTTTTATAATAATTAGGACACAATTATACTAGTATATACCATGGGTTTTCAAACGTTATGATTCCGAGGACCATTTTTTGTAAAGAAACATAAAAAACATATCTATCTTTATATTTTTATGTATGAAGTAACATTTTAGATGTTATGCTTGTTGGAAAAATAGTGATATTACAATGACAACATATGGTTTCCAAATGTAAATATTTATATACACTTGGAAGTATAAACATACAGTGAAACATTTTCCATTTAAATAAATTTGTACAATCGCAACTTTCTCAAAAAATCTCGTTTCATGATAGAGTTACAAAAAACACTACTTACAAACCCCAATGAATGAAATAAAGGCCACTATTAAACTTACTATAAAGGTACAAAATAAGCCATTCTGAAAAGTTTTCTCATGAAAGTAATTTTAAACACTTAGAAATAAACACGGATATGGATGAAATGAAACAAATAATGTTCAGTAGACTTTCAGGGGGCGCCTTAAAATCTTATGGAGGCCCCTTGGGGGGCCCGGACCCCAGTTTGAAAACTCCTATAATAAATAAAACATTTGAATATTCTAGAAATATAAATATATTAACATCGATATATTTCCTGAATAGCTGATTTTCACCACAAAAAATAAATAACCAAAAATCATCAGTTAAAAAATCGTTACGCAATGTCCTGTTGTAAAGGATGGAAGACAGTATGGAACTTACCCTGGGAAAGTCATAGCCATAGCTCATGGTCCCTGCATGTGGCGGCTGCCTCTGGCCTGTATGCATGTGCATTGCTGCGACCAGAGTTTTGACGTAGTTTAACCCACAGGAGGGTGGAGAGGGGGAGGTTTTTGTAGACTGGTGGAGTTCTTACAGCGGACATGAGGGTATGGGAGGTGACATGGCAACCAATAAATCAACCAATTACAACCAGACCAGCCTACTTGTTCTCTCTATTTCTACAGTCGACTATTCTCTGTAACTACTGTAAAGGCCGCCGTAGACATGCCTGCAGTAAAAAATAATAATAATGAAATTTGTTGTCCTGAAGCGTTTTAATCCAACTGGATTCTCTCAGTGGCGTAAGGAACCAACTCTCCAGCAGAGTTAACCCAGCCAGGCTAATAAAAACTGGATCTGTGGGGAATTAAACTCCGTTTCTCTAAACCCCTACAGAATACAATATAGGTCACGCAGGTCAACTCTATTCCGAGACTTGACTAAAAATATTCCACAACAAACACACACACGCCATGGAAATCCACACGGGTCTTTTATCATCCAGATTTAGAGCTCAAACTGACCCAATCCGGTAAGAACAGCCAGTCAGTACTGGGCATTCAGACACCGCTGAGCCATTTACAATGTTTCTGTCCAAAACCTGCCACTGTAGTCCTAATTTTACCATCCTGGCCTTCAGCCACAGTCTCTAATCCCAGTCCGAGGTCACGCAATGTACCTTTCTCTCATAATGATTGTCAACAGAAACAAAGATGTCAACAGTCCTTACAGATACTCCCTCTACAGGGATTTTGACCCAGTGATAGTTAATACAATAGAACAGATGATCATTTATTGTATGGGAAAGAGCTCCGGATTGGGCTTTAAATTACTCCTCCGGGTTCTGAAAAGCACAAAGGCTGGTAACTGACGATATCAATTGCATTTTTGGTGAACTATCGCTTTAAATCCTTACTTCATTTCAATGTCATCATAACAACTGAATTGTCTTTCTGTCATCATTTACTCACCCTCTTGCAGTTTCAAACATGTATGATTTTCTTTCTTCTGCAGAACACAACAAGATATTTTGAAGAATGTTGGCAGCCGATTAACAACGTTGCCCATTGACTCGCATTGGTTTTGTGTCCATACATTAGAAGTCAATGGGAATGACACGTTGTTCGGATTACCGACATTCTTCAAAATATCTTCTTTTGTGTTCTGCAGAAGAAAGTTAGTCATGCTGGTTTTGAAATGAGAATCCCTTTAAACGTTGTCTCATTAACACGATCCGACCAAGAATGTAAAAGTAAAGACATTACCAACCCCCTCAACAAAAATTATCATCCACCACAAACCACTCGAGTGAATGAAATAATTGGGCTCTGAAGTGTAGATGTTCTAGCATGAATAAATGAGATGAGATCTTAAGCTCTCTCAGATGACTTATTATTGTAAACTAAAGAGACTCTAATGGACAAGAAAATCTCAGGCAGTGAAGCAGCAGCATCAGTAGAAACCTTCAATACATCCATTGAGGGGAACTGGACGTTCAAGCAGTGGCTTTCCAAAGTATCCTGAAATTGGATCTAATCTTCAGAACTATGTGCATTATACCTGTAAGTATAATAAGCCAGGAAGAAGAAAGAGAACAAAAGTAATTCTGTGTTCTTGCACCACCAGAAAGAGTCAGTTCCCAATAAGGAATGTACCACCAAAAAAACTTCTCAAAAGCAAGTGAAATTAAATGCTGTGTGAGAGAAACAGATCTTTTCATAAAGACAAAGAATCAAAATTCTTCATTTTGTGTTTTTGTCATATACGAGGCAGAGTGCATGTTTGAAGAGAAAACACAGAGAACAATAACAATGGGAAGAATTCAAGATCAGTGCGGGTCTCCCAGCAGGTACGGCCCGACTGCGGCCCCATGCCAAGATTCTGTCTGAGAAACTCTGAAGAAAATGTTCCAGAGTGACTCAGTAGACGTGTGTCATATTTCTCAAAGTCAATGCAGCCTCTTTTCACCATGTTATCGGAACCTCTCTTTCAAAGCCAGCAGTTTTACTAAGAACGAAACTTTCTCACACTCTCAAACTGTATGAAGAGAAAGGATACGATTGGACTGAAAACTGTGAATACTAGAGGAGACCTGCCAGGACATACAAAAGAGAAATATACAAGATCAGATGGGAAAATAGTACGCTAGAAGAGAAAGTGTCCCCATACTTCAACCGTTGTTCATTGCTAAGAGATTTTATTTGTTAGAGGGTAACTCGGGTGGCTACGAGTGAAAAGACGAGAGCATAAAGTCATTTACTGAGCGAATCAAAGAACATTTATGAGAAATTTCATCCAAAAATTAAAATGATGTCATCATTCAACCACCCTCAGATTGTTCCAAACCTGTATGAATTTCTTCGTTCTGCTAAACAAACACAAGTAAATGATGACAGAACTGTCATTTTTGGGTGACCTCTGTAATGAACATGATGCATATAACTAAGGGAGAATCTATGTTCTGCTGGTGTTACAATCCAGACATTGTTTCACAAACTGCAGTAGTAATATTTTTGTGTGCAAGGTGCAAATATGCTTTGTATTTTTACTCAAATAATCTCCCTGAATTCTTTATCACCTTCATGCAATATAATACGTAAATAACTGACTAATGCATATTTGCATGCTACCCTGTCCTGCAACCCTACAAAGCCAAACTTAGATTATACACATTAAAGAGTAAATGTGGACTTTGTTACTGTATTTGGCTTGGCGATGGATGGAGTTGAAAAGAAGCAGAAGAACAGCCTTTGGCTCTGTTGCATAACCAGCTGACAACTCTGATGAGAGTGGGCAGAGTAGTGTGCCTCTTTTACCACCCACACACACATACAAACAGACTTCATAGGGCCACACCAAATCCGTTTTCACAATCTGGCCTGGATCAACGGTCATACCTATCCATCAGTCCATCTATCTGCCTACATTGAAATGATAGATAATCTCTCTCTGATCTGTGACGTAGTGCCTTGATTCAATACATTGTATGGCAGTCCTGTTACAGTTGTGCCATAATATAATTCACAACATTATCCAGCTGAAAAAAGATAGTATCAATTCAAATGGATCCTATTATAAATTCAACAATGAAACGGTGCACCATTAAAACCATCACAAAACTCCTTTCCATGTTGTGAATGTAATGGTGTTCATTGGTTACCTAGTTTCCTGTAGCTCAGTGGTAAGAGCATTGCGTGAACAACGCAAGGTTGTGGGTTAGATCCCAGGGGATTGCAAATACCCATGTACAATGTATAGGATAAAGAAATGTAAGTCGCTTTGGGTAAAAGCGTCTGCAAAATGTAACCTAATGGGACCCAACACATGATTAGGAGACAAATTTACAGTTTTTATTCAAATCGACTCGATTCCTATTATAACCATTAAATCCATTAGACATTCTGTGATGGTGTCTACGGTTTCACGTAGGGTACCATGTGAATCTGTTAGGCAAGATATATTTCCACCTCATATATGGCAAATTAGCCTGGGAATCGTGCCTTTGAGAATTGGTAAAATTCTAACAGTATACTTGCGCAGAGACAGGTTACATATCACGTGACAGACGCGCACAACTAGTTCAACTCTTGTCAAGGATAATCTTTCCTCATGATATCTGGGAGCGACATGTTCCCAGCCAGTGCGGCACTATGCGATGTTTTCAATACACACACGATGCGTGTTTACCCCACAACAGCTAACGTTAAGCAAAGTAAACCCACGTCCCTCTTACCTTTTTGACAGATTTGTGAGTCGGGAGCGCAGTGAATGCGGCGGGCAGCTCGCCGGCGTTCATGTTCACGTCGTTCTTGGTGCCCGTGATCGCGGAGTATTTCTCAGCAACGTTTTCGATCTCTTTAAACTCTTTACTGGCCTGTTTCGCCTCCACCTTCGCATCCCCGCAAGAGTCTGTCATGGCAATGTGAATCTACGCGACTGTAGATGATTTTACGCGGTAGCTCCGTTAGCGTAACCTTTGGATTCGTCCTTTTACGCTGCCGGAGCGTTTGTAACGTTAATGCTATGAGTATCTCGAAAGCGGAAGGGGAGATTGCGCAAACAGTCGGAGCTTAACTGTCAAGTGAAAGAAAAGGAAACAAAAGCGAATGGTTGAAGTTTACTACAACGACATTTTAGCCGTATCCTCAACGGATCACAGATTAAAATATTTGGCTGTCCGTTTGACGTTCAGCGGCAGCATCAGCGGTGGGCGGGGCGTAGAGTCAAACACCTGCACGCAGAGGAAGTTATAGGAGAACCGTGGCTTAACGTGTCTGCATGCTGCGTAGCCCATTCTAGGACGTTTTAGTAATTTGAGCTGTTATGGTCGTGGTTTAAAAAGCATGTATGTTCCATTTCATGCAGATTAAATATAATTGTATAATACACGAAGAAGGTGAACAACCTTTATTTAATCGAAGTTTAACGCATTTATATAAACAAAATGCTGACCTGCTTAAAGCGATAGTTCATCCACATTAAAAAAACACTGCTGATGCACTTCAAACAATTTAATGAAAATACATGTTACTAGACAAACTCAAACAATTATGAACAAACAGTTCCCATAGCCATAAATCCACACTAGGAACAGCCACAAATTCTCAATTCACTTAAGAAATTATAGTACTGTATTATAGTATATAATTATAGTAACCACTAATGTAAAAAATAATTCAAGGGTGAAAAGTGTACAAAAGCTAAGGAGACAAGGAAGGCCAGAGTTCCCTAGGCGATGAAGGGTGATATACAAAAAATGTTGCCCCTTTTTGCTTTTTTTCCCCACCCTTCATTTTCCCATGTCAAACATGTAAAAGACACTTTACACTACCATGCACTTGTGCAATACACTAGTTTCCCACATGTGTGGTCACACCACCGACTTGAAACAACAAACTCGAAACCAAATATATTATCCCACTTTTCATGCAATTCATTTACAAACCGTACCCGTTTTTCATTCTATTCCCATCTTTGAGTCACGTCACTAAATTATCCATTGGTTAGTACTTAGACGTGCATGGACTCCTCTCTGAGGGACAATTTCTGCTTTAACATGTTAATAGGTTTTAAAACTGCGAGCTAAATTCATTATGCTTTGCACAAGCAGCAATGGCTTTCAATATTAGTCCTCTAGAGAAACATTAGACCTGGGAGAGAAAACAAACAGCCCCTCTTTTATAGTGGAAGACACAAGGAAGGTGAAATAGTCTTGACGAACATGAATTATGAGTATGTCTGTTAGAATTGAGTTGGAGGCTGGATGTTTTTTCAGACAGGTGTCCTTTTTAGGCCTTCAGATTCACTTCACTGCTATGAGACTCGGATCATCTGAGCCACAGTTTCGTCTTCCGCCTGGTTCTGCTCTTGCTGTTCCTGCTGAGAATCGAGGGAAGGAATGAAAGAGTGATCAATCATTATTCTCGCTCATTATTTCAGATATGCTTAACTCAGCATCTCTATTACACATTTCCCTAGCAAGTACTTCAACCTGTCTACTCTGCACTTGAGATGGTGATTTAAAGCTTGACACTAAATAACCAGTAATAAGTTAAAGGTAAAAAAAGGTTTATATTTACCAAGCAGTCACATTTTGCCATACAGACTTTGACCCCCACAATTATTGATCATTACCAGACATAGCAACTGAGAAAATAATCTATAAAAAAAACTCCCGAATGTTTAATTAAAAGGTTGTAAGATCTGATAAACATAAATAACATGCACAAATAAAAGATCCACAGTAAAGCAAAAGTTTAATTTGGTTCCAAACTTTGGAAGTCATCCGCAACATAAGTATGGTTTTAATCAGAATTTTTATCTCTCCATAAAAATCACAATGTGTGACAGGCATGAACCAAAAACAGTGACAACATGCATGCATACAAAAAGCAAGGCGAAGGACAACACAAGCATTCATCAAGCAAACTAAAAAGCAACATAGAAGTATTGTCAATAAGAACAATAACTACAGGACAGCAAAATAAAATAAAAACATTTTTTGAACAACTTGTCCCTTGAATTCATTTTAATATTTTCAGGCAGTGATTTCATACAAAAATGATACTGACATTAAGACAATGATTTGTTCCCCCTGCTGTGGTCTATACAGTTTGTAATAATATCAGATGTTAAAGAACATTTCATCCGGAAAAACTGAGATGAGCAACCCCTTCTCTAGTTTTTGTTAAATACTGCAGAATTGAAAACAGACACCACATCATTTATACAGACCACAGCAGGTCTAAGACTTTGAGTCAGTTGGCATAAATGTTTCACTTAGAACAATGCTTTAGCAATGGGACAACACACTGACTCAAGATGCCAACAAGCCAGAGTAAAGCAGCCAAGCAAAAATGAGCATGCGAGAGCAGCCACCAACAGTGAATCATAGCAGGAAGGAGTTCAATGAGGGCAGAGATGAGCGTCTATGCGAGGGACGGGGTGTGCTCGTTAAGCCAATGGGAGCTTATGAGTTCAGTGGCATTGTGGAGGTCTTCTTGCTTGACATAGCCCTGCTCTCTCACCTGCATGGCCAAGGCCATTTCTTCTTTCTCTTTAGGCGAGAAGAACCGCCCCCCATCGCCGCGCTTTCTCTGCATGGCGTGCTTGTGACGTGACTCGTGAAGGTATTTCTGCAGGAGACAGCGGGGAATCAGTCTGGTTATCAGAAAGGATTCGATTCACTATTGTGATATTCAGAAGATAAACAATAACTCACCCTTCGTTCTTTAGGGATTTTGCCCTCTGCCTCCAGCTTGGCTCTGGCCTGGCGCCTCTTTAGGATCCGGTGGTATTGCTTGGCATTAACATAAAGCGGCTCCTCTTCAAGCATCTCGGCACCTGGCAGAGGGATTCGTTGTATAGCGGGCACAGAGCCACCGCCTGGCATCATCTGGCAGAGGAGGTACAAGAAGAGTTAACAAATTAACACAGTCTTCCATTTTAAAATAATATATGAAAAATGTATCTGCTTTGAAAAAACTTCACTAAATTAAACATCAATTTTAGGTAAGCACCCATATATTTATTTATTACTCGATCATGCACCAGCATATCTAATACGTGCAGGAAATGTTGAAATCATGATGACACGCTTTTTACGTGAGAAATGGACACCCACAGAACAGCCAAGTGGATCATTTGTGATGAGATGGCTGATATATATCACCCTTACACTTTAATCTGTGCTAAAGATTAACACAAAGCAGAGGGAAGTCAGCCGTTTCAACGTGCCTCTGTAAAAATCATCAAATTCTTGGAAGACACGAAGACGTTAAAGACATTACTAAACATATTAAATTCATTTTCAGTAGGCTTAAAAGGCGTGTCCCATAAGCAAGCATGCAATCCCTCCACCTGTTAGAGTTAATGAAGGAAACGCTTGAGCTTGGTTAGGTACCTCATCAGAAGGTCTTACCATGACCATTCCCCCAGCGTTCATCATGTTGCCAGAAACTGGCAGGGTAACTGTCACTGTTCCCTGACCGCTGTTGGTGGTGACTGTGTTAGTGCCGCCCCCTGCCTGGACTATCTGAGTTCCCGCCAGACTGCCTGCTGGAATAGTGATCATGCCTGTGGAAGGAAAAAGTGTTTCAGGTACCATAAATTCAAGTGACAGTCCTGATGATGCAGGTATTTCATAGATTAAAGCAAATACGGTAAAGTATATCTGATATGAAGCAGATTTTAATACCCTGCTGCAAAACTGTGCCATCAGCATTCACAGGCTGGTATACAATAGTCTGTCCATCGGCTGTCTGGGCAACCTGCTGTCCCTGTAATGTAATTTGCCCCTGTAAAACACAGAAGACATTTATAATCAGTACATCATGCTTTTTTAAGCAATGTAGTCTTGTACAGGTTGCACACACATTGAGTATGACACCTATGATAAAATATGCATAATCATTTTAACAGAGGAGTGAAAGGTGTGTGTGAGACCTGGTTCTGGCCCGCAGTGATGGCTGCCTGAGGCTGCTGTATGATGAATTGTTGAGTTTGACCTTGCTGACCCTGAAGCTGAATAGTTTGACCTCCCTGCAACTGAATCTGACCCGGCTGAAGCAACTGGATCTACATATACACATACAACACACAGAATCATGAACCACACCAACAGATATGAATCACATTTGTAATAATAAACATAAAAATGTCCTTTTATCATAATAGTTATGAACCGCTTGTCCATTTTGATCCTTAAAGCGGCCGTGCAACGATGTGTCATCTATTCTGACTTCTTTACAATGTTAAACGTGTGGTCTTCTCATGTTTAACATGGTCAACTTGTCAAAAACCAAGTTGGGCGTATAACGTAGTATTTTCTGTGCTCGATACACTCCCTCAGCGATCGTATAGGTTTCGGAAAGTATTTTTCGAACCTATAAAACTGTTTTGTAACAACTTTTCTCAGTGCCGTTTTGGACAATTCTCCAGGAAAAGCACGCGGCACGCCCAGAGCAGGAGCATGCGCAGATGTCACTTTCACTTGTGTGGAGGAGAGAGAGCATATGTTCGCCAAGATCAGGTGTTTGTTTGTTCGCTGCATTTAGGATATACATGTTATATAAACTGTGGATATAACGCTGGATTTGGAGATCATTTTTAACTGATATATGAAGCCGTCTCAGCACTAAAAGATGCCGGAGATGCGGTGAGTGAAACTGATGTCTGTATTTTGTTGACCATGGGAGCGCACATGCATTGGTTCAGCCTACCCCTCCCCCCTCACGTGCTGTATGTTTTCGTAAACAATAATAAAGCTGTATCTATCTTTTATAAATGTGATCATACTAAATACTCTTTGAAGATACAAAGTATGCTATACCATCTATAGGTACTCGAATTAATATGAGATTGGCAGAAACCCCGTGTGTTACGCCCGCTTTAAGGATAAAAAACATTGTGCTATTAAACAAACACAATGTCCAAAGACTTACACAATTATACACCGTATTAGGGGTTCTCTTACCTGTTGAAGGCCCTGAGCTCCAGAAACGGGCATCTGCATGATGGTCTGCCCCTGAGCACCAGACATGGCCTGCACCATAATAGGCTGACCCGTGGATGTAATCAATTGCCCGCCACTCACCTGCACCATCAAGGGTTGGCCCTGGACCTAAGCATACACACAGACAGAGTTAATGAGGGGGCCAAAAGGTCTAATGATCAGAATCTTACACCTGTGCATGCTGTTTTGAAGCAATACATTGGACACATTTCAGTGATGTGTTGTGCAGAACAACCTTTGCCACCATTGATCAAGATTTTATATAAGAAAAATTTTAAGAACATTAACATTGCTTTGATTATTAGATACGTGAAAATCATTATCTAAAAGGACCTTATTTTTCAGTAAAAGCTCTGGACAGGTAATAATGACAGTAATGAGGTAGCTGCATTTTCACATGTTTGGTTTGGTACACAAACATGTTAAGCGAGGAGAGATAATATTCAGACAACCATGCATTCTATTCAAATCCATATATCACGACATCCAAGCAGAGACACATAACATCCTGTGGGTGATGATGAATTTCCAGAAGCATCCAAGACAACTGTATCTTGTTGTATCACATACTGTGCAGTGGTAACATCATGCAGCACGCACTGCAGACCGAAACAGGAGTGCGAATTCTCCAAGATCCGCTCCTGAAATTCTGTTCCAGACACAAATTTCTTTTCAAAATATGTCCTGACCAGTTGGTACGACGGCAACATGGACGATGGTCGACATCATGGAAAGTCACTGGTTGATTTTGATCACAATGTGTTCTAAGTAAATGCAAGGCATGCTCACATCTGACAATGCAACACGATGAGCCTTCGGGTCAGAGTAAGAGTTCACACAACTACCTGGAGAGTCTGTACTTGCTGGCCCGTTGCCGTAGCGACAGTTGCTTCTGTCTGCAGCTGTACTGCTGTTACGGTACCCTGAGCCTGTGGATAATTTCACATCACAACTTGCACATACGTTCACTTTAACCCTCTTTTCCAGACTGCAAGTGATACTCTGTCATTTTTGACCGTGAAATTGAGCAGGCTTGCATTTTTGTCTAATTAGAGGTTGTTGGAAAATTAAGTATATAGGCCAAATCAAGTTATATGCATTGCATATATGTTGCAACATTGATCTTGGTGTGCAATTCCTTTCAGCAGTAGACACTGTAGGTAGCATCAAATAACATTTACTGATGCTCCCCCTTATTCCTTAAAGATCTGCCTACAGTATAAGCTAAACAATATTAGCAAAATACATGGAGATACTGAACGCATGCATGGTCTCGCTTGACAGTATATTACAGTATATCACTGACTAACCACAAACCTGCTTATTGTGAATCACATATTACCTGTTGTTGGAGCTGCCCATTAGCAGTCTGCACCACAATTTGGTCCCCACTGGTTGTAGTATACTGCTCCATCTTTCCCTCCTCACCTTATCTGACAAAAAAACGTGTTTTTCAAAGAGGAATATTAACAAACTGTTTATAAAGTACAAACACAACTAGTGGATATCTATAAAATAAAAATCCAAGGACAACCTTTGCACACGAAAGTTCCCGAATTGGGCGTGAGGCCAAGTGCGTGTTTACAGCAAGTGTTAGCAAAGCTTACATGAGCAATAGGCAAATGTAAAAACGTTACTAAAACATGCACATCTGATATTTTAACTGCAAATTCACATCAGGCACCAGGGCTCTAACGTTACATAATTGAGCAGACATCATATATTTTGCATTTACAAAATAATTCGGCCGCATGTCACGTTAAACGAGTCCGTTTGGTTTGGCAAACCATTTTTCCTCCAAGTTGAGAGAAACCTTGGTAACTAAAATACATGAGTGTACAATTAAACCTGCTTCTACGGAAACAAGTAACTTCACAGCCATTATTTCACAAACACTGGCAGGTATGTCTTTGTTTTCGCTGTCGGCTACATCACTCTCGCACAGGTCTACTTATCGCTGCCCCCCTGTTATATTAACCGATTTGATTTCTGTTTTTTGCGGAATTAGTCATTTGGTTGGTCACTGACAAACCAATCCGTGTTGTCAGCTACCATTTCCCTCAGAGCAAGCGCAACCCTTTACCGTTTCTCCGTTGTCCGGTACCCTTCTGATTGGCTCCACTACTGATCTCAAAAACCCAATCAACACAGTGTTGCGGACAAAATGGCGCAAAATGAGCCACACAGAGAAGAAAGGGGGCAGGCTTGAAGCATGTGACCACCGAACACACCCGAGGTTCTCCGAATAAAAACGATCTGAGCCGGAAGGAGGCGAAGGACTCTTTCAAGGTGGAGGCGGGGTCGCACATGCGTGGTCAAATACAGCACTTCCTGTTTAATGTGACTGGTTTGGAAGATCGAGCGTGAAACACATGTAAGTGTTTATAACACGCGTGAACTATTTTTTGAATATTATACTGTTGTTTTAAACTATTTAAGAGCTTCGATAAGTGTTTTGTTGTGGCGTCATTAAAAGGAGTTTCATGTTCTTACAAGGCATCTTGAGCAAAAGCTTTGTTTGTTTTTTTAGAGGACATTCATTTATTAGATGAATATTGACAAGCAATTGCCAAATCTATGAAACCACAATTGAAAATGATTCTTTAATTCAAAGTGATTTTTTATTTAATACATTTTATTATGCTTACTAGCATAGCAAGTTAAATGCTTTGATTAAAAATAAACAAGAATTTAATTAGGAGAAAATTATTTCGCTTAGAAGACATCAAAACCAAATATGTTAAAAAATACATTTTACCTGATCCAAATGAGTTAAAATGTCACAAATGTTATTATTATTCGTGACATCATTATGTATTTGAACCTCTCCAAAAATTCACATGAGCCCTGTGAATGTAGCAGTCTTTGTCTTAAATCAAATATCGCTGTTTTTATTCTTGCTGTACAGAATGGTCACACCCTTGAGAATGGGCCACTTGCTGGCCAGCAAACTGGCTAGTCTCACAGGACCTGCTGCCTGCCAGATTTGTCGCCCTGCCAGCCGAAAAGCATATGAGTGGATGTCTCAAAGGCGTTCTGATTCGCATCCAAAACAGAAACAATATGAAGACATGTTTGAGGATGACCATGACATGGATGTTGTCGAAGCCAAACTGACCTCTATTATTAGGTAAGTCCCTGTACAGAAACACAAAAGTAATGATTCTGTGACTGTCTTCATGCATTAACGTTATTTCATGTGCAGTAAAGAGAGGAGACAGCATAAAGCAGTCAAATTCCACAAAATGAAGAGGCAAATGAATAAACCTGGAGCACCCGAGAGAAGACTTAGCTGGGATGCCATTGAGCAGATAAGGTAAAGTATCATTGTCACATAAGTAGTAAACATTTTACAGATTTAATGATACATCTTTTCCAAACACTGACCAGTCACATGTCTTTTTGAACAGATATTTAAAGCAGGAATCCCCAGAGGAATGGACTCTGGAGAGATTAGCAGAGGCTTTCTGTGTAAACTCTGACGTAATCTCCCGAGTTCTTCGCGGGACATTCACACCCACCCCAGAGCGGAAACTAAACCAAGACTCAAAAGTGTTGTCCACTTCTGGCCAGCTGTCTCTAAGGGATGGCAAACCAGAACAGTCCAGGTTACCACTGACCGACATTATAACACCAGCTATGCTATCCCCAGGAAACAAAGGTGCCCTAGCAACACTAAGCAACAGATCGCTTGCATTAAAGAAGGATGAGACAGGACTGATGCCCTCTGGTGGCAACATCCCATTATTATCCATAGTAACATCTAGACTTTCAACTGTACAAAAAGCGACATCCAATTTACAGGACCTGGATGACTCTTTGCAAAAGACTTTTGAAACAGATGCGGGTGACACAATTAAGTTGGAAGCGGAGTGGGATGGGGTTGTTTTGACAGAAGAAGAGCTGGAGCAGATCGCCCAAACAGTGCGGGAAAAGCCGAGTTCAGTGGAACAGAAGGGATGCGAGTTTTTTGATTGTGACGGCAACTTCCTGTATAGAATCTAAATGGTTGCCAGTCAGCGGTTATATATAATCTCTGTGGAGACAAACTCTGTGTCAAATAAAACAAAATACTAAATTAACATAATGAATCTGTTTATTTCAAACAAACAATAATGTTCCAAATTTACAGATTAAATAACAGATATCAAGTTGGAATTACTGTATATGTACAGAGCCTAAGTAGCTAATACAGTATGTACATTGATTTTTGCACGGCAAGGAAAACATTACACCCCTCATAAATAAAATCACATTCACAATAAAAATAATTAAACTTTTTATTTTTAAGTCATTATTATTGTAACCCCAAGCATGTACAGCAACTTTTATCTGAAGTAAGAGAATAATGAAGTCATTAATGCCTAAATCTATATTGGGGCATGTTTGTTGTATTCAAATATTAATAATTACAAAATGTTTACATAAACATATTTTTGGACAGTTGGAACAATTGACTGATGAATTTGGTTAAAGCTCATCTTACCAACAGTGGTAATTCATTCGGAAATAAGATCTGTCTTGTTTTTGAATTATTGAAGATGAGCTTTGTGTTTCGTTGGAAGGCACAAACCATGCCTTTATGCCAGGCACTTGAATCACATCATACACTGTGTTTTTTTATGTCCCCTACGTAGTAAATAAACTATAATAAACTCAGAATCAAGAGTCTTTGTAAAGGAGATTGTCTTCCTGTTAAGTATATGAAAATTTGGTGTCGTTTACATTAAATAATTAAAACATATTCTTCAGATGTTAAAAATGTGACTTAAAATGCAAACAGAAAGTACCTATGTAAAGTCAGACTATTGCATTTGAATATTCAAAACTGAATTACATAATCAAGTTTGGGCCATTAGATAAGTGCAGCTCTGCTGATGTTCACTGGATGCAAATAAAAATAATTATAACATGCAAAATTATTGCAACTAATGGTTTGGCTATGCAATTGCTTTAAGGTGTTTCTATATGCAACTTTCACACATCTGCTTGATAGCATAGGACTTTCCTGCTGTCAAAACGAGAACCAATAACACCACAAAATGTCACACGAAAACCATTTTTCCATTACAAAATTCTGATATGGGCAAAATGTGCAAGGTTGTACAAAAGCTACAACTTCACTATTTTTAACATGCATCTGCGTCTCACTGCTTTGTTCATAAAAATATCTGTCATTAAAAAAACTTCGCTTAACTTATTAAATCGCTTGGTATGAAGTGTGACAGAAGCTTATTTACAAAACTACCACAAGGAGTGTAATGCTAAAATGCTCCATGTTCTACAGTTATTGTCTAAACAACAATCATTCTTTATCACAAACTCACGGGATGAAAAATAACATCCCTACACAGTTGCACAGTTTCAGGTAAATTATGTTCATAAATCTTACGTTTGAATATTCTCCCTTTTATTTAACATATATTGCATGTTTCTCTGCCATTTATTGCTATATTTATTACAACACCTGATGACTTGCAGCGAACATACAAAAAATCACATTTTAGAAATAAACAGAGCCGGGGATCAGTAACACACAAAGTATTTCAAATCTTATATCTCTTGGACAATAAACGTACGCTTGCTTACATTAAATTAATTCTGCTGAAAATCTGATATAACGGTGAGATTGAACTATATGTATAGCTCTGATGAAAGGGATTTTTTTACGTACATAAAAAAACAACAGCGAGTATTTTACAAGTACCCCTTTGAAAGTTTCATCATACAAAAGTCTGAACTTTAAAAAAGCCCCAAATACCCCAAAGTCAAACAAAAGAAGACATTCACAAGTCATTTAAACACCGCTTCTCTATATCAGATAATTTTACCTGTATTATTACAGCTACATTCACAAGTCCTAATCAGGAGAATCCCCTTCTTTTGGTGGAGAAGCAACAAGATTCCCTCCCATTGGTCTAGAAGCAGGAGGCGCATGACATGATCTGAGAGATTAAGTTTAAGAAAGCTGACAGCTGGTTTGTGCTTTAGAAGGGAGAGAGAGCAGCAACAATGCCTGAATGACATGAAATGTAGCTTCATCTGCTCACTCTAATGCTCGGCTTCACTCCAGAGGCTCCTACCAAACAGAAAACATGAGTTTGAGGAAATTGACATTCACATGCACATCTTCAACCACAAGTATTTCACAATCTTTTAAAACAAGACCAGTTCAATTTTAACAATACTTTTATTGAATTTAATACCTCATCCGAGTCCTCACAGATATTGTTAGATGTTACACTTATGTCCAGTGGTTCATCTGTGTCGTTGGCTGCTGCATTTTGTTGTAAATGTGAGTATCTGTGCACCAGAAACCTTCAAAATATAGCGGAAGAATTCGGTTAGTCAAAACGTTTACATTAGCTTACACCATGAAACGTCTGGAGAAAACACTTACCTTCCACTAAAGATGTACTTCTTTAAAAAAATAGCCCCAAACAATGCAGTGACCAGCAGGATGGCAATGACTATTGCAACGATAGGGCCAAAATGTAAGGTAGGTTTATCTGTCTGTGGATGACAGAGACAAAAAGTGAATCCGAATGATCAGAGAAGGTTTAAGCTGTTTATATCAGCAAGACTAACTGCTAAATTCTGACATTTTGCCAAGCTTAACCATAATGCTCTCTCCAAAACTTGAATATGCAATATGATTGACAGACTGACAGCATTTTCGATTGGTTTAAACTGCATGGGCATCTCAGTTCACAGAAACCAAGGCTGTCCAAAATAGAGGTAATGACTAATATATGCGACAGGTTCTCACCAGAAGCTGAGGTTCCATTAGATCGCTGACGCATCTTTTGGTCAGGTCGATCATGCTTCTTGGTGGAACCTCCCCTCCCACACATTTATCACCTGGTATCTTCCTATAGCTGTTCACAGAGAGAAAATGCTTTACAAAGATGCGTTTTTTCTGTATATGAGGATGGCATTTGTCAATCAGATACAATGCGAGCATAGCGTGGCGTATCCAAAAGAACACAAAAAACAATAATATGTATACTTATATAAAGTTCCGTTGGTAGCTTTATATGAAAGCACCTGAAAAGGTATAAATGTTATGACTCTAAATAGTCTATACTGTATGTATTACTGAACACAAAAAATTATAACATTTTGTTATTTTGTGCATAACAATTTTTCTTTGTCAATGCGCCCGTTAATACCCAAGAAAAATGTATCAATCGACATTAAGTCTTTACCCATGGGTCTGTATCTGTTCCTTTTTCCCATTGATGCAGATCTCCAGATCATGACCTTTGAGTTCAGCCTGTTCAATACACTCGGAACTGTTCTCTTTGCGGTAGAATCCAAAGTCACTACAAGACATAAGATACAAGAGTAAAGCTGTTTATGTTCATGAAAATAAAGACTAATAAGACTAAAAGGTCGTTTTGAAAATTACAAAAATAGAAAGTAGGAATATGTAGTAAAACCATAACCACTTACCAAAGGTAGTCATCTAGAGTGCAGCTGCATGGCGTGGGGTCTTTGGTGACCATGTGGTCCCTGCCAATCCAACACACTGAGTCTTTTCTCATGCGCAGAAAATGTTCCTTATAACCCAGAATGCAACCATCATCCGGGTCGCTGATGTCATTAGAGTGTGCCAGCCACTTGACATAATCCCCGTCATCGCCTGAAAGACAGGCAGGGAAAAACAGTGGGGCGAGATGAATTACGTGAACTGCAATATGCTTCTTATTTTGTGAAGTTCAACCACAACTAGTCACTCACAGTTCCGTGTCAGCAGGTCCTGAAAATCAATGGTGTAAGATACCCAGTGGCTGATCATGGCATCTTCATAACCCCACACACTGACGTTCACCGAGCGGGCACCAGGCTCCGAGGCCAGCCCTGTGAAGTACATAGGCTTCTCTGTGAAATTGTAAGAGTACCAGCACTGTCCCTCATCTGTGGAAAACCTGAGAGAGACACAAAAACATGTTTAAAGATTCCTAGACTGACTTGCTATTAAAAATTTGCAACATAAAAGCCGTTATAATGTTTGTTCTTTTTAAGCGCAATGTTTAAGCTTTAATTAAAAGTGGAACTGATGTAAAAGTGATTATTTTGTGTTACTTTATTTGCAGTCATCCCACTTAAGCATAATAACTAGCCTGCAATCTTATGTTTCAAACAGAGATGGTGATAGAGTGGCTCAAATGAAGAATTGCAGCTTTAAACAGCATTATTAGTCTAAAGGTTTGTTTGACCCAAGATGATGTATGAGCCATAAGGACACCTACTTGATCATAGAGATGGGTATATCTGGGTTGTGCTGCACAGCTACCAGCAGACCACCTGAGTCCAGGATGGCGTAGTGGTGGGGACCCTTCAGAGCTTTTAGCCAGGTGTAGCCGCCATCATCCGACACATACACATCAGGCGTCATCATCGAAATTGCGCTGCCTACACTACCTGAGAAAGAAGAGTGTGACGGGTCATTGTTTGAAAGTCTGAAATACGAATGTTTTAAAAAAGCCATGTTGTTTCAGAATGTTAAGCAGTATTATTAATATCACTTTTTTATGACTAATTATTAACATATCAAGGTGTTTTGCAGCATAATGACCGTAATTTACAATTTATTTGAAGGTATGTGAGCATGTGTATAAATCTTCTTATTGTTCCTATAAGTGCCTTTGCATTACCATGAGCCAGAACAAGTCCCACAGCATTGGGTTCACTTAGAGGCAGCATGGGCACTTTCATGTTCATGGCGATGCTGTATGAGGCATGAATGTGTAGACTACACTGTGGGAGAACAGGACAATAACAGATGAGCATCAAAAATAATCCAAGGACTCAAAAGTTTTTAGCAATATGTGTTCCCTTGCTCTACCAACAGAGTCCCTAGAACAGACTTAGACCACTGGAACAGGGTTTAAACGTGATCCTTACCATTTTTTGATCTTTGGCAGTGGAATCGCAGTCTGTGTTCTCTGGTTTCTTCAGAGGAACCCATTCTCCTCCCTGATCAAATGATATTACAGTCTGCACCGAGCCGTCTACAGCAGGGGGAAAGAGAGAGCAAAAAGTGTCTTTAATCATGTAGAATTGTTATAAGGTTTAGTTTCTATTCTTTTTACCTTATATGACAGTCTCTATTTAAATACAGGTCAAAACTGATTTTTGGCTTTTCCATTTTTGATAGGATAGTATAGACAGACAGGAAGCATTGGGGAGGAGAGAGGGCAGGATCAGGAAAGGACCACGAGCCGAGAATAGGTTGGTTTCACGTGACGTCACGCTGCTGCATCGCGAGAGCGCGAAAATCAGATGGAGGGCAGGAAGTGAAATAGCTGAGGATCTGCCAATGCCGTATGAAAAAAATGCCAATGTTTTGTGTAGATTACGGGTGCCCCAATCAGTTCAAGCCGAGAAAAGGGAAAGGGATTTTACAGAGTTCCAAAGATTGTCTCTCATAAAGGTGAGAAATGTAAAAAGCTCACAGAACAACGCCGTAAAAAGTGGCATGTCTGCGGTCGGGAGGAGCAGAGTCTGTTAATGCCCGTGTCTGCAGCGACCACTTCGTCGGAGGTTATGATAGCTAGCCAACTTGATCAAAATCCATTCAAGCATAAAAGGGGGTCGACAAAAATAATTATAACGTTTTTGTTTGTTGGAGTGGACATTAATTGTTAATCTTTTTCAGTTATCGATCCTGGTGTAAAACGGTCCTTCAAAGAAGTTCTTTTCAACAAGTACACTATATTCAGTCTATCTACTGCATGCCTAAAATGTTGAACTCAAGTGTATCTAAGTAAGTCTTGTGTAGGATATAGTCGTACCATCGACAATCACGCTAGTAGTGAAAACTCCTCTGAGGGAAGTGACATTTGTGAAGTCTGTCTCGCCTCCAGGGGTCGTGAACAGATGGTGTTCTAGAGACTTGGAATACACAGTGCCCCTGTCATCTGACACATAAATGGTGCCAAACGAAGAGTCTGAAGAAAAACAAACACATAATGCAGTTTCAATGAGACACATTCTCTGATTTACATCATAAAATACAATAACAATCGCTTTCCAATACTACTCTAACACTATTACTTTTAAATAATGCCTTTGAAGAAACTTCTATGTTCCTTGACATTTTTCAATACTTTTCAATACAACTTCAGTCCAGTCGGCTATTTCCAGTTATTTTGGCTCTTTACAAATATTTTATGAATCTGCTGTAACCTGAAGGCAAACAATATGAGTAAGTAAACATTTTCATTATCACTTGAGGAGCTCAGATAGTTTTACAGTGTTAACGCTTTTACTGCCTTTTGAATTAAAGTAGGTTTGTTCCCACCAAGGATTGCACTTAGATGGGACAATAAAACAACTGATACCAAACACCAGTAAATGACCTCTCTCTCTACTCTCTTCCTCACACAAGTTCTATCTCTCGCTTTCTCGCCAAGACATCTACTCGCTTTGCACAGGTTTCTCTCGACACTAAGTGAGCAGAATACGGACAGGCCGCATCCTATCAAAATAATCAACATAACATTCTTCTTTCTTGTAAGAATCTTTTTTAAATAAATATATAATACAAATAATAATATATATAATAAATTGATAATAAATGATTAAATAAAATGAACCATTTTTTTTAAATACATTTTACAATAAATGTGAAGACCTTCTTTTGCTACACATAAAGAAAACTACATCATTCAAATGGCCTAAAAACTTAATTTCTCTATGCTAAATCTAATAAAAATGTAATTTTCTGATGCACATGCAGTATCATGTTTACATACATCCTGTTATTGTGAGATGTCACACCATTATACACTACTTTTTCTAGTTATTTACAAAGCAGCTGATGAAGCGGAAGTCGACCACAAAGACAGGAAGTACATACTGTTGCTTGCTTTCGCATAGCAATACTTGCTGTGGTAAACAAATATTATGGTACAATAAATGATTGGGTAAAAGAAAACACTGACCTCCAGGTTCATCCACATGCATGAAAACCATTTCATCATTGGCCGCAAGTATAGAGTAAAACTGCTCATGACTGACAGGAGGAAGTTGCGCCATGTTCCACGTTTCGCCTTTATCTAACGACACATGTATGGAACGCATCACAGGCTATGAAACAAACACACAATTAGCACACTTAATACCGGACATAAATGGAGTCTGCAACACTTTTTATGGTCACAGCAGGTCACACACCTCTGCTGAGTCCATTACAGTTCCTGATTTAGTCATAACCGAGGCGAACAGGAAACTTCCGCCGATCCCAAACGAGTAGATCCTCTCGGCAACCGTCTTAATGGTAACGCCAAGGTCAACGGTCTTCCTGAGCACCAGCATCCCTCTATCATCTGAAAACACAAAACCAACAGTAACATTAAACCAGAACTGGTCTGCTGATATTGCATGGACCGCAGTGTTTTTGCTGAATCAAATTCCACAGGGAGATGTTCAATTCAAAAGCATCTGTACGCATCATTTAAACACTAGTACTGAGAAACACGATCAGCATGCTGCATCATCATCTCTGCCATTTGTGAAATCGCCTTGCAGAACATTCCCCTTGCAAAAAAGCAGTGTTACCAAGTATCATCTGGGGGCAGGTGTGAGACTTCCAAGCCAGTTAAAGGGATAGTTCACCCCAAAATATTTACATAATGTACTCATGATTGAACTACGCTGACGTCCATTGTATGAACACAAAACCACCGGGACTTTTTTTCAAAATATCTTTTGTGTCGTTTTTTAGGTTTTTAATGACATGAGTGTGAATAAATCATGACTTTATTGTTATTTCTGCATTTCTAATAGTACTGTAACCGACTCTACTGGACTAGTGGCATGATTTCACTGCCTCTTTTGTTCATTTAACGAGCTCACCTGAGCAGATAATGAAGATAGGAGGGGTAGTAAAAGAATGTGTGTTTGGTGTGTTGTCCGAGGAGCGGGTTCCGAGCATTAGGGGCGAGTGAGCCGAGCTCGGAAACAGCTGAACCCAGAACACACCTCCCAGAGTCCAGCTTTCAAAAAGCTCAAGTAGTGGAGACGGGGAGGTGGTGGGATGTGCAATCGTTTAGATATGGCTTCATGTAAGGATCCTTGTCTATTTATGTGCCAGCCAGTCTTAATTATATGCTCTGGCTTCTCCTGAACTTTGTTAATCGTTAGTCAACCTTTAACATCATTTATGTGTTTTTATTATTTATTTTAAAAACCTGAGGTACTAAACAAAGAAAACAGGAAATTTGACTGTTTAAAGTTTGTCACCAAATTGCACTTACTGTTTGCATTATAATTATGAAAGAGATAATATCCCGTCGTTTCATAGCAATTTTATGATTTTTTGCATGAAGTGACAGGATCGAAGATGCAGAAGTTCCATCTTTTATTATAAATTGTAAACATCACAAACTGTCTATCAAGATTTTTTAAGTGAACATTCTGTAAGTGTCAGAACTGAAAACGCCCTTGTTACTAAAATTACAACTGTTATTGACACCAGGCTCCGTGAACGGCGGGTCCTGGAATGCACATATCTATGACGTCATTGAAAGTTTGAACACCACCTCCACAGATAAATATCGACGATATTGAGATCGCAAAATATTGTGCAGTCAGTGCCTGGTCGTGAAAGAACAGTCGCTGCATAACCTTCCTCGGATTTCGAAATTAGTAATGCATCGTTGAAGTTTATTTTTAAAGAGGTTCAAGCTCACGTGGGAAAACATTACCGCGGATTCCTTTGTGAACAAGGCAGAGGTCGACGATGCATTTGTGGAGAGACTAAAATGAAAAAGCAGTGCTCTGCCATCGATATTGGATCCGATAGGAATGGCGCAGCAATCTTATGGGAGTAAAAAATGTTGTACGCGTCACTAATACTTTGTTAGAAATCGTTTGATAGCCTTATTCGCACGACATAAGTATTAACTGGGGATCTCTTGTCTTGTGTAATAATTGCAGAGGTTGTCTGTGATCTTAATCCCATCTGAATCGACTATGTCTAAAGTAAAAATTCCCCCACAAATGACCTTCCATATTTTTGAGGACCGAGGTCCTGTGATAATATTAGTCCCATGCGAATCGCCATCTCTCTGATATTGTTTACTAAGTTTACTACGCAAACTGCTATCCCATCATAGCAGTAGGCGTTAACTTCCAAGTCTTCAAAAAGGAAAGCCCATTCAAACTGATCGTTAAACCCGGGTATAAAATATCCTATTACATATTGATTTTGATGTTTTTAAATGTAAAACCCACACCAATGTCATAAGTAGATCGCATACAACAGTATACAACAATAAACAAGCCCAGTTCATCACACATTTATATCAAATTAAAACTACTAAAGGGATTCTTTGGAGAGGTCTAACTGAAGTTCAGCTTGGGTCACATGACATTTGTGTATGTTTTTGCTGCTGAATACTTCTATTGCTGAAGATCTTTCATTTTAGAATTCAAGTGACTTAACATGAAACAGAAAAGTACACACAGATACACAAACAGAGACGCTCATAAAACTGGTATAAAACTGACACACACAAAACACACGCGCACACACACACAGGTGATTTTCACTCACCACACCTTTCATCAACAATTCTATAAATATTACTCACAGCAGGATCCATTAAGGTTGGCAGAGAAGAACATAGCATCTATTCCCCTGTGGGAAAGAGAGGAGGTGAGCAATTGATAAGTGAGATTAAACTCTGGAGACCTCATAAAACAACAGCAGTCTGAGGTTGCTTCACTGTAGATCAGTCAGTCATTTGCATAACAAGTACAAACATGACACACACCGAGATTTCAAGGAAAGAAACATGATTCATGACATGACATGAACCGAAATGATTGCATCATTATAAAAAACATGTTTGTAAATCATCAAACAGGAAGGTGTTTGAACAGAGAATCGTGGTGCATTAAAATAAGTGCCATTGTTGTAACTGTATATCCACACTGCAAAAAAGGACTTTCTTACTTAGAGTTTTTTTCTTGTTTTCCAGTAAAAATGTCTAAACATTCTTAAATCAAGATGCATTTTCTTGATGAGTAAATTGACCTAATAAAACAAGTTTTGTTGTTAGTAAAAAGCATTTGAAATTTCAGTGAATGTATGCTAAAAACAAGCCAAAAAATCTGACAATTGGGTAAGAAAATAATCTTGAATTGAGTGACTAAGAAAAAGGTAAACCTTAATTCAAGAATATTTTCCTTACCCCCTTGGCAGATTTTTTTGCTTGTTTTAAGATAACATTCACTGAAATTTCATATGTTTTTATTAAAAAAAAGACTTATTTTCTAAGGTCATTTTGCTCATCAAGAAAATGCATCTTGATTCAAGAACTTGTAGACATGTTTACTGAAAAACAAGTAAAAAAGACTAAGTAAGAAAGTATTTTTTGCAGTGCAGGATCAAATGATCTTTTGATCACAGATCAAATGTCTTATTATTTTTAAGATGAGTTTTGAGGGAGGTTGAGAAGTTTTGATGTTGGCAAATTTCTTAAACATAATCCATCATTATCATAAACAGTTAGCTAACTGTAGACTTCTTCCTGCTGTTTCTTGTCACTGTGCAAATAAGTTTTAAAATAAATATATGCCTAAACTTTCCTTTGCTTACTTCCAGACCACCTGCATATCTTTTAACAGTAGAATTATTTTCCATAGTACAATACAAGCATATTCATTTTGCGAATATTACCCATCCGGGTCAGATTACCCGGATTGAGTTTCCAGACTTCTGAGGTCACACGAGAGGTTTATCATGTTTAAATGGATGTGACATACTCTTTTTAAAGACACGTTGCTAGTGCAGAAACTTAGTATCTGTCAAACTCCTAAAATGAAGCCAACGCAATCTGACCTATTTTCCCACAGGTGTTTTTGTCAAATAAGGTGAGATATTGTGCTTTTTTTAAAACTAGGCCACCCTGAGGGACATGTGGAGCTCTGAACACGCAGCTACGGTTAGGAACGCTGGACGAACTGAAAAAAACTACACAACCCATACAAACCCCAAAAACCACCCAACCATATCTCTTTTGGTCAAATATTGATAGTTGGAATGGATAAGTCACACTCAGCTTCCTTGTCAAGAGAACCACTTCTCTGTTGAAGCGTGAAAATGGGCCAGAGAAATTAAGAATGAGTGACGGAACCGTTCAGACTGAGAATATCAAAGGAACCTAGGGAGGCTTGATGCAGCAGTTTATCTGGAGCAGGAGAGCTGGCCTCAGATGTTTGAAAGCTGAGCCGTGTGGAAAAACAGGGTGACTCAGCACAGAATGTCTCATCTTGCTGCCACGGCGGCCATATTTGCATGTTTGTGATCATCCTGGAGGTGTAGCTGTAGGCAGTGAAAAGAACAATCCAGAACTTCCCAAACTGGCTGGTCAAAATAAACAATAAAACACACCCTCCTGCTATAATAAGTGACTCCGCCCTCATCCTCCTGTGACTTTTCAAATGCTACATTTCATTCCTCAAAGTTTAAACTATCATAAATTATCATAAAATACTCACAATTTTACAACGCACACCATCTTGTGAATTTTCGTCCATGTTGCACCAAAGTCTTTGGAGATCCAGAGGTCGTTCTGAAAGCAATATGACATTACGTTGTTTCATGCATCTCGACAACAAACGCTAATACATTTATTGTAAACTCTATTATGCAACATGATTCACAGCGCGTTCGTTTTATCTGTATGCGCACTTATAGGAAAACAAAACCATGACCTTACTGTTGCTAGCACCATCCTCTACAAGCTGAGCTTCTGAAAGGATGTACCGAGGGCTCTCACCTTGATGCTGATGGCCACAAGCACTTCAGGGTTTTGAGGGTTGTACATGATCTGCATTTGCAGATGGAAGGGCAATTCTGTGTGGATAAAACTCTTTCCAAAGTCCTCTGAACGGTAAATTCTGCCACCGCTGCTTCCAGAAGCATCTCCCGTGAGGATCACCTGAGAGAAAGAAAATTAGGACTCCAAAGTGCTGTTTCAAATTTAACTTTGTATAAAAGTATGGCTGAAACATTAAAAGAGAACTTCTGTTAATAAATTCTTGTTGGACGTCCGTTTCATCGGACAATCGTACCGGGGAAGGAGGTGTAGGCCTGTTTTTGTTTATCTTCTGGCTAGTAGAAAATATAACTATTTTTGTATTAATCTATTTATAATATCAATCAATATTTTATTGAATAATTGTATTAAATAAACAATTTGTCTAATTTTATTGGATGTTAATTTAATTAAAAAACAATTTGTTGAATGAGTCGTGTAACTTTGTAGCATTTACGTTTAGCTTAGTAATGGTTCTTCTACTGGTAACCCAAAAATAAACAGGCTAGACTTACTTTTAACTTGCTAGCTAATGTAATTTACATTTTTTTTGTTGCTTTTTTTCAGAAGTAATCTACAGGGACTTTTTTGCATATGTGTACTTGAAGTTATGTTTGGCCCACAAATGCACGTATGCGTAGTAACGTTTATGTTGTTGATTTGTAACCGTCTATAAAGTCGGAAATACAGTGCTGCCCACCTTGCCTGACTTCTCAGGACCGATAGCAATCCCAAAGGCAGTGTTGATGAAGGTACCGTTGATAAGCTCTGTGATATCCTGAAATGACTTTCCATAGTCTTCACTTCACAGCGTGTGGGTTGAAAGACAGAGGGAATGAAAAACAGAGAAAAACAGGAAGGTAAAAACAACGTCAATATTGAGAAACGGTATATTTAAAATTCTACCCATCCGATCATATAGCACTCACCTTCTATAGAGGTTAGACTGACCAAGATTCAGGAAGACTAATGGCATCTGAAATGTTGTCAGGGCCAAAACAACCTATAATGGATACACAAAGTAAGCTACACAAGTCATGTTTAAACTGCAGAAAATACCACATTAGGTGTGGTTTTGCAAGCATGTGAAAATGTGTAAACATTACTATACATACATGGTAAGTAAAACTCACCCCAGTTCCGTCCCCCACCCAAGCCAGCGACACAGATCCACTGATATGAGGAAACGTAAACTGGAAAAAAATAAATATTGAACAAATAAAATAAAGCCACGAGCAATAGAAACTCTACTGAAAGAGACAGCCTGCCTATGCAAAACACATGCTAACCTCAAACAAAAGAGTGAATTGGAAACCTAGCAACTGCATTTGTAATAAACGTAAACTGATATTAATCAATACAACAAATTTCAAAAATATAAATAACCTGTGTTGCTGCTTATAAATAAGGCTTGATGCATATATATGTAGATGCTTTAAAGTGGTACACATATAGAATATTATACTGAATTCCACAGTGCACCTAAATTGAATGGATGAATGGATGAATAGGCTGAAAGGTAAGTTTCAGAAAATGCTCCTCTCTTTGTTTCCAAAGCATTTACTGTTGTCTGACAAAGGTGAGGGGTTTCTTGCAAATTCGTGCCACTTCTTTTGAATTCATGAATATTTTCCACAGTGATACAGACACATCTGTGAATAATGAAAGAGGTCTATCAGGGGGCTGTTGAGTTTGAAGATGATACTGGTGGAACAGAGCCTATGTGACAAACAGGTGAAGGTGTTGAACCTTAGTGATCTAATTTCAGACGAAACAACCCCAGTGTTTTCATAAGGAAGTCACTGTAAACGTCATTACAATTATGATAGTCATTGTAATAACTATTTGTGTTATAATACATATCTTTTGAAAAGCATGAACTATTCATAGTTGGTTGTGGAAAACATTAAGCATGCATGCTCCCATAAGAGTTTGACTCGCGAGCCCAAGTAGTCTCTACATTTCCTTAGTTAAGAACGAAACAACTCAAATACAACCCCTTTCGTTTTTAGAGTTTAAACAAAATATTTCATATTTAAATGGGTAATGACATAAACCTAGGACGGAACATAAAAAAACTTTCCAGAGTAATTCTCGTAGTTTTACGTTACTTTTACTGTAATTAATACCGAATTTGAGCCTGTTTTAACTCATCAAAAGCTTGCGTTACACTTCATTATAACATCTATGGACCTGCATAACGTTCCCTAAATAGCACCTTTGTGCATCATACATTATAAACTAACCTTTCGATTAAAAAAACGATGAGCAATGCAGCCAACTAGATAACTTTACTGAGGAAGAATTATGCTTTTTGCATTCGTGCATAAATATATGTTCGCTACCGTGTGAACTTACTTCGTGTGTATTCTTTTTTAACTTTTTCTCATATCCTTCCAAACGATTACAGGAGTCCGCATCTCTCTTCTGCATGTGATGATGGATCAGAGAAAGCCCGACATCTGGTCCCATCTCGGTGAGACTTTCCGCGGATGCAGCGGTCTTTACATACACCCGGTGCGCGTTATTGGATCCCGGATCCACAAGAAAATCCACACCAAAAGCCATGGGAAATAATAAAACAGCGATCAAGTGTCCCAGGCAACCCATTTCTAGTTGTTAACGTATTCCCAACACGACTGTATAGTTGTTGTATTTAAAAAAACATGAACTCCTTTAGTAAGCTGTGTCTCCCTCCTGTCCTTGCCGACGATCAACACAAAAACCGATAGGCTGAGACAGAGTGTAATCGCTGCTACACATTTTAGAGCAGCCTCCACGGAGAGGCTCCGATATCAATCCCCTTTTATGTGATCTGTACAACTTCGAAGACCGTAAAAAATCGCAGACCACCCCAGTTTCCGAGATAACACAATATTTTGCACCGACCACTTCAATAACGATATGCACTGAAAGAGAATCAATAACGGTGAAACGAATGCACCTTGCAATTGCAAGTCCTCAAGTGATTGGCTGTAGCGACTTGCAATTTTCTGATTGGTCAGCAAGTTTAAGTTTCTATGATCCTGTGCGAGTCAAGGTAGTTTGACAAGTCACACTTCACACAACAGCAGAACTCTTCCTGCATTACAAATGTAAAGTTTTAGGTTTCATTCTCAATTTCAATCTGCCAAATTTGAGTAACTCCATTGTCCTGTAGGCTAATTTGATATAAAATAAGGTTTTACTGTAAATGCATGTTGCAACTAGCAACGTTGTCTGTATTTTGCTTCTATCTGTGCATATATTAATAAATGTAATTCTCAGATTACTTTCAGCCAAAGCCATTTCCTGCCCTTACATATGTGAAGGTTTGGTCAAAATAAAGTCCTCTTCATATTTTTAAGTGCTCAAACAGTATTAAAGTGCATGATTCATATTGTCAGTTTATTCTCTTTGATTACAGAGGGAAGTTAAATTTGCAACAGTAAGATTGTGAATCATGGAAGCAGAAAGGGCTCACGTGATGCGCATTATGGTTTACCACACGCCTTTGGATTATTTCTGTGACTCATTTCATAATAAATTGGTTCAGCCAACCTTCCCACAGTGATTAAATGTTGTTGTCATTATTTATATTATAAAAGATGTTTTCAGTTACACAGTGTACTTGATAATGAAATATGGAGAAATGACCAAGAAAATTCTAGAAATTATTAGATTTTTTACCCCTAGCTTTCCTTCTCATTTTGCAAGATTCTGCACAACTGATTACACAAAATAAGCATTCATTGGGCTTAATTGAATTACATTTCACATGCAACTTAAAGGGATACTTCACCCAAAAATTCTGTCATCATTTACTCACATTTGATTTCTTCCCAATCTGTATACATTTATTTATTCTGATGAACACAGAGAACGATATTATGAAGAATAACCAAACAGACTCCCATAGTAGGAAATATTAGTTTACCATTTTTGTTCTGTTCTGTTCTGTTGAATACAAAATAAGACATTTCGAAGAATGTAAGACACCGAACAGTTCTGAGGCACTTTTGACTACCATTGTATTTATCAGCAACATAAGTGTTATTTATTTACAAAAGCACACATTTTATTTATTATTTTTGATGCACATAAGAAACATGTGATTAAGTGGCACAGGCTCTGGCACATGGGATATCCCATGACCACAAACCATGTGACATAGAAAAGAGGACTATTGTGACTCTCCTATGCGCCCTGTAATACTGGCAATCACGCTTATTCGAGATATACCGCTGGATAAGGGCAAATCATTCTGCAATGAGCAGAAATGTTTAATTGTTAATGTCAACCTTATACCACTGGTACTGTCTTCAGCTTTGCATAGCAACATTCATGGGTGGAAAAACTTGTCAAACAAGAAGGTATGACCTGAATTCCTCAGTCCTCGTCCACCTCCTATAGATACTGAGAGCTATGCAACATTTGAAGTTGGTAAAGACAAAAAACGTTTAAGGGAATCTGATGAAAAAACAACAGTGAGATGCTATTCTATTCACTTCAAACTCAGCTGTTAATGTATGACCCCTGAATTTGTTTTATTTATGCATTTTGAAATATAATCGGCCTAAACTGACTATGCATTTCTCAAACCCAGACCTTTAAGGATACTTTATCCTTTTAACCAAAGCATCAGCCTCTTGAAATACAACGTGATAAGGGCGTCCTCTAATGGTCATACTACGTCAAGGCTGTTCAAAGTCGATTTAGTATAAGACGTAAATTCATTTCAACAAATGTGAATGTACAGTATTTTATATATATATTTTTTTATTTGTGTTGTCAACTCATTTAAGTTAATAATTGAGTATGCACAGGTAGCACTGATGTGTCATTTTACGTGCTCTTTAATAAAGTTCAGTTCAAGTGAATTTATTACATTTATAAAAAGATCTTTTTTGTATAAATATATTTAAAAAGCTACACTGTTGGTTCAATCGAGCACAAGATGAAGGCAACAGTTACTTAGAAATGAGCGATGAATTTAAACCTATTACTGTATTATTGTAACTATACTATGTATATAATGATGTATAATGAATGTGTATGAAAGTGAATTAATGTGGTGTAATTTAAGAGAAACATTAAAAGTTAATATGTAAAACGATCATAAACGAATATATGAATTTCCTTAAAGTTTCCGCCATGTCTCCGGTCATACGTTTGGGTGGGTCACGAGTCACGTGATAAAAAACATTAAGCAGAAAGGGGAAGAAAACTTGACAACTGTTAGATATTTGACTGTGGATTTACCAAGGTATTATTTCGGAGTCTTTATTGACTTATCACTGAAATTAACTGTTTCAAATGAACGTTCTTTCACATCTGCCAACCGGAGTATGCTATTCAGATACGATGAAATTAGGCGTCAAAAACTTATTTAGGAAAAATTGCGATGTGCTCAATGAAACTCAGTCAGCACATCGTGTAGCGATTTACCACATTTCCGACAGCAGTTGAGTTTATCGCACCATTTCCTGTCGGTTGTAACGGTCATTTTTGTGAGTCATGTTGATGCTTTATTTGCAGAGCACGATGAGCGGATTTCAACTTGATCTCGGCCCGTTGAAAGAACCACTGGGATTTATACGTGTACTGGAATGGGTAAGTGGTTTAAAAGTAAATGCCTATGTTTAAGAGTTATACTTGTCTTTATAGAAGTTTCATACAAGTCAAAACTCATAATTTGAGTCACATGCTTCTTAAACAAAAACTTTATTTAAAGAAGCATGTTAAAAACAGCTTTCAATCTTTAAGTTTAATAATGCAACATATGCAACACGTGATTAAGTCATATTGAGAGTCAAACAGTCTCTTAACTGTTATTGTACTGCCTTTGTAAAAAGTGTTTAAACTCTTATTACAAAGCAAAGAATCATGACAAGACGCCGAGAAGATTTTACATTTTTGTGTCTTTATATGATTTATTCCATTGTTTAATCTTATCATGATGTTATTTAATACATAGCTCACTATTAGACAAATATTTACATAATATATTGGTGTAGTATGTTAATAATTACTTAAGTGTCATTTAATATTAGGCATGCTTTGCTTTTTGTTATATAGTAAAACAGTTTTTTCAGTGTATTTTTCTGATGTTTGATTGCATAAGATTTATGATTTCTATATTTCATAAATGCCACAAAATATAGCCCACTGGATTCAAACCTGAAAAGAATTTCTTTCTGCTCACTATCTGCTGTCTTGTTCTTTCTCTTTTATTGCCACAGATATTTGCCATATTTGTATTTGCTACAATAGGAGGGTATTCTGGCTCCACAAGTTTTAACATCCTGTGTAAGGACAAGGGAAGACATGAAGTTCTTGTATCCTTCAACTACCCTTTTAGGTGAGCGTCGCTAAGTTTAGGTTGATTTTAAGATTATAGATTACATTCTTTCTTCCTTCATTTCCTTTCAATAATATTAATATACAGATTTTTTTATCCAATGTTTATGATACACAGGCTTAACACCCAGAGTTACGAAGTCCCAACATGCAAGGTCAATGATACAAATTCTGATACCAAATATTTGATTGGAAATTATTCATCCTCGGCTGAGTTTTTTGTTGCTGTTGGTGTTCTGGCTTTTCTCTACTGCACTGCAACGCTTGTGTTGTACCTGGGTTACCAGCACCTTTACAGAGAGTCTCCTCGTGGCCCCATTGTAGTACGTGTGTTTAAGTTCACTCAATTCCTGTTTTTAGATATCTCTTGCTTTGTAAACCTTCACTGGGTGTTCATGATATGTTGGCTGTAAAACTCTTATAAGTCACAGATTCACCATTTTGTACGGGAAATTGCACATTGCCATTGCATTGGACAAATTGGAACAAAATATGAACACATTTGAGTTAAACTGAGTTCTGAAACGTTTCTGTGCAGTTGCAAACTTTTGTGTGGGGTGTTAAGAGATACTTTCACATTGGTATGTAAATTAAGAAACAGAGGGGTGAGTTTTTCCGACAACTGCTACAAATGTTTTTGAAAGCTTGTGGCTTGAGTAGATGCATTGAATGGTCTCAACTGGTTAAACTCATTTGCCTCTAAACAAATAGATAACAGGACATGCTGGACCAATTGTGTGAAGTTAAACTATAATTTATTTTACCACTTACAACTTTTTTCAGGATCTGTTGATAACTGGGGTCTTTGTGTTTTTGTGGCTGGTTTCGTCTTCTGCCTGGGGGAAAGGCCTCACTGATGTGAAACATGCAACTAGTCCAAATACACTAGTGTCGATAACTGAAGTCTGTAAAACCAACGGTTGCACTGCTGGGCATGTTCCCCTAATGGGTCGTCTCCATTCCTCAGTGGTAAGAGAATTATGACATATTACAAAATAAACAAATGGTGTTATACATATTTTTCTAATGAATTTTTAACATTTAATAAAAGGTCAGATGAGGCTAATAATGCAAGTCATATTTTCACCAGTGGATCCACATACTGTATGTTCCTGTATTCTGTATTTTAACCTTTTAATTAAAAAAAATGCTTTTCTTATTATTTGATGTCATCGGTTATTTCTAGATTTTTGGATTCCTCAACCTTATCCTGTGGGGAGGAAACTGCTGGTTTATCTATAAAGAGACGCCATTCCACAAGTCAGTGAATCTGCAAGAGGAAACAGGACAACGGTAATGAAACGGCAGGTCCCATCTACATTCATCAAGTGGGTGCTGATGGAACACACCTCTGCCAACTGATCCTGGATATGCCTAAGTTGACTAATGTCACAAAAGCACTATGAGCGGTCTTCCTATTTCTATACTGTTCTATACAATTTGCACACACTACAGCAAAGCTGTATATTTGGAAAATGTGCATTGTTATATTTTTAAGGTACAATTGCACCTGGCCACAAACATGTATGTACGAAGTAAATTGTTACAGCAGTCATTAAAATGTTACATTTCATCTCTTTAATGTTACTATTAAATTGTTGAAGTTACCTGACTCCGTTTCAACAAACAAAATGCACCAAATGTGTTTTTAATACCTTTAACTGAATGGTATTAAGTTGGATATAACCTGATTTTGTGATTGTTGTTATCTTTTATAGAAATTGCTGTTGCACGTTCTCGTTTTCTCAGTTGCTGTTTTAATTCCACTTTGACCTTGTCATCTTATATATATTTCCATTATGCTTTAAATGCAATTTCTGTTTGCACCTTGAACTCCGTTAATTTGTTAAAAATGTTTACATGTCAAACCAGGCGCAACATGTTTTATCCTTTTTTTGTATGAGTTACAGCAAAGTAGCGGATTTAATTAAAGCCTAAAGGATTTAATATTTGTTGAAATAATTGTGAGGTTGTGTTATAGTCTGTGTAGTTCACACGCAGATGATGCTATTTTCGAAAACATTTCAGTGTGGGTTTTCCTTGGTTATTTCCAATAAGAGAAAGAGAGATGGTACGGACTAGAGAGTGCACAATAAAATTGTTCCTAAATCAACATCAACATGTCTCTATGACATTTTTTTTCTTTGATGAGACATGCAGACCAATTTACAGCTCTTTACTTTGCCTTTTCTGCACTTAAATATTGAATGGATTTTTAAATCCTGTAGACTCATATACTATTTTATGAACATGAAGTCGATTACTATAAAATTGGGTTTTGGCGCAATCTGCTATTGCCTCATGAAATAAGATATGTAAGATAAATGGTGTAATAAAACATTTCCGAACACTTTACAGAAAGTTTGTATGTGTTAACATTAGTAAATTAATTAGCTAACATGATCTAACAAAATAAATGTTCACGACCGATATTGCGTGAGCGCGCAAAATGACGTAGCAACGCGCGATGCACCCCAGCAGGATGTTTTGGCTAGAAGGGATACAGGCAGCTACCTCCATTGGGCATGCGCACTTCAATGCCGCATAGTTTTTTTGACGCTGAAAACAGTTGATTTATATTTTATTATTTGTTGTAAGGTTAGGTTTAGTGTAGGCGTCAGTTGTAATTGATTGTAAATATATGGCGAGATGTTGCTCCACTTCTGGACGTAGCTGTGTCCCTTTTAGCCACAACTTCTGAGTTGATGGTGGGGGAACGTGCACGCGCCGAAACGGGAATGGCTGCCCTAGCTCGACGGATTGCCATTCTTGATTTTGTTGAGCAAAGCTGGAACTCTTGGATCGAGAAATCGGCCCTATTCACACCGGAGGGTGAGTGAAACGACCACCGCTCTTGACAATTTCGTCTGTAATCACAAAACATCCCTTGTGCGCACAGGAAATGGATTTGTTTCATAAGAAGCCGACCCCGAACGCCGGGAACCAATCTTAGAACCAACCGGGTCCTAGAGCCTTGTGAGTTTCAGACCCCGGCTCGCTGTACAGTCGGGAAATCTCCCAGGTCCTAGTGCTCCGTCTGCAGATAAAAGACCCCTACCTAAAAGGTTCAGAGTAGCAAACGAATTTGTAATGTGCCAGAAGAGAGACATTCTTGTGTTTCAATCAACTCCCTTGTTTAGTAACATTAGTCAGGACACTGACCATTGAGTAGGCCATTTTAAGGGCTGTCTCATTCACTAAATTCCTTCAGTGCACTTAAACGTACGTTCCCTAAAATTTCCCACAATGCACCACAAAAACAAGGGGAAATTGGGTCTCCCTTTGTTCCCTTACCGAATAAGGTGACAAGTTTGGAGACGTTTAATCCAAGATGTAAGCAATATACTGATTAAAAATCTCGGGAGCTAGTTGGGACACAGGCATTAATTATCTCTATAATGTAGGGTGACCATATTTCAGGTTTCAAAAAAGAGAACAGTCAGTGGGGGCAGGAGGCAGACGGACACCCAGCGGGTGGAAAGATCGGAATGGTTGTAAATACTTGACAAATGCTTTAACAACCATGAAACTGTTACTGAACTTTAATACATAAAGTAATACATCCTTTCCATTCAACTTTTGGCCTTCAGCAATAGAATAATAACAAACAAATACAAAAGTTTAGCATTTAAATAACATCTTTTAAAAAAAACACTGTCTTTTCAAGGCCATAGGTTTAATTAAAAATCACTTGCGATTAAAAAAAATGGGCATCGTTAGGGCTATTCAGGTGCCATGTGCCACCCACTGAAAAGCAAGCTGCTCCTCTCCCTATTGGTTGTTGCCGTGGTTCTGAGGGAATGAGATGCACTTTGTTTACGTACGTGCGTGCGTACGTACATACATTACCGACCAATGGTGGCGTGCAAGGAGGTGTTGCTTCGCGGAAAATATAAAACGCATACAATGTACAACGACTTTAGAACGTTAAACCCGAATCCCGGATATTTTAGGAAATTTAGAAATCCCGAACGGACGCAGTTTTTTTGTCGCAAAAAGAGGACATGTCCGGGAAAAAGAGGACGTATGGTCACCCTATTATTATAATGTCTATCAGTATGAGGTCGTGGTGAGTTCAATGCTCGTGTGCGATTAGCTTATGTATGTAACACTTTCATACAGGAAGTGAAGGTGGAGTTTAATTTGGCCAGCAAACTACCAAGAAATAAATAAACTAACGTTACAGTCAGTTTAAAGACACCGGTTGTGTGTAAAATCGTATAATCGCTTTCCTGTAGCTCAGTGGTAAGAGCAAGGTTGTGTGTTCTATTCCAGGGGATTGCAAATACCTATGTATAATGTACAGGATAAAGGAATGTTAGTCTCTTTGGATTAAAGCGTCTGCCTAAATGTAAATGTATATATTTTAACAATAGCAGTGTCAGGAAATGCTAGATTGAAGTTCCCCTTTGCATTAGACTACAATTAGCTTGCCCTTGCTGAACAACTATTCTAGTGGCATCTTCCTTCACTTAAGTTGCTGAGGGAGACATCGTGACTCACTCATTCACTCAAATGAATAACGCTTCTAGGTAGATCTGAGTAAATAGGCCAGTTATGAACAATTCAAATCCCAAACATAAATAATTGCAGTAGGTTGAAGTTTAGCACATTTTCCATTTTGACCGAATAAAGTCTTAAGAAAGCCGGTCAACATAGATGTGATTGTGACCTAGTTTCACTTCCTGTTTGTTTCACTGCTTATTTTAGGGACCTTTCTTGAAGAGTGCGACAAAAATGTGAAGAAAACGATGGAGACGACGTCTCTTAAAAAAGAGGGTACTGCAGCACGAAAAGGATATAAACTCGAAAGACAGATGCAACTTGTGTCGTCTCATTAAGAAACATTTTATTCCTCTTACAGACATGTCTATATATGGTCATTGCCCAGCACATGATGACTTCTTCCTGGTGGTGTGTATCCATTGTAGTCGGTTGGTGAAACCACAAGCTTTTGAGAGACATTGTGAGAGTCGACATGGTCCCTTCAGCAAGCTCTACGACCTTTCATCCAACTGCTCTCCAGACCGGCCCCAGCCGGGTGAACCCCCTTCCCAGCATGGCAGCCTCTGTGAGGGTCAGGACAGGAGGCACCAGGATGCCAGACACCCTATAGTCCCACCACCATGCTCTCCCCACCTGAGACGCTCCAAACCACAGCGTGAAGTACACAGGTGCAAAGCAAAACCAGCTCTAGGAAAATCTCAGGCACATGAAATAATTTCTAAACTCTCATTTTGTCTGTCATCCCTCTTTTAGTATTCAGCAGGTGGATAACATTTTCCATGGAAAACCTGCATCACCTTCGTATTTTTCCACCCCTGGTCCCGGAGACCCACACCATTGGGGAACCACTCCACCAAAAGCATCCCCACCAGCTGAGAAACCTCTCCAAAAGAGTTTGGACTTTCACAGTCCCCATCATGGAGCTAGAACATACAGCAGAACATACAAACATGTCCTTAGTAAGTGTCTCACATAAAGTCATTTTGAGGTGACATGACTGCTCTCTGCATCTGTGAGTTTGTTAGGATCTTGCAATCCTAACAAACAGTTAAATATGATTTTATGCTATTTTTGTCATTATTTAAACAGTATTCAAATAGGCTTTGTTTGTTTTGTTTGTTTTAGAGAAAGATTGTGATTTGGACAAGCACTGTGGGGTGATGGATCCTGAGAGAAAGAAACTGTGCACAAGACTTCTTACGTGTAATGTAAGCATAATTGCATTTTATAGAAATTTATACAAAATCAACATATACATTTGAAAACGTGTGTATGACCACAAAAGATATTTTGGGAAATGTGTGGGAGGTCAATGAGGGGCCAGTGTTAAGGGGTTTAGCAATGTTCTTCTAAATATCTTTTGTGTTCTGCTGAAGAAAAGGAGTCATATAGGTTTGGAATGACAAAGGAAAGATTTGTCTGCGTTTGTTCCTCTGTCACAGATACACTCTGTACACCAGTGCAGAAAGGTGGTTTGAAGGAGCAAAGCCTTTGACCAACTTGTGACTGAACTTAAGATGAACTCAAAGCCTCGAGAGCCCCCCCCCTCTGCCCAAAGAGGTAACTGAAGAAGGCTTTGCTCAGGTTGGACCTCAGTGGACTCCCCTTCACTCCAAATGCCAAATTACTAACACTTCTGTTCTCAGGTAGGTCTGACAGTAGAAAACAGTTTAGGATTAACATGCTGATTTACATATGGCACATGAATTAACGTTATTTATAAGGTTTCACAGGGCATTAAAATGTGTGTTTACAGGTCTATGACTCCATCAGACAGTGCTGTAGAAATGGAGCAGAAGGTCATGCGCTATGAGGAGTTGCAGGTGGAGTCTCTCTCAGCAGGTTTCTCCAGTGAGGAGAATGATAATGAGAACCGCGAAGAATTTGTTCATCTGCCTGTGAGCACTTGCCACCCGAAACCCCTAGGGGTACGTTTATTTATTTTTTTGTCATAATATGAGAAATGTATACGTCTTGCAGACACTTAATCAAAGCGTCCTATTGTGCACTATACATTTTTTCAGTATGTTCCTTTGGGATTCAAGCAAGGAATTGAACCCGTGACCTTAGAGCCATGCAATGCTCTACCAAATGAGCTGAAGGAACTTGTTGTAAAATGTGTTTTTGTTTAATAATTTAGCCTATCACATTCTGAAACATGAAACACATCTGTGTCCCTTTTCTCACACTCCACACAGTTTTGTACCTTCGGAGCATGTGTACTTGGGCGTAGCATGTTAGCATTCGACAGAAGGCTGCTTCACCTGCGCTCAGCTTTCACTGCCATGATTAAGCAGCACCTCAGCGCTTATCTGTCGAAGTAAGATGCTTCACATTATTTTGTGTGCTTTCAACTTTAGCAAGTTGTGTAAATATTTGAGGTCCACTCAAATGAAATTTCAGTTTTTATTTACTCATCCTAATGTCCTTTCAAAGCTATAAGAAAATAAATCGTAAGGATTTTCAAAGATATGAGTAAATTATTTTTGAAAAAAACCACTGCAGAGGTAAAGTGTCACATTGTAAAATACAAATTGTTTTAACCTTTGTGTGGGGTTCAGGTCTGTGAGTCAGTGTTTACAAAAAAAACATGTGATTAATTATTTTTTCAACCCCACATTTTTATTTATAAAAGATAAACATGTTTTATTTTACCCATATGATAGATTTTCTTTATTAGTACATTTTTAACAAGGATTAAATGAGTAACAAAAAAAATAAACACCATATAAGGGTTACATTTTTTTGTTTAGAATTTCCTCGTTTGTCTTTGTGAATCGTCCAGATTAAGTTAGTTCTAATAAAAACACTTTAATCTTCAGGAAAATGCCTCAGGTCTCAGAACTATGTTCTTATCAACCCATTGTCACCACAAACACCTACAATTTGAATAATGCCACAAACGTCCCACGTCCCAGCCATAAGAACCCTTCTCTAAGGACTTGTGCCTCGGTAAATTCAGAACTCCAGCCTACAAATTTAACAACCCCCTACAAACTACCAACAAAATCCCAGTCAGTCTCAGGTCCTGGTCGGTCTGGCATCACTGTGGGCCATACCAGCAAACAATCTTTGCAGGCCACATTCAGGAAGCTTCAGGATAGTCCCACATCGAGTAAGAGGCAGAAATCTCCACTTGGGGATGAGAAATTGCCTAGACAGGGCAAAATCTTGTACAGAACTGCAACGTCATCTCCAAATGGACCGCTGAATGGCACGCCTGGCAGTAAACCACGTCCATCGGTATATACCCCTGAAATTAAGGGGCTGATCAAGCAAAAGCCCTCCCATATGCCCACCCACATGACCTCTCCTCCTCCCTCAGAATCTGTTGAAGGAGAAGCATCAGGACTGAATCACAGGACGCTGGGGTATGAGCATAAAGGCAGGAAACGTAAGACCAGCAGCGGCTCTCTTCCCAAAATCACTTCATGTGCCTCAAAATCTAGCATTCTCTTCTCTCTTTCCCAAACTCACTCCAGTCTGGCATCCTGGGGTGGAGATGGCAGACCAGATTCAAACTCTCACACTGTGCCAAAAAGACTTGGCGCACAGAAGGTATGTGTTTCACGCTCCACATTTTATTTTATTTTAGAGGCCAAAGCCTTGTTTGTGAAATTAAATCATTTTAGAATTATTACTAGAATTGTCGCAAGTTCCCCTTTCACAAAATTTCCGGTAGATTTGGGTAGAAGTTGGAGAAATGAAATTCTTAAAAAGTTCAGAAATAACTTGAAAGCTTGAGTCTTAAACATTTAAAAAATCCTTGTAGCAAGGATGAAAATACAGAGTTCAGAAAAATGGCAAGCATAGGAAGTCACAGATTGATAGTCTGTTAAAATGAATCATTAAGGTTTAATTCAGTCTTAAATTCAGAGGCTCTGCTCGGTTTAGATCTTTTTTCTTACCATCTGCTCTTTTCTCCTGACAGCCAAAGCTTCTTCACTGAGGGAGTCTGCCTTAAACTGCTCCAGAAGCACAGGCTTAAAGCCATGTATTTGGCACAGACATTATGCGCATGATTGACTATAAAGGACTGTATATATGCTTTTGTATCCCGAATTTATATGTGAGTGAATGAAAAGGTGGGTAACCTGCAACTCAATGCCTCATGATCTTCTTTATGCTGCTTAACTCCCACATGTTTGTTTTCTCGTTGTAACTGAATGGAGCTTATTTATCCTACCACTAGATGGCACTAGACATTCTAATTGTACATAAGCAACACAAGGAAAATCAATACGTCATTGAAAACCTGTATATAATTCTTCTGTAGAACACAAAATATATTTTTTAGAAATGGTTTTGTGTGTAAATAATATTCTTCATAATATCATCTTTTGCGTTCTGCAGAAGAATGTCATTCATACAAGGTTTGGGAAGACATGGGTGAATGGTTTTTATGTTGAGGTAAACTTTACCTTTGAAGGAACATATAAGCCAAACATTTAACCTCAGGTCCCAAAACTGCATGCTGTTTTTTCTTTTATTGGAATGTAAGAAATGTTTAGCTTTAATTTTTCCATGTAACAACAGTTTGTAGTGACCATTACTTGACGTGGTCAGTACGTTCATTTGTTTTACAGACATATAACGTATGACATTGGACAGAAAGCGTTCAACAAAAAAATTGTATAATACACTTTTTATTAAGGTTTTTTATATTATTCATAAATAATACTTTTCTACAAGAACCTACCATTGAGAGGAAGGGGTTTTCATTCAGTCCCAGGAATATGTGCCACCCAAAACTCATTCAGTCTTCTGACATTCAAGATTTTACAGTAAGTTCTAATATCGAACCTAACAAACAATGTTTCCCGACTGCTTTCAGAGACCACAAGTAGAGAAGTCTAAAGCTTTTACGGTTCAAACAGTTAATGTAATGCGTATATCAAGAACTGGCATCGATATTTCTGCATAACTGTGCCTCTGATATTTTGTTCCGTTTCAGAAAACTACAAAAGAAAACAACAGATTTTTCTGGGTTTAAATACTCAAATCTAGATTGTAATCACTGTTAGAAAAAAAAACAAGAAGTTTTTATAGTAAATTGTTTTCAATTCTGACAATGATCTTCTAAAAGTCCATATGCAAAAGATGAAGTGTGCAGTTTCCGCCATTTGCCATTAGACAGTCAATCGGATAGTCCCGCCCCATACTCACGCTATTGGTTGAACCAATGTTACCGTGTTGGTCTGGTCAAAATGCTCAAGAAACGGAGCATGTTTTATAACCACAACACCAACATTTTTTAAGGGGAAATCAACTCACGGATGACTAGGAGAAACTATTTTAGGATCAAACAAATTACACACGTCACCTTCAACATGATGAACGGATACACCAGATCTAATATTCTCCATTTGTTAAGTATTTTGAATGTTCAACGTTGTATCCTTGCTTGATGACTTTTAATCTACAGACTTCTCAACATATGTCCCTAAATACCAACATATAGACAAATAGTGATCAGATTTCAAAATACAACATGACAGAAAAAGACCTTTACAGTCGGTGTCATTAAAATATGTTTACCAATATAGCCACAACTGGAATCTAGACAACTGTATAGGAACAACAACACACAGAACCACGAGGAATTCAGCCTCTTTGGAACCTCGAGGAAAAAAGCTACCCAGAAGGACACGACTTCAAAAACACTGTAAAAACAAATACTGTTTCCACATACAAAGCACAGATGTACTGTCAAATGCTGAGTAATGAGCGTTGGTCTTGCACGAGAACTCATAGCAAAATAGCCAAGCACGCACAGTTTAGAAGAACACACAAAGGGGGTGAAAGCTGCTGCTCTTCCATCTCTTGCTAGAAAGATCTTAGCGAGTCGACTGCACAGATCTCTGGCCCTCCTCCCACAGGGCTCGTGATGGGAAGTTCTTTCCCTCCTCTCTACACTAATTTTGGATCGCAGCTGGAGAGACTTGTAAGGGACCATAACTGCCCATAACTGCAGTCTGCCATAGCTGTTATTATCTGTCATTCCCACTCCCTGAGTTAATACTGTTTGTGAGTTCATCCTCCTATCAAACATTTAATTGCTTCACCAAATCTCTCTCGTGTTCAGAAAACAAGATGTAACTAATAAGGGAAAGAGGTCGGAGGAGAAACACCGTCTCAACCAAATCAGAGCCTTTAGACATAATGGGATATGGTTAACAATTCATTTTAGGAGTCCAGAATGTATGTATGGCACAGGGTATCTACAGTAAATCCATGTATGGTTCTCGGATTTCCTGTGACATCACTGTTTGACTACTAATGTTCTAAAATATAGAATTATTGGATTACGACCTAGAACACCAGGTCTGGTTGAGATATATGTTAACCATCCGCTGTGTGTGTGTTTTAAGACAACGCATCTGTTGTCGTTGGGATGGATCTAGCGGGTGTCACACCCTAAACACAGCCAGAAAACTTTACACATTGTTAAGTCATGATTCATAACATTCTCTTATTATATCGGTTATGTAAATAAAGCGTCTTTGTAAGCCCTCTACATGCCTGTTGAAATAATTTAGAAGGAGAGAAAACTGGGGCGTAAACTTGTTAAAGTTTGTCAAAGTGATAGTTCACCCAAAACTGAAAATTCTGTCATCATTTACTCACCCTCTTGTCATTTCAAACCTGTAAGATTTTCTACAAAAGAAGCTATATTGAAGAACTGACCAACTGTGGTATCCATTGACTTGCATATAGTTTTGTGTGAATACATAGAAGTGAATGGGTACCGCCACTGTTTGGTTATCAACATCCGTCAAAATATTTGATTTTGTGTTCTGCAGAAGAAATATGAAATATGTCTAGAAATTCCGTCTGGAATAATTAAATTCCGTCTGGATTTGGCTTGTCATCAGGTGAAAATAACATTGGCTCTTCATGGATTCCAGAAAAATTACTTTCCTTTTGACAGTGGATGATTCAGCAATGACTCTCATAAGTGGAAGCTGCAGCACAACTGAAACGAGGTCTGAAACGGTTTTTGCTTTTGAATCCAGCCTCAAATCATCTTAGCTTTGGAGAAGAAAACACAGGCAGATGGAAACCTCATTCTATTAAAAGATTTCATTAGCATTTTGATAATATGTCACTGGTTGGTTGTCATGACAGATTAAGGGGCTGAGAGTGAGCAGATCTGACATGTTTAAAGAGATAGTTCACCCAATTAATGTATTACTAGCCCTCAGATTGTTCCAAACCTGAATAACTTCCTTTGTTTTGCTGAACACAATGGAAGATATTTGGAAGAATGTCACTTAGTAACCAAACAAATCTAATCCCCTATTTACTGCCATATTTATTTTCCCTACTCTGGTAGTAAATCAGGGATGAAATCTCTTTGGTTTCTGGCATTCTTCCAAATATCTTCCTTTTTGTGTTCAACAAAGAGATTTTGTTGACATTTTAGGGTGAACTATCCCTGTCATGTGAGGGGCAGCCATTGCAATAAAAATGGTTCTGAACTTGTAGTTATCAGTTCTTTTAAAATGGAAACTGCTATCCAACATTTAAATAATAATAATGAATGTTTATGTCTAAAATACTCGGCTATATACGAGGCTAGATTCAAAAGGGCCAAACCAGTTTCACCAGAAAACAAATATTGATTCTTCAATCATAGTGAAGTAGTGGCAAATAGACATCTGTTAAAAGGCTAATTTTACAAATAATTTGAAAGTCATTTATAAGAATTATTTTTCTCTAAAATTCACAAAATAATGAATGAATTATGGGTATGTGTCTTACATAGCTGAAGGGAAAAATGTATGCAAGCAGGTTTAAAATGACGAGAAAGCTTATTCAATGTTCGACTCCTTCAAAACGGCCTTATAATCCGCCATAATAGCAGAAAAACGTTCTATTTGTTTTTCCATCGAAAGTCCTGTGAGTCTCAATTGCGGTAGTGCTTTACTCTCCTCCTGCAATGACCAACTGGATATGGCTTACATAAAGTGATAAGGCTGGTCAGTTAGCATTACAAGTGGTAAATATGATCTATTAGCTACAAGGGCATTCATTCTATTCTTAACATTAGCAGTCTGCAAAGCTCATGCTTATGATGTTAATGATTATATTGAATCTATTATCAATTGGAAACCTAGCAGTTCATCATTCTGATGGTTGAGAAATTTCTGACCTCATATGTTTCAGACTACAGCAAGTTGGGCCTTAACTTCCAGGAACATCTAAACGTTCCAAGTTTAGAGCCCACTAATATGGCAAGACCTTTTCACAGTATACTTAAGTGCTACAGATCAAAATGCTGGAAAGGTTTTGCAGAAGCAGCCAAAGACTGAGGATGGCAGAACTGTATCTGTCTCTTTGTCCATCCGAGATTCAAATCCATCTCAGTTGGCTATGTCTAACGTAAACAGCCTTTCCTTAGACTACAATGGGAGTGTCAGAAAAGACTGAACTGATTGAGTCTGCAACAGATTTCTTTCGTTTTCCTTTTCCCTGCATGGCTTCCTCATCTACTTCCTCCTCGCCGTTTGGATTCACCTTTCCATTCTGTCCCTGCAGGTCCTTGGGGTCGATGAAGGCCACGTGCCTGTTGAGCTCTGCTTTGGTTGCCATGTCCTCGTGCGTCGGAGTGGCGCTCAGCATGGAGGAGTGGATGCTGTCCTCGTGAAGGTTCTTCGATTTACCTTGATCTGGACAGCAGAAACAGCGGCAGGGTGTCAGGTAGAGATAGATAAGGACAAGGACCACGCTAGCCAAGCAGCCGACCAGCGTGGTGTAAGCTGTGTTGAGGGAGTCATTGTTGCCATTGATGGTGAAGTTGTGAACCTTCACCACCACGTAGAGTGTTTCATTGAGGTATTCGCTCACGGCGAAACACGTGTACACACCCGATTCCTCAGGTTTTATTGATGTGATCTTAAGGCTTCCATCTTTGTCAACGTTGTAACTCTGGTTATTGCCAGGGGTGAGTATTATATTTCCGGGTAGCATCCAGGTCTTGGACATGTCCCGATGTCGAGTATCACATCTGAGGATGATTGTCTGATCCAAATAAAACTCTTCATCTGTTTCTTTAAAAGTGCTGCAGTTCATATGAGTATTCAGATCATACACACGAAGCACTCGCTTTTCAGGGCTAGGATGCACACAGGTATGGTCGTCCTTAAAGTCCACAGCCGAATTGAGCCGTCGGATATACCAGTGAGCCATTAAACTGTACAGCTCACAGTCACAAATGAGAGTGTTGTTGTGGAAGTACATGCCATCTTTCACCCAGGCCGATAAGGCCTGCAGATCCGCGATGGGGAGAACTTTGATCCGATTGGAAGACAAGTCCAGAAGGCGCATCCTCTCCGGTCGGCTCTTGTCCTTGATCAGCTCCGAAGGAAATCGAGACACCAGATTCTGACTCAGGTAGAGCTTCTGTAGGCTATTAAGACCGCTGAAGGCAGTGCGGTCGATCTGCGAGATGTGGTTGTTGTAGAGCAGCAAGACCTCCAGATGGATCAAAGGCTCGAAGATGAACTCGTCCAGCTGTCGTAAAAGGTTGGACGAGAGATCCAGGTAGCGCAGTTGCTTCACGAAAACGAAAGCCTCGGAGGAGAGAAAATTCAACCTGTTGTGGCTAAGTAAAAGGTTGTGGAGGTTAGGCAGTTTGTGCTTGGTCCATTGTGCGCGCAGTCCGCTTATATTATTGAAGCTGAGATCGAGCACAGACGTGTAGTTGGGCAGGTCGTTCGGGACTCCGGTCAAGTTCACCTTGGAGCAGCTTACAATGTTACTGGCGCATATGCACATTTTATGACAATTCAGTGATCCCCTTGTCCAGGGGATCAGTGCAAGAACAAAGGACAAGGAAACTGCCCACCTGACGCACCATTTATTAGAAGGGGGCATTTCTGACACGCAGGTAAAATGTGATGTCACAAAAATCCACTTTTGTTTAAATCCTTTTCACAGTGTTTGGAAGAACAAGTTGTGGAAACGATCCCGTTGCACATTTAAAGCTGCAATGTAAAGAAAAACAAGGGGTTTTATATACTTTCCACAAACAGAGTTATGATAACATGAATGAAAGCGAATGCTGTAATGTCAAGACAAGCGCGCGCTGAATCTAATGCATGCGCAAAGGTTTACAAACAAGCTCAAACCTGTTCATTCACATTGGCGCACAGCGCAAAATCTAAACGTAAAACTGGTATGTATTTTGCCCATTTAAATAAAATGTAATTGAATGAAATTGCAATAATATGATAATTTCATAAACCGTCCCGGGGAAAAGTATTTTTAAGTGGTGAGATCCGTCTTATGGCCTCTACGGACTCGTGTTATTCCCGCTGTAGCATTGCACCATTACCGCATGCATGCATGTAGTCCCCAATGGTTTCATTGGGATAAAAAACACAATTCACAAAAACGGCCAAATACATCACCATATAATCGCGTCCCCAGAAACATCCCATTTTAAGACCTCAAAAATACAATCCAGCGCTCACATACATGTTGTCCACTGCACAACACATCCTGATGTCATGTTTCTTCCCATTTAAAGAACACGAAAAACGGAAACGACGAAGAAGAGGTGTAGTCTCCGAAGGTGAAAATAAAACGCTTCCAGCCCGAGAGCGAAGCGAAAATGACGACAGACGCGACGATAGAACATAAAATGCGCAAGTGTAAAGATTACGTAAAGAAACAGACTCGTTCAGGGATGAGTACTAACCTTGAGATGTATCACCGCGGAGCAATAACAATCCCTTTGGAAAGTCCATGTCCTAAGACGATGCGGTGCTAGTTGGGTGTAAATAAAGCAGCCGCAACGCGCGCACCTCATTTCAGCAGCATCTCTCCATATGCATCAGCCGCCAGGAGCGCATGAACAGACCTGCTCAGAGAAACACTCAAGTGTGAGTCTGCATAGACAAAGCACATAATATCTCACATACGCACCTTTGAAATCATAACTGATGTTTGTTAGCCTTGCTGGTGTCAGAGACCAGTGACTAGTGAGTATCTAGCACTCGGAATCTATTTCTCGCCATTTGTTCTCCTTTAAGTGAACTTGTTAACGTATATCTTCATATAACTTTATACAAAGCCATGCTGTGGATTTCAAGGCTAAAGACAATTAAAAGTGGCAAAAAACTAGACGAAGACTGGTAACAAATACTATTAATCTCTTGAGCAAGTGAGTAAACTTAATTTCCCAAAGAGGTGTACGGACTGGCGACATTGACACTCCTGCAGGTTTGTTACTGCTCTCTTGCATACGTGACTGCATTAGCTTATTGAGTATTTTAAAAATGTCGGCCTGCTCTTTAAAACAACGTCATATGAATCAAAATTATGAATAAAAAGAAATGTAAATTAATGCAGCCTGTAGGCCATACATAAATAATGATTCAGCAAAACTCCAGCATAGACCAGCAAGACTAATTTAGCATACATCTTCATTATTTCCGATATCTGATATGGGTGTTTCAGCTCTGCATCCGATACTGTGATGTGATCCAATCCACTCATCCTCTTTTTATGCCGGTATCAATAGTATGACTTTATTTGATTTATTATAGGATCTGTTGGGTTAGCGTAATTCGTGTTTTAGACAGTAAAGAATAGCAGCTTACCTCTGCGGTCCAGCATCCAAAGTTTACCTCTATTTCTCTCTCTCTCTTTCTCTTTGGCTCTGTCTGTATCAGTTTCTCTCTCCAGTGGATGTGAAGCCTTTGAACTGTTCCATAAATCACAAGCCAGAGAACAGAGGTGATCATCGTGGGTGGGCAAGTGATCCTGCACACTAAAGGAAAAATCTATATGATGCTCAATAAATCAATCTCTCATTACTTAAAATAACAGGTGAATCAGAATAAACTGCTTTTATTGATTATAGCTTCAGTGAGGAATTGAAATGGAGAATTCATCACATTCTTCTTGCCAAGTGTAATTTGTCATCCTTAAATAAATACATTCCAACCCGGAGAGAATTTCTTTATTGTCCTCGTGTCTGTCCTATACGTTAAACAGGCGAAATTTGTACTCAAGATCAGAACAAACATGAAGAGTAATTCATGTCAGTAGAATTATTTGAGGACATGTTATAGTTATGCCTGGGAAATATTCTGCAAGATCCAATCACAGTCCTCCTCACAGACAGAGACTGAGCCTTCACTGGTCCAGATGAACTGAAGAATTTCATGCAGTCGCTGTCATACGTAATTAACCAATACAGTAAAATACTGGCAGACTCCAGCAGTCCAGTGCATTTGTGCACAGAATTATTAATGTTCTATTGGACTCCTGCTCCTGCTGTGGAGGGAACAGTGTTGCCTGGCAACTGTTGTGGTTTTACATGAGTCGTGGTGGCTGGGTTGCGTGCCCTCTGATTGTTGTTGGGATGTTCGCTTAGCTGGGGTTTACAAGGAAGACAACGACACATACAATAAGACAACAATAAGAACTTGATCTGAAACATTTAACATTGCAACTCAGCGTAAAAGATGCTCGATTATAAACTAGCCTTGAAATACAGAACTGTGAGATTGTCTTTTTTTCCATTCTTGCACTCCAACAATTACTCATTCCTCTAACAATAGCTTGTGATGCTGAACCGACAACTGAATCCCTGTGATCTCTCCACGTTGGTAAACAGAGCTTTAGTCAATATCTGTTCCCCACCTGGCAGGCACACACAGATAGTAAACACATTCTTTGGCCTCTGACAGGTGCATTCGATGTCCGTTGCTGTATAATAACAAATAATAAAGACCCTGCGTGTAAGAGAAAATATGTGACTTATGATGTGATATGTGATGTTAATTTAGCTGTTAAAGAGCTTGAAATTCTAACAGCAGTCAAAACAGTGGGAATAATACATAACTCCTATGTAAAAAAGACTAATGGTTGTTATTTATAACACAATTAAACTGACAAGGGTAACAATAGTGTAGCAGGTGCTTTATTCATGGAGGCAGTTCCCCTTCTGCAGTATTCACAAAAGAAGGGAGAGCTCAGTCAATAAACTGCTAAATGATCCAGAATTATCTGTTATAAAAATGTGGGGATTTTTTATTTCTTTATTGGATTAAGCTTGTGGCTTTGCAGGGTCTTTTGAGACGTCTTCATTAATGGCACGCCTTTTGCAAGATCTCTCAAAGCTGTGGATTCTGTTCACAGTGCATTTAGGAACTCAAGGAGCAGCTAACGCCTAATGGCAAATGCTTAATGGATTATCTGTGCTCCAATCTCCCGGCAGTTTTCACTTCTCAACGATTGCTGCTTGGTTTGAGGGCTACCAGGATGGAGGTGAACACTTGAGGCATTTTTGCCATGTGTTTTTGCACAATGAATGAATAAGCACTCTGTCGAACAAACGCTGAGCGGTAAATGTCGACACATGTTTTTGTTTTTGATTTATTTGTTCTTGTTTTCCACATGATTAGCTCTATGAGGGACCATTAGTTAGGACAGGCAGGAAGTCAGCAGCCGTCTGGCAGAGTCGTCTCCACCCTCAGCTAATAACTGCGATTTGTTCAAACAGCTGGAGAGAGCTGTGCACCTGCTCTTTGGACCTAGCTGTTATAACTGGTCATCTGCTCGAGTAGGCTGCTTCAAAGACATGATGCCAGAAAATTTTGACAAATAGATGAGCACTGCAAGATTCAGTTCCTCTCCCACTCATCTCTGGTTCAGTTAGGGGTTGGTCTGGAAGCATATGTGAAAATAAACATTCAACTCAGACTACCACTCTCTATAGGTCAGCATGAGGAGGATATTTCTGAGCTGAGGCTGTTGCTTTTAGTTTTGTAATTTACAGGGCAGAATGCGCAGCACTTCTCGGAAGTAGCGAAATGCTCTTTATCGTACACTGTCAGAAAAAAAGATACAAAAGCTTTCTCTGGTAATATTTAAAAAATTGGGATTTGTGTTCCTAAAGATTGCATATTAAAATACCTCAAAGGTACATTTTTGGAACAAATTGAATACGGTACATATTACTACCTTTTTAAAGGGGACTGCCGTGATAGCTTATGTACATTTTGTACTAAGCAAATGAATTCTGACTGACCATCAGAGGTGAAAGGTGCTTAAGGATTTATTTACATTTTTAAGTCGCTGGATTTTTTGTGTATGAGAGAGAGAGAGATGGTAGAGAGAGCTGCTTTAAAATGTTTGTGACTGCATCTGAAAACCCAGATTTAGTATTTTTTTGTTATTTACTGTTTTCTGCATAAAATCATCCTACATAATATAGAGGAAATACATTCTTGATATCTTTCTTATCTTTTTTCTATGAGATTGTATGATGTCAAAGAATGAAGTCCTTTCAAAATTAAAAATTGAAATCAAATTTTGATGGTCCTTTTGTCGTAATTAGATTTGGGGATTTTAGTCAATTTTTTACAGAATGGGTCACATTTTGGAAAATAAATAACACACGGTATATTTGTCGCAAAAGGCAATAAAACTTTGTATGGGCCAAAAAATGTTAGGATATTAATTAAATATCGTGTTCCTTGAAGAGATATTGGAAAATTCCTTCTGTAAACATATGAAAACTTTATTTTTGTGAGTGGATTGCAAAATCACGAACACAAACGGTCGGAAACACGGCTACAAACTTCACTCGCTGCTGCCTGCTCTTTGGGATTCACCCACTCAAGTTTGGTATACAGCTTAAAATTTCTGCTTAAGGTTCACAATATTATCACAGCGGTAAACCAATATATGGTCGGTTTCACAGACACTTTTTAGCTTAAGCCAGGACTAAGCCTAGTTGAAGTAAGACTTTTATGTGGCTTTTATAAAGCATATCTTAGCAAAATACATTGCTGTTGTGCATCTTGAGACAAGAAATTGCAATGGTTTATTTTAAGATGTTTCTGGGTGTTTTCAAAATTGACCCTTATGACTTGTTTTGTGGTCCAGATTCAAATGTGCTTTAAATTTGTTTGTTTATTGTGCATTGCATGTGCACATGGTTAAAGAGCCTGACCTGCATACCAACTGGAAATGTATGAACCCTCTGTGAGTTCAGCAGGTGCTTAATTTGACAGATACAAACAAATGTGAAAAACAATGATACTTTGTCCTGATGGTTTCAATCATGTGTTCAGTGTTTTGTTTCTAGCCGCCGTTTCTCTTTGCTCTTTATTTATTTAACACCAGGCTTGAATAATGGAGCAGATGTGGGCAGATTTATAGATGGAAACTTGAGACAGCAGGGAGTGTCTTAGAGAGCAGAATATCCCATCCATTCACTCAGCATTAGGGGGTTTATGGTTACTGAAGAATCAACAGACTACAATGCTAACGTCAGCGAGGTGTTAGTAGTTGCAGGTTGTCTGTCATTTGATACTGTGTATGTCTGCATGGTGCACACCTTCATGGTAATCTTAAAGGGATAGTTCAGCTCTTAATGACAAAAGATGTCATCATTTATATTTGTTTGAGCAGTGGCGGCTTGGTTTTTTGTATCGTTTTTTGGTATTTCATATTTTACTTAGGGTATTTGTTATGTTTTTCAACAGGTTATTGATATAAAAAATCTAGCGTGGCAATATAGGTCTAGACACAAATATAAGCTAATAAGGGATGATACGCTTCTTAGTTCAGGATCCATAATTCTCATTACATCACAAGAACTCTGTGGTGCAGTTGGGACAGGGGACAGGAAATGAAAGGAAATATAGATAAAACTGCTCAATTTTAGTCAAAGCTGGTTTAAAGGGTGCTCACCGGCAGTGGCTCCTCTCATCTGTTCCGGGCCTCCGGTTAGAGAGAGATTGACACTGAATTCAAGGGTTCTCTTGCTCTGCTTTTTGTCTACATATTGCATATCGCAAATCTTTGATAGGCCTATCTTTCACAACTTTTAATACTAGCTTTCTTTGAATGACTCGCTATTAAATGAAACAAAGCACTTCCATCGCCCTACTGTTTAAAATCATACAAATTGTAAAAGATCCTCATTCCCTTTACAGTCATTTTAAACCTCCTTGTTATTCTACATTTAAAATAATGTAGTCTGTTTTTTACCACAACATTTACTTCATACAATATTATCTTCCCCTTAAATTATCAATTATTGACACAGAGATGGCATTGACGACAAAGTTACACCTATTCTCTATATTCTTGCATATGATTTTACGTAATCTTGTATATGTGTTAAAAAGACATGATGCTTTGTAAAAATAACCTTCCTTTCCACCAACTTATTTTCAACCAGTTCTACAACTTTATATTCAACGCATAAGTGAAGAATTAGGCATAAATATTTAACTGAAATAATTGTCATATGTTACTTGATAAACATACAAACAAACAAACAAACAAACACACTGACTCCTGTCTCATGGCCATTTGAGGTGGAGTTTATGGTTGTATAGTATAGTAAACCACTCATTTTGTTAGGACTACAACACGGCAGAAACTGTATATGATAAACAAAAAAACATATTAATTGAGATGCTTCATCTAGTAGTCTTCTAGATTTAATCTATTTTACCCATCAAATAACCCCTAAATCCATGACTGACTGTCCGTCATTTCAATTTTCATTCTGATCCTTAACAATGGCAGATGGTCTGCTGCCAAAAAGTTACAGAGCAATGAGCAAGCTGATATTCTCCTGCTGTTTGTGACTGCATTGACTCAACCCCCAGCATAATGATTGTGCTTCTTGTTCAGATACGCAATGGCTGTGTCCAGTAATACTCATGAGAAGTGAATGGAATTGGGTTACACTTATGTGTCTGAGAGAGAGAGAGAGCAATAGTATATTTGTTCAAGTGAGCCCTTGTCTCTCTGTGCCTCCCAGCATGCATCACTCTCACGCATGACATTTAAACTGCTGCAAGTGTGTGATGACTGAAGATCACAGTCAACAAGTTATATTGATTACTGCATAATAAAAGCAGTGTACTGACGGATGGCTCAGATTCCTGTGGATTTACAAGATTATCCGACCAATTGCAGGATTAATGAAGCCCATCCAGCAGATGCTGAACATGTCATAAACAAACATGTGGCACTGGTGTGAGAAACCAAACAATGAATTTTCTTTTCTGTGTGTTATATACATCTGCAGCAATGACATGTACAGACCTCCAAAAAATTGAGTTTTTCTGTATGTATATAAATGTAAAATTATATTTTTTGATATTCTGTGAACCACAAACAATATTTCTCCAAAATTTCAAATAAAAATTGTCGATTTGCATAAAATTCAAACTGGAGAAACAGGTCAAAATAATATACGTGGTCAGACCTGTATAGACCTTTTTTCAGGCTCTATATTGATTTTCTACATTTACATTTATTCATTTGGCAGGAGCTTTTATCCAAAGTACCTAAGAGAGTATATTGAATTTTGTCAACACGTTAAAAAGTACTGTTAGTATACAAGGCCATATTACTAGAAGGATTAAAGCTGGAGTAAGCAAGGGAGAGAATGAACAACAAGAATTTTTTAGACACAATACATAAATGCGGAACAGATATATTTTGAGTTGATCTGCGAAAGTTGTGACGGATGCTGCAGTTCAGGTGGAGGCTGGCAGTTCATTCCAATGAGTAAAGGTTTTTGCAAGTAATTTGTTGCCTCGCTGTGATGGAACAACCAGGCGTCGCTTATTTTCAGACCGAAGATGAAGGGAGGGGATGGAGACCTAAAGCACCGAGTTAAGGTAAAGGGGCGAAGTTGCCCTTACCGTTCTGAAGGTCAGTGTCAGCAATTTACACTTGATGCGGGTGGCAAGTGGCAGCTAGTGAAGTGAAATCAGGAGAGGTTTTATATGGGTTCTTTAGGCTGATTGAAAACTAGACGTGCAGCAGCATTCTGGATCATTTGCAAGGGCTTGACTGCATCGGTTGGAAGACCGGCCAGTAAAGAATTGCAATAGTCTAGTCTTGATATGACCAGAGCCTGGACCGGCAGCTGAGGGGCATGCTCCGACAGGAACAGCCTGATTTTCCTGATAATATAGAGCACATACTTGCAAAACCCAGACTTTGGGTTAAATTAACTCAACAATGGGTTAAAACAACTCAGGGGTTGGAATCGCCCCTTTTGTTGAAAATGACCCAGCTTTTGTGTCAAGCGTTTTTAAATATTTTAAAGACATGGAACAGAAGGAATGTCACACTCGACTTGGGACTCATGGGACTTTGCTTCATAGTTAGATAGACTTCAAATCCTGATCTATTGTACAAGGTGGCTAATTCATATGAATTCGAAGGAAGTGAATTGGCCAAAAAACATACAATTATTAGAAATAAAGCAATGCTAAACCCCACCCTTAACCCCACCCCTATAACCAAATAGCACTAACATTTACAGATAAGATGACAAGAATTCATATTTATTAGTTACCTTGTAAAATGTAAAGTACATAATCTGACAAGATTATGTTGGATATATACACTCTTAGACTAATTTAAATAATATTTTAATTAAATGAATTTAAACATCACCTCCCCAAAATAACATTGCAGCACATTGTTAAGTGACACAGCTATTTCATTTTGGGTTTACGGTTATTCTGCAAAGTTTCCTTCAGGCTCTCACAAAGGAAAGAAATGGATGACTTTATCTTTTAGTAGGGCATAAAAGCTCTTAACTCAAGGGGAGAGTCCGTTCAGAACTAGCTCCACGTGACGGATGGCAGTGTGTCTCTGAAGGCCCCGGCAACTGACATTATGTAAGCAGAACACAGACTGTGCACTGAAGTATTTATTTGCTTGCAATGCCTCCACATAATCATTTAGCAGAACTCAAAAAGAGGATGCGGATTTGCTTAAGATCTGAACTGCCTTGATAAACACTTATTTAAAAAAACATTTCATGGTCTAAAGATTTATATTGAAACGTTTATGTTACATGAAGTGTGAATCATACCAGAGAAAGTTAATGTGTGACGTTGCACTCGGACGAAGTGACAGAATGCAGCACTACAGCTATTGGAACAAACTGTGACTTGTTGTTTATCTTAATGGAAAATGGAAGGAAATATGGCATGATTCCTTCTGTCATCGACCCACTCAGTTATATTAAACGGATTCATTTCATGGTGTTAAGCAAAGCTCTTATTCAGCTGTAGTAATCTTGTGCTCAGTCACACAGCCTTGTGGTGAGATTTAAAGGGCTTTGGGGACATCCTTTCTTCCACACTAATCTTTTTATTATGTCCTGTACAGCTGTCAAACAGAGGCACATTCTGAGAGACACATAAACTCTTCTGCAATTTCCTTATTTATGGATTCATGGATGTGACAGGCAGGTTGTCCTGAGAGGAAACAGCTGGTCTCCTCAAACCTTTTGCTGGTGTGGTGTTTATATTAAGCAAGCAAACATCTGTCTGAAGTGAAAAGTGCCATAGCTGTCTCTCTCTCTTACACACAGTAAAATGTGCAGTGCTTTTTGTGCAATTTTGTTGTGCATTATGTGGATGTTTTACATCACGTAATTGGTTCTATTGGGACTGTCAATGATTTACATTATTACATTTATGATGTTGGCAGATGCTTTTATCTAAAGTGTCGGTGCATTCGAGGAGTACATTTTGTCAGTATGGGAATCAAACTTGTGACATTTGTGTTGCTTAAAGCAGTTGAGTTAGAAACATGCTATTGGCTGTCTGTTATGTTATGTTATGTTGTGTTATGTTGTGTTATGCTATGCTATGTTATGTTATGTTATGTTATGTTATGTTATGTTATGTAAAGTTAAGTTAAGTTAAGTTAAGTTAAGTTAAGATAAGATAAGATAACTTAACTTAACTTAACTTAAGTCATGTTATGTTATGTTATGTTGTTATGTTGTGTTATGTTGTGTTATGTTATGTTATGTTATGTTATGTTGTGTTATGTTGTGTTATGTTATGTTATGTTATGTTATGTTATGTTATGTTAAGTTATGTTGTTATGTTATGTTATGTTAAGTTATGTTGTGTTGTGTTGTGTTGTGTTATGTTGTGTTATGTCATGTTATGTTATGTTATGTTATGTTATGTTATGTTAAGTTAAGTTAAGTTGTTATGTTGTTAAGTTGTTGTGTTGTTGTGTTGTTGTGTTGTTGTGTTGTTGTGTTGTTGTGTTGTTGTGTTGTTATGTTATGTTATGTTATGTTATGTTATGTTAAGTTATGTTGTTATGTTGTTATATTATGTTATGTTATGTTATGTTATGTTATGTTATGTTATGTTATGTTAAGTTGAGTTATGTTGTTATGTTATGTTATGTTATGTTATGTTATGTTATGTTATGTTATGTTATGTTGTTATGTTATGTTATGTTATGTTATGTTATGTTGTTATGTTGTTATGTTGTTATGTTATGTTATGTTATTGTATAAAGAGTTCTCTGTTTTTTCAACAATACTCTTTTTCAAAACACTTCTAATACACATTAGTTTCAAAACACGATGTTATAGAAGGTCAAATGCTGACACAAAACTTGAATGCTTTTTGATAGCCATTTATATTTTGTAATATCTGAATAGTATTTGTTTTTAAACATTTTGGCTCCAATTGGAAAAACTAATACAGTATGTGTCTGTGCTTTGTAGCTCTGAGATTGGCCTGTTATTTCAATAAGACAGACACATATTATCTGTAGGGGATGTTAACATGACGCGAAGTAAAGGTTACAAATCATCCAAACCCTGACATTATCCAAATAATCATCTAAATTTAATATTAGTATATTATTAAATATTAGATATATACTGTAAAGGTGTTCGATTATATTATATCATAATGGCTTTATGAACGCAGTCAACGCACAGTAAATCTTAACCTATACTGAATAAAAATAAAATATCTAAAGCATTTGTCAAGCGTTTTAATCGAAAAGTAAACTTGTGTGTGGGGTGCATTTGTACGACCTCCAACTAACTTCAACTTAAAAAATTCTGCCAATAAAATAACATTTCAAGTAATGATGTGTATAGAAAACCAGTCTCCACAAGACTGACTTACAGTAGCCTTGAGTGTTGTGTTGAGAGTTAAGTTCATCTAACATGTCAAGTCACAATTCATTGCTTTCTCCTTGAGTTCCTCTTACTAAAATCCCTTACTGTAACCAAAGGCATGCAGTGTTTTTTTATAAGAATTGGCATTTAAATAATATGAATTCTGTTGAATGCAGAAAGAAATTGAGCAGCTGTTGCATGACATGAAAAATATATCATAACAAGTCATTTATTATTGTATTACTGTAGATATAATATTTCAAAACAATCATCTCTGTTATATGAGACAAAAAATATATTTTTATGTTTCTTGTCACAAAGAACAAAAACTGCCAGTTAACGTGACATATGGTGCAATAATATTTGCTATTTTCCCCATTATGATTGCCCTTCGCTGTGCAAGTGTATAATGCGTGTATTCACTTTTATTCATCATTTCAACTCTGTTAAACTCCAAGTGTGAAATTCCACTGAAAAAAAAAATCAATCCTGCTTATAAAACCGGTGGCACAAGTGGCACTCTTTCGTATAAACGGTCCTGGTCACCTCAATAGCTCTTTATTCAAGGGTAAAACATTGCTGAGGGTCATAACATGCTGCAGTATGCTGCTGCCTCACAATGTCATCACTCCCATCCAAGGGCACTGCAGACATGAGAACAATGGGGAAGGACACAAAGGCCTATGCTTGTTTCTAGAACAATACCTAGTGCTAGCGGTCCTTTTTTGGACCACTGAAGTACAGTAAGTATCTGATAAATTTTTTATTCCCCGAATGTGCCTGCACACATAAACCAAAACACTCAAATTTTACACCTGCACAGATTATTTAGCAATAATCATCATCAGGAGATCCTGAGCATCAGTTTTAATGGTTTTGTTAAGTTCCATCCCAAACAATCACTGTTTAATTCACAGTTATGTAAATAACTGTATTTGTTGTTGTTTGTTGTGTTGTGCAATGACTACATGTCTACTCGGCATGCCATTACACACCAGCGCCCCCTATAGATGACATTTGAGTAGAACAGGCAGCCATAGAAGTGCAAAATCATAAAGAGACAGAGATCCTGTCGCTGATGAAATACAGTCATCCTGGTAACCTGATCAGTCCCTCAGGTAGACATTAAAGCAGCACGGGCTGATGAATTAAAACACTTCAACAGCAGACCATACAGAAGACCTTGATCAACAGAGACAGTCTGTCATCGTCCTGCTAAAGTCTCCGCAAACATTTCCCATCCTACTCATCTTACAGGGACTAAGAGCATCGAAACACAGCTCTATGTTATCACAATAAGAAATTATGTCACTTTTCATTTTCTCTCCATTAAAGTCAGAATGTGAGGCACTCTTTTCTTTCTGCTGTGCTCAGATTGCCACCATTGGAATAAATTGTTTTCAATGTGTTTGTTTTGGACTGAACATCAGGTTTCCAACCTGAAGTGTCGTCATTTCTTTGGTGTACTTTTTGATGTCCTTATCATAGATATTAATAAATTGAATACAACTAAACATTTTACAAAACTCTTAATATTACTAGTCTTACATGAGTTTTAATAAAGTTTACTACTCTGGTTTGAGCAAACAACACAGGCTATGACAATTTGTTTTCAATTTTAATAATTTGTTTTCAATTTTAAACGACAGTATGCTTTTCTTGGTAATATTATTTTAACTGGTCATTAATTGTACACATTTAATATCCATAATACCATGTATGTATATTTGGGATATTTATTTTATTTAAATCAACTTCAATAATGAGGTCTTCCTCCAGAATTGTCATGAGGATCAGCCGTACAAACATTAGTATGCATTGACATTGGACTCCGGCTTTTTTTTGGGCTGTACACGTTAATATGGGTTAGGGGGTTAGGGTTAGGGTTAGGGTTAAGGTTAGGTTAGGGTTAGGGGTTAGGTTAGGGTTAGGGTTAAGGTTACCCTAACCCTAACCCTAAACCTAACCCTAAATGTGAATATTATTACATGGATTCTGCAGAATGTACATTTTATTTTGTTGATAATAAATAAAAGTGACAAAAAAACAAGCACCTATAGATTCTGTGTGCTTTGATTTCACTCTAAAACATTTATCCTGTTTTATAAGATTACCCAAATCACTATGACCATGTAACAATTTAAAAAGATGAGCATCCTCACGTAATCTGACTCTCACTCCTCAGAGATCAATGATTTAATTTGGCTCCTTATTTCCTTGATGTTAGGTTTCATCCTGTTCTTATTCTTTTCAACATTTGAGTTAGAACTGAGCAGTTGTGATTCCAAGTGGCAAAATTTTACATCTTTTAAAGCTGTGCTCTTTTTGGCAGCCAGACTGAATTACAGTTTAACCTTCAAAACGTATGCAGTACGTTTTGAACTCTGACCATAAAAAATAATATGATTCATTTTTCAGACAAGATTTCTACCAGTTAACCATGAATTTCAGGTCATGCTTGATGTAGGTTTGCAAGGTGTGGAGTGCTACAGATAATTGTACCCTGGGAATATAATTGTTTAAGAAAAAACTTGAGCTCTCTTTAGATCAATTAGCTCTGCCATTCAAGCTGCTTGCTACAACAAATTGCTCTATGGGTCATTTGGTTTTCAACTTCATCTTGTTAATGACTTCTCTGTGAATATATCGTCTTATTCTTTTGGGTTTGCATCCTTTCAACTCGCAACTCCGCTGTCAGTTCCATGTACTTGATCTCTATATTAAGGCTGCGTCCAAATACCCCCACTTGCAGTCTTTGCACTTGACAACTTGACTACTTTCATGACGTATTTCCTGTTTTTGGCCCAGTGTTCTAGTGAGCGTGAAGATCCCAAGTGAGCATTAAGTATTTCTAACCCGATGGGATGCACTTAGCAAGTGCAAACATATAACGTTTATTAATGTGGTGTTTTTAATTATGAGATAAAAAGCCGTTTTACAAAATACGTAATTCTAGAGTTTTCACCAATAAAATATGTAACACTACGCTTTACTACGAAATTATATGTAATCTGTAATTATATAGTCAAGTCAGATTTATTTTTGTAGAGCTTTATTTGTATTGTAACAAAAAACAAACACAAAAGAAAAGGCATGTTGGCCAAACATAGAATAAATAGCATAGTAAAGAATAAAAAGTAGTAGTATAACATACACTGGAAAGCTTTCCGCAACATCTCGCGAGACCCGAGCTAAAAGTCTGATGATTCATATCCAGATCATGATGCATGATGGGATACGCTTAGCCTTAATACCACTCCGAAGCGGTATTCAAGCTGGTGTGGGTTTTTTAAGACATTGGACCGACTTGCGCTCTTGCCTCCTGTCACGTACATGCGCTCTCATTTGGACACAGCCTAACTGTAGATCAGTCGAGATTGACTAGATGTGGATAAAATTCTTGCTTTCTCTTTGGTTGACTGAAGCTGGCACTGATGCACTACTGTGATTTTTCCAATTTTGTTCAGTCTGGTGAAGAATGATAAATTACTTATAGTTCTTCAATACAGGTGACATGTATAGGATTCAGTGGTTAATCTCTGAATCAATCAGCTGGTGACAATAACAAATTTATTTAGTCAATTGTTCCATTGATTTTTTTAGCATCTTGGAGTATTAGTGTCACCTTTTTAAGATACTGTCAAACTAAACGTAATTTGCTTTGAAAAACGTCTTCAAGACCCCCACATTCCCTTCTATTGCATTGCTCCACATCTAGCTGTTTCAAATGTAAAACCGTGCCCTGTGTGAACTGCCCCATTTAAATTATTTAGCACAGTCATTAGCACTGGCCTGCGAATCAGTGCCGAGGCGCAGAACTAACAGACATGGTCTCTTAAATAGAACATAAATAAAATATAGCAAGACAGCTTATGAGCAAAGGCTTAGACTGTCTTACAAGATCCAAATATATGGTGCACCCACTCACAGACGCGTGAACTGCACCCGTGCATACATTTGACAGACCCTGTACTTTCATTCTTTGATGGATGGTGTTGCTGGACCATCTATCTTTCAATGGTGCACATGTAGGGCAGATGTACCTCACTGCCTAAGACTGATGATCTATTCATTATTTATTGCCATGATTATATTCATGATGGGAATTCAGACTAGAGGCATTATAATTTCCCGGTCTTTAATAATTACAGTTGCTGTGCTTTGCTTTGGCATTAATGCATTGAGTGCAACGCTGTAGATTTCACACAGTCTCCCTTGGGTTTTAACTGTTGCCATTGGATGTGCTGCAATGTTCGTAAAAGCCAATTAAAATAATTAAACTGACTTTCATGGAGGCAGAAAGGGTGCCCTTTTATCACTTATTAGGAGAATTGTATAATATGTTTTGTGGAGAGCCCCCTCCTTTTTTTTTACTGTGCGAGGGAGATTATTATTTTAATGTAAAGGCTGAAGATCATAAAGAATCATAAATGCTTTTGCTGGTATGTGTGTGTGCTGAAATGTGGTGGACTCTCCCTTTCTATTCCTCTCTCAAGAAACCGTAAGTAGGTCAGAACAAGAGGAGAGTTGTTCTCTTTCCTGCTGATGTGACCCAGGGTGTGTGAAAGCTGAAGTGTGTCTGAAGTGAAGCAGAAGTGTGTGAGACAGGACAGAAAAGCTTGCGATTGTGTCAAAATGTCAGATTTGTCAGAAGGACACAATGGAGACAATGTCTGCAAATAGACATTTTTTCATATTTTCATTAGGCAAATGTTTTTAAATTAGAACATGAAGAAATTATGTCTTGCATCCATCAAATACCCTTCCATAGCTAATGGAAGATAAATAATTGATGTTGCAGTCTGTCTATTAAAGAAATTCCATTAGAATTCTGTATTTGTTCTGCTTGTTTGTGTTACAGTACAAGATCTTTGATCGTTTGATCACTCTGGACATGCAACCTCTGGAACATCACTTTGGGAACGATGGTTGAAATGGTGGAAGTCTGCGAACGTGGTATAATTAACATGACAGTTGTCATGGTGCTTATGAAATGGGCCTGAATAATTGGGTGTGCACACTCTGGTTTAATTACAATCACTCCCTGTCAGAAAGGTAAGGGTCACCACAAGCATTTTACATCTTACAATGATTCAAAATAATGGCATTCACCCTTCACTTAAATTTTCATTTGGAGAAGCAAATGTACGACCATTTTAAGATGGTTTCAATTCCTTTTTAAGTTGCTCTTTAGTTTTTGGCAAGAAGTTTTAACGTATGAATAAATCTTCACTTATTTTCCATGTAATGACATAAATCATGTCACTGGCACTTTAATGTCCTCTCCATTTTCAATAAGTTACCAATCTAACAGCGCCCCCTGCAGTCAATTTATTGTAATTCGCGCATAAAACACGAGAATGTTGTTGAGTGATAATAATAATAAAAATAATAATAGTAGAATAAAATAAAACAATGAATAAATAAAATACCTCGCATTCTTACATTTACAAGTAATGTATCATTATTTGTAATTTATGCATTAATGCAGGCTGTTTATCTTATACAAAAAGCCCAACGCACGACACCCCTTTACATTTTTAAACCTATCAAGCGCAATTTGTTGATTATTATTGTTATTTGGATTATCATTGCGCTTTTTCCAACCAAAGTGTCATTGCGGCATTATCAGAGTCTTGCCGACAATATTTGGTGTTATCAAAGAAATGAAGGATGAGTCATACCCCTGTACACGTGTATGTGTTTATATTTGGAGCGCTGTGCTAAAAATACGATTTGTTATAACTGGCTGCCGCACAGGGAGATGCTTCGACTGTTGTTGCTCACAGGCAGCCTGAAGTCTATGGTCTCCTGAGTTGTCATGGAGACCATTGTATTTTGCCTCTCCCGTGATTGGTGCTGCCGGGTTGAGCAAGTATAGGCCTATGCTATTTCTGTCTTTTTCAACACCTTCAGCCTGCTGTCTCTCTCTGCCTCCTCACTCACTCGTACACAAGTGTTCTTGCTTCACTCTCATTGTTGTCTAACCCTTCCACCGACTGTCAGTCCAGCGAACTCCGAGTCTTTCGAGGTATCTCGATATCGATCTTTCGATTAATTGACGTTGCAATCACAAGGAAGCCGGTGGTTGTCCACAGACAAAGATTCATGAGGAACAGAGGATCAGAGCAATGATTGAGAAGAAAGGTCACGCATCATCCCTGTCCTCAATACTCAGACTTTAGACCATTTTCAGTATGTCTCGATATTTATGTAACCTATTAAGGGTGTTTCAGTTTTCATCAGAAAAACAGTAGGCTGTATTCAACACTAAAATCACTAAAACAGAGTATGAACAATATGAACAGAGTTAATAATTCAAAGTCAATGAACGGTAGTGATATTTACTGTGACTTTCGACAACCCCAGATTCATAGTGAATACTTTACATGTTAAATGAATGAACAGTCCAGATTTTTGTCTATAACAAATTCTAGATATAAATGCATCTTCATAAATTTTAATTGTCATCTTAAAATTCTTCTAGAATATTAAAGCATGTTGTACAGTTATGCTTTAATAACAAAAATAGTTAAGTTTTTGCACTAAAATGACTATGGCTATAATTGTCGTATTACAAGTCCTGGAGTCCCGTTCGTTTTGATCGATTATTAAGAATTGTATTATTATTTCTTCTCTGGGCATGTTTTATTCTCATAGAAAGATAATGTTCAGTACTATAGATTTCAGATTTATAATACCTGAAGGAGAATTCCTCTAGAATTTGTAATGGATTTTTAGAATTGTGATTTATAAATAACTTAAGTGGTTAAAAGAAACTAGTGTTGTTTAAAAAAATCCTATACCTGTTTCATTTTCACCTCATTTTTTACCAACATTTTGATATTTTCGGACAGTTTTAAAAGCTTATATTCCTGTTAAAACATTACAAAGATTATCTTATTTATCAAGCATGTTAACTTAAATGATAGTGCTTGCTGTTTCCCTTGTTAAGCACATTTTAAAAAGCTTCTTAGCATATTTTAACAAAGCAGCTTCAAAACACACTTTATTATATACAAACCAGGATCTGCTATTTTAAAAGCCCATTAGAAATTCCAGAGAAAACACATGACAAATGACCTTTTAGGGGTTGAACTACAAATTTTCCTCATGACTGAACAGCTGTGTTTGATGGTGGCATGTCACGAGAGGGAAAAAGATAAATATTCTTTATTCTGTACATAAATTTTAAAAATACACAAACTATATTCAATCACAAAAAGGCTGTACTTTTAGTACAAAATGAATACTTCTTAGCACTTTTCCAGTGACTGTTAGCAATTATACCTTGTCATTAATAAATAAAGAAAACGATGAGTCCAGTAATTTGTTTATTATTCACAAATAATTCAAGAAATAAATATGAGTCATTATTTTCAATAAGTCATACCTTTAGCTCATTTTGTAATGTTTTTGCAAACCATATACTGTAAGTGTCTGATTATGTTCTTTTACATGTTTTAAACGTAATGCTTAGCATTTTTAACACTTCTTTCTTTTATTGATGATTCCTGTGCACATTTGCAGTGTATCCTAAAATGTAAAGCTGAGCTTGATTGTTTTATTGCAAACAGGAATGTAGAGACCCTTACATAATGCAATGTTAGAAGAACCCACCAGGATTTACACGTTTGTCAGGTTTACATATACACAGGTATACATTTAGCAGTATAACATTGGTCAAACCTGCTTCATTATTACCAGCAAGTTTGTTTCAAATAGACAGTTTTTGCAAGTGAATTCCATATAATAAAAGTTCAGAATGATGATGTCATAAATGTCAGAAGATATTAAAACTCAAGCACTGCATGGACGGATACGAATCTTGAATATATTATTAACACAACCAGCCAATGACAATTTAACAAATTGTCTTTGTGGACTGTCTTATTCTAGCAGCAAATAGAAATCTTTCAGGTTCTCCTGGACATCACTTGAACAGCATAACTTCTGATCCTTTCTCTTCGACGCTTAGTAATTTGTCAGACTTTGTAACCACTAAGAAATAATCTGGTCTCATGAATGGCTTTCAGACGATTGAACGCATAGATCCATGTTGGTCTGGGAGACATGGAAAGAGACCACAAGAACGTACAGAGACTGTATTGACCACATCAGCATATGCGCTGCATGCGCTTGATTTTAGTGGGAAACCGTGAACACTAGGACCCAGCAATGTGAGAAAGGCTGTTTCCTTGCCTGCATCCCTGTCTCCACTCCTTTCTGCTCTGCGGTTGCCCTGTGCGCGTGTGAGTGAGAGCACATGTTTATGTGTGTCAGAGAGGGGCGAAAGTGTGTCCGTGCGCCTCGCAGAGACAGTTGCGTCTAAAGAGACGGTGCCTTTGTATCTCCCCATCATCTCGGCCGCAGCAACACCAGTCCGACTACCTGGACCAGTCGGCTGCCTGGAGCTTAGCTGACGGGGGAGGGGGCGATATCTCTTTTTGTGCGCGCGTGTGTGCGTGTGTACATGCGTGTGGGCGGGTGAAAGGGTGAGGGGCGGAGAGATGAAAGGGCCAGGTGAGGAGAGGAGTCGGGTACCTCTTTCTCTCACGCTCGCTTTCTCTTCCTCTCTCCCCCTCATTTTATGCCTCTCTCACTGCCGTGCGACACTAACCCTGGAAACTGAAGAGGAGATCTTCCCTGCTGGACCTTTTTACTACTGCAAGCTCCCGTAGCCTCAGGTATGTTCTGATCATGTTCTCATTCTTATTTCATAAAGCTACTGTTCCTTTATGTCCATACCTCACACTGAGGCAAATATATGCCCGCTTAAACTCGTGCATGCTGTAGAATTCCCAGACAGATGAGTTCCAGTGGATTTCATGATGTGAAGCTGTGCAGAATGTTTCAAGTCTGGCTTTGGAGCACGAGGCGTCAGGTTCTTGCTTGCTGGCGGTGACATGGAAAAAATGCTGTTTGTGTGTTTTCTTAGGAATTTAAACCGGCCGTGGCCTTGGATGAAGGTGTTGACATGGGTGAGATATGTGCAATGGTGCACTGAATCAGCTCACCTCAGGGGATTACGGGAACTATTTGACATCAGACATATCAACAGGAGATATGTCATTGTGGTATTGGATTATTTGGGTGAGGTGACAGTGGACCTCATGTTTGTGAGTTATAAGTTGTCATGACAGTAAAAAGTTTGTTTCACCCTGAGGGGGGGGGGGATATGTCGTTGAACAACAGAGCTTGTTTTCATTGCTGTAAATATTGAGTCATGTGCATATAACGGGGTCATATGTTTCTCCGTTGCCAGCCCCCTGATTTTTTTTGCTTTAAGGTCCATGCATCACAAAGTGAAGCATAGCTCACTGAGTGATTGTTTGCAACATTTTATAACGCATCAGCTTTAATTTAGCCTGTAGTGGACATGACGCATTTATAAGCATTATTAAAACAGCTGATCAGAATCCTCTCCTAAAGGAAAAGTGAGTCTCGCTGATACAAGGCTTTATGACCTGACAACATAATTATAACAATTCTTTACAACACCCAAACACAAAACCAAAAGTGTGCTTTTGCGTCCTCAATTTCTCAAATCATTTGAAATTTGATTTTTTTCAATTGTATTAAGTATTTTATGCATATTTACATGTCATGACATGTATGAGTTTCTAGGTCAAGAACTCCGGATCTTTAAACCATCAAATAACAATAAACAATAAACATTTTGGGGATATTGCTAATCATAGAGCTAAAGTGAAACTAAAGCAAAAGCAAATCTCATTGTAAAAATATTTTGTCAAATAATCTAATAAATGTGAAGACAGTCTATTATTATCATTGATTATGGTTTACATGATTTAAATATATGAGATTATACCAAATAAAAGTTTTTTTTTTTATATATTTTTTAGTAGTTTACAGGGACATTGCACACTAATAAACATTCCTTTGTCAATGTAAATTTTTTGTGACTTATCCACTAATTCAACAAACTAAAATAGCTAAATAAAACTTTGTTAGTAGCCAAACTAACAGCCGTATAAGTCAGTATTAAACACTGCTACTCTCTCTTATTTTTTCCCTTTTTTTATTTCTTGTTTTCTTATCCTAATTTTTTCGAACTATTTACTTTATTTTCTGTTTTGCTGTAGAACACTTGAGCCCACACCAAGCATTTCAATGTACAACAGTCGCTGACACCTTTGTGCATATGACAAATAAGCATAAAACTTGCTAACTTCCTAATTTATTGTAAAGATAAAGAGGAGAGATTTCCAAGATCATGTGCGATAACATCCAGGTGCAGAAGCTCCTCCCTTAAACATTACTACAATCAATTAAGCATGCAATCATTCTGCTCACAATATTTAAGCACAAAACAAACCCTCTATGGTTACGGACATGCCCTAAAACAACAGTTTATATCTGAATTAGAGATGCTTTTGAGCTCGACGTGACCACGCTGTGTCGCGAGGAGGGAAAAAATGTAATGGATCGATGCTACTGTATAGAGAAAAAAATTTCAAAAAAAAGTGTTTTTACATAAAAAAAATAATTGTACACTGGCAAATGCTTGTGATTTAGTGCGTTAGGGAGTGTGGAGTAAGGGGAGGTTATGACCGTAAACACAGACCACATGATTTTTAACAGTATATTTATGTAATGATTTTTATAGAGTACACAAGGCATAAAGTACATTCCCGAGTTAGCCTATTTGTCAAAACAGTTGCTGACTCAAATTTTTGTCTCTTTTCACAGTTGCACCATGGAGCTTATGGACTCCAGCACGAGGAAGTTCCAGGGACTTTATCACTGAATCCTCGAAGATGCAACTAGATGTAACCCTAACCTGCCCCAACTTCAGAGAACATCTCATAGCACCATGCCGTAACACCGTCAGAACTCCACCATCGAGCGGTGTTGCTGGATCCCCAACTTCATCAGGGGAGGATGGGTGATAGACCCCTGAGAATCGCCTCCACCCACAAACCTCATCCCATCCTCTCATGGAGCTTACAACCACCCACAGCACACTGTGGAACATCACCCACGCCACGTCATGGCGTCCAGCCCCGACCCAGCCCAACACCTCGAGACTGAGCGTACCCAGAGATGGACATCTGCTCTGGACGCTTTCCCTGTGCACCATGCTCTTGATGGACATCTTGGCCGTAGTGGGCAACCTGGCCATCATGGCAGTCATCGTGAAGACGCCACGACTACGTAAATTTGTGTTCGTCTTCCATCTCTGCCTTGTGGATCTCATCGCGGCGCTGGTGCTGATGCCTTTGGGAATCCTATCAGGGCAGGGCTTTTTTAATGAGGCTTTGTGTCAAGTTTACCTCTGTCTGAGCGTGGGACTGATCAGCGCTGCTATCCTCACCATCTCCGCCATCAACGTGGAGAGATACTACTATGTCGTTCATCCCATGCGCTACGAAGTGAAAATGACTTTGGGGCTGGTGGTGTCGGTCTTGATTGGAATATGGATCAAAGCCACCATCATGTCTGCATTCCCTTTATTCGGCTGGGCGCTTGAAAGAGAAGTTAAAGGTCCAGCGCTGGAGAAAGTGATAGGAAAAATGATTGTACCAAAGTGCTGCTCGCTCCTCTGGGTGGAACGGGGACCCCAACACTTGGTGTTTACTGTCCTCTTTACCCTAATGTACTTCCTGTGTCCGGTTCTTATCATCTTCGTGGTGTACTGTAACATGTTTAAGGTCGCCAGAGTGGCCGCCATGCAGCAAGGCCCAGTGCCCACCTGGATAGAGACCCCCCGGCCCCGCTCCGAATCTTTGAGCAGCCGCTCGAGCATGGCAGCCAGCCTGAGCGGAGCTCGGACCACCCCTCAGAGGACTTTCAGCGGTGGCAAGGCTGCAGTTGTGCTGATGGCTGTCGGAGGTCAGTTCCTTGGGTGTTGGCTACCTTACTTCTCCTTCCACCTGTACTGTGCCGTCATGCCCTCTTCTCTTGAATCTCTCGCACGCATGGCTCAGCTAGAGGACGTGTTCACTTGGATCGGCTACTTCTGCTTCACTTCCAATCCTTTTTTCTACGGCTGTTTGAATCGGCATATCCGTGAGGAGCTGGCCAGGAACCTGGCTTTTGTTTTCAAGTGGGGCCGTCCGGGCGAGGAGGAACAGCTGCCCAGCAGAGAGGCTTCTATCGAGGAGAACTTTCTCCAGTTTCTTCAGGGCACCGGCTGCAATATGCAGCCACGGAATTCCCAAAGCATATCCATCCCTCAACAAGAGGAGGACAATCCTCTCTCCACCGAACTCCACAGGACTTCTGTTGACTTCCACATTCCTGGTCAGATCATGGAGGAAACCTCTGACTTCATCGAACACCAACACATAAATGATCTTAATATATTAGACAACTGTGTCAAGACTAAAGCAGAACTGTAAGGTTGATATTTTCAGATGTGAAATATATATTTAATTGAGCGTATATTGTTGCTATGTTTTCCCATCTGATCTTTTTGTACTCTGCCCAGGAATTTGTACATAATTTGTTTAAAATGTGTGGTTAGGTTTGTGTCATACCCAAAGTGTTTTTTCTCTTGAGGAGATAATTGACGTGCATGCAGTTGTTGGACTGATAGTAAATAATATTATTCCAACACATAACCAATAGACGCAAACTCTTTTATATGGGTTCAAAGCTATTGGTCCAAAAGATGTAACACAAATCAACATTGTGATGTGGAATCTGTATTCAAAATGCAGTATGAACCGCAAGTGATTGGTGTAATTTTTAAGGCTCTTAATGTGAATTCAGACAATAAATGAGTATATATAATTAGTTATTGTATCAACACAATTTTGGAGCTCACACTAATATTGAATTAAGGTTGTTTGTGTGGTGGAAAGATTCAAAATCTTTAGTTGTTGCTCCCATGTGGGAGATATGCCGTGTTGCCGTGAATGATGGCTGTCCGCAATGTCTTATTTCAAAACATTTTGTTTTTACTCAAGAATAAACGTAAAATCTTAAAACACATTTGAAAAACTGCGTACTTTCTCGTCGATATAGCATCTTATTTCTTTTTTGTATATTCCGAGATATCAGATAAACAAGTCATTGAAACTGAAAACAAATGTGAAAATGTGCAAGATTCACTAAGGGGACTCTAGTTGGAACCATAGATGCAGAAAGTATCACAATATTTTTGCATGAAATGCACCGCAAATTTCTATAAAAGATAGAAATTCTCTACATTTTGCGAACCCCTTAAATGATATTTCATCCGAAAATGAAAATTCTGTCATTATTTACTCACCCTCTTGTCACTTCAAACCTATATGACTTCTGCGGAACACAAAAGAAGACATTTTAAAGAATGTTGGTAACCGAACAATGGCGGTACCCATTGACTTGGCATTGGTTTTGTGATTTAACAATAGAAGTGAATGGGTACCACTGTTCTTTGGTTACCAACATTCTTCAAAATATCTTCTTTTGTGTTTTGCAGAAGAAAGTAACTCATACAGGTTTGAAATGATAAACCTGTTCACCCTATTTCCATCACCGAATACATATCTATATTCTGGTTGTAAAACAGTACATAAACAAAATCTACCCAAAGAGCAGTACAATCTGAAATAATGGGGAATTTCTAGTACTTCATAAAGATGCACATTCATGTGGCGAGCCTCACCAATCAGGCAAAGAGATAAAATCTTGGGTTACAAAAGAGTGAAGTCTGTTTACGAATATAGTAAAAACAGCCTTTGTGTATTCAGTCACATTTTCCACACCTTGTGACACGGAGATGGTGGCTTTCACCCATGGGGCTCCGGCCATTGAGGCACCTGATCCACAAAATGGTGGGGACGATCAGATAGGCAATGACAAAAGGCTAATAATCAGGTCAACTGCAACATGTGCCATTACAGATGTCCTTCAAGATTTTATTTTTCTATTTATATTATTCACTGTACCTCTCCACCCATTCCCATAAGAGAGGAGTGTTGTAAACAATATAAACGACACACACACTTATATATTTATAGAATCAACATTACATATATATATACAGTATGTGATGTGGATTATATCACACCTTCCTTCACAGTATCCCATTAGGTTTCATATCAGATGTGAATCATCAGCTGGATTGTCGTTTGTTTGTGAAAGACATTGATACCACACATCTCTCTCCTCACTCCAGAAAGTTCAAGCAGATTCTCTAGTACCTCTGCTTGCTTAAATACAGAACAGATGTGCTTGGAAGATGGATTCAAAATATGCTAAGGCAATTTGGACATCTACCATGATAATTCAATTAGATTTGTTTTAACAATCTTGGAGTTATTATGTAAATACCATGGTATTTGAAGATGGCATTTATTATCACTTTACCATAACACCACAGTACACAGTTGCATTTGCATTTTATGTAATCTTTAAATTTCAATTTTTGCCTTGAAATAATTATATTACAAATAGTCTCATGCATGATTAAAAGCTGCATTGCTTCTAGGTTGTTCTTGTGAGGCAGACAAGACTAAACTGTCAATGTGCCTTTGTTTTAGGGTGAAACCAGCATGTCTTGTGCTTGTGATTTTTGCCACAAGCACAATGGGGGAATTTAAAACTTATTTATTATTAACTTTTACATGACATATATATTTGTAATACAACTTATAATATATTTATCTGCTAAATTAAGTTAATACAACTAACATGAACAAAAACAAACAATTGTCCTTGTATTAACCAACATTAATATCCATTGTTAGTCACGATGGCTAAAGCATTATAACTAGAAAAGAATAAATACATAATTTGAAAAACAAGCTTATGTTAAACACATTCAAAAATATATTTTATATTTATGTTTGTTATGTTCATGTGTCAGTATTGAAAATTCTTTGCAATGGTTAGTACTTAATATTTGGGTATGTGAAAGAGAAAGATACCTACATTTATAATCGTACCTGAATGCTGTTTTTAGTTTTTGTTTATTAGAAAATAAAGTAGAAAATGAGTCCACATGCGAGTGTTATCATAGAATTTCAACTAAACACAATATTGTCTAAAAGAAATATTTTAGTATTTTGCATCAATTTATATGTGTTTACTTACATGCATAAACATGAATGCACACACTCATGTACACAAACATATTGACAAACACAATCGAGTCACAGGTACTTTGATGTTTGCTAAGTGAGAGGGAGGCCCCTAGCGGTGAAGTTCAAACTGCCTGACCTTTTAGCTCTGCTGGGGGATGATGGTTTTCCGAGATTTGTGAAGTCGTTTTCAGAACAAGGTGGCTCCATGCTGCTGATTAGAGATTTGTTTTTAATGATTTTGTCATATAGATCTCCACTATGTACGTTTTCATTAGTTATGTCAATGCATTGTATTTTATATAATTACCTGAAATCTCTTTAAATCTCTTTATCATATTTAACAGATGTTTTAACAAAAATAATATGAGAATTGGGATTAATGCTGAATGTGGAATACATATAGTCTACTGTATAACTGCTATTTAAGGATGTGATCAATTAAAGGAATGAAGCCCAACAGGTGTTTTTTCCTGATGATATTAATAAATAAATGAATAAATAAGCAGGTGCCTTGGTTAAGGGATCCAAACTCAAATGTATCTAAAAGTGTCTAAAAAGGCCTACTAATCCAATCCCATTTTATTTGGGGCCAGCCTACATGTAATTATCAAAATACTGTTCCTTATTTGATGCCATGTATGGGAACATTCCCGTTTTTAAAACCAAGATCAACTGTGATTCAGTGGCGGAACACGCGGGTTTATTCTCAACCAGTGTGGGACTTGGTGTTTCCATGGTTACTTATCCTCTGTGACATTTTTCTGGCTGAGGGAGCGCGCTCATGAGCAAAAGACCCTTATCATAACCCTTCTCACCACATTGCAACAATATATAAGTTTGTATGTTTGTCAGTTTTTCCTAATGGTGCACTACAAAACATTCTCATTATACCATAGTTTTGTTTATAAATCGACCAATTTTAATACGTAATTCGGTAAACAATTAAAAGGTTATTAAAGACTTAACCGATTAATATTCAAAATATTTTTTGTTTTTTGCAAAAAACGCGTTTCGTCTGGGTCGCTCCTGAATCACTATTAAAAATGAGCAAATTTTTCAAGCGCGTGTTCGTTGTAATCGCAAGTAAAGTAAAAACAACTTATCAAACAGCGTCATCGAATAGCGAGAAAATTGACCAATTGGGTATTTGTAAAACTACGCATCACAGGACTACGTTTCCCAGAATTCCTTGACAATTTGTAGCGCATTGCTTGATCTGCTAGCGCATCAAACGCGCGTCTGCGCTTTAACAAACTTCAGCCGTGCACGCTGTGGTCACAGTCTTGGATACCTTCTTTGGCAAAGAAGAAGATCTTTTGCTTTCCTTTCGACAACACACCGCAGATCCCCAATCGGTGGAAACTTTTTAGTCATCGAAATACTATCTGGGTTTCTGGTTTTGGATCCGTTTTCTCAGTGTCGTTTTACCGCTTCACCATCGGACCTTCTGCCTGACCCTGGTGTTTTCATCCTCACCGTTTGAATGTTTTAAATGTATGCTACATTATCTCCATACGCTCTGCAGCATCGTGTGAAACCTGCCAACGCCTTCTCTCTTACACGGACTTGCTGTTCTGCAAGCTTCAGAAAAGCTGCTTTCTCCGTCGAACTCCAGCGTCCCGTTTTAAAGGTTTAATTTTCTCTTTCGACGCAATTTTATAACGGGTTTGAAAGATGGGTTGCACGTTAAGTGCTGAAGATAAAGCGGCGATGGAGAGGAGTAAGATGATCGATCGTAACCTGCGAGAGGACGGGGAGAAGTCATCCAGAGAAGTCAAACTGCTGCTGCTCGGTGAGTCTCTCACAGGTTAAGAGCAATAGTTGTTTATGCAACTTAATGTTTAAATTCATGAATCACGTCGTGGATACAGAGTGTGTTAATCTTTGACTGTCAAAGAAAGAATGACTTCCAAAACCAATCGACAACCTGTGGCATCTTCAGGAGACCTCATGGGTAAATGATTACATTATCACACCAGCGCAAGTTCAGCACAGTATTGTTTCTACTAGAATTGGCTTATAAATGTTTTCTATATTTTAATGAGTGTTACATTCTTATCTTTACCATATTGTTCAGAAAAACAGTTTGCTGCTTTTCATGAGAGAATTAAACAGTCCCAGAAAATACGGTTTGATAATGGAATATAATCTAATGGTGTGATTTGGTCAGTGTTTAGCTTCAAAAGAGTGATGGTATGTAGAAGAGCATGCATGTTTTGTACTATTACAGAGGAATGTCTGTGTATATTTGGATTTCCTCCCTGGCATCAATCAAACAGATCAAACCTGACACTCGTTGTCATATTGCTTTTAAAAAGTTCAAAACATCGTTACAAAATGTCTTTGAGAACTTAAATGAAGCCATAATTTACTTTTGGAAAAGGGAATATTCCCATATTGTTCCAAGTGTCTTGTGGCCATTGGATGATGTCACTGACTAAACTTTACAGTGGTTTCTAGAAGAGGAGTGGTCAAGTATGGAACGATATCTGTGGTAGCAGCAGTATTCCCTTGAAATGTGACATTCCTCCAACATGTAGATTCTTTGCCAAAACATGTCAAGAATTAGAAATGACACCCGCAGCTCTAATGTCTGTCTGTAATCTTGATAATGTTGTCATTCCATTCTTTTCACATGTAATGTTTCGTTTCTTGAGGCTTAATGTTAAACAGAATAATGCAGTAAGAGTGAGCCAAAGGCAAACACTATACTAACATTTTTCCTGTCTGTGGATCAGTTCTTGAAATGTTAGTGCCAAGGTCTTTGTGAGTGTAAATCCTCTTTCTCTGTTGTATTTTCTCAAGTTAAGGAACCCTTCCCCTCTAGGCATTCAAATACTGCATTGGAGCATGCTAAGGGTTTTTTACTGTGAATGCAGAAACCCAAAATACTCTGGAAGCGGGGCGAGCATTTCAATGAGCCGAATATTACATGCTCTGTTAAACACAGAATGCAGCTCATAAATAAAAGGCTCTCAGAAAGAGCTCTCCAAGGACGGCGAGTTCTGAGATTTTTGCTGACCCTAGACTGATCCCTCTGTTGCTCGAGTGATCCAAGTAAGGCTAGAGAGTTGATTCTCTGATATCTGACTCCTGATTCTTTACCGAATGAAAATTATGTATCGATCATTGTGTAAACACAGTTTATGTGAAGGACAGATTGAAAAGTAAGTCATTAGCTGCACCTTTTCTATAGAATTGAAAAGAATGGGGACCAGGCAGAGACAGTTGTGGTCGGTCGACATATACGTCTATTGTATGGAATCTGCTAGATCATAAGGATGTAAAACAAAATGAGAGTGTGCTCTTGGCAAGTTCTGACAACATGACCATATGTGACTGCCACCAGAACATTTCAACTGTTAGCTATGCTGATGATGGTTGTTTTGGAATGAGCGTTTCACATTGAGGTCTAAGCTTAATCACATTACAGGAACTCACTTGTGGCACATTTTGTTCTTTGGCTCTCCTGACATCAGCAGATTCGGAGGTTTTAGGCTCAAATAACTGAACTGTTAGTGCTGGCTGAACTAGTTGGTCAATCGTGAGAATATATAAAACTAAACAAATACAAAATATAAGGCTTATTAAGCTTCATAAGCTTAAATAAACAAATGTAAGTGTTTATATATGATTTTTGGGGGGATCTATTGACAGAAATGCAATGTAATAAACATAATTATGTCTTCATAGGTGTATAAAGACCTTACATAATGAATGTTTTTGTTACCATAGAATGAGCCATTTCTATCTTGTCTGCACACCACGGGCCCCCCTGCATGGAGTACGCCATGTTCTTTCTACAGTAGCCCTAAACGGACAGAGTGCTGTAGAGTGCGTTTTGTAAATATGTTACCTCCTTCGGAGAAAGAACTGACAATGTGACGACATCTTAGCCCTATCTCAGCAACTTTAGTCCTTCGAAAGGCAGGCGTGAGGGGTGGATTGAGCCGTTGGTTCCAACCTCGACCACTAGAAGACACAAAATTTCATACACTGGACCTTTAAAAACTGTATCTCATATATACAAATTTTACCCAAAATAGACATTTTGTAGGTGTTTTCTCACCAGACCTAAATTGAGTTTTTCTATGAAAAGGGGAGAATTTTCAATGCATTTTTGCGTTCATTTATTTCACGGTTTACTTGGCCAGTTCTGTGGCCCAGAAATTCTGCTTTGAGCACCACATGGAAGGACATGCGGGTAAATGAAATGACCAAATTTTATTTTTATGTGCGCTGCTCCTTTAAAAGTGTGTCACCACACTTCTCATTACAAAATTAATTCTTGTTTGAAAAAGCCATGATAATCCCTCAACAGGATATTTATTCAGTAGGAGCTTTGGGGTCTAGTTTACTGTATTCACTGCTCTCTTTATGCTTCTGTATCTAAACCTGCCGTTGAAAAAAAATCATATAAAAGCAAAAGGAAAAAGACACAAATCATAAATCATGGCTCTGCTTAGCTCAGCTCTGCTTGATAATAGTGGTGATCTTAACCACATTGCCCATGGCACAACAGCTAATGGTGTAATTACAGAAGGAGCAAGCCATTCACACGCCTATTCAAAGCATTCACAGATGTACTGTATATGGATATTAACACACCACGGCCATGCCGCTTGGTCTCGGTTCGGAACACGTCTGCTTGGACAACATCCAGACCACTACAGTGTGTTTGACTCCAGTGAGTATTTACTGTATGAATAAGTTAACTCTTTAGCTTATGAAGACATAAATAACGGTCGATATTTTGTTGTCTTCTATCCTCTTTATTTTGCAACACTGGAATTAGAAATTGGATACAAAAGAGTTTCTAATTATGGCAATATTTGTAATAATTTGGAAGTACCAGTTTGCAACATTAAGCAGCAAAACAAAGTGTTTTGTTAAAAATTAATTGCGGATGCGTTGATGACACTGGCAGCCGGACACATTAAATCTACAAAATGGCTGTGTCCTCTCACACATTCAAAATACGCCAACATTCTTTTTATTGGTAAAGTTGTTTGATTTTCTAATCTTGCTATGAAGCGAAATGTTATGAATTTGCTTATTTGCAGGTTAAATCTGTTAATTGTGTATTTTGTAATTTAGTAGCACATAAGCATTGGTATTTGGCCTTAAAATTAACATGCATGAGTAAAAAGACATGAATTTGAGTCTTTATAATCTAAACTAAACATCACAGTTCTTCTTAAACATCTTAGAGGGATAGTTCACCCAAAGATAAAAAATGATGTCATCATTTACTCACCCTCGAGTTCCAAACTTGTATACATTTCTTTGTTTTGATGAATACGGAGAAAGATATTTGGAATAATGCTTGTAACCAAACAGTTCTTGGCCACCATGGACTACCATAGTATGAAAAATTGCTTTATACATTACTTTGTTCAGTTTCATATTTTGAAGAATGTAGAAAAGCAAACCGTTCTGGGGCACTTTAGACTACCATTGAAATTTTTCTTGGCCAAGAACTGTTTGGTTATAAGCATTCTTCCAAATATCTATTTCTTTGTTCATCAGAACAAAGAAATTTATATAGAATCCTTACAAAAATTTGGAACAACTCGAGGGTGAGTAAATGATGACAGAATTTTTGGCTCAAGTGTCCCTTTAACTAGACCTTCTATCCATTTGTTGCTGAGCTTTGTCTTGACCTTATGCATGATAACAAAATGTTCTCTTAGCTCTCTCGTTGATGGCTAGTAGATTCTTGGTTTGAGCAAAGTTCACATTGGACATGCAAGAAAGTTCTGGATGTCTTACACCAGCTGCAGCATGCCTGTGGTTCCCAATGTTTCCCGAAGAAGTTTTCCACATGATTCTGTAGCCCCCAAGACCCACAGTTATTCACTCACACTGCCAGAAATTTAGATTAATATGGCAGGAAACTGTTCCTCCGAATGAGACGTTATTGATCTTACCCATAATAATGCATTCTTTTATTAATATTCTGCATGTACATTCTGTTAAAAAATTAACTGTATATGAAATAATAATACAGTATCTACATCCAGCAGAAATTGTGTGCAATAGTGTAATTATGGACATGTGTGGTATTACTCAACAATTTGGGATTAAAGCATTGGACTAGTCTGCTGGCCTGTTTGCTTAGGTTTGTACAAACAGTTTCTAGTCATGAAGCCATCGAAGCGAGTCATTTGACGTGGTTATAAAATGCACACCTATCAGAGCTCCTGCTGTCCTCGCAAGCACTTTGGCTGGGGGAACTAACATCACACAAACCTTTCATCTTCAGGGCATTTAATCTCACCGTACGGCAAGCACAATTTGAAATAGGAGGCTGGTTCTGCGGCTCACGCTGGGCTTGTGATGCGGGAGGCAGAGGTTGAAAGCTTCTTTTCATCTACAGCAGACCTTCACTCGAAGGCGTGTGATGTTTGGGGTCAGGAGAATAAACTGTGTTTATCGATTTGTCATATCAACCTTGTGAATTATATTTTTTGTCCATTTTTAGGTGCCGGGGAGTCGGGGAAGAGTACAATAGTTAAGCAAATGAAGTAAGTCATTTTTATTTTTAGTGATCAGGATCTAATACTGTGCATGTGGTTTATGTATAAATACTAGTTGTATAAATGTTATATGTGTCATTGATAATATATATATACTGTATCAATTATTTTATTTTTGCTTTGTTTTCTTCAGTTATTGCATCTTTGTTGATTTTAACTCGATTATCCTGTGTGATCTGTTTTCCATCAGGATCATTCATGAAGATGGTTACTCAGAAGAGGAGTGCAAACAGTATAAAGTGGTGGTTTACAGCAATACTATCCAGTCCATCATAGCCATCATCAGAGCCATGGGCCGACTAAAGATCGACTTTGGAAATCCTGCCAGAGCAGTAAGATCCACTCACATTTTATCTAGAATGCATACAGTGACCCAGAAGCTAGCATGGTACGTGTCCATTTGTATGGAGATAGCAGACCACGGCATGTTTTTGTATTTCCCTTTGGGAGATGAGCGACGAGGGAATGCAAGTTGACCTTTTTCAGATTTTTCTTCTGTCTAAAATCAGGACGATGCTCGCCAGCTGTTTGTGCTTGCTGGCACTGCAGAGGAAGGGGTCATGACCCCTGAGCTCTCTGGGGTCATTCGCCGGCTATGGAAGGATGAAGGAGTGCAGACGTGTTTTTCCCGATCACGAGAATATCAGCTCAACGACTCTGCGTACTAGTAAGAGCACTTATTTAAGACTCAAAAACATGTTGGGACTATGCTTGCATCATGAATTTAGTACAAATCCCCACAATTCCTCATCATTTAGTTTGAATTACAAGAAGGGCCGTCAAATGATTAAGTGCGATTAATCACATCCAGAATAAGTTTGTTTTTACATAATATTTCTCTGTGTTATGTACATATTCATTTTTAATTATTAAAAACATACACATACAAGCATTTATTTAAAGGAGCAGTATGTACCATTGATACTGTCCGGGATTTACAATTAAAGACCTGTAGACCTGTACGTTGCACTGCATCCAGTATAGACACGGTCAGAGCCTTTGATGGAGAGAGTCGCTTCTTCTACGTTGACTCCAATGGAACAGTTGTAAAATAATATAGAATTTCTTTAAGTTTGCAACGTAATTGTTCCAGAAAGGGTGGAATCTGTTCTGACTCTTCACACTTTGCCAACTGCCAACCGAGCTGTCAGAATATATGATGAATAACTGGACAAACCAATATATGAACTTGGCATGTTTCCTAATTGTCTACCAACATGTTAAAGTATTGTTTTGATTTAATACAGTAAAATTATGACATACAGCTTTAAGAAAATCTAAAAATTAATAAACATTTATTTATACAATTTAAATTATTAGGAAATATAAATGAATACATGTTTACAAATGCAAAATTGATATGCTCAGTATTCAAACATTTATTATGTAAACACAAAGTTTTTTTGGGATGCGATTAGTCGTGATGACGGGATCGACAGTCCTAATTAATTGATAGATGAATCACAAGTGAATCAGTATTTGGTCTCATGAATCGGTTAGGTCTAGGTTAAGACTGGTCTGTTTCACAGACAAGTCCCAGACAAGATTCATCTTGCTTCTCCTTATCTTGTGCAAACACGTTCAGCATTTTAATTTGCTAGATTCCTGTGAGCACAGATGCAAAATTCCATTCCTATCCTTTTTCCACTTTCTTGTCTGTTATTTTTCCATTCTTCTGCCCCGTTTCCATTTTTAAGGGTGACTAAAATGTTTCCAAAAATAATTATCAAGAGTTCAGTTTTTGCCCCTTATTCAACTCATGCGGTTATGCTGCTTAGCTGTAGAGTTGAATCTTCGAGCGAAAAAGTCGTTGTGTGGCAATGTGTTACCGTCCTAAAGGGGTAATTTGACAAGGCTAAAATGAATATTATGGTTCATTTTAGATGTAATGCAATGTGTATACATGATTTATGGTTAAAATGTTGTATTTTCCGAATACAGTGCATGTTTGTATCTCCTCTTTGCTTCGGTTCTCTAAAGAGCGCTGATTTTTTACAAAGCTCATCTCTCTGAAAAGCGAGGTGTGCTTTGATTGGCCAGTTAACCAGTGCGTAGTGATTGGTCGAATACAACAAGCGTGTGACCGAAATGTAACGCCTCTTAACATATTCGGAACATCATGTTCCCAAGCAATTGTACTGACATGTGATAAAATGTCATCGGGACTTTCCTTATCAATTCGAGCCCAAATCTGATCTGGAAAATGAAGATTATCTAACCCATACATCAACTTTGACTTGAGCAGGATATAAAGGATTGGTAAGATTTTAAAAAATATATTATGTTAAATAGTTAAAAACTATAGTTAACTGTTTTACCTTTTATATACAACATTACAAAGATTTGTCGTTAGTGATCATCCAGTGTTGGACAGTATTTTGCAGAAAATAAACCCCATTATAAACACAACATTTGTTGCCTCTAGTTGGAACTAAATCACTATTAGAACAATTAGAACTTATGTTGTCTTTTTTCACGTTGCGTCCGTGTCTGCATTTGCAGATCACACAAAGAAACAACATGCGCTACAAACACACAATAAAATCAACTCGCGTTAGTCCGAAACATAGTCTTTTACAATGAAAATATACTTGCAGGCTGTGAATCTGAAGCACCAGACTGTCCTTGCGAAGTTGTAATGGTTGGAATCGCCCCACTTTTTAACAAAAGCTTTCGTGCACAGCCGGCCTTGATCTCTCCCAGGTTCATGAAGTAATCATCTGTGAAATACAAACTTGGACCATTCGGATTGTACTAATCTGGAACAGTATTGTAAATAAAATCTCATCTTTTGTCAGGGCAAACAACGAGGCTTTCTTTTCGCAACGAAACACACAGCGTCTCCACGACATGGCTGCGACGACACAATGAGATTTACAATTACGCCCACATAACTTGCGTATAGATTTGGGCAGTCGTGTCATGCCACGAACTGATGTAGATTTGTGGGGGTGTGGTTACACAAGGCGTTTCAGGCAGGTCTGGGTGAGCATTCGCTTTTAGATAGAATGCATCTTTTTTTGTTTTTGCAATTTAACGTGTCTAATACATGCATAGGCAACTTATAACACACAAAAGACACAGAAAAACAAGTTTTCGCACCATATTAAAGCAATAAGCCCCGCGAAGCCGTGGGTTACAGTGCATTTTATAACAGCTAAGGGGCGTTGTTAGGCACGACACGAAGCGGAGTGCCTAAACCCCCTTAGCTATTATAAAATGCACTGTAACCCACGGCTTCGCGGGGCTTATTGCTTTTATAAAACAGTTACTCCATATGCTTGGCAAGGTTTCATTAAGGCTATGTATTTAGGCTATGTGGTGCGGTCAGCCGTTATATATCGGGGTATTTTATAACGGCTTAGAACTCCGCTCAGCCAATCAGAATCAAGGACCAGAACTGACCGTTTTATAAAACCCCTTTAAATAGAACAATCACAGGGATGGCTTAATGAAGTTAATGTAAATGACACGTTTCTATTTTAGCAACAGTATTAGTGCAGTGACCAACAAACACAAAACATAGTAATAGTACAGTTCGTACATCAAATATCAGAGGCTGGAAATTTTTTTGCTAGCGTTTGAGGCATGCACAAACATTACCCTAAATTGGTAATATTACAAGATTTTAAACTATATGTGTGTGTCATGTTGTTTTATGGTGGTTTTACTCAAACGTTCTTTGATTTTTTTTGCACAGCTATCTGAATGACCTAGATAGGATCTCTCAGCACAGCTACATGCCCACTCAACAAGATGTGCTGAGAACACGGGTCAAGACCACTGGCATTGTAGAAACGCACTTCACCTTCAAAGAGCTTTACTTCAAGTTAGTTTCGGTGTTTATAATGACGGTGTTTTTTACTGGGGTGTGTGTGTTTGTTTTTTACTGTATTTTCTGTGCTTTAATAGGATGTTTGATGTTGGTGGTCAGCGTTCAGAGCGCAAGAAATGGATTCATTGTTTTGAAGGCGTCACTGCCATCATCTTCTGTGTGGCACTCAGTGATTATGATCTGGTCCTTGCTGAAGATGAAGAGATGGTGAGTTATCAACCAGGACATTCTAGTTTCAACGAACATATAGAACAAATGTGTTTACAATGACTGTTGTTAAAAACGTCAGATTGATGAACACTTTCTAGTTTTAGTATTGTGTACTTTTTCATAGCCACGGCTGATGAACAGGATGTTCTTCAAGTTTTATTACAGAGGTGTTCTCATTGCTCAATGAAATGTTGTTTTCTCATGAGACCCAGTTTCTTAAAATATACTCAGGATTTTCCATGAATAATACAAAATATGTGCCCATTATTTGTTATACTATGTGCACACTATGTCCCGGGGTTAATATATTTTAACCCTGGGTTAAGCAATGTTTCCTGTTTGTAATTTCTAAAAGGGATTTTAGCTCTGGGTTATAAAGCTTTGATATACAATGATTAATGTCCTTCTCACAGAGAAGCATAAACAGTGTAAAATATGGACCTTTCCGTGTTCTCTGAATCAAATATGGTTCTGACGTTTCCACAGAATCGCATGCATGAAAGCATGAAGCTTTTCGACAGCATCTGCAACAACAAATGGTTCACAGACACATCCATCATTCTCTTCCTCAATAAGAAAGATCTCTTTGAGGAGAAGATCAAGAGAAGTCCACTCACAATATGCTACCCAGAATACTCAAGTGAGTTCACAATTTATATATTGCCCATATGATTGGATTCACTACTACAGGCCAGGGTTAATGTAAACAATGCGGGTGGATATTGCTTTAGCAAATGCAAGCATTTTGTCTGATATCGAGGCCTGTGTAAGAAATGATCCTTTGATCAAAGGGCATCATTTATTTCCTAAATGTATTTCCTATGATAATCTTTTCTTTTTGAGGGGATATTTTCTTCTTTAATCATATAAAAATATCTCCCTGTTTTTCTTATTTTTATAGATATTAGTATATTCGTTTTGAACAACATTTGAATATCTAGTCTATAATTTTGTTAACCTTCGAGTGTTTCAATGTATGTATGTACATGTTAATGTAGAAATATATTTGTTACATTGTTTGGTTTTACAGTTTTTGTATTACGTTATGTAACACGTTGGCATTAATGTGTTTTTGGTTCAGTCCAGGAAAAGGGCCACTTTTAAATCTTGCCTAATGCGACATTCATCTGCAGATCATCTTAGAGGCAGAATTAATGAATTATTGCTCGTTTAGAACAAGTTTTAAATGAAGAGAGGTATATCTGAGGTTGAGTTTGAACAGTTGAGGGTGGATCTCTGTAGCACTGTGAAAAACCCTCTGTTTGGATCTGCTAGTCATCATCTTTCACAGCCAAAAGTTGAAAGTTGAGTCTTGCCAGTTTGTAATGTCAGTTTTTAATGCCTCTCTGTCTTTATTTTATAAACACAGTGCACTTATAGATGTTGTATTGTGCACACCGTATTAAACAGAAATCTGTCGGGTACTTACGGTGGCATGTATTTTTTTTTGCCGGTGGGAACTATGAGAGAAAACATTTGCAATTGTTACTTAAGATGAATACCTTAAAATAGGTGAAGTTTTAAATAGATTCAACTCGACTTTGAATTGTTTTAATTTTGCTTTTATTCAGGAAAGAAAGTCATTATGCAAATGATAAGAGACTTCAATGGGTGAACCATCCCTTTAAAAAGTCAGAAGTCTCATCTTTTGTCATGTGACACTCAGGTTCGAGTACGTACGAGGAGGCGGCGGCCTACATCCAGTGCCAGTTTGAGGATCTAAACAGACGAAAGGACACAAAGGAGATCTACACACACTTCACCTGTGCCACAGACACCAAGAACGTCCAGTTTGTGTTTGATGCAGTCACTGATGTCATCATTAAGAATAACCTCATAGAGTGTGGCCTCTACTAAAGCGTCAACTGACCGCTTAGGTAGGTACAGTTTTTATTAATGAGAGGGGCAGGTCAGTGCTTTTCCTATTCTGATATCAGCGTTTAAGTTATTGGATTTGACTTTTTCTTTTACAGTTATGAATGGAAAATAAAGAGCTCAATCGGCTGGTTGTTTCTGGTTTTATCGTTTCCTCTGGAGGAAAATAAACAAGACGGACTGCCACATCGTCAGCAGATTAAATGCAGTAATGATGCCCGTGCACTGCATTATGGGAACTCACTTTTCATGACTGTGATGGCCACTAGTACTTATTACTCGATTTAGGTGTTGTAGTTTCAGGACAGCTTCTTTTTTTGGTTTCCTCAGAAGATTATGACACACTACTATGCATACAGATCAAAATCCACTATGGACAGTATAAGTGCATTAAGCTTAGATCAAATATCTTTGTATTTTAACATTTGTAAACTATAAGTTTTGAATTCGAGTTCATGTAATGGAAATAAGCATTTCGCTGTTTTTCATGACGTGTATTTAGCTCATTTATTGCTTATTGTTTAGATCTGTTTTCAGGTTTACATACATTTGCATACACAGCTGTATTTCTCAGAATTAATTTGCTATGATGAGTGAAACTGCGTTAGTTAAAGTGGAAGTTGCTGCTGTAAATTGTGTTTTCACAATAATGAACTTATAAGTATGCATTACAGTATTATTGTTTTTCACATCAAAACACATTAACAGGACACATTTTTTTCATTTGACATTGGATCACTTTAAATAATACACTTTAAATAACACAGTACACTATTTTTATATCAGTAAAAGTATTAGCAGCTGCTTCACACAGATACATTTCTGAATGATGCATGAATGACCTCAGCTGACTCGAGAACTCTTTGGAACATGTCATACTGTAAAAGCAGGGCCATGACTCTCTTGATGGACAAATTTGCATTTTCTAAAACATTTTCTAAAATTAGTTGTGTGTGTATTTGTTTAATCCTGTCATTTTTTTTATTTTTAAAACAAAAGGACACTGTCTGATTTGGTTTGTATTACGCTCTCCTATCCTATGAAAACATGTTTATGCATCCCAATACGCCAGACACAAACACTGACTTGACCAATAGCTTGTGTTTGGGATGAAACTGTCGGTTTGTTTGACCAGTAGGAGGGGGAGGTGTTTTAGAAACTTGTCAATGTTTGCAGACTCTTTTTGTTGTTACAAGTTGGGCAGAAATTTCACCATTGTGTTTCCCTTTAGATATCAGGTGCCTCTTTTTGTATAAAAATGTTTTGCCAAATAATTAATAACACTAAGGTTTCATTTGATTACACACATTTGTCATCAAACCAACAATGAACTAAACCTCTACGGCATTTATTAAATATTTACATTTAGGCATTTGGCAGCCGCTTTTATCCAAAGCGACTTACATTTCTTTATCCTATACATTTTACATAGCTATTTGCAATCCCCTGGGATCGAACCCACAACCTTGCGTTGTTCACGCAATGCTCTTACCACTGAGCTACAGGAAAGCTATATAATATATTTTTTTAATATAAAATATATTTTTAAAATCAAAACTTTATCTGCAATCTGTTACTTCAAGATTTGGCATGTGAATTCTTATCTTGTTGCGACAAACCTTATAACGTTGGAAAGGTACAAACCTCTAGAAAACATATTTCATCACAGATTTTTTGAATAATGTATGTAGGAAAAGTAATTGTTTCCTTATTTTTTAAAGGGCTTCAAATTTGTTATGTCTTTCAATTGTCACTGTCCCGTAAATGGGACACCACATTTGCTTCCATAGTTGTGGGGGAACTCTGATCCAATCATGACAAACTATATATCGTTGGAAAGTTCTGAGAATCTAGAATACATATTTTATAATGTATAGAATAAAGTATGTAGGATGTGTAATTGATTCATAAATGACAAGAATGTGTATCAAAATTAAGTACTGCCAAAGCAACGCTTACATTTTCTTCAATATTTTGCATGTGAATTCTAATCTTATCATAACAAACATTATATCGTTGAAAAATGTCTAAGACTCTAGAAGACACGTTTGGTCAGTGTTTTGTAGAATAATGAGGAAGAGTAATTGAATTATAAATGATTATTGATTCATAAATCAATTCATAAAGTTTGCATCAAAAATATAGTTTCATACAAATTTCTTGTTCGGTTTACATGTTCCTGTGATTTTGTATTTTTTTCCATTGTGTCTATTAATGTGAAATAAGCATTTCAGATTTAGTATTAAAACCAATGGAAACCTATGGGCCCCCAAATGGATTTTGGTGGTAGATCAGGTAAAGAACTCAGACACGTTAAAATTTGAGTTTTTTATTGCAAAATATATGACAAAATAATGTGATTTTCTTTTACCAGCAATGAATTTCTAGTTCTCTTATTTCAAACGAGACCAACAGGTCTGTATTCCAAAGAATTCATGAGTTACAGACATTTTAGTGCCAACAGTGTGTGTAGGCTCAAAAAGGGCTGAGCCAGGTAGGGGTTTAATGCATTATGAACCAACACGAACCATTATCAATTGCACAGTATTTGCAATTTATTGTAGCTGCCATATAAAAATATTAATAAAAGCTGTATTAATATATTATTTATTGTTAGTGCATATTTGCATAAACTCATGTCAATGAATAAGATCTTGTTGTAAAGATTTACTAAATAACTCAAGCTTCTACCCTTTAGTAGTTCAGAGTGAGAAGGACATTGATGTTTACACCCAGTGTTTCTATCACTGTGCTTTTTATAGATGTGGACACAAACATTTTTTAATTATTTTAGATTTAAGGCTTAAAAATATGTGGAGAAACTTTCAAAAAACTATTTTGATCATTTAAGTATTATTTAAATCCCCATGGCTGTCTTTGTAGGAGCAAATTCTTTGTTTTGTGGTAACAAACTAATCCAATAAAAAAGAAAAATCATTTAATCAAAATTTGAAAACGTACTTTTGCTCTTCAGTCACTATTCTTCTTTGAGGACATCAGTTTTGGCGATTTGAGTTACATTTATAAATAAAACATCTACTTTTCTAGATCCAATCAATTCTCATTGAACAAATAAGCCACGCCTTCATTATGCCTACACACTGTCATGTGAACTTTAAATAATGAATTACGTTTTTTATGATCATGTGGAATTGTACAGTCACCAGTTGCTGAAGTTTTGATAATATGCATATGCAGTCTATGCGCAGTTGTTTGAAGTTCTTATGTAAATGTATGATTTTTATCTGAAACAACTATATAGTTTATTAATGAAAAACTAAATGATTTTTAAAGTAACACCCAAAATATATTCTTTATACGATGTCTTGCTATGATTGTGCACCTGTTTTAATATCGCGAACGATATTTCCATGATCCTTTTAATTTTCTACTTTGGTATAGTATGTTTTTTCTAACTGTGGCTCAAAATGTGTATTTTGTTCTAACTAGCTGTCATAGTGGCAATTTTAAAACACATTTAGTATTATGTAACACATTTAGCAAAGAGGGGGTTTTGTACCGTGGTTAAGTCAACATTAGCTATGACACGGAGGGTCATTGTTTGAAAACATGTTTAAAAATCCCATTTACAACAACGTAAGGTCACTCCTTTGTGTGTTATTATAATACTGCTAATAGTCAGCAACATTTACAGTAATCCGACAACATCAACAAGTGGAATTGATGCAAGTCTTTATTTCATGTGCCTACATTTACAGTCCAGAACATCTTCACAAATTCAGACCTCAAGTTTAAAACAAATCATCAGGCCATTCTAGAAATTGTGTGTTACTGTATAACTGTATCATAAATATATAGGTTAATCTCCATGTATATATAGAATCTTCTTTAAAATAAAAGTTATTTGCCTACTATTATATACAAAACATACTGCCCTACCTTGTTTGGGGCTGAAAAAGAAACATCCTTCACATATTTTGGTTCATTACCATCAGTTATTGTTGTTTATCTATAACTCTGTGAAGCTCAATATGTGAAATAATTTGTTACCATGGGAGGCTGAAATCCCACTAAAGTGACAAATTTAGTTGCATCACATTTCTTTCTCTTGAAAGGAATGAAAAACATCTAACCTCTACCTCTACAAATATAACACAACAAGAGGAGACTTCTCTACAAGCATTATCAACTCGTAGCATCAAAAGTCATTTTGTTATCCTTCTCTCAGTAAGTATACAAGTTTGAAAATATTCCCCCAATTTTAGAGTCCCTTTAGGGAGCAGAACCCATTACTCTAATCTTGATTTAGTCGGATTTGGTTGGTATTGGCTGGGGATCAGCTGACAGCGCTCGACTGCTTGCTGTGGAGTTTGTGCCACCTGTTGGTGTTCTTTTGTTACTGTGGCAGCTTCACCAGAGTAGATCCAAGCATTCAGGTGGGGATGGGGGGGACAGAAAAATCTGAAGAAAAACGTTTAAACTGTTATGAGGAGACAATGAAAGATTTTTTGGGGTGGAAAACACAGTAAGAAACTCTGTTAAAGAACCGTACCTTTGTCGATGCTGTTTAGAACAGACCACAGTCCTTAAGGTTCTCTTTGATGATAATGTCTGTCACGGCGTTAAACACGATCTCGACGTTCTTTGTGTCTGTGGCACAGGTCAAATGTGAGTAGATCTCTTTCACACCCTTCTTCATGTTCAGCTCCTCAAACTGTAGCTTGATATAGTTGCTGGCATCCTCATACGAGTTTGGACCTGGAAATGGCACATATGATAAACGTATTCATTAAAGAACGCTCAGCTGGACATTCGAGCATCACTTACCATCATAATCAGGGAAGCAGATGCTCAGGTGGACTTTCTTGATCTTCTCCACGAAGAGATCTTTCTTGTTGAGGAAAAGCACAATGGAAGTTGTGGCGAAGAACCTGTGATTGCAGATGCTGTTGAAGAGATGGAGGCTCTCGTGCATTCGGTTCTGAGGCAAGGGCGAGAAGAGAACCTTTTGACTCTGACATGTACTGATAGATTATCTCAGGTATAGTCATTATCAGATGTTTCTATGGCATCTGAATTTTCACATTTTTGTGCATTATAATGTAACCATAGAAACTACGCCTAGATATTTAAGGATCTGTACTTACCACTTCGTCGTCTTCTACCAGCACCATGTCATAAGCGCTCAGAGCTCCACAAAAGATGATGCAAGTCACACCCTCGAAACAATGAATCCACTTCTTTCTCTCGGACCTCTGGCCACCCACATCAAACATCCTGCGGCCACATTAAAAGGTTTCATTTAAAAATGTACGGTATGTTCATTGTTCATAAGTTGTACACACGTAATGCACTGCTTTTCAAAAGTTTAGGGTTGATTGAGTAAAAATTTTCTCTTTGGAGCTTACAGATATTTTGACCTAAAGGTTATGCCAACGTTAGTTTCTTTCATTACAAATCTAAAATATAGTTTTAAAACAATGTTTTAGATTTGATAAAATTAATTAAAGGTCCAGTAAATGAAATTTTACGGGCTCTAGTGCTGCGGTTGTGAACTGCAACCAACGGCTCACTTCACCCCTCCCTTTTGAAGCACTACTGTGGCTGACACAGGACTAAGATGTCGTCAGGTTTTTGCTTCTTTTCTGAAGGAGATCATGTATTTACAAAACATGTTCTGTAGAGCAGTTGTCCCTTTAGGGCTACTGTAGAATTTCATATATGGAGCCCGCGTGTATTTAGATAGAAATAGCTCATTCTAAGGTAATAAAAACATAAAAAGTAAAACACCTCTGAAGACATATTTATGTATATTATATTGCATGTATGTCAATAGATCCTCCAGTAAAATGACAAACTTGACCTTTAATCTTCCACACTGCATTTTAAATTATTACCTCCTTGGAGAACTGTAATGTGTGGAAAAAATTCAGTGATCCTAAACTTTTGATTGATAGTGTATAGTGTGGGGGTGTAAATCTATGTAGCCTATATTTCTCATTCTTGGTTGGTAATTATGGTGTTTTTTATTCAAAGCCAGACTTCGTTCTCACTGCAGTTCCAATTTCAGTCCTAACTGGACACACCTGAAGTAGAGCTCTTTGCAGGAGAACTGCTCCTCAATGATACCGGTAGTCTTGACTCGAGATCTTAGCACATCCTGCTCAGTGGGGAGGTAGTCTGGTGCGCAGATTCTGTCTATTTCAGCAAGATAGCTGTGAAAGATGAACCCGCCATTCAGTTACAGACATATTTGAATCATTTACCTGTTTTACAGCCCTTAAAACATCTAGCTACCCAGCTAACAGGGAAAATAACTTTTGCCAACTTTAAAGTTATTTTAAAAAAATCTCAAAAATGTTCTTAAGACCAATTCTTGTCAAAATTTCTTAAAACACATTTTTGTTAGCTGGATAGACTGCCAAGTACTCGGTCTGGTTAATTGTATTCTCAGTTGAATAGGATATGACAGGATTTTACAAGGATTTAAATAAAGATTTTCAGGCATGACAGAGCTCTGTATTTACTGTTCTGTGTTTAAAGAGATAGTTCAGCCAAAAATGAAAATTCTGTCATTTTTTACTCACCCTCGTGAAATTTCATACCTGTATAACTTACTTTGTTCTGATGAACACGGAGAAAGGTATTTGGAAGATTGGTAGTCATTTTCAGTTCCGAGACATCATTGACTACCATGGGTAGGAAAAATGTTATGGTAGTCAAAGGTTCCTGAGAACTGTTTGCTTTCCTAAATTCTTCAAAATATCTCATTTTGTGTTCAACAGAACGCAAAATATTTACGATATATATTTTTTTTCCTACTATGGTCGTGCGATGCCCCAGAACTGAACATTTCTAACATATCTTTCTCTGTGTTCATCGGAACAAAGACATTTATACAGGATTGGAACAGCCTGCGAGTGAGTAAATGATGAAAGAATTTTCATTTTTGGGTGAACTATGATAAGATGTTCTACTCACTATCCAGCAGAATCGTTCAGCTGGTACTCCGCGGCTCTATCAAAGGAGGCCTGCACGCCTGAATCCTTCCATAGCCTGATGATGACATCTGCCAGCTCTGGGGGCATGCTGCCCTCCTCGATGGAATCAGCCAGGTTCTGAAGCTTCTGACCATCCTCCTGCATTACCATAAAACAGTGTTATTGTAAAAAAACGAAATAAAAAAATTGTTAACCATAGGTTTATTATAGTAAAGGTGTAGAAAACATGTTTGGGGCAGATTTATTAGCATTTCTATTATTACAAAAATGTAATGGTTAAAATATAAGGATATTGTAATAAAGCCATGTTTAGTTTGTGGTTACCATGTTTACACTGAAAACACCATTGTGAAATTAAGTTTACAGTAGTAAAATCTTTTTGGTTTTGGGCCTTACTCCAGTAGAATTTAATAACATTCTATTGATTCCCATTGGTCAGATAACACCCCACCAATAGAACCCAAAACATTACCAGTAGCAACCATTGCAGTTTCTATTAAAACCACTACAAATCCTATTTAAATCATTAAATCCATTAGAATTTCTGTGTTTTTGTTTTAGAAGGGAGGGGCGTGGCCAAATCCCGTCAGCATGTTGACAAGTGATTGTAAACACACTAGTTTTGAAGTCATGTGTTGAAGGTGCTTTGAAGACCTGTGATGCTGTTGACCCGTAGCTGAGGTCCAGCATCTCCATCCCTCTGATGATGGCCAGAGCAGACTGCAGGATGTTGCCGTATATAATACTTCTAAACGCCAGTTGCTCTTCTTTTGTATAACCACCTTGATGGAGAATTCTTGAATAGGGCAAAAAAAGCAGATTGTGGACTTATGTGGAAGTGTGTTAAACATGGTAGGTTCAACATTCACTACCACCTGGTGGTCATTGGTTACCATTACAACGATTATGTGTGCTGTGTAAGATTAGTTAAACTTTAAGGTATTATAGAATGATTGAGCCAAACTGTAAATAAATAGCAAATTCACTTCAGGTGGTTGTGTTTAAACTCACTTCATCTGTTTTACGATGGTGCTCTTCCCAGACTCACCAGCTCCTGTCAGACAGAGACGTCATGAGACATCAATGTATTAAGACTTTAAAATCAAAGTGAACACAGCTTTTTTGAGATAACCTCTAGATATCAGGGGAGAGATTACAATTTACAAGCAGGTATTTTTTCTCATTGCTGTTTAAGTGAAAAACACGAATGTTTCAAAGAGGTCTCATTTGTGGTTCCTATGTTTAATGGGATGTCCCTTTATAACACTTGGCTTTACACACCTCATTAGCCTGATTTCAAAGTCATGTGGTTTAGAAGTCCGACTGTTTATATTTTTTTCTAATGTAATAATGAGGTCAAGCAGTTTATATCTGTACAGTAAAAGTCATAGATTGTCATCGGGGGTCAGGTCAGAGGAAGGCTCTCTAACCTGCTTATAAATTGACCCAATTGGATTTGCGTTAGAGAAAAAGCCTCTCAGAAGATCACTGACACTTTGTTTCGTCGTGGAGCTTCTGTCGGTCCAGGTCAGGGGGTGGTGCTTAACTGTCTCCTATAGCAACTGTCACTTTTAAGTGTCCCAGTACTCCCTGAGGTGACTGCACCATCGGTGATGTGTTCAAAGAATGCGCGTCATCCCTGTTACATATATGACCTTTTTTTTAAACTCTCGTTTATTCCCTAACTCTCATGGGTGGTTTCCTGAACAAGTCTTAAGCCTTGTTCCAGACTAATTTAAATATTAGAGGTTTCTTGATTGAATAAAACTGACATATCTTAAAATATAGTTTTGTCAAACACTGACATATCTTAAAATATGTTTGTCTCGAGATCCACATCAGTTATACTTTTTGGATGTACGTTTTTTTTTTAAATTACTTAATATCCTAATTTAACTAAGGCCTAGTTCTGTTTTAAATTAATCCCTGTCCTGGAAACTACCCCTCAGTTTTAAACACATTTTACTGCTGTTATTTCCACCGTTTTGACCTTTTAATTATAGAAAAATATGATAGACTACTTCCTCCTCAAATATTTCTAAATGAATTTTAGATTTTATTTATTTTGTTTGTTAAGTCATACAAAAAAGTAAAATTAAGACAAAGTATTGCCTTTTTATTAGTTTATATTTATTTTACGTCTACACTTTTGGAATATTTGAAACGCTTATAGACCTCTAAGAAATCAGGTCAGGACTTAGTAAGTGCATCTCTATCACAATATTTGCAGAGTCGCTATTTGATTTGAATTCCGGTGTTGCAATAAACATTCAAAACTGGCCTCCCTTGCATTCTGTTCCCGCTGCTGAACCTGCTCTTAAGAGGATCTGGGCTTAAATCGTCAGAGTAATCGGATTCTGGTCTTGGTCAATATGCCACAATTGACATGCTTCCTCAGGTTGTGATCTTTTAAGCACACTGCAGAATGTTTGCAGAGAAATAAGACAAAATGTTACAGTATTTATGGCAAAATAATTTGTTAACTTTAAAATGCTCTTAAAATGACACTTGATAATTTAATGCTAAGAACAGAATTGAGTAACTCAATGTCCTTCACTCACCTGCAAAAATTAGCAGGTGAGTGAAGGACACTAGCTTCAAAATTATTTAAAAAGAATTAAACATTTTGAGTATAATCTAACAGTGCTTATATTATTGAAAATTATTAAAATACAGGAAATATTTTGAATAATTATTGATATTTCAATATATGTGAATATTTTTTACATTTTCTGTTATTTTTATTGTTGTCAATGTGCTACAGCCCTGTAAAGTTAATGTAGACAAATATGTAATTTATGAATTAATGTCATGACATCTGGTAGTCTTAAATCACTTGTAAGTCTAATCTGTCTGCTTGCCTTAACGGTCCACCTCAGCACATGCTTAATCCTTATAAAACACTTTTGATCTCCTGCTGTTCTTTCATTGGCATGAAGAATAAACCAAATGAATAAAATAGTTATGACACTCATCCACCCCCAAAAAATCTTCTGATGTTTCTGAATGCAGTATAACACAACGCAGGCAGCACACATCTACATGATTTACATGATAAGTCTGTCCAGACATCTTACCCAGCAGCAGAAGTTTAACTGTCTTTGCTTCTTTATCGGCATCCTCTTGGAGCTGTTTTTCGAGCTCTTTGGACTTCTTTGCAATTTCCTTGTCCTCTGCGCTCGCTCCGCTACCCATCTCGTCGTCTGACGATTCTTTGTCAAGTTCCTCAAAGTAAGAAATTTTGCCGGTTTCCACTGTGCTTTGCAGGCAGAGAAATGGGGGCAGGTTTCCCTGTACTTTTGATCAAGTGGTACGGGGAGGGTTGTGCGAGTTTGAGTTCCCTATTAGGTGTGACTGACCCACCTCAGGATGGTTGAGTAAATACGCCAGAGACTGAAGAAGACTGTCCTGCTTCCTCCTTTAGGTGCTCTATCTTCTCTAATTCATCCGTGTCCACCTCAAAAGTCTAATCTTGGGATTGGGGAGGGCTTTGCTGATCTTCCTGTGTGAACCAGCCAATCCTATTAGCTCGGCTAACAAGGACATAAATTAAGGTTGGGGAAATTAGGACCACTTTTAGGGAAATAAAGATATGACATTGATTAGATTTAGGTGTGGATGCAGGACTGAAGTATGCTGTGATTGCGTGCTTGAATAATTGATGTATATTGAGATTTTTTTACCAAATCAGTCCTTGTGGTTAACTGATGTGGTCAAATAATTGCACCTGTAGTTTTTCCTTCATTATTTAATGTTAAACGATTTTTTAGCAAATAAAAACATGTGAAATTCTTGAAATATAATCATATTTTTCATCTTTCTGTGAAAAAATTAAAGTTTGACCCTAACTCATTCTATTCCTGCTTCTGAAAGTAAAATTCACTGATTGTAGGCACAAACTCTTCAATTTTTGTGTTTGCCTTTTTCTAACATACGCTGTAAAAAAAGAAAGCAGCTGGGTTGCCATAAATGTAGTAGAAAAAAAGTTTTTCATAAAATTTTTACTGTAAATCTACAGTAATTTTCTGTAATTTGACGTTTTCACCCGTTTTTAAATACAGTAAAATCTTTAAAAAAATTACGGTTAATCAAAATAATGTTTTTTATGTTAAATTATCTTCTGACTGCAGAGGTCAGAGGAGAAAATATGCACAGTAATTGTTGTCCTCGAGGGAAACTTTTTTGTGCGAATTGTTGATGTACAATATCCTCTGATACACTCACTGTCAGTTTCACATGTTATGTAACCCTTGAATGGTGGACTGCAGTTGAGAGAGGAGGGCTTACAGGTCAGTGTCTTGATTCTCGAGGTGAAGTCACCCCTAAAGTTGCTTTCTTTAACACAATTGAACATAATGAACTTCAGAACAGAATAAAGTCTTCCATAACTGTACAATTTATTGTTGATGAGTTGAGTATGTGAATGTTATCCCAGTTGAAATCTTATACAAAGATCCAAAGCGATCCAATACGAGACAAAAATGTAGATAATCAAAATGACAAAAGTATCTAATACTTCTAAATCATAACAATAATACCTTTTAATACTTCCCCAACATTTTCAGTTCAGCACATTTTGGCACATCCATCAAGCTGAAATACCTTCTCTTACGTACTGAACATTAACTATGACTGATTTATTTACTCTGCATTCTGTTGTTTTAAAATAAGCCCATTTACACTGATCTACAAGCAGAAGCCAGTCCAGATCCTCCCCATGGGTACCAACAATAACCTGAACTCTTTCCCCAGCTGGATGCATCTGACCAGCTCTGCAAGATTTCAACCCACGTCACTTTCTGTAAGCAGATAGTCTTGTTGCTTGTGGCAGGTTGTGAGGACTCAAATCCTTAAATGCTTCCAAGAGGAATATAGCAAGCTAATCATCGTATCCTTCTCTTTAGCGGAGCCAATCTCATTAAGGTTTCTGTGCTCCAGCCCTGCCTCTAACACTCCAGCACAGCTTCTCTGATGCTGACAAGATTACTTACTGAAGGCCACATGGGGTAAGATGGGGTGGCTTTTGAGGGGGGGTGAAAATAGAGGGTGATTATTTCTTGCCCTTCTGATGAATGAGGAGGGATTGTGTGGATGTGAGTGCAGTTGTAGACTATAGATTTTGTAGACTAGTATATCTGGCAAAGCTGAGATAATGGTTTTGCACATCTGGTAACCTTTTATCAGCAAATCTTTTACCATAATGCTGTTATTTTTAGCTAATGTGCGCAAAAAAAATGCAACATTGATCATGTCAACTTAGTAAAAATTGGAATTTATTCTCTTACTCTTTGGAACGTCTAAAATCATGCTGCAATATTACATTACATTATTCATGAAATTTTGCACACAAAAAATACAAATGATGTAACCACATACTTTGTATTTTTTGCACAAACTTTGCAAAGTGCGAACACACCAAATAAATGGTGAAATGCATTTTAATTTTTAGATTTGATTTATTTACACAAATAATGTTTATAATATACTCTGTTATTAAAAAGGTAACAGTAAGTTAGAAAAATGCTAAATAGGAGCATTTGGTACCCTCTATATACTGTTTTGGATAAACAAATAAAAAACCCACACCTTTTTTGCATGGTTTTCATGATTACAGTTTTAAATTGAGTTAAATAAATTTCCTGCAGGTTGTGATAAAACCTAAATCTATGCGTGTTCTGTTGATCCTGAATATATTAAGATGTTGACATGGTTATATGTGTAAATAGCATTGATGCTTTATCATTTGAGAGCAACACAAATCCTTTGAACCCTGTGGTTTTTGATGCACACACTTATCACTAAATGCATGCTTTTACAGGGGCTGAACTGCATTAAGACATGTCACCGAGTTTAAACAACAGTGAGTGGTTTCCCCAGTAGAAATGCTGTTTGAATCATTAATGACTCGTTCTTGCGCTTGTGCAAAGGATAAGTGTGCATAACGCCTACCAGAGCCTGTGAGAGCAGGCCATTTGTCACAACATAATTGTCCTGACGAGAATTGTGCATTAGAGAACGTCAGTTTTGTGAAACGTAATACTGCCACTGTGGCCTGTGAGATATTGCACAAATAAAAATACAAAAGATTGACATTTTTGGGCACATGGTTTTGAGTCCAAATAAGGGTTTTGAGGTATAAGCTATCCCTCTTGGTGTAGATTGTTGTCAGTGTAGTTGTGCCAGTCATAGATACACTGCGACAAGCAAATTTAAGAAAACATCTCTTCTTTTCCACACGAGGGCGCTATCCGCAAGAATACATTACAACGTCATTCCTTTAGCGGACTTTTGGACTGTTTCACGCTCGCTCATATTAGTAAGTAAATCCCGACGTGTCTTTAAAATTGAAATGCAACTTTATATGATTCTGTTTAAAGACTGCCTATTCCACACAATCTGACCGGAATTCGTAAATATTTTACGTCGTGCATAATTTTTCCGTATGTTGTAACGACATTTGCTTTTCCGATTGGACTTGGTTAAGTTTAGGGCTGCGTGTTTAATCACATTTTTTCCCCAATAATCGTGATTTAAAAAAAAGTCATACCTTAAAGATAAGACACAAAATAGTTGGCAATGCCCGTGTCATTTATTTCGGGTTGTTGTACGAATATAAGTTAGTCTTCATTTTCTGGCCCTTTCCCAGGGCGACGCATTTTAAACGAGCAGTTCATTCTCTCGACTCACTGACCTCTGTGTTTTCAGTGTTTTGGTGGTCAGCACATACACATAAACATTCTTTTGTTATGTAAAAACCCCTTTATTTACATTGCTGATGATGTTCAATATATGCTGGCACCGCGGAATTTACAAGCATTCTCCATAGTCAACTAAAATGGTGCTTGAGATGCTTGCGTAGTTTTTACCTAACTGCGTTTGAAACTGGACACGGGCTGTCATGTGTGCCTTTTTATACAGTAGAAACTCGGAATACTTGTCAACTCTTTGAGTTTCGAGTCTCAGTTGCCTACATTTTTATGTAAGATATGTTACCCATCAAAAAGGCCACACGGCAACCTCTATCCCCTCCTTTCGTTGAGGCGTCCAGACCCGAGCTTGTGATTGGTTGATCATGTTCCCTGTCACTCTTTATCTTGTCTCACGGGCCTGCGAGAAAGAGAGATGGATGCATTGCTTTACAATCACCACATTGCCACAAACACTATCTTCAGGATGCATGCCTTATAGACTGTAGCCAGTAACATCCTCATTCACTGGCTTGTTCCACCTGAATCTGTGGTTTCCATGGAAACCAAGTGGATTGACAGCATGCAGGGTGCGTGTGGTACTGTGTGAGTGGGCACCGGGAGGTGTGGGGAGGAGCCAGTTCACCCACTGCAGCATCCAAAGAGAGGGGATTCTCTCACTCTCTCACAGACACATTGGAACATCCTAATTACAGCATTCAAAGCCCCTTCGGACTGAACGTGACCCCTCCCTTTCTTTTCCCACTGAGGAATCGTCCGTGTTATAACCAAATAGTGTTTTGTACGTTTCTGTAGGACCTCAATACAAAATGTCTTCTAAGCAGCCTTCAGGCAAACCCACATCTCCTTTAAGGAAGAGAGGCAGCTTGCAGTATACAGCTAGTGGAGGTAAGTGTGTTCGTTATAAAAAATATGTTTTTATAAAAATGTGTTTGTGTGTGTGTTAGGAGTGTAACAGAAAATGGATCCAATGCTGGGTACTTGTGAGAACAGATGATGTTATTTGGTATTTTACATGATTACATATGCTTGTAAATAATATTTTATATATATGGGGTTTTGTCATTTACGGCGATATGCGTCGGATGTACAGTACAGTTACAGTAACCTGCAAAGTGTGCGGTGAAAACTTTCATACCTGTTGATTTAAGGGAAAGTATTGCAACCATTACAAAACCTTCATGTTTTTGAATTCACAGAGTAGAATGTGTACCAAATGTTTGTCTTTTCATAAAGCATTTATGTAATTGGATGGAATTAAAAATAGCTTCTAAACCTGATATTTGTCTTTTGAGCAGAAAGAGGATGTTATGCATTACGCATCATTTCTGACTAAATTGACTTAAACTGTACCAAGCCGACCACAATGCAACAGAAACATCAGTACGAATACATTCATCCTTATATTCTGTCTGATTCAATTGCAAGGAAATCAAACACGCTACAGTTACAGTAGTGAGATGTCTAGACGACATCCACAAAATACATAGAACATAATGGTCTGTGGTCAGGCCTGCATTGCGTAAGGCTTATATAAGATCCGATACAAAACGCAATTCACACATCGCTTGCAAAACTGTGATTTATTTTTTGCACCTGAAACACGTTTCTAACATTAAATGCTTTGAGATTTCAATGCCTATTCACATTGTACTGCTTCCACTGACATGGTTAAAATATTGTTATGAAAATGCATTTCTCGCTGGTTGAGTGCAAAACTAAACACAGATGAATTGGATGGTTGTGAGAGTTATTTGGCTGTGCCATAATTTCTGCACCCTGAGGCGTGAAATATCTCTTCACTATAGAGACGGAGTCATTATGTGAACAAAGACTCTCTTCAGGGTTCCCACGCGTTTTGATCAATACATTTTCATGATTTCGTCATGACTTTTCCTGGATTCAATTTACATTTAAGCATTTAGCAGATGCTTTTATCCAAAGCCACTCAAGAAAAGCGACTACTGCTGCAAATTCATATAAAGGATAAAACATAAAGATTTTAAAATTTCACATTGACTCCAATTTGCTAATGAATCGTCCAACATAATTTGTGAAGCAGTTTGACAGATTCAGTTAAAATCAAAGGAAAGTTCACCCACAAATAGGACAGCATCAAGTTTTGTATTATACCATTTTTAGTATTCTATATGACTTTAAGTAAGATTTGGTATGTTGAATATTTCTATGGTGTTTCCAGGTTTGGAAAAAAATGGGATTCCGGGTATACTAAATATGCGGAACGTTTATAATATTCAAACCAGAGCCACTTCTCTCTCTCTCACAAATACACACACAAACATTTTCAATAATTCTGATAATCCAGTTAGACAAAAAGTCCTTTAAGTTTATTTCAAAACCCTGAGCCATTTTTTTAGTAACATTTCACTTAAAATTCTTCAGCCGTTGAATCTCTGATTTACCGAAGGTCTCGATGGTGTAGTGACTCACACTTGACAGGTAAATGGCCCTGAATGTGCAAATAAAGCCATTCAGAACAAAGGTCTTGGTAAAACCACAGGATAAAGTGGCTGTTCAGTGGAGCCAAATGAAATGTTATCTCTGACAGAATAAAAATTCTAGTGTAAAATCAAAACGTGCGTTTTCTTCTAGCCCAGTTGTTGCTGTGTTAGTTCACAGTGCACTGTGATCATTTTCAGTGTGTGTGAACACTGAAATAAAGAACATTGTATTCCTTCTTGTATTCTAATTAGATGTGTAACTGCTGCCTGATGAGAGAGTCAATTCAGGTCCTTTTTTGTGTCACATGTGACCCTGCCTGGGTTACATTCCACATTGGTAAATGAAACCTTTCAAAACTTTTCTGAAATCTATTCAGCTTTTGATAATTGTCTGTTCACTTAAAGTGATAGTTCACCCAAAAATGAAAATTCTGTCATGAATTACCCTCAAGTTGTTCCAAATCTGTTTAAATGTCTTTGTTTGGTTGAACACAAAGAGCGATATTCGCAAGAATGTTAGCAACTGAGATTTCTGGGGCACCATTGACTACCATTAAAGTGGTTGTCAGCGGTTCCTCAGAACTTTTTGTTTTCCTAAAGTCTCCAAAATAATTTATTTCGTGTTCAAAAGAACGGAAAAATATGGAGTCATTATTTCTATGGCAGAAATATTATTAAATCTTGCATTGACGTCAAATTTGCTAATGAATCATTCACCATTTTTCCATTTGTGTTCAACAGAATAAATATTTCTACTATGGTAGTCATGGTGCCCTAGAAAGCTCAGTTGCTAACATTCTTCCAAATATCTCTTTTTGTGTTCAACCAAACAAAGACATTTGTACAGGTTTGGAACAACTATAGTTAGAGTAATTCATGACAGAATTTTCATTTTTGTGTGAACATGTTTAAGGGAATCGAATTGGCCCTTCTTAAACTACTCTCAAAGTTGCCATAGGTCAGTGGTCATTCAAAAGCAAGTGTGCAGGTGGCCTTCATTTTGTTCTGGTTACATTCATCTTTCTAGAATTGAGATTAAAACTGGTCATAGTTCAGGATTCAAGCTGTCTCATAGATAAACAGTGTTATGCTCTTCAGCCTTCTCTCTACCACACCTAGAACTTTTTGTCCTTTAAACTTTAACCCTGGTGGCACCTCCCTTTTTCTCACTGTAGTATTGGATAGATGAGATTTTTGACCGCCTGTCCCTAGACCTCTGCTTTGAAACTATTTAGAGCTCTCTGCTCAAATTTACTCAATTACTTTTAAAAGGCCCCAGGGACTGCAGGTAAAAGGTAGGAAGTTCATGGGTACTTGATGGCACTCATGTGTTTGCTGCCAGATGAATCGATTAATCGATTAATAAGTCACAATATGGGCACTTGAGCTTTTGTGATTTAAGAAATTATTAATAATTGATTTGAGGAGATGAGTGTTTAGTTAACACTAAATCAGTTCAACCTCCTAAGTAGTGATGTTCGACACGCATATGCTTTGAGGTAAAATCGTATAGAAACGGACAAGTATCTTAAGCAATTTAGTGTTTTCTTAAATATACTCTATTTACTTGTTGTTCGCTGGAATATCTCATCTTTCTGGTATTTAGAGAGTGATGTGTAAGTCTTTGTATGTTAGGGTTTTTGTAAGGCATTATAGTAGAATGAAGCTCTGTGCTTTAGAAAAAAAAGCAAAAAATGTGCAAGTCTTTGCAAGCACATTATTAATGATTTCTATTCTAAGACTAGAGTAAATTATTTAAAGATGCAAATGTTGTTTTTATTTATTTTCGATAACTATATATATTTAGTCATAACATAATTCTCATAGTACAATTGTGTTATTTTATAAATTTGATGAGATGCTTCTGTTGTAAATTGTGGAAAATGAATAGATAAGTGACTTTTAAATGGTATAGTGTAAACCCATTAAGACATAATTATGCGCTGTATATCTGGCTATTATGTAGAGTGAAATCTTTTAAAATTTGCCGGTGCCATAAATCCTGTGTAAAACAGAACAGAGCTCTCCTGATGTCCACTAGGTGGCAAGGACGTTTTGTCAGTAAAAATACTTAAAGGGATAGTTCACCCAAAAAAAAAAATGCTGTCATGACCCTCAGATTGTTCCAAACTGTTATAAATTTCTTTGTTCCGCTTAACACAAAGAAAGATATTTGGAAGAATGTCAGTAACAATACATATAATCACCCATTGACTCCAATAGTATTTATTTTCCCTACTATTGCAGTAAATTTGGGATGAGACCTGTTAGGTTACTGATATTCTTACAAATATCTCCCTTTGTGTTTAGCAGAAAAAAGAAATGTATACAGGTTTGGAACAATCTGAGGGTGAGTAAATGATGACAAAATTTTCGTTTTGGGTTTTACTATCCCTTTAATACTGCATAATAAAAATTAATTTACACTTTCATATTTCATTCAACATTATAGTTGTCTATAATTTGCTTGCAGTTTAGTCATTTTTCCTGACAGTGAATCTTCCCTTATCCAATTCCAAGTATACGTGTAGCTTGGTTTAATTTGTTGTACTCAACATGAATGAATTAACATGAATTTAACATGAATTAATGAATGACCATCCTGATACAGATATGAGGGAAACTCATCTCGGCTGTGCTTTCAATCACAGGAACAAATAACAAGTAATGTGTTTCGACAGAGGCACACAAAAACCTCATCAGTGCAGTACCTTTTTCTTTTTGTCTCTATTGTGTGTTCATCAATGCCTATTTCTTCTAAATAGGAGAATTCAGAGGTACCTTTATTTTGTTTGAAGAAAGAGCAGCAGATCATCAAAAATATCCCTCAAAGCCCTCTTGATACAAATAATTTATACTTAATATATGCATTCGTATTTTTCTTGCTATGTTGTTCTACGGGGTTCTACAAAGCATTGAAGCTCAATATTCTATTGATTTGGAGTTTAAATAAACACCCAACGTCACAATATAAAGTGATGGTTTCGTCAGTATTAAGTAATGATAAACCCATTATCTCCTGTTTGAACAGAGCAGATCTTTGGTCTTTTGTCTGTTACTTATATAGTTGGCATTTGTAGACAAAAACGCTCTGATGACCTCTGCATTTGCTTCTCCGAGGGAGTCTCTTTCTCAAAACACATCCTCCAGCATTTTCGCATGCACTGCAGTCATTCCAATACGTCATAGAGGTGAAGGAAAGAGGGGCTGAAGGCAGCGTGTAGGCTCTCTGTGTCGTAAATGCAGCAGTGATGCCGATCAAATCCCCCTGCCCATAAGCCAGGGTGGTACGGTCCAGCCTTGTGTCAGAGATATTTAAATGAGAGGGGGATAACAGCGGCTAGTGCAGACAGCTGGCAGGAACCAGGAAGAGGAGGGAGGGGAGAGTAGATGCTTCGTCTCCATCAGCTGTGTTTACTGTATGTATGCGGGACATATTCAAATAGAAACAGCGTGCGTGTGTGTTTGTGTGAGAGTGAATGGGATGCTTTATGTTTTGCTGGGTATGCGTGTGTTTTTGAAAGTGTTGCTTTGTGGTTGCTGTACGTTCTCTTTCTGTATTTATCCATCTTTCTCCTTCATGTTTGACCTGTTTTGGGCAAAATAGGAATGTTAGTTTGCACATATGTTTAACCTCTCTTCCAGGTCATACCTAGGCATGTAGAAGAAGTGTATTTGTGCTCACCTCTCTCTCTTTGCATCTCTCTTTCTCTCTCTAAACCCTCAGCTGTTTTGGTCAGCTCATGTTTTTCTCTTGGGACCAATGCACGTGTGTGTGTGAGTGTGTGGAAGATGATGTGTATTGATAGTCCTCTGTATTGTCCTGTTTTTGATGGTGTTGATCAGCATTGTGTAGAACTGTTTTGCACAGATGATAACTGACAGATGTTTAAATCCAGATGGACGGATGTTTAACTGAGGTCTCTGTATGCGATTTCGTGTCTATGTCTGAAGCCTAAGACAGCCTTTTCGAAATGATCACCAGTACATGCTGTGTTTTAGAAGTAGGTCGTAGTCATGGGATGATGATAACACGTGCCAGAGGAAAATTGACTTTGCTGTCCCTGTTGAAACACCAGTAACAGATTTCTAATGGGGGATATCATGGCTATACTGGTTTTGTAACCAACGTAGTAACACTAAACCAGCATGCGCTTTCTGGAGAAGCTGGCTGAGAGTTCATGGCAATGTAAACCGTTTTTTAAGCAAAGAGCAGCATCACCCCACCTCAAGGCTGGCCTCGGAACGAGCATGTTTAACACTGTTTTTTTATGGGAAAGCTAAACATAGGCACCAGGAATAGCGAATGTGGTTGCGATCAACCGTGTGCCCTGATCTTTATAAAGTCTGTACCTCCACAGTTTTGAAAGGTGCAGGACTCAAAAGTGACAGTCATTGTCAGACTTCATTGTGTATAACTGCACTATGAAGGTGTTATCAACACAGTGGCAGGCTTCCAAACAATCATGTGCAATTTCAAGGTTAATTTACACCTGTCTTGTTTTTCCTTGTTGTCTGTTAAAGCCCCAGTAAAATCAAAAGGAAAGTTTTTTTCCATTCCTTAAAAATAAGTTAGCCGATATGCTCTTACGTGCTGACAAATTTTAAAATTAACAAGATATACGCCTTCAAAACCCACAATCTTTAAGCCAACGAACAAAAGAACACCCACAATAAACCAGGTTGCCATGGCATCATAAAGCGATCTGATTGGGATTAGTGAGGTAACTCATCCACAAATACGTGAGGCATAGGTCAGGGTCCGCTTTCTTCAATATCGTGTTGCCTCTTCAAATAATATATTTTGCTCTAGTGCTTCTGTTGGAAATATGAATATATTTTCAAAACATTCCTTCGTTATCTGTAATAATCAAGGGAGATGTAATATAAACAAGACTCTTGGAACAGATGGTATGGGAATTGCCCACACAAGGATCTGATCTCACAATCATCAACCTTGGATTTTAAAAATAAAACTTTAACAAGCATTAGTGTTTCTTTCTGATATTGCACATCTTTAGTAGATTTGCCCTCGCTATACTGTCCTTTTTTCTTTTTGAGAGAAAGCATTCAAAGTAAACGACTTGTTAAGCTTCCCACTATCTAAGACAAGGGCCTATCAAGCCGTGACCTTCGACCCCGCTATCGGCCCATATTCTACTGCTGTTCTTATCTCACGAATGCGTATCATTCCACACAGATCATTGGCTATTGTCATTTATGAACATATGTCATTATAAACCATAATTGGTCTATAATATTTAATTTGCTATTAGAATCTTGCCTCGTGTTTATTGTAATTGTGCAACACCATGGTTTAAGGCAAGCTCAGCTGTAGCTGACAGTTTTTCTGCTTTCCCGGTTATGTGATGATCTTGTGTATGAAGTGGGTGGTCATTATGTAACTACAGAGCCTGAAACTCCAAAAATAACACATATAATTAGAAGCTTATACACAACCCAGTGGATTTATTATCAACCGTCCCTGTTGACTTTGGTGTGTTCCACACAAATTTACCTCACTGTATAAATAAGAACAAGTTGTTCTGTCAGGACCACTGTCGTCAAATATTTAAACAATAGCATATTTTTAAGGTAGGCGAAATGAAACTGTTCTGGGCGAACTCTCCGTCCGTCCATGCAGCCTATGTAACATGATGAAATGAAATGATGCGACAGATATAGGCAGATATGGAGGAGATGGGGATGGAGGTGGATTTTGAGTGCAGCATGATTAAGCAGCTGTTAAGTCGCAAAGAATGGCAACTTAAATAGGATGCAGTCTAGTGTGCATTGTATGACTACTAGTGACCTGCTAGAACTAGCGCTACGCTTGATTTCGTTTACCTATTTGCAATAAACCTGAACAAAAACAGATCTTGATTTATATATTTTTTATTATGACATTCATATTTTATCTACACCTGCACATATAAATGTATACAAAATCATTTTACTATATGGAGTTTCTTGTTTTAAAATGTTTAAGTCCTATGTCTTCTTTAAAGCAGTAGTTCAGCTTCGAAATTAAAATTCTGTCATAATTTACTCACCATTTCAAACCTGTATGACATTCTTTCTTCCGCAGAATAAAAAAGAAGATATTTTGAAGAATGTTGTTAACAGTGTTAACTGTGCTGTTCTGTTACCAACATTTCCAAATATCTTCTTTTGTGACATAACTATGTCTTCAAACTCAGATGTATATAAAGACCTAACATTATGGAGCGTTATGTTTTTTTTACCTTAGAATGACCAATTTCTATCTACATAAATCACGGGACCCCTTGATGGAATTCGCAATGTTGTTTCTACAGTAGCCCTAAAGTACTCTATTGCGCGTTTCGTAAATACGTTATCTCCTTTGGCAAAGAAGCGAAAACGTGACGATATCTTACTCCTGTGTCAGCTGCCATAGTGCTTTGAAGGGGAGGGGTGAAGTGAGCCGATGGGTGCAATTCGCTTAATTTCATACACTGGACCTTTAATTTATCTGCAATGATAATCTGGAGGTATAGGGCAAGTGTGAAAAGAAGAGAGCGTGTGATTATTATGTGCGAGAATGAATTTGAGCGCATGTGGCTGTAGGTGCGTCTCCCGCTGTGTCTGTCTGTGTGTGCTAATAAACTGTCATTGTCGTAATTTGTCCACCCATCTGGGCTTGTGAAAAGGCCACACTAAATGAAGCATTTATGTAATGTCCTGGATTATCCTTTTATTATTAGCTTCAATAAATTCACTGATACACAAGTTGTACATTTACTTTGACCAGCAGAGTAAAACAATGAACTGTCGAGCCTTTACACTATATTTCCCCATTTTCACTGCCGGTAAACCTATCTTAAAGCTGCAGTTCGTAATTTCTTTTGGTTAAAAACAAAAAAAGTTAAAGTACTCTGTTGGCTTAGACCATTTAGAAACAGCTCGTAATTCATATCATGATCCAAAACACAGGTAGGTGTCTACAAATAGTTGTTCAAATAGTCTGTGAATATTCTGCATAGGCTGGTCTAAAGAGTATATTTTTAGTTCGTGAGAAGATATTTCGGTTTTACCATCTCCGTTATAAACTCAAATGAGCATAAACTAGAATGAGTTTGTAAAATATGACACCATCTCAGTAGCTCAAGTCAAAACATTCAGGCAAACCATACTTTCAATTATTCAGTTCTGCTCCTCCAGTCTGTGTTTGATAATTACAAAGCAGCAGTTAGTAATTAGAACTTCAGTTTAAGCAGAAAGAGGATGATCCCTGCTTTTCACTGGTAGACTGTACAGTACATAACACCACATGTCAAAATCTTGAGACATTGTTACAGAGAGTATGAATAGGGATCATGGTATAGACCGTTTCGTCGGTCTTAACTGCAGTTAACTTCCGGTCTATGTTTGGCTAGTGTCTAACTATTTATATATTTTTTATTTATGTTAATATTAATTAATACTATTCTTTATTGTTTTAAAATTGGATCAAATGAACTTTTTGTAAAATTTAGTTGTACATTCATTTTATCAAATAAACAATTTCTTGAATTGGTCCTGTAGTTTTGATGCATTTATAGAAACCATATGGTACATTGACATCTAGCGGTTGAGCTTGGTATCAGTCTAAATTCAAAATATTGGACAGACAAGTTTAGCCAAGTACCGGTTCTTTCCTGTTTCTTTTGCTTGTTATCAGAAATAATCTACAGGCACTCTATTATTTGTGAATGTGGATCGGGAGTTAAAGTCACCATGAAACTGACGTTGCGATTACCTTCTCCGTATTTGGACGTACATTCGAGTGAAACAGGTTCTGAAATTTGAAAAACGTTTGGTGGGACTTAATGTCGCCCTCCTCTTATTGATTGGATCGTTTTAAGTGATACACAACCTGATACACCACAGGTACCCATTGGACAGTCAGTATAGTCCTACCTCTTTTTCGTATTACGTCATGAAGTGAAGAGTTGTTGTTTAGAGGGGGAGCGGTGCTTTATGTTTTTGATTAAAGATTACAACTGCGAATGAATTTCACAAAAATATTAATGTTCATGGAAAAATAATTTAAAAAAATAACTACAACACTATTAGAAAATGAGTATTATCGATTATAATTAAACGGTGGCTTCAAGGGCAGTCCACAAATGTGCGCATGAGCAGTTACGTTTGTTTGTTTTCGCTTTGAAATAGTCTATAACTCTAGAAAACAACATGCTTGTGTCATCAGACCCTTGGAAGATTACAGCTACTTAGTATTATTGTGTCTTCAACATCTACATACTGGACCACAACTGTGTGGTTTCCAGACCGGATGCCACTGTTAACTAAATTAACTGGGATCACTTTCTTGGTGAATTAACTTTACAAAGAAGCTACTATGGTCATGCATGAAAATCAGCAACAACTATCCTAAACCAGCATCCTAAACATACTGGTCTATTCAGCAAGGTTAGTATTCAGTACATGAACCAAGCCTGTCTTGTCATATGATTCAATTTATGAAGGAGTCATTCAGAAGTCATTCAAAATGTCAGGGATTAACAAGCACACAGGCATTCTTTAGATCTGCATACTCTATATATACTGGTTAGAAAAGTGATACAAGGGATTTAAACCATGACACGATTAGTTTAGTTGTACTTTTTTATCCACCCTTGGTTGAAAATTTGTCTTTGGTCTCACTATACAATCAAAGATACAATTACCTATAATTGAATGATATATTGATTGTGATATTCAGATGAAAGGCCTTCTAAACATCCCCATAATGCTAAATTAAGCTTTTCATCCAAAGCCAAACTGTTCATGTTAAACTCTGATGAATATGTCAATAGACCAACAGCTGAGCTGATCACATGATCTCAGGATGATTTCAGGACTAGGAAACGGCTGTTATCTATATTATAACAGTCCCCAATTGCACAAGTACATTTAGCTTTGGGGGACTAGAGGTTTGCTATGAAATGCAGATAACATTGGCGTTAACGTCTGATTCATCACATCTGCAGATCAACAGGAAGTGTTTTTGTCTCTGCAAGCGTTGAGGACTCATGTCCAACAGCTCGATTTGTTTACTGTGTTCCCTCAAGGTGGGAAACAGTGTCCAAGTGTCTGCAGTGCAGGGGCTAGACATCATTGCTTTATTATTCATCAGGCGTATCAATATTTGATCATACGTCAGAGTTTAGGAAGAATGAAATCAAACACGGGAACAAGAGCAGATGGGTGGAGCTTCACTTACAGTGAAAGTGTTTGACTCCATGTGAGACTCAATGTTATGAATATCTTAAAGTAAATGTGCATTGACCAATCAAGCATGACTATTGCTGTTGCTTTGAATTCTTTTTTTTTTTTTTAGAGTTAAAAGGAAAGTATTTAGGGGCTTTACAGCGAGTATAAACATTCCCATCCGTTCAAGTATTGCATAATATAGGTTTGTATAGATGGTTTCAAAGCATCAATCAATCTGCACACTTTGTGGCCCAAACTTTACTTCCGGTACACATCCGCAAAGAATAGAGTCCCTGTTGATTATTTCTGATATAAAGCAATAGATATAAACAAGTAAATTACATAACCAAGTATGTTAAAAGTATGTCAAGCCAGTATTATTTTGGGTCCCCAGTTGAAGAACCGTTACTTTGCTAAACTTAAATGAGGCAAAGTTACACAACATAATTAATACAATTATTATACACTCGAATAATAATATATGTAAATTATATTTATGTAAATAAAAAATAAAAAAATCGTTATACTATTAGCCACAGCCAGATGATCAACAAACAGACTGGAAGTTAACTTCCCACCTGGCATGTGCGTCCGACGAAACTACTTTATACAGTATTATACATATTATACATGTATATTAACCTAAGCAGCTTAGCAACACCCTGGCAACAAACCACCATCTCTTTATACCATAGAGGTGACTTGCACTGGCAGTTTTTCCACTTTTCCACCGCTTTTTACTTTTTGTAGAAAATAATAAAATATCTAGATTCTTTTCATTCTTGTCACAATTTATGCTTACACATAGACTTGCACACACACAAACACTAATGCCCTCCCACCTGAATGCTCTATTGTCTTGTATGGCAAACAGCTGCAGATCTTCAGCAGCATTCTCTTCTCTGACCCTGCTCTCTGTACAGCAGAAAAACAACGCTAGTATTGTTAAACCACAGTATTTTGCCATACACACTTTTTCTCTGCACTTGGTTTTCCACATTCAAATAGTCTTAAGTCATAGTTTTAAAAACAACAACCTTATTTTCCTTGTATTTCTACCAGATCTCAGCCGACATCTCCTTACAGCCCAGCATTCTCTGCCTGGCAACCCTGTAACCAAGCACGGCTACATCGACCTGCGCACATCCATGGATGGCAAATACAAAGAGATCGCAGAGGTACATAAACAGCAGTTTATGCACTCTGAGACACGATTCTGTACATTTCAGTCATTCATGTAAGTGGACGATTGTGTATATGTGGTTGTGTGTGTGTGTTTAGGAGCTGTTCTCTCGCAGCATGGCGGAGAGCGAGATGCGCAGCGCTCCATATGAGTTCCCTGAGGAGAGTCCCATCGAGCAGCTGGAGGAGAGGCGGCACAGACTTGAGCGACAGATCAGTCAGGACATCAAGTACTGAATCATTCACCATTATTTCTGCTTGATTTCTGAAAAAACAAATACATAAACAGGCAGTGTTGAAGGAATAGTTCACCCCAAAATGAAAATTCTCTCATTTCATTCTAAACATTACAAAATAAGATATATTGAAGAATGTGCTAACCAAACACCACTGACACCCATTGATTTCTATTGTATGAACACAAAACTATTAAGTAGCGGTGGGCATAGATTCATTTTTTTAATCTAGATTAATCTTGGAATTAATCTAGATTAATCGAGATTAAAATGGCTCATTTGAATTCTGCCGAAGGCATTCAGAATATGTGTGCTACCCAAATAATGACTAAAAGTAAGTCTTTGAGAACGGGTTTCTCAAGCCAGGTGGCGCATTAGACCAGGGGCTCATCTCCTGTTTCCAAAATGCATCACAAACTGCTTGAGAAATCTGTTCTACTATGATAATTTATGATGAAAATTAAATTATGTTCAATAAGATGTACTTGTGTTTACTTCCGCATTAGTAAACCAAGTAAACCAATTCCACATTGAACAAGGTGCAAACAACCTTAGTCTTGTCGAGGTTTCCATTGGGAAGCTTCTTAAAAATAAATTTTCCCTGAAGCAAGCCCGGCGGCTTCATACCTGCATCCATGTTAGCACGTCACGTTTGATGTGGTAATTTCACAGTAACGTTATGTTGTGTTCAGACCAAACGCCAATGGCGCGTCAAGCGCGAGTGATTTACATGTTAAATCAATGCAAAGACTCGATAGACCTTCTTGTGGCGCGAATCGCGCGAAAGAAGCCCTGGTTATTAGATGATGAGAAGGCGCGAATGACGCGGATCACGCGAGTTGAAAACTCTCGTTCTCGCCCCCTACAGTGCAATTAATCTAGGTATACATCCGCGCTAAAATATCAAGGTGAAAGTCATCATAGCTTGCGTAGTTTAGACCCAGCTCCCAACCCAACTTTGAGAATAGATTAACGGCGACATTTTTTTTATCGCGCGATAAGAGTCTCACGTTAACGCAGCGTGTTAACGCCGTTAACGGCCCACCACTACTATTAAGACATTTATAGAATTTTTGAATGATGACAGAATTTTTATTTTTGTATGAACTATCCCTTAAACTCCTATATTAAACACTCACTGTTGAACGCTGATAAACCGTCAGTTTGTTTTTTGTCTTTAGGTTTGAGCCTGATATCCTAGTGCGAGCCAAACAGGAGTTCATGAAAACAGACAGCGCCACAGATTTAGAGTGAGTCTCTAATATGTTTTGTGATTATTAATAACTATCTAGATAGTATCACATAATATCGGCAAACTAAATGTCATCTCTTTTACAGATATATGAAAGAACAGAGCCAGGTGCCCACAGAAGACTATCCAGAGAGAGAACTCGTCCCCGAGAGGGAGTATCAGAGAGTTTCCATATCTGGAGAGGAGAAATGTGGGGTAGCGACCTTTCCTGTTTTTACTCATTTCTGTTTTGTTTGGAGAAAGATGTTGTTGACATTATTTAAGCAGACAAACTAAAGCTCATAAGGGAGAACACATGCACGACACACAAGTACGGTGAGCAGCACCAAAGAGACATTTAACCTTAAATTGAAATCGCCAATAAATGGTTTTATGTTATATAACATTTTATCTATGCCTTAATTATGTTGTAGTTGGAATGGACTAATTAACAAATTATTTTTACGAGCTAAAATATAGAAAAATATATAAGGCCCGATTCACACTTAGTGTCTAAAACCGCGTGGAAAACGGCAGCTGCATTGCATTCTCCTTTTTTCCCAAAGCGTCTGGAGTTTTCGCTCTCCTGGCATCTGTCGTCGCTTAGCAACCATGGGCCATGATAGCTGTTGAGACGAGGAGGTACAAACAGAGGATATATGGATCATATAAACTGAGAATACTTTGCTATAACTCTGCTGCTAGATTTGGTTATGCTGTGATCATCTGTCTCCATTTTCATTGAGCTTGTCTATATTGGCTGGTTGGTTCTTGTCACATGACCTGCGGTGCGCTCGCTTTTTCAGGCGCATCGCAACCGCGGCGCACCCTATAAAAGACCCAAAATGTGAATCGGGCCTAAAAGTGTTTCATTCCGTTATTATATCCCAGTTACACACCACTTTTCAGTGGTGTTCAACTTTGTCCCACACAAACAGAGTAACTGTGGTCACCCTACACACATGTACTGAACATGAACCCCAGAGGGTAAACAAGGGGTGACGGCAGGAGAGCTGACGGTTTAGGGGACAAAAAGAATGATTGACAGATTCATTTGTTGTATAAAGGTACAGTGAAAATGTTCTTTTCTTGTATACTAACTAGGTCCCATTTACTGATCTACTGGATGCTGCTAAATGTGTAGTCAAAGCTCTGTTCATCAGAGAGAAGTACGTCTCTCTCTCCATGCAGAGCTTCTGCAGAACCACGACACGTTACCTGCAGGAGTTAGGTGACCGGCCTCTGGACATTAACACCTATGGGGAGATGCCTGAATCCGCTGCATGTCCAGGTGGTTGTAAGCAAAACTTTCTCTCCGAAATATTAAGGAAAGACTGTTAAACTTAAAGTAAAACATTTTTGTCTCATCCAAAACACTAGAATCAGTTTTTCTTTAGCTGTAGTTTCAGTAGAAATTTGCTGTTTTCAATATGAGTTTTTAAGAACAGTTTCAACATAAAGCATCTGATTATGTTTGTGATTAGTTGTGCATTTTCCACAGATCCAACCGTCCACCCGCCTGTTTCAGAAACCCACCCTTACGAGTGTCTAGACCCTGCAAACATGCCCCCAGGCTTAGGCTACACTTGCAAAATGGTGGACGGTGTTGTTCATGTATACACGCATAAGTAAGATCTTTGTGTTGTTTACACACTGAACTAATGTTGTCAGCTCAACAGAGGCAAACTATTTTTATAATTTACATAATTCAACATTTTTATATATTCCATTTGTTTTACATAATTTATACAATGTATAGCACATTGGTCAACTAATCTTATTTGGACTTGTGCTTAACAAATAAACTGACATTGACATGTATATTTTATAGTTGTTAGTAAAAGCTACTTTTCAAAGCGACGTGTTTTTTAGGATTGTATTTTTATTTTTTGTACTTTTTTCTTCATCAGTTCCTCAGAACTGGATCTGCCATACCCTGACCTGCAGGAATACATAGCTGATATGAATATGATGATGGCTCTCATCATTAACGGGCCTGTGTAAGTTCTGCTCAGTTGATCTGTTATGTTCTGAGCCACCAGCATGTTATGGAGATGATGAATAAATTATCCCTTGAAACGGGATTATGTAAGCGAGAAATCGTCACTGTTTGAATTAATGTGCTTTATTCAAATCCTCCCGACTGACTTCAATAAAAACTTGGAAATTTAAACAAATTTGTGCCATACTGTCAATTCCTGATCACTGAATTTCCCAACAGGAAATCTTTTTGCTATCGCCGGCTGCAGTACCTGAGCTCCAAGTTTCAGATGCACATTCTGTTAAATGAGATGAAAGAGTTGGCGGCACAGAAGAAAGTGCCTCACAGAGATTTCTACAACATCAGGAAGGTTGTCTCTCTATTAAAATCTTTATTTGAAAATCCTTATTTGTTTCTTGGACCAGAGAGTAACACCGATTTAAAAAAATATATATCTTTGAAACCCCTCTGTAATGTAATTCGCCCTCTTGATCTTTCAGTCTGACTGTTTTCTATCTTGTTCTTCAGGTAGACACACACATCCATGCCTCCTCCTGTATGAATCAAAAGCACTTGTTGCGTTTTATAAAAAGAGCCATGAAGAAGTATCCAGGTGAAATCGTCCACGTAGAAGAGGGGCGGGGACAGACCCTGAATGAGGTGTTTGAAAGCATGAATCTCACAGCTTTTGACCTCAGCGTAGACACTCTGGATATGCACGCGGTAAGAACTGCAGAAGCTGTTACATTATAAGTAGAAGTGAAAGACTAATAGCAATAATACTCATTTAAAAAAATGCAATGAAAAGGGAAAACTACAAATATATAAACATACAAAAAATAAAAGCAGACCAGAAAGCATGTAGAGTATAAAGAGAGGAGTTTAAGTTATTGCACACATATAAATGCAAAGTAAATATCTGGTGGGATTCCAAATTTCAGTGGGCTTGTGTGGGATCTGTGTCACACTAAAAATATGTTGCACAGAGCAGATGCAGTTGCCACAAGCTCAGTGGGTTTACACTTGAGCTAGAACTTAAATAAATACGCTTATGAATGGACTGTTGTTCACTATTATATACTCTGTTGCTTTATAAAGCTGCACACAGTTTCAACCATAAACCATGATGACATGGCAAACTTTAATGAAATAAACTATTTTTAATATCATTTTGTATGAGGAAAAATATCTGTTGGATAAAAATATTTTTTTGAAAAGCACGTTTTGGAGAAACCCTGAGGCAACTGTATATAATTATTAACATGCATATATACTCATTCTTTTTCACAGGACCGTAACACATTCCACCGGTTTGATAAATTCAATTCCAAGTACAACCCCATTGGAGAGTCTATCCTCCGAGAAATCTTTATCAAGACAGACAACCATGTTGAGGGGAAATACTTTGGGCACATAGTCAAGGTATTAGCTGTTCTTTTATAACAAACTGATGACATACTTAATGGTCACTGAAGCACCAAAATTTGGGAGACAGTGAAATGTTGCCATTGAATGTGCGCCCCCTGCTGATCGTTTTTTGTTGCTGGGTTTCAGGAAGTGATGGCTGACCTGGAGGAGAGCAAGTATCAGAATGTTGAGCTGCGTCTGTCCATCTACGGCCGAGCTGGAGATGAGTGGGACCAACTGGCTAAGTGGGCCGTCAGACACAAAGTCTATTCAGATAACGTGCGCTGGCTGGTGCAGGTGCCAAGGCTATTGTGAGTGATCTATTTATTATAAAATCTATATTATTTAAATGGGGATTTATTATTTGATACTCTATCTCAGACCTGATTATTTTGTAGGTTATAGTGCTAAGACCCTAGTCAATTTGTGGTTTCTATGTTTGAACTACAAACTAAAATTAAAACTATGGTTAAATTATAGTTTTATAAAATATTATTTTAAGGTTTCACTGAACAATCAAAAGTATGTATTTTATATGCTAACCTAGAACTATCTCTAAGACACATAAGTAACATGTTTTTCCCTCCTCTATAGTGATGTGTACCACACCAAAAAGCAGCTATCTAATTTCCAGCAGATGCTAGAGAACATTTTTATGCCTCTGTTTGAGGTCACCGTTCACCCCAGCAGTCATCCAGAGCTGCATCTATTCCTGCAACATGTAAGTTTACTGTGTTGGTGTTTATTCGTGAACAAAAGCGAGTGTATAAAAGTATGTTTTTATGTAGACTAGAGTGAAAATGACTCTCTATGTAATACGTGAGGGTGGCTTTGGATAAGAAAGAAATTACTAAATGAAAAGTAACTGTATGAATAATCACGGTGTGATTTAGTGACACAATATGGTTGAAAAATATTTTTCTTAAAATATTTTTCAGTGGTTTTATTTAAACTGAGTTGCTGTGCTCCTCAGGTTGTTGGGTTTGATAGTGTGGATGATGAATCTAAACCAGAACATCACATCTTTAACCTGGACAGCCCAAAACCTGGAAACTGGACGGAGGAGAATAATCCTCCATACTCCTACTACCTGTACTACATGTATGCCAATATGACTGTACTCAACCATCTGCGCAGGTACTTATTTTTTCTTTGCTACAACATAGTACACCTTGCTTTACTTACTTACTTACTTAGGCCTGTTACTCCAAGGGGGAGCATAGGCCACTGACAATATTTCTCCACCTCGTCCTGTTCTGTGCCAGCTTCTCCAGATCTTGCCATCTGTAGCCAGATCTTTCCATCTCGGCTGTGACACTCCAGGTGTTTTTTTGGTCTCCTTCTACCACGTTTGCCCTGTGGGTTCCACTGCAGGGCATGGTGTGTGATATTTTTACCAGATGGCCTTCTTTCCATTCCCAAGGCAGGTCTTCTTCGAAATCCCGGCTAAAACACACCGTAAACGGGTCTTAATATGTAGCGGAAAAACACCCAATCTGGCAACACCAGCCACCAGCAGGGTCGCACCGCCGTCCGCCGCATGCGTGACGCGTCATCAAAACAAAAAAAAAGGCATGGATGCGACAGCAGCATGTTGCAAGGAGTATGATCATTTAAAAGAATTTTATGACAAGGTCGGTGAGAATGGGAGAAATCTCACTTTTCTGTGCAAACTTTGCCCGCCGGCTTTCAAAAAGAAAATCCGCACCTCAGTTACATCCACAGCAAACCTGAAACGGCACATTGAACTGAAGCACCCGGCTAGCCTTTCAAGGTATGTGAAAGCAAATCAAAAATCAAAAGACAGTCAGGACAGATCATCGACCCAAACCCCATTAACTGCGTACTGTAGCGGCTCCGTTGTCATCTCCCAGCCGCAGCTGGACAACCTGGTGGTGCAGTATATTGTCGGAGATCTACAGCCTTTGAGTAAAGTCGAAAGCCCAGCTTTCATAAACTTAATTAAGGGGTTGCAGCGATCCAAAAAGGTGCCATCAAGAAAAAAAGTACAGACACTGTTAAACAAGAAATTTAAAGAAAACATATGTGAACTTAAGACTGAACTGTCTGAGATCGATACTGTGTGCACAACAGCAGATTGCTAGTCGGCTGTGAACAAGGCATTTATGGGCATCACTGTCCACTGGCTAAACAAAACTGATGTTTCTAAGAGATACTCTGCTGTACTTGCATGCCGATGGATTAAAGGAGCACATACACATGATGTGTTGGCAAAATTATTGTCAGATGTAAACAAAGAATTCAAAATCCACAATAAGGTTGCATGTACAGTAACAGATAATGCTTGGGGAAATGCTGTCCCCTCAATGATAATGTAAACCCTGGTTGGATAAGGATTCAAAATTGGATATGAAGATGAAATCTGACGCATAGCTTCATTGTTAAAACTGATAAAATAATTGCTGTCTGTGATTCTACTGTATATGGGCTGTGGCAATAATTTTGAAAAATAATAGCTTGCATCAACATACTGAAAAAAAGAACTATGAACTAGTTCATTTTTGGAACTTAGTGAACTTAGTTCAAAATTTTGAAGTTTGAACTATGAACTGAACTAGTTCATTTTAAAATTTGTGAATTGAACTTTGAACTAGTTCATGTAGAACGTGAACTTTCCCAACACTGTCCTCAACCCACCTCTTCATTTGTTCTTCATGTGTGTTCAATATCCTTCCTTTATCCTTAACTGGGTGGTTCCCTCTCTGGTATTGTTCAGCCAGGAGTCAGATGTTTTCATAGAGAGCTTTGATGTTATTCTGCCTTGCAGCTTCCTCTGCTTCCGCTGAACATTCCATGTTTCCATCTTTATGATAGATTTAGGATTTAGAAGTTACCGCTCTGCGGCTTCCTGCCGGCTTTGACCACAGGGCTTCATGCTTCATGTTCCAGTTGAAGGTCCTCATCTTCCCAATTCTAAGGTGTTTGATATATCGTTCGGTGTTTCCGTTATCCAAGTTCGACCTTTAGGCACGGGATTGGCCTACCTAAAGGTTGCTTTTCGGTCAGGGTATGCTCCCTTAGCCTTCTTTCTCCCGGGCCACAAGGCAGTGTTTGAACCATTCTTAGTCTGTTCCCTCTCCCGAGACCAATTTGCCAAGGGAGATCCTACCAGGAGTATGTAGCTCCAGACAACATAGCTCTCAGGTTCACCGGGATACCCAAACCTCTCCACCGCGTTATGGTGCTGGTTCAAGGAGAGGACATCTTGCTTTACTGAATTACTAAAATATACTCACACCTTGCTTTACTGAGTATATTTTAGTAATTCAGAAAAATCTTTTTTTATTTTTACCCCAGCTCCAGGGCTGCGCTTAAAAGTCTATTGTTCTTCCCAACAGGCAAAGAAACATTAATACGTTTGTATTACGGCCACATTGTGGAGAGGCAGGGCCTATTCACCACCTGGTTTCTGGATTTATGCTGTCGGAGAATATTTCCCATGGTCTGCTTCTGAGAAAGGTAGAGATACTCTGTATATTTAAACAGATAATTGCAATTATGTTGAAGTTTCTAATGCATTCATTTTCTTTATTTATGTTGTTTGTGGCAGACGAATTACAGGATGTGCTACTATCTTTCCATTGCACTTTATAAACTATTTACTGGCTTTTGAACAGCAATATCTGTTCGCCAACTTTAACCTTTAGGGAACTCTAATAACTCGGGGTTATGTACCATACCAGATCAGTTTACAAGTCATATCTGTCACATTCTTTCGCACTTGTCGCAGATAATTCATGTTTCGTATCTACAGAAAGAAGTTCACTAATGAGAAACTTAGACTGAAATGTGTGTGTCATTTCCTCAGGCTCCTGTACTGCAGTACCTGTATTACCTGGCTCAGATTGGCATCGCCATGTCGCCACTCAGCAACAACAGTCTCTTCCTCAGTTACCATCGAAATCCGCTGCCCGAGTATCTGTCGAGAGGTCTCATGGTGTCCCTGTCCACTGATGACCCACTGCAGTTCCATTTCACAAAGGTAACAGATCGTACCTGAGGAAAAACCAGACTGAATTGAAATTTCAATAATAGATTGAATATTACTCATACTGTAGGTTTGTTGACTTTTGTATGATGTCTGTAACGAAGTATGTTTGTTCCAGGAGCCTCTTATGGAGGAGTACAGTATTGCCGCGCAGGTGTGGAAGCTAAGCTCCTGTGATATGTGCGAGCTGGCCCGAAACAGCGTGCTCATGAGTGGATTTTCTAACCAGGTACTCCACGTGTTACATTATTTTTTAGTTTGTAGCCAAGACTCTCAACAAGGAAGCTCAGTGCTCAATAGGTCAGTTTGACATGCATCCAAACGTTTTTTGTCCAGGTGAAGCGGTGCTGGCTGGGACCGCATTATCTGCATGAGGGACAGGAAGGAAATGACATCACTCGCACCAACGTTCCAGACATCCGTGTGGCCTATCGCTTCGAGACGCTGTGTGAGGAGCTGAATCTGATCACTCAAGCCGTGCAGTCAGAGGAGCTGGAGATAGGTGAAGATCAGGGCCTCCTGTGCATGGGTGCAGGACAGGCCAGTTGTTAGGGTGTCATACTCTTTTAATTATTTAACCAGTGTAAGTGAAAGCTGAATCGGGGAAATGTTGACCAGTCGTATTAGGTTTGATCCCAAATGTGTTCAGCAAATGCCGTGTTGAGAAAAAAAGAGAAAAAGTGAATTTACACCAGAAAATGCCAACATTGTCTTCGAAAAAGCATGTTTCATAATATGAACTTGAACATACACCTAGCTAAGAAAGAACTAGCTGTGCCTCAAGAAAACGAGGACTTAGTCGATCGTCAGGAAACCTCTGTTACTGAGGACCGTCCACTGTCCATACTCTCAAATCCAGTATCAGTAGGATTTACACCCCCATGAAAAATTTACATTTGTGTAGATTGAACACTATTAGCCATGTACATTCTTTGGCTGCTCTCTTTAGCATGAAACGTTATCATAATAGACTATTATTGTCATTTATATTCTTGATTTTAACAGGTTATATTTTAATGTGTTTATTATTGTGGAATTATTTCTTTCTAGTGATGCATCCTTTGTGTCAGTTGGTCATTTATATGTGTCTGTAATTGAAAATCAGTAGTGCTATTTATTGTAAATCCGACTTAATAATATCAAAGTTTATTTTTTCTGATGTATTCTATATCTCAAAAATTAAAACATCAACATTCTGGATGTTCTTGTGTGGATGTTTTCTTAATTTATCATTACATGATTCGAGTGAATAGCTTCATAGCAACAATTCATGTATTCTGGATTTTTTACTTTATATTGCACAAAATACATCTCAATTTATTAATTTAGTTTTCATCTCAAACTACCTTGAAATCAAACCTATGACCCTGAGCTACAGGGACGCTATATACTATAAAATTAAGGTGCTACCTTTATAGTTTCTGACTTTGTATAGATTACATTAACATAAATCCTAATCTCCCAATGAGAGACCCTATAGCCTGGGAAGCCTGTCAGCTCTTCATCTCTGTTCTGACCTGGTAACAAAGACACAGACCTTCATTGTATTATGTCCTTTGGATCACATTTTGTTCCATGTAGCCCGTGACCCTCTAGTGTTACAGCAGGGCCAGTCAATTCTGCTGGATATCTTGAGTTTCATCCGTCTCAACATTATACCTCTCACAATAATATTGGGCAGAATGTTTTGTCCATATTAAAGTAAAATCGTTTTTGTGCTCATTTGTTTATATGATGATGTAAATTATATTTATGTACTATTGTAATACTTGTAATTAAATAACAAAACTTAAAAAAACGTTATTTTAGAATGACCATAAAGAAATAAGATAATGCTACGAAACTTTATTGATATATGATTCAAAGACCACAGATGAGAGAGAAAAAATTATATGCGCGATAGGACGCAGGATCTATTACATCAACCCATGTGTGATCGACCTGACCTTGCACTGCGTAGAGCTATGAGCGTATGACATCAAGATACCGCGAGATCGGTTGAAAAACGTATCCCGACTTCCTCTCGCGGTCCTTTGATGTAATTCGCCGATTAGTCTGCGCAGCGCAGCACGAAGTCAAACAAACCTATTGTGTTGTGGGATTGCTCTACTGGGTCACTGATTGGTCTAGAGGAATCTGTCTGAGAGGCGACTTGGTCCAATCGCACAGAGCAGAAGTTCAGCGCATTCACGCATGCGCGACAGCCTTTTTAAAGACTTCACCTCCCCAGAGTTCACAGTTGTTCTCACTCTGGTTCCAAGATGACTATGACATTGGCTTACTGGGATATACGCGGGGTACGATTCAACATTTTTTCAATTCTTTATACGTTTTTATAAGTAATTATAATCTTGCAAAGTTTATTTCATCGCATAACTTGTGAAACAATCATCTCTTTCATACACTCGAGATTTGGTTTGACGTATGTCAAAAGTGACATATCAAAGTGTAATTTTACTTCATTAATTGCATTTATTTATTGCGTTGGTTAATGCAAAACAAACTTTGTAAAGTTAACGTAAACTGTACGTTACGCTCAACGAGGTATGATACTGATTCAACTCGTTATCTTTTCTCAACTTTATTTTTTGGCTAACGTGTTCCTTTTTATCATTTTTTTATATCGATAAAATGTTTGTTGATAAATAGTTTTTACTAGTGCACAAACTGTGTTTATTGTAGAGTAGATTAAATCTTACACGCGTTCGACGTTTTTAAATATATAACGTTAATTAATGTTAGCACAGTAAGAGTCGCCACGCCCTCGAATGCTTTACAATACAATGCCACTCTTGTTGATTAAAAAGTGCCGACGGCCGTTGTTTTCAGTGGAAAAGCATGTGTATTTCTTTGATTAAATCTTATCCTAATATTTACTTTGAGTAAGAATTGGGGTCTAAAGTCGGGGGCTTATGTTAGGGCGGCCCAGCTCTACTTGTGCAAACTTTTTGTAATCTTGATTTACGTCCAACTGACACTAGTAATATCTCACAAAAATAATTTATCTGCTGAACAGCTTGCTCAACCAATCCGTCTGCTGTTGGAATACACTGGTTCCAAGTATGAGGAGAAATTATATTCCTGTGGTGAAGGTACATTATTTCCAGTTCTTACTCGGCAGACGTAATACAAATATTCCTTTAAAATAATAATGATCCAATCTGATTCATCTTGCAGGTCCCAACTATGACAAAAGCTGTTGGATTGATGAGAAGAACAAAATCGAAATGGATTTTCCCAATGTAAGTTTGCAGGTTAGCCACAGTTTTGATAATTCTGTTTTCTAATTATAAACTTTCTTTACTAGTTGCCATACTTGGTGGATGGAGACAAGAAGATAGTCCAGAGCAATGCCATCATGAGATACATTGCCCGCAAACACAACCTCTGTGAGTTTTTTGTAACTTAAATTGGTGTTTTTTTCCATCGGGTATACCTCTGCATGCGTTTTGTGCGCTTTGATAAGGGAGAAAGGTGTTCGAGTGTTTCTCTATACTGTATTTCTAGGTGGACAAACTGAAGATGAGCAGGTGAGGGTTGACATCTTGGAAAATCAGGCAATGGATTTCCGCAATGGTTTTGTTCAGCTCTGCTATGGAGACTTTGTGAGTGCCCAAAATTACCTATTACTCAATTGTATGATTTATATGCATGATTATGATGTTGAAGACATTGTCAAGTCATAATAAGAATTTTCATCGCTTTGGAAAAGTGTATGCTAAATTATGTTGTGTAATGTAAATTGATACACTTCTTGTTAAGTGCTAAGACAACATGAGTTATTCATAACTGCTCTGAATTTTATTGCAGGATCAAAACAAAACATGCTATGCAAAGGCACTGCCAGGAAAGCTAAAGCAGATGTCTGACTTTCTTGGTGGCAGGAAGTGGTTTGCTGGAGACAAGGTGAGACATTTTTGGGAGCAAAACTATAATATGTGGCAGACTATTCGTTTTTGACATTGTCTTCTCGTTTTGTAGATTACATTTGTGGACTTTGTCATGTACGAGTTGTTGGATCAGCATCGTATGTTTGAGCCGGAAAGCTTGGATGACTTTAAAAACCTGAGATGTTTTCTGGACCGCTTTGAGGTTCGTCAGATTATCTAAATTTGTCATAATTATTTAGGATGTAACTGATTTAGTCGTGATTTTTTTTTTTTTTTTTTTTCCAGAGTCTTGAGAAGATTGTCTCATACATGAAGTCAAGCAAATTCATGAAAACACCTGTTAACAACAAGATGGCTAAATGGGGAAACAAGAAGGAGTGAAAGGATTGTTGCCTAAAGCATCATAAGATTCGACACCGTTTGGTCAATGCATTTAGAACTGTATTTTTTGGGATTACCAAAATTTAAGTTGACATAAGCTTATGCACGGTTTATAAAAACATTGCAGAATAATCAATAATTTTCAGTTGTTAAAAACATTTCAGAATAATCAAGAATTTTCAGTTGTTGCCTATACAGTAATAAAGTGCAGTTGCAACGCATCAGTGTTTGAAACACTTTACATATTTTAATAAAGTGTTCACTATTCGATAGTCCATATTACAACTGTAAAAAAGCAATACCCTACTTTTACCAAATAAAGCAGAAAACAGTGTTACCTGGAATGATTTATTTTTTTGGACTATATACAACAGTCTTTCAAGACGGGGTGACATATTTTGCATTTAAGGGGAAACATAAACCAGGCTTTTAACACGTCTTTCAACGAATTTTGTCGCTTTGGATCCAAAGTGTTAAATCCGATGAGTTTTTGAGAATGGGGGTGAGGGGTTCTGGTGAGTGAATTTATGAGAATCATGTACAGATGTTGTGCTTACGATGTCAGATCATTAGCCAGTTTGCAGGTTATGTTATGCATGCTAGACGGATTGAGCGCACATACTCCACTCATGAATCAGTATTAGATGTAGTCAAATTACACACCAATTCGACTGCGCATTTCTACCTAAAGGCTAGAATACACTACAAGAATTTGCCCCGATTTTCAGTCTTGACTTGTTGCATAAAGTCTGTGCCAGTCTGCAAATTTGATCAGTTAGTGTTTACTCGCTTAAGTCTGTTTGAATTTGCTTGAAAGTATTGTATCAGCTGACCTGATGTCCAATTGTGGCTCCTTAAGAGGAGGAGTGATGTACCCTCCACCATGCTGCATTGCCCTATTCAGATCATTTAATACATCCTGAGCCTAGTAAAACAAAAATGCAAAACTGTAGTCCATAAAATTGTAATTACTTGTAATTACTATTGTAATACTTGTAATTAAATAACAAAACTTAAAAAAACGTTATTTTAGAATGACCATAAAGAAATAAGATAATGCTACGAAACTTTATTGATATATGATTCAAAGACCACAGATGAGAGAGAAAAAATTATATGCGCGATAGGACGCAGGATCTATTACATCAACCCATGTGTGATCGACCTGACCTTGCACTGCGTAGAGCTATGAGCGTATGACATCAAGATACCGCGAGATCGGTTGAAAAACGTATCCCGACTTCCTCTCGCGGTCCTTTGATGTAATTCGCCGATTAGTCTGCGCAGCGCAGCACGAAGTCAAACAAACCTATTGTGTTGTGGGATTGCTCTACTGGGTCACTGATTGGTCTAGAGGAATCTGTCTGAGAGGCGACTTGGTCCAATCGCACAGAGCAGAAGTTCAGCGCATTCACGCATGCGCGACAGCCTTTTTAAAGACTTCACCTCCCCAGAGTTCACAGTTGTTCTCACTCTGGTTCCAAGATGACTATGACATTGGCTTACTGGGATATACGCGGGGTACGATTCAACATTTTTTCAATTCTTTATACGTTTTTATAAGTAATTATAATCTTGCAAAGATTATTTCATCGCATAACTTGTGAAACAATCATCTCTTTCATACACTCGAGATTTGGTTTGACGTATGTCAAAAGTGACATATTAAAGTGTAATTTTACTTCATTAATTGCATTTATTTATTGCGTTGGTTAATGCAAAACAAACTTTGTAAAGTTAACGTAAACTGTACGTTACGCTCAACGAGGTATGATACTGATTCAACTCGTTATCTTTTCTCAACTTTATTTTTTGGCTAACGTGTTCCTTTTTATCATTTTTTTATATCGATAAAATGTTTGTTGATAAATAGTTTTTACTAGTGCACAAACTGTGTTTATTGTAGAGTAGATTAAATCTTACACGCGTTCGACGTTTAAATATATAACGTTAATTAATGTTAGCACAGTAAGAGTCGCCACGCCCTCGAATGCTTTACAAAACAATGCCACTCTTGTTGATTAAAAAGTGCCGACGGCCGTTGTTTTCAGTGGAAAAGCATGTGTATTTCTTTGATTAAATCTTATCCTAATATTTGCTTTGAGTAAGAATTGGGGTCTAAAGTCGGGGGCTTATGTTAGGGCGGCCCAGCTCTGCTTGTGCAAACTTTTTGTAATCTTGATTTACGTCCAACTGACACTAGTAATATCTCACAAAAATAATTTATCTGCTGAACAGCTTGCTCAACCAATCCGTCTGCTGTTGGAATACACTGGTTCCAAGTATGAGGAGAAATTATATTCCTGTGGTGAAGGTACATTATTTCCAGTTCTTACTCGGCAGACGTAATACAAATATTCCTTTAAAATAATAATGATCCAGTCTGATTCATCTTGCAGGTCCCAACTATGACAAAAGCTGTTGGATTGATGAGAAGAACAAAATCGAAATGGATTTTCCCAATGTAAGTTTGCAGGTTAGCCACAGTTTTGATAATTCTGTTTTCTAATTATAAACTTTCTTTACTAGTTGCCATACTTGGTGGATGGAGACAAGAAGATAGTCCAGAGCAATGCCATCATGAGATACATTGCCCGCAAACACAACCTCTGTGAGTTTTTTGTAACTTAAATTGGTGTTTTTTTCCATCGGGTATACCTCTGCATGCGTTTTGTGCGCTTTGATAAGGGAGAAAGGTGTTCGAGTGTTTCTCTATACTGTATTTCTAGGTGGACAAACTGAAGATGAGCAGGTGAGGGTTGACATCTTGGAAAATCAGGCAATGGATTTCCGCAATGGTTTTGTTCAGCTCTGCTATGGAGACTTTGTGAGTGCCCAAAATTACCTATTACTCAATTGTATGATTTATATGCATGATTATGATGTTGAAGACATTGTCAAGTCATAATAAGAATTTTCATCGCTTTGGAAAAGTGTATGCTAAATTATGTTGTGTAATGTAAATTGATACACTTCTTGTTAAGTGCTAAGACAACATGAGTTATTCATAACTGCTCTGAATTTTATTGCAGGATCAAAACAAAACATGCTATGCAAAGGCACTGCCAGGAAAGCTAAAGCAGATGTCTGACTTTCTTGGTGGCAGGAAGTGGTTTGCTGGAGACAAGGTGAGACATTTTTGGGAGCAAAACTATAATATGTGGCAGACTATTCGTTTTTGACATTGTCTTCTCGTTTTGTAGATTACATTTGTGGACTTTGTCATGTACGAGTTGTTGGATCAGCATCGTATGTTTGAGCCGGAAAGCTTGGATGACTTTAAAAACCTGAGATGTTTTCTGGACCGCTTTGAGGTTCGTCAGATTATCTAGATTTGTCATAATTATTTAGGATGTAACTGATTAAGTCGTGATTTTTTTTTTTTTTTTTTTCCAGAGTCTTGAGAAGATTGTCTCATACATGAAGTCAAGCAAATTCATGAAAACACCTGTTAACAACAAGATGGCTAAATGGGGAAACAAGAAGGAGTGAAAGGATTGTTGCCTAAAGCATCATAAGATTCGACACCGTTTGGTCAATGCATTTAGAACTGTATTTTTTGGGATTACCAAAATTTAAGTTGACATAAGCTTATGCACGGTTTATAAAAACATTGCAGAATAATCAATAATTTTCAGTTGTTAAAAACATTTCAGAATAATCAAGAATTTTCAGTTGTTGCCTATACAGTAATAAAGTGCAGTTGCAACGCATCAGTGTTTGAAACACTTTACATATTTTAATAAAGTGTTCACTATTCGATAGTCCATATTACAACTGTAAAAAAGCAATACCCTACTTTTACCAAATAAAGCAGAAAACAGTGTTACCTGGAATGATTTATTTTTTTGGACTATATACAACAGTCTTTCAAGACGGGGTGACATATTTTGCATTTAAGGGGAAACATAAACCAGGCTTTTAACACGTCTTTCAACGAATTTTGTCGCTTTGGATCCAAAGTGTTAAATCCGATGAGTTTTTGAGAATGGGGGTGAGGGGTTCTGGTGAGTGAATTTATGAGAATCATGTACAGATGTTGTGCTTACGATGTCAGATCATTAGCCAGTTTGCAGGTTATGTTATGCATGCTAGACGGATTGAGCGCACATACTCCACTCATGAATCAGTATTAGATGTAGTCAAATTACACACCAATTCGACTGCGCATTTCTACCTAAAGGCTAGAATACACTACAAGAATTTGCCCCGATTTTCAGTCTTGACTTGTTGCATAAAGTCTGTGCCAGTGCTGCAGATTTGATCAGTTAGTGTTTCTATCTAAAACTTTCTAAAAGACTGCAAGTGTATAATGTCTAGTTTAAAAAAAATCTGTACAGGTCTAGTAACTTCAACACAACCATCACTAAGCAACAGGTTAAGGCTCGCTGGTTTGTTTGCCTTTTCATAAACTATGTTTTTATTGTACATTCCAAGTACCATGATTTAAACAGTTGGGTTGTTTTGATTAAGTAATAATAACTCAAAAAATACAGATAAGTAACACAGTAAAAACATGATAACACAATAAAAACACGATTCATGAAAATTTATAAAAACAGAGTTAACGGGTTTTGCAAATTAACTATTCATGTGGTTGTCTATCCTAGACGCTTTTAGTAGATCATGGACTATTCTGTGCAATGAATAATATGAAAGACAAATTATTATAATTATTGTAATAGTAATATGCTATATATAAACTATGACTATATATAAATATAGCTCGCATCATTGTCACCTTTTTTCAACGCAATGAGTTTGCATCATATAACTTTAGAACAATAGAAATAAATCAATCAACAGAGCTGAGTTTGTATAATTGAAGATTTCAAAATATGCAAAATATCACAGCAGTTATAAGCTTTAGATAAACACAACATGGGAGTCAAAAACAAAGATGCACATTTAGTTAATTTCTATAAATTGGAATCGCAGTCCTGAAATTTCATTGACAAATAACCTGTGGCATGTATCAGGTCCCAGAACATCTTTACCTGTAAATGAATGAACTTATATGTTGGGCCTGGGTTTTCAAACATTTGGTGACCATCACCCCATAACATTAAGAAAAATATGTATACCAATAAATAAAAGTAATGTCTTAAACGTATGCTATAAATCTACATGCATCTAAAAGAGAAGTTATGTTCAGCAATTTTTTCCGGTTTAAAGCAGCTTGCAGGCATATGCCATGTTGCCAATGAAAGAGAGTGCTGACATGTAAATAATCCTTGGTCATTCAGATCCAGACATGTTCGGATTCTTTTCATCTCGTCTTAAATTTTCAGCGAGGGCCATATGGGTATTCCTCCTCACTAGCAAGCTGCAAGGACAATGAAGATCACAAAAATTTCTAAGTCTGTACATGTCTGGCAGTTGTGAAAACATTTAAGACATTCAAGGCTGTGCGAGGACTCCACAATTAAATTGCATTTGTGAGTTTATAAAGAAAAACATTGACATTATCATAAGAGGGAAATGCATAACTTACAGCAATAGTAGATCTCACACTTTGCAGCTGGAAGAAGACTCGACTTCCTTCCTCTGGACAGATGGCTCTTATATCATATTGCTTCATGCCCAGCAGCATAGCTCCATCAAACACGCCAAGACTCTGCACTGTCCTATGCACATAAAAGTTAGAAATCACATTAACAATGTACATAAATTCTTTAAAATTTGTTGACCGCGGTTAAAATGCATATATGATAGTATGTAATGACAGAAGAATGAAATTAAAGAGACAGCAGAAGTCCATACCCTTTAGAGAAGCCTTTGTATTGTAACCAGGCTCTGACTTCCTCAGGTCTGGATTTCATGTCCAGTGGTGGAGGTCCTCTCATATTTTGCTGAGAATATATAGGTGCAGCCTTTTTAAAATAGATAAAAACATGTTACATATTTAGATGAATATAAACATGTTATGGAGTTTTGGTTATTTCAGATCTATTTAATATGATTGCTAATCAGGAATATAGAAACCTTTCTAACCCCATTTTGGCCTCATCACTATTTAGCAAAGTCATTGTATTTCGAGAGTTTTAGCAACAAAAAAAGTCTGGGTAAAGGCAATTCCAAGAATCATTTCGAAACACATTAATGTTCAAAATGTATTACTGAATCACTTTACAAAGACTGTGACTAGTACTGAATTGTGGAGAAGAACTGTTAAACAGTTTATCACGTGTTCAGGGGTCTCATTTATAAAAATGTTGCATAGAAACTGTCCTAAATTTGATTTTACGAATAAATTCTAAGTGCGTGCGTGTCATTCATTGAAAGAACATATGCAGAAAAAAATATGTAGTCCTCTCTTTCAGATGTGAAATCTATAAATCGCAAATTATCTTGACATTTTGCGCAACTGAACATTTCCCAATCTCCGACCTTTTAACCATGTTTAGTTAATATCATTGATATATAAAAGAGCACATATCAACGTCCAAATGCTTTTCGAGCAGAAGGAATGTCTTGTATTTCCAAAAACCTGCAGCATTCGGACAAGCAAAAGTTAGTAAGTTTGCATGTCAAAGTTCACATGGATTTTTGCATACGCACACTACGATCAAACTACTACTTACACTTTATAAATGAGGCCCCAGGATTTTTACCCACACTTTAAAACAAGAAGGTGGGGGCCAAATTATCTTGCCATCTATTTGTTTTTCTATTCTTGTAACCATAACAGCATAAACAGACTATGCTTGACAGATTTACTAGAAAGGCTACTTAACAAAATCTTGAACTCTCTTAGGAATGTTTTTTGCATAAAGCAAAGATATGCCTCACCCCACCCCTTCCATGGTTTGCTGATGGCGCCTCTCTGTCAGCAGGCTCTAGAACATTGTTAGGGACATGACCCTCCTCGCCACGGCTTTTCTTCACTTTCCACCATTGCCCGGACTTGTCGATTACCTGTTTAAGCATGCATTAGTTGCAACATAAACACACATAGCCTACAGAATAAATGTAAGGAACACAATTCCTTTCTGTGAGGTGTGGTGACCTCTGTATGTAAAGGTTAAAGATCATGAGATTACCTCTACCATTTCACCCTTCACCAGATTCACTTCCCGACTGTTTCTGCCCATAAAGTCATAAACCACCCTCATATACAGATGCGGCTCTGCTGACCTGCTGATAACCAAGAAAAAATCCTCACGTTATTCAAGTTTGTTTGAAAAGGTTATTAATTTAAAATACATTTTATATAAAAATATAAAGAAGCTCAAACCACACTATACAATTATACACACATTTATAGGAAGAGTTTGGTTTCAAAATGAGATAAATCAGATTTTTTTTCAAAATCATGTTAACTAACACAATAAAACACAATAAGAACATGACAACATAATAAAAAACATGATTTTTGATTTTGAGTCATTTCATTTTTGAACCAAACTTCGTATATTACTGCTGTTTGTTCCACTCACTTAATCCAGCCAACAATGGTTTGAAAACAGATTTATTTTACTTCGTTTCTGATCATTAGGACCGATTATTGTGCTTGATGTCACAGGCATGGAGGCTACACATTTTTTATCACTGTTATGAAATAGTTCATGTGGCTCACCGAATGGGTGGGGCACTCCAAGGCATGTCATCCTGCAATACAGATTAAAAAGCAATTCTTACTCATTCTATTTTATTGTACCTTGCGATATGATGTGTGAAATTCTTTGGGAACATCATTATTCTTGCTTAATTGATGTTTGCCCTATGTTAGCTTCTACCTGTTCAGGTGGCCTCTGTGAGACATTTCTGGGTGGAAACTGTTCACCATTATGTTGTGATAGCTGACTTCTGGGTGGGGGTGTCTGAGACTGGGCGGGTGGAGGAGTCTTCCAGCCATCATAAAATACAGGATAATATGGAGGAATCTGATCCCCATTTGGCCACTTGGATCTGATTGCAAAAGAAAAATGATATGAGCTTTGCTTCATTTGTTTAATTGTTTTTTAAAACACAGCGAATAAAAGTCAGACCTAGGGATGTTCCAAGAGTCTCCTAAACTTGCCCACAGTCTGTCCTCCTCTGGTGTGACGACAACTCCCAGGAGCAGCAGAGCTTTTTCTGTCAGCATCGGACTCAGCACTGTGGTGGGAATGTTGGGGGGATATTGATTGACCACCTGAAGAATCAGGGAACAAAAAAACTGAGAAAACAACTAGAATATTTAAGAAAAACAACCGACCGAAAAATGGATCTTTATGTGCGAAAAGTAATTACAATATAACCCTTCAGTGAACATTTTGGATGAACAGATACTTACAAAACCAAGAGAAGAGAAAATACTGTGAACAAAGTCAGAAGCAGGAGGATTCTTTAGGTAACCGTCTAGCTTCCCCTGTTAAGAGTAGACATCAGAAATCTATTTCATTAGAACACTGACAAAAAGAAAATCAGCTGAACTCAAACTTTAGAAACATGCAGAGACTGTTTTATTTAATACTTTTCTAATGGTATCAGTGTAAACTGGTTGGCCATAAGAATTTTTTTGCTATTACTTACCAGAAGATTGAACCCGTACTTTATTTTCTGTAGACATGATACATATTCATCCACAGGGGGAACATTTACAGCTAGAATTGATAACAACAATAATCATTTTAATTTGAATTTGAATGAAGGAAATTGATGTCAAAATCCTAAATCCAACAACATCTTCGGACAAACGTTACCTTGTGTTTTAGACTTTTTTTCTTTCTTTTTTTTCTTGTTTACATCTTTTTTCGGCAAAGCCGCTTCAAATTTATTTAGGAAGATCTCAATGTCTGCAGCGACATGGTTAAAGATTTCCTGTAGAGAGCGTTGGTGCAATGTGTCAATAAATGATAGGATGCGCTGTGAGCTACGACAAAAATGAACTGACCGCATTTCTTTCCATGTCGTGTGGAGGTGGAGTCGGCTCCCGCTCATGCCGCTCATCTCTGGGAGTGAGAGCAATGGGTGATGGCTCTCTATCATCTGTTAAATAAACAACACATTTCAGTTACACAAGTTGTGTTTGATTTGTTTTTAGCGAAATATAATCCCAAAGTCATCACCGTAGTCTTGATAGTTGTTGAACTGTGGAGGGGGGTATTCTGGGGGAGGGGGTGTGGATGGCTGTGGTGAGATAGTTGGTCTTTTGAAGCTTCCTGGAAAACCCCGCCCAAGGATGTTCTCTAGGTTACCCCTGAGAAATAAAAAATGTTTAATGTAAAAAAGTTCACTTCTCAGCAAAGGTCAATTTATGGTCGGACCCTAAACTTTTAAACAGACTCGTGATTTACTCGCTAAAGTCTGTTTGAATTTGCTTGAAAGTATTGTATCAGCTGACCTGATGTCCAATTGTGGCTCCTTAAGAGGAGGAGTGATGTACCCTCCACCATGCTGCATTGCCCTATTCAGATCATTTAATACATCCTGAGCCTAGTAAAACAAAAATGCAAAACTGTAGTCCATAAAATACTGATAGAATGGAATTCAACTCCCACAGCTGTGTAGAATCTAAAGCTGTCTTTTCTAATGATAAATCGGAAGACTATAAGATAAGACACATTTATAACCTTTGAACTGACATATCTACTCATGGATAAATGAGGTAGGGACTACAGTATACAAAAGAGCATGTTCCTCACCCCACTCTCCTCACACTGGAACAGAAAGGCCTGTGGAGATCTCTGGCTGTAATCCTGAACCACGATAATGAGAAGGGAGTCATACACACAGCTGTCCAGAACAGAGTTTGCCTTCTTAATGCTATTCAGATTTATCGACTCCAAAACCTCCTACAATTCCAGGAAACAGAATAAGATAGGACTTACAGTAAGAATGTGTATTTGTCTTATCTATGTAATAATAAGAATTAACAGTTTATACATTTTTATAAAGTTTCTATATTTTGCACTATACAATATAAATTGAATGTTAGGTTTAGACTAAAAAGCATGTAAGTGGCAGAAAGCTCACCTTGGTCTCTATGTCACACAGCTGCAGGTTGTTACCCTGGAGTCCCATGATCATGTCCTGACCCCACACTTTACCTTTACTGTCAAGACTCTTCAGTCGGGTCACACAGTCCTCAATATTGCTCACCTCTCTGCCATCAAACTCACAGGTGAACAGGTGCTGAAGTATGAGAACGTTATAACAGCGTTACTATGGCAACAGCTTTTTAAGTTGGGTTGAATGAAAAATTAAAAGCTCTACATGGTGGACAGAACAAAGAAGAGTGTTTTGTTTCAGTGCATTACAGATTATGAATTACACACACTTAATAGTTTACTAATATTTTGCCTTACATATAATCACACATTACAACACTTCGATTTGTTGTCGATTTGAACTTTTATAGAAAATTTATGAAACAGATGTTTCACACCATCCTTAAATTAACAATTCATGAAACCTCACAAACCAGATTTTCTATTACCTCCAATCTGTACTGGAAGTCGTCTTGTTGTCTGCTCATTGATTCTGCATACTCCTTCCTTTGCACTAAATCATGGAATTCGGGTAAACATTATGATATAAACTGGTTCTTGTATTTTATCGCTTTAAGAAGTTTTGTACATACTGTAGATGGATTTCCCACTGGGACGAGACATGCCAGACGTCTGAGAGAGTGGCTCAGAAGAGAAGCTTCTACTTTATAATACAAACACACACAACAATACATATCTGCAAACTATACAAATGTGAATGAATAAATGGAAATGTTAATGTTTTACTGGAACACACAGTAACAGTTGGTGCAGGTTATTCATGATAAAAGCCACTGTTTATACATTAGCTAATGTGGGACAACATACATTATTATGTGGAATGACCCACTTAAACTGTATCTAGCCTAAACTCAGCTATTTTCGATAAAAGATTAAGATAAAACCCTATGGAAATGTAATTGCATTTTAAGGTGTTTTTTATCTTTAACAACTGATATGTTACAAAAATGCTCCCAAAGTTTACAATATGAGGGCGAGGTGACAGCATATTTTATGGTTGAAAAAAACATGTCCCCAAGAAGGCAAAAAAGTCTTTGAAAATGATGGCCAGGGGCCATAAAATTCATAAGTTTCTGATTCTGACTTTGACTATGTAATATACGAAGAGCTTATTTCCAAAATGAGATAACTCAGTTTTGTTTATTATTATTGTGCATTCCAAACAATATCAATCAAACTGCAGTTAGTATGTTTTGATTTAAGCCATAATAACTTCAAAATACAGCTTTCTAACACAATAAAACACACAAGTTTTCTCATTTTGGAAACAAACTCTTCATACCTACAATACATATAGGCACAAGTGCTTTCAGGGGTCAGAGAGTGAGAACTGTACCTTAGTGGAAAAACGGGGACAGAATTTCCTCCGTACATGATGTCACACAAACACCTGTAATAATAAATGAGAAGCATGTCTAAATATATAGTTGAGCAACACTGTCAGGAAAATGAATGAGCAAGAACTTTAGAGTTCATTTGAGGTCTTCAAAAAAAAAACTGTCTGTTTAGTTGTCAAGTTTGTGAAGAAGGCATGTGTACAACATCCTCAAAAATAAAAAAAATAAGTACAAACATTAAACAACTGACAAGAACTATGTTTAATATTAAGAGTACTATATACATTTCAGTAACTGATTATTAATTAGCTAATATGACCAGACTTGTTCAGGAACTCGATACCTTATTATAATTTTACTTTTAATTCAATAAGTGCATCACAGAGAATAAGTAAAAAATGAACTACGCTATACATTCAACATATAGGCTACTGTACATTCTATAAATCCTCAAAAATTATGATTTGTTTTCATTACTTGTTACAGTATTTTTTAGTTAGCAGCGAATTCCACGCAGGGTTACACTAGGTGAAACTAGAAATAGCTCCTTCTTAAGTAATAAATACATAACACTTCATTATGTAAGGTCTTTATACACTTCTGAAACCAGTTGTGTATATTATATTGCATTACTGTTAATAAATCCTCCAAAAACTTTAATATTGGACATTTAAAGAAGCAATCACATGACAATAAGTGTTTAGAAAAAAAACAGGAAGTAAGAAGACAAAATTCAGAAAGGCAGAGTTGGCAAAAGCTTTTGACACATCACTTAGCAGCTTTGGCTCATCAATGCTTTGGGGCCACAAAGCCCGAAGGAGGTAAAAAGTGTTATCACATGTGGGAGACTGCGGCATAAAAAGCAACAGACTATAACACTACAGAAACATTGCGTGTATGTCAGCGATATTTTTGGTATTACTACAAGAAAACTGGAAGTAGATGTGTTAAACCAAGGCGTCACAGAAAGACAGCACTGCATTTAACGGGACATTAATCAGCACCACAGCTCAAAATTAACAAAGCCATATGTACTGAATATTTTCTAGAGAATTCAGGTGATTTTAAAGAATACAATGTTTTGTTATTTATTCTGTTGGCACACCTTTACGAATAAGTAACTAAACATTTTTGATAATAAAATTATATCATCAAAACACACAAAATTCACAGAAGTAAGGAAGGAATCTGACAACGGTGCATTACCTTAAAAATCCAAACAAGAATCAAATCTCAAAACTTCATTCCTCAAGAGTATTCCAACATTTAGACGTGTGTTGACTATACGAGGTCTTAAAATGGACTACCTGAAAGCAAATATTCTTGACTCCCTTCATGGAAAAGCCAAGGTCAAAGTCTAGTACCATAAGGTAATTTCTGACGCAGGAAAAAAACATGAACATTCCCTAAATTTATGGGTCCAAAGGTTTAACAGGCTTGGTATTACATTGTTAAACAACACCTCTTAAACTATTATTACTGCATACAACAAAACTTAGTCATTGTGTAATTTACTAGGAGGCTAACATGTATTGGTAATCACTATTTACAACCGTATTACGTATGACGAACCATTAGTCGCCATGACAGTGACAAAACAAAGGATAAAAGTTCAGAGTTGAATATCAATGCTAAAAATATAAACGTCAAATTAGAATGTATGAGATAAGAATGAAATAAATGGACACTGCAGTTTAGTGAATAACCAAATCTTTTAATTAATACGGGTATGTACACATTTGACGACACTGCCAGACTTTCAGACAGAAAGGATTTATTTAGAAGGAAAAACAGAAGGCTTCAGTGTGGACATTGATAGAGACCTATGCAGTCGCTCTAGCCAGAGTGTTCTTGGCCAGGACTTTAAGATCTGAGATGCACTTGGCAATGCTTTCCTTCTCCTGAAAGACAAAAGGAAACATTGTTTAGAGAAAGTACAGCTGTGCTCAAAAGTTTACACACCCCTTGCAGAATCTGGAAAAAGCAAGATGATTTTTGAAAATGAAGGTTCTTTTTGTTTAGTCCTGCCCTAAAGAAATGTTAACAAAGTTCACACTAAAGAATAATAAAAGAATTTCAAAAAAATAGCCCAGGGCAAGTTTATACACCCCCGTTTCTTAATACTGTATGATATCTAAACAGTTTTTGTGTTTAGTCATAGTTGTTTAAGGGTTTCTTGTTTGTCATGAGTCATTAGACTGTCCACTGATCTTCAAAACAATCACACAGGTCCTCCACAATCTTTGCTTTATCAGCATTTCTGGATATGTGACTCATGTCCAGCACTAACTGTATGATGTTGAGATTTCTCTTTTTACATTAAGGACAATCAAGAGACTCACACACAACTATTACAATAGATAGAAACCTTCAGTGGTGCTCACAAAGTCAACCCGATTTGTTTGAAGTCAGATGTGCGTAAACCTCTGAAAATGGTTTTGGTGTAAAAAAAATATATATTTAATTTCCTGAAAAACATTTATGTATTTTTAAACCTTCTGAAGGACATTTGAAAATGAAAAAATAAGATGTATAAATTAAACAATAACAATAGCATGTGAACTTTTGCCATGGGCTATTTAAAACAATTATGTTTTTTATCTTTAGTGTGAACTTTAAGTTAACATTTCTTTAGTGAAATAACTTGCTCAGGGCAGGACTATATTAAAAATAAACCTTCATTTTCAGAAATCTTCTTGTTTTTCCAAACGTTTCAGCTTTTTCCAGATTCTGCAAGGGGTGTGTAAACTTTTGAGCAAAACTGTATTTTCTGTCATGCTAATCATGCATTTTTTAGCATTAAAAAAAGATGATGGTCTAAATAGCAAAACAACACGATTTAAAACTGCTACACGTGTTTGAAGCATAGGGCTAAAATTGGTTCTTCATTCGTTTGACTTCTACATGAAGTCACATGTAACACAGTGTCAAATATAACACCCCCATCTAGAGGCTAAACAAGGAATTGCTGTTTCAAAGCCAGCTTAAAATAAGAAAACAAAAGTAACAGCACAGTGTGCAGAGAATTCTAATAGTAAGAGTTTGCTAAAATGTTAAAGCATATTTAGTTTAATGCGTTATTTAAAGCTCCTCTATGACCAACATGAACCCTGTACCTGCAGTGGGGTGATGCTTTTGATAACATTCTGTTCAACCCAGTTGACCAGGTGCTCCTGCTCCATGTGGCGGTGCAAGTTCTGAAGTGCCACCTGATAGTCCAGCCTCTTCTTCACCTCATTGGTCACCATGTGCAGTCGCTCCCTGTAATTTGTCTCCAGAAGCACAGCCACATTGTTCTGAAAGAATAAAAGATGTTTTACAAAAGCAGACTCAAGCAGATTATAAAACCTAGTTTTACCAAAGCTGACCAACATAACAAAGTATAAGGAATCCTGTAGCTTACAATGCAATGTCTTAAACAAGATTTAAAAATGAAAACAAGCTTTTTTCCAAGATAACACAAACATGCAAAGCAGTGGGTTCATACTACAAGGTTTGCACTCAGGGTCATGGGCTTCGAGTATTCGAATCTTCCTCACCCTCTTGGCATCAAACAGCATCTGTCTTGCTTCTACTCTCCACTGTTCCTTCTTCTCATCCTCAACAGCCTGGGCAAGGTGGGCCACAGCCAGATCCTTCACTTCCTGGACCTTTGCCACTTTCTCCTGCAGAGAAAGAGAACAAGATATCAGCCGTACACAAACAACCAGTCACTGGTTAAATCATGCACAGTATCAAACCGGTTTAGTAGACTATATCTCAGCCTGCACTGGGTGACCACAAACCTCATTGAGTTTGTCTGCAAATTCAGCTACGCTGGGTCCAAACTTCTTGACTCCATAAATGACGACTGCACCGATAGATGCGGCAGCAAAGGTCTCGTGATTTATCACATAGATTTCCTTTGAAAGCATGTACAGGAGCAGTCCGGTGCCCAGCATGTATGGACCTACAATCACAGAAGAACATCACAATAAAAACAGGCCTTCAACACAGACATGCAGTGTCATTACAGTAACAAGAAGAGTCACAATGGAGGCATCAAGCTCACCTGTGACACCGATCTTAGGGTACAACAATGTGAAAAGTTCCTCTGGGAATATTCCATGGCGGACCTTGCCTCCCTTCTCAGGCAGAGGGGGTACCGGTGCCAAGCTCTGGGACGACTGATGAAAAGAACGGGAGGCCTGGACTAGGCTGAGGAGGAAAAAGTCATTAGCAAAATAAGTGCAGGGTAAAGACATTCACAACAGGAACTATAAAATCCACAACTATAATATATTTGAGATCTATTACTTGTAAACGCTAATATGTATTGTTGCAATTATCTTTAGTTATACTTCTTGGTGTAAACCGGCCTATAGATGTCTTTAGATTTACATGTCATATGACACATGGAAAGAATACTGAAATAAGATCTTACATACCAAGCACCAAAGGAGCCGTTGTTTTTCAGGGTATGACCTGCAAAAACCAAGTAAAACACGTTAACATAAAATTCAACCAAAAGGAGAAATAATACACCCAAATAGTGCATTGAACTATTTATCATAAAATACAGCAATTATAATAAATTGATTCAGATTTCAATATTATAGATAAGTTGTACTTACACATAATACAATTAAATGTTATTGTATTTTAATGACAATTCATTCTTTCTTTTTTAGTGCAAGTCTAACATTAAATGCACGTCCTTGCACACATGACAGGGCTACAAGCTGTCAACCTCATCAGCTTCGTTATTAACGATGCCAACAATGAATTAAACATGATATAAAGTAAAATAAAAATATATATATACAGTTACGCTATATGCGAAGGTGTAATTTATTATGCATCTTATAGCCTACAGTACGTACAGTTTGAATCTATGATTAGCATTAAGCTAACAGCTAAACAACTCAACACAAGGACATACAGCACTTATCGAAAGCACAACACCATGTCTATTCAAATACAACAATCTGAAATTAAAACCTGTAATACACTCAATTTAGCACAGAAATATTACGCTTAACGGCAAATTTGAAAGCAGAAACACGTTTCAAGGCTCAAGTTTGAGTTGATTCGTGTGCGGCCATTTAGACCGAGGCCTCATTTTACCCTTCAACTTCACTCATCAAACAGTTCTCCTTATTCACACAATCAATTAAAAACGACACATTACCTTTAACTGAGTTTAACACTCACCTGAAAGCAACACCAATCTGGACAACATGTTTAAACGGGTGTGAATGTCAGGATCCCTGGCAGAAAGTCTCTAACGCCGGGCTCTGTATGCCCTTCTAGACCAAGGATGAGAAACTCTCGACAGTAACATCGCGAGATTAGTGAAGAACCATTTGGTCAAATCTCACATCCGGGTATTTTTACCCGCGAGGGCCAGCAGGTGGCTCCAGTATCGCATAAAACGAAGAGAACACGTTTATCGGTCTCTAGATGGTCATCTTAGTTATTTGAATCGGTTAAAAAATCGCTGAAAATACGACATATGGTAGAGCGTCTTTGTTTATTTTTGTTCTTATTTAAATACATTACGAACTTCCAAAAATTCTCGAAAATGAACCATAGAGAAAGGCTATAGCCATACCTTCGATATAAAACAACTAACAGGGGTCAGGTGGATTTTGTATTTATAGCTCTTCTACCACTTTCATCGCATTTCAATATCTTTCTTTCATTTTTTTTTCTTTTTTAATTTGAAGTTTAATTAAGGTCATATAAATATAGCTCCTATGTCCATGGTTTCATACCCCTTACTTCAAAGTTTTGTCTTCATGTGTGTCTTATTTATTGTTCACCAAACATTAATTCTCAATTGTCTGTTTCCCATTCTTCAGACCCTCCCTATAGTGTCGGTATATTTAAAAGAGGCAACATCATAAACTCCTCTCTGGTCCTAATCTACGGCCCCATCCATGTTTGGCATCAGTTTCAATACGCATGGCTGCTGAGATAGAGGAACTCATACAAGTTGTGAGGTTCATCTTACTTCCTGTTAAACAAGCAAGGCAGAAGACATAGCCCGCCTTTGTTGAATGAACTAGTTTTCAACTGCCATGTCAGCTTCAAACTCTTCTTTCACAGTTATTTTGACTTCAAGGACTCCTCTAAGAACAGGTACTTTAATGAAATATTCCAAAGAAAGAAAACCTTCAAAGCCTGCAGAAGTTTATCTTGTTCTTGGCTTCTATGTTGTGTTGTAAATGTTCTTTTGCAGGTTCGTTTGTAGTAACATGCTATTCAGACTGCATGTTCCTGAAAATAAACACGAATGATATTTAATGAATTTAAACTGTGCAGTGTGAAAATGTTGATGTTTAGGATTTGAAAGCAGTCTTAAATCTTTGTAATCCCTGAAATGACTGTAGATTGAGTCGTGCATTAGTACACTGTTGTAGGCTACTTTAAAAACGTGTTCAAGTCATAGTTTGACCATTTTCTAAGTAAGATATTTTTTTAATGAAGCAATTTTTATTTTTCCTTTTTGTTTTAGCTGCCTGCCTGCTTTAGAACAACAGAATATGACAGCAGATGTGAATGACTGGACACACATCATAAAGTATGTTTAATTCAACTCATTTATTTGATGACTGTTCTCTTATCTTAAATGAAAATCAATGTAACTAAATTGAATTAGTTTGCCTCATTTTTATAAGTATTCACTGCAAAATTGTTTAAACTCTGTGAACCGTGAGACTCCACCCCATGAACATTCTCATGTTTTCATTTTGTGTATGTGTTTTTTCGTCTCATAATGAAGCTTCACATTATCCCCACTTTTAACTGTTATGTCATTCAGTTGATTTAGGATGATCTATTTTTAAAAGATATGATTATACAGAATGTGCTATTTTTTAATTACAGGAAATTGCCACTTCAAGAAACAACATCTATTTATATTGTGAAGTGACAATACAGTGAGTAATACGTTTCGAACTCGTTCACACTGAGAAAGAATGGAGTGTGCTGATGACAACGAAAAACTGCAGGCCACGACTTACGAGCATAAAGTAGAACAGCGTGCAGTGAAGCACAGAGAAATTAGTGATCGGAACAACCAGACATTGTGTCGAAGTCCTACGAGAGATATGGACACAAGGTGGATTAAAACCGAACTGCATCGCAAAAGGCAATTTGAGTTTTCAAAGAGAAGACCAGTGGACCGGGACATGTATGACCTGTTATCTTCAATGCCAAGGCGCATATACTTAAGGGAATCCCAGCATGCACCAGAGCATATGACGCAAACTTCAACGTCAATCAGGCGGCCCTTGATAACAAGTCAAAACATAAAGCTCAGGAGAGATTATCTAAACTGTGCAAAGCAGGTACAGAAATCAATATTGTGTTTGATCTGTGACTAACTGTCTATAGATGTTACGGTTTAATCCTTAAAACTGATCATTTTAAGACTAAAGTCCAATCAGACATTTCCACAGTATATTCCACTTGTATAACAACATTGACATGAATTTTCCAAAACTCTAAAGACAGTTTCCACATCTTCAACAAATGATGAAAATGATCCCAGGCTGAATGCAGTGAGATGGGATGTTCCAGTTCTCAATTCTGTTTGGGTTAGAGGAAAAGAGAGACAGGAACGAGGTTAGTGGACGTTCTGATGAATAAAAATCATGCCTTACATTTCTATCTTTAACACCGTCAACTAACATACTGAATTCTAGATTAACCAGACCCTAAAAATTGTTCAATTACATTTTATAGTGATGCTTTTGTGCAATACATACATCATAAGGATGTTTCTTGTGACGAAGTGTAATTTGTGTTCGTAATAGTTTGTGCTCAAGACAAAACTCAGGACTCAAAGAATCAGAAGACTTTACTCACAACCAGCACGCAAACAGAGTAAGTAGACATTACATGAACATACATGTGTATATATATAAATCAAATTTTGTGCTTTCAAGTTTTGTTTTATCAGTGTGTGTGTTACCTGGGAAATCCAACCCATGTCTTTGGTATACATTTGACAGTTTATTCTGGTATATTAAGAACTCTAAAGTTTATGGCTGCTCCCTGGGTGTAATATTTCAAAAGCAGTCCAATTATATTGTGTATAATTATTTAAATTATTAATTCTGTATTATGAACTCTCTTCATGCAGGTCTGGATTTGTGACTGTCAAAGAAGCAGTAAGGAGTTTTGGTGCTTAAAATAAAACCCATTTTTAATTTTATACAATTTATTTATGAAATGTGTGTGACAATAATTCTCATTTCCCCACTTTTCTCTGTCTTTATTTGATTTAGGATGTGCAACAGCTGGCTCATTATTTGGAGGTAAGGAATGTATTGCGATGTGTACTTTTATAACCTATGTCAGTATAATATAGTCATCAGTTCTTCAGAGCATGAAGTAATGCAATATATTTCAAAGCCTACTTGAAGTGGATTTTTCCTTAATGCAGGAGGCCTTACACAGAGAAGAGGCTCTTAAAAACAAACTAGCCAGTCTTCAGAAAAGTGCCGCTACATTGGTGCGTTCTACAGAGCTCCTGTGGAAGGTAAAGCGGTGCATTATTTCTTATTTTGAAGCTCCTTGTATGATCTGTATTATATTTATACATAAGTTATGCTGTCAGTCTGTATATCTGCTGGCTTCAGCAGTTGCAGAGTTTCCTGGAGTGGTAATGATACAAAGGCAGGTTGGAAGGGAGGGTTCTGTGGTCGGCAGCATCCGGCTCCTTATGGGTCTTTTTTAGAAAAAAATGAATAGTTGTCTCTCTGTCACACAGGAAACGGAGAGAAATGTTCGTGTCAGAGAGCGGTTTGTTTGTGTTGTGTGATGCTTCATAACTCATCCAAACTACTCAATTGTGTTAACCCAATGAGTAGCCTCTGAAATGTTATATGTTTTTATAGAAATAACAAAACCAAAACAGTTTTTATCTAAATGCTAAACATAACAGTTATACAGGATGCAGTACACTGTCATAGAAACTGAACAACACTTTGTTTTTGGTTCGGTGGCTTTCTCTCTCGCTCTCTCGCTCTCTCAAACATGCACGTTTCCTTTTCCTCCCACAGACACGCTGTGATGAGGACTTGCTGAAGAGTAAGATCAAAGCTCTGGAGGCACAGCTGCAGGTTTGCATCAAGGTAAGAAATGAACCGTTTCATTTGAACAACTCCAGTCGAATATCTGCGAATGTCTGGATGTGAAAGTTTGCAATGCATTAACTCATGAAAAATCAGTCAGACACTGTGCCATGTTTTTGAACAGAAGGGGATAAAATGCTATAATTGTGATATGGCTTTTTCAGAAGATACCTCAGGATGGAGTGAAAAAAGTGGTGCTAAAGATGGAGAAACAGAGGGAGGAGTATGAGCAGAAATCTCTGAAGGCTATTCAGAGGGCGGAGAACGAGAAGGCGGGGGCTCAGAGTAAGATGGAGCACCTCCAGGTAAAACCCTGACACACTTTTATATTGATACAAACATGCAGAATTAGATACGGTAACCTTGCTCTGCTAATGAGATACATGGCAACATTAATAATCATTGTAGTCTCCACTATTACGTTTTCATTCTCTTCCATTCCACTAGGGGGTGCTGCAGACAACCCAGGCAGAGTCGGAGCATTGGCATGGGCTTTGTGAGGAGCTGAGAGAGGGTTCAAAAGAGCTTAAACAGAGACATGATGAATGCACCGATCAGATATTACATCTGCAAGGCCAGTTAGAGGTACAGCTAACAAACCAATAAATTTAAAATTATGTATGCCATTATGACTGAAGATCCACCTATACTGTAGGTGGCGCTCCGTAACATCTATCAATCACATGAGGAAATTAAGTCAAATGTGACATTTAAGTGAGAAACCAATATAAAAATTTACCTTCAGGCCTAACCCTGAAAATCCAGTCTGCACACTTGATTTACAATGCAAATAACCTTGAGTGATGCTGAATGAAAGATTCACCTTGGACGTTACGTCACTTTGAATATTGTGTTGTGCAGCACTCTGTTGAACACGAGGAGATGCTGACAAAGCAGACAGAATCTCTTCAACAGGAGACAACAGAGCTTCAGTCTTGCATTTCTGAACTGGAGGAAGAGAACCTCGCTCTCAGAGAACATCTACAGGAACTCACAGGTGCACATTTACAGTCGGTTTTTAGTAGTAGAGATTTTCCACTAAATGCACTTCAGAAATATATAAATGCGGTGGAATAGTGATCAAATTATTCTCCATAGATCTTACAGATGTGTCACTTGTTGACATATTATTCAGATATTTAGATTGGAATATATTGCAGATATTACCCAGTTCTTAAGGGACAGTTCATTAAAAAGGAAAATTCTGTTTATTCATCCTTATATTTTTCCAAAGCATTTGACATGAATATCTTAGACAAAGTCATGATTCACTTTCATTACAAATTTTAATACAGTGAATCTGACTGCTGACTAAAATGAAATAAGGCAACATGAGGGTATGATCATTAATGACCAACATTTTACTTTGGGTGCACTGTCCCTTTGTTTTAAACAATTAAAGAGACAGTTCGCCCAGAAATTCTGTATTTTTTTTTCTCACCCCAGTTATTCCAAATCTGTATAAATGTCTTTGTTCGGTTGAGCACAAAGAAAGATATTTGGAAAGAATTTTAGCAACTGACAGGTCTGGGACACCACTGGCTATCCATTGTATAAATATTGTGTATTTTTACACGAATTACGATTTTTGAGGAATTTAGTAAGAACTGTCAGTTGCTAACATTCTTTCAAATATCTTTCTTTGTATTTATCAGAACAAATATATACAGGTCGGGAACAACTAGAGGGCGACATGACAGAATGTTAATCTCTGCGTGAACTATCCCCCAAGTTACCATACATATTTTTATGCTATAGATACTTCAGTTTACAGTATTTCTGTAACTCACAGGAAACGACCAGGAGTGGTGGAACAATAACACACACTCCCCTGAGGGCGTTTCGGTACTGGACCAACTTCTACGAACAGACAACAGTATGAACAAACAACTCCGGGACATGGATCTTAGACTTAGAATCAAAGAAAAAGAGGTACACAACAGCATGAGAGAACAGAATAGATGATGTACTTTCTAATATTCTTTCATTTCCCTTATTTCAATTTGGGAGTGAATAACAAATGATACATACAAATTAAAGATAACCAATGAAACTTTAATTCAGCTGTTGTAAAAAACATTAAAGGAGTAGCTCACTATCAAAATAAAATTTCATGATGATTCACTCACCAACATGTCATACATGTCTGTGTCTGTCGAAAACAAATTGAGACTTATAAGGGAAGTTTTCCAGGGTTCTTATCCATATAATGGACTTAAATGGGGGGCTGTAGTCAAGGTCCAAATTTCAGTTTCTGTGCAGCTTCAAAAGATTCTACACGACACCAGTCTATGAATAAGGGTGTTGTCTAGCGAAACGAGAAATTATTTTCCAAGAAATCCCCAAAAATTCTATACTTTTTAAACATTAATAAGTGAGTGAATTATTTTGAAATTTTGAATTGAAGTATTATTTTAAGTCTATAGAGTCACTCTGTAGAGTTACATCTCTAAAGTAGTAATTTCCCCAAATTTAAGGCACAATATAACATCTGCGGTCTTGATTTTGTGGTTGCCATGGCAGTGCATGGAGCTACAGGCGGAGCTTGATGCCCTGGAGCAGGAGTGTTACAGCTGTCAATCCCGTCTGAGCCAATGCAAAGAAGAAATAAACAAACTGACCACACGACAGAACAGCACCAGGGTGAGAATCTACACCCATCATAATAATAACATACACTTTGACCATAGGCCTCATTTTGATCAAACCTTTCATCCCGGTGGTATTAGCACGATGTTTATAAATTATCATAATAAGTCTATTCTGAAATATTTACTGAGTTTGAAATGAATGATGGTTAACACGTATTCTTTTCTATCTTCCTTGAAGTTTCCTGGCTTTCTTTTGCTCATTTATATATTTATCAATGTTCTCCTCTCTTTTTTCTCAAACAGAAGCGATGTTGTGGATCCTGTTTTATTATGTGTCTTTTCTTCCTGCTGCTGGTAGTTTTGGTGATGGCAGCTCTGTGTTTGTACCATCCACCTGCCAGAGAGCAGCTGCGACAGATTTATTCTCTTTTGGAACAACGTATGGAAGATTACATGATACAAACAGCATCAACACAACATGGAGCTTGTGTTAGACCTGTGTGACCAGACAAAGGAACAAGAGCATAGCCAAGAATGTTCTAGATATTTGTTTATATTTATTTTGCATTTTTGTTTCTAAATATTTTTTTAAAGACTTTGTACATTTAAAATGTAATTAACATCAGTAACAAACAGGCCTATTGTTTTTATGTTTTTGTTTAATGAACACATTTACATGGCTTAAATATTTGTATGAGTTGAAGTGTAGCTTTTTGAAATAGTCATTTGTATTTAAATTGTAATAGTACTTTTCTACAGAATAGTATTAAAGTTAAATACTCATACATGTGCCCATATGGCTTGAACCGAACATGAAAAGAATGCATTTAACTACTTTGTTATTGTTAAACGCATATGCAATGTCAGATAAACGTTGAATAAATTCCCAGTTTACCTAAAATATGAATTCTTTTACTTGAAGAACTATATCATTTACTGGCTGATTTCAAAAGATTATTCCAGATAGTGAACGATCTTTTTAGCTTGCACTCATTGAGAATAATGGGATGATGAATGGTAGGAAAAGCACATTGTCATAGCCGGTCACTCTTTAGCGTTCCAGACTGACCTACACTGACACAGCTCCTTTGAAAAGGAAGTACACATATTCACACGATGCCCCTCCCCCTGCCCATCACTGCATTTCATCATGCTTTCCTGTGTGAAATACTGTTGCAGAGTTCAACTCCATAACCATCTTAAAACTTAAAAGCTGTCAAACAGGGTGAGTCATTTTTTGCCTTTTTGAGTGCCTTTTGTAAGGTATTTGTTTTCAAGAAATGTATTTTTAATGGTTGAGTCATGAAACGGAATATGCAAACCAAAAAATGACACAAGTGTAGGCCTGGGTGTAACAAGGAACTATACTACCACAGAGATTGTTATATACTGTATGTGTAAAATGTTTTTGCATGTGTTGGTTAATCGTGTCTTCTAAACATTTTTTGATGAATTTGACTTTTAGAAGTTCCGATAAATGAGGTCAACACTTCTGCTGGCTTGTTTCGTCGGATTATGGACTGCTGTAAACTCACTAAAGATCTGTGCCTTCAACATACAGAGCTATGGGGAGGCAAAGGCAAGCAACAAGCGGGTTATGGAGATTTTGATCAAGGTACAAACCGCTGACAACATGTAGCGTACAGAACAAGTAAAGATTAAAAAGGACCCCAGAATCTCTATCTCTCTTTAAACGTTTAATGCTACAGATGTTGCTGAAGTGATATTTTATTTCTAGATTATTTCACGATGTGATCTGAGTTTGATTCAAGAGGTTCGAGATTCTAGAGGTAAAGCCATATCTGCGCTGTTGATGAACTTAAACAGGTACATTTACACCACCCTGAATCAAATGTGTCTATGAATGTATATTTAATATATATAATACAAACTGTTTTAATTTTCTTCAAGGTATGACACATCTCACATTTACACCCATCTGGAAAGCAAACGAATGGGGAAGACAACATATAAAGAGCAGTATTTGTACATCTACAGGTAATTGAAATGGCAAAACTTAAAGAACAAACAAAAGAAAATATAGAATAAACAAAAATAGTCATTGTAAAGTGTCATGTGCTGTGTTAACAGAAAAGATATGCTACAGGTGCAAGAGCAATACCAGCACCTTAAATTATATGAGGCAGCGGCCGAATCACAGGTGTTCTCCAGAGAGCCGTTCATCATCCGGATCCATTCTCCCACAACCTGTATGTGCTCATCTTTCCATTACTTATGAAATACAATGACACATGACTAGTACAGCTCCTTCAGATACCTTTTGTGAAAATGTCATATAACTGGTCATATCTTCCACAGTGATTAAGAACTTTGTCCTCATTGGTCAACATACTTGTCCTAAGAAAGCCATGAAAGAAATGGAGGGGTTGTTCGAGGTCTTCCAAACAATCAGAAAGAAATGGAAAACGGAGGTAAACAAAATCTTTCAATAACACACATTTGTACAAATATACACGGTATATATTGAATAATATACAGGTATACTGCATGGATTATAAACTGTATAAATACCCTACACTTCTTATCCAGAATGTGATGTTTCTGGGAGATCTAAATGCTGCTTGCAGCTACACTACTAATAAAGGACTGAGAAACGTCCATCTCTGGAGTGACCCAAAGTTTCATTGGCTGATTAGAGATGAGCAGGACACCACAGTTAGAGAAAAAACACACTGTGCTTATGACAGGTACTCTATCAAACCTCTCTGAAAGGTCTGTACACGGCAAAATCTCCAGTGTGGATTATATACACTGTGAGTGTTAATTTGACTTTTTTAACACTGGCGATTTTACTGTGTATAGAAGCATGATTTTGAATACGAAGCCCATGAGCAGTACAGAATTTGTGGCAGTGACTACGAATGAGACTATTCTATATTTAATGAAAAATGAGGATACCCTTAAGGAATAAAGTGAAGACTATTGAACAGCATCTATCGCAGATGGCACCCACACATAGTCACTAGATAGACTGAAGAGATTTTACAGTCAACTGTAGTTAAGATTTCCATAGAAAGTTCATTACAAAATATGCTAATATATGCTGCATACAGTTCAATCTTTCTGAAATTGCCCTTTAGGATTATTATTCATGGCAAAGAACTCCTTTCTGGAATAGTTCCAGAATCTGCTCAGCCGTTCAACTTCAAACAAGAGTTTGGTCTCTCAGAAGAACAAGTAAGCAGACCTAAAAATGTGGTCACTTATATAAGCTAAATATTTTGAATGCTCTGTCATTATCTATTAAAATACTGTATATATTTTCCACAGGCTTTGAAAGTCAGTGATCATTATCCTGTAGAGGTTGATTTAAAACCGAACCATCGCTACCATCTGCGGAATGAGCTGTGAAAATATGCGAACGCGTGGAATGCTGCTAAACAAAAATACATGTATCTGTTTTCCACAGTACAATACTGTACTCACTAGAACTCGTACTTAAAACCCCAACATCACATATCATGTTTAGCAGTATATGTTGCCCTGCAATAAAACACTAACAGCAGTGCCTCGTGTAACGGAGGCCAGCGAGAGAGAGCTGTGCGAGTAAACCTCACTCCGCAACCGGTTAGAGGGGGCGAGTAGGAGAGGTTACACTCGCATGTACAGTTGCGTTTATTGGTTGCATGGAATGTGGTCTCATTAGTGATCAAGTGAACTGCAACATACAAATTGTTTTAAGCAATATTTCATGTAGTACATTAATATTGAAAAATGATAAATGTATTTATTTTTTAACGCATCTTTCAATGCATTATGGGATTGCTTGTTTTGCACAACCGATACATCCATTGGTGCATCCAGAAGGTACTTCTTAATAACATACTTCAGACACATTTGTCAGTTGCGTGACTACGATGGCTTCAAATGCTGCCTTCATTCATAGCTTCTAGATTTGGAGCAGAGCAATAGTCAGCGGTATTAGTGCCATGGAGAGAATGTAAACAGAGAAACCAAAATCATTGAAAACAATAGAGGCCCCTCCAAATACATTGTCACACAACAACAGGAAGAAAAGCACTGTCCCTGTTACTAAACTAATAAAGACATGCTGAACACAAGATCTCTTTATGCCAATAAACTGTTGACATACAAATAACTTTTATCAATTTGTCAAGAATTAATCTGTTTTGATATCGTGATGCTTTAGTGCTCTGCTTTAATAGTCTATCTTCAAAGTTTGATGTTGGTAAGAGTGTTGATATACTTTAATTTAAATAATAATAAACCTGTCTTTATTTTGCATGCCTCACTATTTTAATAAAAAAAAACATATCTTTGGCTCTATGTATTTTATTAGTGAAACATGAAGAACTTTTTATCCAATTGCTGCGTCGTTTTTTATGAGTGAACTGCTTGGTTACCACGGCAACAAACAAGAAGCTATGCATCTTGTTGCAAGGCCTAAGCACATTTTGATGTATTTATATATCTCACGGTTGATTATAAAAAGAAATAATATTATTAAATTATAACTAGTAATAATAGCACACACATCAGACTTTGATAAAGTTGTTACGTGCACTCTTATACAGTAACGTGTAAGGACTCAGAGGATGTATTTTGATGAGCACATTATGAGGTTTGGTTCCAACCACAATCTAGAAAAGGCATGACTGCACTCCTGCAGCAGTAACACAAACGCACACACAAATATAAAAAGTAAAAATTATACATTATAAACAAGGGTGATTTGACAAATATCTGTAACAACATTCAGTTTGTTGTGTGTCTTCATGTACTTTACATTGGTGCACCAATTGCTAAGTTCTTTTGTGTGTGTTAGCGTTTGTAAATTTTTTATGACTATTTTAACAGGAAGTAGCTACGACACGCAGCGGTGTGCACCTCACTCTCATTTTGTCTGTGGTGGTATAAACGTCTATCAGTTTTGTGCTTGATTTTATTCCTTATGAGGTTTTTTAAACCTTTTGCTGCATTGTAAACAAGATGGAACGAAGTATTACTGATAGTCTGAAAGACACATTTCCAGGTGAGAATTTTTTCACGTAAGATTTTATCACAATTTGTAACCTATTGCGCGTGATATTACAATTCCATTAACATTTCCTGACTTTTAAAATTTAAAATTGTTGTTACGTAACTTAGTGCCTAAATAGTACTGACTTGTGCTTATTCCTGCTTTTTTTAATAAAAACATCACAGACTTTGAAAATCTACACTTTGGTGACGATACTGAAACGGCACACAGTGGTGATAAACCTGAAACAGGAGCAGCAATGGAGGACAACAACAATCAAGATGAAGACAGTGTCTCTTGGACAGAGTCTGGTGTAGATTTAGAAAAGACTCAAAGATTTACAAATACTGATGTGGAAGTAGAAAGTAGTTCTCGAAACAGAAAGCATGGCTTTTTAGATGAACAAAGCATGAAGACAGGACCTATGGTCTATGGATCATGTGATCATTACGATTCAGATGAGGAAAAGTCTCGATCTGAAGACCAGCAATTAAGCTTGCATGAAGAGAAAGTCAGAGAAGATGAACTTAAGACACAAGCAGAAACATCAGAAATCCATCGAATGACAAAAGAACAAGCTCACGTTCAGATGCAGGAAGTTGGTTCCCTAGAAAAGGATCCTGGAATGGTAATGAAGGAGAAAACATCACATCTACTATCATTCCAGATGGTGGAAAATCTAGAAGAGAAGAGCTCAGCATCAGAAGAAGAAATAACAGATCCTGAGGATATTGAGGAACATGCCTTTCAGCATAGACAAGATAACAAAGAACGCAATAATTTCGTTGAAGATGACCCATCGATGTCAATAGACGCCCAGCCCAGGGATGACATTAAAATATTTACAGAAGATGATCCTGTGAGCGTGGTGGAGGGCTTAGCAGAGTACCCCTCTGATCTGTCTCAAAGTGAAGACGAGGACTGCCCACAGGGTGAACCTTCTCACATGAACAGCGAGCTAGATGAAATGCATCTGCGAGCAGACGACTGCTTAGATCAGACGGAGAATCAAGCCATAACTTCAACTGATGATGATATTAAAAGGAGAAACAAATCCGTGAACCCTGCAGATACGGCCACTTATATCGAGAATAACCTGGACGTTGAAGATGTTTGCGAAGGATACAACAGTAATGAAGATAAAGGTAACAGTGGGATTGAAAACACTGTGGAAAGTGCTGATACTGAGAACTTTCCATCGATTGCTTTACTGGATGAGTGCCCTAAAGGTGACTCCAATGAGCAATGTGACTATGACAGTGATATCAGCAGTGATGAAGACTACATGAGAAAGAACATAGCTTCTCGTGAACAAGAAAACACATTCGCAGAAGAAGTTGTTGAGTGTGAAGAAGATGATATGGAGGAAACAGACAATCGAAATGTAGAGATATGTGATGTCGGAGGTTTATCAGGCGTTCAAGCATTTCCTGAAGCTGTAATGGTGGACTCTTCTGGATATGGTTCATATGCTTCTGACGATTCAAACAGCAGCTTGAGCCACTTAATGTCCAGTTCAGTCAAACCAGACAAAGACAACACAGAACACAACAATGACGTTTTAAACACTGGAGAAGATCACAACACATTGTTCCCAGAGACGTTTTGGAGGTTGGTAGATGAGGACAGCCTGAAGTTGGATGAATATGACTGGGATGTTAATGAAGAAGAGGTGATCTGTGATGAAGAGGAGGATTTTCTGGAAGAGCTAGAGAATGAGGAGGAAATGGAGAGGGACTGGGAGAAAGAACGTGAAAGGATCAAAGCTTTTAACATATACTACAAGACCTTAGAAGGCGAGGAAAACCTTTGTAAGTGTTTGGAAACCATTTTACAATTCTTGCTGTACATCATTTCTCACCATAGTTAACTTGGAGAGTTAAAGAGAACGTACTTACTGATAAAATGTATATGTTGAATGTGCAGTAAGACTTTGTAAAGATGTCTGAATTCTGGTAAAAGTTGAACTTTCTCCAACAACAGGTAGAAGCCACAAAGTTACATTTTGTTTGGAGCCAGAATTCACTGAATATGAAGAGGAATGTAGTAGGTATGAATGATTAATTTAGCTTTGGGTTAGGTGTGTTATTTTCTGTGTCACTAGCGGCACTAATACCAGGTTTTGTAAATATAATATTTTTCATAAGACACATTATCTTACGCACATTTGATTTTGTAACATAGCAGTGAAGACGAACTGAACACAAACGACAGTGATTTGGATCCTGCAGAGCCTGGTTCAGTCTATCTACATCAAAGCAACAAAGAACTCAGCAGCAAACCTTTAGAGGCTTTAGATGTTGGAGAAAATGTCCACATTGTACAACCTGAGACACTCTGGTCCACAACATCACTGATGGATGAGGGCAATGTGGAGCTTAATGAATATGATCACGACATTCATAGAGAAGACTTGGGTAAACTTAATTCAAGTGAGGTGGTCTGTGATGAAAAGAAACATTTTACAGAGGAGCAGAAAACTGATGGGCAGGATGTAAAAGGAGAGAGGCATGAACAAGCAAGAACTGAAGTTTTAAACAGATGCAACAAAGAGCACGAAAACAAAGGTAAGTGCTAATTTTTGCATCACTTTTAAGTTTCTATAAAAAAGAAACACATGTGACCCTGGACAATAAAACAAGTCTTAAGTAGCACGGTAAAATTTTTAGTAATTGCCAAAAATACATTGTCGGGGTAAAAATTACTGATTTTTCTTTCAGTCAAATATCATTAGGATATTAAGTAAAGATGATGTTCCATGAAGATATTTTATAAATTTCCTACCATAAATGTATAAAAACTTTAGTGCCTCAGATGAAACAATTTCAAAGGTGATTTTCTCAATATTTGACTTTTTTTCAACCTCAGATTCCAGCTTTGTAAACAGTTATTGATCCGCCTGATAGTTTCCTATTATAAGAAACCATATATCAATAGAAGCTTATTTCTTGCGTTTTCAGATGATACAAAAATCTCAATTTCAAAAAATTTACCCTCAAGACTGGTTTTGTTGTCCAGGGTCACATATACTAATAGAATACATTGCAAGTCACCCTGTATCTCGCAAATCAATACATTTTAATGTAACAATCTTTCCTAACAGTGCCAGACGTGAGCCACCTTTTTACGTTTGTGGATCAAGAATCTTCTGAAACTGAAGATAATGAAAGGTGAGATGGGTTTTGTTCAGCTTAAAGAAAAGTAAAATATTGTCATGATCAGATTTCATAGATGCAGTGGTTTGAGAATAATACATTTAATTTATATACAATATAAATTTGATATTGCTCTATAGCAGTGAACAGGAATCAAACACAGAAGATGACACATCCATCAAGAAGACCAGGGTAAGAACATCAGATCAATTACAGTATAGCGTAAACCAAATAATTAGAGTCAATCTGTCAAAGTCTTACGTCTCGCCATGTTTCTCAGGACCAAAGTGATTCTGATGATCCACAAAGTTCAACACAGTGTTTGCACCCAGACATGAAGAAGTTACCAAAGCACTTTCAAAAGCTTACCAGAAATGAAAAGGAACCTAAGAGCAAGGTAAGCATTATGTGTATACACCATTTGGCCAACCATTATGCTCAGCTTTTTACATTTTCCAAGTTTCCCAAACTTCTATACGCTTCAAAAAGGTAGAAGAACCTTTTAGTTCCATAAAGAACCTTTAACATCTGAAGAACCTTTCGTTTCACAAAAAGTTCTTTGTGGTGAAAAATGGCTCCTCAGCTTATAAATAAAATAAGAAAGAGATAGGTTTCAAAAGAACCTTTGACTGAATGGTTCATTGTGGGACCAACAATGGCACTTCTGTGGCATCCTCTTTTCGCCACAAAGAACCTTTTTTGAAAACAAAAACGACATGGTTCTTTATGGAACCAAAAGGTTCTTCTATTTTGAAGCACCATTGCTTTAAGAGAGAATCTTTATTTATAAGAGTGTACACTACAAACACATAATGCATTAATTGTGTATATTGTATATACACATTTATCATATACACTCACCTAAAGGATTATTAGGAACACCTGTTCAATTTCTCATTAATGCAATTATGGTGGTGGTGTAATGGTGTGGGGGATGTTTTCTTGGCACACTTTAGGCCCCTTAGTGCCAATTGGGCATCGGTTAAATGCCACGGCCTACCTGAGCATTGTTTCTGACCATGTCCATCCCTTTATGACCACCGTGTACCCATCCTCTGATGGCTACTTCCAGCAGGATAATGCACCATGTCACAAAGCTCCAATCATATAAATTGGTTTCTTGAACATGACAATGAGTTCACTGTACTAAAATGGCCCCCACAGTCACCAGATCTCAAGCCAAAAGAGCATCTTTGGGATGTGGTGGAACGGGAGCTTCGTGCATCCCACAAATCTCCATCACTTGCAAGATGCTATCCTATCAATATGGGCCAACATTTCTAAAGAATCAGCACCTTGTTGAATCAATGCCACGTAGAATTAAGGCAGTTCTGAAGGCGAAAGGGGGTCAAACACAGTATTAGTGTGGTGTTCCTAAAAATCCTTTAGGTGAGTGTACAGCATAGGGTTAAAGATAATTCACCCTTCAACAAATTATGTTTTCAAGCTCAGGTTTTAAACTTGTATAATTGTTCCATCTTCAATGGAACACAGTTGGCTATACAGGTACTTTTTCCAGTGGAAAGAGACAGCATATTTGTGGTCATTTAAAGTTACACAGGTCACTTAGTTTAAGCATCTAACCAAATGGATCCAGTCTTAAACCGACTACATTTTACTTTCTCTGTAGTGCCTTGTCCTGCTGAAGTCAGTATTAGCAGTGAGTCTGGCAACAGTGGTGGGAGTTCTGTCTTACTGGTGGGCCACAGACAGCCTGGACTGGATCTACTGAGCTTATATTTGTTTTGGCTGTACAACATGATTTAAAGCAACAAATTTGTGACCTCTCTGTGTATGATAAAGAAACTGTTGCCCAAGACCAAGCTTGCATGTAAAATGCGATTACTCCACAAAAGCTCAGTAAACTGACCGAGATACTGTAGGTCCAAGTTTATTGCCTTACAGGATGCAACTTAACATTGTTATGGTTAAACAGTGCTTTGAAATATAGCTTTGAAAAAACACATTCATGTCTTATAGCATTGCTATCTTGTTTTTTATGCGTAACCCCATTCACCCATAGCAAAGGTTAATTGATTTAATGTCGAATAAATGTTATTTACAACATTACATCAATTATATTTGCTCTAGCAATTTCTCACGCCGTGTCCACACCAGACGTGCGACATCCTAACACATTAGAAAAGCAATTTTTACCTTGTTACTCAAAGTTTTTTCCACACCAGCCACATCAGTGATATATAACAAGCTACAATGGATTAGAAATGTTTGATTTAAATGTCGCACGTCACATCTCATATAGTGTTGACACAGTGTTATTTGGAAAAGTGGATGTACATGGTAGGCTATCTTGCCCCTGCAGCTTAAAAAGCAAAATGTGGGAAAATAAATGAATAAAAGGAATATTATGTAGCATTTTTAAACCTAACAAAAAATTCCTCCTTCACAAACAATCTGAATGCAGTTAAAGGGACATTCAACGCCATTTCTTTCCAGGTGGAATGTCATCTAACTGAGCTGTCATCAACAAGCTATATTCCATAAACATGCCATGCTATGTATTTAAGGTCTGATTATTATTCAGTTTATTTCTCTCTAAAGCTTAAAGTATAGTGCTAGATACCAATTCTAGAAAAAGAAAACCGATTCCATACGGTAGATTATTTTCCTCTGACCATCACTTAAGTGTCTCTTAAGTGCTCTCACTTTACATATAGCTATATTTTTATCAATAATTTTTTCCTTTCTACAGATAAGAAATGTAAGAGGACAGCTGTACCTGTAAGGCATGCACAGCTTTGTCTTTTCTTTAACTAAATTAATTTTGTCCCAAAAGAGTCTTTTCCGCTCAAATTTTTTCGTTAAATGTTCACAATGAACACATGCCCTGATTTACTACTTATTTTCATAACAGTCTCAAAACACATTTCAAGGAAAATGTAAATTAAATAAAACATCTCATGAAGCAAAATTACATTTGCAAGGTAAAGTGCATTTGATATTGCGTTAGCTGTAATGACTACACAAACTAAGAAGAGGTGCCTCGTTTGATCTGAATTCAAATCCATGCCATGAACTACATACACACACTCTTTTTATGTCTTCAGAAGGTTCCACGTTTGAAACCCAATATTTACTTCATCGATGTTCAGATTTAAACTGATTCATTCATATAGAAAATCTCCAATGGGTTTATATGGCCGCACACTCAGGATATTGGTCCCACATATTCACAACTCCAGATTACTTGAAACTGGGCCATACCCGGTCGCCGAAAGGCACCTCCCCTGTAAACGAAAGAGGTGATGGTGCTCCAGGTGTATACAGGTCGGAGTCTGTATCTGACTCCCCCTCAGCCAGGTAAGGCCGAAGACGGGTGCAGAGCGGTCCCCCTCCACCACCCCCAAACATCCCCGGACCCACGGGAGGTACGTAATCCTCTTCTCTGGCCTGAGAAATGCTGAAACCGCTAAACGAGCGGTCTAGTTCCTCATGGTCCACTGAAGGTATAGAGAGGGACGTGTCGCTCTCTGCGGCCGCCTGCTGCCTTGGTCTCCTGGGCCTGCGGGACCGGCTGTTGTCTCCGCTCTCGTGGAACGGTGGAGGTGGGATGCGGTACAGGGAGGGGTCGTCTATCGGGGACACTCCTCGGCTGTTGTTCCAGAGAGGCACGCTGAGAGGATGTTCTTCTTGCTGATGCCATGAGGTAGAGGGTCGACACCGGCTGTCATTTGGGGTCCAATTAGGGCCAAGTTTGACGGGGGACACGCTCTTATTATTATTCTCCTCCTCATTCTCGTTCGCCACTTTCTCACTCTTATCGTCTGGGCTGTGGTAGGGAGGCGCAGGATAATTTATTTTAAATCCCAGAAGGGCTTCGGTTTCAGAACGTGGGATGCCCATGTGTGTGGTGTACACACCGACCAAAAAGTTGAGTTTGAGGTCCATCCCGCCCACCTGAGCACAACAGAGACGAGTACACCATTTTCGAAATGTTTAAATAGTAAATTTCAAGAAAACTTTGAAATACAGTACACATGAATTAGACAACCCATTCTTATTAATGGTCTCAATTATTGTGAAGTGTGAACCAATGTGAAGTGTTGGGGAATCCACATACATTAGTTATAAGCTGCCAATGCTCTGCAAGTAATTTCAGAGAATGAATTTTAGAACTAACAACAATACATTACAATACTTATTATAAATGAATCAGTTTTGCATTATGATTACAGTCAAAAATTTAAACTTTGTTATAAATGGAACACATGGAAACCCTTTTTGTTACTTTTGATAATAGATAATGAAGATATTTACCAAAATAAGGAATGGATAGAAATACATAAAACACTTTATACAAACATTTTGTAATTAATTGTTAGTTCTTTCAGGGGCACTTAGTTTAGGGGTCACACTTGGCTCCTGTAACTTTTTTATGATTTGTTTGTTGAAAATTTAACAAAAATATATTTTTCTTCAAAATATTTATTATTTTGCCTTCTGAGAGAATTTTATGGTACCAATTCATATTTATGCTATAATTACAATTTTTTTTCTCCGCATAACATTTAAAATTTTTACAATGATTATTGTCAAACAATTTTGTCAAATATTTGTATAAATTAGATTTTTCCATGAATTATTTCAGGATAAAATAGATACCAGGCTGAAATCCAATCTTTGAAAAGCAGATTTATAAACATGTGTAATGTTATGGTGTAACTTCAAGGTTTTCTGAGAGAGAGAGAGACCCTTTTTGTATTTTTATTTCATTTGACATATTCTCAAAAATAGTTTATACCACCAAAATATGGTTCTCAGATTTTTGACCTCAATCTTATTTGACCATGAATCACGTCAACATTTTTGCGTTAACAAAGCTAATTTGACAAAAGCATCCAATGTCACATCATTCCGAAAAAATTACACAAGAGTACCAGAGGGTTAAAATTAATATTATTAGTCATTTAATAAGTAAACAACAATAATTAATTAATTATTATTAAACCGTTATATAACAATAGTAAAGTAATTCTTACATTTTAATCTAATATTATTTTTATAAAAAATGTATTATTATTGTTATACTGTTCTGAAAGAACAATCCTACACTAATTACGATTTTGTATTAATAATTAAAATAAACAGTATGTTTTTTATATCATGGAATGTATTAATAATAACAATGTAGTATTAATTCATATATTATTTTTTATTCATTTAATCAGTAAACTGTTTTAATTAATAATAATTAAACATTAATATTATTATTATTATACAATTATGACATGATTTTATTTGTCGTTGACATCATTTATTTGCTAAAAAACAGGAATCTACTGCAGATCTGTGATAGTTACGAAATTGTTCAGGCGAGAGAATTCATCACCTGTTTTTCCATCTTGTTTAGACGTCCCATCATGCTTGGGTCTTCAGCCACCTCTGCATCGCTTTTGGGCTTGTCCTTCTCTCCTGCCGCAGCTCCTTTTCCCACAATCTGATCCACTCTAGTGATCCAATAGACCATCACTTCGACACATAGTCAATACACGCTCATCCACACTGAGATTCAGTGGTTAACTGTGCATTGTACCTTGTCAAGTTAACAAAAATTAGCTTCATGGAGGAGAACTTGAGCATGCAAGTGAAAAACAGGCTAATGGGAAATAATAGGGATGAAAGATAGCTTCAGACCAGCTGAGGCATTGTTTTGCTGGAGGTGACATTGTGAAACAACGCATCCTTCATGCAATACTGCAGCCCCGTTCATCAACATGCGTTCATTAGGGATTTGGATGCCAGTGTGTTCAATAGTCTATTGATGGAAGGATGACTCTTTCAAACAAACATGTGCTTCAGCATTAGTGAGATGAATGATCACAGTGCTGCAGTGAAAACACATTTGTGTTCCTCTGCTCCGTTGCTGGCAGTCGTTGGACCCATGGTAAGCCATTGACTATAAAGAATGATGTGGGGAAGAACGTGAAAATTGAAAAAAGAAATGTCACCTGGTTCCATGCCTTATGATGCTTTGTGTTTGACAGACTTTGTATTTTTAGTAATTCTCTCTTTTTTTAAACACTGGAACAGCATGCACAATTGCATCAGTCCCCCAGTAAGCAGGCTGAATGGTGTTGTATTATTGTTCAGCAAAAAAAACTTTCTTTAATTCAGTATTTCATAAATGAACCGATAAGCTCCATTCAGCAGCAGCACCAAATGCAAGTAGAGCTACAGTACAATCATTACATGGAATAACCAATGAACAATATAAAAAATGAATATTATGTCATTATTACCCTTCCTCATATTATTCCAAACCTATATGCTGGTATTAGGCTGGTATTTCACTGACTCACAAAGGTCTCAAATCTTTTTTATGAATCGGTTGATTGAGTTTAGTGGACTGAATGAACGTTTACTGAACCATTCACCAAGCTCACTGACTGCAGGACAACATAAGAGTTAAGAATGATTTATATTTTTGTCTGTTCCTCATGCAAAGCTACTACGTATACGTACATAGCTTGAGAAGGCTTAGAATATAGAGCACAAGTCAGATGGACTACTTTTATTGTGTCCAAAACAGCTTGTCACATTAGCTATGAAGCAATGCTTTTAGGTTCTTTGAAACAATGATTCATTTTCTTGATTTGATTTTAAAGGCTAAACACCAAAAGCGTAGCACATCTCCTGGTTCAATGTATGCAATTCAATGTAAACACGGTTAAAAGCAGCTACAATGGCAAATTTATTCCAACTTGTTTTTTCAAATTAAAGCAAGCATTTTTCATTTAAAGTCCCAGTGAACTATAAAAAGGCAATTCTTATGTTTTCATGAAATATTGCAGCGTTTATAGTAAATAGATTATCAACGTGGGTTATTTTCTTTTTAAAATTCATGTAACCTCACAATCTTCAGTTAAAATTTGAAAAAAATGTGAAAATTCACTACTGCCCTTAAATGACTATTCATCTGAAATGATGTAAACAAGACGGCTTGGCCAGAGCATCCCTTAAAGGGGTCGTATGGCACGAATACGTGTTTTTCTGTGTCTTTGGTGTGTTTTAAGTCGCCCATGCATGTATTAGACACGTAAAATTGCAAAAATGAAAGTGTCGGAACAAAAGATGCATTCTATCTTAAAGCGAAATATCACCCAGACCTGCCTGAAACGTCTAACCACACCCCACAAATCCACATCAGTTCGTGGTATTATTTGACTAAGACCGCCAAAATGTATACTTAGGTAAGGTGGGTGTACCTGTCAGTACAATTGCTTAGGAACCTAAGGTTTCAAATATGGTAAGAAGCGTGACATTTCCGTCACACGCTTGCAGTATTCGACCAATCACTACGCACTGGTTAACTGGCCAATCATAGCACACCTTGCTGTTCAGAGTGATGAGCTTTATTAAAAATCATAGAGGTGGGGGAAAAAAGAGGACTTAAAAAAATATGTCTTTAAATACGCAAATCTTAGCTCTTGCCAGACATTGACCTTAATGTACAAGAGATTTTTGTATGTGTTCTACGCTTTCAAATAGCCCTGGCCATATACCAACTTTAGTTTTGTTTCTAGAAACAATAAAACGAAACCATCAATACAAATGTTTCAAAACCTTTCATTTGAAAATCACGTGGATTGGATAGTTTGCATGCCGGTGCATTGGCTCAAAACAAAATAATTGTAAAAGTTTAAAAGCGTTCTCAAGGATTGTGTTGTATGTTGTTCCTCAAGCCATCACTATTGGTCACTTTATATTGTTGGTGTAAAGAAAAGCTCTTCATAAATAGAATCCAAAGAAAGTCTAAAGAATGACTGGTCAAGTAAATAATGACAGAATTTTCATTTTATCATCTAATACACTGGATCGTAAAACCAAAGTTCAATGCTGTCCAATATAAAACCCATTCAGCCCGGGAAGGCCATTGGAGAATTGATTACGTACTTCTTGTGACGAGGGGTCGAGGGGGGAGGGGGACCCACAATCAAATCTATCCTGGCAAAGTACACAGAGAGAACATGGATACCAAGCATCATCAAGCAACACATGGAAACCAATCCCTGTACACCAGCAATGACTATCAAAAATCAAGAATATATTCCATACATGTCTGTTCTCAACAACTTCTATGAACAGTGTTTCATGTTTACATGTATGACAGAAATGGTTTTTGCAGCTGGAATATATTGGTATATGTGTGGACGTATATCACAACATATATGATGCTTTTTTGAGCAGAGGAGTGAATCTAAATTCGAAGGGTTTCAAATGTGACACAGAAAAAAACAATGAATGTGATCTCTTATAGAGGAGGATCTGTCTGTTTAACAGCAGATAGGCAGCGTTACAGGTGCATTCAGTCATTTTTCATCTAAACAGCACGGACTGAGACAGTTGTGTCCGAGTTATAGAGACATCTAGCAGTGTGGATGCAGCATCATGCAAAGCATTTTCAGTCAAAGATGTACAATAAAAGGGATTTCTGAAATAAAGTGAGTATTGTACTGAGTATTTGGTCATGGCCTATATGTCATGTAATGCCATCATGCCCTGTCAATGTAGAATAAACTTTCCAAATCCCTAATAATATACATATTTCTCATAAGCAATACTAATTTCTGTGTTTAACTTTCAAATGTGTAAAAAATGACTGAGTGCATCCTTTGTTTTATTTCTTCAGTACTGAAATACAATGTACTTCTGTGACCACCAGAGGGTGCTGCCCACAATCCAGCTCTAGTGACTGAATGAAATACACATCCTTTCATTGTAACCAATGAGCAGGGGCGCTACAGTTACCAATCGGGCAACATATTGTGATGTTGTGTTGTTGTGTTGGACAAACTGAAGTCTTGCCTGGACTGAAGGTTTTTGATACGTGACAGCATGTCCAGATGACCTGCTGAATACTGTTCAATCACATCCATCACGTCATAGGGCCTGAGGCTCTCCTTAAATCTCCTCTTTGACACCAGGAACCGCATAATACTGGAGAAACAATAATAAGTATTTAAGAAGGGTGAAAAAAAGAACATTTTGAAACTGTGACCAAATTGAAGATAGAATTAATCTAATTGGACCAAAGTTGTGCATGATGAGTCATCAACACCTTCTATTTTATTCCAGATTTCATTTTGTGGAATAAAAGCCACTCTAATTAAATCTTTAACGTTTCAGTTGTACAGCTCAAAAAGATGCTAAATCATTTAAATTGAACAGAGACTTTGTAATCTAAACAGATTTAAAAGTAGACATCATAGACTTGCAGACTTTTTGAAAGTTTTAGATAGAAACACACTAACTGATCAAATCTGCAGACTGGCACAGACTAAAAATCTGGGCAAAATCCGAACAAAAGTCTTGTAGTGTATTTTAGCCTTAAACAACCTTGGTGTAGATAGAAGCTGACCCCAAACCCTGATCTATGACAATCCTAAGTATTACTATTATATTAGTATTCAGTACTAAGTAACTTCAAACCAGAGATTCTTCGACTTCTCTAAGCTATATGTGCATTCATGCTTTTGTGGAGATTGAGATTGGTTTCTCTTACCAGATTGCTCTGATGGTGACTTTAAGTCCAGGAGAAAGGTCCGGCACAAACTCGCAGTTGAAATCCCTCTCATCCCCAAACTCATCTGGAAGACTTGCCTCTGCAACACACAAAACCACAGGCTGGTTTCCCACGGAACAATTCCTAATGGTTCTAAAGAACCTTCACTAAATAAATTGATCGACTGCGGAAAACATCGGCCACAGCAGACATGCTCGATAAACTGTAAGAAATTCGGTATGTTACCATAACATCTCTTAAAGTGTTAGTTCTGCCAAAAATGAATGAAGTCACCATAATGTCATTCCAAAACGGTATTACTTACCTTTTTATTCAAACTATAAAAAAATTGTATCCTCTTTATTTATGGTTTCATTTTTGAGCCTTAGTAGCTTTTTGTTGTATAGATAAAACATGTTTGTGTGCTTGAACAAGTCAATACAAATTCATACAGGTTTGAAATAACATGAGGGTGAGTGACAATTTTGGTAGAAATATTTCTTTAAGGCGCATGAGGTTCAAGTATCATCGACTAATGCACATGTTGCCCAATCGCAAGTTGCAAAAGAGCATCAGATAAAATATATTTTCAAACGAAACTAATTAATTTCACACTTCACTGGCCATTATGGTGGAAATTAGACTTTATGTGTAAACGATATTAATCTCAGAATGACTTTGCCAACATTAAAATCATTTTTTGGGAGTGGCTTCAGACATGCTTCAAAGTTCCACGTATACTTGGAGCCGAAACAAGTGTCATACATGCATGAAGCACTTACCAGAACCTTTACCACCCGTCATGCGCACCTAACAAAATCTTTTACAAATTTCAACCCCCTTCAGACATAATTATTGGTTAGCATGTGTCACCCGTGTGGCAGATGAATGAAGATGTGAAAGCTACAAATGCATTTCCTATTTGAATGACCATTTGAATGACCAACATGTCGAAAAGCACAAGAAGATTGTTAGAAATTAGTTTCCGAGTCATTTCTCCATGCAGGTTAGTGAATATGTTTGATTGGGATGTTTTATTAACGCTTTCATAAAGCACATTCTGTCATGGAATGGTCCGATATCAATGTCAAGATATCCAGTATGAGACAACCGAGTAATATTTGCTTTGCTCCTCCAATGTACATCACTGTTATGTGGGTGACACATTAAACTGATGTAACTTCTGTAAAAACTATCCAAGCATCAAAGGGAAAACTTCTAAATTGGGAGATGCTTCAATTGAGATGAAACTTTCAGCCAAGCGTTCATGACAGAGAGTGTTGATGAAGAGCAAATGTGTGACAATACGCTGCATTTGTAAAACATGCACAGTGTTTCTTTAGCAGAGCGGTGTGCTGGGGATTTTTTGGACTAGTGCTAAAGAGATGCAGCCCCAGACAACATAATTTGTCTTACTGATTAAGCCCTCAATCGCTGCCAAAATGAAAAGAGAAGAAGAGAGAAACATGGGAGGGAGAGAGAGAGAGAAAAGAGAGAACGAGAGACTAATGGTCAAGATGAAAATGATTTTAACCATGCAATTGTACAACACATGGTCTGCTTATATTAGGCTTTCTATATTCATCATTATGAGTAGGGGAGATTCGCTTATTAATAATTATGAGACACTTTTCACAAACAGAACAGTTTGGTTATGAAAACTCTGGTTGCACTTTCTTTTACAGTACGTATACCTATAATGTACTTACCTTAGAAAGTAATAGGTAGTTTAAGGTAACTACGTAGTGTAATTTAAGGTTTAGATTCAGGGTTAGTACCTAGTTATTACCATAATACATTAACTTTAATAAGTACACAGTTTGTGGGAAACAGGACTGTAAAATAAAGTGCTACATCTGTTAGATAAACTATTATCTAACATAACATTGATTCACTTTCTCGACTGTATCAATGAATGAAGTTAAATTAATATAAAATGTACTTTCTACATTTGAAAAAACCTGTTAAAATAAATATTAGCAACGGACTGAACATTGTAATATACATTATTCTGACCCTTTCTACAGCATGGGGGGGAAAGGAAATCTCAAAAAAAAAAAACTCATGACAGAATATTTAGTTTGAACTTCAGTTTGATTTGTTTCTGCGGTTGACAATCAATATTGTCTAATAAAGCACCTCACACTGACATTTTGTTGAAAAATACTATTTTAAAGTTTACCCTTTTCATGGAAAATGCCATAAATGTTACGATACTGGAGGTGAAATCAGTTTCTCGTATTGCGTGTGCTGTAGATAATCTTTATGAAAATTAACTCAGATGAGATTTGGGATTCATACATCTTATGACATTTGCAAGAGATCGCTGCACTGCATTTTATTAAATATGAGCTACTTCTGCCCTGTCATCTTCTTTTGGGATCATATTTCTGGATCACGGCCTAACCTGGAGAACTCTTCATGGCGAAGTCTTCATCTTTCAACTCAATCAGCACTTTATTTTTTTCAGTACAGAGAAATAAGAGAGACACGGATGAGTATGCAGGATGTTACAACACAGAAAGCGGATCCATATAAATACATTTTAAAGTTGGTCACTGCAGACGAGCAAGAAAAACAAGTGCTTTAAACAGAGTCTTTTGCGTATGAAATTTGGGGGGGGGGTCAAGTTAGGAAAGGCGATAACCCTGAAAAGATGAAAACCACTGCACTGCATCAACAACTATTAATCTGCAATTTTTCTTAACAGGCTCAAATATGAACCTGTCAAAATGTGTGACATTGTAGCAGCAACAATAGAACAAATTTATTAAAAACAGCAACACTTTTCGGTTTGCTGCCGGATGCTCACATTGAATATTAAAATTCATTCAACATCAAAATAGAACTGCAAACCGAACATAATATATTTCAGTCTGTTTATCAGTGCAAATAAAGTGTGTCTTTGCACAAATCCGTATTCTCTTACCCTCAGAGTTTTGCCGAGTAGACAGTTTTTGTCGGTTCCGGTCTGTGAAGCTCCAGCTCTTGGTCACTTTGCTTGGACTCTCTTTGACTCCGTCCTCTATCTTGATGGTCTTTGTGTCTTTGCCCCCGGGGGTTTTAGAGGGGCTTGGGCAGCCTTTCTCTTTTAAACTGGTCTTACGACTACAGCGGACATAAAGAGGCAAAGAAAACAAACGAAAAAGCAAAGGAAACAAACAAATCACCCACACAGAGAAGAATGGAGTTTTTACCAGTTTGGGACCACTGGTAGAAATAGGTCCCAATAACATTATGTTGAGCATTAAATCTTCCAAATTCGGAAAAAGAAAGGGATCATGAAAAATGGATCTGTTGATTACACGTCTAGCTTGAATGTACTTTAAGAAACCTTGGATAAATGCATCTGCAAAATGTATGGGGAACTTTTTTTGTTCACAAAGAAATATGCTAAATAAAAGCTGGATTACACTACAAAATTATTTTAAAACAGATTTTGAATTATAGTGTATCCATTAAAATCATGTGCCTCAAGCACACATAAAACAACGTATGCATAACACACATCACATACAGCTAGTAGCTTCCCCTGGGAAGAATATAATCTCACAGGTTTCTGAACTTCCACAAAGTTTTTGTGTTTTACCTCCTTGGAAAAAAACCTCCATTGTGAATCTGACTGATCTACCATTGACAAAACAAGTTGCCGACTGCCTTGTGCAGATCATGAATTATTTGTACCTACAGACTTTTTAATTTATGACATAAACTAGATGATTTACATTTTTATATCATTCTGTATTGCCAGATTCTCTGTCAGTTGTTGTTTTACTGTATGACCACAAATTAAGCTTTTTTCTGAAATGTTTGCTCTGTCCAAAGAAAAACAGCTCAACATTATGGATGTGAGATGGGGCAGTATCCTTGATGGAGTTTTCTTTATGATTTAATATAATTTACTAAGCTAGTAAGTGAAAAGTGATGTTGAATTGGAAGGACCTTTTTCAAGGAGTGGTGTTAAAGGAACAGTTCACCCAAAAATGAAAATTCTATCATCATTTACTCAAGCTTTAGTTTTACAAAAATGTATTTATTGTCTGAAAACAACGAAAGATATTTGGAAAAATATGTTCTGGCAGTTCTGCCACACATTTGACTACAACACTAGGACAAATATTGTATATTGAGAAATTTAGGAAAGCAAACAACTTTGAGTAGCACCGTATTTTTTCTACTATGGTATTCAATGAGGCTCAATAACTGTCAGTCGCTGACGTTCCTCCAAATATCTTAATTAGTTTTCAAGCGAATAAAGAAATGTATAGAAATTTGGAATACCTAGCGAGTGAGTAATTCATGACAGAATTTTCCTTTTTTGAGTGGAGTATCCCCTTTAACTCCTATCTAAAGAATCAATTCTCGATTGCCAATACCTCAGAAGTCCCATCCTTAGTCACAAGTAAAATCCTATAATATAATCCAGCCTTAACTAGCTTAATCTATTACATAAATTACTCAATCTTTTTTTTCTTTATGCCTCTTATTTAACAGCGATATCACTCAAAGACCTGTAATTCAATCGCAGCTGTGCTGATGTACAGTTTAGCAGCATTCTTGCCCTTATGCTCTTGTTAAAACATTTGATTGTGTCTGTATGGTCAATTTTGAGTATTTATAGAAGTTTATGAATGAATATATGATATTAGAATAAGTACTTATATACTAATAACTTCACATTTTATTACATAATTAATAAACGTCAAGAAAATTCATGTGACGATGAGATTGAACCAACACAAATGTACAGCACTGCACAATAAAACATAAAATATTTAGCCAACACTGCAGACTCCTATGAACAAAGAGTAAGATTTTCATGGGTGAAGATATGGATAATGGTGCTTCTCACCCATTCAATGCAATCCAATGTCAGGATGCAACAGCAGACCCACATGCTGCCAGAGCAGATGCTTTTAAACAACAAAGCAATGAAACACATGCACATGTTTGGGCATGCTATACACAACTGTTAGATATATATATATAATAGACAGTATATAAAAACAAATATCAGCCATATTAAAAAATGATAAAGCGAGGCAGCTTGCAGAGAGGGATGGTCTTTGACTGAAATAAAAAAAACTCTCTCACTAAGCAAAACATTGGTCTTCTTATCTGGATGTTAATCCTTATTATAAAGGAGACCATTTCTCAGCACACCTGAAATACTTCAACATGTTTTCAATAAATGTTAAAAGGTAGTAAACATTAAAGGTACAGTAGACATTAAGAAATAGGGCAAAATCAAAATTGGGAAAGAAAAATCCAAAATGCTGTAGAGAGGTCTGGGCGTGCAGACGTTAGTATCTGTGTGCAACGGTACCTATGGCTTCTCGGGCAGCACCCACAGAGGGTGTCTTTGTGTGAAACGTCACTACTGCAAATGTGGTTGGAGTGGGTCATGAGAGAGAAAACATTGTACAAGCAGTGGTCAAAAATGGTTTAGTCTGTGTCCAAAAAGGACCAAGTGTGGGCCTCAAAGATATTCCCCCCAAAACCCAGACGGTCTCAACCAAAGTTGAGCGTGATGTATTTCACATTGAATGAAATGAAGAATACGTTTGTTTGTTTGATCAGACAGGTTGTGTCACGTTTTTACAGGGTGGAGGCAGGCTACACAATCCTACAAAAGTCTAAAATTGTTCATTATTTATCATCAACATATCAAAAGTGCGTGTTCCAGTATGACAGTTTTCTAATACTTCACCCTGTAAACACCATTTGAAGGTGCTGTGATATACAAGTACAGTACAAACAGATTGTCTTTGCATGACATCTTTGATGTCAAATGACTTCAAACGGAGCAGTATGGGCTGTTTTCTCATTTGAAGTACATTGATTCCCATGAAAGGGTGTTTTCAATGTGCTTTTGATTAAGGGGTTTTGGGAGTAGTCAAGTGTCTAAAAATCATTGACAACTAACCTTTGAGTAAAATCCACTTGCGAGTCTTTCCTTTAAAAAGAGAACAAACACAGTTACTCAGAGACTGTTTGACATAATTCCTAAGATATAGCTTTACACAGCCAATGCTATGAATCCATTACACGTACATTACATTATAGCCTATATTGTTTCAACGTTAAATTGTTTAAAATCCATATAGCATAAGGCCTAGACCTGAAAGTAGTTCTTCCCTTTAGACTCCTTAAAATGTCCAATTGATTGACTGGAGGTATAAGTCTAGATAAAGAGAGAAAACAACACAACTTTTACATGGTCAGCAAATACACAAATACTGTAGTGCATCACTACAACATACTGTATACTGTTCCTACAGTTTCAACATATGTACTGTAGTGTTTTGGATGGTTGATTTAATTCAGCTCTTAAAAGTGAAGCTGGAAGCAGTACATGCAGTATTTGAGCTAATGTGTCCTTCCCAGCCATAGCTGTAGGTGTGCTTTTGACATCCTGTCTACATCATAATGTTCCAAAAGCTAACAAAGCATGCAAACACATATTATACTTAGCTTCTCTTTAGAAATAGATTGTGCATTTTTGTGAACTACTACTTTAATAAATATATATAATATTACATAATATTATACGTCTACTGTACCTGTACATTGGGACAGACACAGTCTCCTCGTAAAAATCCCATGTGGCCAGCAAGTCTGTTCGTGAGAGATTAGTGGCATAAAATCTCCAAGCAGCCTTTCAGGGGAATAGAATAGAATAAATACATTCAAATTAACATATCCATAGTAAATAAATAACTGTATACAGAATGCATTACCATGTCAAGCCATCATTTAGCTTTTCACAAAACATTACATTTGAAGATTAAATGTAACATTTCCAAATTAAGAAAGCTCATTTATAGACCTAAAACAGGCCTAAAAATCATTCTGAATGGCCATTGGGTTGCTGGTGTGTCTTCTGGTTCTGAGTCTGACCTGAATGAGACCTGCGGCAGGGTTACGGCGCTTCTCGAAATGCTTCTGTCTGTGCTGCTCTTGAACTTTAAGAGCAAAACCTGAACCCAGGATTCCCTGAAACACAGATTGAGAGACAGAGATAGCAGTCATCTGTATGGTGCTTTAAAGGTTTAGTGCAGGTCTAGTCCACTGGCGGGTCAATCTTTACCTGTCCCGCCTTAACATTTCAAATAAGTGGAGAGACTTTAAGAGTGGTCAGCTTTAAGAAATACACGTCCTGAGACATCAAATCTTTGAAAGTCCAAAATTCTGCTACATTCAATACAAAAGTAATTCCCGTGGCTCAAAACGGTTGACGTCTTATAATGCGATTTGCTCAGTCTGTCCAGGTATTATTTACAACGTTATGACCGGTCAATCCACAGCCAAAACGCAGTCTTGTGCCCTTGAAAGTACTGCAGAAAGGGAACTACACCACATGAACGGTTGCCTCAGATAAGGGAAAAACTATGTGCTTATTATTATTGTGTCATTATGTATGATTTAAACAGCTATATTTACGAATAGAACTTGCACTTTATATGATCTGCCCTTCTTAGTGCGTGGGGCAGATGCAATTGGAATTCACCTGAAGATCAGATAATAGCTATATCTATGATAATAGCGTTCAGTTTCTTACACAGACCAATTGATTAGCATTGAAATGCGCGGTTCAACATCAAGGGGCATATATTAATTTTGTACTGAATATTAGCGTTTCTGACTTTTGTTCAACCAAATATCTTCATAAATATATCTTCTTGAAAAAACAACACCACGTAGATTAACAGCAATTTCATTTTGGGGCAAACTGACGCATTAAGAAATATAAAATACAAATTAAAAAGACAATATCCCCTTTAATTAAATATAATGAAAAGGCACAAATCCTACGTGTTTTTATATATGAACTTTTAGTAACAGCATCAAAAACAGTATAAAATGAACAAAATGCAAGAAATAACAGAAATAAAAAATAACGTTGTTACTGGCCAGTATCCTATTTTGATACGTTTGGAATCTGGCCCTCAAAGAAAAGTAGTTGAAGACCCCTGGCACAGTGTGTATTTTTTGGAGGATCCTTTGACACAAATGCATTAAAATAAAAATAAAAATGTCTTCAGAGGTGTATAAAGACCTTACATAATGAAGAGTTAAGTTTTTATTACCTTAGAATGAGCTATTTCTTTCTACAAACAACACAGGTCCCCTACATGGAACTCACCATGTTGTTTCTTCAGTATCCCTAAACGTGCACAAACTGCTGTACAGATAGTGATTCTTGAATATGTTATCTTCTTCAGCAAAGAGGCGGAAACATGACGACAATAGTCCTTTGAAAGGCAAGAGGAGTAGTGAAGGGAGCCATTGGTTGCAATTCGTAACCTCACCACTAGATGCCGCAAAAATGTCGACATTGCTCTTGTAATTAATATCATTATTCTATATTGTTTCCAGGCAGCTTTACCATGACAACAGTGGCAAGGAAATTTCTTTTCTCAACCACCAGTAGCAGTTAAAGTCTCAAGTCATGAATTTCAAGTCAAATGCGTTGTTAAAGAGAAACTCACCGCAGGAAGAGCAAAAAAAGCTACTCCGATCAAACTAAAGGTGGCAGCGATCAAGCGTCCATTCCATGTGACAGGATACTTGTCTCCATAGCCAATTGTTGTCAGAGTGATCTAGAGAACAAAAATACTTTTAGGTTGTGATTATGGGTTGCTTTTATCCTCTCATTGCTAACTCTGGCACTTTTTCCATTTTGTATCATTCTGTAACAGTCAAAAGTAACAACTTGACTACAAATATAATACAAACATTTGCCCATGGTTAAGGGTTTTAGATGGTAAACCAAAGATTGCAAGAATAATCACAGGTTGGGGGTACTTTAACATGACACAATTAAAAAGACCAACTAATATACGTATATTTAGGCTTGTTAGACATTATTAGATTATACAGTTAATTAAGCTGACAGTTGTTTTACAGCACTGGTCCATTTTACGAAATAGATCTCAGAACTCTGTTTGAACAGCATCCCATGACAGTTTGCTGTCTCTCATTTCATCTGATTGCATTCTGGGGTTTGGGTGAGGCAGGAGCACCTACCAGCCCCCACCAGAGGGCGTCTGCATACGTCTCAAACATCGATGCATTGTCATCTTTCTCCACCGAGTACACCAAGAAAGATGCCAGGATGAGACACAGGAACCCAATGTACCATGCTGTGATGAGTTCCTGTATTTCAGCAAAATGAGGAAAATGTGTCATTCATAATGAAAACTGTTGATATCACAGCACATTTATATTACTGACGTGCATGGATTCTTGATTTAAATGTGTATAATAAATCAGAGATTACATCAACATCAATGTTTAGTCCGATTTAGTTTGATTTAAGCTAAAGTATATACTTAGGTATAATCCTTATCCTCTTTTTTGGAAGAAAAGAACATCGCTGCTTTATTTTAATCACATATGAATTTTTTTCAATTGCACATAATATTTTTGCTGTGCTTTCATGTTACACAAACACAGATCTATTTTGAAAAAGAAGTATTCCTTCAATACGGCTCAGCCCAATTTCTTGCCTCAACACGAAAAGCACCAACACAAAGGAAGTTTGCATTCATTTAAATATTTCAGGAGTGTTTAAGGACGCTGGATAGTCTTCAATGAAGACTCATGAAAGCAGCAAGCTAAATGGAGCGATACAGTTTCCCCAGTTATAGAAACTGAATTATTTCCTACTGACCTGCATGCATTCAGTGGAAAATGGACTCAGTAACCTACTTAACATTAACTTTTGCTATCTCTGCAGCCCATCAAGCCAATGTTACCACCGGGTCAGCTCGCACATACATTAACCTTCATATAAATATGCATAATGAAGTTCTTTAAATACGTTTTGATTGGCTGTGATTGTGTGACTTTCATTTTCATGTTTAGCAAAGACAGTGAAATTCTTTTACGCTGGAAACTTATGGCGGAAAGAAAGCAGGTCACCTTGCTGTGAGCATAGACCACGGATCCCAGCAGCTTCCATGTGCCGGCACGACGGTCCATCCGCAACATCCGAAGGATCTGAAGAAACCTCAAACTCCGAATTGCTGAGGTAGCAAAAACGTTCCCCTGAGAGCCAGCGGCCAGCACAGACACAGAGGCAAACAGGACCATGATGTCTGCAGAAGAACACAGAAGATAAAATCAAAACCCAAGATGACAAATGTGCTTCACAACATTAGTCATAACATGCTTCTATTCTCACATCATATTTCATATAATGCTTATTCATATAACATAATTTAGGATAAGGACAGTGTTTGGGTTTTACATTTCAGAACAACACAGAAATCACAGCTTTTTCAAGTGCTATTTCTTCGTGATGGAAGGAATATCCATGTGTCGCTTTTCTAAATGTGATTGAGATCAATATCATATAACCTGTAATATTGTTTAGTTGTTTTATTACTTATGAAGTCCACAGCACTTTCGGCGGTAGCCCCCAACATAGTGTTGTAATTCAATGGGGTCCACATCTTAATTGAAGTTGTCAAATGCATTCAAGAGGACATGAGAAGATGAAAGATGGTTTTCTAACCGATGATACTGAAGGGTTTGCGAGCAAATCTTAGTCTTCCTCTCCATCCTCTGTAGCGACAGCAGCATCCTGCCGCCCAGATCCGAACTATATACTCCACACCAAACACCACAATTGTCACAAGTTCCTGGAAAAAGGGAAAAACACTTCATAAAACACATGATACATTTTTGCATGCCTATTTTCAAATGTGGGGACAAAAAGACTGACACACTTGTTACAAAGCTTCTGCTTTGCATTCCAATTCTATATTGAGGTCAAATTTTGAAAAAGCTGTATAGTGTAGAAAATATTCAAAATATCCATGTTATGCTGCACATGAACATTTAAAAGAACCAATTGTGCTTCAATGGAAGCAGTGATATCAAAAGAGTTAAACACGATCAGTGTCACTTACTTGATTAGTGGTCTTGAATTAGTACAGTATTCAAATTTTGTTTTATTTATTTCATTTCATAAGTTATTCATAACTGTCCTATGTTTTAAATGGATCTAAATCTAAAAATGTTTTTAAGAAAACATGAATGCATTTGAATATTATGTCACACTTTTTAATCCTAGTGTACCGTTTATGAATAAACCCACCTGTGCAATTTCTAGGTTTTTCTATAAAAAGAGGACCATGTGTGTCCTTGCTATCTGATGTTACAAACACTGATCCAAACAGATCTATAAAGTGTCATGTTCACAGCAGTCGACATTACTGCTGGACATTTCCCACCCATCACAATTTAATAGAATGTGGCACAAGATCTACTGTGATCTAAAGTGTACAATGTGCGGTAAGTCAGTGGATCGTGTTCAGTGAGGTTTAGATACGAACCAGGATGTACAAGGCACTCTCAGAACTCTTCTTGAATTCTTTAATCGTGGCAAACACTGACAGAACGAGGCAGGAAAAAACCAACAGGAACCTGAAAGGAAGGCCAATGGCAAATCAATTGTGTAATACAGCAAAGAACAATGTGATTTTATAGAACGACTGCCGGCAGCTTCTCTCACAATAGTCTCTGAAATAAGCGTAAACAAGGTTTCAAGTCTGAGAACCACGCGCAGAAGTTATTTATTAACATTCATTTGTTTTGGACAGGTCGCTCAATGCAATTTCATGGACATCGAGTTAATTGGAATTGGAGTCTCTTGGGACTTTGTTTCAGCTTAGTGGAAATAAACAGAAGCAAGAATCCCCTGAGACTGAGAGAGATGCAATATACCTAACTGTGTTTGTTGAATTTCATTTTTTAACAAATTCTAAAATACATGTAAAACATTACTATTGTGTTTAAAAATGAACACAAGGTTGTTTTCTTTGCAGTATTCAAGATCAATTAGGAAAGAGAAAACAAACAGAAACAAAATCCACCATAGAACTTCTATTACCACGTAGTTTATTATTACACAGACTACTGTATGTAATTGTCTTGATTTAAGGAAAACGTGTGAACACATCTAATGATACAACTATTATTTATTATAATAATTAATAAATCGTATAAGGATCAAAACACATTCTCATTTAGACAGTCACTTGGGAATAATGAAACTCGACAGCATGCTATAATGCTGCATGCTGCTAGGTTTCATTACATCAGAAATGAATCATCATAAACTTCAAATGAGTTCTGACCACCTTCTCTCTTACATCGCGTAAATCATTGTGAAGCCGTTTCATATAATTTGTGGCCCTGTAATTAATATTAAATATCATAAAAGGTTAATCATTTGTGTAATACTCATGTTTATGATATTCCATAATCCAAAAGGAGGAGATCAGACTGGCCTGAAGGGATTGAACCCCAGGCTGAACCAATGAAAATTTCAATTATTAAGGTGGAAAATTGGATTGGCAAGTCAATGGTGAGTAAACCCATTCAATTGAGACTCCTCAAGGGAAATCTAAGATAAGCAATTGCAATAGTCTCTGAAACAGTGAAATCAGACATGGCGGAGTAATTCCTGAAATGGTGACAACTCTTACAGGAACTAACTTAATGTGTTGCATTATGGGAGATAAAAGCCCACCTCTGATATATCAATCAGAAAACTTTGGTGCTTATAAGGGCTGCAGAACCTGCCATTAAATTTCACGGACACTAATTGAGCTCCACTGGAGAGAAACGTCACAACATTTCATCAGCATCTGAAGGCAAGTTCCTACCCATAGGGTACTTCATGTAAAGCTGATCACGTACTGCAACATGCAAATGAGTCATCTTTGCACAAAGCGCATCACATGCAAACTTGAGTAGTACAAAAACATTTACAATTGAATGAGATTTTAAGTTTAACGCACAGGAGCTGATACTCACTCAACTCATCAAATGTAGATATTGACACAATACCAAACCAAAGTTGAGCTCTAATTTCTTTCTTGGCAGGTCAGTGTCAAACCTGGCAATGGCCACAGATTAATTTGGAAATTGTAAGGCTGAGGAGGCTGTACGGGTCTGTCAAGCTGGGAGGCAACGAGGACACTTTCCTTGACTCAGCAGTAAATAAGGAGTAATCGATTTAACTGATTCACTCCATTAGTATAATTCCCAAAACTTAGAGACTCTGAAATGAACAAAAAACAACCAACGATTTGCTTTAAGGTGCCATTGAGGGGTGCAGAAGGTAAAAACATCTTTTTATTCAGACTTCACAGTAGCTTCCAAGTTACAATGAGTGGTTTTCAGTACTTGTGGATGCTTTCATCTCTGTAGCATGGATAATGTCCACACACAAATACACACATGCACCACAAAACATCGTTTTTTAGAGCCACACATCAAAGCCTCGCCTGCTCACAACTGCTAAATATTGCCCCCGTTTCACTTTTTCTTTAAGGCTGAGAAAGGATTAGCTGAATCTGTACAGCACACAGAGTGCTATCACTGAATTTAATGCTCGTGAATGAGAAAAAAAACACTTAAGAGCAAGAGGCCAAAGTCAGCACGCTGCACTCCACTGAATGTGTGTGAGTTGCATACAGTAAAATAAGTGTGCAGTCGTATAAATCATTTATATTCAGAACCATTGCTTATATCTAGGGCTGAGCTGAAAGTCATGCATGGGAGTTACATATGATGCGGAGCGGCTCTTTACAAGCTCCCAGTATGAGTTCAATCAAATTAAATGGCTCATATTCCAGCAGCTGTGATGTGTGGTTATGATGCACCAACATGACAGATGGTTTCACAGCGTTAATAGGAGATGAACTGCTGCTGAAATAATTTGAGGTAATGGAGTGCACTAGAGTGACATTTCTCAAGATTTCTTTCTGAGAAGAACTGACGTTGGGCTTTGGGATGCCTTGGCACTGTGTGGCCCAATCTCATCTCTCACTAAATCACCCACCTTAGTAACACAGCACGCCAAGATTTTACAGAAAATGGCCATAATGAAACAGCCCTCAAGAAGAATTCACAGTATAATTTTTTTATCTTTTACGTTCGCGAGGATACGTACATTTAAGCTACACTACAGTGGTGACGTTGCATGGTCGTTAAACACCTAACCTGCATGCAACACAGCACGTTTAAAAACGATTGTCTGCATGGACACACAACACGATAAACAAAAAATATAATTAGACTTGTTTAGGAATGTTTTGCTCGAATGTCACTTTTTTTCCACAGACATGCAAACTAATTAGTTTGTCGTGTTCGCACGCGCTTTACAGAGAACTGTGACGTCATTCAGGAGCTGACCGGTGCTGAAATGAAACGGGATAAGAGCTTCACTCTCACACTACATACTACAGCATACATGATCAATAACCTGTGAATCCTTATCAACCTCTCAGGTTGTCCCTTTTATTCTACAAGTTAATAGATTTTGAGTACAAACATAAAACATTTTTGGCGTTCTGCAATTCCTTAGGAAAATGAATCATCATTTTATTATTATAGTAAAAGTAGCCATTGCTTTGGCATATTTTTATTTTTAATACCATAAATTCACTACAAATATCAAAGTAAAAGTATGGATGTTGTGGTGAGACCGTAGTAAATCTATGGTTACAGGGTTCACTACAAATCAAACTATAATTAAACCTTGTTCATTTACGCAAGAGATATATGATAAACAAAGAGTGAATTATCGTTGCAAATATACGTTTTCTTGACAATACATTAGAATCAGGAAACAAAACTTTTATAACGATAAATCTCTTGTGCATTGCTTGAGTCGTGGTGCTCTGCGACAAAAGCTGCAGGCAGGCCGACGGAACCCCAAACTTTCAGCATTCTGGGCGTAGCAGCACGGAAGCATCTCTTGAGGCGGTCACATCCTACCTGAAAATACACGCGGAAATGCGAAGCACGGAGCAAATACTCACACGTAAGCGTGGTAAATGAATGCCCAGCCGCGGGGTCTTTCGAGCGCATTGTAAAGGAAATTTTGCAGTCTCCGATAGCGCGCGTTTCGTTTGTGAGCTAGGCTTCCCCTGGAGATGTTGGACCTCTGTCTGCACAGGATGCTGCCCCGTTTTGTGCTCTCGGAACCGGCGATGAGAAGTGCCCCGTCTCGGCTCGTCTCCGCAGCGCCGGGGTCCAGTCCAACAAAGCCCACTTTCAGTTTCTTCTCCCCTGCCGAGGGGTGATAAACTTCACCGTTGGCTGATTTCTTCACCATCCTTACAGTTTAAGAGATCCAAACGAGTGTACAAAGTGGGCAGACATTGCCGAACCGGGGCGTGTACTGTATAGTGCTGCGGTTTCCTATGGAAACTGCAAGGGGTAGTGCTTTGTCTTCAAGTCTTCCGGCTATCTTTCAACAGCTGTTTCAACAATCAGATAGTGTTTTATAGGCTGCAATATTACACTATTGCTAGTAGAAAACGATTAAAAACGCTATTTACATCACTCACACAAAAAACACAAGGAACTTTGGTCGCCTCCAAACAGCACAATGAAAAGGGGGTTCATTTATTTGACGTAGGAGTCATTTGTCGATTGTTGCAAAGTAAAAAAACAAAAAAAACTTTAAATGGGACATTTTCGAGAAAGGGTTGATTTATTTTCCCTCATTAAAGTTAATTTGGAAACAGACCAATTATCATTCTTTGCAAAAACAAAAATAGATTTGCTTAATCAGTTCATTATAAATATTGTATTCTTCATTCAGTGCTTTACATCTCCATCAATGACACGTCAGCAATAATTTATAAACATTTTATTTTGTTTGTTTGATATTAGCAATGCATTCCGTACAGCAGAGAAATATTTAACAGAGCTTTAAAGATTACTCCAGTCAAACTGAGATGAGCTGTTAAATCACCAAACGGTTATTAGGGCTGCATTCTTACATTTTCACAGAAGGGAAAGCACACCGAGTCTTGGGCATTATTTGACTATTTTACACCTGTTAGGAGACAAAGGCTCCAGGCCCCTGGATTTATTTTCTTTACTATGTGTGGCAAATATTACATAACCTCAGAAAGAGAAACAACACAATTATTTTAATTCTACATTAAAAGACCTGTATGCTGACATAACCAGCAAGCGTTTAAGACCCAAATGAACAAATTGCAATATACAGTAGGAAGGACATGAGACTCAAACACTGTAAAATATGAGGAGTTAAGCTATGAAAAGTAAAGGTTTTGTGAGCTCCAAAACTCCACCAGTGAGTTTTTGTTTAAGGTGTTCATACTGTATAATAAAAACAGTCAGAGAGATTAAAAAATGATTTTAAACTGTTAAAAAAAGTAAACCGAAACGGAGGTAAACACTGAAAAACTTTAAGCCCCGCAATAGAAAGGCTTGATTTATAAGCACCATTACATAGATTTTCTGCTCTTTGAACTAAAGGTACACTTAAAGTTGAGGCAGAAAATTGGCAAATATGAACTTAATACCACTAGGTCAAGAAAAAAATATAGCATGCCATGTTTCAGTTCACTTATTTGCAGTGGCGGTTCTAGGCCACTGTATCTGGGGGGCCAGGCAGGGACCACTTTTGCTTTTAGGGGCCACACTAACATTTTTTTTCATGATTATTTTTCTGTCATTTTTCATTTGAAAAGAAGTTCAGCTCAAAATTGCTCCGTTTTGGTGAAATATCATTCCAGATTTAGGGGGTGTTCAGTTTCAGCACACTTGGCCACCCCACTGGCCCCCCTAAATCTGGAATGATATTCCCCCCTAGAACCGCCCCTGTTTATTAGTGACTTGTGATGACAGCTTTTCAAAGAAGTTCAGCTCAAAATTGCTCCGTTTTGGTGAAATATCATTCCAGATTTAGGGGGTGTTCAGTTTCAGCACACTTGGCCACCCCACTGGCCCCCCTAAATCTGGAATGATATTCCCCCCTAGAACCGCCCCTGTTTATTAGTGACTTGTGATGACAGCTTTTCAAAGGGGACGCAATAATGGACCAAGATAAAGCAGAAACCTGAGATTTTTACATACAGTGATAGGAACATACTAATGCTCTGTCTTTGGGTTTCACTAGAGTTCACTAGGTTTCATGTCGGCACTATAAACGCGTGTTTAACAAGCAACAATTAAGACTTTCAAATCATACAAATAAACACGCTAAGATTTTGATCATTAAACACAACAGTTATGCTTGCTAACTTGTTCGATATTTGAAGACCGTAAATCTTCAAATTGGATAGTTAAGAATGAACGCAGATTTAACATCAATCCAAGTATTACTTTTCTAAACTATCTTATCATTATAACATGTGAAACAGTCTTAAGTCGCAGCTTCTAACTGTCATGCTAATATGCGAGAGATGGGCTAAGCTAAAATACAAGCAAACTTTTGCCATATAAAGTGACAAGATTATTATATTTACTCACCTCCATTTAACAATATAGATGCGTAAATACAGCAAGTCAACCGTTAAGATCAATAAAGATCACATATATAACAATATATTAAAAATGTAGACTTAAACAAATATAGCGCAGTACAAAAGCCCATTGCAAATACTGTACTAACTAACGTTAGCTAAACTTGATACAGTTAAATTCCCAGGCCTCCTCGGTTACTGACCGCAGTTAGAAATTTAAATATTGAACACATTATGTAAGCACAATAAAGTTTCCTATTTCCAAATATACACTTAGTATACAAAATGAAAGTTGTACATATTACATTGTTTGTTTTAACATTATTAATAGTCTTTAAATTATAGCACTGCTGTTGCCAAAAAGCGTCTGCGTATCCCTCTGATACATATATATATATATATTTACCTAAATAAAAAATAAAAGTCTACTGTCTCTATTTTCAATGTTCCCTTTTGCTTGTGCTTTATTCTCAACGTGTGCAGTGCGTTTAACAAACACTGATGATGAAGAACACAAGCGTTTTATTGTCCTTTTCCAAACACCAGCACACCGTAAAAAAGCATCGGTAAAAAGTGCTATACATCAGGGACACAAATCTTCTTTTAGCTTATCAACCGTAGTTGATCGATAAACCTTTTCTGCCTTCAATATCAACACTTTGATTACGGTGAACCTTTTTGTACGCAGGCTTATGTATTTAATGAGCGCCTCCCATCGTGTTCCCTGCATCCTTCAATAAATGAGAAGTTGAACTATAATAAAATCGTGTCATTTAACAGAATAATAAAACACAGGACGGATAAGAATGAAGATTTAAAACAGCCTCAGGCTGGTCCATGTAGCTGGAATGACTTCAGTAATGTCATAATACCTGATAAGTGAGAGAAAGTGAGAGAACGCCACCTCCTGTCACATAGTGCTCACACACACTCATGCTAAGCTACAGTAATTGCACATAATCACCACCTTTCTGAGAGGAACCCCACCATCCACAAACCAAACCGTACCCACCTACATGCCGACTAAGATTGCAGTCAAAGGCAGAGTAAGAAACAAAACAGCCTTTAACTGGAGGACCGAGAGATTCGCTTCTGTTCTCTGACGTGCAGTCCAGAATGCGCTTGGAGGACTCCAACAATGTAGAAATGTGAGCAGACACAGCTAGCAGACATTAGCAAAGTTAGCGTTAGCGATTTTCTCATCTGCCGGAGCAGCATAGAAAAAGATGGCCGGGCTTTTTGTGGTTTCTCTGACCCGAGCCAGACCTCTCTGGATGAGGGTGCTCAGGAGCGAGATGGTTTTATAATGAATAAGAGCTCTTAAGCCAGTCTTGATATCTCTCGGCAATCAGGAGGTTTAAGGGACACGTCTCTAATTTCAAAGATCTCCGTCAGAAGGTGGTAAACACAACCTGAAGAGCCTGTGAAGAGGTTAAAAAGAGATTTAACACAAATGTTCAATGAGATCCTAAAGAACAGAACTGCACAGAAGTGAAAGTGATACCTGGGAGCAAAAGGGGGCATCTGGTCCATTACTCTGAGATTTTTGGCAGAGATCTCCACTCTGGTGCCCTGTGAAGAAAAAGTTTGTTTAACAGGAATAATACCACAGATGACTGGATCTGAATATGCTCTACTGGTTTGTTGTTATTTGTGTCTTATTCCGTATTATACGCAAATATTTGAAATATAAATAGTTAACCCTATTCTTTCCATGAACAATACACAGTATTGGTTGATGACATTATTGCATGCAGCTGTGTGTCGTACCTGTTTTCGCATGATGTCCATGGTTTGCATGAGGCAGCGGGGCATGAGGCCGTGGTTTCTGGTGAGAGTAACAGCCTGCTCCAGTGATACAGTCAGTGTGCACCTGTAAGGTACAGAAACATGGGTCTTCAACAGAGGGTCCGCAACCTAATAATAGATTTATAATTTAGCATATTCTTCGTATGTACTGAAAGTAACAAAGTATTTTGCATCAAAAGATAGTAAAAATGAATTCAAATACAGCTGAAACATGAGCGGCGGGGTTCGTTCCTCAAGTTTATATTTATCTGTGGTATCAAGATCGACTAGAAGATCGAAGGCAACATTCATTTTGTTTCTCCACTGATACTGTACCTCTGCATCCCAGTGGCACACATGGTGATGTGACACGCCCCCAGACGGCTGCAGAGCTCAGCGGAGACCAGCAGAACGCTGACGCCTGAGGGTTGACCTGCAGAACTGGCTTTGACGTTCATGTATGTCTGCATGAGCCGACAGAGGTCATCCAAGGTGTTAAGCGGCCGGAGAAGCTGGGAAAAGATTTAAGACCGTCAGATTTCCGTCTCTGCATTTTGAATGAGTTCTTGTTAACACAACAGAGACACACAAGCTATAGAGGGTTATAATATATACCAACCTGGTCAATTTTCATGGCTGTGGAATTTGAGTCTGAATTAGACTTCTCCAGATAAAAAGCCCTTAAAATAACATTAAAACCCATTACAAATGATAAAAGATAAGTTTTCATGTTAGAATATCCAGAATACACAGAATAGAATGTGCACATTTAATGCATATTTAGCAGTTTTAGGATCTCTTCGTATGTTCAAATGAAATATAGCTTTACCTGAGTTTGCGGTAATAACCTTTGACCTTTTCCAGTGACAGAGCATTTGTGCGCTGTTGAAACTCTTCCATGGAGACGAAATCCTGAGGCAACACACCCTCTGGTTTCTCCAGCCCTAATGAACCAAAAATTCAGAATTTAACAATTTGTGGTGCTTCCACATGGCCACTAGATGGCGCTAAAGACTAGTTTCCACTATTTACGCTCCCTCGTGTCACTTCAAACTTGTACTGTATGAACACATTATTATTATTTTGAAGAATGTTGGTGACCAAACAGCATTGGACCCCACTGACTTCCATTGTATGAAACAAATCTTACGTTCAATAGAAGTAAGAGTCATACAGATTTTGGATGCTTATGAATGGGTTCCGTCACTGCTCGGTTTCAAAACATTTTCAAAATATCTTTCTTTGTGTTTTGCAAAAGAAATTCGTACAGGGTTGAAATGACAAGAGGCTGAGTAGATGATGACAGAATTGTACATTTTGTCTGAACTTTCCCTTTAAAACTATGTTTATGATACTAAAAGAAAAATATCCAGTGTTTATCCATGTCCGTACCTCTCGTGAAAAAAACAGCCTGAAGTTTAAGAGAGCCTCCGTTCTGCAGTCGAGTTGGCAGCTCGCTGAACTGACACCTGTCCAGGAACATGGTCACCCTGATGGCCTGCCGATTACCTTCAACCTGATAATGTACTGATGTGTCTTTGAAAGAGAAGATCCAATTCGAGACATTAAAGGTGCATTTTGTAAAAACCGTCGCTAGAGGGCGCATAATCAAAACAACAACAATGCCATGGGGCGTGGAATGATGGGATCTGACTCCACCACTGATGGAAATCAATCAGACAGGAACTAGAAATCATGTTAGTGGATGAGGTAAAGTTTTATCATTGTTGGAAATAATCGTCGTCCATAAATAAGTGACTGCTCGGAACAAGTTAGTGGCTTGCTAGACGCTAGACACTACTTCCGCATTTTTCCTTGACACTGTTGTCATGCGATTTCTACGTCAGTAAAGGCGGTAACAAAGGGGAATGCAGATGTGACGCCATTAACGGGCGACTGAACAGCCCCGTGTCACTCTTTAGAATGGCGATTTTCTCACTATTTAGAAGTAGTTGGAAACATATGAGATATTGTAAGTACTCATCTGAACAAATATATAACACTAGCTTAGAGGTTTTTGGATATTTTACTGCAAATTTCTTACAAACTGCACCTTTAAGCATTCGCTTTTTGACCTCACAGTGATTTTAATATTTTTCCCTTATGTAGTTTATTTAAAAGTCTGTGCATCTGCAGGTTATTATCAGTGTTCGCCCACATTGAGATGTAGTGAACTCAACAGGATGAGTTAAAAACAAAACCTTGCAGATGTGTGAATCAGGTAAAGAAGCTGAGCTGTTTACATTTGTACTATTCAAAGATTGACTCAGATGACCTTGCAACAAAAACACCTCTGAAGCAGAAACAACCAGAAAAAAGCTGGAAATCCTTCCTCTGAATTACTCGGACCCAAGCCTAGATAAGGCTGCAATCGCTGCAAACTGTGCTGACATTCCAAAAAGAGGACATCTGGAGGGTGTGTGTGTTTGCACCGAGTGGGGAAGTGTGTGTGGGGAGGGGGGATGCTATAAACGGATGACAGTTTTGCCTTGTCATTTTTAGTGAAATCATACAGCTTTTTAACGAAAGGGAGTGGATGTTATTCTATATATGGAAAGGATTTTTTGGTTGCTGGAGAGTATAAATGGCTAACAGAATCCAATCTTGCACGCTAAATACATTTGTAAAATGTCAATTTTGTTGAAAACAATAATCACATCCTTCAGTTTTACAGCTTTACAAATATACAGGTGATCTCATTTCTATTGGCACTAAGATTGATAGTCAATGTGTTAATGTATGTGCTATCATACTTGGGACGAGACACTCGTTCTCCAGTGGGCGGAATAAGACTGTGACTTTCTCCAGATCCTGCAGAGTTGCTTTTGTGTCTTCCAGCATGATTCTCTCTTGTTTCTGTAAATAGAAACAGTTTTTGAGTTCTTCGTGCATTAACAGGATACTATAGTACAGTATTTGACTTTAACGCAGTATAATAACGTCTCATAAAGAACTGAAACTTTGATGCGATTAGCTCCCAGCTACAGAGAAACCCTTGAGGTTAAATGGAATTCAGTGAGGTCTAGCATGTGATAGTTTGGGTTTAGTCTTTACGTCATCACTCTGAGATAAAATTCCAAGAATGCTGACCAACAGTTTGGGTTTGGGTATGATAACGTTACACTACCCCCTTTAATGGCTTTCTTGTGTATCATTTTTATCAATTCATTGTTACCTTTAAACTGACAGTGGTTATGGTATAGAATGAGACTAGCAACACCAAGGCCGTGGGTTTGAATCCCAGGGAATGCACAGGACACTAAATGTCTGACAGTCTTACCATGTGTGGAGACAGCGTGGACTGGAAGTTAAAGAGCACCCCAATTGTGGAGATCTGTTCTAGCCACTTTCGGCTGACCTCTTTACTGTCCTCTTCGTATTCTCCGTTGTTGTTGAAACGCAGGTTCAATGCGTTGACAAGTTGCTCAGCCAACGCGCACATCGCCCCCACCAGGGCTTGACAGAATATAACATCTCGCCGCAACTGGAGTTCTGTGTCTGACAGAAAGAGAAAAGAAAATGATAATTAATATGTGTGCGTTTCCATGTATTTTTTTAATTCAGCAAACTGCTAATAAGCTTTAATTTACAGTTCTACATTCATACAAGTCCCTTCAGTTACAAAGGAATGGCAAATATTTTAAACCCAATGTATGTCAAGCTCAGATTGTGTAATAAGTTAAGCAGATGGTGGGCTTCAATGTAGCTCTGGGTGGGAACGGGTGTCTGTGTGAAGCGGGGCTCTAGATCGGATTCCAAAGCAAACGCTCAACAGCTTCCATATGTCTCCCACCACAGACCCCCCGGGACAAACCCACTCTGTCCATTCTCACTTAATCTCCGTCTACTGCTCCTTCAGAATCTCGCAAAGAGCCACGCCCTACTCCAACTTGGCATAACACACGCAAGCATACTGTACACACACTCCCAGCTACAAAATTCCAATAAAACACTCCTTTGTTAAGAACATTGTAAACAGAAGAGAGTCAAGGACAGTAGTTGGGTTTGGGTCGAGGGTCCTTTTTGAAAATCTTATATAGATGATGATATAGGAGCAAGATTTGGCGCATTTTCTAGATGGATAAATGTTGGAATCAATCCACAATGATCAAGTTCAACACAAGAGTATTATTTACATCCAGGTGTTACTCACCTGTGCATTTAAGCAACGCCAACAACAGCTGACTCCTTCCATCTGAAACACAGTCACAGATATGAATACAACACAGAGCAAAGCAAATTACGTTCATTAACATGTAGGAAAATACATCTTCTTGCATTCTCAAAACCTTTTACCGTGTCATAATATTAAACAAACGAAACTTTCTATTAACTTAAAGCCCAACTGGGTTAGGAGACAAAAAGAAAATGTTGTCTGAAAAGCTGAAGCAAGTTTTTCGACTTAAATGAAAGAATAATTAGACATATAATTAATTTTCTTTTGAATAATATTGTCAAAGATACTACTTTTCAGGAAATAATAAATAATATAATAATAAATAATACATAATCGAACAGTATGCTGTCAAAGTTGAGAAGCTGTTTTTAAAACTTTCCTTTGGTTAATTATTAGAAAAACCCACAGACAATCACATTTAAAGTGATAGTTCACCCAAAAAGAAAATTCCGTCATCATCTACTGTCATTTTAACCTGTATGACTTTCTTTCTGCCACAGAACACAAAAGAAGATATTTTGAACACGGTTGTTAACGGGCCCCCATTCACTTGCATTGGTTTTGGGTCCAAACAATAGAAGTTAATGCGGCCCAGTGCTGTTCGGTTACCAACTTAAAATGTAATTTAAATTTTTAGGTGAACTATCACTTTAACAAAACCAACAACACTGTCTGTGTTTAAAAAAGTGTATAGTGTCACTTTTGACTTTACGCTTTCCGCAAACATCGTTCAGGATTGAACATACCTTCTACAAAGCGATGAAGACTGTTCACAAGAGATTTGATTGAACTGGGCAGGTTCCAAGGGTCCTCCTGGATGTTCTTGTGCAGGACGCACCTCCAGCGTGCAGTCCAGTCATCTGTGTTACGAAACTCTGTTGAGATAAAAACATAAGTGTGAGAGTCTCAAAAGTGTGCAGTCTGCAAACTGTTTAATTACTTGAAAAGGTCAGAATTCGTCACACAGTGAATACAAACTTGCAGGGTCTAATTACAGTACAAACACCCCAAAAATACATAAAGCACTGGTGTGTCGAGGTGCGAAACACGCAAACAGAAACACACACACACCCTTGTGCAGTTTAACGGACAACCTGAACAGACACACATCCCTCAAGAGTTTCTAAACATAGCCCGCATTCAAATACAGCACATGCGGCACACCCCGACCGGGCGTTACCTGGCTGATTGTGGTCGGTGTGAAAATGCTTGGTTTCCTCGCAGGCTTTGCTCATGACAGAGCCCTTCAGAAGACTGTTGATGGAGTCGACCTGAGAATGAAACAAGCACAGTTACACCTCACATCCTGTGCTAACAGAAGATATGAAGTACAAGCTCGCCCTAATCCAGGCCTGCTGGTTTCAGTCTGTCCACATGCATCCTGTCTACACTGAATTCAAGAGCCATTATTGATATCTGGGCTTAGGGAGAAATGGATAGGGGGTCGAAATCTGTTGGCCTTTGAAAGGCGATAGATTCAAAGAGTGCAAGGGGTAAAGGTTTAAAGGTCAAAGCGGTGGCCAAAGAAGCTGGAAGATAAGGGATAATGTGATAAACTTTACTGTGGGAGTGGGAGACGAAGAAAAGATAGAACATATCGATGAAGAGCAGAAATAGAAGGGTTACGAAGCGATTATTAAATTTGAATTTAACTGAGTATTTATGAGGGAAATAAATCAATGTACTTGATTGAAAAGGTGTTCCAAACATCCATGCAGTTTATCTTGCTTGTCTAGAGGAAACTGCATATCGCATGGCAGCTCGTCTCCTGAAAAAGCACATAGAGGATTATAGTGTTTTCCTAAAACAATCATCGCTGTCAAAACTATAATGACATGTGACAGAAGACAGTTACCTGAACCCATCTCATCGCTGCCAAGGTAAGAACTGTTGCTCCGGACGCTTGTGTACGACAAGACTGAGTCCCGGTTGCTGTTACATTCACTGAAAAATACAAACAATCACATCATTAGAAATGTCTTTACTTTCAGTTATATCACCATTTCAAGATTGGATTTTTTTTATCGAAAGGGTCACACTTTGCATGTTTTTTTTGTTTGTAAACATTAGTATATCCATTAGCTAACATGAATACTGAGCAATAGAGATTTTTTTTTAATCTTTGTTCATGTTATAATTTTAAAATGTTAGTTCATTGTGCATTCACTATTGTGTGTAAACAGTAACTTTTTTAATTTAAAATGTATTTGTCCATTGTGAAATTAACATGAAATATGATCAATAAGTGCTGTAAAAGTTAGTTGTTAACAAATACAACCTGTAAAATGTTACCATTGAAAGAGACCAGTTTGGACATAAACAAGACATTCGATTAAAAAGTGAAAATTGCGATGTTAAAACAATAGATAAATCTCCAAATTAAGGCAAAATCTTATCTGGGCATTTTATGCCTCAGTGGAAACATTCCTATAGGTCATGTGATGAACTCCACCTGTGGTCACTTTTCTAGAACATCTGTGAGAACTTAAATGGAACTGACCTCATCGCTTTGGACCGACTGGTTAAGGGATAAAAACTCTTTGAGGCTACTGTATTCACTCATGCAAAAAAAGGTTTTGCATCCAATATAGCTGAACATAGAATATTGGGACCAAGAAAAAGAACAAATGTCAAAGGACAAAGACATTTACAGTTCAACAAACATCTCAGTGATCCTGCTATTCTACCAGTATAAGTGAGCTAAAGCCATTTCAACATCCGCAATAATTTAAACATCAACAGTGCTCCACGTTTATATTGCACCCAGTGGAATCAACAATGCCATGTTTATTCTAAGACAGTGAAACCTAAAAAAATGATTTTGCTCCCAAAAACTATATATGGGAAAACAGACACTGCCACCCAGTCCTGCACTAACCAAGTTCCCTTTCCACACCCCACTGAGAGAAGAAGACCAAATTTAGTGCCACCACAAACCAAAAATGGAAGCAGATACTGCTGCGACAGGTCACAATATTCCAAGTTATAAGATGTGTGTGAAAGAGAGAGAAGAGAGAGAGCATTCCTTCATATTTATCCTTTTGATCTCCTCAGCGTTCACATTCTAACAACAATCATCTTTTCACGATAACAAGACGGGCTGCATTCATCCCGTAGACAAATTCAGCCCCTGGACTTCCTACAGTATTCACACATAAATAGAGGAAAAACTTTTCCATCTATAAAACACAACTGCTGCAGCTGTACATGAGCTCATCTCAACACGGAGAAAAAAGGGTTTTACAGTGGAACACCACATAATGATAGGGAGAGTAAGGACGGACGTCCACCTCTCCCACCAGAAGCAGAAACCCCACAGGCTGTTTGGGGTCGGTCTCATCTCTGTCAAATCTGAAATGCAAACAAACTCCGGTCCATATAACAGTGATATTACAATGGTAACGTCTGTGTTCTTTAGTGGTTAAGAGGGTGTCTCAGCAGTGTGTCGGCAGAGTCTGGGTTGCTATGGCACAACAGGTTCTCTGTGAGGGATGTTTTTCATCTCTGTGTCTGTTTTAGCAACATCTGTTTGACAGCGAGAGCAGACACGAGTACACAAGCGCTGTCTCACTCCCTCACTGTCTGCTTCATGTGTGTTGGAGGAGAACTGGATTATATATCATCTCCCATGCATGTCATATGAACAGTCAACCATGGAAATACGTGTTAGAATAGCTTTTTATCATAAATGAGGAAAAAATGTGTTTCTTGTATGATTATTTCAAATAGAAAATGTCTTTCATTATATACACATATGAAGAAAGTGAACTGTACTTTTGTTTACTTAAAGGGACAGTTCACCCAAAAAAGACAATTCTATCTTCTTTTACTCAGCCTCAAGTTGTTTCAAAGCTGTATTAACATTGCTGAACTAAGAGAAAGATATTTTAATAATGTTTGTAACCATATGGTTTTGGGGCACTATTGACTTCCCCAGTAGGGAAAAAAGTACTATGCTAGTCAATGGTGCCCCAGAACTGTTTAGTGTCCCATATTCTTCAAAATGTCTTCTTTTGTATTCAACAGAACAAAGAAACTAATACAGTTTTGTAACAATTTGAGGGCGAAGTAAATCATGACAGAATTGTAATTATTGGGTGAACTATCCCGTTAAGTAAATTCGATACATTCTTTAAAGGTGGGATTGTAATGTACACTTTTTTATTGCTTATCTTTTGCCCACCTGTAAGAGTCTCTGTAGCTCATGGTGTCATGGCCAGAATCGTCCTGGTCATCTTCGTTCACTTTGAAGCACACTCTCTTGTTCCCTCCGTGCTCAGTCTTGTCTTGGTCCGTCTCCTCTGGTATGGGAGGGGTCGAAGAGGAGTTCTCGAATGAGGGTGGTTCAGAACCCTGTGGCTGGGTCGGTCCGGTTATGGATGACAGGAGTCTAAGATCAAACAGACATGTTTAGAGAAGCTATAAAACCCAGGCAAACATAAACAGTCTTCTCACTTTAACATTAAATTATGAAAGTCTCCTAGAAAAACAACATAAAGACACTAAACCTGTACCTAGTTGATTCTTTCGTTCAAGATTAATAACACTTGTTCCTGGAAATCGCCAACAGAGCGTTTGTGCAAAAACAAGGGATCATTATCAAATTTCCTTTTTTATTTTAACATTGAAATCATAAATCTCAAGCCTCCGATCTTTTTGTTTGTTTTCATTTTATTTATGGACTGCTTTTATGAGACAAGACAGTGTGGGGAGAATGAAAAATGACTAAATTTCACTGACAATTAACTTCAGCACATGCTACTGTAGCTGCTGAATAACAAACATCGCTTCCTGTGGAGAGCTTGTGGAAATCCGCTGAAGTCATCTGTTATGGATTCAACTTTGTGTTTTTCGTTTCTGTCACACCCATAAATATTTCTATGCGGTTATAGGAGAGTATCCTGAAGTTTAGAAGTTCAGGACCTGAAAGATGAGGGTTTTAAAACCACTCGAATGAGACCCACTGAGAATTGAAAGTGACAAACAAACTATCGCTTTAATTGAGGTTCTTTTAACGTTTCCATTATGTTTCCAGACAGTTCCTTATAACTGCTTTAACTACAAAAATGAACATGCACTCTTATATACGTCTATCAGTTTTGTATTAATTGCATTCATTTCAATGACTTCTCCTATACCTCCACAGTTTCCTGTGACCGTGGGAACAGAATGTACGGTCGAAACCATGTGCTTATAAATACGCTGATAAACAACCTAACCAGCTGCTTGCAATGCAGTCGCACCACGTCATCACTTACACATCAATCTGGGCCACGTATTGCTTCATCTCTCGCACTGCGGTGTCCAGTCGATTGTATAGGAAAATATAATTGTCCTGGCTCTCGGTGTCTTCCTGTTTGAGGAGGAAACTGAGACCCCCTTCTTCCTGCCTCCTGCCGTTCTCCGCCCCACCATCTCCCTCCTCCGTTTCTTCATCTGAACTCAGACAGCTCCAAGAAGGGGCCGCCATGCTGGTCACACAGTGTACGGCGTGAGACATTGGATTCAGATTAGCTGCAGGAAGGAAAACGATTGGCATTAATCGATAAAGTCAGTTGAGATAATTGAAAAGTCTTGACCTGGGATAAGACATGGGGAGGCATGTCCACATAGAAGACTTGACTAGTAATTCATCAAGATCTAGTATATAATATATATGCTATCCGTCTCAATATAGTTTAACAAGAGCATATAAGTGTACAACAGCATTATTCCTTTCATTAAATGCTTATTCCGTATAAAACATATGTAGAATGCAATGCATTGTGGGGTTGTCTTTCCTATGAAGAATACTTGTGATAATGCCTTAAATTTTTTTCTCCAAAGATAGACATCTCAGAAGGTGGCATAATAATGCAGACTACCCTTTGGAACAGACTTCCTGCTGACTCTAAAATGCTCTCCGGGTAAGCATCTCAGCAGGTTTTGTAACAAAGCTTTAACTCGAGAAAACAGAAGAATGAAATGCCTCAAAGCCTTTAGATGCAGTGAAGCATACTCTTGTACGTTGTAAACCCAAGGACCATGAGGATCCGAAGAGAAGTGTACAAGAGGAATGTGAAACATCTCCGACCGTGAGACAACTGCAGAGCAGATGTGCAGCCAAAGCCTGCACACCTGAGAATGGACAAAGCAAAGTTCGGTTCCTTTCTCTATTACACGCGATGGCTAGACTGAAGCATTCTGAGCAGGTGGAGCCAGAAAACACGAGCCAGATGGAACAGCTTCACCGGACTCAGATTTGCCTTGTTGAACTTTTAGATGGATTCAAAAATATTTAACGCCAGCCAATAAAAGCCAGACGGGCTTTTTAAATAAAGTCTCAGGAGTCGTAAACAAAAATCAAACAGTGATGAGAAGAGATGAAGACTTTAGGCCTTTGGGACAATGACATCACTAAAACCCACTCATGGTCTAATGGTGTCTTAATGGTGGCCTGATGGAGGTGTTTTTTTAACCTGAAAGCTTTAAAAAGCTCTGGATTGCTTTGGGAATACAAGCCATGGATTTTACAAGCCCTGTGTGGTTTCTACTGTACGGCTTAATTACTATTTTACAACTTTCAATGATCACAAGGGTGAGGTTTGGTTAGCTGAGCCCATGTGTTCAATTCATACACGAGAAAACAATTTAGGGACTTGGTAATTACAACATAGCAGTTTGATGTCATTTATCAATTTAAAGCATTTTCTCTAGAAAGTCACACACCTTGGTCTGGATCGAGGCCGAAGAAGGAGTTCTTGCGTCCAAAACGGATGCTGAAGGCTCGGCCAACTGAGGAGGTGTTCTTGGGGCAGGACACCTGCATCAGGTTCAGGTGACAGTTCGTAGGAACAAAGTCCATGTAGTTCAAAACGTGGGGCTTAGTGCTCGCCTGCTTAAACGTCGGCCAGGCCTTCATCTGCAGCTCCTCCACAAACTGATAGCGAGAGAGGGTATTAAATACAAATACGCACACAAAAATGTCATCAGAGATGTGACCCTGGACCCCAAAACCATTGATTTGTAAAATGACGGGTATATTTGAAGCAATAGTAAACAATACATTGTATGGGTCAAAATAATCGGTTTTCTTTTATGCCAAAAATCATTAGGATATATGTGTTCCATATGAAGATATTTGATAAATATCCTACTGTAAATATATCAAACAAAATTGGCCAGAAACACATCTCCAAACTTCCTCCTGGTCGTTATTTTGGAATTACACACTAAAATTTGGTATCTATATAAAGAAAATAAATTTTACTTTTTTACCATCTACTCTTCCCAATGTCATTGAAGCCAATAGAAAGTGTTCACACAAACCTGTTTCTTCTTGACAAGGGCCTTCAACAGCGCCTCTGATGGACAACTTTAAAGACGATTTTCTCAATATTAAGATTTTTCGCACCCTCAGATTACAGATTATCAATAGTTCTCTCTCTAAAGCCAAATCCTATCCTAACAAACCATACATCAATGAAAAGCTTATTTATTTAGCTTTCACATGATGTATAACTCACAATTTATGTCTCTGGTTTTTGGGGTCACAAATAGATGGAATGTGGGATATTTCGCACCTGTTCGTAGCTGCGGATGCGTCTCTCGATGCTCTCCATTTTGGTGTCGCAGATGTTTCGAAACTCAAACTGTGGCATAGATACCACCTTGTCATTCTGAGACATAAGCAGCCGGCAGCTCCTCACAAAGTGACTGTCGTCCTTCACAAAAGCCTTTAGTATCTGACAATAAACAACACATATACGTGAGATCTAAACAAAACAGCGAATTTAGTTTTCTAAATAATCTCTGATGTTTGAAAAAGTCATAAACAAGTCTGGAATAGCAAGAGGGTGAAGAATGAGGACATATGTTCATTTCTGGCTGAACTCTGTATTACACATCTCACAAACTGCCTTTGATGATAGCCGAATAAATCTTTGTGTGAGATGTTGCATCTGCTTTGAATATTTCTATTTAGCAAACTGACATCTAGAATTATGATTAAAAATGTCAAAAGATTGCTATGTATAGGATCAATGGTGTTTCATGACACACGAGAGTCATCCCCCTGACCCTTCGCTGACCTTTGCAGCCAGGCTGAAGCAACCATTGGCCTCCACCATCTTCTCCAGCACACAGTGTTTGATGCCTGCCGTGCTGACATACTCGTACACAACCCCATGTTCCACGTGAACGTTGTCCACGTTGAGACTGATCAAAGGACCATCGTCAGAGATGGACAGCTGTTCCAGCCTTCTAACAGAACCTTGAACATTGAGAAAATATAAAGAACAAAATTCTTTTAGTGCACATTTAAAGGTTAGTTTTCCGTCTGTTGATAAAACATTTTTATTTATACAACTGCTTTTCATCTTCACAATAGCCTTCTGTACACCTGTCAGTCGTGCGCGCGCGCACAAACGCACACTACCTGTTCCATTAGTGCAGCCATCCTCTGAATCCGAGCCGTTCTCAGACGCCCTGAAAGACATCTGCTCCTCCACATCCTCATACACGCGGTACGCCCACTGACCACAGCTCTGAGAAAAACAACAGTGGCCGCGATCACAAAGGGTTTACGGAATGTGAGAAAGGCTCACCGTGCGCAATGTCGATTCTCACCGAGTCCTGCTGCTCCAGCACTGGCTGATGGCCGCTGAAATGCTCGAGAACTTCCTGATAGCTGCTCTGTTTCATGTTGTTGCCGTTGACCTTGAGCACGCACTGACCGGGCTGAAGACCTGCTGATGCTGCATCAGATCCTGTCAACAAACACAAACACTCTCAATCGACCCAGTTTTGAACTCTGGAATAACTGTGTATCGCTTCGTTTTATTATTTAGCTGGCTATGCATGTTTTGTTTAGTTCAACAATTTGTATAAACAAAAAAGTTATGACAGCCCATAATTTCTGCATATTAAAATACAGATTTCACTAGTGTTCTAAAAAGACCACTTATACTGGAATATAAGACAAAGAGCCACTTTGTGTGTTGAAAGCTAATGTAATGACACGTCATAAATCTATGCATTTGTCCACATTCCGTGAAGATGAGCTAACGGCTTTCACTTCAAAAAGGTGATTCTAAAAAAGGATTCTAAGCTTTGCTTCAAAAGGGGAGGAGCTGCGTTACAGCTCCAGATGTTTATCACATGACCACAGCAGTCAGTGTCATGAATTTTCTTTATATAGCTATAAACATCTGCAGGGCAAGTTAGACAGAGGGACCGCAATGAAGTCCTTGAATCATAATGACATGCATGAAATTATATGCGAGAGGGAGAGGAATGCTCTGTTTTTCTAGTCATAAAGCGATTGGATATTAACTTTTTAACTAACAGGACTGATATATGAATCACACAGACACCTGCCAACAACATAGAGAATTAATCTAACATGTGTTGCTGTTGAAATTGTCAAAATATGAATGTGATTATTCCAAATGTGTATTGAGTCAATGGGAACTCACCTTTCTTTACCGCATGAACGTACGGTGGACATGAACCACACAGAACGAACGGCAAAGTCCCATGAAAATCTGGTATCTTCACAATCCTAGAGATACACAAACAGACACATGCACATAAAATCTTGCTTTATTCAGGGTCTTATTAGTTTCATATGTTAAAAGGATGGCATTGTTAGAAGTGTCGTTCCTAAGTAAGCATTTGTTTAATTATTAATAGGTTCTCTTTTCAAAGGACAGCAGAGCATAGGTCTCCTATATGTAACCCTAACTCCTGTAGTATCGTTTTACACACTCTAATCTACATTTAACATGCAAGTGTGCAAGTATCTGATTTCCACCTTTAACGTGGACTCACTCTTTGTTCTTGGTGGCCACCAGAATTCTAAGAGAGCGACGTATACAGAAGGACTGGCTGATCATTGTCTCCACTTCAGAAAAGGGCCTGAGAAACACCAAGTCTTCATTAATGGAGTAAATCTTCCTCCCCGGCTGCAGACCTGCCATCTGCACGAGACAAAAACAGTAGGAAGAGAAAATAATAAACATCAAGAAGAAACCAGAGACCAACAACTATAAACAAGCAGTCATTAAATTAAATAAATATTGACATTAACATTCATTTTATATTACTAATACGAAAAATATTAATATTCAAATAACAGTCATAAAACACGAAATGGAGAGGAATAGAAGAAGAGACAGAACGAAAGAAAGAATGAAAGAAAGAAAAAAACAAAGAATAAAAGAAAGAAAGAAAGAAAGAAAGACAGAAAGAATGACAGACCAAAAGAAAGACAGAAAGACAAAAAGTTAAAATGAATGAAAGAACAAGAGAAAGCAACAAAGACAAAAGAAAAAACGAACGGAAGAACAAAACAGACAAAGAGATAAAGACAAAAAGAAAAAACAAACGAAAGCCACAAAAGAATGACAAAAAGAAAAAACAAATGAAAGAACAGAAGAAAGACTGAAAGAATGAAAGACAAAAGAAAGAAAGAATGACAGACCAAAAGAAAGACAAAAAGAAAAAACGAATGAAAGAACAAGAGAAAGAAACAAAGAAAAAACAAAAAACAAACGAAAGAACAAAAGAGAGAAAGAAAGAAAGACAAAAAGAAAAACGAATGAAAGAACAAAAGAAAGACAAAAAGAAAAAAAACGAAAGCCACAAAAGAAAGCCCAGAAAAAAAAGACAAAAAGAAAGACAGAAAGGAAGAAAGAAAAAAAGAAACCGAAGGAAAGAAAGACAAAAAAATGAACAAATAAAGAATGAGAAAAAGAAAGAGAAAGAAAGAAAGAAAGAACAAACTTAAGAAAGAACAAACAATCTAAAGAAAAAAGAAAGAAAGAACGAACGAAATAAAGGAAAAGAAAAGAAGAGACGAAAAGAAAAGAAAAGTGGAAAGAAAGAACGAACGAACGATCGAACAAACGAAAGAATGAATGAATTAAAGAACGAAAAAAATGAAAGTAAGAATGAAAGTAATGAAAGTAATGAAAGTAAGATTGAAAGTAATGAAGAAAGAAAGAGTGAGAAGTGTGTGTGAGGAAGTGTGTGGAGAATATGAAGGGACATGCTTAATTGCTTCTCTCAAATCTCCAGAGAGCAGAACTGTGAGGGAATGAATTAAGCAAGCGTGTCCTGGACGTGACAGATGAACGCACTGACTTCAGATCAGAGCTGCCCGTGACGCAAGTGTCAGAACACAAATAGATTCACAGCACTTCTATTGAGTCCCTGCATTATCACCATCACAATTACCCTGCACTTCTAACTCTTAATACACACAAAACATCTTGTGTCACATCTAACAGCCTCACTGTTGGTAAAATTAGAGGCGGTTTAGATCTTAACCATAATTATCTACCAATCGTCTTCCAGAAATATCCCCAGTTCGAGAGAGCATGAAAAAAGAACCCAGAGCAGGGCAAAGTTAAAGAGGTCTTGCCTCAAATAACACAAAATGAGAAGAGCTTTCCCAACATGTACACTAAACATATTAGGTCACATCCAAGACCTTGGAAACATTTTTGGTTAGTTCAATGACAGAGTTCTGGAGAGATTTTGCCTTTGAGAAGAGTTTGTGAAGGGGAGAGTTTACAAGACAACCCCATAGCCTGGATAAAAATAAATGGACGTCTATCAGATTGTATTACAGTAAAGCGTGGCACAGGGCAAAGATGCATGACTTGCTCTTTCCACTTAACATGAAACCTTGTGGCACATGAAGTGGCATAGACAACAACAAAATATTATTTTTCATCTATCATGTAAAGTGGTACACAAGGATTTTGCAAACTGTATCTAAACTGTAAATGAACTTCATAATAAATGTTCAAACATGAGAAAGCAGGTGACTTCATTGTTCCAAATTACCAGTGGATGTGGTTTTGTGTCTCTCAGTGGAAAACTGTGGAGAACATTTGGGTGGAAGTGAAAAACCAACAGTGAAATGGAAAATAAGACATTTTAGATTTTGGGAATGCACAATCATTGATAAGGTTTATAAGGGTACAGATACTTGATGGTTTGAAGGAACTACTTAAAGATTAACAATTATAATGCCCTTAAAATTATATGTCATTCAGTGTGTAATATTGCTTTACGTGAATGTAAGCAATCTGTCAAATTGTAAAGCTGAAAGTGAATCAATAACAAAGTTATTGGCTTGGATAAAAAGTAGTCGACTCTGAATCACGTGAACGAGTCATCTGTCATTCTAAAATCAGTTCCGGGTCAGATTTGCGTCACTCCACCTCCGTTCCATTTGTGACACTTTACGCGGTAGACGAATCACAGCAGACTAGACCATCTGACCAATCAGATCATAGTAGGCTGACAGAAAGGAGGGGATTAGACCGTTGAATCGCCGAACGAATCATCTAAGAGTCAGTCAAGAAGTAGGGTAGTAATAACTGCCTATTATTAGAAAAGGAAGTGTTTTTACACCTTTTATGTACGTAAATTTGTTGTTGGACACTCCATAACCCAAATTAGGACCTTAAAAATCACAAAATATTCACTCTTTAATGTGTCTTCTGTGTTTTGAATTTTCCAATCCAAACCGTTTGTATTGGAGGTTCTGACCTCAAAAAGCATACTTAAAGATTCAACAGTTAGATCCCATCATACCTCTGCATATGAGCCCCTGGTCACACTTTTCACTACGATTGCCTTGTTCTTCTCTTCGATCTCAAAGCCGTAGTCTTCCTCTTCTGGATGAATCTGTACAGAGCCGACAAAAGCACTAGATCAGCAAAGGGTAGATGGTTCCAAGTTCGCCCAAAAATACAAATTCTGTCATCATTTATTCATCCTAATTTGGTTCGAAACCTGTATATGACTCTGATATGTCTTCTGTGTGACAAAAAAGAAGATATTTTGAGAAGTGTGTCAGCTGTTCTGTGTCCATACAATGGAAGTCAATGGGGACCAATGTTGCTTGGTTACCAACATTCTTCAAAATATTTGTTTGTGGTCTGCAGAAGAAAGAAATTCGAAGAAGATTGGAATGGCATAAAGTGGAATCAAATTTTTATTTTTAGGAGCAAATGGAAACAGCATAAAAACAGGAAGTGCATTTATGATTTCATCATAAGAGTCAGAGGACATTTAAAGTGTATCTGGAAATAACATTATGCAACGTGCAACATGTGTGAACGAGCTCCGTTTCCTCCGCAGTCCAAGAGCAGCAAGGTGTTAACTCTATTTTTCTAAAAATAACAAAATCACCTCAAATTTGCTATGATGGCAGTCCCAGGACGCTTTAGTCTAATATGTACGCTCAAGTGCTACAGATTCTGCGGGGTTATCATGGTCAAACGTAACATTAGCTTTAGGCCATAAGACAGGACTTTCATCTCTGGACCGTAACAAGGATATAATGCTCAATATTTCCACTGCTTCACACTAAAGGGCCTTTAATATGATTTTCTTAGCTGTGCCTTAGACAGGTTCACCAGCCCTGCAAATGTTCTCCTTTCTTTCATTTCAAACCATCACGCTTTAGTTTCCATGAAAAGCCTTTGATGCATAAAAAGGGGTGGCGTCTCAGGTGGGCTTCAGAGGGATAAATAGAGAAACACTTAGCAGCTGATCAGAGAGAGGGCAAGATTGTGATGTGTTTGATGGTCTGGAAGAGAAATCGGTCTCTCTATATGGGGATGAAAGAGTGGTTTGTAAAGGTCAGGGTAATTACTGGTGGATGAAGAGGGTCTTAATTGCTCCAACACTAGGACACAGGAGAAAAATCAATGCTGGGCCAATGGTTGTGTTTGTGGAGTAGCACAATTGTGTAGGTAGGTGTCATAGTTTACGTGTGTTGCTGTAAAATGACATCAAACACATGAGATATTTTTTTGTTAGTTATGTAGGTGCATGTATGTCATCCAGTCAATCGATAGAGATCAGTCCACGTCACAAACAGTGTCATCATGGTATGTGACCAATCAGGAGTTGTGAAAGGTGAAACACGGATCTGCGCTCTTACCCACTCCTACAAATACGTAAATATCATTAAAACGAACAATAATAAGTTAATGAAACTAACACGTGTATTGTTGAATAGTTCTGTTTAATGTTGAGATTTGAATATAGTAGGATTTCTAGAAATTACTGAACATTGTTGCTGAAAAATGCTGTGATCATATTTGATCATACGCCCGTTTCAGGTAAATGACAAAGTGGCCATTTTCCCATTTAGGGAACCTGATTGATAAGTGAACACGTGTGTGTGTTCGTGGGTGCGTGTGTACAGTATCTCACCACTAAGGATTTGGCAAGGATGTTCTCAATGAGTTTGAAGTCACTGCGTAGCTGTTTACTTTTGGAGCCCGTGCCCTCGGTTTCTTCATCAGCGTAGAAACGGAAAAACTGAGATTCATCTTTGAATTCACTTTTCTCCAGCACTGCAATGCAGAAAAGTTGGAAATGAATTTTATATCAATAATCCAAAAACACACTATTTAACAGGTGAAAAGCTTGAAAATACAATATAGCTCACATCCGCCGATTGCAAAATGATGTGACAGTGTGAAATGAGCCGATTACATCAGCCCTCAATAACTGACAAAACATGTCATGTCTGTCGGACTGACTGTTGGACAAATATGAGATGAAAGGAGGCAGAAGATTTAACAGCCAGCAGAAAACCTGCCATGTGAAGGTTTCTCCCTCTTTCGAAGAAGTCAGTGACAGCGATCATGTTTGTGTCTGAACTTTGGAGGGACAGCCTGTTCTGTTCATCCATTCCAAGCAAAATATTGTTGTGGATTGTTTGAAGTTAAATTTCTTGGGACATAAGGAGCAAAACACACACGTTGCTTCGATAGGAGGCATGTGTCCGAGCGTATGTTTATCTCATCAGAAAGTTTTTTTTTTCATTATTGCAAGTACTTTTGTTTCATTAGAGCATCCAGATGTTGTTTTAACATCTGTTTACAAATCATTCTGTCTCGTTCTTGTACACACACTGGACCTCTGACAGGCGCAATGAATGTGCGATTAATCAAACAATTGTGAAACTATAGTACATTGGTTGAAACATATTTTTTCACAAATTAACATATGTAGAAAATAAAATACACACAAAAAAATCACTCATACAATAAGAATAATGTATTTTTCTTCAAAACACAAATGCACGACCGGATAAATGAGTGCATCTTTATAATCCAGGAACCAAAAAATCCATTGCCAACCATTGGGAAACACTGTTACAGTTTAATTCTCTAAACACGTGTGACTGGTTTCACAGACAAGGCTTAAGACTAGTCCCAGACAAAAATGAAAGTTTGAGCTGTTCTGAACTGAAAATAAATTGACATTTCTTAAATTATGTCATTGATCCTGTTTTGTCTCAAGATGTCCACCAGTTATGTTTTTATCCAAGACATTTTAATAAAAGCGACTTACAGGAACAATACGGGGTTATTAGGAGAATCTATTTACATCTATTGAAATGCAATATAATATACAAAACTATTTCTTCAGAGGTTTATAAAAAACTGTACATAATAAACCATTATGTTTCTAATACCTTCAATAATCTGTTTATATCTACATACAGAACAAGCATTTCCTCTCCCCTGCGGTATGGTGGTGAAACGGATCGCATGTGACCCCGCGGATCAGATGTATGTTATTCATCATTGAGGAAGAGAGTAAAACAAGCTCTCTCACAGTTTTAGGGACAACGCGCTCTTGCTTTCTCTCTCCAGTATCTGGACAGGAACAATATTAAAGCGGTTCCAGATAAACAAAGTCGCTCGTAACTGCTCCATCACACAGCAAATATTAGAACAAAAACAACAACATACCTTGGTTCTAACAAACAGAAAAACCAATGTTACTCACACACTTATCCGAATCAAAGCGACCTCCTCGTGGTGATTTTAAGACAATCTTTCTCAAACGACTCTCTGCTTGAAAGTATCTTTATTGTAATCCATGAGTATTTCTGCTTAAAGCCTTAGTACCACGGCTCCTATTGCGTCTGTGCTGGAAAGTCTTTATAATATTACCGCAGGTCCTAGCTCCTGCCTGACCTTTATCCTTCTTTTTACACTTAAAATCCACAGACCTTTTATTTTATGTAATAAATAAGACATCGCTCTTTCTACAGTCTTTCTTATGCCCGCATGATCTCTTCTAGTTGTGTCGCGTTTAACAAACAGAAAAGGCCAAGGTGGTTTAAAAACAAAGTGAAGATTTGTTTTTTGATACTTGCATGTGTCAGTAACACTAACCGTGATGCATAAAACCAGCATTGCAGAGTCCCACGCCGAGGGTCACCGCATCCTCACGGCTTGTGCTGTCACCCTACCGAAATAAAATATCACACACAGAGTCAGAAATATCTGATCAGAGCACAAACACGCAGTGTTCACACAGCTACTTGTCCAGGAACAGATTAGGCATGAAAAACCAAGGCATAAGCGTAAAGAGCTGAATGGGCCGAGTATGTGTTTATGTCATAACAGTATCCATAAGGGAACGTAGAATTGTGAATGATATGTTTATGCGAGCGGATCACATTACCTGTGACACAAGCCAATCCACCAGTTTGCTAGCTGGTATGACAGATTTGAACGATTTCAGGTGATAGTCTCTGTCTCTGTATGTCAAGAAGAGTAAAAATAAAATAAATAAAAAATGCAAAGGCAAACAAGAGCAGATCACTTAAACATGGTTTAATGCTATTGTTCCATCACATATACTGGAAGCAATCCCCGGGTTCATCTGTGTTTGATAAAGACTGTCTGCATGTGTACACAAAACTAATTCTAGTCTGTTAGTCACGGTCACATCTACCATGCCTCGGTTTATATTGAGTGTACACGTTGTGTGTGCGTTCTGATTGGAAAAGACAGCTTTTTTTCTGTAGGCAGACACAACAGGAAATTCTCAACCGGACTAAAAGCTCAGTTGGCATCATCATGTTAAATATTAAAAAACCTTTACAAATACCATGAACCCTGTTTATCGAAACAAAGAGCGCCGCGTTCCTATATGTATAAGCCATCGAGGTGCAAAAGTGATGCATCTTCCTCATAAAAAAAACAAATGACACAAATATTAAGAATGTCTCAGATTGAATTGCTGTGGTAAAGCGGGACAGAAAGCTTGCAGGATCAATCCCAGGCAAAACAGAGCGATCATTACTTATTTGAATACTGCAAATAACCCCACGATCATTAAGAAAAAACTTGTGAAAAACAAATCAATGTCTACAAACAACAAATGTGTTGGAGTTTTAGACCATCCTTCACACGTTAATGATAGTGAGAGTCAAGTACTGTTGTTGTGTGTGTTAAGTGTGAACATCGCAGTGTGTCACTTACTTGACAACAGGTGTGAAGAGACTGTGTAGACGGCAGTAGAGTCTCACTCCCTGTCAAATACACAAACACAAAGTATTTGCATAAACAGCTGCCTCTCGATGTATTTCAGTTACTGGTGTCCTTACCCCATCAACACATTCGTTGGAAACAATAGTTCATTTTATAATTAACTTAGAAACACTGGATGTGCATATATACACATAGACATTGCTAAAGAGTTGTTTAATTAATATGCGTATTAAAATGTGGCATGAAAGTAAACTTGACCTGATAATATTTAAAAAAAGGTTCAGGCGGTGGAATTCAGTATTTATTATTGTGGAAGAAATACCTTTGATATGATGTCCTCCAATTCGCTCCTGGCTTTATAAGTGCCGTCATCATAACGGAAGCGATACAACACCTGCTCGTTCTTAAACTGGTGTTTATCTGACACTACAGAGAGAAACACAAACATACTTGAAAGCATAATAGTTGTTCAATGAATTGTCTCAATACAATATCCAATATATGACATCAGAAGTCATACGAAACACTTTTATGGTTGTGGAAAGAGAATGACTAACAAGAACATTTGTCAAAATATTGCATTTTAGGTGGAACTATCCCTTTATTGACTTTTCATTTTATATGACACAGCAACATTTATGCTGACCATATTTCTCTCTCCGTGCTGCTTGAGGACTACAATAATTTGTATGAGAAGTGTGTGAATAATTGAAGCTGTGATTGCTATCGGTACACAAAAGGCGCTTTGACCTCCTCCTCGAATGCTCCCACCACATTATTGATCGACCGCCTCGATCCTTTATGCTTGAATTTATCACTCAAAACCCTGTCAGCTTATGTCGGGATTCACAGACTGACTGTCAGAATCTCCCGGCAGTAATAGAGAGGTATGAAGCTCCACAGATCTCGAGCTAATGGTCATGAATTATTCAAAAGAATATTGTTGATGATGAACAGACTGCTGATCATCTGTAGAGAATCTCGGCGACTGTTGGCCAATATCACATGTGCTACATTTGTATACTGTAATTCTGTCAAATGGATATCTTTTGCGGCCCATGGTATTTATAAACAGTCAATAGATTGTTATTCACTTTAAAGTTCAATTTATTGTTCATAAGAACTTAATCTAAGATAGATCATGAAAAATTGCTTCAAGAATGTAGGAAAAAACAGTTTTGACTTCCATTGTCATTTTTCTTACTATGGTAGTCAATGGGGGCCAAGAACTGTTTGGTTACGAGTGTTCATCGGAAAAAAGAAATGTTTGAAGATCTGGAACAACTTGAGGGTAAAGTTGACAGAATATTTATTTTAGGGTGAACCGTCCATTTAACCCTTGAAATGTACAGTACTATAGAGTTACAGTGGTACATTCATGGTATCAGATGAGTTATGGCAACTGACTTGCCCAACAACCAACTAGTTTTAAAACACTCAAGTATTACCATAGTACATGACATCTGCAAAAATCCTATACAGAACCACCTCCAGAATGTCAAGAAAATGCCACAATTCATGCTCTCTTACCATGATGGATGATGCCGTTCTCCAGAAGAGCCTGACCCAGGTTGATTCCCTCCTCAGCCTTACTGATCTCTCCACTCTCCAAGAGCCATGAGACGAACTCACTAAGATAACACAGAGACAACAGCTGTATTACTACACAGGTGCTGCTAACACTACAGAGGGATTTATGAGAAACCAGTCAAAGATCCTTTGGGAAACTGGATTTGCTCAATTCTTCAAAGTGAAGGAAAGGCATCGCAGGTAAAAAGTTCACAGAGAACACAAATCAAGGTGATACCGAGCTGCATTCCACCTTCACGGAGAAGCTTTGAAGTTCAACCACAGGTGGAATTCAAAGATTGTTACTTTACCTTTGAAAAATGCTACAACGAATACGAGGAATAGCTTTGAAAAGTGCTACAAGGAATGATATCAACAATTCCTTTTTAAAGCTGATATGCCTTCTTTAATCGACGTAAAAAAAGAGAGCTTTTTGTAGTTTGACTTCCATGCGCATTTAAATGTTTGTTTGTGACACGCGTGCACCAACATTGGCACAACCATTATAAGCTTTCAGAAAACCAGTTGTCTTTTGGTTAAAAAAAGTATTTTTGCAATTTTGTTTGATAATTCTAGTGGGATTAAACATCAAACAGCTAGACGAAACTGGACTAAAGAACACTAGACCAGATCAGACAGGACTAGAATAGACTGGAACGGAAAGGGACTAGACCAGAATAGAGCAGAGCAGACTAGATTAGACTAGACTAGAATGGAGCAGGGCTGCGTTTCCCAAAAATCAATTTAAGGTTACGATGCTTTTGGGAAACTCAGCCCAGAACAGACTGGACTAGACCAGAACAGACCAAACCAAACCAGACCAGACCAGACCAGACCAGACCAGACCAGAATAGAATAGACCCGAACAGAAAAAAATACAGTAGACCAGACATGACCAGAATAAAATAGAGAAAACAAGAACAGAACCGAACAGAACAAACTAGACTAGAAAAACTACAGTAGAACAGACAAGACCAGAAAAAAATAGAGCAAACACGAACAGAACTGAACAGAACAAACTAGACTAGACCAGAATAGAACAAACAGAAAAGACTAGACTAGACTAGAACAGACTAGACCTGATAATGCTAGATTTACAGGTGCAGTTTCCCGGACAGGGATTAGTTTAAACCAGGACTAGGCCTTAGTTTAACTATGATAATTAAGTCATTTTTAAAACCATAATTTACAAAAAGACATTACTGGTGTACATCTCGAGACAAACCATCACACATTTTTTATTTTAAGATATGTGATTGCAAGTTGTTTTCGATCAAGAAACTTCTAACATTTCAATTAGTCTGGGACTAGGCTTAAACCGTGTCCGGGAAACCGCCCCATAGAATGCTAGTCTACCTTCATCCTCAAAAATCATCATTCGCCAAATGTAGTCGTTCACATATAAACCGATGCTGAAGGGGGCTGGGAACATTTTTGGCATGTTTGAGGTATTTCAATGGCGTATCAAATATAGTATGTGACAGTGTGTGTGACTTCATGCCAAGTACCCAAAGTCTGTTTGACTACAGTGTGCACAATTGTGCGAATCCCATTAGATTCAGGGACAGAAATAAGGGACGTGTAAACAGTTCTGACGCCTTTAAGGAAATGTGAGAAGGATGTGTGTATGTGTGCGTGCGTGCATGTGTCCTTGAATTGTTGAAAGACATCAGAGAGGGGAGAGGGGTCGAATGAAGGGATGGTTTAACAGATGGTGGAGGAAAAGAGAAGACGCGAGCGCCAAAGGTGCCCCCCATCCCTGCAGTACAGTAAAACAAGCGGATTCTCCACTCGTGTCTCATCTGACTACACAACCACTTTACCCTCCACGTTTCCTTCAAATGAGCTGACGACGGACGCAACTTACTGCACGGCCTTTACAATTTCTCAAAGTCTTTCACACTCAATATAAGCAACTGTAATAGTGACGCCTAAGAACGAGCACCTAGTAAACACTGAAAGATAAACACCACAAGGGGGTCTTCAACAGTAATCCCATCTTCCACACACAACACAAACAATCAATGTTTATGATGTGGTTATGTGGGTTTTAGTGGTGCCTGTGGAGCACCATCTTGAAGCAGTCCTATAGCCTTTGTGTGCAGGACGTTCTCATTGGAGAGAGCAGTCGGGTTCATGAATGAAGGCAGTGAAATGAAATAGACAGCGAGTCTGCTGTGATTACATAAGTCTCTAGTTCAGATTGGCAGGAAATGGAAAGGGGTTGAGGTGGGCGTCCCTGGGGTGAATTAATTAGTGTTTATGTAACTCATTAATATTCTCAGTGGTTAACGCACACACAGAGCTCCTTCACATGCGGTGGAGGTATGCGCGCGTGTGAGAATTTCTATTGCACGCATGGGTGTGATTATGTCTCATATTGTTATATTTGTATCCTGTATGTGTGGCATGATGAAAAAATACTAAAGTGAAAGTTCACCCAATAAAGAAAATTCGGTCAGTATTTACTCAACCGCTTGTCATTTTAAACCTGTATGACTTTCTTTATTTGGGGGAGCACAAAAGAAGATATTTGGTAGAATGTTCTTAACAGGCACCCATTGACTTCCATTGGTTTTGTATCCATACAATAGAAGTGAATGGCTGCCAGTGCTGTCCAGTTATCAATTTCTTTTTCAAATCTTTTGTGTTCTGCTATGGAAAGAAGGTCAGAAATGGTTTGAAATGACAAGGTAACCTTGATAACTATACGAATGGATACGATTTCGAAATAGTTAGCAAACGTCTCATGCTAACAAATAAAATGTGTACCAGTGTGCATTATAATGTTCGTTATTTACATTTAGTCATTTGGCAGACGCTTTTATCCAAAGCGACTTACAGTGCACTTTTTACAGGGACAATCCCCCTGGAGCAACATGGAGTAAAGTGTCTTGCTCAAGGACACACTGGTGGTGGCTGCTGGGATCCAACCAGCAACCTTCTGATTACCAGTTCAGTGGTTTAACCCACTAGACCACCATCTCCATGGTGCATTATGATGCAATGCATTGCCCCATTGACTTACATTGTAAGTCCACAATTATTTTCTGTGGATGCTGACAGCTTGCCAAAAGATGCTGTTGACAAACTTGAGCTGAATTAAAGCAAGAACATTCCCTAAGTGCTCTGGACTTTTTAACCATCTCACCATGCCAACTTAACCTCATAAATCTTGAAAAATAGATTAGAAAGAATGAGAAGGAATTAGTTGATGCTGTTGCTACAGAGCATTAACTTTGTAAAACATCTAAATAATCTCACCACTATAGCAAAAAGACAAAGCACTGTTTGTTTAAGAGAGGCACAAAAAGCCTCAGATATGAGGGGAGCTTAGAGAGTGTGAGGAGGCGCAGACAGAGTGTTTCTGTATTAACAGCTGAACATCTCTGCTGTTTCTGGAGGAAAGAGCAATTGTGTTCTATCTTGAGACGGAAGCACGAGCCAGTGGACAACAGAGCCAATCACAGCTGCTTTCACCTGGACCACCGAAGCTGAAACGCACAAGTAATTGTGTTCGGAGGGACGCGTGTGAAATTAATCCAGTCAGGTGTTGAAGGGAAAAATGGGCCAGCTGAGGCCAAGAGGCCAAAAACGGTTTGCATCTCGATCACGTCATCAACAGTGATGGACAGGCTCGGACTACATGTCTCTTACCGACTGCATAGCCAAAACAACGCAGTACAAGCTACTGTACTGAGACAAAAGTTTACAATTTCAAACTCAAAAAAAATTTGTTTACTCACCCTTATGTCAAACCTGTATGACTTCGAAATAATATATTTTTAAGAATGTTGGTGGACAAACAATATAGGACCCTGTTGACTTCCACTGTATGCACACAAAGCCACAGAGACATTTCTCAAAATATCCTCTTTTGTGTTTCACAAAAGTCCCAGTCATATACAGATTTTGAATAACTGATGACAGTTTTTCATTTTTAGGGTGAACTTTCCCCTTAAAGCTGTTGAACTACACTGTAAAAACTTCCCATAAAAACTTTAAACTGGCAACTGAGGCGGCCGAAAAAAACATAAAATAACATTTTGGTAAAGTAAAACGACAAGTATTCTTGTTATTTTTTAATATGCTCCACTTGTAAATTTGCTGTCTATTTCTGTCATTTAACATTTTTAACTGCATTTCCATAATTTGTGAAAATTCAGTCAAACAATTATTTCTCCATTATTTTGAGGTCCAAGTTGCTTTTACATTATTTAACCACTTCTAATAATAATTATAATTATATATATAAATATATATATTATATATAATTTATATTCTTCTTTTTTTACAGTGTACCGTATAATGTTATGCTTTATTTTTGTTTTCGTAGTGTGTCTGCTATGACGTCCTAAAAATACCTAAAACAAGAATTAAATCCAAACAAATTTTTGTACAAACAGTTGAAATCAATAAACGCTTTAAACTGTCTACAGGACGTTGTCTTATCTACAAGCCTGGTGCAAAATATTTAATTTGTTTGAAGAATCTCTCCTCCGTGCTAACACACACAGTGTATTTATGGCGTACATAGCACTCATTGTTCATTCACTGTGTGGATGGGGTGAGCGAGTCAGTGAGTGGGAGAGAAAAGTGTAGAGACGGACAGCGAGAGAGAGACTGAGTCTGAATGCAGATTTCTCTCTAATGAAGGCTTTCTTCCTGGGAATGTCTGTGTCCAATGGGGTGCTTGGCAGTGAGCTTGGGAAAGCATTTACAAGTGCTAAGTGAGTGTATATGAGAGTGTGTGCGTGAGGGTGTACACGTCCTCATTCATACCAGGGCCTCTTGGAATAGGATGACTAGCAAGGTATTCAGCAGAGATGGTGTAAACAAAGTGAAGGAAAGGAGACACGCTTAGCATAGAGTGAGACAATCAAAGGCATGGGAACTGACTGGTATTCTGTTAAATCTTTAACAATTAAGTACTGTATTACATAACAGTAAAACGAGCAAAAACTCACTTTCCCAAGAAGCACTTGGGTACAGTGGTGAGTTTCCTGCGTCGATCTTTGATGAGGTGGCGGCTCTTGGTCATCATCATATGGTAGAGCTTCTCTCCCTTCTCTGCAATCATGACGTAAGCATCTCGTTCCATGCCCAGTTTAAGACCTGTCAATCATCATGACAAGATGAAAACACACAACTAAATTGATTAGAAGTTGAAACATTAACAAATTTTATGAAATATTTCTTGAAATATTCTAGTATAATAAAATAATTGTAACTTTTTTTTCCCGTATTTTATATTAAAATATTTCAATAAATATGTCTAAAAATGTATGTATCAACTTATAATAAAATAATTTTAACTTTATTTTTTTTCCGTAAGTTGATACATACATTTTTAGAAAAATATTTGAAATATTTGAATATATATTTTCCTACAGATATTGAATATTGATTATTTTACATATCGCTGTTGTCTTTCTGAATCCTCTTATTTCCATTTTTTGTGATTTTTGTTTTTTACCATAAATCATTATTATTAGTCACCCTTTATGTTTTTCACTGGGTTTTTCAAATATATAACCGATGAAAACTATTAAAAAGTGCATGTGAACAACATTGTGTCAAATAATTTCAAAAGTATAGTGTTTTTTTCCATTTCCTGAAAAGTAAGGTTTCAGCAGGACATTATACATGAAAATATATATTTTGAAAAGTATCTGTGTATTTCAAATGGTAAAATAAATAACCTTTCAACCATTTCCGGATACATGCACATCTTAAAAACAAAATAAATAAAATAGTCTTATTTTATTAACTTTTTTTATGTGAATTCCTCTATATTCAGACCTACTGCAATTATATTTTAAAGGAAACTCTTGACATGTAATTATTGTTATTTCTCAAATAGACATTTCAGAATTAGTTTCCTCTTGCCATAGTTTTGAATCAATGTGGGTGTTGCTGTGTCAGTTAATGTTTAGGTGTGAGAGGCACGGAGGAAGCACTGGTGTAACCGATTTTAATATACGCCTGTGTTTGCTCACACATGCATGTGTAATTTGCTTTTAAGGTATTTTGGTAACAGGAGGTCGGCCGCCCAAATTTGGCATTCTGGGGGAAACCAACTTGAGCGCATAAGCAACACAACACCACAAATATAGCGCTTGCTTACATTTCTCTTTCATTGTCTATTAAAATTTTATTACACAATAACATTTCTAAGTCTTTGCATTGGCATTGAACCGGCAAGGAAACTGTGAGATGACACAAATGTTTATCACACGTTTCTTGAGGCAGGTCATCCGAAAACACCACTCATTCTCGTTTTATCACTATACTTCTGGTCAAGAGACAAGATGTGGTTAACAGGGTGAGAACAGTTTGTGCAGCAAACAGAGATGAAAGCTCTACTAAGCAGTTTACTTGCCACCCTAAAGATCTGAAAACAACACCACGTCACCTACTAAAAACTGTGCAATAGTGAAATCCTGCACGGCTACTGCTAAAAAACACCCTTGTGTGTATTTAAGGGACAGTTCACCCAAAAATAAAAACGTTGTCATATTTGCTCAGCCTTACGTCATTCCAAAGCATGTTATTACTTTCTGAAGATTTTTAACACTTAGAGGTCCATATATTGACAGAAATGCGATATAATATGCATAAGCATTGTCTTCACAGGTGTATAAAAACCTTTGATAATGAAGCGTTATGTTTTTATTACCTTAGAATGAGCTATTTCTATCTACATCCAGATATAATCTATCCCTTGCATGGAATTCGCCTTAAAAGGACAAACTCCCCTACAGAGCCTGTTTCGTAAATATGTTATCTCCTTCGGCAAAGAAATATAAACGTGAGGGGGTGGAGTGAGCCGTTGGTTGAAATTCAGAACCTCACCACTAGATGCCGCTAAATTTAATACACTGGACCTTTAAACAAGCTATAATGAAAACATGTTGAACTGCAGAATTATACAAAAAAAGACGTTTAACACAGGGATTATTTCACATCTGGACAGATCGCAAGCTTTTGGATAAGATGGTGAATACATTTTTTTTTATTTTCAATAAATTTTGGAGTTTTATAACAGGGCAGTCAAAAGAAAAACTGCAAACAATATCAGACTCAACAGCCCTGGACTCGTGAATCCGAACAAAACCCGCTGTAAAGTTTTTTAGAGGAGGAACAAAAGGTGAACGCTAAAGAAAGTGTATAAATGGGTGTGTGCCGTGCAGCTGATGTAGCGTTCAGATGTGGCTGTGGCAGCTGGCGTGGCTCTCATTCTGCGCTCTTCGCTCTGTCTGAGGTCCAAGTTAGACGGAGCCACCGGCAGCTGCAGCCATCTCTCACAAAGGCTGTTTTGAGGAGGTGTCCGCGGCAGCTGTATGACGCTCCAATTCAATCGTGCCGCGGCAAAAAGGGAATGTTAAAAATGGCTCCTCAAAAACAGCCCTGTAAAAGCATTATTTCCGCTTGGGCATCTGATGACCACACACAGAATGGCATTTTTAGCTCATTGTAAGAATGTTTTCAACGCGAGAACTGCCAAAATTCACTGCATGCATCCCAATTTTAAACACCTTCTTCCAAAATGTACATCAACCAGAAATGGAAATTTATGATGTGGAATTTTAATATGGGGTAAAACATTTATCTCCATGTACAGAATATGCACACATGTTTCTTGTCAATTCTACAAAAAATATTTGAAAAAATATAAAAATCAAACTTCTTGACCCAATTCTGCAAGTCAAACTAAGTATCAATTGGAACATGTAATTCAGCCGCTGGCTAAAGACTTGGGACAGTTGGAGAGGCGTGACTGATGCGGCACCTGTTGGACTGGGCTCCAATTTCAAACGCTGGAAATCTGATACGCGCCATAAAACTTCTGCTTTCATCTGGCGTCACACCGCAACAGTGACATCCCGCTCTACCCTCAACTATGAGCGCGGTCTAATGCTCTGGCTGAGCATTAAGGACTTGGACACTGGTAACTGAAGCTTCACGCCGAAACCTAAGATGTGCTCAGAATGAGCTGTGTGCTATATCTGTGGTTTTACAGTGGCCATCACCTAAACAATCAGTGCAGCCCGGTAGTAAAAAGCATTATACGGGCCTCAAACTTAAAATACAAGGAACAGCTGTCCCGCCGAGGACAGGTGTTCCATAACACCACCCAACAACAAAAGCAAGAAATCCCATTAAAACACACAGTAGTGCAGCAGATTGAAACAGACAGTTCAACCAAAAACTCTGTAATCATTTACTCACCCACTTTCTTCTGCAGGACACAAAAGATATTTTGGAAAAAAAACTGTCTTTTGAAGAAAGTTGGTAACCAAACAATGGCGGCACAAATTGAATTGCATTGGTTTCGTGTCTATACAATATACAGTAAGTGAATGGGCACGGCTGTTGTTCGTTTAACCACCTTTTTTTAAAAACATGTTCTTATGTGTTCTGCAAGAGAAAGATATGATAGATTTTCCATTTTTAGGTGAACTATCACTTTGAAGTTAATACAAAACACAGAGTGAAATAGGTTGACCCAAAATAATTCATTATTTATTTGGGACAATTTTTGCTTTGGCTATGATTTAGCTAGATTATTTTATATATATATATATATAAAGTATAATCATTTTTATTCAAATGTATAAAAAAGTAAATAAATCCAGATGTCTTATTATTGTTTGTGTACCTTATGATTAATACTGTACCTATTGAGGCAAACAAAGGCTTCCTATTATTATATTCTTGTTTCAATCTCAATAGTTAAAGAAAAGCAAAACGACTCACTTTCTCTCTGTTCACGTTCCTTTAAAATTGCATCCAGCCACTTCTGTTTGTCCTCAGCGTTCTTGGCCATGCAAACAAACCATTTGTTTTTAGCCGTGTTGTGAATCTTCCATCCGTTGGTCACCGTGTAGTTGTTACTGTGGTAATCCGCTAAAAAAGTGTAACAGAAAAGGGTTACAAATAATGATTAAAGCTGAAGAATAAGGCTGCGGTGCCCCATGGGTCTATCCAGGATGCACATTATGTTTGACACACGTCAGCTTTATGTTACAGCCAGCATACAACGCACTAATTTATGGCTCATCTATCCTAATACAAAAGGATCAAAAGCTGTCTGATGCCATTACTAAATGAGTTACTGACCCATTCGCAAATGCTGACATATAGAATCCGACCGTCTTCAACAATCTTTGCATTAATAATGCAAAAGAGGTTAAACTATACCATTAGTGTGAGAAATCATTAACGGTGCATTTCAGCACACGGCACTTCTCTCCCACCATTAAACCAAAGGATGCTGTGTGTTTGTGTGTGTGAGAGATATCCAGCCTTTTATTGACGGTCCAATTTTATCCCGGCTCTGACGGAAGGTGAATTATACAGAGAAATGAATGAGGTATGTAATAAGTACTGGCTTAATGCTGAGGAAGTATAAATAGATTTTGCCGCACTGAGAAAATATGAGAGGCTTTCAGCTCATTGAAATATAGTTAGAGAGAATTTATGTGCAATTATACTTGTCTGAACGTACAAGAGCCGCTTAGTATTAAAACTACTTTACTACCTGATCTTCGTTTTCCAATTAAACACAACTGGCCGGTCAAAACAAGCACTTTGTCAAGTCTGCATACTGCATATCTACCGGATAGTTGTTTATGTAATACTGTACTAGGAGATGCAACGTAAGCTATTAAACGCTCACAAAAGATGCTTGTATGAACAATTTTACTAATCCATGTTGCTAGAGACGCACATTCTGCACACAATTTACACTTATAATCATTCAAGATTTCATTTTCTTAAAATAAAAAACAATGAATAAGACATACTGTGTACTTAATACAACAATTAAATATGACTCGTATTACATTGTGTATTTTTTTAATAATAGACAAATAATCATGCCCTCTTCATCCATTCCAGCAAATGAGTTTATCTGTAACCTTATCCAGTAATGTAAAACACACCGGCCGAATGATACATTTCCACAGATGTGAAGGGTCATGTGACAAGTCACGATAAACACGACGCTTAGAGACTGAAAAACAAAACATATGCTCGCACTAGCCGTATGAACCGAAGACATGTGCGGTTGAGGCTGGTAGTGTGACAGCCCTTCGGCTTGTTTTTCACATCTGTGTCAAAGAGGATGTTTTTCTTTGTGGCTGAGAGAGGGAGAGAGAAAGAAAGAGAGAGAAAGGAGTTGCACTTCCACCCTGCCACTTAAGGTGTGTTGAAAGACTAAGTGCAAAAGGTAAGACGCAGCAGCCGTGACTTCCCCTGAGAGTTGAATTTCGCATGGGACGCAACAGCTGAAGGCCACGTTTGACTGCTACATCTGTGCGCAGCGGTGCTAAATGCAGAGCTCTCCATTGTAAGAAGCACAGTGTGATCTTATCTTCAGGGCATATCGGCGATCATTTCTACTGCGTCAAGTGAAGTTGCCTTTTGTTTGTTGCTTGTGATGTTTGCAAGCATCACATGCTGTTCAGATGAAATAAACACGGATATCATGCAGGAAAACCCCTTACAAATCTTATGGAAAAGAGGTTGGCTTTTATTTGCATTGCAGGAAACTAAACACTGCAGCTCCGTTCTAAAACCTATAGCAGGCTAACCACATAGGGCACCACCCATATAGGGAGACTTGACTTAAAATTAGATCATGGTGAATGATTTTTTTAAACTGTATTAGCACAAGTAAATTAGATACAGAGTTGTTTGATTTCAGTAAAAAAAAAAAACATACCAGTTCCATCTTCCACATTCTCGACCTCCATGACCTCAGTGTTGATGCGGCCTCTGAACACATACTGCGGACCGTTGATTGATTTTGTCCTCTTGGTGGATTTCTTCCCGGACACCCTGAATGTTAAAAGAATTCGGGATGAAATGAAACGCAATGCTAAACTACTGTCTATATAACGCAAGTTTCAGTTTTTAATGTTTAACCAACTAAACTTTAGACTTTTTAAACTTTGTCTACAGAGGGAAGTTGCAAATGGGACGGATTAAATTGAAATCATCAAATGTGATCAAGTCATCCAATAATTTGAAATTAAATGCAGTGACATTAAAACTATTAATGTGATCTAGGGTTGTATACTCATAATGTGGGTTTTGTGAACTGCATGTAAGCCTTACCTTGACTTCCTCTTACAGTAGACCAGGAGATTGTCAAAGAGGAAGAAGACTCGCTCTTGGATGTTTCCAGCTGATATCTTTAACAAGTTGCCTTGCAGCAGAAGTTCAGTGCAAATATCAGTCAGGTTAGTCCCCTGTACAAACAATACAAACAGTACATTGGTACTTGTACTTTTATCCACTCTCCAAGTACTTAAGAACATGCCAAGATACAGTAACAGTGAATTCCTCCAAAGCTTTAGTCCTGAAGCATTTCTTTTTCAGTTTTTAATTGTATAAATTATTTTTATAAATGTATATATGTATAACATTTATATGATATAACATTTTTGTTTATTTATTAAATGTTCCATTGGTTGAATTTTGGTTGCAATGTTGTATATTGTTAAAAAACTCAAACAGGAAGTGCCTCTGGACCAGTGTTGTACACATTAAGCTAAATTGTCTATAGTAAGTACAGATTGCTTCTTAATATTACCCCGTTCTTAAATGTATCTACACTACACCCTAAAAGAAAGGTTAACCGGTTCTTTTATTAAATTTGCTCCAATTAAAAAGCGAATTAAATGAATGTTTTAATAGCATTCTTAATGTAAAGTTAATGTTTACACAAACTATGAATTGTGTGCATGACGTTCACTTAAAATAAACTCACAAACAATTGCACTATTATAATTTATTCTAAATGTACACAGAATACATTTTGTACTATTGTAACATGGATATTTTTCTATGTTGTAGAGCCGCCTTGCAACAATCCGAGATATATAAATATTTTGGGCTTTTTTGCCTTTATTGGTACAGTCCAGTTGGAGAGAGGACAGGAAGTGAAGTAAGAAAAGGAAGGGGGTGGGGTTGGGCAAGGACCTTGAGCCAGGACTTGAACTTGGGTCGCCGGAAGCGCAACCACGCCACATGTCAGAGCAGTGCCCACATGAACAACAATAAAAGATATTTTAATATCAATTAATAGTAAAAGAAACAATTTGATCCTGAAGAAAAAACATCGATGGTGCGGAAGAAAATGCATATGCGAGAAAAAAATAGACACATATTTTATAAAGGAATCTGAGAAGCACTCATTCATCATTTATTCATAACAAATAAACTTAGTACATTTGCTATGGTTTATACCTTGCCTGCATTAATAAGAGTGCCTATTTTTATTTAAAAATCCTAAATAAAAATAGACTAAATTTAAATTAGGCCCTGTTTAAAACATGACCCTCTATCTCATCAAGATCAAACAGGCCTCTCTCTCGCTCTCTCTGTGAAAGGACGGAGGAGTCAGACAGGTTTTAGTAGCAGAAAGTGTGTCCAGTTCAATACTCAGGACCATTAAAAATTGATTCTGCTGTCCATGCTGACTCTGTACAGGATGAGATTCTCCATGCTTGGCAGGTGTGCGAGAGAGGGCGTGCGAGAGTGCGGTTGATAGTCGCATCAATTTTCTCGGCTTGATCAATGGCGTGCCCAGACGGGTCAATTAGAAAGATGAGAATCTTCTTCCAGCTTGTTCTTCATTATCTGCCTATAATGCCAAACGTCACCAAATTACCAAATGTCAATCTAATGTGTTTTCTTTTAAGCCAGACCGCATCCTAAACCCTTAATCTATATCTGAGGTTAAATCAAATCTGTGTCAAAATTCTCATGCTATTTTGAATGAAATGTTTAGTCTCATCTATATATGATCTAAGAAACCTCAAATAAACACAACTGTCAAAATATGACACTGGAAACACAGCTCCAGTGCCTTTCTGGCATGATATACATTTACCCTTATTTTACTTTCGGTTCATTAAAATGGAAAGCCCGCTTCTTGGATGGATGTTGAGTCTAGATTCCTATTCTGAGTGTCTGGGAGACTGAGAGTCTAGATTTTTCCTCTGGTTGTCAGGGGGTCAAAATTCTTGTTCTGCATGCCCTGCAGGCATTGGATGCACTAAATGGTCAACATTTTAACCAGCGCCACTAAAAACACTCACACCATGCTGTAAAAAAGAGCTTATTTTGCACAGCCACTCAGTACCGCATCAGATAAATCAATAGAGAGGATTAATGGACAGAGAGAAGTAAGGAAGAAAAAAGATTCTAGCAAAGAAAGACGAGCAAAGAATTGCTTGAGACAGACAGAGAGGGAGAGAGAGAGCTTGTGGTGGCACACTATTGCATGGTATACAAAACTAACAGATATCCATGGTAACGCGCTTTTGTGTCAAGACTTCCTCTTCCTGCTTGTGGTATGCCCTAAGAAAATGTCACCAGCAAACATAAGCGGCACCAATCATGTCCACATCATTGAGTTGTTCTAGACTGTGTCTAAAAATGCACTGAAACGCTATGCACGCCTTTTCACTAACAACTCAGAATATTATACTATAGATATTTTGAGAAATGGTTCATTCAATGAAAGTCAACATTCTTCAAAGAATCTTCTTTTGTGTTCTAGAAAAGAAAGTCATACGTGTGGAATGACATGATGGTGAGTAAATTATGAAAGCAATTTCATTTTTGGGTAACTCAGCACTTTAATTTGAACTAACATTGCAGCACTACAAAAAGCTTCATAATAATATTAAGTGTTACACCAACAAATCCCCCTTTTTTATACTATTGCCGTTTCATCAAGTATTTGGATGGAGGATCTCTAGGTATGGAAAGGTTGACAAGCTGTTTATAAACTTACAGCCATATGAACACACATACAGTGCCAGCACTCACCTCCCAGCCTTCTATATGTGACTGTAGTATCTCAAGAGCCTCTAATTTTTCCATTTGTCTCTTGGTCTCGTTGATGTTGCAGCACACAGCTTTCATGGCCTGCAGGGCCTCCTCTACTGCGGGGTAATCTGGATGCTTCTTAGGGGTCCTCTTCAAAAGCTCCTGGGGGGCAGACAGCAGGTACATGCTTATGTTACACTGTTATACACAACAACTGTGTGCTGGTGGCCTCCGGATGCTATTCATGTAAATCTATTAGCCATATACAAAATCAAGATCAACATTAAAATTAACCCCCATTTACTTATAATCGTATCTTTTATGACTTGTGATTGACTATAAAGCTTCTGTAGATTTCTGTGTCTATACTTGCAGATACTTCTGCAGATTTATTTGTCTGCAGATCCATTTGGACCAGGCTATTGAATAATGTTAACTTATAGCTAATAGCTGTATACCTAAAAAAGTTCCTGCTTACATTTTCCATTTTTACTAAAAGTTGTTCCACATACCATTTCAAGACATTCATATGCCCTACATATGCTGGTTATAGTTGTTATATTATGAAAAAGCTCACAATACACAGAACTAACATTTAAATCTATAACACACATTTGAAATGGCCAAGAGGGTACATTAAAAGGATGAAGTCACACCTTCAGTAGGAGAGGGTATTTGCAGATCCTCTGAATGGGAGAAAGCAGGTACCCCTCAAGAGGAACATCTGTGCTCTTCTTGCCTCCCAACAGCATTAGGTGCTGCATAAACATACATAAACAAATAACAAAAACGAGAAGAAACACTGATTCAAGGTTATGACTCATAGAAAGTTGACACGTATGGTGACGAGTTTACACTGGATAACTTAGAATAAAATTCTCTCACATCCTGATTCCTAAAGTTAAAATGTAGTTTCACTTCAACACATTTTTAGATGAATGCAGCAATTTCATCCAACTAGTAAGGAAATCTGCAGGGTAAAAGAAGTTAATCTGATGTGTGATGGGACTGGTTTATAAAGGACTTCATGAGACTGTAATGAAAAGGTACTATTTTCTGATCAAGACATAAAGGTGCTTACCAACAGGAAAGTCCGCACGTGAGGGATCTTGTTTATCTCCATCAGTAGTCTGAGTGCTTTCTCGTGGTTACTACAGTATTCCCCATACACAGAGAAACGTTCCCTCTGTGGTGAAAACAAAAGAAAACAAAAGATCACGTCTGTGAACTTATCAAGTACATTTATCACATTAGAAATGTTCCACCATAAAGTCTCTGATGCATTTTGGATAAGTAGCATCTACCTTTGCACGTTCCCTTTTCTAAATTTCAAAGAGATTCTAAATGTTTTGTAAACTTCTTTTTATGAAGTTTAATGGCACCCTCCTTTGTCTATTCTTTCAAAAAAAGAGCTGAGAAGTGACATAAGCGGATGGTTTGGGGTAGTGAAACTGTCAAAGTCACAGAAGGATCGTCGCTGCTATCATTCTAGTATACATTATTCGAAACAACACAGGATGTGAAATCGAAGCGCATATAGTTTGTCTAAAAGCCCCACCTTCTCTACGGCCTACAAAAGCTGAGTGGAAATAGGAAGTTGCAATAAAAAACCTGCAAAAGACTTATCTTGAGACGGGCACAGATAAGGAGATCAGGCGCAAGTACTCATCTTAGTGTTAAAGGAACACTTCACCCAAAAATAAAAACTACTCGCCCCGAAGTTGTTCCAAATCTGAATAAATGTCTTTGTTCTTATGAACACAGAGAAAGACATTTGTAAGAATACTTGTAACCAAACAGTTCTTGGCCACCATTGACTACCATAGAAGAAAAAATTACAATAGTAGTCAAAAGTTCCCCAAAACGTTTTCATATTTTGTTCAAAATAGCCTCTTCCGTATTCAAAAGAAACAAAGAAATTTACAAAGAAAATGTTCCTGTAATGGTAGTCGGTGGTAACCAAGAACAGTTTGGTTACAAGCAATTTAATTTTTGGTTGTATAGTTTATATACAGTATAGAGTAAATAGAGATTTAAGATTAGAGGAGTAGCTAGATTGTTTGATCAAGTGCAATTATTTAGATGTATAAAAAAGCAGGCTATCTATCATCTCATGTTCCAGAGGAACTGTTTAACACCCATCCGATGAGGGATGAGGTAAGAGAGTATTAATGATGCATTGGGTGATAGAATGACATTCATCGGAGCTCCACAGGAACAGTCTGTGTAGGTACTGTAACCTTGACAGGGACGTTATGCCTTCCTGTTGGGTGATGGTGCTTAAAACACCTTGAATCCTTTCGGAGTAGAAAACTATTTTCCCGAGGCAACTGGGAGCTTGTGACAGTATTCAATCAAAGCATCTGTATTTCCCGGCTTCTGTCGCTTTCTATCCTTACATATACAGTACGATACTGTTTGATATGTACCTTTCACAAGTACTATGGCATATGTCCAAAATGCCATGGTAGTACCTGAGGTGGGTCTTACAGTATGTACTTCTTAATAAACCATGACTTCACCCATGCACGTTGTGGTCCATCTTTGTGTTTTTCTCCGTGGTGAGTTTGTGATTTGTATTAGTGTGTATATAGTGTGTGTTTGTGAGTGATTGTAACTTTGGCAGGAGCTTAAGCGCTGTGGTTCAGCCCTCAGGGCTTCAAACCTCAGCACCTGTAATGAGAGAGCTTGGCACCATCACACGTCATCTATAACAAACATCTGTCTTGGCATATGCTCTTAAACAGTCCATCCAAGAACACACACGGCCTTCCAATCAGAGGGAAAATCACTACAGTTTGAGGTTAAAACCTCAGGATGTTTCAGTGAACTTGGTCGGAGGTCAGACATAAACGCCAAACCCAAATAGCTTGCTGTGAGAACCGTAGAGAGATTTAAAAGTGTTGAAAACAGATTACATGTGAAAGCCATCAGATAAAATGCATCAAATCACTGAATAGCATAATTATCATCATTGCCATATTTTCTAAGAGGAAAAACTGTTTTATCTTACAAAGTCCTACACATAAAAACTGGCGGAATTCCAGAAGGCTATTTAGACAACACTAAGGAAACACGATGCTAGTGATTTTAAGGTCATGAATCACACAATCCTTTCAGCAACTGCTCAAAAATGTAATGAGCTTTAGCTGTGAAACAGACAGAAAACTCACGGCCGGTTGAACATGGCAAGGTTAAGTAAATCAAAAGATAAGTGTTTTCCCATCAATGCATAACACTTTGGAATTGGGCTCAGTTAGGGTGGAGAAACTTTCTAAGCTGTCTAAAATGCTCTTTTGAAAATGAAACATTTAAACATGGAATGCTTGAGCTAAAGCATGAAAACATAAGCATGCACCGCATGGATTTCACAGATCTGATGGTTAAGGTCTCGGCATAAAGCATGTATTGACTGTGATGACCCTAGGAAAAGACACACATGCTTTGAAGCTGAACTAAGGCAACTATTGCTTGAGATAACACATCCATGTGCCAAAGCATGCATTTAAACAGAGCTGAATGACTTGCAGTCAAGAGAGTCAAATGTCAGCTGCCTGAATTGAACAGTCATTACTACAGTAGCGGTTCTGTGTCTAGTGTTAAGTGCATGGAAAATTATATTCATACCGTAGTACAAATGCTCATTTTACACAACTGTTTACTAGGCCGAGTAGCTGGTTCACTTCAGGCTCGCGTATAGTTTGTTGTGGCAGTGGTACAGTGGTTCTTTATTGGGTGAGTTTTCAGTGTCAGAGGTTGAGAATATTTTGAATGAGTGGGATTTAGTTTATTTTAAACAATCACATGCTGTGAGAAAAATAAGTAAACACTTGGATTGCGAATATGACTTTGATGGTTTGTGTGACCAACAAGCTTGCCGTTCAGAATGAAGTTTACAAGCAGATTAAAGGAAGATGATGTGACATCATAAACTCACAAACTGGAGGAAGACGTGTCCGAGGGAGTGATGCGACTGAGGTTCAGGATGTAGACTGCAGTCCAAAGCGGAGAGAAACTTGAACTGGACTTCCAGAATGGATTCGATGTTGGAGAACAAGATCTGAATGAGAGCGAAAATTTTTGAAAATCACTAAAAAAGCAACATGGAACATCTCTGAATAACACATTCTCACACACGGGCCCTAAAAACTATTTTGGCATTTGGCATTTTGTCACATTTAATGCATACATATTATTACATTAGATGCACAGCATCTAAAAAACAAATATTGACTTTATTTCGCCTTCAAATACACTTGCATTAAAGGGGTCATATGACTCTGCTTTAACGAATATTATAGTTTGTTTTAGATGTAATTCAATGTTTACATGTAATTCGATTTTTTACAAGCTCATCGCTCTGAAAGCGAGGTGTGCTATGACTGACCAGTTAACCAGTGCGTAGTGATTGGTTGAATATTGCAAGCGTGTGACGGAAATATAACACCTCTTACCATATTTGGAACCTCAGGTTTCAAATTGTACTGACATGTTCGCCCACCTCACTTGCGTATACATTGGGGCGGTCTTAGTCAAATCATACCATGAATTTATGTAGATTTGTGGGGGTGTGGTTACACGCGGCGTTTTATGCAGGTCTGGGTGAGCATTCGCTTTTAGATAGACACTTTAATTTTTGCAATTTTACGTGAAAGAAAAACAAGTATCCACGCCCTTTTCTATGGTGCAGCAGTTAGAAGCTGAGGTTAACTTAAATTAAACAACACTAAAAATGACCATGGGTCCAGTTTAAAGTGCTTAAAAACATTCTGAAAATATTTTCTGACAACTTATCCATGCAATACAATCATTTCTGAATGTTTTATTTTTCTAAATAAAAGTAATGCATGTACAGGATTTACCTTGACCTGCTCTGGCGTGAGACATTGTAGGTTTTCTGGCGTCTGTCTAATTCTCTGAAGAAAAGCCTGTTGACACAACATAAAGAAAGAAAAGCTGGTCAGTGTTTACAAGGGAAATCACTGCAGTGTGAAAGAAAGATTTTCAAACATTCGAATCATTTCCAAGTTCATTGTTTGAAACGTAACACAAATACCCTGCATGTTTATACTCCGTCTCCTCCACCTGACCGCAGACACAACTGGACACTCAATAAGTGTAAAATATATCGAACAGTCTCAGACGTATTATGGCTATTGGACAGCTCAGCATCACAGAAAAGTTGTCGAGGGCTTTCAGAGCTTCATCCTAAAGCAAATACAGACTTAATGCTCACAATGAAAAGGATGGGGGCCCTTTTACCCAGACAAGGGACCAAACACAAACAACCAGGCAACAAAATACATACACTAAACAAGATTATCAATCTCTTTTATGTTGATTTGCATGCTTTGTTTCAGAAGCGTCTCCTTAGGAGATGGAGAGTCTGACACTCATTTACCGTTTCTAAATCTGGCACTGCAAAATGATTCTCTCTAACAGTGAGACGGAATCACAACGCCCCAATGTCTCTTCAATTACCCGTCACTCCGCCTATTGTCTCCAACAGTCTCCCACACTAACACCACACAACCAACTATAGCGGTTTTAAAGCGTTTGATAAACACATGACTGGTGTTTATCAACTCTTATTTTATTCCAAAACGGTGTGCTTCATTCATTTTTGTGTTCCACACCAGAACAAAAACAAATGGGTCTGGAATGACATGAGGGGTTATAAATTATAACACAATCTGAATTTAATATATTCCTTTAAACACACCATCAAGTCACAATAATTTAAGATAAAAAGTTTGCTAACTAGAACCATCGACTGACCCACAGGCGGCAACTCCTCAACTCTTTCTTAATGACAGACTAACTCCAAGTCACACTTCTGCATCTCCGGAGGACATTTACCATGCTGACTTATGTTCCTCTTACAGTGTTTGTTTGTTAAAGCTCTGAGGCACATTAAGCTACAAACTTCTGTAACATCATGGGACATCACATGCTTTCGCTTAAAAGCGCAATGAATTATTTACTGTACAATGCTGTAGCACCACTAAAATAAGCAAATGTGAATCCTGAAAAAAATATCTTTACGGTTGTGAAGTAAACACATGAGAGCCATATTCAAAAGGGACTCGAGCACAGCTTGCAACAGATACCAGAAGTAACTTTGGCGATGATGATGGTCGTGTTCTTTGCTGCAAATCCCAGGGGCAGCGTGAGGGGACTGTCCCTCAGGCGTGTGCTAATTCAATCTTTCATATGGCCCCATCCGGATACAACCATAAAACGGTCATCTAAGTGTGACTCAGCCCGAGGGGGCCGCAGGGTTACAGACAGGCTTTGGGGCTTCAAAACTGCTACACAGACAGAACAAAAAAACGTGTGAAGGAGCATCTGGATAATAAAGAGTTTTGTTCTTTGAACTTTACTCCAATAGAATCCCTTTTAACAAATACTGTACTGTTTGTAAAATATCATTTAAAAAGGACATAAGACGTCAAGTGTCATTCCCCTCCAAAAGGGTCCTTTTTTTAATGATATTTTTCGTTCAATTTCTTTGAAAATGCTTTTCAATACCCATGAGTTGAATGTTTCTCTCCCAGGTCTCACTTGACTGCATTGTGCTGTTTTCCGGTCCTCTACCGCATCACTCTTGTGCTTACGTCAAAAAAATCACGTAAATAAACAAATACTATAGTGCTACACAGTGCTGTCATGGCAACCGCAGCCGTTCCTCTGGGCAACGGCGAGTGTGAAGTCAGCAGCAGAGCATGACAGGTGCGAGCGGGGCATGTTTGCAGGATGAAAAATGAATTCATTCATTCTCATTCAGAGATGCACAAGGCAGTGATCTAATGAAATACTGAAAATCCATCTTCAAATGCAATTTTGTTAAGACTTGATATCTCTTCTAGTAATCAGATGAATCTGAGTTTTATATCATCTCAATAAAAACGAGCTGAGACAGACCTAAACAAGATGACAGAATTTTATCAGTTTATCTGTGCCTGTGATATGGGGAGGTGTTTAGACATGAACTTGCATCCAGGTAAAAAACAGGTGAGTGTCAGAAAAAAAACATAAAAATACAGTTATAATAATTAAATTCATGAAATAAAATATTAAAATAATGAAAAAAGAAAATATAAAAACAATAAAAAACAAAATAAAATGCAGAAGATAATAGAATACATTTTCAACAAAAAAAATAAAAAAAGTTGAGTCTCATAAAAATACAGTTAATACATTAATTTCTAAAATAAAATAATAGAAAAATTAGAAAATAGAAACAAATCAAATAAAGGACATTTTAATTATAATTCAGCTCAATGTAGGACCTGAGGCAAGAAGCAGAGATCTCGCCAAAAAAAGACTCCAAGTCACTTTCATGATCCAACAAATTTACACATTTTACACTCCTCCAATGAGGCTGAAATACTCAATGCTGTGACTATGGCCGTTCCGTCCAGCTGGTATGAGAGACCGGGGAATAGAGTTACACACAGTAGAATAGCCACAGGCTATTAGATCTGGATGAGAATGAATGCGTCCATATGCCCCAACTAAGGAAACAAGCTGTTCGCCGACTCTTTTTTTCCCTCCTCAATGAAATGTTTTGCCAGGAAACAGACGTTATAATTTTGCCACCTGCAACATGGGGTGACCTTAACCAAAACACGAAGACTTACTTCAGTGACAAGAGACCTTGGCCCCTTGCATTTCAGGAAGGAAAAGGCAGTACAAGCCATATCCGTAACAAAAAGGCTGCCATTTCCCACACAATACATCAACACTGCTTATTGTCTAAATGGCTTTCCTTTTAAATTAGTCCATTATCAAACAATGATTGTCATTATTAGGAAATAGAGGGGGGCTGGATAGGAAGCGTGTACTGCCTGTCACCCTTGTATTGTGGATGGACTACTGCCAATAAACTTACCACATGGAAACAGTGAAGTTACACAAACAAAAACACACATATGCCAGCTCTGTGATGGTATGTGAGGCTTTATAATGCATTTAAGACGTACAGCAATGTCTTCTGTTGTAGGTTGATGAAACATATTTGATACCAAACCCTGATTTACTGACCTCAAATCTAAACCATTAGTCAACACAAAAACAATTTTGTTTGCACGGTTTTAGAATTAAACATGTCTACCCGCAGCGGTAAATGGAAAAATCTTATCACTGGAGTTAATCTTACTGACTGAACCGTTCAGATATGACAAAACCAACAAGGGTGCAGAAAAGGCAGCCAGCACAATGAGACCAACGTAGATCAGCTCAACCGCAAGCAGACTGATAAGGGACTACAGCAGCACATCTTACCAGAGTCTGACAAAAGAGGACAACATGAGTGAGAAACATACATCCAACACATCTGAAGAACCACGTCTGTCACACTTGCTCGTTCACAGAGGGGTCAGACACTTCACCAGTCCACTCAAATGACCTTCTCTGTGGCCCCTCTAACAGAAGAGAGAGTCCATCATTGTCATGCAAACTGACAGAGCACTCAAAACCTCTTTGGTAAACAAACACTACTGCAACACAATTAGCAGGACATCAACAATGTCTTTATGTGGCCTATTTCAAGTATGGACAAGTGAAAATGTATTATAAAGTTAAATCGACAAAAATCACTGAACAATAATATAAGAACAGCCAAAATAGAAAAATGCAACCACGCCTGCCAAATTGTTACTTTAAAGTTATAGTTCACCCGAAAAGGAAAATTATTTCATCATTTTCTTTTTTCTGCAGAGCACAAAACAAGAAGATATTGTGAAGAATGTTGGTAACCAAACAACGGCAGTGCCCATTGACTTGCATTGGTCTTGTGTCCATACAATAGAAATCAATGGGAACCAACATTCTTCAAAACATCTTTTCTTGTGTTCTGCAGAAGAAAGAAATTCAAACGGGTTTGAAATGACAAGAGGGTGAATAAATGACGACACAATTTTCTTTTTTGGGGGAACTGTCTTTTTAAGTCACTTATGATAATATAATCTGTCAATTGAACAGGCTGCGTGGTAATATACAACTCAAATGCTTTATTTTAGAATGCTTTAGGAATCCCTTAGTCACTTTTTAGTTGTTAAATGTCAGACACCGTTAAGGACGTAAGAATCTTCCTCGCAAAAATCTTTTTTAAGAATGAACATCCCTAAAATCTGAGCGATGGATGAACGGAGGTGAAACTCATATTGGGGAAATAAAGTTCAGTTCTCTTTACGGAAAGCAAAAAAGAGGAAGGATATGACTGTGGACAGGAAACACTGTGGTGTGTGAAGAGGCTTCTTGTGGTCCGCATCCGTCAGTTCAGAGAATAAGGCCACATGCATGCAAGGGTTTAGTCAAAACAGAATAACAACAATAAAGAAATAAAGAATTTTATGCACAGTGGATGTGTTATTCTCTGTCTGTCAGTCAGTGTGTATAACAATAATCAAAATATGACATCAGTTGTCTTGTAATTATGTCATTTATGAATATAAGTTTGTTTTTTCAATTTTTCAAAAATGCAAAAGATCCAACACACCAGCCGAGATGAATCGCCCCGCGACATAAGGCCAGACATGGGCGAGAAGCCTTTTGTTTGATGTGAATCAGTCAGGCAAAGACGGTCAGACAGTAAGGTGGACCAAACCAGACTGGCCATATGCTGTGGTGGACGTCAACCTCTCCCAACAGCGCTGAGGGTCAAGAGCCTGCTGCCACCACTTCTGCCACCAGCAGACGTCAAGGCTAGCACCGTTCTGGGTCACCTAGCAGAACTATACCACAGACGGTCAAAACCAGTATGATGGAGAATAAGAAATGATTTGTTCTGACATACCCATAACACAAATGTCATGTAAATTAGCCAGGCAATTTACACTTAAAATTGTATATAAACTGCAGATGTAGAAGATAAGCTCTTTTTATTTGACACAGTTGTTAATCAGGGTATCAAGCCATCTGATTACTGAAACACATGTTACGTGTCATTTAGATCCCGTTTTAACCACATCCACTTTAAAGCACACGTGAAGTCTGTCGCACGAGGGCAAACACAGTACCAGCACCCAAATGAAATAAAGGACAAGACTGGCTATTGTGACATGCTCCTTTTAAACCCTTAGTTGTGAAACTAGGGTAAAATCTGCAGTTTCATTAAAAGAGACAGTCCTAAAAAACTCATTGACTAAAGCTACGTACAACAAAAGTACAAAAACGCACCTTAGCGCTTGATGTCAAATTTACAGGAACAGTTTCATGGCAAAATTGTAAATAAAAAAATTTAAAAAAATACAGGCTTATGTGATGTAATACATTAGTGTAATTCACTGTATAAAGAACGTTAACTGATTTAAATAATAAAGTCATCAACTGTGTCCCCATTATGCAAGAACAATAATTCCAATCCAAGTCTTAAAAGTGCTTTGGACGAGCCGAAATTGCTTAAAAACATTAGGGAAGCTACAGATGACGAAAAAGCAGAAATGCTTAAACATTCAAGCACAATTCTGAGCCTTCGAAGTGGCACGTGATTCTTACTAATCGGACCAAGAAACAGAAGTGAGACGTCTGAAAACAGTGCCGTGCTGTTGTACAGGCTGTACATAGAACAATACGTACAAACTTAAGTTCTGACATGACAAAACTGAAACTTTAAAGACCTACAGGTCATGTTTTTGGTCCCACAAAACAACAGTCAGCGATAAAAAAAGCTATTCATCCCACATTTGAACTGTACTGCTATTTGACCTTTTTAGTTAAGGTATCCCATAAGACACACAAAGATTATTCCGTAGCTAATAGTTTACAGTTTACACTAAAATTCTAGCAGCAACAAAGTAAAAACAACCAAGGGGAAAGTTTAGGTAATATATAGAGAATAAAGTTCTCTCTCCTTCAGGCTATGACAATTGTGTATTGACACATCATACAGCGGTGTTTAACATTGACACGCATAATCAGATTACAATCATGAATCATCTCCAGTTACTTGGTACAATTCCTGGACATCAGAAGCACAATTTCTGATCTAACAAAATCACAGTAAGGATAAAGATGTTCTTAAGTGCACATTTGTAGTGAAGTGTGTCACAGCATCACACATAAATGCCATTTATCAGCATTCACATTGAAAGCAGCGGCAGATATTTCTGCAGACATGGAGATTAACTGGCAGTCAAGTTTCCCTTTTATCCAGCAGCCTTTCCACAGAAGCAACAATGAAGATATTTACAATACACAACAATACAGGGAACCTTGGTATACTGAAAAACTAGGACAGTCTGAAGAAAATACACTTCTTCAGAAGTCTGGAATATCAAATGCACCTTGAATTTTTTGTTCATTGTAAAACGTACATTTATGCATTTGGCAGACGCTTTTAATTTATTCTTACAGTACATTCAATCTGTACATTTATCCGTTTGTGTGAACAGGGATTGAACCTATGACCTATGTTTTGCGAACATAATCCACTTATTAATTGAGCTACAGGAATTTCCAAGATTCATTTTTTTTTTGCTCTTTGTTTAGAGCAGCCACGGACCTGAGTAATAGCATATTGTACTAAAGAGATGCCATCTAACTGTACAACAATATCATTTCCAACCCCTTCCCTATCTGAAAACCTATGGGACTGCATGGATCACAGGCCATATTCTATAAGGAACCTTATGGATATTTTATGAAATCAAACACACTCAGCCAGACATAATGGGTAATAATAGACAGGATATTGTTTAAAATATAGGACATCCACTTTCCCTTTGTCCAGGACGTCCGTAAACCATAAACCCTCAGGCCTTCATTCATGTAAACGTCTCAACACATGTGGCGAACAATAGCATCCTGCCCAAAGTTGTTTTTCCCGCATTAAACAAACAGTGCAGTTTACTTGCTGGTACTTTAGCATCCAAAGAACATTAAAGGGTCACAGAAACACCCCTGAGGTTCTTCAAACCTCACATTTGTCCTCATTCTCCTATGCGATTGAGGAGAATCTTGACAACCCACATTGGTTCCCACAACGTGAGCAACAGCAAAACTGACCGAATCCGACGCTCACGCTTCCTCTGAATACCCGGCTAAAAACTCACCCGGGCTTTCCAAAGGCCCCTTTCATGGCTCGCTGTGAGAATCTGCCTCACTGCAAAAGCGTATGAAGTAGTTTTGGACGCAAGGAAGGGCCACTTTGGCCGGCGTGGTGTGAAATCGAATAAATAAACTGAGGGAGAAGGGGGGAAAGCGAGAGAGAGAAAAAAATCCTCTTTGTGGCAACGACACAGCTAATGGAGACAAAGAGCCGAGCAGCATGAGGATGGGGTCTGAAAGAGGGGACCCGAGATCGCCCCTTTTTCCTCATGACTCTGGTTCACCATCGCCCCTCTCAACCGCCCGCTCCAACAAAGTCCTCATTGAGTTTGGCCCCCTGTCCCGCACTTCCGCTACGAGAGGCTTTAAAGTTCACGGCTGTTTGAGCTGCTCATAACGGTGGAAATGTGCCACAGCGCTACAGGAGAGCAGACAGACAGAAATGAGGGTGACAAGAGAGAATTATCTAATAAGCAGAGGAAGAGCATGTGAAAGAATCTAATGGAAACCCGATTGAGATTATTTCACCAAAAAACACAATGACATTAAAGAAAACGTAGGTGTGCAAAACTTGGCATTAGGGTGGATGCCATGCCGTTGCTATGCAGTTACTAGGGTACTCTGGGTTGTTGCGAACTTTTTGTTGACTTTATTAATCAGGATAATCACTGAAGAACAATCTTCTTATTTACAAAACCAGCCTATCTATGATATTCAGTTGTCTAAATATACAGATCACCCCTACAATGCAAGTCTATGAGATTTTGTTTGTTTAGGGCAATTGAATGCAAATGTCAACCTTATCATGAAAAATATTACATTTTTACAATACTGATAGATAAGATGTCAATATTTGGTGGTTTAAATACTTAGTTTTAAAAGCATTTTTATTTTATTGCAGCATGATTTTCCATAGTTTGGTGAGTGTCATTTTCACAATTGTCATTTCCATGATGGATCCATATACCTGATAAATGGCCACGAGAAAATGTAGATTTAATACCTAATTCATGATCTGTGAACAGTCATTCCTTCACCATTTCATTTTGGTATTATTCTGATCCACAAAATAAACTGTTATACTGGACAACTAATTAATACCAACAGGTTGGTTGCAGCAACCTCTGGCCCTAAGTTTCAGCTCCATATATTCAATTGTTTTAGACATTTCAGATTCTGTTTGTTCCCCCATTTAAATACCCATTGACAAGAAAACCCAAGCTTCCGTGATGCCATCCAATCATTAGGTGTAGCGAAAAACCAGCACAGCTTCTGAATACTTTCTGGACAGCACTGTTACAAGGTTTTGTGTTGACATGAAGTAGTCCAGGATCAGATCTCAGTCCAGATTGGAAGGACCATCTGGAAGGCATTTGGGTTCCTCTCCATGGAAGAGCGATCGAGCACCTGGAAGAGTGCCTTGAGAGCCAGTGGTTCATTCACCACAGGGGGGAAATTAGACACTAGACCCTAAGCTGGCCTATATGACATGAGCAGACACCAGCGCTGGTCATGTGTCACTAATCATTATCTTGAACAGTCAAACCAACACACACAGTCTAATTACCTATGGTGTGTACAACTGACGTATACCTGCATGTATCCGACCGCAGTAGCTCACTTTTATCATTTAACACATGCTTATATAAGTGTGTGTGCATATTATCTTATTTCCTCATGTGTCATTTCTACTCCCTTCTAGATTAATGGTGTCGAGTCATTATTACAGGGTATGCCAAACATTCACAAGCCGTCACAACCGCAAAACGGATTTATATGAGTCACATATATGCACGATTTCATCCATTTCTGCATTGATTTTATTATAAAAAGTGGCTTTGGTGGCTGGACGAGAAGACTTTGTCTGTTTACCACAAAACCCTCCCACATGATGACATAATATCCGATATCGTTGCACATACTTAATCTGTAATATGTTACTAAACAAAACTTGGGTTTCTAAATGCTTTACACAGCAAATTATATAAAAGTTTGAAGTGAGTCTGATACAAACAGAATTTACAGACTGATGTCATAGGAGAACCTTACAATAAGAGATTTTATAAAGCAGAAGCATAAGTGTGTGGGGGAAATATATTAATATTTTGAGTTTATTTGGTGAAACTGAACTCTTATGGCAATATGTTTAATTCTATTTTAATTCAATTTAATTTTTATTTGAGAATTGCCTTTCATGCAAAGCAGCTTAACATACACTTAGTAGTTACAGTAGTTTGTAACCTGAAGTCTCATTGGTTCTTGCATATTATAATAATTTTTGAAATAATTTTCCTATTTAGCAATAAAAGGTTCTTGATAAGTAAAGGGCTTCCTTTCCTGAACCTAGGGTCTACAATAAACCATCTTTATTGTAATGACTGAGTATGGATACTCCACTTAAGAAATAGTTAACGTTAGCTTACTAAATTCCCATGATCCTTTTATAAGCCGCACTTCAAAGTTCTTCAATACCACAAACAATGGGGAGTAAAATGACTTCAATTCAGTTCTTTGATTAATCTTAATTAGTTTCTCAAATGCAATCACTTCAGTGTTTGAATGGGCATTACATCAGCTAACAGGTACTAATGCGGTCCCCCAGTGTTCTTTAGGGCATGAGTCAATAATTCAGTTTAAAGCGGTCACCCTGACATCAGTCCACATTCATCAATGCTGCACACTCCTTTGTTTGTCCTGGGCTGAGCCGAGCAGGATAAGTTAACATCAGAGCGTTCATATTTCGTTCCGTTCAGGAACGGGAAACTCCAAACATCTGGAAGAACCCTGAAGAGTCCACCAAAAAAAATCCAAGAGTCATGACACTACGGCCGGCCTGTGGCAACAGATCGCAGGGGCAATTCCCTCTGGAAAACTTTGGAATTCCTCAGAGCTCTCCCTCTCAAAGGGGGCCAAAGGGTCAATGCATCATGTATGGGCTTCTATTGCCGGCTCCCTCTTTGCACAACATGACTCTCGAGAAGGCGACTATTGTTTGCAGCTACAAAGGTAAGGTTTTGCGTGGGGTCACAATTAAGCCAAGGGTGTTGGCGCTCTAGAAATAGAGCGAGAAAACGCTGTTATTTCATTGTAGCGAATTCAAGCAAATGACCACCACCATCCCACGGAGCGATCTGAGGCAAAGCCAACATCAAATATATATATAAATAAATACATACACAAATCCCGGCAACCTGAACAATTAAACACCCAAGATAAAAAACAGAGCTTGTTAGCCTTTGAATCCAAAACTTGGAAGTTATTAAAGCGTCAAGTTTAATGGCTGCGATATTGGTGCCAGCCATAATCTGTGCTTTATTGAACATTTTGAGAACATCTGCAGAAAGACGTATTCCATATGACTCTGCATACCTCTCCGACGTCTGAAAACATTCACACGCTCAAACATGTGGCTTTGTTTGCTGTCTGTTTGTTTGCAGAAGGTGTACTTTAAGTGTCTGTGTATGCGTGATGGCACTTGGCCAGATTGATGTCAATGTGAAGTCTTAATCAAGCTAGTATGAGAAGGTGATGGCTACACTATCGATGGAAAATATGTCAAGAATGTTGTTCTGTCTTTGATACCCGAATAAACAAACAATTCATTAGCATCCTAAAGGCCTCTCACAGAAACACAGACGTCATTATCAGCTTCACGCTGTGCTCATGACCTCACAGTGACTCACCAATCTGCTGGCTTTCTTATATCTGCACATTTGACTTTCAGTTCAGACCGTCTTATAAGTCTAGTCTACGATGCCAAATATCGCTTAGAACATCAGCAGGTTTTCTTACTCACAATATGTGTCAAACCGCAAAATGGCACAGCCAGATTACTTAAGCCAATTTTGCAGTTTATTCGGCAAAGGATCCACAAAAAAGATGACTCAAAATATCCTCCTACATAACAATAAGACTCTCTAAGAGTCTTATTACTACAGACTCTCTAAGATTAAAAATCTCTTTCACAGGAGTGTCCTGTCCAAGAATGGTTAGCAATACAATCATCCAAACATTATACAAACAATGTGTGTTTTTGGGTGGATCCATCTCCATTTACAAAGTGTGATAGATAAAAAGAAACACTAGCTTCCGCTGCAAAGAGCTGAACTATATCCTTTACCTTAAATTCATGAGTTATGTTATCAGGGGAAGTCAAAAACATGTGGAAGGATAATACAAGATAACGCAAACCAGTGACTCAACAGCATGAAAATTTGATCTGTTTTAGTAACATTATACCGATATCAAATGTTTAACAAAGCTAACTGTGCTCTGGAAAGTTCAAGAGATTCCTGAAATTCCTCGTGCTGACTTGTGCCCCTTTGGCACGGATTATAACGCGTGACTTGTCACGACTTTAAAGGGGTCATTTGACTCGGCTAAAACGAATATTATTGTTTGCTTTGGATGTAATACGATTTAAGGTTAAAAAGTACAATGAGTACAATGAGATTTACAAGACCGCCCACATTAATTGCGTGTAGATTTGGGCTGTTTTGGTCAAATCACTCCACGAGCTGACGTCAAGTTGTGGCGGTGTGGTTACACAAGGCGTTTCAGGCGTTTCGCTTCTGGATAACATACATATTTTGTTCCGACACTTAAATATTTGCAATTTCACGTGTCTAATACATGCATGGGCAACTTATAACAAAGAAAAACACATACTTCCGATAATGACTCCTTTAAGACAACGTGATAATCTGACACTTCAATGAATGGCACAACGTGATCAGCAGATACAGTACATCAGTAATGCAGAGCTTTATTTAAAATCTTCTATTTTTTATGTTAAAGTGCCACTGAAATGCTGTCGTGATAAAAGAGCTGCCAGCTGCAGACTACGGCTGTACAGGTGGCCATGCTTCTTATAATCATCCGTGATTCTGAGCATCTGCAGCATATGTGGGGGCTAACAGACTGTCTGCATATCAGAGCTGGCAGAGAAACCACCAGTTGGATTACAAGATAATGTGCCAAAGACAAATTGTCAACAGATACCTCACTGCACTTTCAGTTTTGTGATAGGATTAATCATTTGAAACAGGTCATGCTGTCGCTGACCCATATTTGTTGGACTATTATCAGAACATCTGTTACGTGTCAAATGTGTCGAGGACTAGACCAGCTCATCTTTGTTTTTTCAGCTCATCTCATATATTTAGATGATATACTGAGAAATGTCTCAGGGGTTTGGTGTCCTTTCAATGGAAGTCAATAGGGGCCAAAGTTGTGTACGTTCAAGGTTATTTGCTGATCCCATTTGTCTCCACCATGTACTTTCCTGTCCTCTCCTAACATAATATCCTTTCTAGCAAATGCACAAAAAATGATTCCAATTTTTAAAGGTATTATTTACGCTTTAATTCTGAGCTGAGCTGCCGTTTTTGCATTTTGACTAATGCCGACATTAAGCTATAGTTGCTGGCCGTGACACTGTGGTGCAGTTTGGGTTTATAAAACATACTATATTCAACCCAGAAAACCTAAACTTGTGCTCCCCTCCTGCAAGCACTCAGACAGAGACATCATCTGCAAGCAGGAAGCACACCGCTTCCACTTCCTCTCTCCGGTCCTACATACATTCCTCTCACCCTGTATGGACCAATTCTCACTCCTCCTTGGGAGCCCAGCTGTGGCACAAAAACTAACAACAGCTGGAGGGACAACAAAGACATCAGAGGGGCTGCGTTTCACTTATTACAGGAAAGAGACCCAAACAAATGCTGGAGATGCCCGTATATTCATTGCTTAAATGAGAACAATAATTGTGTCTCCGTGCGAATCCCTTAACCCCCAGGGGTTGAAATTAGTTTACGGTCTTGATGTCTGTGTCTGATAAATAAAATAAATTAGGTATTTAATAAACTGGTCTCTGCTACTGATACAATTCGCACCGAATATAAATGCAGTACTATAATAGAATTTACTTAATCTGATAAAGATCTTGCTTCCCGATGGGTGAATATTTTCAGTAGCTATGCAGGAATGTGTAGTATAAATAAATGACTGAAAATATTAGTTAGCTGGCACTGCCCTGACCTGTGTTTTCAAACCAAATGTATGACGTACTCTTATGACTGCCCCTCAAGCTCCTGTGGGATTGTGGGATAGCAGAGTAAAGTGCCTACTGGTTGCACATTTCTCAGCATATGGCGATGTATGTAATTCTGGTAAAGTTCCTCCACTGTATCATAACTAGCAAATATCCTAGTATTTTATGTGCTGCTAAGCATGATTCATTTACCATAAATGGCAAATTCTAAATTTGGCACATATGTGAAGTATTAGTATATCCTATTATATTTATATTTTCTAACCTAAAATTTGCCAAGATAAGATTCCAAAATATAACAAAATAGCCATAAATGCGCTTTAGGGAATTGCTGGTTCTGTTAGATTTTATGAAATTTGACATTTTTATATATCATTTATGGCATTTTCCTTTTGGAGTATCTGTCTTAAAGTCCTTATGGAATTTCACTTATAAACATTGACAGGCAGAGCCATTCTGGGAATGACAGAGACACAGTCCTGAAACCTTTAATAAAAAGTATCTTGTTTAAATATCCAAACAAATTTATGAGGCAATTAACAGTCTCCCAAGAGTGTGGCAGCCCGCCATGTTTAGAACGACTGTGTGCTAACAAAAGAACATCAGACCACCAGAGTTAAAAGGCAGCCGTTCTGATATCAATCTCTAGCCGCTATTTTTCCACACAATGCCTTTGGACACACAGGGGCCATAAAGAGCCATGCAATGCAATGCAATGCCGTTTCCTCTCCCATTCACCTGAATCGCCGCCGTCTGCTCCGCTTCACCTGCATCAACATATCTTGATGCGAGACCATCGTGTGCATCTGCAAAGACTAATTTGATTGGTCGCGCTTCACTAAACGCTTCCAGATCGAATAACATCAGACGCACCACTAGGGAAATGTTCCCCTTGAGACTTACCAGATGAGAGTAGTCTACGACTTTTTCCCATACATAAAAAAGAACAATTAGAGCAAATGTACCCATCATCTTCCAGATTTTCCTTTAGGAACAATAAACAACACTCGTAAGTCAAAAAAGCTCATTCAAAAACACTTTAAAGGCCTACTGCCAAGTAGATCCGACCATCATTTGGTGTATTTCACAAAAGCTAGTATGAACCCAGAGCTTAACAGGCCTATATGAAGGATTGGCACAAAACAGCTTCCTGCTCATTGCCATACTTAGAAAACCTTTCAAAACTGCAGACCCTTGGTGCTTCCTAAATGTATCACAGGATCAAGATGCTTTATATGGGACAAACGTCCTGGTGTGGAATGTAACAAAGATATGCATTATGGACTGCACTTAAAATGTGATAAATGGGCTTGATGTACTAGTTATAACTCACTTAACTGTGTATGGAAATATAAATGGATTCATGATTATTTATTCTTAAATCGAGGCAAGCTATGTCACGATCTGATGCTAATCAGAGCAAGAAAACACTTGCCAAACTATGCCAAGTCCCTATCTGCAGATTTCAGCAAAAAGATATCTATTTTGCTTTTTATTCATTAGCTTGCTTTAAAAACATTAACATTAAATGTGTTGTAGGGTCACTGATGATTCAGAAAAGTTGCTGAGATTCTACTCCGGAGAATCTCACCTTGCCGCTGTCTTTATGAGACTGGACTTAAAAAAGGAACTGACACATGACCAGGAAATACACTTTCATTTATGTTAACGTTACAGATTATTTGAATCATCATCAAAACGTGACAGACTTGTGTTTCTCGTTTTTAACATGTTTATGTGTCAAACACATGTAATTTTCAAAATTTCACACCCGTAAAGTACCAACCTGGAGATCACCCAAGTTTAAAATGACTGTAAACCCCCAATGGAAAAACTACACAAACACTCAGACCATCAGTGAGTGAACATCCTGATGTTTTCTACAAACAGGCCCTCGTGCAACTTTATGCTTGTTGATCAAACGCCTGATTGTTCTTTTATAAAAAAAAACGTCAACAAGGTCTGTTTTCGGAAGGCTGGCTCTTTCACAAACTTTGGCTCTTCCCCATTCTTGAGGGAAACAAACTAAACGACCGACTGAAATAGAGACTATTTGGGAGCCTCACTAGTGCCCGTTATCTACAAATGAAGAGTTTTATGAGCCTGTAAATGAGACAACAATTACCACTCAACTGCTGCATGCAACCAGTCACATGGTGAGCTAGAACTAAACAAGGGCAAACTTATGTTTTACTTCAGATCATGAAATTCATACACTCACCGACTGTAGAAAAGCCAGGTTTCTCACGTAATCCCGTTCGGTGTTCAATATTTCATTTAAAACGCACAGTCTCAACCGGAGCTGACGGTCCGATTCCTTTCTGTTATGCTCCCCGTTCTCGTGCTGACTGTCCTCATCTGTGTTTATTTCGCTCATTTTTAAAGACCGCTCCAAACAAACCAAAAGGTAAACAAGTTGCTTGAAAACACCGGACCGAGGTGAAATATTAATCCATTTAATCCGTCGCTTGCTGCACGCAAGCCTTCAGGAGGATGCGGCAGTCAAAATGTTACATTGAATTGAAGAAACTTTTGTGAAAGTAGCGGCGCGCGACATCGAAGTCAAACGCAAAGCAATTTGCATCTCATTTGAAATGCTTTCCGTTTAAAAGGCAAACCAATGAAGTAGCCCGCTGGGTGTCTGCAGTGTAGAAAGTGACTAGAGGAGAAATGATGTGCAGAACTGGATTGCACGTGAAACGATTGAGTAATCTTGAAAGGACGGACAAACCCGTGCAGTAAAGCAACAGCGAAACCCGAAGTAGCGGTTCACGAGTGTAACGGGCTATTGAATGTGAGCTACATGAAAAGTGAGACGCTTGTCGGAGCTGTAGACACGAGAGAAGGAGGTAGAGAGAGGAAGAGAGAGAGAGAGTCTGCCGCTGAGGGACCGTCTGCAAGTTGCAGCGCTTGCGCAATCACGTCTTCAGTTTTTAGGGCATCATATATGCATGGGTTATTGGATATCGCTTAATTTTTTTATTTCACTAAAGCATCGCATTTTCATTTACCTAAAATGTTCATAACTTATGTCCAACCATTAAAAAACGCAGTTTTGATATGCAGTCATTAAATCTCTCAGACATTTAACACTTTTATATTGTTTCTGTCTGTGTTGACCTTCGGTGCTCATCATTAGGGGAAACACAATTTAAAAGTCCATCAAAATATAAATAAATATTTATCACAAACATATGTTTGCAGCGTTTGTGTTGTCGGTGTCATAATACTTGGTTTGTTCAAATGCACAGACTTAATTCGTACCCTTTGTGCCCCTGAGGTGAAGCTTTGTCGGCATGAAGAGCCTGTCCACATCCTGTTTACTCAATGACAAAAGGCTAAAACCAAGACTAGTTTTACTCCATCTCGCACGCACTCACAAATTATACCATCAAACCACCAGACCCCAGCAAATGATGGGTAAAGGGCGAGAATGACTAGTTGGTCTGGTTTAAATCACCATTAACCTGCAGGAGTCTCAGCTGCAGGCATTTCATAGCTAGTAGACAGGTGTCAAAAACCACTGGCACCACGTTGGCATGAGTTCTGTCCAAACTTACTGAACATAGTAATAGCCAATGTATACTTTGATGTGACTTAATTATTGCTCTTCACGAGTAACATAAATGTCTAGGATGCCGCAGCGGTAATTTAAGTAATGTGTTACTATGTTAAACTCATACGTAAAGCATGCTGCACGTATGGTCTGTGAAGCCGAGCGCCATCTAGTGGCAACCTCAAAGTAAAATTAACAAGGGTTTTATTACAAGTGTTTAAATGCGGATTTACCGTTTGTCATACCATAGTTAAGCTACAAATAACATGGTAAATGTATTACGTTGAGACTTTTGTGGTTATTATGGTTTTACTACAAAACATAGTGCTTATAGTCAAACAATTGCTAATTTTCGAAGGGGAATATTCTGTAAAAATAAAACTAATAATGTGAACGCAGGTTTTGCTGATTTCAAGAGTGTGTTTGCATTTAAACATGCGCAACGTTGATAGGGAGACCCCCAGTGGAGACGTAATGACGTCACCAACGATCGGCATCTTTCAGTTTCTCACATCAAAACCTATCAGCAAAGGTAAGATCCCTCTTCTCTGTTTGGGCTAATGTTTTTAGAAACATTTGGTTTTATTATCATCCCATTTTTTTATATACAGCTCTGGAACTGGAAGCATGTGTCGTTTAAAAATAAATATAAACCGTTTTGCAGTATTTGAGTTACAAAAAAATTGCAACTTTTTTGCTATTATGGTTTTTGTTATTATGGACATTCCGCATTTGCTGCAATTAAAATCAACTTTTTTCGTTCGGAATTTGGGAGCAATGTCAGACGTTGGTTGAATTGAACACAAATTATTAGTTCACCTAACACATGAGCATTTGTATAATACAACCAGAAAAAGTAAAAGATTTTTTGTAGTGGTTTCTTCCAGAGCTTTATGTGTCCAATCCCATTTTATAACCAAGTTGTGCTGAGCTTTTAGTTAGTTAGTTCAGATTTTTAATAAAAATCTTTGAACATTTCTGTTTGACCTTAAATGATTCTTACTTTCTGACAGATCGGCTTGTCTGTGGTTCTCTTCTGTGGTATAAGAAGCTCTTGCCATGTCCTATTCAGCACTCTGGCTGGCGTTATTATACTGGACGCTCCTGCAATCCCAAACCAAGTGTAGCACTTTAAACAAAGCAGACCTGCAAGAACTAGAGAAGATCAACACCTGGGTCATCACCCACAGCTCTCCCTGCAGTACCACCTGTGGGCTGGGCATCCGTACCCAGGAGCTCTGCCCAATCGGGGGAACCACAAGCATATCCACCCCTACCTGCAAGAAGAGGACGGTCCGCTGCCTAGACACCTGGCAGTGTGGCCTGAAGACCCAAACAGCAATTTCAGGTCACAAGCTCATTCTTGACTGTATAGAAGAAGTGATGGATGCCATGGGCCGCTTTGCCTTCGTGGTGTCTTGGCGTTTCGCCCGTGGAGTGATCACCTCTGATGATTCTCTGTTTACCCGCTATGAAGCTCTGAGTTTGGACAAGGTGGTATTAGACCCTTTGAGAGAGGAGGATTCTGGGACATATCGCTGTGATGTACTAGACACTGGTAGACATAGAGTAAAGAGAATGTATAAAGGGGTGAGGGTGATATCTCCCGACATGCTGAATTTGGACTTTGCTAAAGGTCTGAATCAATGGGAAAAACCCGAGAGCCTGTGGCCAAACATCACCACCATCAACAAGGGGAAACTGTATCCGAGCAGCACTCTCCGAAACATGGTGCTGGTTAGCGTGTCTATATGTGTTGCACTAATAGCGGTCATCTTTTTACCCTTGTGGGCTTTTAACCGGAAAATGCCCAAAGCAACAGCTCAACCTTTCCATGACAATTTTTAAGAACTCCCATTTGTTTTTCAGCATGTAAATTACTGCAATGTCAAATATAAGTCATATCCAAAATGTTTGTCTTAGCCGGTAATTAAAGAACAGAAGTCTATTAAAAAGTATGATGATGTCAAGAAAGTGTGGGATGTGGGAATAACAAACATGTTCAAACTACTCAGAACTATTTATAGGCAGGAGCTGTTAATGAACCATTTTATAAAGCACTTTAACTTCACAACATGGGGTTAAGTGATCACAGTGAAGCCAACAAATAGTCAAGAATATGATTCTAAATACTAACATGATGCAGTTTGTTGCCGGGGTGATACCATGTAGTTGTTAGAGGTTTTTTTATACATTACCTTTACTGCTGGAAGCATATTATATTACCTGTACTGCCATTATAGTATATAGCCGGGGAATAAATAAGATTCCAGATTTTCATCACATCAGCATTTCTAGATATTGTGGTCGTTCCAGTCCAGTTGTTTGTTGATTTTTTTTAATAAAATCAAACCACAGGAGTGAAATTAATTCATCCAACAGCAATGCGAAAGACTGACAGCATCAGTCAGAAAACTGTGATATAAATCCAGGTTATCAGTAAATAATTTTTGAACTGCTCCTAAATGTGTGACTGTTGTATGGGCTTTTATGCACGTACGCGATGCACTTCAAAGCAGAGAGAAATGGGATACATTTTTGCAGATGCTGTATACTGTGGCACACTGCAGTGGTATATAGAAATGCTGTTCTACCATATTTAAAATTATACTTTCATAAGTTAACATATCGTTATAACATTCAAATATGATAGAATGCCACTTTTATATACCACTGCTGTGTGCTGCAATGTACAGCTTCTCCTAAATTCAAATATTTTCTCAGTTTCCCATTTTCTCTGCTTTAAGTCTCCCCATCCGGAAACTATCTGGGTTCTTCCCGTGAAACCCAGAAGTCATGGACCCCATTGCTTAAGTGAATATGAACATTGAAAAAATAGAGAGTTATTTTGACCTGGTTCACCAGTTTTCATTTTGTTAAAATAAATGTAAAAATACAATAATTTATAACAATAATAATATAACAATATTTTTTAGTTCACAGAATCAAAAAAATATATGATTTTGCCTAAAGACGAAGAAAAACAGTCTCTGAAATGGTCTCTTAATTTTTTCCATTGTAGTTGCCCATCATGTTAAAAGAATATATTCTCGTAATATGATTTAATTCCCTCTTTCAATGCAAGTATATTGGACAATATATACACAAAAGATATAATGTAGGAAAGCAAACAGTTTTGGGGCACTTTTGACTACCATTGTAATCTTTCCTACTATGGTATTCAATGGTGGCCAAGAACTGTTTGGTAACAAGCATTCTTTTATCGTCTCGGTGTTCATCAGGACATAGCAATTTATACAGATTTGGAACAGCTTGAGGCTAAGTAAATAATGACAGAATTTTGGGTGGACTTTCCCTTTAAGGGTAAAAATGTCCCATTGGTGAAAAACTGGGCTTTCCAACACTAACCTAGGTGTGTGGCAAGTTACAGCAAACACCATTAATGAGAAAATGACGTACAGAAGACTCTCACACGTTTAAATAAACTGGTGTTTTTATTCAATATGTTTGACAGGTCAAAGTGTGTTTCCACCTCAAAAACAAACTCCATCAGACAAATAAACCAGTGAAAGGTGCTCTATAAACACAGGAAAAATCCACAAACACACTCTTCAACTGAAACTTAAGGCAGAGAGGGAAAAATCATCCACCTCCCACAGCAGAATGTGACATCAGTGAAAACTGGAGCTCTGTCCAGTACTTGTGATTCTTTGAGTATTTGCGCCAGTGTAAATAAACTCATTCAAATCCAACACATAATGTAGGTCTAAACATTTCTTTGGCTTTACGCGAAGGAGACCCACAAAAACCATAAGACTAGTCTACTTCTAGCTTGATGATAAGAATTACAATTTCTCAGAAGAACAGAGCAGTCATTCATTGTGTGTCTTTTAAATATACATAGCATCACAACTATTAAAAGGTGCATTGTTAATCTTCAAAAAAAATTTCCTCATTCATAAAGAATGTCCCCATGGGAACAGATGCAAGAGAAAAATCTACAGAACCTCAGGTATTTAAAGAGGCTGTATGTGAGAAGTTATTAACAGACCACACCATCTTTATGACACGTTGGTTTTACTATCATATTCAACATGTGAGATATAGCAAGAAACAAAGCAGACCAGCCTATGATCTGCTTCTTGTAGACAGTGTATAATTATTTGTGTCATTTCTTCTGACTGAAGGTCTACTATTCCGAATCAAAATATTCAGTGATGCCAAAATAAAGAGAACAAACAAACAAAGCAACACAAAATAAAATACAATTCATTAAAATACAAAAAATTCATTCATAGCTCTGACTTTCCAGCATGGTTATAAAAACATGCAGTACAATTCAACCCTCAGACAGCTCAAACTAATAATCTCCAGCCATGACTAATATACATAACAAAAAAACACATATCCAGTCTTCTGTAGATCACTTATTGCTCCAAAGACTTTTCAATTCACCATTCATACATTATTTTATGCTACTTTTTAAAACATTGTGGTATACCGTATTCTGTGTCTTGAGACATTATTAAATATACATATAGCAGTATATTGTGTTTTGTGGTGCAGGATTACTCCGCAACTACCATCAAACAATTCCACATACATCATCATTGTCATGCTGTGCAGCATATAATACACAGAAAAACAGGTGTCACGTCATTCAATCAAGCATTTAGGCAAATTCAATCCATATTTTAGCATTCCTGGGCAGCAAAGACAAATAAAGGGAATTTGAGCATTCTAGCAAAACTAGAAGCCAGTCTCTTTAAAAATACATTCAGTTTGGTCTCAGGGAGAAGACTTATTATGAATCCTGACTTCAGAAATATTTACTGTCTGAAAGATGTTTGAATATTCCAAGAATCAATCTTGTGCCATTGGTCGATTTTTACAAACATCCTGTAGATAAGCTTAGCCAAAGTCAAAGCAACATGCCAATACCAGCAGGCACACAGGCAAAGTATTGCAACGATAAGAATGCACTGACTGATTATAATCATTGTGGAATGACTGCAAAATTATATGTTTTTCAAATAGCGCTTTAAGATTAAGCCACTTGCCAACTCCAAAAAGCTAAACACAAAAGCATCTTAAATCAAACAACATGTAGGTATGAGCCGTCAGACACTAAGCTCGCCTAATTGTGCCTCTTTGGTAACAAACATTTCAGCCCTTATTAAAATGGAAGACTAAGCTGTACTTTAACACTCAAACACCTGAACGGTGTTGTTAACCTTAACATGCCAAAAATTTAAAAAATAACACCATTAGCACCAAGCAACTTCTGAAGGAACTATTGATCTGTACGTGGCCGTAACTACTCATTGCATATTAAACAAACGCTGGTCCGTCTAAATTGCTTGGTCTTGAACATCAGCTGGTGAAGTTTGATGGTAAGAAGAAGAATTTGGTACGATTGGTAAACGCGACTGTATTTATGATGTTGTTCTAAGAAGGATCCAAATGTAAGGCAAAATCTCTTCCGCTCTGATTATCGACTACTAAGTCACTTAGTAGGACCTTTGACATGGAGCGTAATTTGGAAAGGAATGTTCAGAAAAAAAAGAAAAACTAGTGATTTTGAGCAAGAGTCAATCCTCTTCACCTTGATTAAAGACAAGGACGACGTTTGCAATCTTTATGATTCATACAGCAGATGTGGATAAGACAGAAGGCTGGGATAGGACAATTCTGCCACAAACGCTAGTCCTTTGAAATGGTAAATCCACGATGCACCAATACTAATGCAATTCAAATTGATTCTTGTTGCAGGACTAGTCCATATTTAGACCATAAAGGAGGTCTAACCAGCTTCTATTCAAGCCCTTTTAAGTCTGTGTACTCGAAAAAATACCGTCATTCGAAGTTTAAAAAAAATCTTGCAACCTTAAAGATGACTGGCCAAACTCTCCTTAAAAAGTGGGCAAGCCCAGGAAAGAAGTTGCCATATTCAACAGAGGTGTTAGAGGAAAAAAGCCCTTTCGGTGAGACTCATCCTCCTGCAGATAGAAAAGAGGTTGAGTAGACATCCGTGAGAATGACTCGTGATCTAAACAGGAAACAGTGATGTAGGATCCTTCAGATGCCAGACGCGATGAAGAATGACTCTTTAAGATTCGCTGCAAGTGTGCATATTGTTATAGTCTCTTAGCATCTATCTCTTCCCAGTTTTCATGTATGATGGGATGCCTCCTCGTGCAGTTAGCCCTTCAAAGCGCTTGTAGGTGTAGTTGATGAATACCCAGTCTTTACTCTTTAGATCAGCCTCGGTGTGGTTGGATACAACAGTAGCTTTTGAAAGAGACAGAGAGAGAAAGATACAATTATTTCATTAGTTTGAAACACAACAGCCAATAGAAAGGATCAATGAATTTCAGGTTAGCATCAGTTAACAAAAAATTTACCTGAAGGTTGGAGAATGTCTGACTCAGGGAACTCGTCAAAGTTGGAGGTGTCGTCAATGCTTTTGATCTCAATTGCAATGGCAGCTGGCCTCTCCCTATAAAAACATAAGCTGGTTAGAATGGCAAACCACCTATTGTCGCAGCATAAAGTATGTACAGTTCGGTGAAAAAATATTTGCCTCCTTCCTGACTTTTTGCATATTTGTCATGCTTCAATAATCCAGATCATGTAACAAATTTTAATATTAAACAAGAGGAAATACAAAATGCAGTTTTAAAATGCAGTTTTTTTTTATTATGGGGAAAAAATCCAAACATTTCTTACCCTTTGTTAAAAATAATTGCCCGCTAACCTTATAATTAGCCACCGTTGGCGGCAACAACTGGAATCAAGCTCGCAATGAGTCTTTCACATAGCTGTGGAGTAATTTTGTCCCACTCTCCTTGTCAAAATAATTTTTAATTCAGCCACATTGGAGGGCCTTTTTGAGGTCATGCCACAGCATTTCAATTGGATTTAAGTCTGGACTTTGCCTAGGCCACTCAGAAACCTTTATTTTGTTTTTCTTAAGCCATTCAGGACTTGCTGGCCTGTTTTAGATCATTGTCCTGCTCCATTACCCAAGTGCGTGTAAGCCTGAGGTCACAAACCGATAGCCGGACATTCTCTTTTAGCATTTTTTGGTCGAGCGCAATTCATGGTTCCATCAATTATGGGCAGTCGTCCAGGTCCTCAAGCTCCAAAGCAGCCCCAGACCATCACACAACCTCCACCATGTTTGACATTTGGTATGATGTTCTTTTAATGAAAGGCTGCGTTAGTTTTACGCCAGATGTAATGGGACACACACTTTCCAAAAAGCTCAACCTTTGTCTTATCAGTCCACAGAATATTTGCCCAAATGTTTTGGGGATCATCAAGATGTTTTTTAACAAATGTCAGTGTTCTTTTTAGTCAGCAGTGGTTTTAGCCTTGGAATTCTCCCATAGATGCCATTACGTCTCTTTCTTATTGTAGAATCATGAACACTGACTTTAACTGAAGCAAGAAAGGCCTGCAGTTCTGGCAGAAATTCGGCTTGGGTGTGGCTAGTGAAATTTAACCCAGTTATTCAATTCATCAGTTAATTCATGATTTACCAAGGGGGGCAATTACTTTTTCAAATAGGGTCAGAAATGTTTGGATTGTTCTTTCCCGTAATAAATAAATCCATCATTTAAAAACTGCATTTTATATTTACTCTGGTTTTCTTTGAGTAATATTAAAATTTGTTTGATGATCTGAATCCTTTAAGCATGATATATATATGCAAAAAACTAAAAATCTGAAAGGGGGCAAATACTTTTTCACAGGACTGTAAATAGGGCACATTTTGCGCTTTTCTGTAAAAAGGTTTGCATAAACCAGGGGTGGCTTACAAAATTTGATAAAGTTAGTTTATTAAAACCTGCAATGCAACATGCTCAAACTGACTGCTCATTTACAGTGTGATGTGTTTACAACATTCATTGTGGTATAATGCAGACTGTTTACTTAGGAAAAATATTAAGCAAACCACAATTCAATGAATTAGGATTTCCTTATCTAATAAAGCCCTCTGCCCAATTTCAAAATGTGCATTTGTTCTACCTTATATGATCATAATCCACCCCCTCAAAGAACGGGTTAGTCTTGATCTCTTCCACTCCAGAGGCTCCAATTCTGTACTCACTCTCACAACAGAACCTGAAAAACATGATAAAAAGAAATGAGATGAACTATGGCAGAGTAAAATAAAGGCAAATAACTCTATACAAGTAAGGTAAAAGATATGAACAAAGCCCCATCTTTTTCCCTGTGAAGAAAAAGTAAGAATATGAGATAAACCTGAGAATGAGATCTTTGGCTTTCTCTGAAATCGGAACCTCGGGTGGAAAGGTCAAAGTCTCTCGCCAGTTCATCACTTTTCTGTAAGTTTCTTGAGGTGTCTCTGAGCAAAATGGAGGGTAACCTGAAAAAGTCATATAAGCACATACAACTTAAGCACAATTTGAAGTAGTAAATGTTTTTATTCCAAACTAAATCTACGGAAATTCTCACCGATCAACATCTCATACATAATGACCCCGAGACTCCACCAATCACAAAGCTTGTTGTATCCATTTTGCATAAACACTTCTGGAGCGATGTAGTCAGGGGTTCCAACAGTGGAGAAAGCCTGAAAATGAAGAGGATTTATTAAAGACAGACCTATATTCAAATTATTGACCCAAAATAAAATATAATTATACTTAATAATTCATTGCACTAGCTTTGCCAATATTGAGATTCCTGTATTTCTGCATTAATCACTCATAACATGTCAGATTTTCATCCAAATCCCAATTATAGACAAACTAAAATCTATCTCAACTATTACCATACAACAGCTGCAATACATGTAGGACAGTATTGGGTGAAGAGGAAACGCTTACCAACTGTCTCCTGTTTCGCTTCCATGTCTCTGCTTTCCTCTTTGAGTTCATGTTTTGGAAAGCTGCAGAGATACGCAAATACACGTATGATTTGAGAACAGAAAAATTCATGCAGTATATTTACGCCAATATGCAAGCTTGACTATTTTAATTTATATGATAAGCACATGTTTAAAAATGGAAGAATCCCAGTGTGTTATACTTAGCAGATGATTTACTGATAAGCCTAAGATCTTTATAATAATATGAGAACGAGAGATTTGTCTGCTTACTGAAGTCGCTTGGAAGGCTGTGATTGAGGTTTCTATAGAACTCAGTGCGATGGGCTTTCTTTAGACCAGTGCACAAACCAAAATCAGACAACTTCACATGGCCCTGGATGAAGTAAAGACACATGTGGATTGGAAACACTCTTTAGGTGACCCCTTCTGCTACCCTGTCTTATTCTTGTGGTGCTAAATAAATACAATACAATCAAGATCAAGGTGTTTTAAATATTAACACTAGTCTAGTGTTCTTACCCTTGAGTCCAGCAGCAGGTTGTCTGGTTTGATGTCTCTGTGGATGAAGCCCAGCTGGTGAATGGAGTCAATAGCCAACACAGTCTCTGCAATATAGAACTGTGTGGCCTCCTCTGTTAAAGTGTCTTTCTTCATCAGCAGCGTCATCATATCACCTAGGCACAGAAAAGTCATCTTGTGAAGGAGAGTCTTTAGAGCTCAGCTTATCTCAAGTAGTAGAGATCATGGGTTTGACTGTGGAAGAAAATCCCCACTCATGCAAAATAACAAAATAAGTATAAGAAACGCCATGCCATTAGGGATTTGGCAGGGATGAAATTCTCTGTGTACTGCACACACTATGCAAAAAATAAGAAACGAATATAGAAAACCTTAACGTCAGATAGGCTTGCCTTTAACAAAACGACTAAGCACAACACACATCAAGCAAAGAATAAGAAACAAAAATTATTTTATATGCAAGTATTGCCTACTTGACATTGTTTTTCTTACGGGTAATGTGTTCATATGCTTAAGTTGAAAGACGCAGTTAAGTTTCCCTAAAATGTTAAGACTCAAACTAGCGCTCACCTCCAGGCAGAAACTCCATGATAAGGTAGAGGTTCATTTTATCCTGAAAACTGTAGAACATCTTGACCACCCACTGACTATCTGCTTCTACAAGAATGTCCCTTTCTGCTCGAATATGACCAACCTAGAACATAAATACAGACAGACGTGAGTGCACATAACCAGGAACTTTAACATCATACAAGGCTTTATTAATGATCTCACCTGTTCTTTCTCAAGCATGTCAGCCTTACGCAAAATCTTCATGGCATAAACGTGGCCCGTGTCCTTCTTCTGAACTAGGCGCACCTACATGAGGACAGCATATATTTTTACACACATTCTCATGAAGATGAATGCAATTGTTTTTAACTTTAGCAAACAGGGACTAAACTAAATACTTCATTTTTTATCCATGGTGTCTATGATGGCAATAACCTCTTACCTCTCCAAAAGCTCCACGGCCAATCACTTTGAGTGACTCAAAGTCCTCCAATCCAAGCCGTGTTCGTTTCAGACGAAGAAACTCAGTCTCTTTTCGAGCATGCTCAGATCGGCGTACACACTTCTGCAGGACCAAAAATAAAATGACGAAATCAGACAATTCACAGAATTCAAAGCGATCTAGCTCAAACTATATCAATTAAGATGCTTCAAGTGGTCATTACTAGAGCCTGCCAATAAGAATCTACAGTGGCAAGGAAAAGTGTGTGAACCTTTTGGAATTTCATGGTTTTCTGAATAAATTTGTCATAAAATGTGATCTGATCTTCATCCAAGTCAAGTGTATTGAAAAAGAAAATGTGATCTTTCATGTATTTATTGAGAACAACCAAAAAAACTCATAGTGCATGGGGAAAAAGTGGAACTCTTGAGTTAATGACTTCAGGTTATAGCACACCTGGAGTCTTGTGAAGATAATCAATGAGGTAAAGAAACAACCCCGAATGACATCTAAAGACTTGAAGGCATCATTGGAACTTGTTATAATCTCTGTTCATGAGTCTACAATACGTAAAACACCGAACAAGCAGGGTCTACGCTGCAGGACACCACGAAGGAAGCCACTGCTTACTAAAAAAGAACATTGCTGCACGCATGAAGTTTGCAAAAGAGCACATTGACACTCCACAATGGTATTGGCTAAATGTTTTGTTGACTGATGAAACTAAGATTGAACTAGATCTGTCGTAGAAAGGGCACGGCATATCATCATGAAAACATCATCCCAACTGTAAAGTATGGTGGAGGAAACATCATGATTTGGGCCTGCTTTGCTGCATCCTGGCCTGGCCAGCTTGGAATCATTGAGGTGAAGATGAATTCCCAAATATATCGGACAATTCTTCAGGATAATGTGAGACTGTACGTCAGCTGAAACTGTGTAGAAGGGTGATGCAACAGGACAACTACCCAATACCTTGGAGCAAGTCCACAACAGAATGGCTTCACGCTAAATCCACCTTTTGAAGTGGCCAAGTCAGAGCCCAGACCTCAACCCAATAGAGATGCTACGGATTGCCTTGAAGAGAGCCATACACATGAGACATCCAAAGAATATGACAGAGCTAAAGCAGTTCTGCCAGGAAGAATGGGCTAAAATTCCTCCTCGATGATGTGCAGGTCTGGTTGAGGTTATTGCTGCCAAGGGGGGGGTCAACCAGTTATTAATTCTAAGGGTTCACTCACTTTTTCCACTGCCAGTTTGAATGTTTAATAAAGACAAAGGCTAAGAATATTTTGCGTTGTTATTTTTAGACACATTATGTATGTCAATACCCTTGAAGATGAACATCAGATCCCATTTTATGAAAATGTATTCAGAAAAGCATGAAATTCCAAAAGGTTCACATACTTTTTCTTGCCACTGTATATGAAGACAATTGTAAACGCAAAAAGGGACTGGCTATGTTTGAGAAGCTCACCTCTTCATCAGCTAGTCCCTCGTGATCCATGACCTTCTCCAATTTCTCCTGCCTATAACGGACACAGGAGACAATTATCACATGTTCTGAAACACTAGCAATATTGTTTGCTATGTGGTTGAGTTGCTTCATCAGTCCGGTGAAAGGTGTGGTTGCATAGTTTGATGTAATTTCAACAGTGAACAGAATAGACAGTTTTGTATAAAAAGGCCACTGGAATGTGGGAGGTTCTTAAAGACAAATGACATGAAGTGGTCCCTCAATACCTAGCCAAGCCTAAAGCATGTAAGGAATTACATTAAACAGACCAAAAGCTCACTATTCAGACCTGCTAAACTTGTTTGTTAGCAAATGTTTTCTAGTAGAGAAACAACTGTAACTGGTATTGTTCAAGTCCTACATGGCTCATCTCTCAAATTAAACAAGTATTTGAGATCAAGTGAAAATTTTACCCAAGAGTAGTTCAGCATAACAAAATAAAACACTTCCAGGACTTCGTTTTGCAGCCTTTAACAGACAACGTTTATAAAATGTGTGTAATATAATCAGAATGAGATCTTATGTTGATGTTTTATGTCAGACTGTACAATACACATATTGGTCAGCTTAGCCAATAAATTAGCCTCAAAACAAGAAGGTGTTTGTAATGTTCAAGTGGAATAGACAAAACAGATCTAAAATATTACAGGACTAAATGTAATGTTTGACTTTAATACCTCATTTCTCTTTCCTCGTGCTGTGATATCAGGTTGCTGTAGAAATTCTCTAAGGTCACTTTGGCCATAGTGACCCTCTCCTTAGTGTGGTTACTCATTGAGGAACAGGTCATCTGACTTGTCATCGCCATGGTTAACTAGTCGGGAAAAGATGGATTAAAAACATTTAAAGTGTTTCTAACTACAATAAGGTACAAAATGGTTCATTCTCACAAATCCTATTGAAGCATCATGGCTGTAATGGTTTCAAATATAAAACACAATTGTAATTAAATATAAAACACAAAAACTGTTTAAAGATAATCATGTTCTCTACTTAAAACAAAGAATAGTTTTAACATAAGAATTCGTTATTTTATTGCAATTTCTGCAGAAAATCTCATTCCCGCAACAGCTACGTCATTACTGTAACATGTCCAGCAATGAGTGATTTACAGGTTAAAATTAAAATATAATGTTATATATTATATCCTTAAAACACAAAAAAGAAAAACGCTGAAAAAATATTTATGTATAATAAAAACAGTGGAAAGCAATTGTGGGAAAAAAGTGTCTATGACTGATCTTATCATCGTTTGTAACATTTTAAAATGACTTTTGACACAGACAGATATCTTTCTACATTAAACTTTGATTTTTGCTTTGATCTGCCAATTGGCCACCAGGTTATTATCAGATTTTTATTTCTCTAAAGGTGTATTACTCTCTTGTCATACATGACAATATTGAATGATCATTACCATAACCTGTAGTTTGCCACATTTCAAAAAGCATACTTTTTTTAAATATATATCTTTATTATTTGCTTCACACTGCATGACACCACAAATAAGGGTAAAATCACTTTGGAAATCCGAGCTTTGTTCAGGGCTAAACTGAAATGCTTAAGACAAATGTATGATATGGACAAAGAAGCCTTGATTCACGTCACAATAAACATTTCTTTCCATTACTAGCATTACAGGATTTTCACTGAAAGGGTGCCTTTAACATCAGTTACGGTGTAGTTGACTTAAGCTGAACCCCACAGTCCTGAAAGTTCCACTGGCCAAAAATTCCACACCAGAAAAGTCTGACTGGTTCTTTTTTGCTCTGTAGACCAAACAAGCTGAAAACGTGTTTATTTTACTCTGCATGGAAATTCTAGCAAATGCCATACTTTTCATCTGAATAAACGTCTACATAGGATGAGACTTATGTCTGGTGGAGTGTTGACACATAGGGCAAGGGAATTTTTTCTCTGTACTAATATTGTGACTAATATTATGAAACATGATTCACTATTAAATAGAACTTCAACTGTTACAAAAACTATAAAAAACTGAAAATTAATGAATAACAGCTAATAATACTGAACAGCCAATTCCTAAAGAGGAATCTAAATAATATACAGACTGTGTTTTAATATGAAAAACAATACAAAGTTAGTTTAGTTCAGTGACAGTGAAAAGCTATCTTTTCTGACAGACAAATCGAAAGACTGATCGGTCAGAAAATTAAACAGACAAGCAGTCAGTCCGACAGACTGAAAAGCAAACAGACTGACAGAATAACATAAACATACTTCTGTAAACGCAAAACCACAATGCGTGGGTATATAGTTGCATTTATGCAATTTAAAAAACAAAGATAATGCCAGAAAACATAGCAATGCCAGTCCCAACTAAAGAAAAAATATAAAAACCGAAAAGTAATTGTTTAAAGACTGTCAGTCTGCTAGTTAGCTATAACAGCTAAACGCCTGGATAGAATCATCTTTTCTAATAGAAAAGTGTAAAACCACAGGAATTCAGTCAAATTTCTCACCAAAGCTTAAGCGACTTTAACAAACAATAAATAATATCCGAAAACCAACCCATAACTTGTTGACAGACAAAGTGTTAGTTAGAAAAAAATACTTCTTTACCTACCTTCCACTCGACCTCAAACTGACTTGAGCTAGCGGTGGACGACGGTCATTATTTCCTTCTTCCGGGTTTGTGCTCTAGGGGGTAACGAACAAAACAAAAGTCCCCTATCGACGGCCATTTTTCAACCTGATCTACTGTTATACGCCAATTAAAAAGTAATATTATCAAACCCTCTGTGAAGATTAAAAGCTGCATTTGTTTAAAAAACCTTATAATACAAGCGTAACGGAGTTATTCCAGTTACGTATTTTATCATTTGTAGAAGACAAATTCACGGACTTTCTTTAGTACCGTCATGGCACCACTAGAGGGCTGCAGCCCTCATGTTAAAAATGTATTTAATCTATAGTTGTAAAACCTATATTCCTTGTAGTTTCCCACACTATGCCTAGAAACTTTCAGCATTTTTACAGTGTTGAAAAAGTTTCATTTGCTATATTCATTTATAGTATTTTGACAAATGAGGACATCCCTGAAGGGAGGCTCCACTTTGTTAAAATATAGTTCACATGCGCACGTTGGGTTTCCATGTAAATAGATTTTATATCGACACTAAACCTCTACATCAAAGAATACATTCTGCATTTCTACATTCAAATTAACACAATTTAAGCAGTTTTTCTCATAGAAACCACAAATGTCCTCACATGGTTAGAAAATAACTGGTATTAATATCCTCGTGGGGACATTTGTAGGGTTATAGCGAGCGCACACACATAGGTTTGTTTCAATGTGTTAGTGAGGACATCTCATAGACTTCCATAGTTTTCTTGCCAAGCTTATAAGGTCTTTCCCCATACTTGTACCCTTAAACCTATCACAGGCTTGGTGACCTCATCAGACCTCACCACCTAAATGTCCTCACAAATTGCTTTTCCACATTTCACTATGTTTTCAGCGTATATTACAGGTGGCCCTTGTTGTTGCACAGTAGTCAAATCTATATGCAGCTACATAGCTTGAATACAGAAAGTTAAAGGGGCGGGACAAACTAGACAAATTACCGCTCTTTCTTAGATGGGAGTGGCTGAAAAATCTACACAACGACCATTCACAGCCACGTTTTTGCCACTTTTACGCTCTCTCTTCCTCTTTTCTCATCTTTCTATAATATATATTATATTATTTCAATCCTTGGAGTGTCAAACCATGAGTCGGGGAAACAAGTAGCCTATATAATCTTTGTCTGTATATATTCTGGAGGACATGTGAGAAGTTCCATTACTGCTAAAAGATTCTTTCCTAAAGTGTCAGAAAGGTAAGACAATAACTCTCAAATATTCTCTCTCAACCACTACATCATTAACAGATGGTATTGGGTGTTTTTTAGGATGGCTGGTTAATTATTCATCTGTTTCTTGACTCGTCTGTAGCTCCATTCATTATATCTCTCAACATAAGGAAGTGTGAAAGAAACCACGTGGCAGCTATAGACAAAATCATTATAAATGTAGCTCGACCACACTTTTTGTCTTTGGTTCACACACATCTTTACAATGTTTCTGTGTTTAATCATAGTAAAGGTGTATTGTATTATGTATTCTATATTATGTTGAATTTGGATATCTTAAAATGATATTTTTCTCCCATTTCCACACACACACACACACACTACATATTCACATGTGACAGGATGTAGGGTCCACATGGATATGAACATTTTTATTTTTAATGTAAATGGCATTCAAACACTCGAACATTGATTCATTAACTTTTTACTATTCAGGTCAAAACATCAACTTTACGTATACCCATTATAATATTTTAGTTCCAGGTTATCATAAAGGTATCAACAGGGCATAGCTGTTTTGTCACTGGTTATCTGAACGTTTGCCTGAAACATTTCCTGGACACTGTTCGTTTAAGATATGTGTACACAATGTGTATCTGTGGCAAATCTGCCACTGAACAGATATCTTTATCTAAAAGCTTTGTAACGCATGAGCACACTCTTACATCCTGTGGTTATCTGTAATACTTTGACAATAGCTGAATTTCTTGGAATGTGGGGTAAGTAGTCTTTCATGGGTAAGTTTAAAGTGTCAAAAGTTAACCTTTTCTACTCAAATTAAAAATATAGACCATTACACATATAAAGTGTTTTACTCCCATGTACTGTAAAGCTTTGTGTAGGTCTTTTTAACCCACAAGGCACAGCAACAAAGGATGTGTCAAAAGTAGAATTATGACACTATCAGCGTAGCTTCTTGTGTGACTTGCGCAGATGCAATCATAAGTCTTAATAGCAAGTTCCTGTTTTGCATTACAACATCCTGTAGTAGTATAGATGTACAGTATAATGTGTAATGTTATTTGTTGTAACTTCTAGTGTTAAATGCTTGTGTTTTTTGTCTATTAAGTATTTTTATTTTCATGATTAGCTTACTAGCAAATCCTTATCGCATTAGACTCATAAAAATAAGTGATGCCATATTCTACAAAGAACCATTCAGTCAAAGTTAGCACTGAAACTATAATCCCACCCTGTAAGCGATTCGCTGTCCAAAGCCACGCCTCCTCCAAGCACATGAATGTATTTTGATAAGCCACTTAAAAACGAATTAAAAACTAAATCCATTCCGTCTTTCAGATCCTTTGCCTGCCGGAGCTGTCTCCATCGTGTACAGCTGAACCGATGTTAATTTGAGTTTTTCTATTTTCATGATACAGACTTTTTACGTCACTACTTTTTAAAAAACGTACTTTCGTTTTGTAGATTTACTTGTTGTCGGTTCCGCAGGAAAGTTTGGTCGTTGCTGATTGTCCACTATTCTCCCTACATTGACACAGCGGACGTGAGCACTGTGATGACGTATAATGTCTGCATGAACAGGGTGCGCAGTGGTATTTAAAATATGTTGGCTGAAAATGTACACATGACCAGTCACAGCGTTCCGCCAGAACCTTTTGATTGGGCGAACGTATTTTGGTCCTATGCCTTTCACAGACGATATATAATTATAAAAATATTATTTGACCCCTATACTTCTTGATCGCTATATCAGGATGGAAAGAGATTTCAAATCCAACATGTCCAAAACAAATTCTGGACAGGATCACCCACCCTGCCTTTAAGTTGCTATAAAACTAGAGAAAACAACTATATAATTTTTTTACGGCAGAGTAAAGTACCAATATTTTCCAATAAGTACCAATACCTTTTTCCTGGTACTTGCTAATTCCGATGCATATACCTTTTTACAACACAGTGAGGCAAAAAAATTGAATTGCTTCATAATTAAAAACAACTTCTTAAACACATTATGAAAAATCAATTAATTCAATGAGCATTTTTACGAGTATGAGCACATGAGTTTTGTACCGGGTCCAAAACCGATACTGGTCTCGGAATCCCGAATAATTACTATTGATACTCCTGTGTTAACACACAGTTTTCCCAGCCAAATATTTAATGCTGCGGTTCCTAAGTCTGTCAAATATTTCGCCTTAGACCGTCAAAGTATATTCCCTTATTATATAGCCTAAATGAATAGAATGTAGAAACTCGTTTAGTCAGTGTGAATATTGCAGGATTTGCTTCGGCAACACACAGAAAAAGCTTAAATTATTTCATAAATCTTTAGGTTATCAACACATTTTATTTAATGTTTCATGTATAATGCCGTTTTCTACAGAAATATAAAAATGACTTTGTCATATATGCATATTCTTATCATCCATGGCAAGTGTGCAATGGTTGTGTCACAGAAATCATCATTGTTTTTTACAATTTTCTATTGCAAAAACAGTCAAAACACAGACAGCTGTAAAAAGCTTTCTGTTAGTTGGTTCACTTCCAGATCTCGCACAGCAGGTGCATCCAGGCAGCCCTAAAAAAACTTGATCTTCTAATCACATTACTTACCAGAACACACACACACGCACACGCACACACATACACATAATCCTATAATGCCTTCTCCCAACACTCAAACATGCAGTTCAAAATACACCCCTTACCCAATTAAACACTCCTGTTTTTTAAACAATGAACATTCAAACTCAAACACTTGCAATGATTCACCTGAATGCTAGTTTTGAAGAATATTTTATATATCTAGATGCATATCTAGATGCATTATTTTGAACCTGAAAAAGGAAGTTTGATAAAAGAGATGCTGGCATAAGGCCAGACAGTTCCTAAAACAGAGACAATACATAAATGCACACTCATCCAGCTTTGGTGTGCCTTAGAGGCCCCTCCTCCATCTCCGAACGCAGGTAAGTAGTTATGACGTACAACTCAAACAGACGGACAGGTTCACTACCGCAACACAGTAACAAATCTTAAATGAACGGACTTGCTCATTTTAGAACATCTGATACTATAATAGAGATTTTTGACACATTTCTCTTCTTCACACAGTGGTGAGTAGTAACTTAACTTACTTACTTCCTCCTGGAATAGTGTGTGTGTGTATTTAAACAAGGGTGTGTTGGGAGATAGATTCTGTTTCAATACAGCTGAAGTCTTGCATCAGAAAAAGACATGTGGCCAAATACTGAATTTGTATATAGAGCTCCTTCTCACAGACTTGACTATTTAACACGATTTATTTCACTACACACCAGTTATTACGTTTGGTGTTTTGCAATAATCTCTGTAACATACACATTGTACATTTTAACCACGCAGCTACAGACTTTCGATGATGGAAAGCTGATAAATCCAATTGATAAAGATATCTGTTCATCTCACGTTCTGTCCTTTTTATACAATATCATAATACATTGTAGAAAATAAAATCTTCCTGTCAGTGGTAGTGTGTAAACCAGCAATGCTTCATCAGGGGTTCATTTCCAAGAGACATTGTGGTGGTACAAGAATTTCAGCTGTAGTTTTAAATAAGATGTTTTATATTCACTTGTGGAATGCTTAATCACAAATAGTGACTAGCCCAGACCCATTTAGGCAGACAACTATTTTGAAAATCCAGCACTAAAATGTAAACAAAGCAGTGAATGAATAGTCATTTTCCCTATTAAGGTAATATGAAAGTATCAGGAAAAGCACTTGGTATTTTAAATGGCCTGACAGTATCCGTTCATGCTGCATGTGCTGCCAAGCAGATTAGACTGAGTCTCTGTAAGCATTTCCTAACCTAATAGCTCGAAATAGCATTGGCACTTTTTCACAATTTGTTCCTTGATGAGTGCATGGAGTTCAAGCTCACGAAAGTTTGCATCAGATGGTTTTGTGTTATTTATCCTAGTATGCAATAGGATACACCTGCCTCTTTCAATTCTTGGTATCGATTCATACTGTATGAATAAATGCCACATAATTTACATAACTAGGTGTTCATAATGAAGCGTTTTTTTTTACTAACTTAGAATGAGCTGATTCTATCTACACTCACTGCGAGTCCCCTTGCATGGAATTCACGATTTTGTGTCAGCCGTCGTATTGCTTTGAAAGGGAGTGGGAGTGGTAGAGTGAGCCGTTGGTTGCAATTTGCATCCTCGCCACTAGATTTCACCGACTGATCCTTTAATGTGTAATGTATGGAAATAAAACATTTGTGAAGTATTTCATAGTATTGTTAGGCTGACAGTGGGAGTCCTTTAACCTATCAACTCTAAAACTAGCGTCTATTTGGACCGCCCACATATTCAAATTAGATTTTTGCATTGTTTACAGTAAATAAATCTTCACGAACCATACGATTACAAACACAGGGCTGCAAAGTACACCCTGTTCCGTGTTGGAAACACAAACATCTGTTTCATATGAAGACCATTTTTTTCCATTAGGTGTCTTGATAGTATTCAGTAATGAGGCTCAGATGAACGTCATGCAACATTTGGAAACATTTGTCAATGGTTCTTTCCATTCAGTTTCTCTGTCTTACTCTTTGACGTGCTTTTGTAAGAAACTATATGTTCCTGTAACTCCACAAGTGATGTTATCTCACTTACAAACTGTAAAAAAAGCTGTTTACACGTTTGACACCTAAAATACATTAGAACTCAATGAACAATTTCCTTATAAAATCATCCCATTTCACTGTTTTCATTTCACAAGCACTGATGTTTTGTGGGGAAATGTTTTTTTTGTGATTCCAGTTTAAAAGATTTTCTTTTAAAAAATGTACTAATCCGAGAACTTTTATCTGTGTTTCAGTGTGAGGATTTGAACTTGAATACAGTCTTTTAGAGGATTGTGTCTTCTATAGACCAACATGGAACTTCAAAAAATGGCAAACGGTCATCATGATCTCAGTCCTGACAAAATCACACTGGAGAACGGGTGAGTTTCCACAACAGCATGTGTAAGGAGATCAAAAACTTACTTCTAGGTAAAAACACAAATTACATATTTTACAGATCAGGGGCATCGTGTACCTATGATTTTTGAAGGGCACGTCATTGGCAATTCTGGCTAACCTGGTCTATTGGCATAAGTCTTTTAAAATATAAAATAAGTAAATAAATAATAACGACAACAATAATAATAGTTCTTAGAAATAAAAAATAAGGAGCTTAGAGAGTCTATTAGTTCGTACAGTTTTCTTTTAAACTGAAAGTGAAGGTTAGTTCAGTTGTTTTGAATCAGTATGACCAGCATTTTTGCTGCTTGCAAAAGAGAAGCTGTAACATTCTGATAGTAACTAACTGATCTTGTGTTTCAAACCATGCTTGGAGCAACTTGAGGGTGGGCAGGTGATAACAAACCATTAAACGTAAGGCGGGATAACATGTCACGCATTCTGACTTCTTTACACTGTTGAACGTGCAGGCTTCTCGCTTAACTTGGTCAACTTGTTAAAAAACGAGTTGGACATATGACATATGACATATGACGTAGTGTTTCTGTGCTTCATACTGTCCCCTGCGCCTCAACTTGTTTTGGAAAGTTTTTTTAAAAGTCTGTTCCTATATAAACAGAGACTGGTGTCGTAGACGCGGCAGTCATTACAACAATCACAAAAACGGCTCCTCAAAGAAAGTTATAAGCACGGATGTGTTTATTTTTGTCACAGACACCAGCATAATGTACAATTTATAAACGCAAAATAAATACATTGTTTTGGAAGCAAAGTCGTTATAGCGACTTACCATGGTAAAACCAGTAAACCCTTCCAAGTAAACGATAAATAAAAGAAATGTTCGGTACTACGAATACAAATGAAATTGTATGCTTATATATTTTAGCATATATTTGTTCATCTGAAAATGTATCATGTTTTGACTCCAATGAGACAGTAAAGAAATTTTAAATGCGTAAAATATGTTCAGAAGCCTGTTAACTGTCACCTGTTCCAGATACAGGACACCTAAGTTTGCGTCAATATTGTGCGTGTAATTTCTAATCGAACCATGACAAACTATATATCATTGGAAAGGTCGAAGACTCTAGAATATAGATTTCCTTGGTGTTTTTTTAATGATTTATATAGGGAGAGTAATTGATATTTTTAAAAAGAGTGTTCTTAGATTTTTTTTATCCTTTTGCGACCCGTATTTTTTTATGTATTTTTATATAAAAGAAAAACATAAACTTTTTTTAATTATTTTTTACAATAATCCTAACAACATACCTTGAACGTTTTGTTTGTGTGTTTTATTTTAGCAATAATCAGCTACTTTTCTTTTTTTTAAACGAGACCAACCATAAATCTGTATTACCAAAAATTCATGAGTTACCGCCAGTTTTGTTCCAACGTGCGTTTTCATGTGTAGGCTCAAAAACAAAAAGGGCTCCGACAGGTAAGAGATGACAAGCATATGGAAAGATTTATGGCTTTTGGTTTCTTTAGCAACAACTGCTTTTTCCATGCATGATATGCCCTAACGTCTGTACGACCCAGCGTCGTGATGTCATGTTCAAAACTTCTTACTTAGGTTTTCAATCTGATCAAGTGTTTACATGTCCTATCCGGTCCTAAACGGATTACAAACGGCAACCACCCCTTACAATCCGATTGAAATTTCAATTGTTTTTTGGCTATTTTAAATTTGATTGACGTTTTTATATGGAGCTTTTTTTAAGAGGATAACATTGGTCCATATAAACGTAGCAAGTGATGGATGTTATACAAAAGGTTGACATATAACGCTGGATTTGGATTTTTGGAAAACGGATAGATGGCGCGGTTCCAGTGCTAAATTATACCGGAGATGAACTGCGTGCAGTAAATCAAACTAAAGCCTTAATACTGCAAGACTTTTGCCCAGATTTTCAGTCTGGACTTGTTGGAGAAAGTCTGTGCCAGTCTGTAGATTTGATAGTGTGTTTCTATCTGCAACTATCAAAAAGTCGACAAGTGTATGATATCTAGTTTAAAAAAATCTTTCCATAAATTATATGTTTGTTATTCGTTGGCAATCGTCGTGTAAGTGCATAATATAAAAACACAGAGGGATAAATGCGATGATGTGTTGCCTGCTCTTGCTATAGTTCCGTCCCACTGTCTCCCTCCAGCAGTTCGTGTTTTTCCGGAAGTAATCGGACAGCTGTAGCTTTCTATTATAAATTTGATCATAACTTCATCCGTGCTTTATACTTTTAGATTCTTGTTAGATTCACGCAAAATCAAAAAACAAATGTGTTCATCGGTTCCTTATTATGACTTTATTCTGCAGATCAGGAACGAAGATACTTTATTGAATCTTAGTAACCAAACAACATGGCCCCATTGACCTTCACGGGCTCATAACCACTGACAGGTTTCTCAAAATATTATCTTTTGTGTTTCATAGAAGAAAGAGTCACATAGCCTTTAGGTATTAAATGACATGAGGTAAAATAAAAATGCCTTTTTGGAAGTTCCATTTAACTTCTTGGTACAAAAGTCAGTTTCTATAAGGCGTGATTCACTTAATATTTGTAAGTGCTTAGTGGAATTTGTTAATGCAGCACCTAAAAACAGTCAGAGAAATTCAGCTGAAGGATTTCCCCCTGCATGAGCATCATTGAGTCATTTCCTGCAGTTTACTCTAAGCAGTTTCCTTGGTGGGACAGATAACATCAAAACAGATGAAAAAGTTCCACTTCCATTTGTAAAGAAGTCAATAAATGTTATAATAAATGGTGTATTTTGCTTATATTAAATAGATTTGATGGCCTTGAAAACATATCAGAAGGCGATACGTTTCTTCCCAATAAGAGCAATGGGAAGATAGAGACAAAGTTTACAGACGTAAGTATGATGTTAAATTTAAGAGTTAATGCGACATAAACACAAGTCTTTTATGTGTAGGCTGAGTGAAACTGTTTAGAAACACAACAGATCAAAATTACAGATGTAATAGTAATAATAACATCTGAATCCATTTTAATATTGTACATGAAGTTACATGAAATGTTAACTAATAGAATGCTATCATTTAAGCAGCAGACTGAAATGTTCACATATCTGACATGTCCATCATTTCAATGTTTCCTTTGTGTTTTATAAATGCATAACTAGTGTCATTCTGCTTTTTCTAGTTTGAGGGGAAAACTTCATTTGGAATGTCTATTTTCAACCTCAGTAATGCCATAATGGGCAGTGGGATTCTGGGACTGGCTTATGCCATGGCCAACACTGGCATTATCCTTTTTATGTGAGTGAAACTACATTTATAAATGCAAATGAGTGCGTGTGAGTAGCCTATTTGACAAACCAGTCCAACAAGGTAAGATAGGGAATGATTGATAAAAGTTTCACAACCAAAATTATTCACACTATTTATTTTACTACATAAACATAGATGCTTGTAAATCCAATTTGTAATGAAAAAGTATGTATTTCTTTCTGGTCAAATTTTTACAAATATAAACAGAACCATGTTTTCCTTTTGGGTCAACGAATGGCTCTGGTATGTCGTAATGATGCAATGCCAGAAAGAGCTTCTGTTTGCACAGTCATGAAATGTTTGTCAGCATCACATAAACCTGAGTTGACTCCACCTATATACAAATACAAGTCAAAATTTGCATGTTTCTTGTGCTGAGGTATCATGTAACTTTTAGAGACGGTCAGGAACAGTCATGTGAAAGCCTCCTTTAACTATTTAGAAAAAAGTGTTGACAGACAAGTGCTTTATAAAAACAACAGCCATTTAACAGAACAAGAGACCTTTACACTTACAAATCTATGTGGCTACAAGAAGACACATCAAACTTAAAACACAGTTTAACACAATACACCACTGTAATTGATTTTTGTAAATGTTAAGGGTGGTCACAGGACAAGACCACACAGATCTCATGATCGGACTGAAATCATATGGGTGCTAATGCAACTGACATGTTTAGATTTAATTTGGCTTGAACATTTAAATTAAGAATGTTAACATTTTATATAATCCATTTTGTATATGTTGGGAACATCGATGATGTCCACACGATGTGAGACAATATACTAAGGCACTGTGTGGGTTAAAGTAAAGCTACTTTATCACATCAGTCTCAACAAGGCCTTTTTAAGCGTCTTGTTGTATCATTATTAGACACTGGGTGGCAGTGTTTACACGGTTATAAACATTTCCCACCTTACAAACGTTTGTTGGCAATAAGCAACTTGCTTATTATACTTACTTATGTCAAATCGCATTTTTACTTTACTGTGTCGCTGTTAATTTAACACTTACGTTAATCTTCTACATTTATTTCAGAATACTGTTGATAAGTATCGCTCTTCTTTCTGCGTACTCTATACACCTTCTTCTGAAGAGCGCAGGAGTTGTTGGTGAGTGTTTGGTATTCGACTTCATGCAGGGCTGCGCTGATCAATGGCTGCGTATGACATCAAAGTACCGCGAGAGCAGACTGTTTCTCGCAGTGCCGGCGGTACTTTGATGTCATAGGTCCATCGGTCTACGCAACGGCGTAAGATCAAACTTTTTTCTTCTGCGACCTGACACTTCGTCCCACTCAACTGTGCAGGTTTTTAATATTCTTTTTGTTTGTTTAGGAATTCGTGCATACGAACAACTTGGAAACCGAGCATTTGGTCCACCTGGGAAAGTCGTAGCCGCGTGCATCATAACATTGCACAACATTGGAGGTAATGTGAAACAACATCACAGCTTATGTCATTTGCAACACTTTAGTATAATAATAGCATTTCATCCTTTTGCACACATTCAGTGAAGTGCTAAGACTATTCATCCACAAAAAAAATATTTTGAAGGAGGAGAGAAATACAGTATAATATAAAAAATAAAATATGACATTTTTAGTTGTATCATTTAAAATATTAATATATAATATTAATATATATATTCTATTGTTTGCACTCTACATAGAGTTTAACCGGATTAACATTTTTGTAAATGTTTACAATCTCAGTACATAATAAAGATGTAATGCAATACTTCCGTTCTTCGTTTGACCCAATAGCAATGTCCAGTTATCTCTTCATTGTGAAGACTGAGCTACCCAATATTATACTGGGTCTTAAGGGGTTGCCTGATGACTCGAGGTGAGTTTGACATTATAATAGTTGCTGTCCTTGTTCGTTTTTCATATTTTCAGTCTTGTGGAAATGACATTTGTGTGTTTTTTTGGCAGTGAGTGGTATGTTAATGGCAAATACCTCATCATTATCGTTAGCATCTTTGTCATTTTTCCACTGGCATTACTGAAACGACTCGGTACGTTCTCATCCTATCATCCATTTATGTGTTTATTCATTCTTATATATTTTCATACATCCTGATCATTTAAGCACCTGCACTGAGGAGCTCGGTGTCAACCATGGAGGCTTTTTAAATAATTCCATTGCATCTTATTTAAGCTATTTATTTTGTCAGGCACATTTTTTGTAAAGGCGTTACTTGTGCTAATACTGTATTTGCGCTAAAGCAACACAATTTATGACAATAAAACTATATAAGCTATAATGGAATCATTTTTATATATCCCTCATAGGGTATTTAGGTTACACCAGTGGCTTCTCCCTCGCCTGTATGGTGTTCTTCCTCACATCTGTGAGTCCATCCATCTATCCACCTATTTACATAACTGAAATGCCACCAACAGTCTTGGTCATCATGTCCATCACTAACAGTGTCTCATTGCATTGTGTCTTAAAAGGTAATCTACAAAAAGTTTGTCACAGATTGTTCTGGAAAACACAGCCATAACAGCACTCTGCTCAACCATACCGTACCCTACACCACAAATACATGTGAAGCCAAACTCTGCACTCTCAACTCAAATGTAAGTCATCTTACGTCAGCTACAAATTTGTGTTACTTTAACCGCAGGGATTTCATTTATTTTCTGGTTTTGTTGCAGACTGCTTTTACCATTCCTATTATAGCGTTTGCATTTGTGTGTCACCCGGAAGTGCTACCCATCTACACAGAACTCAAACAGTAAGTATTGTACATGCTTCATAATCTACCATAAACCTACTCCAAATATTGATTTTATTTCTAATTGAATTATTTGCAAATCTGTTTGGTCTCTTACACCAGGCCAAACAAGAAACGCATGCAAAACGTTGCTAACATCTCCATTATGGCCATGTTTGTTATGTACCTGCTGACTGCCATCTTTGGATACCTCACCTTCTATGGTAAGGTGAATTTCAGTAAAACCTTTCATTTTATTTACATCATCCATGTTAATACCATACCATTTATATGCATGTTTGTGTGTTTTTGCAGATAACGTGGAGTCAGAACTTTTGGAGATGTACCACAAAGCAGACACCCTGATGCTCTGTGTTCGGCTGGCTGTTCTGGTGGCAGTAACACTGACCGTTCCTGTCGTCCTGTTTCCGGTACACACACTTGACACACTCAGTCACAATCACAAACTTTACATGCGTACAAGTTTCCTTATACATGTAAGACTGTAAAACAGTTTTTTTTGTGTACCTCCTCAGATACGCCGTGCTATCCTTCAGCTTCTGTTCCCTGATAAGCCCTTTCACTGGGTGATTCACATCTCCATCACCGTGTGTCTGCTTTTTGCTGTCAACCTGCTTGTCATCTTCGTGGAGAACATTCGCGACATTTTCGGCTTCATTGGTAAGTCTGGTCTGATGATGCATTGAAGATGATTTTATGTGCAATATTAACATACTTCAAAAGGAGAAATTAGAGGAATTACGTTTGTCGTTGGGTTTCAGGTGCCACGTCGGCTCCCAGCCTCATATTCATTCTGCCGGGAGTATTCTACCTGCGCATCGTCCCTGAAGAACAGGAGCCTTTGAAATCACGGCCAAAGATTCAGGTGAGAATCTGCAACTTGCGTTTTATTCAAGGTCAAGTTACAAGCATTCATTTTGTGTCTTGTTTTCCAGGTCATTTTGTTTGTGGCGATGGGTTTTATCTTTATGATAATGAGCATCACCTTCATCATAGTGGAGTGGGTGACTGGACAGAAGGGCGTGGGTGGTCACTGACACAACTGGGTGACACAAGAGCATATGACGTCCAAATTCTAATACAGAATATACACCTGTGACCTCTGAACACGAAACTTGAAACCCTCAATATTCATCATATTAGCAAACATGAACAATATTTGTCCAGGCTGTGGCACAGCAGGAGTATATGCCCACAACACATAAAAGCTGTGTTGCTCCTCAAGGGATTAAGGATCTAGATCCGTTTCTCTCCCGAAACATTCATAGAGCAAAAAGATGACATGAACTTAACTCTATATGCACAGAAAAAATAACGCCAATTGAGGGATATTTTAGGGTTTGATAACACTGCCGCAACAAGCACCAGCTTGTTATTTGTATGATAATCCTGTTGTCATGTTATGAGGCTTGGATACAGTAGCCTTATACGTATGATGCAGGCTTACGTCTGGAGAGTGTTATGATCCTGTCCAATACTATACAATACGACCTATATATGTTGCTTCTTTGTGAAATATATGTTCTTAATGAAAACCAGATATGTAGAAAAAAGTAATTGAAACTGTTAAAAATTACAGTTGGAGTTACCGTTACACGAAATTAAGTAGTTATAAGACATTCCAAAACTACACAACACTGAAGAACAGGCATGAAACTATGATGAGAATTCTTCTTTGAAGTGATGAAAATCTTTGTCTACCTCCCAGTACATTTTGTAAAAGTGACAGCATCATTTTTCGCATTGCATCAATGGGAGTAAATCATTATTTGATTTGTATGGGAAAGTTGTACAGTTTTATGACAAGTTTCTGTTTCGAGGACAGAATATTTAAATGTAAAAAACAAATCTATTTTAGATGTTTATATTTATACTTGTTACAGTCCTCAAAAATGTAATGTACAGAGTCTTATGGTAGACACCAGCAGTGTTGAACACAACTCCTGTTATGTATTGTGGCACTGCCAAATGATAACATTTCTGTAACTTCTGTTTCATTATTCAAACGTAATCTTGCTAATATTGAGAGGTGGAGGAATATAACATCTGTATACCAGTTCTCTAGTATTTAAAAAAAAACTTGATTATTGGTTTTTATGTGCCATTTTATTAGTTGTATATTTGGAAATATCTTTTTATTTGTAACATACTTTTAACCAACTTCATTTTTTTAGATGTATAAGATGTTTACATTATGTCATTTTTTATTTTAATATCTAAAAATGCTATTCAATAATTATTTGGACAATAATCGATGTGGTTCACACATCATGTGAAGGTCACTACAAAATTTCATGGCATTTAGTGGTCATAGAATTAACAGTCTGTCTCTCCTAAAAAATGGTTCCTACATTGAAATGTTGAGGCATGTGCTTGTTTTGTATAGAAAATTATGTATATGATGTTGTACAATTTTGTAATTATGAGGTGATTTCCCGGACAGGGATGGAGACTAGTCCTAGAATAAAATAAATGTTTGAATAAATTCTGTCTAAATCGAAAACAACTTGCACTGACATATCTTTATTAAGCATCTGGTAAATTACTAAATTTAATGTAAATGCAAATATTCGTCATAGATCTGTTGATTGTTAACCGGGTCCATTATGGAAAATCTAGGCAATGGTTAACTTCCTGTTTTTATACCTTCTGATTTAGATTTCGCTTTTGGTTTTTTAAAATAAAAAATAAATCAACTATCAAGAATCAAAAATATTGAATAATCAAATTCAATAAAATGAATTCTTAAGTCAGTCATTGAAACAATGTGTTGCGCTTATTTTTAGATATTTATAGATACCATGGTAGCTGCCAAAGCTTTGGGTAAGTTGTGTAAGTTGCTAGTTTAAACCTTTCCTAGCTTTCCTGTAGCTTAGCGGTTGGAGCATGGCGCTAGCATTGGCAAGGTCGTGGGTTCCATCCAAGGGTTTTGTACATACTTAGAAAAATTTGTATAGTATAATGCAAGGAAAGTAACTTTGGATAAAAGCGTCTGCCAAATGGGGAAATATCTTAAAATACATCAGTGCCAACTTTTGTCTCAAAATGTGCACAAGTATTGTTTTTTAAGGCATGTTTGTAATAGCTACTTAAATGTATTAAGTTAACTTGGGCCTAGTCCTGACCTTTTCGTCTCGATAAAGTGCCTGAGGTCGAAAGAAAATAAATAATAGGATTCCATCTAGATTGATCTTCGGAAATGTATTTTCTTTTAGACAACACACTGTACTCTGTATTTTACCTGATAAAGGCTGAATATTATTGAATATTTATATATGTTTGAGCTCATTCTGCATTATGTAAACACCATAAAAAACGACTATGCTTATGCAACCTTTGAAGTTCAGTCTATTCAACATACAGCCTGCATCTATATATTAATTAAACAATTGTCATTTTTACGATCCCCGTCTGTGGTTGCCCCGAATATTGTGAACTTTGAGTTTGTATGTCTTAGGTCCTGTTTCCTGTCTTGTGTTATAGTTTTTTGTAGTTCTTTTGTTCATTGTATCGTGATCTTTTTCAGGTGTGTCTTGTTAACCCTCTCATTAGTTACCCTGTGTATTTACGCCCTTGTGTTTCTTTTATCTGGTCTCTTTAGTTGTTAGAGGTTTGGTCAGTCTTCGTTTAAAGTTGCACAATCGTCTGGATTACCCTGTTATGTTTTGTCATGTTTAACCTTTTACTGAATATGGATCCTCTGCCTCTCCTGTCTGGTTTCTCATCACACATCACAAAATACAAACCTAAAGTCCACAATAATCGGATAAACACAGACGGGGATTGTAACAACGATGTCATTGAAATAATATGTGAACTTGTTCAGCAAGGTTTACAATTGACATTTAAGCATGTTTAGCTTCAAGTGACAAAAGTTGGTAATCACTCCTTGTTTTCCTAAAATAACTAAAGAGTCTAAAGAGTAGACTTAAATAATTTCTTATTACGTAACAAAGCAGACTTTTAAGACACAGTAGGATCCATGGCCTTGGTAGTTTAATAGACTAAACCAAAGGCAGAGGCAACTCACAAAAGTGGAAACAAAAAGTGCAAAAAAACAAACTAAGGGGCATAAGGTTAGTTAATCTAACCACAAACATTATGAACAGCACCTAGAGACGACAAACAAATATATTCATAATCAGGATATGTCAACTGGTGTTAAGCAAGTTTGGCTGGAAACAGGAAGCTAGAACTCAGATGAGGGAGACCTCTTGTGGTTGGGAGTAGAAGTGACAGCTATCAGCAGACCGGTCATAGTGATGTCCGTTTTTACTGGATGTGATATGTCAGCATGCATAAGCATGAATAAATAACATCTTTGTTGTTTTTGGTAATGTTGCTCAGACCTCATCTTTTTATTTTATTGATGTGAATATTGATTCTCTCTGTTTGTGGGACAGGTCGATGTAGGCTGTTGTGTTGAGGGCCCATGTGTTTGTTACATTAGTATTAAAGCACAAACTTTCATGCTGTGGGATGGGCAATGATACCAGCTTAGAGATATATGGTCTTGCAGGATTTCTACATCAAACCCATTATCTGGTATCTGGTATTATAGCTCAAACAGAAACATTTGCTTATAAGAGCAGCTTGAATTATGTTGCCAGTATATTTTGAGCCCACTCAACTATTCTTCTTTCAAAATGTAACTGATGCTTCCTCAGTTATTGTTTTGTTTTCTTCTACATAATGTAATTAGATGTTAGAGAACCAGAGACAGAAACTGACCGACACGAGTTGAAATTTTCCGCAGTTGTGTAGTTGTAGACAGTACGAGTGGTTTGATGGTTTGACTACTGCAATATGGGCGGCCCTAAGGGGACTTCCGCTCAAAGCAACTTGAACATACAGCAGCATGTCACGCTGACAACAAGGCAACAGAATGAAAATAGAAAAGAAAAAAAAAGTGTGGTTGTCCATTTCCTCTGAAAACCTTTTGTCTGCTGATGGTGCGACTAAGAACTAGGAAGAGAAACTCGATGCTCGCCGTTCAGCCAAGTCATCTGTAGATCACAGGAGATCTCTCGTTGTTTTTCTCTGCGGCGGTGTCTATCTTCGAGTGTAACTTTTGAAAGATTTGATCCGTGCATGAGAGGCCATGAAGCGAGGAAATAAGAAAGGTCAGGAGATTACGGGCAGCTCTCTGCTCAGTCCACAGGAGAATGAGAAGCTGGAGGATCTGCTGGGCAGGAGGTGTCAGGTAGGTTCAGGGGGGCAGTGGGAGCAGGTCGAACGAGCATGGGTGAAATTCACAATTTTAACTCTGAGAAGGTTCAAAAGGCCTAAACGCAAGCTACTGAAATTCTATTAATTTTATTCTGTTCACTTAATTGTAAGTACTGTATCATCGGGTCTTTTTGTGAATTTATAAGCAAATGAAGATAAAATCATTTAAATGGATATAATATAATACAAAATTGCATGTACAAACGCTTTTATTTAGAAATTTCAAAAAATATTACAAATTAAAAGACGGTTTAAGTACAATCTTTGATTTAAAATAGTTTTAGTATTTTGTATATTTTTGACATAATATTGAGGTGATCATCCGGGTTATGATCAGAATATAGGTCTCTGGCAGTTGGTTTTCCCCTAATTTGCCTCAAATAAAGAAGTACAACGTGGAACTTTCTGGACACCACTTTTCTTTACTGTCTTTCAACTCACCCCCTTTTGCAATTTTAAAGTGATTGCTCACCCAAAAATGTAATATTTGTTCATTATTTACTCACTCTCATGTCATTCTAAACCTGTAGGACTTGTGTCGGCAGAACACAAAACAAGATATTTTAAAGTACATTAGTATCCAAACAGCGACAGAGACATTTTGTTTCCATGATATCTTCTGTTCTTTAGAAGAAAGAGTCATATAAGTATTGAAAAACATGAGGGTGAATAAAATGTGATCAAATTTTAATTTTTGGCTAAACCATCCCTTTAAGATTTTCTTCCAATTGCCTGAAGTGGGAAAAGGCCACGTCAAATTATATTGTGTGAATAGTGTGAACTTTTCTAATACACATTATAAAACGGTCAGTTCTGGTCCTTGATTCTGATTGGTTGAGCCGAGTTCTAAGCCGTTATAAAATACCCCGATTTAATATTCCTAACTGCATTACATAGCCTAAATATCACATAATTTACTTTTTTATGAAACCTTGCGAGGCATATGGAAGAACCGTTTTATAAAAGCAATAAGCCCCGCGAAGCAATGGGTTACAAGTGCATTTATGACAGCTAAGGGGTTTTAGGCACTCCGTTTCATGTCTTGCCACCACAGCCGTAGCTATTAAAAAATGCTCTGTAACCCACTGTTTATTGGAGCTTATTGCTGTGATCTATTCAAATAATCCAGCCACATGTATCACATACTGTACACTAAAAAAGTTGAAGGTAAACCAGTCAGCCTGACTACTGAAAGTTTTTCTCGCTTCTATTTTGAGTTGTCGCTTCCTTATGTCATTCTTCTTTGAGACATTCAGAACTGGATCCCGCTGTCTGGTGCCTGTTTTCTTAATATTGACACTAATTTTTATTTATCAGATGCTTTAATCTAAAGCAACAGTCGAAGTTTTACACCCCACATACAGGCTTCTGTTCGCCTTATATCTACTGATTCCACAATTGCATCATTTTAACTGCGTACGCCACAAAAACACACACATTTTAGTCCTGTGCTGAACACCGAACAGTAACGTAACAGCCATTTTGTTTCTGTTCGAGGGGCTGCTTGGCTGCACAGTGAAAGTTATGCGAATAAAGGAAGACAAGGTGTGAAATTGTCCGTCACTTGCAGCTTGAGCTGTGATCACAGAGGGGTTTGAGAGGGGAAGTTGCTTAAAGGCATTTCCTGTCACAGTCTAATAGACATCACTCACAAAAAAATTTAATCTGCTTGCTTTAACTCAACGCTTGAACACCAAAGAACGGACTTTGGATAAACGATGAGCGTTCTTTAGGTTAAAATTTGAAGCATACATGTTCCATTCATCATCACGCATCATTAGTTACATCTCTTATTTTTGGTTTTGTCCCCAGTCTTTGTCTTCCGCTGTTGTGCAGCTGCTCATGGCCCTGCCGAGCGACCCGACCTGCTGGACCCCACAGCAGTCTGGAGTGGTTTGTTTCGTGAAGGACAGCCCTCTGCGCTCATTTTTTATTCGCCTCTATGACCTCAAGGTTCTTTAAACAACAATTTTTATAACTTGTTATATTTTAACCTGAATCATTATTGCAGATTATGTGCGCATGAAAATAAAACCCTTGACACAAAAAATATCATGTATTGTGAATTGTGTGTTTATGTATGTACAGACTAGAAAAGAATGAGTATTCTATCTATTTTCCATGTAGTTCTGCAAACTCTTGACCTCAGATCTGTTTCTTCCCCTCAGGCAGGGAAGCTGGTCTGGGAACAGGAAATTTATAACCAACTTATGTATCAAAGACCCAGACCATTTTTTCACACTTTTCCTGGAGATGTGAGTATTTTCATGTTTTATTTTATTTTGTGCATGTAAAAAAGCATCAATGCCACGTGTGCCTCTTATGCTTGGATACAATCATTCGGTTTAGTTGATTTTGACATATACCCACAGAACTAAATATAATACGTCGTCTTGTGTTGGAGAAGTTTTTATTTCTCTTTCCTGTTATTTGAGTGTAGTGGTAGAACTTCCTCATAACGCTACAATCAGAATGTCTGTCATTTCATTTTCATTTCTAATAACACAACTTTTGATTTAATGCATGTTTAATGCAAGTGTCTTAAATGTTTTAAAACAATTATATGCATTTATTATTTGTCATTTCATTGTCCTCGGTTTGGTGCTGTTTTGTATGTCCAATATTTATTTTGCAATTGGGAACTTTCCACTAACTTTGAAGACACACCTCCCCTTCAGTCCGCATGGCTGATAGACAGATATATTCAGAGAGACGTCTATGCTTTTGTACGATACTGATTATATTTTTAAACAAGTGAAAACCTTGCAGACACTTTTTTTAACACTATAGATTTGTTTAGAACAGCCACAGAGCAATGCATTCTGGATAGCGAATAAATAAAGCGTATTCATGCATATTGAGGCATTTTGGATACCCAGTTTATCTCCTTATCGTTCAAGATTTTTTCAAATTTATTTATTTTTACATAATCAATCATATTTGTGACCCTGGATCACAAAACCAGTCTTAAATGGCACTGGAACATTTTTAGTAAAAGACAAAAAAACATTGAATGGGTCGAAATTATCGATTTTTATTGTATGCCAAAAATCATTAGGATATTAAATAAAGATCATGTTCCATGAAGATATTTTGGACATTTCCTACCTTTAATATATAAAAACTAAATTTTTGTGAATGGATGGACTGCTACAGTGCCTCTTATTAACAACCTTAAAGGCCATTTTCTCAATATTTAGATTTTTTTGCACTCTCAGATTCCTGAGTTTTAAACGGTTGTATCTCAGCCAGATATTTTCCTATCCTAACAACTCATACATAAACAGACATCTTATTTATGCAGCTTTCAGATTATGTAAAAATCTCAATTTCGAAAATGTACCCATAAGACTTTTTTGTCCAGGGTCACATTTTATTTAAATCCCTTGACAGAGTTTACCAGAAGCGCAGTCATCCTGATACGTGAGCAAATATAGATCCAGAAATATGTAACTTAGTTTCATTATTCATTTTATGATCTTTCAATGTGAACTTTTATGCACATTTTAATTTAAGTTGATGTCACGTTTTTTTCCGTAAAAAAACGGATAAAATGATCTAATTCTATCTTCTAGTGTACTAAGGATTCCTCTGTGCATTTAGTTTTGTGTCGTGACTTGAAATACAGATATTTCATCTCTCCCTAGGATTGCCAAGTGGGGTTAAACTTTGCAGATGTTACTGAGGCTGAATGTTTCTTTTCTGTCGTGGAGGATAAGATCAGCCAGAGAAACTGTCGCTTTGGTATTCAGAAAAAAATGTTCTTGTGTTTTCTTTGTTTGTCTGTCAAAGCACTTTAATACTTTAAACTACTCAAATCCCAGCTATGCATAACGTTTCCCTATTAAAACTTTCAGAGAAACATCAGAGAAAAGGATCTGATTCTAGAGGTGAGTGATTTCTAACAATCACTACCTTCATTCAGTATCACTTGGTTATGTTCAGTCTGAATGAAGTGCATATTACAAATCAATGCAATATTTTTATATTCTTAGATCGTGGATCATTCCCACCACTTCCTCCACCTAATGGTTAGTCGGGTCACGTTTTACAAGGGAATTGTGCTTGTCTGGTGATACCCCGAACTGTATTAGTCATGTGGCCATTCAACCAAACTAATGTTGTGCAAACAAACTCAACTTTTTCTGTCCTGTGATGTTATAAAGCAGCATTTATCGGTTTGCAGAATAAATCCAGTTTGTCTTTTAATGACAGGCTTTGGAACACCTTCCACACCTACCATGGCTCCAACGGTGCCTGTCAATGTCCCAAACCGAGTCGCTCCTACCAAATCAAAAAAAGAGAAGAAAGAAAAGGAAAAGGAAAAGAAAAAGAAGAAAGGACCTAAATTTATTAAGGGGGATATTGGAGCACCCAGTGGTTTCACGTGAGTCCTTACAGTAGCATTTGAGATCCTGTATTACAAACCTCTTTTAAATCATTTTAATCTGTGTTGACTTTAGGCATGTCACTCACCTTGGCATGGGTGGCAACACCATGGACCCCGACCTGAAGAAACTTCTATCCTGCGCTGGGATCAGCGAAGCAGATTTGGACGATTCTGAAACATCTCAACTCATCTATGATGTCATTGAACGCTCCGGTGGAATGGAGGCTGTTAAAAAAGAAGTGAACCAGCAGGGTAAATATTTTCTTTTATCCGGATCAAAATCACACATTTGCTTCATCCTGTTCAACGTCAAGCTAACAGTTCACGATTTGTTTAGAGAACACTCCCCCTCCAGGACCCCAAGGTCATCGAGGTTCTCTCCCCCACATGCCTGCTGGGTTGTCCACCGCCCCCCATCCCTCTCAAGGTCGATCCCTACCACCTGTCCCAGGTCAGTGCTCTTTTCCATCGCCCACACGTGGTTCCATTCCGCCCACTCCTTCAAGAGGTCACACCGGGAATCCACCAGCAGTTCCGTCACCTCAAGCCCCGGAGTCGCGGGGTGCACGGTCTGTAACGCTAGGTCCCCTACCACCTGTTCCTGGAGGAGGCCGGAACGGGCCCTTGCCTCAGCCCCCAGGGCTGCGCAGTGCACCCTTACCCCCACCACCCAAAGGTCGGAATGAATCTCTCCCTCCACCTCCAGGCCAACGTAGAGAGTCTTTAACTCCAGTTCAAGGAAGAAGATCTGCACCTCAAGTGGTTGATAGGAGAGGTAGCACTGTGCAACCCGCTGCTCCATCTTTCCCGCCGATGCCCCCGGGAGTGAGGAGCGGACCTGTACCCCCACCTCCAAGAGACAGTATTGGATATTTGCCAACTCCACCAGGATTTGACATGTCATTACCCCCTCCGCCATCTGATTTTTTCCCTCCACCACCCTGTGAATCATTTCCCCCTCCTTTACCTGAAGACTTTGTTGACGCACCTCCATCTCATCCCAAGTTTCCTCCAAGGAGCAATCAGCAGAATTACATTCCTCCTCCTCCTCCAACCTCAGCCAAACCCAGTTCAGGTGGTGCACCACCACCACCGCCTCCACCTCCGGCTGCCCTGCCTCCAGTGAACTTGGGAAGCAACACTTCTTCATCTGGAAGAACGGCTACGCCTCCTTCAGAATCAAGTGGTGGTAGAGGGGATTTACTTACACAGATACAAGGAGGGCTGAAACTCAAAAAGGTGAGTTGATTGTTAAACAATTTTGTTGGGGTATTTGGGTATTTCCCCACTTCCCAGTGGGAAATGTGACATCAGAGGGAGTCTTCTGATATATATTTTTATGATAATTTAGAGAGTATCTGAAGGCAGTTTTAGTCATATTGTAGAAGGCATAAATGGTTCCTCATATCACTGTGATGAAGTCTGAATGTATAAAACTGGAAGTTGTTCCTGTAGCTATCAAAATGAAAGCCTTCGCTGTAAAAAACGATGTGCCCAGTATTTATGTTAAGATTTTTTTACTTTGAACTAATTTTAACACATTTAACCATTTTTTTAAGTTATAAAGTTGAATAGTTAGTAATAATAATTTAAATTCAAGTGATTCTTGAAGTCAATTTGGTTTGTTTTAAATATTTAAAGTCACCATGAAACGGAAGTTGGTTTGAGACAAGGACACTTTTACATTGTACTTTTAGTTTTGCAACTGTATGCCTAATGCTTCATGTAATTTCTCTTCACAGGTATCCGCCAACACTGAACCTCCATCACCTGCACCTGATTCAGGAGAGGGAATAGTTGGAGCTCTCATGATGGTCATGCAAAAGCGAAGTAAAGCCATCCACTCCTCAGGTAAATATGGTGCTTTCTTTTCCCCATTTTCCTTACATTTTCAAAAATGTTTTTTAACTTTGAGCATGTCTTGTAGATGACGACGATGAATTTGATGATGAAGAAGATGACGACGAAGAGTGGGATTAGGGCTGAAATGTTCAACTTCGAATGTATCTGGGCAGCTTTACATATTTAAAGAACACAAGAAGAAGAACTGTCTCTGTGGGAGGTGTCTGTTTTCTATACTGCAGCAGCACAGAAGGTTACGAAATAAAGCAGCGCCAGGAAACTGCTCAGGGAGAAGTCACTGTGAATTATATGATTGCTTGCTGAAATGTACAGTACACTTTACATGACCCAGTCTTATTAAAGTGTACAATTTGTCATTAGATGTTTTATGAAGTACAGTAAACATTCTCATTTGAGTGTAATTTACAAATGAATCAAAATTAATAAATTTTGTGCATTTATTAATTTTTTCAGACAACATCTAGTAGCAAGACAGAACATTTTAATTCACACCTTGACTATTTGACTTTTCCTTTAAAAAAGGACACACATGTGCCCAGTTTAAAGATGTTTCCGGTGTTAGGTAAAATCAGAGTGGGTCTTCATGACCATTTTTTTATGTATTTGTAATGTGATTGCTCAACCCAAAGCATGATACTAACAGCACAGCATACAATCATTTCTTAAACCGTGTCAGTCATTATTTTAAATGCATTGAAATAAATACAACAGCATCACAACATGTCAATCATGCAAAAATGCCCTCCACCCTTTACGCAGTATCCCAACAAGCCCCGTTCCATAAAAATATTTACAACTTCAAATAAATATACATTACAAATGGTTAGAAAACAGCCACAGTGGCAGGACATGAAGGACAGTAGTGCTCTTTCCATTGTTCAATGCCATTACTAACCCATCAAAAATCCATATATATTACATTTAAACAAATACATATATTAATTTCAATTTCATAATCCAGATGGAACATAAGAAATTGCACAGGCCCAATGACTGAGTGAGTTAACAATATATTAGCTAGCTTTTCTTTTTGCAAACAGGATAATATAAAGTAAAGCTTGTCAGGTCATATCCTCTTTAAAGGTGCTTTGTTTTGTTGACTTTTATTTTTAGGGTAAAGTGTTAATGTTACTACTTTTACTTATCTCAGTTAACGTGTGGTATAAGTTAGTTCTCCCGCAAAATGTAAACTGGCACTAAGCGGGTGACATTAGCTCAACCAATGGTGCGAGTTTGGGGCCGGGCTGTCATTTTATTGAGTGAATGAAGTAACAATACATACATAAATGAACAAGGGAATGATCAAAATTATAGCTCTCTTTTCCTCTCAACCTCACCCTCCACCAGCTTTCTGTGCCTCTGTGTGTCTACGACTTGTGCGTTTAGGAAAGTAATCCTGCAAGGTCCCCCCGGCTGTCAGCTGCTCCCAGTAAGACTGGCAGTATTGTTGAATCAGACGCAGTTCAGGCTCAAGGAGATTCGCTGGGGTGGGAGGTACCGGTTCCTGTTGGTGGCGTTTGTGATGGCTCTCTGTTGCCTCCTCGTTTTCATCGGGGGTGGTCAGGGCTATCGCTATGTCCCTGTCTAAAATGCGCAAGGAGACGCGAGCTAGCGTGTGTTTGAAGTTATTTTCTGTGGCCAAGCAGTGGTAGAGGCCTCCGTCGGCTTTAGTGAGAGATTTGATTAGAATGCCATGTGAAGTCTTGAGAACTTCCCCTTCTCGATTCAGCTGTGAGGGTAGAAAACAAGACCTTAGTTGATACACTACACCCGTTGTATGGCTTTTGGCTAGGAGGAATGAAACAAAAAACTCCTACTGTAGTTCAATTGGTAAAGCATGAGTTTAATTTAACACGTATAGTATTGAAACATCTTTGAAGGCATAGTAAGTTGTGATCATACCATTTTTCGTCTTCCTTCTTTTTGGTAAAGCCATTTGATGGTGGCCTGTGGAGAGCGTGGTGAGCACTCCAGAAACGTGCTGCTGCCCTCCACACCAAACTGAACTTTCTCTTTTAGTCTCCTTTCCACTAATGGACACAGTAAGAGACTTTAGTTACATGTTGTCTGTGTTTGCATGCACATATATTTGATTGAAACCATTTAATATTGGATCATGAAACTGATTGGTTTATGAAAAACTGTCGCTAAATGACTAGGCGAAACGGGAGATGTTGGTGAAACGTTAATTCAAATGCAGGGCAAAAGATTATACTTTGATTATATTTACTTGTAACACGTTTCAAAGTATGGAAGGAAGGAGACGGGAACCGGCAAACATTTAAACATTTAATATAAATAATAACAGCCGGCGGCCCCTCACGGCCGACCGCCGGCGAACAAAACAAATCACATAACATAACCATAAATACCAACATAACACAAGTTCGGGCCCGGTCCTCTCTCTCCGTCTGTCCGGTCTCCATTGTTCCTTTATATGCTCCCAATCTCCTACGTGATGCGAGGCCGGTGCGCGCACCACTGGCGCTAATTAACAATTACTTACCGGCCTCGAACCACGGTCTCGCCCCGCCTACTCAACTACATTACTATATTACGATATGATTATATTTACTATTTTGATTTACCTGCACTATTTGAAATAGGGTACATTTAAATTTTGTGTTGACTGTCTTGATAAAAAATTCTTGTTCAATAAGGATGAAAAATCACATTGTATTTCTTGTTGTTACCTTTGGCATTGTATCCCCGGCACTGACGCAAAGGGTCACCATGTTTTACATCCTGCCTTCTGCTTCTCCTAAAATTAGATTATGAACCATTACTCAACATCACACTGTGCTGTCTTACGAATACTTCCGCTACAAACTCATCTATTGACTGTGTTCCAAATATACACAACCGTGGGAAAAAAGAGATTCTAATTCAACATTTTAGTTAATTTACTTTTAATAGGTATATGTTTAGGTCAAATTATCATTTTGTTTAATTCTGTGAACTACTAACACTATTTTTCCCCAAATATCAAATCAAAATATTGTTTCTATTTGCCGTTATTTGCAGAAAATTGAAATCACATAAAAGGTTATCTGTATTTTTTTTAGATCTCAAATACTGAAGTTCATATTCACTTTTCACTTAAAGCAATACAACTGTAATATCTGTACATGTATTTAGGAAAAGTCCTTTTTTATGTGATAACCTGGATTTGTATCACAGTTTTCTTGTGTCTTGGCATTCTGTCAGTCTTTCACATTTCTGTTGGATGACATAAAGAGCCGCATAGCTCACGTGATCACCTTGTAGCAGTTCTATACAGGTGGTGCTGGGGATGGAGGAGGGTTTCTGAAAAGTGCTGCACTGCTACAACAATCACTAGCAAAGATATAAACGTAGCAAGCTCATTGGCTGCTGATACTGAAGGAACCAATCAGCTGCACAGTGTAGTAAAGTTATTATGTCACATTGGTTTAGACTTTAGGACTGCGCCATCTAGAGTTTCATGCCAGAACTTTCTCTGTCATATACAAGATATTTATTGTTATATTCTAGTCTTCAAAGTTACCACCATTTAGCTGGATTCAAATAGATCTATTAGTATTCAATAGTCTTTTTTCTAACCTTTTGGTGGCTTGTGTAAAGGCAGAGCAGTTGTCTCCATCCCAGGCACAGTATGGGTCCCTGGCCAGGCAGCAGTCTGAACAGGCCTTCCCATACACCCCACAGCGATGCAAAGACATTTGGGTAAGACCGGCCTCTGAAGATGCATACAGTTGTTGCTGCAGAGAAAGAAATAGCGACTGTGTTGGATCGTATGTTTGCAATTGGTTATTTTGTGTCACTGTTTTATACCTGGATGACAAAATCTATATATTTTAATTACATTTCAGAGCTATATATTTTTTTATTCTTACCCTTTTGGCAGATAAATGCATAGTTTTAACAGGAGCAGGTGTCTGTAGAGAAGGATTACAAAAGATTAAATGTAATAAAAACATTTACCTATTCAGGTCTGAGATATTTATGATAATTATGTTGATTTATTTACCCTGAAAACTTCCACTTCCTCTAAAGTGAGCTCTTCCATTGTGGTGGGATCCTTGGGCAGGACTATCACTTTTTGGACTGTACCACGATCTGTGCAGGCAGAGATTAATTTTAACACTGCAATTCATTCAAACACATATTTAAAAGTGATGAAAATTTCACAGCAGGAAGAGATTGATACTGATCTAAACATTACCTGTTCCCAGAAAGAGAACCTCATATCGCCCATCCACTGCATCCACCTGGTCCACCGCAATAGTAGTAAAGCGGTAGTCCACACCTGAGCGCACCACCAGAGGGCGCTTGTGAATGGGATAAACGGGGTGGTACATGAGGGGGTGTGCACGAATGAAGTTTACCGCTTCATCCGAGAACTCTTTTGTGGACTGAAGACCTGGTGTGAATGTACCTCCAGGACACTGATGCGGAAATAATAGACAAACAAAATTAAGTGTTAATGTAAGTTTTAAGATTTTTTTTTAAATAAATTCAGTCAAGATAAACTCACCGTTCCAGGCCTTGGATAGGGAATCTTTCCTGTATACATTGTCCATTGGTAGTTGTGTCCGTGTTTATGGGCGAATGGGCCATTAAAGACATTTCTGATGTCAGCCATGGAGTAAACACACACGGCTGAACCTTTAAACACAGAGCTAAGAGAAAAAAACAACATCCACCAATGAGTAAAGTGTTTACATACAGAAACAGTTAAACAATCTTCTAAAATTCCAAAACCAAAAAGTGAGAAGATATATGAGCCGCATACATATAAATAAATAAGGTATAAAAAAGTGGATGCAAGAGGAGCAAAAAAAATATATATCTGTTCATTTGAGGAAATGAATGAAAAAAGCAGGTATGTACCCAGAAGTCGTGAAGATGGCATAGACCACAGGGTTTTTTTCATCCTGGGTGGGTTGAATAAACACGTCCCCTGAAGCAGAAGAGAGAAGCAATGCAAAAATTGGTAAATGATGAGTTTTCAAGTAACATTTGAAACATTTCCGAACACACAGGAAGATATTTGGAGGAATGTCACATTTAATCCATTGACTTTATTTTCCCTACTGTGGCAGTAAACGAGGGATGACATCCAACATTCGTCCACATACCTTCCTGTGTGTTCGGCAGAACAAAGAAATGTAAACAGGTTTTGAACAATCTGAGAGTGAGTAAATGATGACAGAATTTTCATTTTTAGGTGAAGTTTCCCTTTAAATGTTTGTTAAAAATTTAAGAAGAACAATTCAGATTTTTATTTAAAGGTCTGAATATAGTAAACCCAGGCAGCCATACTTTTATATAATTGTAGTAGATATGTAATGGACGGTGTTGTAGATTAAGTTTGGTACTTGGAGATATTGTATATACTTGTTTGAAAATCGATAACACTACAGATAAAACGTACAATAGCTATCACTAGTTGCTGAACGTGTTCATCTTAATAAAAATGACCATAAAAAAGGAAACGTTGCTCACTCAGTTCATCAAAGAAAGTTTCCACCCCATCGTCTCCCATTACAGAACACACCAGTCTGGCCTTCAGAAATGTTGTCCATTTGTTTACCAGAGACTTCTGACCACCCTCATCATTCTGTCAATAAACAGGATACAAACACAAACTGTTTATCAACTGAATTTCCTCTGTTCCGGATGTGATGTGCAGCCGGATGTTTCTCACCAGGCACACACGGCCCACTCTGGCCACCACACTAGGACTCGCTCCACTCCCAGCATCCAGACTCTTCTCTCGCAGGAAGAAATAGAGTTTGTCATCGTTCCTCTCTGAGCTGTCAGGAATATGCTGCATCCGAACAAATACAGGTTCTAGGAAATAAACAGATCGTGGATGAAATTATATTCGTCAGGAACTAAATTACTTGACCGGATATTTATTTTCAGTCTAATAATTACATCTGCCTATGGAAATGTGAAGAGAACTTATATACCATTGAGCCATTTAGAGTCGTACTGTTCAGATCTCACAGCTGGCCGGCTCCCCATGGTCCTAAAGATGCCCGGATCGGTGCTCATGAAGTCCACGGCTGCCCCAGCGTAAAGATTTCCATCTAGATGGAGAAGAGGTGGTTTGTTTATTTTTCAAAATCATGTTTTTTTTATTGTGCATTCCAATTAATATAAATCAAACTGCAGTTGGTTTGTTTTTATTCAAGACATAATAACTCAAAAATACAAATAGCGAACAAAATAAAAACATGATAACATAAAAAAAATGAGATTTTTTAAAAACTGAGTTTTTTCTTATTTTGGAACCGAACTCTTCATATATAAGAAGAAACTACAAAACTACATATAGAATATATGACATGGCATTTTAATTCATAGGTGCTTACTAATCAGAACTGCAACATTGTCCTGATTTGGATCATAAGAGCATTTTCCCCTTCCAGAGTCCATATAACCAGGAACCAGCCTGAAGAGGTAGTCCTGTTGAGTTTTGAAGAAAGTACAAAAGAATATTAGTGATGCACAGAGCAATGCAGTTAATGCAAGACCATTAAAATTGTTTGTATACGCGTGTGTACCTCAGCTTTCCAGCCTCTGTTGATAAAGGTGCAGATGGGTTTATAAGCCCCTGTTCCACAGGTGTACAGGTGAGTTCTGTTCCACGGCTCAATCAGACGCACAAAGTTTGCACACTCTCCCTGCAAAGCACAGCAAAAACAAATCGTTGTTGGATGTACAGTATATTGTAAACACCTATGCTCTCTAAGTGTTTCGGTTACCACTAATTTAATGAATTGATGAAAAGACCTGATGTAAACTCACATGACTGCCTTTTCCCGTCATCTGACATTCTCCTTTTCTCTGAGCCGGAGCCGGCCAGTGGATCTACAGACATAAAACACCCACCACGCTGTGAGAAGAATTCACTGACACTTTCATTCCTCTGCGGTCATCGTTCAAAAGCAATCCTTCACATTTGGGGTTTTACCAGAAGATTTTTATAATGTGTGTATTTAATTGTGTTCAAGAATGAATGAATCCTTACTATGAGAGGCTCCTTATTGATGTTCTGCATGTCCAGAGAAACCAAATACTCGCGACTGCCCAGATAGAGACGACCCTGGTCTTGATCCACATGAAGGATCCGGTAATCGCTGGTGTTGAAGGAGAAGCTGAACGGTCTTATGGTGCGAGTGTCCATAAGTTCTGGGGAAAAAATACAAAAGAGAACTAGTCATATAATCGTGAATTATAAACTAACTTCAACCTAGGAACTTGACTTCACAGCAGTGTAACACCGTAAAAATCCCCTAGAGCCTGTACTACTAATAAGCTTAAGTTTCCTGTTATCAAAATCAACTAGATAACAGCTGATGTGTCTGTGTTACAACCAGTATTGGCTGATTTTAGATTATTGGCCGCTATAATAATATACAAATGTTTGAAATGATATCCCATAATATTTGGACTGACATTTAATCTTTAGGAGTATTTAAGCATCACTAGGGCTGTGAGGGGTGGGTGTAAAACACTGAAAAATATATATTTTCATATTTTCCGAGAGGGGCGTGTCTCTTACAAGGAGGCGGGTCGATCAGAAGAAATGTAAAATGTGAAGGCCATCACTAAATCACTTTTTGTACGTGATTGCAGTGTATAACACTTGTTTTTTGGTGATTAAGAACAAAAATCCCTAAAACAATAATAAAAACAGTTTTAGCCAGTTTATGATGTGACACCCTTAAGCGAGCAAACTGTTTCCCATCTCTTCAGAAGCGTAAATACATAATCATCGACTACACGCTTATGCGTATTGTTTGTTTTTACTTGTGATGCAGTAGTGCTTCAAATCGTCCTGTATTTGCAACGACCTCTGACATATGAAATTCTCTGGAGAACTGAACTAACACAGGCACTAAACTAAAGAACTACAGTGCTTTTTATCTCTAGACCAAAAGGGGGCGGTCACGACTCTCTGCTGTTCACCTAAGGTCACATCGCACTCAAACGGGGTAAACAAAGCTCTATGGACACTGTCTACAGTATTTAGATGATTTTTTTCAAATAAAAATCTTGTAGCGGCAGTGTTGTGGGCAGCCCCTCCTCAGTGAGTTCTCCTCGAAGTTGGAAATGAGCAGCCGGGAAGCGTGAGTTGGAGGCTCGTGGGAGCATTTTGCACTTAACACAGTTCCAGAAACATTTCCTGAGTGCTGGAAAACACTTTCAAGTGTGGGCGAAATTTTCAGTGTAAATCAGGTTAAAATGTTTAGTTCACTTCTGATAAAATGAACAGTTTAATAAGACAGTACTGTAGGCTGACACGGGTCTTCAAAGATGATGCAAGGAGTGCAGTTAATGTTGTGTGAATGTTTAACAGTTTAGACTCTAGAGTCATGAAATATGTTAGCATTTTTTTATAAGCATGACTAAGAAAAGTCAACTACAAATAATAAAGAAGCCAAGAGAAAGACTGTTTGCCAATGAAAATGTTGTTGATTTTAATCAAGCCCATGTTATGCGTGTTCTTTTTCCTGTGCTTCACAGTAAATAACAGCACTTGAAAATATGAAGGTCAGTAAATATAATAAAAATGATTTTAGTATATTAAGAAAAAGTAAAAGGTGCCTCATCTACATGAGTAGATTTAAAAAACAACCAAAACCAAACACCTAAACAATCAATTGCTTTTCTTTTTCTAGGACTATTCTCAGCACTTCAGTTTGACAGGGTATGATTTTACAGTCGAATTTAAGGATTACAGTTCATAAACATACAGGTGGAAGATTAAAGACTCATTCGTCCACATCGTGGTCTAGTAACTCGCTGAACCTTCTTTTTAAACAGGATGTGGGTGTGGATTGTTATAAAACCATCCTGATTATGATTAGACGTTTGAAGTCTAGATAGTCATTACATACATTTATAAAATAAATAATTTACCTAGAAACAAAACTAAAAGTCCTTTCTTTAATTCCAAGGTTTTTTTTAACACCATTTTGTGACCCACAACACAGTTTGATATTGTGTGCTTAATTCTAAGTCATCTGATGCAATATTACTTTAGATCAGATGAATCAGTGTATATCAAGCAGAAATAAATGCAAGATTGTCTTACGATCTTGAGTCATTTTCATTGTGTCTGATGAGCTTTTAAGGGATGAATATTTCAAGTGCTGACCCAGAGGGTGGCGTTTGCTCTAAATGTTCTGAGCATTCAAATGTAGTTTAATACAGTCTGACCAGCAAAAAAACACCTGATCACAGTTTTATTATATGAAAAAGTGCATCATGCGGCTTCCTAACATCTTTTCTATTCCACAGAATAAGAAAATCATTGGAACAACATTCAAAGTGAACTCTTCTATTAAAACTTGTTTAATATAATGACATATGAAGGATGCTCTGCCCGTCTAAATGAATAAGCTTAATCACCCCTCATTCATATGGATGTGTACACACCCATGGAAACATTGAGGTACAGGAAATGTGGGCATTTGGTGACGACTTGAATGTTCTAACAGGGTATTTATGTTGGAGTATGTGTTTACAGGATGCTATGGAGAGGGTGCTAAAATAACCTTATGATCGGATATCTGTTGGAGACGGAACCGGGTGGGCAAAAGGGGAAGGGTTTGTGTACAATCCAGTTTCCCTGTCTTTCCTTTACCGTCAGGAAAGAACACAGGTCACGCCACGGCTGCCAGACCTGCTGTGGACCAAAGTGGACAAGGCCCAGGGTTCAATTGATTCAGGGACAAGAGACACTGGTACAAAGGTGAGTCACGTTAACTGATGCAACATCCTACCGGAATTGTTCTAAGGAAGCCTTTGTTGTGTTTTGGAAAAAAACAGGGACAATAAGAAGAATAACAATAAGATTTAGCATAGTAACCTTTATTTGGGTTAACACTATAAATAATATTTTATTTTTATATCATTTACATTTATTCATTTAACATTCTTTTACTATAGGGATTATCTGTTTATAATATCAGATTTAAATATTTTATCTGAACATTGATCTGAATTGAAATTATATAACTTTTTTAGGGTTTACATCTTAATTCTGTAAAAGCAATATAATGATAAACATGTAATTTCCATTTCAGAGCAATTGAAGCATTGGATTTGATGTGGACTGAAGCCAATGCAATGCTCATGTTGAATGATATTGAAATAAAAACTAATTTGGGTATTAGAGTCGATGGCGCTCCTACATACAGTGCAATTGCACTTCCCGTGACGCATGTTTGATTCCCGCTTCGAGGTCCTTTACAGATGCTTTTCCATTATCTCCACCCTTTCCTTTCCTCTCCTGCATACTGTGCTATCCAATAAAAATAGCACAAATATATATTTTAAAAAGGCATTTTCATAACTACCGTAATAATTGTGTAGGATATTGTACAGTATGTGCACTGTGCATAGTTTTATGTATGCATATTATCTAAATTCGCCAAAAAGTGTAGTATCCATGTGGGATAAAATGCATATTCATATTAGGGCAACCTCTACATTTTAGAATATCAAGTTCCTCTTTTGCAGTTTCTGCCAGTTCCTTGCTATGTTCTCATAGTCTCCACTTGGGTACACTTTCTAGAGTTACACAAAGACCTTCCCACTTCGGCAGGCGCCTCCAAAACAAAGACCATCCCAGTGGCAAACAAAGAACAATCCATCTCAGATAACAGCTAAAAAATGGAGAGCCAAACAAGACAAGTGGATTTTTCCGTCCAACTATTCTTGATGTCGAGAAGAGGGCGGGGCCGGGGGAGGGGGGCCGGCGTTTTTGATAGCAGAGGGATGATCTTTCCTGGTGTTGACATTGATCGCAATTCAGGAGAATGTGACCGCAGAAATGAACTGGATCAGAGCCAAGGCCATCCGGAGTTTCAACGGAATTACGGAGATGGGTGATGAAAGAAAAGACAAAGCTAACAATCACCAGTTATATCCCAACTACTGAAGGCATATAATTTAACCCAGTCATCTTTTCAATGAGATTTTATCAAGACACAAGCAGGAGGAATTTGAGCCACGGGCGATGAGCAATATGAAACATGAGGTGATTGATATAGGAAACTGCGTTTATTTCTCATGAATCCCGGTAATCACATTATGAATTTCCTTCAAGGCACCTTCGACCCAGATCATGATTGGATTGTTTGTGAAGAACAGGGAGGTCAATTGAATTCTCATAATATTGTGGGTCGTGGGGAATTGGGGCATCAAACATGATTGCCTTATTAGAGATGTGTGGCCCGGTACACAACGGTACTGACCTATTCCCTTCTAAATGTATTAGGCAAGTTTAAAGAAAATTGAAGATCATCTTTTTATTGGTAATGAGGCAATGATACTATTGGTAATGAACGACAAAAAAATTATTGTTAGACATTATGATCAGACCATGTCACATTCTTTCTGTTTGTATCACAAAGTAAATAGGCCTACCAAAAGTATTTCATAACAACAGCATGAAGATGTACTTTGTAAATTCTTGGAAACAGGTACTGTCGAAAAATACTACTTGAAAATAATTTACAAATAACTTGGACGTTCTAAGAAGAAGCCACAATGATAACTTTGAGTGCTAACTCTCTATGTAGGTCAAAGTTACCATACCATGGCAAAGAATGAGCCCACAAAGAAATTAACAAGCTAAAATCGTGGGACTTGCAGAAAGTTGTTTACAGTCTAGCTGGCACAACACAAACATTCCAAAATGTTTGTTTGTGTTGTGTTATGGGTCACTGTATTTTCTGGTTCACCGTTGCTTGCGATCACAAAGCACTTTCCAAACAGCGCTGTGCAGGGTTATAATACCGCACATAAGAGAGAAGGCCACGCTCTGTCATCTTTGGGGGTTGATTATGTAGAATAGTATTCAGCACTCTAGTTTCATGTTATTTAACTGAAATGTGAGACAGGAGAGTTCCTCTTATCTGATTCACACATTTAATTTCTGTTTACATACCGGTGTGTTGTTAAGCAGACCCTTTTTCTACCTGTCACAGTTTTTTGATTTAGAGGGTTGAAAGGGAATGTGTTTCAGGGATGTGGCTGTGTGTGTGTGTGTGTGTGTGTGTGTGTGTGTGTGTGTGTATTTGTATGCGCAAGATGATTTCATGTATTTGAGTCAAAGCTGGGTGACTGTTAGCTTAACATTGACAATGACTGTAATTGTATAAAACGACTTTGATTCAGAGCTCTTATACGATTTCAAGATGTACAATTATCAAGAGAATGCTGGAAATATCCCAAAACTGTATAAAAACACAAGGTCTGTGTCAGCTCCTCTTTTTCTTTTTGTGATGTCTCTGCAGTTTGTTAAACTAAAATGAAAAAGTAAAGAAAGTAGGTATTTAATCTTTAGCACCTCATACTAGATTTATTTAGTGATCATTATTCACTAAACTGACTTGAATAATTTAACCCCCAAATTTCATTTTATATCCGATGTCTGTGATTCTAAAATTCATGTAAAATTTATGAAATTTAGAGAAATATCACTATTAGCTTTGAATCTCTATGAAACAATAAACAATGTACAGGATTCGCTGGGTCCTGGAATATTCTGCATGCCCACCCAGGCCCAGCACATTTACCCCACCTCAAACTTGATGACAACATCCACCATTTGTTTTCAGCCAAGAACAGCTTCGACTGAAAGGAATCTCTGCACACATTTGTGTGTGTGTGGAAATGTGGGTGTTTGCATAGAACAAATAAAGAGACAGAATGTTTGAGTATGCATAGACAAGTCATGAACAAAAGTTTGTGCTTACCTTTAAACGCCAGGTGCACTCTGGGAGCGGGCCGATGTGTGCCGGCCACGTCAAACACAAACAAAGCCCACAGCAAAAAGAGTCTAGCTTCCATAATTTCCATATTGGCAGGAAACGTATGCTAACAAAAATGAAAGAAAACCATAAGTTAATAAAATCAAAGATCTCTTTAATATCTCGCTTATTTTTTATTTTTACAATCTACATTCATTTCCCAGCTTCTTACTTTTTATGTATTTTAACAGTTTCTATATTTATTGCTCTTAAAAATTTAAAGAGAAACATCTGAGGAAATACGAAAGATTAGAAAAAAGTGGCTAAACTCATCACAGTTTTAGACAAAGAAAGAGGCTGAAATGACAAAGGACGACAGAAAAAAATGAGAGTTACAGAAAAGAAAGACACACAAAGACAGAGTTTGATTTACACAGGCAGTGAAAGGAACAAATACAAACATGCATGACTACAACTCAACAGCCTCCAGTCATTTTTACTACAATGCCATATATTTAGCCTCCAGTTTGAATGGCGGGGCAAAGCCCTGCCTGTCACACCTTCTCCCACAACCCCCTCAACCCCCCATAAAAATCCGGTTTCAGTCCAGCATCAGGGGGCCAGCATTTACGGTACATTGTGTCAATTTTATTTTAAGAAAAACAGGTGCTGTTAATCGTCTTCAATCACCCTGAGCAACTGCGTGGATTGAATTGAGAGTTAACAGATTAAGATGCGGTTTGTAACCTGTGTACTGGTTTGGGGGAGGAGGGTTGGAATGATGGAAACCAGTGATTATGAAAAAGAGCTTAGAAATGCCATGTGCCTGGGAAAAGCTGAAGCTGGCAAATCACCCCCAAGCTCCAGCAAAGCCCCGTCACGTTGCTCACTGTTAGAACCTGAAACATCTCGCTGGAGTCCCGGCGGCAACTGCCTCTTTTAGACCAGTTTCCATCAGTTACTGATCCTGGGCTCCTGGTTATGACATCATCCGTTTGTCAGTGATGCATGTGGGTCATCGCAGCAGGCCCTCGCATTTGGGGGACTTGCAAGTCCACGAGTTCTTTAGGCAGTAGACCCGTGATTAAAACAGCTTAAATGGGGACAGACGCCAGCTTGCCTTTTGATTTGTATTTACAGGCACTGCACCTGTGTACCCTGTGTGTTAGATAAAGTTTACTTTCGGCTGTTTGTGTGCTTTGGTTCTAGTACATGTGGAGGCAAAAGTTTTGACACTAGGCAACTCAATAAATCCTTTTCCACACAAGCCCAGGTCCCGGCTCTGCCAGCTGTCACTGGTTCAAATTCATATTCAAAGCACATCTAGAGGCTTGTCCAGGAATGTACTACATGTCCAAACTGCATGATGAAACAAAGAGAGATAGAAGGAGAATGAGCATGTAGATTGTCTGAAAAATTGGTGGAGATGATAGAAAAAGGAGATTGTAATCTCTATATGTTCATGTAGATGTGTATCATGGACTTAGAAGACAGACTGGGATCAAAGCTGTCTGTGTTTGAATTGGGAGCCACAAGAGCAAAGAGATGTTTGTCTGTGAGAAAAAAAACGACAAATAACTGATATCATGTTCCAACTGAAAGCCTCCTGGATTCTGATTCTGAATGCAAAAGTTCTGTGATGTTTTAGAGTGTTTCATTGGCTCTTGACGAGTCTTGCATTCTGAGCAAGATCAGATCTGTCTCATGTCTTCTTTTCCTCAGATATTCAGCATCAGTCACTCGGGCGTTTTTACATGTTGGTTCTGGCATTGGTTGGAGGGGAAAGTAAGGAACACACACCCACACATGTGCTGGTTTCACTAGGACAACTCAAGAAGCAGTGATCTTCAATCATGAACCCTTAACCTGCCCCTTAATTCAACCCTTACACAAACCTCCTATAATCATCAGATGAACATAAATAGAGGACCACTTCAAATGTCCGTTTTCAGCTGCTTCATATGTGAAGCCACAACACCCCCCCCCCCCTCTCTCTCTCTCAAACACACACACACACACACAGCTATCCAAAACAGACAGCCAGATAAATATGTTGACAATTTCTAAATCACTGTATGCGTTACCCATCTTCAACACATTGAACTGCACACTTTACAACACACACACACTTTGGGAAAGCTTTCCTGTAACTCAGTGGTAAGAGCAAGGTAGTGGGTTCGATCCCAGGGGATTGCACATACTTGGAAAACAAAATGTATAGGAAAATGCGATGCAATGTACATTTATGCCAAATTCATAAATGTAAATGTAAAGACCTCATTTTCTTAACATTTCTGTATAAAAAGCATCCCCTTTTCTCTCCTAAAAAACTAAGCACTAAAGATTTGCTGTTTTTAATATTGAGGATAAACAGGTGTAAACTGTTATTCTTTCATGTTAGCATGTATTATGTATTAGTTCTTCTCTACCGAATGGCCAGTATATGAATTATAGATGTTCAAGCGCAATCTATGACGTCCATTAAATCCAATCCCTGCGCGCTCGTTTTCCCCCGTTTTGTTACTGACAAAATGACAAAGTACCATCTCTCTCTTTTTATACTAACAGTGTATTACAGAAATTAAGAAAATGGGTAGGCCTTAACAACAATCAAATAAACAAATAGAACATTATAGTTAATGTGTTCACAAATAGGCTAATACAAAATATGGTAGTGATATAGTGAAAAATGCCAACATTGCCAACATAATATGGGTAGTAGCTAAATTAGATAACGTTAGCATGTACTTTTCCTCAAAATATTTTATAAATACACATACAATGTGGGCCTTATATAAATATACAGTTTTAATTTACTATTTTATTTCTACACATAAGGTTAAATTGTTATATGAAATGTCAGGTAACGTTAACTACGTATGGATTTTATGCAAAATGTAAACCACTTAACTACAGAATAACAATTCCGCATGCTAACACAAAATTACAGCTCACGGTATTTGTCACCATAAAAGACACAACTCTACGGGCTACCCTAAATGTTATAAATCCTGTTTATTTAAAAATTCCCTCCCTATATATATATATATATTTCTCACCGATATATAAAGTTGAATTATAATACACTTAAATAAAAAAAACGAACCAAACTGTATATTCACCTCATTCGCTGATCTTCTCTCGGTGTAGTTGGTACTTCCACGCGCAGGTGAGACGTTATCCTTACATTCCTTCACGTCTCTCAAAAAACAGTGCTCGTGATTTAAAAAAGAAATCCGTCCAAAACCTTCTGATTTAAAACGTAAGAGCTTTTATAGCTCTAGTCTTTTGAATTCTCTCTTTTTGGGGCGTGCCAGTGATTCGGAAAAGTCGGGGATAAAAAAGTTGCGGTTTGCGCACGTGATTTCTGTATTCCAGTCAGATATTTCTCAAGTTCTTATCTGGACAGCTCTAGAGATAAAATGCAACACTTTTCGTGACAATATCTCCCGCATTTACAACTTGAAAATACAAAACAGAAAACGTAGGCAACTGCCGTCTTGTCACGAGAGCAAAACGCCGCACGTATACGTGTTGAGGTCTGCGGTTTAATGCGTGTTGTTGCGGCAGGTGTTTAGTTTATTCTGGCGGTCCAGCCCCCTTTGTATTGGTTCTAGTGACAAGGAAATGATGATCACTTGAATGCAGTTATTCAAGTGCATGATACCACGTTGATTATTTGCATATGATGATGAATTTTGTTTTTTTAGATATCTGTATTTCTCTCTCTCTCTCTCTCTCTCTCTCTCTCTCTCTCTCTCTCTCTCTCTCTCTCTCTCTCTCTCTCTCTCTTTGTGTTTTCTGATACACTGTGATTTGCTTTGGTGAAGATCACTGTCAGCAGTAACTCAATAGAAGGTATAAAGTGTTTTTTACTAACCACTACGACTTAAGTGAAAAGTTGACAGTTATAAAGTTTTATTAAGAAAAGCCACTTTCGTGGATTTGTGGCCGATCTGTTTGTCATCCAGCGAGTATTCCTCCTGAAGTTCTTTTGCTTCTCACGGCACGACCCACTACAACTGGAACTAAATGCCACCGAGGGGGTGCGTAGTGTGAAAGGACATTCTCTTGCACACAAAAGGCCCGTGGTATGTGTTCTTTTTTTAAGAGCCTCCGCATCTTTTTAGGATGCCAGTTCCCAACCTAAAACTGCACGTATTGAAAACTGTATTGAATTTTGGTAGGGCTTGCTCTCAGACCAAGGGCGTCTAATAGGTTTTACCGTTTCCTTTATTTTTATTATTATAAAGGTGATCTGTTTTTCTTGACATACCACAATGTGCCCTTTGCTTGTACAGCTGCGGATGTGGAGGTGGTTTCTTGTCTCTCTGTCTCTTTGTGGGAGGCATCCTTTATTCTCCTCTGAGAGGAAGTGACTCAAGAAAGCTTTAAGTTCAGGTTTCCGTGTGATTTTTCACCCACAATGTACTAAGTACCACCAGTTGAACCATCCTCCATTCAGCCAAAATTCTCCCACGTCAGAGTCGCTTTGGCCCATATGTTTTACGACCAAATTTACACAACACCAGTGAATCAATAAAAAGTTTAAGAGCAAATGTGCAGTTAAACCCCTGAGTAATCCTACAATGATGTAACAAAATAATGAACATAAAAGAGGAGTAAATGTGATGGAAAATAGTTCATGGGTTAGATTCGGGCACATCTTTCTTAAATTCAAATACACAGGCCTTTGTATCTTGTCTGAGCATGCAACTTATAGATTTCCATTAGTCACTAGTTGTGACCGGGCTATTAAGTTACAGTCTCATGTTTCTAAAAACATTTTACACTTTATTATACATGTCAAAGAGCCCAATAATTCACCTTCCATCAAAGATTCATATTTTCTAGACATACATTTTTAAGTTCAAAAATTGAAAGCTCAACTTGTTTGCTTTACTTTTCCCACATAAGGATTCTATGTGTAGTTGCTTGTGATGTCATACTGCAGCTGGTCTGCAGGTCAGGATTTTATGACATGATGGAAAAGGATTGTCTTACTTTCATTGTGTATAAACAGGGATTGGCAGGTTTTTCAAAGCGGGAGTTATGAAAACAAAGAACGGGCATTGATGTGTATCACTCATCGTTGTGCTTTTGGGGGCGTGTAATAGATAAGAAGGTTTAAATCAGCACTTCATCCAGTTGTTTAATTTCTCCGCAACAGACTCGCTTTTGTTTATCAAGATGCTCTTCGCCAGGGTTGCGTTACTGCTACAAGATGCAGAGAAAAGAAAGTAACGCAGGAGCTGTGGAAAAGTTAAAAAGCTGGAGGGGTGTGGGAATGTAAAGTACATCTGTCTTAGGAGATAAATCTGTCAGCGTCTTAGCTACAGCCCACGGGATGCCCAGGATGGATGAGCGCATCAGCACCCTGCCTCATCAAAGATGGATGCGGTGCCAAGAGATTTTGGGATGATAAAAGTCCCACTGAGAGCTGCTTTTTCCTTTTTTCACAGCACGTGTCAACTCCATCTTGATTACAAATGCGTTTAGCTGAGCATAATGTTCTTTCGAGTGGGACAATTTCCACACAAACGCTGGCGGTGTGTCACAAAGGATGTGTTTTGATGATATCATAGAACACCACGCTCTGGTAATGATGTACACATATATACCCACAGAGGGGTTCAAAGACAGACTGCGGACATGTGGAGGGTGCAGGGGATGCCTGAAGCCAGGAGTTCCTGCTGCTGTTGGTGATCTTTCAGATAAAAATCATTTGTCTGCACGGCGGAGCTGTCAGGCGCTCAGGAGGCTGTGCTAATTACCTTTACCATTCATCTCTCTCTTTCTCTCAGTCTATCTCTCACTCTTTCCATCTTCCATTCTTTCGCTCTGTCTCCCAACCTTTGTATCACACTCCATCTCTGTCTTCTCTCAATAACCCTTTAACCTTTTTCTTGCTATTTTTACTGAAGATATTTTATCTTCACTTTTTCTGAATAATAAAACAGTCCTTGCGAGTCTAATTCTCAAAGCTTCTGTGATCAACAACATGGAAATAATGTTTATGATTAATTCATGAATTGAATATGACAGGTTTAAAGATTCACGGCTTTTGCAACAAACATACAAGGATGGTTTAATACAATTTAAGTCAATTAGATTTTTTATAAATTCAACACTATCAATATTTTTCAATGTCTTCACAGACAAACCGCTGGAGTGAGTGGAAAATTGTCTTGTGCTCGACGGAAATTACTATTTATTTAGTAAGCGAGTGCTATCTACATGGACACACAACAATACAACTCGATCATACATACTAAGCTATTTATATTCAAAAACAGGCCTTTGCTAGTGGAACATTTATAGCACTGCATTAAGCACAAAATCAAAGGTTGAAATCACCTCTCCTCTGTTGAGGCCTGCCTAAAAATGCCTGCCTTGCAGCTGTTTGCAGAACTGTGGCGTCTCCATTCGACTCCAAGCTTCATTACACATTGACCTCTCTTACAGTGTGTCAAGATCTAAGCTACTGGTTAACATGCATTCAGAAGTAATGAGTGCAAAGTTTAGGATTCCATGACCTTATCGTTGACACATTTCCATATATAATAGGTAAAAGGTACGTATTAAAAAAACTAATTCTATTTCTATTTTTACACACTAAAAATCCTGAGCATGACACAAAACATACATTATCGACCAGTATCTCATGCAGACACCGTTTAATCCGTTTTGATGCATTTCTTTGCATGTCCTTTACCAATGGAGGTCAAATTTTACATAATGCAGCTGCCAACTTGTATAAATCGTTGTATTTATCATAAGTAAATGGAATGCAGCAGATCATGTAATCATGTACAAGTGTCTGAAATGGAGAGATATGAGAATTTGACATTGAAAATCATACTGTGCTGCGCACGGAGCTCTTATCTCGTTGTCTTTTGCAAACCTCCATAACAAACCTGGAGCTTGTGTTGTCAAGTCAAAACAAACTATGGACAAATTTTGTACAGGCATCATGTACCCTTCAAATGAAAGTATAGAGCAATAATACATTGAAACATTTTGTTCATAATTTTCATTTAAATGTACTAATCAAACATTACATAAAAACAAATACATATTTTACGCTTTTCACGGAGTAACAAACTTTCAAACACACAACAGGCTGAATGGAATCGATCTTTTTTTGCTATGCTGCCCCCTTGTGGATAGATACGAAAAGTAGACATTAGACTGGCTGCCAACTCGGGGAAATTGTTTTTGTAATGCTGCTGTCTTTTTGAAATGACGTATTTCCATATTTTGTGATAATTCATCATCGTCACTCTTCATATTTGTTCCTTGGGTTTGCAGATATCTAACCAATAAAACGTTTTAAACAGTGCTTGTCGACTTTGACAACAGTATTTAATAATTGAAAAATGTTTTTCCCCAAGTTTTACGAAAAACAATTATTTCCTGAAAAACGAATTTGGGCATCCAAGGTTTTGGAAGGACAACGACGTTAAATTGGTGTTAATCATTAACATACCTGCACAAAAACCAATGCACCTGCTAAATGCTTTGAGAATACTATGAGGAGACAAAAATCTGCATACAAATTATTCAGAATAAACAGCAACACAACAACTTTATTTGATGTTGAAAACAAAAAACAAATTAACAGATTAAAAAATGTAGTTATCTATAAAATTTAGCACAAAATATAGCTTTTCATTTTGATCTTGTTGGTCAAATCTACCTCAATAAGTCAATTACAAATTATAAACCCCTTTTACCGGGACAAGGACTATACACAAACCACTGGCCAAGTAAAATCCAGTAATTGCTATATGACTTACAGCTTGTATATTTATTTAAATCAACCTTTTTAAAAACAAAGCTCCAAAAGCAATGTATTAAATGTCTTGCTTTAAAAACATTTCCTTACCAATAAACAAAAACATCCTATGACAACCACGTTAAATGATCTTGAATGGTTTGTGATAACAGATATGACCAAGATATTATTACAAAGGAGTAAAAGAAGCGCTATAAGAAAACAAAACAAATTGTATGATGACAAAGGAAAAATGTGTACATAAATTCATAATTTTTAGAACATTACCCAAGTATTTAACTGGACACAAAAAATCTAATGAATATTCAGTGCACACATCATGCAGTCAAAAAAAAAAAATAGCCTTCTGTAGCCGTTCACATTTGCTCGTTTACATCATGATACAGTGAGTATTTCAACAAGTTCATGGTAACGTGCGCCTGTGTTGATGTGTGTGTAAATTCTTACAAATTACAAAAAGATAACATGACACTATGCATCAACACAATGAACATTCATAATGTTGTTTGTAGTAAGACACGAGCAAAGGAGTATATAATTAATAAAAAAACTTAATTGAATTGTATACAGGAAAATACTTAAGAGGAGCATAACAGTAAACATCCCTGAGAAGTCGAGATTTGGTTGAGAACGAAAGGGATAGTTCACCCAAAAATGATATTTCTGTCATCATTTACTCACCCTTATATAATTTCATACCTATATAAATAACCTCGTTCTTATCAACACTGAGAAAGATATTTGGAAGAATGTTACTTAGTTTCAGTTCTCGGACTTCATTGACTACCATAGTAGGAAGAATTAAATGGTAGTCAAAGGTGCCCGAGAACTCTGTTTTCCTAAATTCTTCAAAATATCTCATTATTACTCACACAGAAATTAAACAACAACAATTTGTTTTCCTACTATGGTAGTGAATGATATCCAGATCTGAAAATTGCTAACATTCTTCCAAATATCTTTCTCTGTGTTCATTTGAACGATGAAATTATACAGGTTTGAAACAACCAGAGGGTGAGTAAAAGTAATTTTCATTTTTGGATGAACTATCCCTTGAAGTAAATAAGAATGTTTGGGGAAGTTTCATAATTTCATAATCCAACTCTTAACTGCCATCAAATAACAAGTGGTGTTGGAGTTTAATAAAAGTAATTTCAAAGCATGTTAGAATTGTATACATAATTTTGTAAAATTTAAATGAAATAATTAGGGGACAAACAAGATGCTTCTTGGAGTGCACACATTTAACCTGTTTATTCATTATCTTAGCTATGGTGTGAAATATAAAAAAAACCTAAGTACCATCTACAACAAAAAAAACACACACACGCGGCTAAACCCTGATCAATAAGCGCTGTCAACCAGATATGAATTGAAATCTTAATTTACAGTCTTAATTTACTTCGAAACCAGTAAAATAGACCTTAGAAAACTCTAAGTATGCTTCTCGGCATTAAAGAAACGGAGCCAATTCCACTTTCTAACTCTCCTCCTCACCATCCCCTTCATCTACATCAATATCTTCCTCTTCCTGTCCTTGATCTCTGACCTCACATCCACCAGAATCACGCGACTTGTCTATGTCCTCAATGTCCACTTCCTCTTCCTCTCTCTCCTCGTATGAGGATTCCCCCTCGTCTCTATCATTCTCTTCAGACCCTGTGAGAGAAACAAGAACTTGAATATACAAAAATCAAGTCATGATTATCCAGCCAAACATGGTTTAGAAATTAAGTTTAAAATTCTTGAGCTTACAATCTCTCTGTCTTACCTCCAACTTGGTCATCATCATCCTCTTCTTCTTCTTCTTCTTCTTCTTCTTGCTCTTGGCTCTGGTTTTGATTATTTTGCTCCAGTTCTTCATCTGAATCAGAGATGATTACACACTCGTCTCCATTATTGCTTCCCTGTGGTTTAGGTGCGCTGTTGAGCATTAAGTTACATTTAGGAAAACCTACCAAATAAGACATTTTGGTACTGTTTTGAGAATCTGTAGAGAAGTTACACAACATTGGATTACCTGCCATTCTCTCGTGGCTCCCAGAGAGGAGTCAGATAATACCTCAAAGGGTTTCTGTAGAGGTCATCTTTCAGTAACTACATCCACAAAAACACACAGTTAGTCTTAATTTACTGCATTTGATCTCACCGGATTTACACCTGTGCTGTACCTGCGCTATGTCGTCCCTTCCTGGGTTGCTGTGATCACTGAACCAGTGGAAGAAGCTCTGGTAGACTCCCTGTGACGTTCGATGTGGATCTCCACTTGCCACAAGATTCTGGCCACTGTGCCACAAAATCGGGTTTGAGAAAGACACCGGAGACCCTAAGGATAAAAGCGAAAGCAATTCACAGCATAAAATAAAGACACTTTAATGCAACTGATCAGGCAGAACCGCCAATGTGATAATTTAACCCACCTCCTATTCCTAGATGCAGTTCTTTCACTATCACTTTGTTCTGAAAGAATGGATTTCGCCGAAAATGGAAGCAAATCCGGTAGCCAAGTTTGTTGTTCTTGAAAGTCTCAACCTGTTTAATAACAACAACAAAAATGAATCAGCTGCATGAAACTGACTGGAGAACCAAGAAAATGATATTCACTGAACATATATGGAGTCAAATGTTTTACTTCTAAATTAGTCATGTAGCTAAGAGCATCTTCATCGGTTTCGTCGACGTGCGCTGACAGATGTGGATGATTCAAAAGCTGATGGACTCTCAGTTAAGTCAACCACAAGAAACAAAATGGAAGACCACAAACATCTGGACTCCACAAACTCAATAGCTTTTTATCAAGTCACATGTTTGTGACAACTTTATAATTGTTAGAATACACTGTCTAACCCATTTGGCATATCACACATTGCGTTTAAGGATACAGCAGTGAGCCAGAAGCCCGGGATAGCCTGAGTGATGGCACTGCGCTGGTCCAGGTGAGGGCGTCGATGACGGCTCAGTTTCATCTCCAGGCGCTGATGCAGACGCGCGCTTTTCTTCTCCAGCGCGTCCAGGCGCATCTGCACCTGTGCGAGCAGCGCTACGGACTGTCGCACCTCCGGGGCCATCTTCACCGACACTATGGCACACTCGCCGTCTTCGTTATCGGAGACTATCGACGAACTAGCCGTGGATGAAGATCCGGGAATGGAGTCTTCGTCTTCCTCCTCCTCCTCCTCATCTATAAAGGCTGACTGTTCTGGATCATCTCTGTCCTCATGCAGCATGGATGAGGAGCTGTCCGCGGCGACTGCCTCCGTCATCCTTCTACCACTTCCCTTAGAGCAGCTGGGACGATTATACTTATCCTTGGGTTTCTCGCGAATCGCCTGTTTAGAGGAACAGGGCATTTCTTTAACGTCCTCGTTTCCGCCGATCAGACTGGCTAGCGCTTCGGCAGCGGCGATAGCTGCGGAGTCGGACTGCTGTTGGTACCCAGCCTTTCTATCTCCAGCGTTCGTAACAGTAGGTGCGTCTGTTACAGTTGGTCCTGCGCACTTTTGCGAGTCTACTTTATCGAGATGATCAGTACTCTCCGCGGCACCTTTGAGAAGCTCCGTTTCATGTTCTGGCTCACCATTCTTAACTTTTCCGGGAGCAACATCCTCACGAGACTCGTTGCTTGGTTCTTCACTCACTTTCGCCTGCTTGGGTAGCTCTGACTCGCACGCGGCACTAGGACTGGCGCTTCTTTTCCTCTCGTTGATCTCGGACGGCTTGCTGCTATCCGAGTCTGCGCTCATGTTACCGTTTAGGGTAGAACTAATTTAGACAAATCATTCAATCGTATAGTACTGATGCGTACTGTAAGGGTCTCTCTCTCTCGCTTTCCCCAGTCCGGATCACATTACAGCACTGCCATATTCTTGTCTGCACAAATTTCAGCAGGCCTGGATAGCTTCTTGTTGAATTTTTTAGGTGCGCTCTGACTCCATCATATCAAACCTTCACGATTGAACTTAAAAGCGGCATTCGTAATACTGTGGTGTTTTTCCTTAGAAGCCACGCGGCGCCTTTTTAAATAACGTTCAGTTCTGTTATATTTGTTTACAGTTTGCCCTTCCGTTCGCCATTTATCTGTAGCGTTACATACGAGCGAGAAAAACAATGCTGTCATTGGCCAAAATGCACCGCGCAAAACATCTCGACCAATCATAGACGCGCAGTACTGAACCTTGTGACGATCCACTTCATGAAGCATATCAACGCCGCGTTACACTTACGCAGTGTGAAATTTTCTTTCTGGCGCTGCTGCTTTCTTTTTTTCTAAAGTCTACGTTCTGTATTGTATTAATTCAATCACTCTCTAGAAAATAGTCGGACAGATTAGGATTGCATGTCATTTTGCAGTTTTATTTGAATATGTATAAAATATGTATTTTAGAACAATTAGTAAAATGATGATACAGTTTGTGGATATTAATATTAAATACGACTGTATTTGTACAGCAGTAATGTGTCAAAAAAAATCAAAACTCTCAAAAAATAACTGTATTATACAATAATATTTTCTATAGTGAACTAGTAAAATCCATATATACTATAGTGTTTTTGAAATGTACTATAGTAATGTGTACTAAGTGTACTTTGATATTTATAAACATTTATCGTTCTTATTATAATAAGCGTACTGTAGTAGTATTTTTTGAAGTATTAATACTATACTATAGTATGCTATACTTATGATAAAATACTACAGTTTACTCTAAACAGTTTCCTATTTTGAATGTGGGTAACATGCATCATGGTGTATAGGTATCAATCTGCATCAACTTACTGTATAACAGTCTTAACTCAGATCATTGCTACTATAAACTGCAGTAATTGTAAAAGATAATATTGTTAGTGGTTGAGTATTGTTTGTGGTCTCTTAGCCAGAGTCCCTCACATCTGGTAAGATTCCCCTTGTGGAGTCATAGGGAACAGGTGAAAAGGTGTCATCCAGCCCATATCCTGGTCCCTGGAAAAAAAAGGTAGCATAAAACGGTTTTGAATCTTTATTAGTTTATATTAGACCAAGCAGTGTCCCATCCCCAACAGTTGCTCTTTTTTGGGACCTTGATAGGTCGGTTGATCAGGTTGTACTAGTTTCTAATTTCCTCCTAGTCAATATTCCAACCGACAGGAATGCAAAGTGAAGCAAAGAAAAAGTACCTGTGTAACTTTTGTCCTTTCCTTCTCAGAAATTCCTCTTCGTTCACTGTCCAAACAGAACCTTTCCTTCCTTCAACACGCACAAAGCACTTATGTAGACTCAGGTTGTGCCGAACAGCATTCTACAGATAATAAAACATACCTTGCAATAAGCAGGGGAATTGCCTATTTAAATAAAAAAATAGATCTGCTATTTTAAGATATACTGTATCTATATTTAAATTACATTTAGATGATTTGCATTTACTTTGCACTGACATAAAATCAATATTTTCATTGCAAAGTCATCAATCTTCATTCTGTTAGTGACATGTATGTGAAAGTCGTCTGGTGTTGAAAACAGTAGCTGTGGCTTTCAGGATTGGTTTTGTGGGCTCTGAGTTATGGAATGGCAAATATAAAAATGGCAAAATTTTAAGTGGGAGTGCAAACACTATGTCATACCTTCCATGTGGCTGTGTTGTGACGGAAATAAAAGAACATGCGGGTGAACCAGTGATAGATTTCATTCAGAGTCAGTTGCTTCTCTGGAGTCTCTAGGATTGCCTGGGTTACAACAAATACACATTTTATGTGGCTCACAGTTAATAATAATAGAATAGAGAGTGTGATTCAGAACACTTACCCATCTTATCATGGAGGCATAGGTGAACGGTGGCCGGATGTTTGTGTATTTATAATACTCAAAACTGGGGATAATTCCTATAAGCAGTTACAAAGTAACATTATAATGTTCAATGTAAAATAAAAGAATAAAAAATAAATGCACACAAATATATAGTCAGTTCTAATCCAATTATTTCAAATAGATTTGTTTAAGCACAATTTTAGCCATCACAATATAAAACCGTAAATGGAGAATTCAGCGTTCTGATTTGCCGGGATTTGTGTGTCTGTGTGTGTGGACGGGGGGAACTGGGGGTGCTGAATGACCTGGTATAACTTGTGAGGTAGAGATCTGCCAGTACCCCTGCGCTAATGCATCACTTGCCACCTGCTCAGTGTCATAGAGTCCATTTGCATTTTGACACACAGCAGGTTGTAGGTGTCCAGAAAGATGGCCTTGTTTGTCCACACTGGTACTGACCTGAGATCACAGAGAGATAACTACATTACACAGATGTTAGGAGCTACAGTAAAGCACACCGTTGTTCTCCTCTCAATCGGGCCAAAAAAATTGTATGCGACAAACTTGTCATTTTGGGTTTGGATTTTTTACCCTAATTTAAATTGACTAGGGATCATTGTTGATAAAACATTCTTATAGGAAAAGTTCACCTGGAAAAAAAATTCTGTCTTTGTTTAGGCTAATCACCCATAAGTTTTTTCAAATCTGTATACATTTCTTTATTCTGATAAACAGATAAAGATATTTGGAAAATGCTTGTAACCAAACAGTTCTTGGCTACCATTGACTACCATAGTAGGTAAAACTGGATTTCTTTGTTTTGTTAAACATAAAAGAAGATATTTTAAAGGGGTCTTATGATTATTATTATCATTTGTTGTAGATGTAATCCAATGTGTATTCATGATTTAAGGTTCAAAAACCCTGTATTTTCCACATACCGTGCATGTTTGTATCTACTCTTTGCCCCGCCTCTCTGAAACTGGCAGATTGTTTACAAAGATCATCGCTCTGAAAAGCGAGTTGTGCTATGATTGGCCAGTTAACCAGTGCTTTGGAACATCAGGTTCCAAAGCAATTGTTCTGACAGGTACGCTCACCTCACATGCGTATACATTTGGGCGATCAAATAATACCACGAACTGACGTAGATTTGTGGGGGTGTGGTCACATGAAGAGTTTCAGGCAGGTCTGGGTAAGGATTCGCCTTTATATAGAATTTATATTTTGTACCGACACTTTAATTTGTGCAATTTTACGTGTCTAATACATGTATTTATAAAACAACAAAGACTCATAAAAACACGTATTCGCGCCATATGACCCCTTTAAAGAATGTAGCCAAGAACTGTTTGGTTATATGCATTCTTCCAAATATCTTTGTGTTTATTAGGACAAAGAAATTTATACAGATTTGGAATAACTGAAATACTTCCATATTATGACGCGTTTCTGAGTGAAATGGAATTTCTAATGAGAAAGATAGTGGATGTGGCTCTGCGATTTGATTGGATGTTAAAAACAGACGCTGCATTTTGAAATGGAACTGGCAGCAGACTGACAGTTGAAGGGGCGGAGTTAACGGATGCTCCGCCCGAACCGTCTAGCATACCTCATCGAAGATGGATGGTCATACAGAACGGAAGGGCATTTTCAGATGTTAACTCAAGATTATGGGGGGACGATTTGATAGTTTTTTCCCTTAAGACGCAGATCATTTTTTTAAATAATTTTGGCGCTTGATTAATTTGTGTGTTCCCTGAGAATAAACAAGCAAAATGTATATCAGAACTCTATTTTCCGGAAAGCATAGTAGTTGATGTGCAACTATGACATCAAAACATATGGATACAATAGAAATTGCCTTGTACATGTTCACCGTTGCGCCATGTTGCATGTTTTTCCATATTATTCACGCTTACCTCAGAGGAAGATTTGGCTTGGAACAGGTGTAGATGCATGGCCTGAAGTTTCTGTCTTTCCGAAGTTAACTAACATCAACACACCAAATATCATCAAATCTCATTAACAGTCATCTTTGTTTTGTCTAAGTATGCTTTATATATTTTTTGTTTTTACTGTCAGTGTACTGCTGTTATGTACCTGATTCTCCATGTGTTGCACCTTTTCTTTCTGCATCCTCAGCTGGGCTATGCTTCTGTCCCCAGGAGCATGCTCATTAGACAGATGTCTGTGTCATTGAACAGAAAAGCATTTACAACAGATGTGCTTATTAATGGATTTGTCTTTAAAAAACATTGCGTCAATCCAATAATCTGTTTTACCTTAGGAAATGTGCATATTCTTTGAACACCTCCTTGCTCTTTGAGCAACCTGGCCATCGACATTGTCCTTTAACACAGAGCAAGTCCTCTTGAACAGAATATGCATTCCTAGTGAAAAATAGATACGTTTATTTAGCACACCAGAGACCATTTGAACATATTGTTTGTTTGCTTGTATATTTGCATTGGAATCCCACCTTCCAGTATGTTCTGTGCTGCTTGGCTGAGGACTTGACCCGGAGGCTTTGCTTCTGCTCTCTGATTGGCCATTGTAAAACGGGGCAAAATCGGACTGCTCTTTTTCAGGTTCTGTCTTACACACAGTATTCACAACCCAGTCGTGCACAGCAGAGTGAACATCTACATTTAAGGAGTATAACAAAAGGTATTTGTTTTTTTAACATGGTTGTGTTCTAAAATCTGCTTAAATTAAAATGTTAAATTTTCTTAAGTAATTTGAAAGCAGTGTGAGTTTGTAAAGTACCCTGTGGGAAAGGCTGGTTGCCTTTGCGTAGTACTGACGGTCTTAGCTGTCGAGAATGAAGCTGCTGTTTGCTTGTGTTTTCGTTGGTATTCTGAAACAGGAAACAGAAAGTCAAAGAGATGCAGAAAAAAAAATGCAGTTTTGTCACGTAACCCGATGTTTGGCATTCTTAGATCAAGCTTTTTGTTGTTGTTACGTACCTGCTGTTGTGGAGTGGAATTTTGAATGAGAAATGAGCCATACCGTCTAAGATCATTCTCCAATGTAACAGATGCCTTTGAATTCACAAACATATCAAAAGTACATTGAATGTTTTAATAGTTTGACAAAGGTCATTTAAGCTTAACAAAATCCAGTGTAAACACTCTGTGATTTAAACAAACTTGTAATTTGTGCTAAACTTAATATTTATGGATGGACTTTAAATGTACATAAAAGGCTCGTTTTTAACCTTGGTAGCCATGGACTTGACTGAGCTCAGAGGTGAACTGCTGCGCTTGGATTTGATCTGTGAACTGCGAAAGGTGGGACAGTTTTCCTCTTGATATGGATGTTGTCTGCTCCTGATATCTTCACCTCTGTGCTTACTGGCTCCATTTTGAAGCATTCCTTAAAATGAGATAAATGAGACATAAAATCAAAAATGCCTCAGACGGGATTATCACTCTGAGCATCTGGCTGGTTCCAGGGGTAACATTGCAAAATTATCTCTCACATTATCAGATTTTCACAAGACAATTATTTGGCAAGAATTCATAATAACAATGTTAACTAAATAATTCATATTAATTTGGTTTATTCTAGCTTCTCTTTTTTGGGTGATACAATATTCTCAAAAACGAGTATGAGACAAAGATGGATAGTTTGTAAACCCTTGTGGCACTTAATGAGCGAATAACTCATGATATTCTCATATGTTTAATATTAACACTATATGAATAATCATGGGTATTAATAGTTTTATTGTCAATACCAGTATATTGTGACACACATAACTACAGATGGTAAATTATATTGTTGATTCAAATACAAATTACAATATGTAACATTGTAACCGCCAGAGAAGCATCTTAAAAGTAGCCTATTTCAAATCAAAAATGATAATATACATATTCAAAAATTGTTCCCTTTCTTAATTTACATTTTCTATATCAAAAACATTTTTGGCAAAGGTGATGTTTTTACTGAATTCCAATTGAATCCAACAATTTCTATTTGCCTCAAGCCTCTGTTTACCACCTATAAAACTTTGATATAAATGATGTTGATAAATAAGAAATAAATGAAAAAACGTACTCTGCATTGATCCACTGGATGTTTAATTAAGTGAAAAAATAAAGCTGAAACATTAAACGATTAAAATTGATGGAATCTTTAAGAAGTTCTATCGAAATTGAATGATCAATTACACTTGCTCTTTGTTTGCCACACTGGTAGTGCTTGTCGTGCTGACTTCGAGCCAAAAAAGAGGTATTAGGATCCATCAACAGTGTTTTCTTAAATACATTTTTGGCAGACACAAAAAATTATCTATATAACACTTTCTGAAACAAAAAACAACTTTAAAGAAGTGCCTTTAAACGTGTAAAGAAAGTTAGCTTTCATCCTTGGAGCATCAGTGTCATTGCGGTTTTCTGAACTTGTTAAGAAGTCATGTGTTCAGGGTAAAGCGATGCAGAACGTTTGTGTTGCTTATTTCTCTGTCAGGTGAAATGACATTTAAAATTAACCACTTCCAGTATGTGATAAATGTCAAATTTTTTCACCTGGGGGGTTTTTCGAGTAAGCAACTTGCCATGATAAGGAGAAGATAAGAAATTAGTAGAGAGCCTCGTTTTGTGGGTTCCGAATAGTATCAGATGTTTTCGTGTAATACCTACACAAGCTTAAGAATAAAAAGTGTTTTCAGTATGTTAGTATACGCCAGTAACACAAAAGTAATGTAAGGACACCAAGTCATGTCATTTTTTTCTTAATAATTTTACAGGCCCTCTTTATTTACACTGGCTATGTGCAAGGGTGTATATATTTTCCAATAATTTCTCTGTGGGTTGAGACTGTGACCTAAAGATGATATTGGATTATTCAAGGCACTGAAACCCATTATTCATTTCTCTCTTTCTGAATACAGCATCCTCTCGGTTCCATTCACTTAACAGATATGAGTATAGTCTGGACCAGCAGAAAGTTTCATTTCACAATAACTCCCAAAAAATTGTTTTAGTTTCCGTGTTATGATTATTAGTTCTGAGAGGTGAGCAAACGGAGGGCTGTTTGCATTGATATGGATCTAATTTAAACCTATAATATACTTTGAATTCACACCTTATAATCAGATAAGGAATAGAAACAAACAAACAAACAGAAAGAATATTTTGGCCTAATTCCTCTCCCACCAGGTTAGCTGTTTATAGCAGACTGGAGATTTCATTTTGACTCACTTTTTCCAGCCTTTTGATTTTGCTTAACAGCCCACACTTTACAGTGGGTCTCTAATTTAAAAATTGCTTTTATTTGTTTTCACGAAACATGATATGAATCGACAGTGGAATATTTGGAGTACTGTACTGTAAATTCGAGAGACAAAAATGACAACGCTTGGTAAACGGACACACTGACACAATTTTAGAAATTTATTGTTGCAGTCATGGTTTAGCTCAATTTTGGATACCACAAAGAGGGTTAGTGTCAATTTTTCTATGGCAATATGTAAAGAAGCGTTGTAATTTAAAACTGTTTTTGAATGTGTCTTTTGGAAATATAGAATAGAATAGAACTTAACTTTCATTGTTTAGGGGGCATAAGTGCAGTGTTTATTGTTAATAATATATATTTTTGATATTATTAATATTCATAAATTCAACAGCATAAGAAAGATTTTCTAAATTGGTGCTGCCAACATATACTTTTACACTTTTATGTGTCAGAGATAAGATAATCTACAAATTTTCAGGTAGCACAGTAACTTCCAATAAAAAACCTGCACAACATTTTTAAGTTATTTGAGTTACGCTTTTGGGAAAGAAATGTTAAAGGTGATATTTGGTTATGCTTTCAGAACTTATCTCTTGCTATCATAATATTGCATTTTACATTCTAAACGATTTGATTTCATGGTTAAAATTCTCAATCCTGTTAATGCGTTTACTAATATTGCATCAGCCAATCTGTCAATTTCCAAAACACTGCATCTGCTCCCATTTTCAACACATTTTCTCTAAACGTGCAAGTACATCAGACAGGTACAAATTCTATTTTTAGAGTTTTGCAACTTACCCTTAACACCTGTTGCCTGAGTGATCCTCTTGTGATACGGAACATTGATCACATAGCCAGTGGTTGACAACTAACGCACGATGGAATTACTATTACGAGTGCAGGAGCGCAGTGCATAAGAAAAAGCCTTACAATACCTCCCACACCTTCCTTTTGTCTGTAACTCTTTTCCTTAGTCTTTAGGGCTTTTTTGCTAAATGATGTGCTAAAATTTGTGCTAAAGTTTTCCTTCGTTTGTGGTGCGTCTCGACAGGAAAGAGAAACCAAACGTCGAGTTTGCATCTGCAGTTCAGGAAAGCACTTTGTTGGGTTTCTTTACTATGATGAGCTTATTGTTTGCAGTGTGGATGTGTTTCAAAGGGTTTCCGATTTTGCATGATGTGGAGTTTTCAAAGGCTTTAAATGTATTAAAATGGTGTTTCGATGTGTCAAAATTATGTTTTCTGATTGTTTGAATCAATGAGAATTACAAGATAAGCTTACATGTGTTCATTTAAAATAATGAATGAACAATGTTGTTTGTAAAATCTACATAGTTGTACTCTGTGTGAGTGGTAACATTCCACAAGAATGTACGTACATTTCCATAATCATACACATGTGTTTTAAGCTTTTCATTTGCAATTTCATAAATCCCTGTATACTTAGTGGCAAAAAGGCAAACAAAAAATACTTTTAGGCCAATAGGCATTATTTTTTGCTAATTATTTATTCTCCCTCCTGCAATAATTGGCAAACATAAACCGATTGCCAAATGAATACAATCAGTGTAAAGAAAAAGTAAAAATTAACTCACCTGCCGTGCAATTGTGAGAGATGTGAGTGAGAGCAGTTATTAGGGTGAGTACTTGGGTCAACCCTTTTATAATTTTTCTGTGACATTTAGTGGAAAACGGGCGGGAATAAGTTCCCCCACGCTGTTGGCGTGTGTGAATGCACAAACATGTATGAATGTTTTTTTTTCTACCTGACAGAATGTCTCCACATCATCTTTAGTAATTATGTGGCATTTCTTTTTTCTACACCCTGTGTTTTTTTATTTTCTACACCCAGTGTTCACTTTATGGTTCATATTTTATAGATTTCATAGGCTCTTTCATAATTAGGAGATTGAATCCTTTAATTGTACTGCTCGAGAAAGTCAAAGAATGCATATTGTGACCCAACAGCTTTAATGGAATGTCTTGCACATCATCTGCCAAAAGCCTGAACTCATCTCCTTAAGCACAGATTTTGCTTTACCACAGAAGCATCTGCAAAATGCTTTTACTAGAGATTGTCTGTTCTCCCTCATTTATTCAGATTATATAAAGAAGTCCAGTAGTTCCCTTATTTTATAAACTAAACAATTATGGATATTTCTTGTCATAGATTAAGTCTAATACCCACTGTTTCGAATTAACTTAATGAGGGCATATATGGTATTTTCAACATAATAGTACCGGAAGTCCGTTCCGGAACACCAAAAATTTGAAAATAACCTGTTACGTCTTCGGAAAGTCCGTGTTCAGGGTGTGACGTAAAATTTGGGTTCTGGGGGGGGAGACTGAAGTTATGTATACGTATAACATGTGTGTTGATTAGTTTAACACAGGAAAAAAACAGCCTGTGGTTAAAAAGGTCATTGAGTTTTGAACAAATTGTTCTACAGGTGCATCTTTGGTAATGGTACCCCAAACACACGTATGTAGACATGCATGCCTTTCCTGAGGACAGAAACAAACAATTCTTATCCCAAAAGGAAATGGGGCAGATCATTTAATGATGAACATGTTTTACTTTTCAAATCTTAACAATAAAATCAGTTATATTAAAAAAAAAAAAAATGCAATTAAGGGCAGCAATTTAATACAGAATAAGTTACAAATAAGGTTTTTTGTCCACTAATACATTTTAACAAACTATGTGTATAAAGCTGTAATAATTAAAGCTTTTTTTCTTCAGAATTTTAGCTCATATCCTGGTATATTATTTGTTTTTCTTAAGTTTTTGTTGTTGAAAAATTTTGCATACTAAAACAACACATAGATTGTTACTGGCATACTGGATATCTCCATAATATTGTTTTAAAATATTTACACTTACTTTTATAACAAAGAGAACGCTTTTTGTCTAAAACAAAGAGTTTGATACTGTATGCTGTGTGGTTAAACATTGGCTTTATTATTTGTCTCTTTGTGGTTGATGATGTTGTTTGAAAATGAACCGTATTCTTACGTCTATACTTACACTTTAAGATTTCTGACAGCAAAGAAAAATAACTGATGATGAGGTTTTAACCGTCTGATCACCTATAAAATAAGATGAAAATTTAAATTAGTTAAATATTTAAAAATTACAAAAAGAACATTTAGCCATTTATCACACAAAGAACATGTTTTAGGGTGCTTGACGTTGTTAACATGTGTTTTTTGAAACAATGTAGATATTAAACTTTGTTGTAAATTCGAAATTTGTTTCCTTTTATTCAAGATGATTTATTATAGTACTATTATTCTCCAACAGTACTTGGCAGGGTTGAGAAGATTTACAATGGTCTGAGAAAACCAGGCTCTGTAAAGACTTTTGAAACATGAAAGACAGATCCAAGGTATTTATAATTTGGACAAAGGTTGCAGTTAATGTTCGACAGGGAAAATCACTCCAAAAGCTTTGTTGTAAGGCATATTTTATCTGCCATGACACATTGTGTTATAGCAATTGGGGGAAAAAACGGTTACACAAAATGCCTACTTATAACCAGCAAGTCCTCAGTAGGACTCACAATGGTTGTGTCTGACTATTGATTTAAACAATGCGAGTCAAAATATGCGTACAAGTGAGTACTAAAAACCTGTCAAATCTCTCTTAATTACATTTATCCATTTTTCAAAACATCTAAACTTTTACTACTTTTATGGATATTTGAATGGTTTTCTTTTTTTATATTGTTATTAATTCCACAAACTATAGTGTAACACATTCGGCAGGGTAGGTTGGAATAATAAAAGTGTATTGTTTTAAATGGCTAAAATTTGTACTAGACAGAAGAAGCTATGTCATGTTCAAGGGATAATCCACCAAAAAAGTACAATTCTGTCATGAATTAGTATTACTCACCATCTAGTTGTTCCAAACGTGTAATGTTTGGTTTCCTAAATTCCTCATAGTGTGTTATTTTTTATTCAACTGAATTATAATTTTTGAGTGGAGTATCCCTTAAAAAATTGAAAGTGCTGTGTCTTAAACCCTCAAGAGTTATTTGTGGTTAAACAATGTGTTATATCCACAGATGTAAGCAAGACTGCTCCATAGGGGTTAACTATTCAATTGATACATTTGAAGAGTTATTCTCCTTAAAATAAAATGACAAATTCTCTCTGTCAGCATTTGGTTTTATTTAACAATATTCATTTACAATCCTGCTGGATTATGTTGTGAGAAATACATTTTAACCTACAAGGCTTGTGTTAATGATTGGAAATTAAAACCTAAAACTGTTCAGTCGTGGCCAAAGGAATCGGCAGTACCATAAATGCCGTATTTTGCAAAAGTTTCTGCTTAACCTGTTGTGGTGTTCATTCACATTGTTGATTATGCAGAGTGATCAGATGCATTTGAACTAATTAAACAACACCCCAGATGTCAGTCCCATAGATAAGATGTGAAATAACAGAGGTCATGAATAACATTGCCCTTTTGACTCTTGCATATATATTCTTTGCCAATAAACGCCTTTAATATAAGATATTCTTATTTCAAATATCCAGTATGCCACAGAAACATGTGGAAAAATTATCTACAAATACAGAAGCAGCTAACTTTGCAAAGCACAAAATCGATGTCACTGCCAATACTTCTGTCCACGATTGTACTATCAGAGACAAGTAAGCTAACCGTGGGACTTTTATTTTGCTTTAATATCTAATAATGATTGACAAGGCTCATCAACACTTATTAATTTGAAAATATCGTCGTCATACTCAAAAACAAAAACTTTAGATATTGTTAATAAATACTCGCATACCTTGTTATGTATTTACTTAATTGTTTTTGTACAATATATATATATATATATATATATTAGTCTATTTTTTTATTATCAGTATGTATAGTAACATTTTTTGTTATTTATAGTAGTACAAGTTTGCGTTTTTATTAGGGTTATTTTCCCAAAAAACTGCAACAGGAACAACCAAACAAATCCGCGTGACTTTAAACCTTTAAAATAAAAGTGGGGGCGTGTGTTGTTTGGAGCGACCAACAAGAGATAAGGGGGAGGGATATACCAACAGAACCCATCTTCCTCTTGACCTCTAGTAAAACGATGGACATGCAGCTTTCTTCTGAATTAGTCACTTGTGTGTGTCCGTGCACTATGAGTTCCGAATCGCAGCTCTTGCTTATGTCAACAATTTAGGCCTCTTCCCATCGTAACGAGGTGGAAGACCCTCGCTGCAGCTCCGTGGGTCTCCATTGGCGCGATGCAGGGGAGCACGATCTGAGTTTTTGCGCACGGACGCGCACGATTACATCGGCACCTTTTCATGTGTCCTGACCACTCGAGGCGACTTCGGGGTCAGAAACAGACGCAATGGCGCAGGGAAGTAACAATAATTTCTTAACCATTCCCTCTCAAGAGGATCTCTTTCGGACGGTGAGGGTCGAACGTTGCGACGAAGAGAACAACAGTTCCCCCTTTAACGATGAAGATGACGAAGAAACCGAGGAAGACGCCCGGCTTATACCGAGATGCTCCCCGGTGCCCAGAAAGCGGGGACCATCGATTGCCGATGAAACAGCCGAGTACATGCGCATTCGCCTCGGGTTACCCGACCGGAGAGTGTCCTTCGCCGACAGCACGGGAGGAGGCGAGTTAGTTGATGTCAGGTTGTTTGTACCGTTTGATTCAGAAGAAGAAGACGAATCGAGATGGGTGGAAGAAGAGGCGCGTTACCAAAAGGCTTACCACGAGCCCACTTACCGCGTTTTGCCAGAGTTTCAGGCACTCACGGGAACGGAGCTGGTGCTCTCCGTCTACACCAATAAGCTGGAAGTGGAGAGCGTGACATCCGTGCCGGACGAGCCCTTGGCTTTTAAGGTGCTGATCCGTGTTCTCAACGTTTCTTTTCAGAAATCGGTCTACGTTCGGTCCACTATGGACGGCTGGATCACTCACTTCGATTACCCGGCAGAGTACGTGCAGGGCTCCAACGACGACGAAACGGACATGTTCTCTGTGAAGCTGTCTTTCGCTCCACCGTATCTGTTCAACGGAGCGCGCATCAATTTTGTGGTGCGTTATGAGACGTCAGATGGAGAGTTTTGGGCGAATAACTCCGGCAAAAATTATTCAATAACCCTCTTGCAATCTTACGAAGAGGACAATACCCAGTCCACCTATGAGGAGAATATTGAGCTGAGAGGTATATTAAAGCCCCCAAGGTACCGGTAAGTGGGCGTCATCACAGTGTGGTTGCAGTGCAGAGATAATATTAAGAAAAAAAAGATAATATTGAGGACCTCCCTTCCCATACGGTGACCTATGATCTCAAAATGTGTCTTAATTTAGCTTAATTCAATACATGATATGTAGAGACTATATGTCATATTTGGGGAGCTCATCGATACGGTTTAGGTTTAACACAGAAGTTTTTGTTTCAATGTGCGTAGGGTATAGTAAGACGGTTTTAGGGGCAACAACAAACGTTAGGCCCAAACCTAACTTCCGGTGGACATATGGAAAGAGTCAATAACTGTTTAATTGTTTTAACTTAATACAATTAATATACAATAAAATATTAACATAAGTGGATATTAACATACACTTAATATACGATAAGTTAAATTATGTTAAAACCAAACACAGACCGGAAGACTCGTGCGTTCGATGAAACCATCAAGGCCTCATACAGGTTCCGATTGTATGGGCTTTAGTTACCATGTCCAAAATATGAGCGTTACTCTTAAGTTGTAGGCATGCACCTAAATAACATTTAGAAATATCCGTTGTTTTTGTTTACACTTTTTTACAAAGTTACCTTAAAACACAGGGTCTGTTTTACAGAATTAAAGCATCTGTATATTGTGTGAGCCTGGAGCTGCACACTTCACCCCCTCCCTCTCTTTTGAGAATGGCAGTCATTCAGTACTGTGCGAGGAGGATGAAAATAGGACAAGGCAGGTGTCACTTTCAGCTCTGGCGTACCGAGACCTTACCTCTGACCTTTCTGCAGGGGTTTCTTAGTAGAAATACAGCGCGACACCAAATGTAGATCCACACTATTTCTCATCTGTGCGTCTGGAGCAGTTGTCATTAACATTTCACACAACTGTATTTCTTTTCACATTTTGTCTACACAATATTAGCTTGGTAATATTCCGATTAATTCTAAAGGATCCTTTTAAGGTTTAGTTTTCCATTCATTGTAGTTTTGAGGCAAAAGAAGCATAAACATTTTCACACAGGTTTGTAAAACCTGGTAAAACAATCTAGTAGTCACATGCACTTGTGTTGTCATGAAACTCATCTCATGTGAGTGGATCAAAGTCAAGTTGTCAGTCCGACAGAGTCCAAGCAGATTCATAAGTAATGATGCTTGCAATCCTTTCTAAATGTCATATCTTGTTTCTTTGTCATTGCCCAATCGCAGTACAAATAGAGCGCCATAAGACACGAGGTCAATCAATCATTTTTGCGTATGAAAATTATTTTGTCCCCAGTTGAACCCTACACATTCACTGACTGTATCAAGAAATTTAAAAGGCTTTATCTGTGAGATATAAACTTGAATGTAAAACGGGAATTTCCCTACATGACCATAAATGTGATTTGGTGGGGTTCCAAAATTGCTTTTCTATGTGGAATATTTGGACCGGTCCACAACATTTAGATTAGGAGTGGAGTGTGGGTTCGTCTACCCACAAAACTGACTTCCAAAAAAACTCTTGAAAAAACTGGAGGCGGTCAGATGCTACTATGGTAACAAATGTTACAGTTATTTCCATGTAAACCCTTGGCCAATGGATAAGGCTCATTTACATTTGATAACTTATAAATCTATGAAGTTCTTAAATGCCCTATGCAATGATTTAAACTGAATGATGACACATTTTTTTATTGAATCTTATTTAATGGTGTTTTTTTCTTTTAGAGCAAACACTGATTATGAGGAATCTAATGATGAAGAAGATGGTATGTCATTCATATTTTCAATATCCACACATAAAAACAACTGCACAATGTCACGATACTGTACTTTTTATAACTTTAATGTTTTCAATCAGCATCAACAAACCACACAAATGCCAAGTCCAAGTTATTTTATGTTCAGATTACTGTGTTGTTCTGTTTAAGCAGATCTGAGAAGCAATGAATTCGAACCAGCCGAGAATAAAACCTCTTTTGGACAACTGAATGTAGTCCAGCCGGAGATCGACATTGATGTGAGTGAGCTTTGTTTTATATGCACGTTTGTTCCAGGTGCTGCTGGGATAGCAACTTGAAAATGTCACGGCGTGTATCAGACAGCGTTAACAAAGTCAAAGGTTTAAAGAGAGCTTTATTTTCCGCTCCTGACTTTAACCTTTACCTTTAGGTTTCTATGACCTTAAAACGGGAAACTTTTCGGTTTTCGCTCAGTTTACGCTCTTCGCTTTTTGCATGCCATCTTTCAATTGTTTTGTTGTTTGTAAAACTTTAGTTTATTTGGAGTCTTTATGCGTCTTTTAAATAATGAAAAACTTTTATGCTGTTTCAAAAAATCTTAAGCGCGCTTGAGACAACCGCAAAATAAACATAATTTAAAATGTTATAAGTTGCAGAAAGTGGCTTATATATAATTGAAAATAATGACTATATCAACTTTAAAGAGGAGGGTTCAACCAAAAATAAAAACTGTGATCATTTACACACCTCATGGTGAACAGTATGGAAATGAGCAGCGTGCTGAACTTCTTTAGTGCAGAAAATAAAGTAAATTAAACAGTTTGGAGCAGCATGAGAGTGAGTAAATGAATCGTTTTTTGGGGAGGTTAACTGTTCATTTGTAAAAATGTATTTATTTTATTATGTAGCACTTCTTAGTCGTTTTTAAACGGGAAGGCTGGATCTTGCTCTTAAAAATGTATTATGGGAAGTTGTGTTGTTTGTAGAAGCAGCTGGGCTGACTACAAAAGATAGTCATAAAGGTTGTACTTCAGTTCTTTTAAAGAATTGGGATAGTAGGACCATTTATGTTCAGGTCAAAGGTTTTTAAGTATTAAACATCATGGTGTCACAGAAAACACAAGAGTTGAAAAAAAAAAGAGTTTCTGTTGATATTTGGATTCTTTTCATCTGTCTATCTGTACAGCTCATTGAAGCTTCAGCGACAACTTAGGTAATGTGCATGCGGCTTGATAACCTTACAGCTTGCTAACGTCATCCGTTCGTTGTGTTGCATGTAATGTGCATACTGTATAATGACTTGTCATACATGATGTTTAGATCAACCGTGTTGAATTCATTTATATTGTGGAGTTTAAAAATACCTTTGTTCCTAGTTCTTGTTTATACTTATCTAGATATGTATTCCGGAGATTTCCCAGATCAGAAAATGACTGTGAGAGATCTTGTATTTATGTTCTTGGGCTTTTCCCCATGGGCTGTTTTGGCAAGGACTTATTTGAGGGAAAATTGCAAATTTAAACACCCTGCTGCTCATCTGTCAGTGGTTACAAAATATATTGGTAATACTTGACAGTAAGGTTGTTTTTGTTTACATTAGTTAATGCATCAGCTGACTTGAACCAACATAAGCAATAGTTTATGAGCATTTATTAAGCTTGGTTAATGTTAGTTAATGTCAATACTATAAGACATGTTTGTACAGGGTGCATTAACTAATGTTAAAGTCACCATGAAATCATAAATATTTTTTATGGAATATTGTGTTTTTATAAACAATTAATATGTGCACTTATTAACTCGTTTTAGATTAACTACTTCAAGTATTAAAAGAATAATCTTGATAAATGGATGACAGATGACTTTACATTCAAATAGTGTCTCTGTATTGATAATGATCCATCTATAGTGAATCTATAGAATCATTAAAGATGAAAAAAATCTTGTCTATAAATTAAAAGAGCATGAATTTTACAGCATAAAAATATATTACTAATATCGGTGGATCAATGGTGTTCATGGTTAGTGCTGGTATGAATAATAGTATGTATAACAAAATGCTTTAGTCGTGAATCCTAAACTAGTTGCTATCAATAAGCGATTATGAAAGTGCCTAATACGTTTCAGGTTTGTGCCCTGCATCTTACATGATTTATGAGTCAGTAGGAATTCCAATTCATCAATGTTGTGTGTCATCACATATGCAAGTTACTTATGTCTGTCCACGTCTCTGGAAATGCATAGTTTAAAATTCCAGGCTATTTGTCACATTTCTTTTCCATTGCAGACCGCCAAGAATTTGTCCAGTCCTCAGTCCACCAGGTCTTTCTCCAAAGCAGGATGTCCTCTTTCTACTACAGATTCTCTCCAAGGAGAACCACTTCCTCTAGAGTCAACATCATCATATAAATCACCCCGAGCTGAAACTACAGATGAAACTATTCAATCCTCAACTTTACACGAGTCTCAATCACAATCCACTTCACAGCTCTGTGAGTCACAGGTTAACGTCTTTAATGTTGTCTTTTCTATGCCCGTTCCTACTGTATTTGTCCACCCATGTGTTGAAAATTATGAATCTGAGGATTCTAATAAACCAGACCATTCCCTTCACCCACAACAAGATGATATCCATCCTGAGGTAGCAGTCCAAGTGCCTTTTGAGTTAGGCCAACACTTATCGGGTAGATTTTCAGATGCACCACACATTCAGGAAGAAGATGATGTAAAGAAGAAATATGTTGTGTGTATACAGTCAGAAATAGATGGGACAGGAATGAACGTGGTCGAAGAACAAAGTCAAAATGTAGTAGAGGAAAAGACAGAGAATTTCTTTGACATGTTGGAAGAATCTGTGCCGCCTCCGTTCTCAAAGAGCGTGAAGAACTATCACACAACTGAAGATGTGGAGGAACACAGTGTAACCATGACTGTATACAGATTGATAGAGGCCCAACACCATCCTCTGGAGACAGGAATTCAAGAACAGGAAGTAGAATTTGTCTCTTTGGTCACAGCTGAGACCTCAAAGACAGTTGAAGTAATGTTGACAGTGGAAAGCACAAAGAAGGGCGGTGAGGAAATGGATGGTTTAGCGGCATCCTGTATTAAACAGGACAGAGAAACCCATAGCGCACCCATCTGTCCACCTGAAGACACTTCTAATCATGAGCTGAACATCACGCAAGAAGAACCAAATGAGGATCCAAACAATGGTGAGCAGGGTAATCCCGTGTCTACTTCAAACCATCACACGACCGCACAGGAAATGTCAGAGCTGGCCAGCGTTTCTGAAACATCATCTACGGCTCTCGATATTGCCTTCTATCCTCAACCTTCAACTGTGCTTTCTGCAACAGAAGAGGATTTAACATGTCCGGGTGATAAAAGTTCTTTTATTGCAATTCAGACGTGTACAGATTTAGAAACCACGCTTCCACTGCCCAGAGAAACCAGTAACGTGTCTACAGTATCAAAGAATGAGACTGAAGTGATTCTGGAGAGGTGCCTGACCGCCTCTTTCACCTTCTTTAGTGCTGCTGTCTGCTTGGCTGTTGGCTTTCAGGACCCCAGCATCTTCCTGATCGTTGGATTATTCTTGATGTCTCTCTGTTTCTGATTTTTGGTCTTTTCTGTGTAGATTTTCTTTTCTCCATGCACTATGAAAAGCCTTAACATGTTATATTCTTTTCTCCATTGTGCCTTAATCAATTCCAAAAATAATTTCAATACCAATGTAACCAGTGTCGTATCAGTGTTTGTGAAGAGATTCAGTGTTTGACAGTTTAGGAAGTAATTCTATATTAAATTGACTAAAGTTTATTTATAAACAACAGTATATGTCAATTTAAGCTTATGGAGTTGTGCATTTGAAGAGTTTTGTGGTATGTGTAGCTACAAGCAAATGGGAAGGGATGCATTTTCAGTATTTATTGATACACTGGGTGACTTGAGATGTGATGATGTTTATGTTTTTTATGTTTAGACTGAAATGAGCCTGGACAAAGTGAAATCAAGGGTATTTTGTAGCACTGTATGGAAATTAGAAATGTTTGAACCTGTAAGGGGTTTTAGGCTGATCAAGATTTTAGGTACAACTATTCTTTGTGATAAATTGTGATTCTGTACAAACATTTCTGATCAAGGCAGAGTATACTGTATGTCTTGTTGTTTAAGCCATTGCGTTTGTATATTGAGTGATTGAACTACACTGTGAAAACGAATGTGTGTTGCAATACCAGATTAGACAAATATTCTGCCTATACACCTTAAATAAAATGTTACACCCATTTTTCCAAATTTACATGGAACGCTTAAGCCATTTACATCATGTTTTAATCAAAGTATACAGCCAGCTACTTAACTTAGGACAGTGTTGTTCTGTAAGTGAGTTTGTGGTCTTTTTGTGGTGCCTCGGCCTCTGATATCACCCCAAAAGGTCACGCATTACTCTGAAGTCACCGTATCAAATTACTGGATGACTAAACTTCATTGTAAGCAGATATGATAGAGCAGTTCCTTAAAGAATTTGCTTATCTCTTTCCAAACATGACTGTAAAGTTACTTAGCCATGTTATTGCTTTGTTGTGTCAAATGTTGGATTTATTGTCTGGATTAGCAAACAAAACACGCTGTATACACATACGTTGTGCTCAGTAGCTTCCATTAGTGAAAACGTGTTCACTAAGAAAACAGAGCTATATTTTATCATTTGAGAAATTCAACTCTATAGCTAAATAATAAAGTTGATCAGTTTATTTCACATGTCTTCTTTTGAGTGTCTCTTTTCACATGTTAAGACTTTAGGTTGACAACAAGCTTATAAAATAAACTTTAGAGAAGTCACAAAAAAGGAAAATTTACAAAGCAACAAGAAACATATTTAATAAAAATGACACCAAATGACTTAATTTTTATCCATTTACGTTCTAATAAATGTGAGGTCTTGTGACAGGGCATCATATTTTTTAATACAAAACCAAAATAAAGTATATACATATATACACTGATATTCAGATTTTTTTTTACGTTTAAGAATTGCAGCTAGTGTGAGATTTCCTGAGACTAATTCCGAATTTTGCCATCAGAAATTAATCTGTAGCACACATTGCTTAGTTTCACTGTCCAGTTCTGCAAACCACACAGCCACAATGATCAGTTTAACAGTAAATTAATATATTTTCAACATATGGATAGTTACACTATATATACAAAACAGAAAGGCAACACTGCGCATGTGTAAAGGGCATCAACCCCATGAATCTGCCCTTCTAACAAACTTGCTTCGTTGTGCACTACAATCTCGCCACCAAGTGGACAATTAATGACAGGCAACACCAGATGTCATAAGTAAAGGACATTTTAAAGGATTCAACATTTATACGTAAAGGACACTAAGAGATATTTGGTAAAACGGCTTGGAAGGAAAAAGAAACCTAGCCAAACAGTTAAAATTTGACCATTTTAAAAAGCTATACATTTGAAATTAGATTCCTTTTTGTGGTCACGTTAATGCCAAACAAGACTGCAATTTATCAATTAATATAGAATAAAAAGTCAGACCATAACAGTATTTAAATAGAAATCAAAATGGAAAACACTGGACAACAATTTTGAGTAGAACGTTGATCTTAGGGAAATCTAAAAACAAAGCACTGTAAAATTCAGCAAGGCATTTAAAAATACCTCATAAACATTTCCAACACTGTAGATGTCATTATTCAAATTCACATGATGTTCTTGCAGGATTGCTTTCCCCTTAAAAGAGGTACTTTCGACATGTTGACACACCACATTTGCACTCCATATGCATACGTTTCTTAGGAGAACCTGGAAGTCCTGTCAGACTGAAATTAGAATCCATCTTTTCGCTCTCAGCATCTACTGGATCAACTGTAGAAAAAATGAGACAAAGAATGAGTTTTGAGGTTTTATTTACAGAAGATTTATTTATGCCTGCAGCTTGGCTACAACTTGTTTGGCTACAACTACAACTTACTCTTCATTTTGTAGTCAAAGGTAAGCTCCTCTCCTGCCTTAATGCCACGTGTGGCAAAGAAGGCTATTCTTGGCAGCCGCTCGTCTATGTTATCAATGAACACATTATAGACCTGAAGGTTGGGGTCGCACTGCGAGTAGACAAAGGAGAAACAATGTAAGTGACTTTCTTTGCTTAAAATTCTTAGCTTCCCTTATAGAGATCATAAGATCATTTATAATAATAAAAACATCAATATCAAGTATTATTATTATTATTATTTATTGCAATGAAGTGATTAAATATTGGTTTTCTGTAATTTCATAACTTTCCTTTATATTCTACTGATGCTTAACTTCAAAAGGTGTTACTATATTTGTAATCATCAATTAAAAAAACTCATGTAATGTAAAATCATAATGCTTTCAAAAGTCTAAGGTCATACTAAGAAAATCGAAGCTAAAGTACACATACGCTGTGATTGACAAAGTGGGAGATGTTTCCATAGTGAGCGGCGTCCACGGTGTACTCATCGTCCACATAATCCAGATCAAAAAGGTATGTGGCACCTTCTTTATCATACACGTGACCCCTCCGTTCAGCCTCCTCTGTTGTAATGATCTAAAGCATATGATAAACAAAGTAGTCAGACAATCATGGTAGAGTTTCTTCTGGAAAAAAATGATAAACAGCCAATCATCCATCACTGCGAGTTTGAAAGTGTCAGTTGCAAGATAAACACATTATCAAGTAGTGAAGGAACACATGTACATGATAACTACAAAACCTAAAACTGACAGCGTGGCAGCACTTAACTGAATAGAAATAACAATAAACAAAGCCATTATCAATGATATTAGATAATTCTGCGGCATCTACAATGATTTAATGACACACACCTTAAATAATATATTTTAAGGGATAGTTCATCCAAACATTTTCTCACAATAATGTCATTCCAAACACATATAAACTTTCTTCAGCAAAACACAAAAGATTATATTTTGAATAACCTTGGTAACCGAACAACATGGGTTCCTGTTGACTTCCGAAACATTTCCCAAAAAATCTTCTTTTGTGTTCCACAGAAATATTTGAAATAATTTAACATAGTTGATTTAGACAGAATGGCCTAAAGCCACCCACCCCATGCTTCTTACCTCCCCAACATACTCCATGACAAAAGTGTTCTTGCGAATGCGTTCCATGGTTCGAACCCCCCAGCCCCTGCCATTGTCTGTACGAAAAATGCAAAGGGAATACCGAATGCCCCTCTGCACCACTCTGTTGGGGCAATCCGGTCCACAGCGGCACCGCTTGTTGCATTCATAAATGGGTAACCCCGGCCGAATGCGGACCTGGCCGATTTCATTGTAAGCAAACTTGTGCTGGGACACTCCAGCACAGCAGCCTTCTAGGGGGCAATTTAGGCAGTCAGTGCATTCGCAACCCACGGACACCTCGTTCAGCAAAATCCCGTCGCCAACCTTATAGTCATTAATGTAGGTGAAGTTCTTAGGCGGCCCTTCCAGATCAACCTTGTTCGTGACGTAGATATGGCCCTTGTGGGTGCCTAGGCTGTTGAGGTGCACCTCCCACAGTTTAAGAGTCTGCCGGAGTTTTGCTCGCTGGACGAGGAAAGATGCGGTGGCGGGATCTAGCCGTCGGGGGGCGGAGCGCTTCTTCTGTCTTTGCATCTCTGCGTTCAGGTCTTCCCAAAATTGATTGAGCAGATCTATGCATTTCAAGTTCTTTCGAGGTTCCCATGTGTTCATAGATTGGGGAAAGCCTTTCCATTTTACTAAGAATAACTCCTGTGAAGATCGTAAGAAAATGCATTCACAGATGTAACAGATATATGGTATGAATGTAACATATCAAAAAAGTGCAATAAAGGGGCAGTTCACCCAAAAATGAAAATGATGTTATCATTTACTTGCTCAAATATCATTACAAGCCTGTATCACTATTTCTTCAGCAGAACACAAACGAAGATATTTTGAAGATTTGCAGTTTTGATCCTCACCTGTACCGTTTGTTTCTTGCCATCGGTGATGACTTTTCTTTTGTAGTCGCAGAGGTATTCAACGTCATAATCGCCAAGATTGTGCTTATTGATGCCAAGCTTGGCGCACAAAACACCCTCCTGTCGACACAGCGTCTCCAGCTGATCTACAGTAGCAATGCATGCTACTCTACACACTTCCAATATAAAGCACAATAATTAGTTTGCTACTCTTTGTTTTGTTTCTAACTTGCACTACAAACGGAAGTAAACACACACATTTTTGTAGACATGCTTCAGCAAACAGCTTCTTGCAAACCCACAGAACTAACGTTATAAATCATCTCAATTTATTAAATATTCGAGGTCAAATTTAAAAATAGTAAACGAATACATAAATAACATAAATGCATAAAACTGTAACGTTACAGCAGTAAACACATAAAAAGTAGGACAAGTGTAAGAAATGTCATCAACAAGTGGTCGAAAATGTAAATGTATCTATAAACAATAGTTTGCTAGACTAGCAAAGAAATGCAGTGACTCTTTCGATCAAGGATTAACTGTTAAATTGTCAACGATGCTATTGAATTTAAGTGTCCGCATATTTATGGACAAAAGCGAAGTTATCATTCAGGGGCGGGAAAAAGTTTGCTAAAATCTGTAAGAATGTAACAAACTACTAAGCGTGCAAACCCGTTGAACCATACTAGCGTTGCACTGGGTAACTTTACAGCAAATCAGAAAGATTAACATATAAGCTGCGGCTTCCACAAAGCGCTTGTTGAATAGATTCAAATAGCGCGCGGAAGCCATAACATCGACCTTAATGTGAATTTGTATCACCAACTTGAGCAAATGTTTTTCCTAAATAAAATGTCTCTATCCGACTTTTTTAGAGAAAAGCCAGAGTTTTAACGACAGCGCGGGTAATATGTAAAACATGTGTTGTGTAAACCAATGTTTCTGAGCGATTTAACACGATATATCCTTACCTTTCAAATTTTCCGCCATCTTCCGACCGCCGCCAAAACTATATGAGTCAAAGAGTGCCCAATGATTGGATGCGGCGCGGTCTGAGTGACGTTTCGAATAACCAATAGAGGCACATTAAACTACAGGGAAATCACAACGGATCGTTCATAAGTACAAATATTAAGAAATAAGTAAACAAAATATCCAGAAGCTAAATTGAATTTAAATGGCTCACACTCACAGTTTAGTAATAAAACATTTTTGTGTGGTCTTTTAATTTGCTTTATATCGGATACGGGGGCGGGGCGTATTCCTTTCCGGAACCGTGTGACACGGGAACATCCGTGAATATCCGGGTAATGTAAACACACGTTTGCTAGACATTGCTTTTAGGGAATTTTGCAGTATGTGTTCTTGAATGTTGCTTAATTTAACTTTAGATAGTATTCGGTCTACACGTTTGGCGCTTTATGTTTTAGTCTTATTTGATTTTAAAACATACAACAGAGAGGTAAGAAGGCCCAACACTACAATTAAGAGAGCGTTTCCTATAAGCTTAATGTAAATTTTGCCAAGCTGACGTTACGTCGTAACAGTTATACATATTAAGGTGCAATGTTAAATAGATAGCGATTTGTTGATCTTTCTTCCTTTTCTTTGACAATTTAATCATTCAATCGATTGTCAAAAATAAAATATATTGTTATTTTCATTATTTTGCAGGCGTCATGTCGTCCAGCTTTTCTCAGATTCTACGGACACCAGTCCTTGTTCTGATGTTTCTAGTTGTCATAGAGGTGATATCACATGCGCATGCAGATAAGGTAATTGTTTTTCCTATTGTAAAACTCCGTTACAATAGGTCACATTGAATACAGACGTCCCACTTATATTAAACGCCCCCTAAACGTGTCAATATGATTCTGTCACACAGAGTTTTGAAGATGTGCGTTGTAAGTGCATCTGTCCACCCTACCGAAACATAAGTGGCCATATCTACAATAAAAACGTGTCCCAGAAAGACTGGTGAGTTTGAATATACGGATCTGGCATAATTGCATGTAATGACTAGCTTATACATTTGACATTCATCTCTGGTTTATCATTGTCTTTATTTGTAGTAATTGCTTGCATGTGGTGGAGCCTATGCCAGTTCCTGGTCATGATGTGGAGGCATACTGTCTGCTTTGTGAGTGCAAGTATGAAGAGCGAAGTAGCAACACCATTAAGGTATTACCACTTTAGTAATACAAGAAAAAACAAAATAACACGCAAATGTTATGATTAAATTGTCGCCTTTTTTTTAGGTGACCATTATCATCTACTTGTCGGTTGTTGGAGCTCTTCTGCTGTACATGTTGTTCCTGCTTCTAGTTGATCCTCTGATCCGCAAACATGATCCCTACACCATGCCATTGCAGAACGAGGAGGACTCTGAGGCATGTGCAGTCTGTTTTCTACTTGTTTTATAAAGTTTGGTCCAGGAAAAGTATTACAGATATTTTCCTATTTTTACATCAAACTTGCAATAGTTTTGCTTGGGATTAAGCATAATTTGTGCCGTTTGACTCCCCCTGCAGGATTTGAGGCCTCATGTTGATGGTGCTCAGGGCCGTGGGAATACGGTGCTTGAGAGGGTAGAGGGAGCTCAGCAACGCTGGAAAAAACAGGTTCAGGAACAACGCAAGACTGTGTTTGACCGCCACAAGCTGCTCAGCTAAACCCTAAATCTGATTGTCAGGGGAAAGGGTTCACTGACTGAGGAAACATGCATGATGGTTTTGAAATTACAGTTTTTTTGCATATGTTCTGTCACTGAGCCGGCTGTCTTTGCAGTGCTACTATAATAGTACGGAGGCTGACTGGATTGTATTCTGCTTCCAAACTGAAGCTTGTGCTAACATGGAAACATGTTAATAAGATTGCTCTTAAATTGCTTGACTATTATATTTTGCAGATTAAGTTGGACAGCTCCAGTGGTCATATTTACATTTCGTAACTAATAACTTGAAGTGTTATCCCTGCTTTTCTTTGAAACAGCATTACAAAAGATGATATTGCCATGAAAAGGAGTGTATTCTGGGAACACTTGTGGAATTGTATATAATCTAAAATACTTGAGGTTTTAAATGTGTAGAATGTCATTGCACTTTTAGTTTTTCATTTTGCACTACTTAGATGTAAATGTATAGATTGAGTTTTATGTTTTTATTTCAGTCTCTACATTGTTTGCCTATTGATAAGACAATAAGGGATGGCATATGTCACTAATATATATATCTTAAATATAAAAAAAATTATCAAGGCAATAATTCTGTTAGATCTTAAGTTATTGTTACTTCCCAATTGTTCGTAAACAATATGATTGCTTGATATGATTTATACATTTGATGGTTACTCTTCAAAAATATTTTGCAGCACAAAATGAGAAGACATTTCAAAACGTAAATTATTTATAACATTTTTGCTTGGCTATCGTATTTGCTGCTACAATAATGTATTTTACAGGTTGTCTCAAAAAACGTTAAAACCTCTGTTTATGTGAAAATTCACTGAAATAAACACAGAAAATTGTCAACTATGTGCAGATTATTCTTTATCCGATTTACCAATTAATAATAAAAACATATTCTTAAATAAAGTAGTTTAGATATGGAAAGCTTTATTTAGTTAAGAAATATGCTAACCACCCAAACAAAATTCTTTCTGCTGTTGTAGAACTTTATTCGCTCTCTTTACTATCATTTCTTCACCTGCTGCACCCCTAGGCCGCCCCCCTCCCCCCCACCTGTCCCAGCACCCCAAGAATGGACACCGACAGCCTGTCTATATATATCCCTCATAAGGGACCAGCTGTGTCTAAATGCTCCCTGCCCCTCTGATGTCTCCTTGTCTGGTGTAGTTTTGCAGCAGGGGCCAGGGCCAAGAAGTTCCTTCCTCACAGAGGGATTGAGGCTTAGGACCATACTAATACATGCCCTGGAGTTAAGGAGACCAAGGACCTTCTAAACCTGGAATATTACATCAGATTTTGCAATACGGGTGAAAAAAGGGAATTTCTTTTCGGTTTTGTATAGATTTGAGATTCAACATGGATTCGGGCAGTGGTGGCGGTGGGACGGCAGCTTTGGCCTCATTCATCATGAATGAGGAAGAACTAAAGAGAAAGCAGAGAGAGAAGCTGAAGAAACTGCAGGCCACTGGAGGAAACCCTCGACCTCCACGTACTCTGTTCTTCTTCAAGCTCAAAAACCCTTTCCGCAAGACCTGTATCAACATTGTGGAATGGAAGTATCCTTCAATCTCGCTTTAGTGGCAAAGCTTTGGACTGTGGTTTGATGTTTAAAGTGTATAGGGGATATGGGCATTGCTATTGGGCATGTCACAGAAAGGGATCCGTCCCCTGGTGAGATCTAGCATGCACGCCAGAAAAAGCTCACAACCATGGCTATAACCTTTCCTTTACTCTGCTATTTGAGTTAAAGGGATACTTCACCCAAAAAGGAAAATTCTGTCATCATTTACTCACCCTGAGTTGTTCCAAATCTGTATTTATTTGGAAAGATATTTGGAAGAATGCTTATAACCAAACATATTTTGACACCCATTGACAACCATAGTAGAGAAAAATACATTAGTGGACAAAATGCCTCAGAATTGTTTGCTGTCGTACATCTTCAAAACGTCTTTTATGTTCAACAGAACAAAAATAAATTATTTAGTAATTTTTTCAACTCTTGGAGTCAATGGGGGGAAAGTTTCGTTATAAGCATACTTCCAAATATCTTTATCTGTGTTCAGCAGTACAAATTCATTTAAACAGATTTTGAACAACTTGAAGGTGAGTTAATGGTGACAGAATTTTTATTTTGGGGTGAAGTGGCTTTAAAAGTGAGATATTTGACCCATGATATTGTGCTCTATCAGAAGGAACAAAACAGACACGTTTAATTGATTTAAAAAAAAAAATCATAACTGTCCGCTGCCAGTTAAATTATTGTGTTAAGCTTTTGTTATGTGTGAAGCTCACCACAGACAAACAGTTGCCTCAGGTATTCACAGGGATGCTGATAAGGTTATGATCCTCATATTATTTAAAGCCAAATGGCAAAACATAACCACCAAGACTTAATTTCAGTGCTAATTTTCCAACTGGATAGTAAACAGTTTTTTTGAGTTCAACATTGTTATAAGGTGTGTTGCACACCTGGAGGTTTTTTGTCTTACCAAACAGAATTAAAGTGCTTTCTCTGGAAATATGATTAAATACACACAAAGATTTATGTCACTAAATGCTGTAAGAATTTGATATAATCATAAGAATCTAGATATCAAAATACAAAAAAATGCAGCAGTTCAGAAATGGTTGTAAACAGTTAAATTCCCTCTTTGAGGTCACAAAACTGACATTTAGAATAAATATTTGTCTAATAGGGCCAATTGTGACTTTCTGTTCCTGCGTTGTTCAAAAAGTGGAAGAACCAGATTAGAATTCACAAGAGAAGTTTGTATAAAATCGCTTTTGCATGAGTCAAATAGTAATTTTGGAGTCTGTTTTGCAAAAGTGTATTTAAACAGTTGAATAATATTCTGGGTGTGCACAGCTGTTGTTTGGGATCACAACTCAAGATGCTGAGTTGGCAGGGAAATTCTCCATCAGGCCCCAGTGGCAGAAATGCACACTGCATTTAATAATAATTGCAGGCTGGATGTACATGGCAGTTATTGGGCCTGATTTAGAGATAATTGATGAATTGAAGAGCACCGATTAGATTAATAACCAACTGACATAATAGGCTAAGAATTCTGGACATCCCAGAATTACAACACAAGTTAGAAAAAGCTGACATAATTGTGCCATCAACTAAGTTATTATTGATCATCCACTCATAGTAAATTTACAGAACTTCTTCTAATTTTATTTAGTAAATCATGGATTATTTTGCAGTAGCTAATAAAGTTACCAGTCAGCTAGTGGATAACTCACTAAAGCCAGCTGTCATGCGCTTTTGGCGCTTGGTTAGTACTGATTTTGGACCTAAAAATATGCTAAGGTTCATCTCAAATCCCAAATGTTTTCCTGATCAGATTCCTCCAGACCTTTTGAGATCATTATCCTGCTAACCATCTTTGCTAACTGTATAGCTCTGGCTGTGTTTCTTCCAATGCCTGAAGAGGACACCAACAACACTAACTTAACACTGGTGAGATGAAAGTTCACACTCTATTCAAACTCTGTTATGTCAATAACTGACACATTCATAGATTTTGTTGAAATAATAAAATAATTACATTCAAATCATCTGTAGTGAAGATGAATGTGAGTCCCCTCCCCACAAGGAGATTCCCAGAGAGACTAGTACCCCTTTCAGAAGCTTGAGATCTTGAGAATGCCTGTATGAAACAATAGATTAACTGGATTAAATGGATAAACATGTCTCAGACACACCACCTGGTCTGTTTCCAGATAAAGTTAACATACAAGATAATGTTTTGTTCAGCATTTCGCCTGCTCAGGTCTTTGGCTCTCATGGGTTATGAAGGGTGCATGTCACTTGAAACGGATACTGTACGTGTGTGCTTCTAGTTATGCCCTGTTGGATTTTAACTCTGGAAAAAGAAATTTAGAAAAAGACTGCGGTGGATAAATATTACAGATGCAATAATCAGCTATTGATCGATAGTTTGAAAACAGCCGACGATCAGGGCTGATATATCTTGTCAATCGAAAGAGGACTTGAAAATGCAATGAATTTGAGCTCTGTAAAAATTTTAAGAAACATCACCAGTTTGATGATCAATATTAATAGTCATTATGAGAATTAATAACATTCAGGAAGTTAAGAAATATTAATGTAATCTTTCATATCGGTATCGCTAGATATCACTCTTAATAATCGGTATCGGTGGAGAAATCTAGTATCGGTGCATCTCTAAATAATATACTTTATATTTGTGTGCTTTTTCATATCAATAAAAAAATAAAAATCAATGAATAAATGCAAGTTGCTTTTGTAGATGGTTTTGCAATGTGAGCTGTATATTTAGACATTGGTTTGTGAGTTGCAGCGCAGGCAGGTTTAGATGCATCTCTGAGATCCAAAGGTATGAGTGTGGGGTTTAAAGATACACTCAGCTGTCAGAAGGGGATCTTTAGTGACGCATGTGAAATGATTGTTCTAATAGACATTCTATTGAAATGACTGTGTTGTCTCTCATCATCTGTCGATCCTTCTTGCACACTGATGGCATCATTTACTCTCAGAACTATGTTTTTTAAGGTTGGTAAATTGCTTTTCATGATTTAATGTGGCCGATCTGTGTTCCTCAATTTGTTATACTTTGGCTGAATCGACATCTAAAGAAATGAAAATCTACTGTATTACACAAACATGACTCAAGCTTTATTGGAGGTATCTAGGTCAGACATTCTTTCCACTAGTGGTGCAGTTATATTCTGGGTGTCATTACATTTCAAAAGGCACAAATCTGAGCCCAGCTCATGTATTGACTCCCCATTGCTCCTCTCTGGGGTTACAGTGACTTGTGCTGGTGGGCCGTCCATACCTCAGATCCTAAGTCATGAAACAGGAGCTGAGAGTTGATCTGCAGAAGACGTGTTCAGAATTAGTTCAAAGACCTCTACTGTAGAATAAGAAGCACAAATGAATCAAAGGAAGCTTGGCAAACAGACACATTAGCCTCTCACAACAGACCCGGGAACAGTTGTTGGCCTGGAATTTGGCCTTGAGATTTGAGTGGCACTAAGATTGTTTTGGACATGTGTACATTCTTGGAGTACTGCTGAACTGAAATGAAACCCTTTCTGGGATGTAAACAGTCATTTCAAGATCTTAAGTACTGTTTCATTTCTTTGAAAATTGACTCAAAGCTAATTTCACCGGTTTTTGTTTTGTTTTGATGCAAAAAAAATGGAAATTCTGTGAAATATAGATTCTGGAATTTTGAAACTACCCTAAATATGAATACATAAATGGGAAATATACAATCAAATATGGGTTTCATGTGTTTAAACAAGAAGAGTTTTGTGCAAAAACAGATTACAGATAATTTTTGTGCATTCCAAGTAATAGCAATCAAACTGCAGTTGGGTTGATTTGATTAAGTAATAATAACTCAAAATATATACAGCTTATTAACACAATAATAATAACATAATAAACAAATCTTAATGAATAAAATGTTCTGGTTATCAGAGTTATTTGAAACTCTTCATGCATACATATAATGATAATATTTTACATGGCATTAAACTCTCACGTATCATTGCTTTCTTTTTATGGTTGTTTTCTCTGTTGTTGTAGGAGAGTCTGGAGTACATCTTCCTGGTCATTTTCACTTTGGAGTGCTTTCTAAAGATAATAGCCTATGGGCTTCTGTTTCATGATGGAGCCTATTTACGAAATTGTTGGAACATACTAGACTTTGTCATTGTGTTCATGGGGTAAGAGGAGATTTTGGAAGTTCAGTAGTTTTAAAATATCTCAGGTCATAAAATCCTGACATTTACTCGGTTTCATGTTGTTTCAAATGTGTGTCACTTTGGATCCTCTGTGGAGCATAAGAAATGTTAAAGAATGTCATAAAGAATCTGTCTATTTTTTTGTTGTTTTTTGTTCTCAAAGAACAGTCCTTTGAAAGAAACTTTTAACCTACCTCCACAGGCTGTTCACACTAGTTGTCGACACCATTAACTCCGTAGGAGGAGCTCCTAAAGAGAAGGGTGGAGGTTTTGACATGAAGGCGCTTAGGGCGTTTCGAGTGTTGCGACCGTTGCGCCTCGTCTCAGGCGTTCCCAGTAAGAACGTTTTAAAAACACTGACCAGCTATTCACTGTAAACACATGATTTTAAAGAGCATACATAATCAATATTATTGATATTGTCTATATATAAATAAATAGACAAATGGATAAGATCATCTGATCAATTGGATTTTAAACCTATATTTCTTGTCTTTCAGGCCTGCAGGTGGTGATGAGCTCTATTATGAAATCTACGTTGCCTCTCTTCCATATTGCGCTGCTGGTCTTCTTCATGGTCACCATGTTTGCCATTATGGGCCTTGAGCTGTTCAAGTGTAAAATGCACAAGACGTGTTACTATCAGGGCACTGGTGTGTTCTATGCTGTATATCTTGAAACCTCATCCAATAAACACAGATTCAAAACAACCTTATACATTTTGATGTAAATATACTGAAACATTAATGCAAGGAAACTTTATTTATAATTAATATTGATGATTCCCCTGTTCCAGATATCATCGCTGTCAGAGAGAATGAGAAACCTTCACCCTGCGCTCAGGCTGGAAATGGGCGACCCTGTACCATCAATGGCACTGAATGTCGGGCAGGTTGGCCTGGTCCAAACTTTGGAATCACTCACTTTGACAACTTTGGCTTTGCCATGCTTACAGTATTTCAGTGTATCACAACGGAAAGCTGGACTGAAGTGCTCTACTGGGTAATTATGAAGGACATGATGGTGCTCTTATTTACATTTGTCAGAGATCATGATATGACAACCTACTTAATTATAAAAAGACTGAAAACAAGACAGACAGAACGTTTATAATATTCCAAAAATACAATTATTAATTCATTTTTGTTGTGCATTTTAATGGATGAGTTGATTTTGCAGGTCAATGACGCTCTGGGAAATGACTGGCCTTGGATCTTCTTTTTGATTCTAATTATGCTGGGATCCTTTTTCATTCTCAATCTGGTTCTTGGAGTTCTGAGCGGGTATTAATACTTTTGTACTATTAACGGTATATATGGTACATAGTTTCTCTCAAAACCTTATTTATATTTGGACAACATAGAAGAAGCAAACGTGGGCAGGCAACTCTGCACTGAATTTGGCAACACAACTGCTTTGTGTCCTAACTGAGATGTGTTCTTTCTGTTTTAGAGAGTTTACTAAGGAAAGAGAGAAGTCGCGTTCACGAGGAGAGTACCAGAAGCTACGAGAAACGCAACAGATGGATGAGGATCTGAAAGGTTACATGGAATGGATCACTCAGGCTGAAATGGATGAAGATATGGCGGGTAATGGCGCTTGCTGTCTGTCTCTCTGTCTTACTTGAGTGGGAAATATTAAGCATTCTTTAATTTACCTTACAGCACTTCTTTCTAGAAGGGACACGGGATCAGAGACAGACAGCCTATACCAGATGGAGGGGCTCAACCGGGTGGTCTATTTCTAGTATGTAATGCCATCCTCCCTGTCACAGAAAATAAAACAAAACTGTGCCTCATGCATAAAACTGCATTACATTGCTTTCCAATGTTCGCTCTGTAATCCACAGCCGACTAGCCCGTCGCTGGAATGTTGTTTTTCGAAAGAAGTGTCATGTTTGGGTGAAATCTAGATTCTTCGGCTGGTGGGTAATCTTCGTCGTGTTACTCAACACTTTGGTCATTGCTACGGAGCATCACCAGCAGACTCAAGGCTTAACAAATTTTCAAGGTCTGTCCAATAATGCACCTTATTCCCATTCAGTATGTAAATGCTGGTGCGTTTTTTTTACCATTAAAACAAGTTTAAGAGTTTGTTCTTTTGGTTGCAGACAGTGCTAATATAATCTTGCTCGGCTGTTTTACGCTTGAGATGGTTATGAAGATGTATGCATTTGGGCCGAGATCTTACTTCATGTCAGTCTTTAACCAATTTGACTGCTTTGTGGTCACGATTGGCATTTTTGAGGTATTCCTGGTCGTAACTGACATCATGACACCACTGGGCATCTCTGTGATGAGATGCATTCGACTTCTGCGCTTGTTTAAGCTCACAAGGTATGGTCGCTCACTTATTTCAGCTTCGTAATTCAAACCTGTATGACTTTCTTCTGCAGAACACAACATTTTGATGATTGCTGGTAACAAAACAACCGAAGTACCTGTTGACTTCTATTGTCACACAAAACCAATGCAACATTCCTAAAATATTATATTTTGTGTTCAGAGAATGAAAGAAAGTCGAACAGGTTTGAAACGACAGGGTTCGTAAATGATGAAAGAATTTTCATTTTTTGGTGAACTATCATTTTAAGAAAAGTAAAAAGTTTGATTTTGAAAATATAACATATATGTGATCCAGAACGACAAAACCAGTCTTAAGAGTACATTTTTCGAAATTGAGATTTTTCATTAACTGAAAGCTGAAGAAATAAGCTTTCTATAGATATATGGTCTGTTAGGATAGCACACTATCTGGCGGCACAACAACTGTTTACAAAGCTGGAATCTGAGGGTGCAAAAAAGCCAAATATTGAGAAAGTTGCCTTTGAAGTTGTTAATATATGGAATTGTTGCAGGCCACCAACTCACAAAAAATAAAGTTTTTACACATTTACGGTAGGAAATTTAGAAAATATCTTCATAGAACATGAACTTTACCTAATATCCTTATGATTTTGGGAAAAAAGAAAAATCCGTAATTTTAATCCCAACAATGTATTTTTGGAGATAACTAAAAATGTTCCCGTGCTACTTACAACTGGTTTTGTTGTCCAGGTTCACACATACGAATGTGTTCGGTTCCTGATCATCATACTTTTGTGTCAAAATTTTTTAAGTTTGCTGCATCCTTATTTACAAAATGTGTATTTTCTCTCATTGGTCTTTAGGTACTGGAAATCACTTAGTAACTTGGTTGCATCTTTACTCAACTCAATTAAATCCATCGCCTCCCTCCTGCTGCTCCTCTTCCTCTTCATTGTCATCTTCGCCCTCCTCGGCATGCAGGTCTTTGGCGGGAAATTCAACTTCCCCGACAGAGAGATACAGCGCAGCACTTTTGACAACTTCCCTCAGGCCCTCATCACTGTGTTTCAGGTACCCTGATAGCTATAGTGATAAAACTGTTATTTTGCAACCCTTGTCTAGTATAAGTGAATCTGACGTCTGTCAGTCTTTGATTTTAGGTCTTAACTGGAGAAGAATGGGACACAATCATGTTCAATGGAATCATGGCTCATGGTGGTCCTGCATCTCCGGGAATTCTTGTCAGCATTTACTTCATAGCCCTCTATTTCTGTGGAAACTGTATCCTTTGAACATTTTCTGTTGTTTAAGGTTCAATAATGATATTTTATTGTGGGGTTTATTTCCTTAACTAGCTGTTGGTCAGTTGTTCTTTTAAATGTGTTCTTGGCCATCGCTGTGGACAATCTGGCTGAAGCTGAGAGTTTGACAGAAGCACAGAAAGAAAAAGCAGACGAGAAAGCAAGAAGAAAGCTCATGAGGTGACACTTTATCACGTTGTTTTTTCATTTTCATGATGCCTCATATGAAACTGAGAAATGTCATACTTTTGTTATATTTAGGCTATGTATCACCTAGTGAGTAGTTGTATTTCCTTTATTAAATCAGATCTATGCCAGAGAAGAATGAGGAGGAGAAGGCCCTGATGGCCAAGAGACTGATGGAGTCCAGGTCGAAAACTGAAGGGATGCCCACCACAGCTAAAGTAAACACATACTTGTTTGTTTCAAAGCTCATTTATTATTTTTGTAAGAAATTTCAGCAAATGAAACAGGTTCTATTTTGTGTTTCAGCTCAAGATAGACGAGTTTGAATCGAATGTGAATGAAGTGAAGGATCCATTTCCTCCCGCAGACTTTCCAGGTGAGGCTCGATGATAAACTCGCAAGGTTTTAAATATTATATGAAGCGATTCATTAAATGCTGTCTCAAGTCGGATGGTACAGCTCTAAACACGGAAAGGAAAGTTCTGAGAAAGCTGTTCTATTATAAGTAAAACTTATTTTTAGCTCCCATCTACAAGCTCATTTATGGAGCACATTTCAAACCACTGTGATGCCTGTTTGGATTTGTTTCTCGAGCTGTGTAAAATGAAATGAGCATTGCAACATAAACAGCTTTTAGATTGTGCTTAAAGATCAAAGCTGTAAAGTAAAGCGATGAATCCGATGAATGCTGAATCAACAGAAACATTTTTTTCTAACAGTAGTTATTCTGCTCAAACCTTCATCTTCTGCTCAGGTGATGATGAAGAAGAGGAACCAGAGATTCCCAGCAGCGCTAGACCCAGACCCATGGCCGACCTGCAGCTCAAGGAGACAGTGGTGCCCATGCCTGAAGCCAGCTCCTTTTTCATTTTTGGCCCACAGAATAAGTGAGGCTTCTTGCATGATCATTTCTGCCAATGAAATGACACTATGTTTGCACAGACTCCTAGAACTGTAGATTAATGTTTTAAAATTTACTGTAATGTCAGTTATACTCTGATCTGAACACGTTTGTGTCATTTTCGGTCCATATTTTGCTTCCAAGATGCTGCGAAGTCTTGCTTACACAAGTCATTGTCACAACTTTGTCCAAAGAAAATTTGTCAAATATTCAAAACTGCACAAAATGTCACTGTTTTCCTTTAACATTGTTTAACGATTTTTAAACATTGGTTTGAAGTTTCTGCTTTAAAAACTAAAAATGTGTTTTTCTGTTAAAAGGTTGCGGAAGCTTTGCCACCGGATCATTAACCACACCACCTTCACCAACATCATTCTCCTCTTCATTCTCCTCAGCAGTATCTCTCTGGCAGCTGAAGACCCAATCGACCCCCGTTCATTCAGAAACAAGGTAGCAAACGCTCTGCCGTACAGCCGAGACTATATCGTCAAAATATCTGATTATAAGCATCTGTTCATTCATTTATTTTCACAGGTCTTGGCTTATGCCGACATCGTCTTTACGACCGTCTTCACCATTGAGATCGTACTGAAGGTAACACACCTGCTGGCTTTATATAAACATACAGATTTGTGTGGTTGCTCTTTCATGCGGTCCTGACCTGTAGTGTATTTTTAGATGACTGTTTATGGAGCTTTCCTGCATACGGGCTCTTTCTGCCGAAACTCCTTCAATATTCTGGATCTCATCGTTGTGGCCGTTTCACTCTTGTCTATGGGAATGGAGTGAGTTTGTGTGCTATCTATTGTGACGTATCATTTGACATATCCACACGTTTTCTTTAGTTATGATCTTTACTTAATTTAATGGATAAGCGTGTGGTTTGTATGTTCAGGTCCAGCACCATCTCTGTGGTGAAAATTCTCAGGGTTTTGAGGGTCCTCAGACCTTTAAGAGCCATCAACAGAGCTAAAGGATTGAAGGTGTGTATGTCTGCATCTTAAAGGGATAGTTCACTCAAAAGTGATAATTCTGTCATCATTTGCTCACTCTCAGATTGTTCAAAACCTGTATAAATGTCTTTGTTCTGCTAAACACAAATGAAGATATTTGGAAGAATGTTGCATATCTCATCCCCCATTGACTCCCATGGTATTTATTTTCATGACTACGGCAGTAAAAGGGGGATGAGATCTGTGCAGTTACTGACATTCTTCCAAATATCTTCCTTTGTGTTTATCAAAACAAAGAAATGTATACAGGTTTGGGACAACATGTGGGTGAGTAAATGATGGCAAAATGTTCCTTTTTGAGTGAACTGTCCCTTTAACTCACTTTTGATTTGTGCCCTTTGTATTTAGACATTTCCTTCCATCTTAACATCAAAATGTATATAGCAATACCTCTTTTCAAGTTTTTTCAAATATACTTACATTTTACATTCCAGCATGTTGTCCAGTGTATGTTTGTGGCGATTAAGACCATTGGTAATATCGTCCTGGTCACCATGCTCTTAGACTTCATGTTTTCCTGCATTGGAGTTCAGCTTTTCAAGGTAATAGAAACCAAATTATGTAATGTAAACTTTTTATTCCTAAATGAAGGCAGTACTGTTAAATGTGTTACTTTATTTATCTCTGCAGGGCAAGTTATACTCATGTACAGATCCCTTGAAGATGACAGAAATGGAGTGTCAGTGAGTATTTCATTTTCATGAAAACCTTTTTCTACTCATGAAGTTGCTTTATGCTGATGAGAAATTCTTGGTTTGTTCTCAGCGGAACATTTATAAAGCATGTGCAGAGCTCTCTTCATGACATGGAGGTGGATCAGAGACAGTGGGTCAACAGCAAATTCAACTTTGACAACGTATTGAACGGCATGCTGGCTCTCTTCACTATCTCCACGTTTGAGGGATGGCCAGAGTGAGTCTTTGCATAGACATTCAGCTACTGACACGAACAGCTAAGATCTTTAGGTTTTAAAAACTGAAAATCAGACTTTTTTTGAGTCTTTTTTTAGAAGTTTCATTCTGAGAAATCAAATAAAAAAGCAAATATCTAGTATTAAAAATGGTCATTTACTTTCCTTTAACAGGCTTCTGTATACAGCCATAGACTCGGATGCAGTGGATTCGGGTCCCGTGTACAACAATCGAGTGGGCATCTCCATTTTCTTCATCATCTACATCATCATCATTGCCTTCTTCATGATGAACATATTTGTTGGTTTTGTCATCGTCACTTTCCAAGAGCAAGGAGAGCAGGAGTATAAAGACTGTGAGCTTGACAAGAACCAGGTAAACAGCTAAAGACAGATTGAGTTTAATATCAGCCAGATTGTTTTCTGTTAGCAATATCCATTTGCATTTTATCTTTTTTCTTTTGCTACACTTAAAAAAAGAAGGTTTTCATTTTTCGTCCTAACATTTAGATTGAGATCAAGCTAAAATGATCAGACCCCCTGCCGTACAGCCATGCACATACTAAGCCTCACACACCACCCACTTTTTAGATCAATGATGTTGAAGGCAACAGAATTTCCTCTACATCCTGTATTTTTGTGATACCATGTTTGTTTTGTGTGTTTTTTCCCTTCATCAGCGTCAGTGTGTGCAGTATGCGCTGAAGGCGGGACCGCTCAAGTGCTACATCCCAAAAAATACCCACCAGTATCGTGTCTGGTACTTCGTAACCTCCTGTTACTTTGAGTATCTCATGTTCTTCCTCATCATGCTCAACACACTGTGTCTCGGAATGCAGGTAAGCAGCATATTACATGAAGAATTGGGTTCATTACTAGAATAGTTGTTTTGTAATGCTGTTTCTTCATCTTCTCTGTGATTCAGCATTGCAACCAGGCCGAGTACATTACCAAACTCTCAGACACTCTCAATCTCATCTTCACTGTCCTCTTCACTGCCGAGATGTTAGTCAAACTCATTGCATTCAAAGCAAAGGTACTTCTGCTTCACTCAGTGTGAAACCAGTTTTCCACATTGCTTCAGACATTAATACATGGTTCTGTTGGTCTATTTCAGGGTTACTTTGGAGACCCCTGGAACGTGTTTGATTTTGTCATTGTGATCGGCAGTATTGTTGACGTGGTCCTCAGTGAAGTTGACGTGAGTTTAACAACAAATCATTTTTCCGCAAGCCGCAGCTACACCAGAATTATTTAAAGTTCCAGTGAAACCAAAAATTACGATGCCTATTTTTTCATGAAATATTGCAGCGTTTATTGTAAATAGTTGATCAATGTGACTCGTTCTCTTATTAAAATTTGTGTGCCCTCAACTTTAGTATCACTCTGAAATGCGTCAAAATACAGACGTAGAAAACGATGGCAACTTCCGGTTCCCAGGGACTTTAAATGTCCTCACAAAACACAAGCGTTCCAAATGGTGACCAACAAACTTGTATTTAGCGATACATGAAGCAAAGAGGGCATCCGGCATTCAATTACAACAATAGTACGCATGAGGTATAGCTCCAGCCAAGTGACAGTATATCTCATCCAATCAATTTCACTCACCTGTGGACGTTCATGATTCATTTCATTCGTCTTAATGAACGTGTCAAGTATCTCATTTTCTTCACACATTCACTGTTTAATACACACTGTTGCACATTATCCAGAGTGATCTGATGCACTTTTGTCGTAAATAACCACTTGAAATGCGATGTGTAACGGTTGGTGTTGTGGTCAAGTTTGTCTCCCATTTGCCATTTTTCACATTCACATTCATCTTCATCTCACTGGATGTATGTAACCGTCCTCTGTTCTCCTCAGACTGCGCTGGAATCCAGTGGAGGATTGTGGTGTCTTCACGGTTGTGCTGTAAATATCAGTCTACACCGCATGAGTCTGCTGTGACCACACATGTACTACAACTTACATCTCTTATATTAAAAGACACAACAGTTTAAAAGCGATTAATAGACTTGACTTTAGTGGCCTAGTCAGCCATTTTTGCTCAGTAGCTGTTAGATAATGTCGTTGCTCCTGTTAACGGGACAGTTCACCCAAAAATGGAAATTCTTTCATCATTTATTTACCCTCTTGTCATTCCAAACATGCATGATTCTCTTTCTTCTGCAGAACAAAAAAGATGTTTTGAAGAACGCTGGTAACCAAACAACATTTGACCCCATTGAGTTCCATTGTATTGACACAAAACTACTGAGACATTTCTCAAAATATTGTCTTTTGTGTTACACACAGTAAAGGGCCACACTTTGGGTTTTTAATGACATGAGGTTGAATAAATGATGACAGATTTTTTTTGGTGAACTTTCCTACTGTATAGGGGGATGTTTTGGGTATAAAAGTCACTTAAATGTATTGCATGATCAATTGTGGCTGTCTCTAACACTTGGTTGCAGTTTTTGGAGTCTAAAAACCCTGTTTCTTTATTTTTATATTGCTTTATTTTGTGCATGAATGTTTGACATGAATAATGCTATGAATTTATGGAAAGATCTTTGAAGTATATAATCTAATGTAAATACAAAATGAAACATGACTTTTGTTGGACCAAGGATAAAAATGAAAGAGTCTCTTTATGTTTTAGGAAGTGAATCCAATGCAGGCCATAGCTGTAAGTAACTTTCCGTCCGCCTTGTATGCAATACATGATACCTTGTTGAATATTTAACGCGTTATTAAAAAATCTGATGTACTTATAGGATGAAGAAAATGTTAAAATTACCATCACCTTCTTCCGTCTGTTCCGTGTGCTGCGTCTTATTAAATTGCTCAATCGTTCAGAAGGCATCAGGAATCTTCTCTGGACTTTTATCAAGTCCTTCCAGGTCAGATGGTGTTTTATGCATAAATAAGTATGGGTTTTATTTCGAATCTTTAAAGGTCCAGTGTATGAAATTTAGCAGCATCTAGCGGTCAGGTTGCACCACATAACATAGTTATGAAACGCGGTCTGTACAGCAGTTTGTCCGTTTAGGGCTACTGTAGAAACAACATGGTGAATTCCATGCAAGGGGACCCGCGGTGTATGTAGATACAAATAGCTCATTCTGAGGAAATAAAACATAACGCTTCATTATGTAAGGTCTTTATAGAACTCTGAACACATAGTTATGTATATTATATTGCATTTCTGTCAATAAATTGTCCAAATGTTACACACTGGACCTTTAAAGACATATTTTCAGTATTTTTTATTAGATGGTATTTTGCTTTACTCTGTTTAATAATGTTAGGTTGTGATTTCTTCAGGCACTGCCACATGTGGGTCTCCTCATCGTCATGTTATTCTTCATCTATGCTGTCATTGGGATGCAGGTGAACTTAATCTTAGCTGATTTAAGTCAGTTGTTGAAAGGTTATGTATTTTCTCCAGTTCTTGTTTTAATCTTTTCTCAAATTCTGTCTTTCTACAGATGTTTGGTAAAATTGCACTGGTCGACGGTACAGAGATCAACCGCAACAACAATTTCCAAACATTCCCGCAAGCCGTTCTGTCATTATTTCGGTGAGCTAACCATGTACTGTAAGAAAAGATTTCAATTATTTATTTGAAATGATATGCTGCTCATTGTTCTCCAAAATCTTTTTGATAATCGGATCTATGTGTATAGTCTCAAAAACAATACAATATATTAAAAACGATATTAAAAGTTCAGTATTAGTCAATGATCAATGTTGGGGTTGACAGTGTTGCCACTGGAGAAAGATGGCCTAAAATCATGGTGGCCTGTATGTATGGAAAACTCTGTGACCCTAAATCAGACTTTGGTCCTGGAGAGGAATACACCTGCGGCTCCAGCATTTCCGTTTTCTACTTCCTCAGCTTTTACATGCTGTGTGCGTTTTTGGTAAGCATGCATTTCTCAAGCATGCTAAATGCGAGTATTTTATTGCGACATACCCTTGGAAAATGTTATACTTCCCTTCCTCCAGGTTATCAATTTATTCGTGGCTGTCATTATGGACAACTTTGATTACCTCACTCATGATTGGTCGATGCTCGGCCCGCACCACCTGGATGAATTCAAGAAGATCTGGGCCGAGTACGACCCTGAAGCGACGTAAGTTATGAAACGGACCCGACGTCTCATGCAGATAATCCACATTGTATGTTTTACACCAAGAGATGATAAGGTACATTCTATCTTTATAAAGGGGACGAATCAAACATCTGGATGTGGTCACTCTTCTGCGGAGGATTCAGCCACCGCTAGGCTTTGGTAAATTTTGTCCTCACCGTTCAGCGTGTAAGGTAAGACAGATGATAGGACTTCTTCGCCATATAGCCAATTTGCTTGTTTGTATCCTAATGTGGATTTCAAATGTTTGTTGGTGAAACTTCACCACAGAGACTGATTTCCATGAACATGCCGCTAAACAGTGACGGAACAGTGACCTTCAACGCCACTCTCTTTGCATTGGTCAGAACTGCTCTCAAGATCAAAACTGAAGGTATATTATTGTGTATGGACTGTACGTTTTTGCAGCACACTATGTATTTACACACATGTGTTGTCTTTGTTAGGAAACTTCGAGCAGGCCAATGAGGAGCTGAGAGCCATTATTAAGAAGATTTGGAAACGGACCAGTATGAAGTTGTTGGACCAGGTCATTCCTCCCATTGGAGGTGAGATAGCTATGACAATGAAACCGTTGGTCAAACCGCTACATTTTCTTTCTTGTCTCGTGTGTTGTTCAAGTTGGCTTTGAGCTACAATGAGTCTGAATAAGCTCTGATTTGATTGGATGTAGAGGATGAGGTCACCGTAGGAAAGTTCTACGCCACCTTCCTACTTCAAGAACACTTCCGCAAGTTCATGCAGCGACAGGAGGAATACTACGGTTACCGGCCAACCAAAAAGAACGCGGCTGAGATTCAGGTACACCAGATGAGAAAAACCTACAGATAACGTTTTTCCTGAGTAAAATGTTTTCACATCTCCGGCTTGTTCTGGAATTGCAGGCAGGTCTGCGCAGCATCGAGGAGGAAGCAGCACCTGAATTGCACAGGGCTATCTCAGGTGACCTCATCGCAGAAGATGAGATCGACCGTGCAATGGAGGGTGGAGAGGAGGGCATCTACAGGGTGTGCAGTTAGAAACAAACTGATTGATCGTTGATTGATATCATGTGTTTGTGGGCTTACAGCCTCTATGTCTCTATTCATACAGCGTACAGGAGGTCTGTTTGGAATTAACGCTGACCCCTTCGCCTCTGAGCCCAACAGCCCTTTATCAACACAGGTGACTAGCCATAGACCCCTTCAGTTTGCAGAGACCCATCTGGAGGACATCGAGTCCCCCCCTGACTCTGTCTTTCTTCCGAACACTGAGTTCTTCCCTGATAACATCCAAACAACAAGCAACAACAACAATGCCAACTTCATTGATGAGTAAGTATATGATAAGGGAAAATTCATATTTGTAATGATGTTTATAATGCTTATTTGATTATGTTTTTAGCATCTCAACTAGGATTACATTTGAGAGCGAGTCTCAGGATACAAGTAAGTGTGTTTATACCACATCTCATTCAAATTTATTGACATTCAGCCTGTTCACAGTATTCGTATTAAAGGGAATACGTTTAGTCAAAAATCCTTTCTAACAGAAATCAAATGTTTACCAATAGGACACTCTAGTTTGTATGGGGGCGGAGCCTCAGGGGCCGATGACAGGATGCTTTCAGGGTTTACAGTGAGAACAGACACGGACACACAGGTATGGATAGATGTCACATTAATACATATATATAAAATGTATATACTGTACCAGATGTGATTTACAAAATCCTGAACATAAAGCTGTAATCTGTAATTTTTTATATCAGCATCTATGTTTGAAACATACAATTTTAGGTTCTTTTTAGGTCTGTTAATCGCATCCAGAATAAAAGCTTGTATTTATATGTGTACTGTGCATTTTCATTTTGTATGTGTAAACACAAAACATAAATGTATATATTTAGAAATATTTAGATTTGTTATATTTAGTAATTATTTATATTAATACCAACAATTTAAATTAATATAGAAGCTTTTTAAAGTGAATTTTTTTTGCAAACATATGCATGTATGTGTATGTGTTTATAAATACAAAATTAATATGCACAGTACACGGACATCTATTATGTATTCACAAATTTTTATTCTGGATGTGATCAATCGCGATTAATTGTTTGACAGCCCTAGATATTTACATAATTATCTACAATCAAACTGACATTTCCTGTGAAATTGTACCAGAAAGCTCAATTTATTAATTATTATAACCCAAGTTTTAAGTAATAGGTCAATAAACTGTTGTTTATTTTGTCGGAACAAATGACAGGTAGCAGCTTTATCATACAACTTACACAGCCAGAAAGCTTGACTAGATAGTGACTGGAATTTTTGCATCCTCTCTCCCTTTGTTGTTTGTTTTATCATCTAAGTTCTCCTACAATCCATCATATGGCACTTCAGATAATCTGAGAGCAACAAGAGAAGATTCACCAGCCACCAACAAACTCATTCAGCAGGTAAACTGCACCAGGCTAGCTGTCTGCACTATTTCAACTTTAACATAAGTACTACATGTGTTTTCCATCATTCCACAGGCACTGAGACACGGCGGACTAGATTCATTGGCTGAGGACCCAACTTTTGTGTCTGTGACTAGAAAGGAACTGGCAGATGCCATTAATATTGGCTTGGAAGATATGGAGGGGTTGGCTAAGGGTATTCTAAACGGGCAGACCCCCAAAGCACCCAAACGTAGACGCCGTCCCATCCCAGTCCCACCCGGCGCCAAACCCAAGGAAGACACTACTGCAGTGTAGATAGATATTCATAAATAATCATCATATTTATGTGACATCATCAAACTGAATTTTATGCCCTTGTTCAAGTTCACTTACTTGACAGTTTGTAAACAGTGTTCTTGTTGTTTTAAAAACAGTGATCACACAGAATATTTGTCCAATCTTTACGGTGGTATTTATGTTCTACTGAGTGATAAAAAGCACACTAGTTAACATGATGGTCACTACTTCTAAGTAATGAACTTTGTGTATTTTTCTGATGGGCAATCTGATTCAGGAACTGATTTCTGGTTTGGTGACTGAACATATCAGGCATCCAACATAGAAGTAATCAAACTTCTGTTCTGTGAACATACACAATAAACCCACACTTTAGTGAGATGGATATAATACAGACAAATTACTTGTTTTTCAATCTAGATGTCCCATTGAAACACAAAGGAACTTTTTTTTCACATGTGCCTTGTGAACAACCAATGGTATATAAACCTGCACATATTTGTAAAAGTCAAATGGCTTACAGCTAAAATGTAATGTTTATAGAACATTGAAACACAAAAAACATTTAAAACTTTTTGTAATAGGTTAAAAACCAAATTTTTGTTCAATTTCATTGATTATAATCCTGACATGTCTCGTTTCCAAGAAAATGTTCAGCAATGGTTAATTTTACCAACTCTGTATTCTGAAAATTATTATTTTAACTTTTATTATGTATGCTAGGAAAATAAGCACACATGGAAGTGTTTGCATGCTTGTGCTCTTTGGTTGCTGCACACCATGCAAAGCACTTAATTTGTATATTACTTACTCATTTAACAGATAAGAGATTAGGTAAATCTTTAAAATGTGGCATTTTAATTGCAAATTGAGTTCATATGCAGTTTTACGTTCTTTGAAAAATCTTCCTCAATGCTCACAGTACGACAGAATTTCTAAAGAAAAGACACATTGGCTAGCAAGAGATAAAAGGTCAATTTTGCTCTGAAGGGTTAAAGTTTGTGTCAATCCAAGCTATTTGGTTTTATTGGACATTGCGATAAGGGAAACGGGATCAGGACGTGACGCAGGCCGGATTCGAACCTGTGTCCCTGTAAGTTTCTTACTTAAATGTGTTGTTAGCTCATGCGCTGTGCTGATTTCTTGTCATTTTTTAATTTAGTTTCCAGTGAAAAATGTGATGCTTGCTTTGGCTTTGTAATACACATTGGTGCAGATGGTAACGCTTTGATATTGTCAGTTGTAAAGTACAAAATCCCTTTAGTGCAGGTGCTTGACAAGAACAGCAATGCAGGAGACGTTTTCTATTTCTCTGTGTAGATCTTGATTACACCAACTTTAACATGTTACACGTTTTGAAGAAGCACATTTTAATGAAATATGTGTTGACTTGGATATCACAGACTAAAGTCTTAAACCTGTGTAAGAAGTATAAATGATTTGTTTCCATTGTGTAGACAAACAAGTCATTTCAGCTAAGCCTTTGAAACAATCTAATAAAAAGGTGGCAGACCTGAAAGAGAATTTGTTGTTTAGATGTCTTCGCTTTCAAGATTTTTCTTTCATCACTCATGCATCAGTACATGGAAATCACGCAAAATCGAAATATGCAAGACAAATAAGAAACCTGACAATATTTCTAAGTACTATAATTAGTATTGATCAAAGTATTTATTTTAATACAAGACGTCAGAGTTACAATTGCCCTTAAATAGATACTTCAACCAAAAATAAAAAATCTGTCATCATTTACTCACCTTCGAGTTGTTCCAAATGTGTATAAATTTCTTTGTTCTGATGAACACAGAGAAAGATATTTGGAATAATGCTTGTAACCGAACACCAATTGACTACATGTATAAAAATTTGGAACAGCTCGAAGGTGAGTAAACCATGACAGAATGTTTATTTTGGGTTAGGTATCAAATCAATATTGAGCTTTGACATTTGGTTTGCTTGTGTCTAACAGCTGAAAAGCAACTTCAAATAGCACACATCAAACGCTATTATTTATATCTTTATTCCTAATCTTTGCTCTAGACCAGATGGATTGATGAGCTCTCTATGGCCAGTGCAGCTGTACTTCATACTGTACTCATGACAGGGAAATATGAGAACAGCTCCAGATTCTATTAATACAGCAACACTTTATAGCTCAAGCCGTGTATGGTGTTAAACTAAATACACAAGTAGAATAGAGCGAAGTGTTTTTACAAACTCATATATTGTTTACAGACATTTTGAATTGACATCAAATGTCGTTATTCTGTGTAAAACTAATACAATTCCAACACATTTCTTTATTCAGTAATTAATCTACCTAGGTGTCAACAACATAATACACAGGATTGTCCAAACGTTTTTACTGACAAAATATGGTAGAATTTAATTACAAGGTATTTATTTATAATACATTTTTACTAATGTGTAATCAAACAAGTCAAAAAAGCTTAAAGAACAGAAAAAATCTGCTAAATGCCTAAAGGCTCCTGTGGGCTGAAGGGTTCCTGCACTACAGAATATCATCTTCAGAGCTCTGATGTGATTTTAAGCAGTCCAGTTTAGTGAAGCTATACGAAGCTTTCATATGAAGTAGTAAGGTTTCTTAACATTTACGCCATATTCTGCCAGGGCCGGTGTCAGATCTTCCATTGTCAGCGTGTACTTCTTGTCCTGGGATAAGATTTTTGTTTAGAGTGAGAAGAATACTTTTCAAGACGTATACATACACTTACATTTAATTTTTACAAATATTAACATGCTGATTCAAATGTACAACCGCAGATAAATTAAGAGACAATTTTAGAAGTATTCATATTTAAATAATATAAATATATATATTACTTATCTTATTTCCAATGTATAGGTATGTGTTTAAGTAAATGTTCATATTTGTTTCATTCTGTGAACTACTAACAATATTTCTCCCAAATTATTGTTTCTATTTGCATTTATTTGCAGAATTGAGAACTGGAAAAACAGTTAGAAATGACAGAAAAGATATACCTCCTCAAATACTGCAAAGAAAACAAGTTCGTATTCACTTTTAAGCAATATAGAAATAATATTTGTTTATGTATTTAAAGTTCATTAATAGTTTTTTTTATGTGATAACCTAAACTTAACTTCTTTTTTTTCATGTGTCTTGTCAGTCTTAGGGTTAGGGTTAGTCACATTGCTGTTGGATGAGTCTTTTCTGAAGTTTGATTTTGATGAAAATTAACGGACACTGGAATGACCACAATACATCTAGAAATGCTAATAAGATGAACATTTGGAAAGGTCTCTTAATTTTTTTCCACAGCTGTATATTAATGAACAGTGTTCAAGAATTCTGTGAGTTCAAACCTTGGCTTTGTTCCTGGAGCTGCCAGAGGCTGTTCCCTTCATTTTGCAGTGCTGCAGTGCGTCATTTGCAATGTCTGAGATAAACTTCTGGGACGCCAGAGATATGAGTCGGATTCTGCCAATGATAATGTTGTTTACGAGGACTTGTTTTTTACGAGAACAATGTAAAATGTAAAACAAAATGTGGAATTATGAACTTTAAGTTTTAATATTACAATGCAGTATTTTTTCTAAACAAGAAATAAATATTTATACGTAGACGCATAGTAATATAAACGAAAAATGACATTTAAACTGACTAGAAAGAAAAAAATGTCTGTAAAAAATTGGTATTTTATGTCAGAAGAACTTGAAGGTCCTAGAAATAATCTTCACCACCACTACAGACAAGCTGCTGGAAAAAAAAACAGTTCAACTCACATTCTTGGATCCGAGGCTTCAAAACCAGCTCGATTTAGGTAGTGTCCTGTGACTGCATCTGGTATCTGAGACCAAGACACTCTGTTAACAGTGCACTTCACAATACTTCATTATTAACCAAAATACATACAGGAATATGTATGAACTCACTGTGGGGGTGTAGTCCTCCAACTGCATCAGGAAGTCAGCCAGAGGTGTAGTTGAGACGACGGGCTTTACATCGCCATTGGCGATTCCTGTGGGCACATATACGCCGTTTGACACAGAGTCGGATGATGGGGTTGCCATGGCAGCCGAGGTGGAAACTGTGAGGAGACAAAAGTACGACAGACGTTCATACACAAGCTAGCCACTAAAACGACAATACTCTTAACTTTATAAAGTAACAAGCTTTATACGTCATACGTTGCAAACACGTTCCTCTTGCTAACATTAATTGGGTTAAGGGAGCAATCTGTAAACGAAAATGGTTGCATAGAAGAAACATTCCACACACCATTCGTGCTCCCGACCCCAGGGATGCTGCTCGAGTTTGTAGATGCGCTGTTCGGGACGCAGTTGCTGCCGGAGATTGATGTGCTGGATGCTGGTCCCGCCAGTCCTGCTTGCGGAAGATCCACGTTCATATTTATAGTGTAAAGTAAGCTGCCCTGTTTGAATATAGCGGGCGTAACAATCTAATTATATTCCGTTTAAGTCAAAGTTGGGTGGTGCGATCTCTTGGGCATCTAAAGACGCGAGTTTAGCGACAATTCAACCTCCGGAGAAAAATATTTACGCGAGAGGTTTGTCACGTGATTAACACTTCCGTGTGCAACGAGTAATACAGCCCGAAATGCTTTGATCAATAGTTCCTGCACACGGAACTTGGCTGTACGTGTAGATAAAGCGCAAACCTTGCTATTTATGTTTACTAGCTATAGTAATATACTATATTATTACATATTTTGTTTATTTCATGGCATAATTAGAAATATATTGTAGTTAAAAGGAATAGCTGCTGACTATCGCAAATTATAAGATGTTGCAATTGCGCCACCTGGTGTTCATAATTGTTAGTTATCTCATTTTAATTGTTCAAGGCACGTGAGTGCTTCACACACAATTCATTTTCAGGTGATTCTTTGTGTTAGCAACCCAAATTCTTGAAGAGAACAGAGCAACAAATATTTACATGTGTATGTGGTAAATATGAATACATTTATACGTCTACAGTTTTTAATTTAATCGTCCTGTAATAGACTTTTATTTACATTTTAGATACATAAAGGTATAACATACAATCATATAGTGACACATCAAAAAGACAAAAGCCTCAAATTAAAAGTTTTTATTGTCACAAGAATAATTATACATTTTAGTAAGAAAATCCAAAATAAATGTGCATATTTTAGAAGCCACATATCAACATGTGTTAGCATGTGTAAGGTATAATACCATAGCCACCATATTTTAAACTGACATTGAGATTGACCGTGTGGAATCAAGATGGTTCAAGGTCTTTTCAACCCTTCTCAGATAACTGGAATGAAGAAACTACTGTATCTCATCTTTCTGGCCAATAAAATAAAAAATGAGTTTTTAGAGTGGTCTGCCATGGATTGATATTTTCTTGGAAGTATAAATGTCTTTCTTTCAGGTAATACTGCACAAGCCGTGTGGGAATAATTCAGATATGCAATTTTAATAATGAATCTATTTTTTAATTAGTTGACTTATTACCTAATGCTTGCTTTTAAGCGTAATAACAACAGTTAAAATAGACTCAACACTGTACATCGGGGATGTTTAGACCAAATTCTAAAAAGCTTTTATATGTTATAATACCAATTTAGATTACCTTCTTTTTAAACTGTTGATCAGACATATTATTAGATGGTTTTTAAGGATATTTACATTGGAATGATGCACCTAACACAGTATTTAGGACATTTGGCACGACATAACAACGAAAGAGCCAAAATCCCTCAAAAAGGAATGACAGAACCGTCAATGGCTTTCAACAGAATTCAATTTGCTGTTGTCTCCGACTCTCGTTCACCAAACACTAACATGTATGTTACTACATTTACCCTTTAATACCCAATATTCTAAATATTTTAAACTGGAACAGCAGCAAACAAAGTAAAAAGGAAATATAGACGGCTATACAATAAGAACAGAAGACAGGGAGACAAATATTCAAAAATTGATTGTTTCAACAGAACTAGTGAACAAACAAGACTATTTACCAGTGACTCGGAACATTAAAACAATTTGTAAGAATATAATACAGCATGAAGAAAAACATTTGTCAACAAGATTGCCACCAGTATAGAAAGCGATCCTTTCTATATTTGTATGACAGATTCTGGAATATCTGAATAATGCAGAGAAAAAAATAACACGATATCGTAGACAACTAATTCGTATTGAGAAAATAAAAATGTTTCTCTTCACAAGACCCCTTTCCATACAAAACTAAAATTATTTTTCATTCTCATCACATGAAAATATAGAATTTTCTTTATACATAGCATCTCAGTTTACTTTGCCACAGTGTACTGCATGTTAACATTAATGAGATGACCACAAGTCTATCAATGCAATCCTGTGGATAATTGTAAAATGTTCCCTTATTTTTCAGATGTTTGTTGGTGAAATCTCGTCTGTTTTTAAAACGCAATACCTGCATTTTAACACAGAATGAATAACATGCACTGGCTTTATGAGCCATGCCTATTTTTTATGCTGTATATCAAACAATGCGGCGCTCATTGTGCTTGAGGTGTATGCCAAGTCTTGTAATGTTGGTCATAAGGTTGATTTAGTTCAACCACAGCAGGCCATACTGCATGCGCCAACACTTAATAAAGCCGAGAAGCTGTATTTTACTCAGCCATTTGGCATCTGACCAACCCTTCAATAAGTAATAGTTACTTCAGCACACAAGGACACGCATAACATTGTCAAGCGGTCAAAATAAGCCTAAGAAATAGCAAAGAACAGCGCTTTCACACATAACATTGAAACTAAATTGGTGTTTCATTTTGACTCCAGAGGTTTTTTGTTTTATCATTGCAATATTTAATCTTTGCAATCGTAAGACTAAAGAGGACCACTTAGGGAAAATGACATCACAGTGATCATGCAAAAAATAGAAACAATCCACACACCACATGCACATCCACCTTTACTTCCCTCTCTCCATTCAGTTAAAATATAAATCCCCTTTTTGCTCTGAATATGCTGTGATGTCAATTTAATTAGTAATGGTCCAGTGACAAGAATGTTCTCCTCCCACAGGAAATGATGTTTCAGACTGATGTGGTTTGATATGGCACACTAAGAGTACAAGCTCAATTCATTAAAAACCTTTTAAAACTCCTGTCTGCTAAAGCCTTGGAATTAAACCACGTTTTAACATTAACAAGAACAAGACACGAGTGAGGTGAAACAAGCCGTTCAAGCTAAAACAACACTTACACTGAACACTACGTGTACGACATTACACATGCGATTGAAACAGACTTGAACAAATTCAATCCAGTGTACTGAGATCAGTGCCTGGCTTCACATTTTAAAACAGCCTGAGAGACAGAGAGCAATAGAGAGAGCAGAAAAAGCAACAATAAAACGATTTAACAAATGACGTGAGTGAGATCCAGACATGAACACAAAACTACACTACAGTATCTCTCTCAGGAAGATGAATCTGCATGGGTCTTTGAGGGGTTCACAGCCTTGCATAGTATCTCTTATTATGGCGCTCTCTGACGAAGCTTCAACAGACAGAAAGACACATGAAGATGTTGAAGGTGGGCGTGGTTATTTGAAGGCTGACTTTAGCTCTTTAAAAGCAGCTTGTCGTTGTTTCCGTTCCTCCGCCTGGCGCTTTTTCTCCTCCTGCTCCTGTCGTATTTCTGTCTCAAAGCGGCTGGATTCATTAATGGCATGCACCTGTATAGAAAGAACAAAATAGAAGTTATTTCTCAGTAATGCTATTATGTTTTTTTTATAAAAATGTGTTATTAACTATATTATCTGATATATAATATATAATCCATTCTATATAATACATTATAAATGTGTATATTCTATAAAAAATATCTTTATGGGCAATTCTATCGAATTCGTGCAAACTGCTGTCCCAAATAAAAAAACACATTTAAAAAGCAATCCGGGATTCAAATCTAAATTGTTTACCGAAATCCTTCTATTCTCTATAGAAACCCACAATAATATTTAAAATATCAGTAAGATAGTAATTTCAGGAATCATAAATTATAGGCTACTTTCAATTGGGAGATGGCTGTTCCAAACCCAAACCCCCAAAATTTCAACTTAAAATACTTAATAAAATACTTTTAGCAATTATCTCCATGCTTGTTTTTAAAAATATATTTTTTATGTATTTAAGAAAGAAGGTATTTTTTTTACAGTATTTCACTATGTAAAAAAAAAGTGTCCCCGATTTTCATGTCACTACCAAAACAGTATGTTTTAGTCCATTGGCTGAGACTTATTTTAGCCACACCCCAACATTTTTGTTCAAGAATTATTTCTGTGTCCTTCTCTCTAATAGCTACTTAGTGAGTCGATCAATTTAATTAATTTGAAGTTAATGTGTTCAGAAGTCAAAAATCTGTGTCTAACTTTAAGGAACGTCACTACCAAACAACTTTTATCTCCAATTAAGCAAACTTTTTTGGGCGTTATTCCATAAAAAAATTTTTTTAGAATAGTTTTCATGCGTGTACATCTGTTCAGACCTGTGCTTGCTAACCATGTGCAGATTAGCATCTTTGAGCTAGGCTCAAAACTATTCAAAAACATTTTTGTACGATAGTGACAAAAGGGAACACTTAATCCTTTATTTGGGGAAATAAACTAAAGTCAGTAGAGTTATGCAAATCATAAGCATTTTAGTATGTTTTAATATTGATATAGTACATCAGCTGTAGGATCTTTACTAGATTTCTACTGCCATATGTGTGTCTGAAGTGCTGCCTGCGTTTGGCTACATAGTTAGTTATTTGTATTAACATAACATGTTGACAGTCTGATTCAGTTGAGCATAAATAAAGATTGTGGAAACTACCAAAACATTGCCAACACTGGTGAAAATGTGTCTGTCATGACGGAAACATGGGATGCTTGTCAAAAAGAAAGTATATTAAATGATCAACTAAGATACTTTGACAGTGTTTGGTCCAATGTATATATAATGAATACTTAACTTTGACATCAGTATTTTCAATTGTATGCCTTTTACAAAGAAAGATTGCATTCAAAATACAACAAATCTCATACATTTCATTTGAAATATTATATTGGTTATTGAAAAAATTAAAAAAAAGCAAAAAATATATTTGTATGTAGATTTAAACTAAATCTGAATAGGTCAATATAATCATTCTTATTAAATTATTTACTATTGTACAGTTTTTCGGTAGTGACAAAATTTGAGTAGAGGAAGAACATTCTAAAACTTTCTGAAATGACAATATGAAAATTAACTACACAATTACTAGAAATGTGTACCTTTGATAATTTTGCATAACAAAATATACTGGGGGAAGATTTGTTTCCAATTTTGACTTTGCACTAATTCTGTAGAATGGCCCATGTAATATTACATTTTGACATATATACAGCCCAAGAAAAAAATTACAAAGACCATTCCAAATTTTCATTTCTAGATGTATTCCAGTGAAAGGTCTGTTTTTTTTCAACAAAATAAAACCTCAAGAGTAAAAAAAGTCATCCAACAGCAATGTGAAAGACTGACAGCATGACAAGACACATGACTGTGATAAAAATCAAGGTCATAACATAAGAAAATATTTTTGAACTTGCATACTAGAACTATTACAGTTGTTTTGCTTAAAAGTGAACATGAACTTACTTTCTTTGCAATATTTGAAGTCTAAAAAAATATAGAGAGTATCTTTTCTGTTATTTTGACCGATTTCTCAAGTTTCCATTTTCCGGAAATAAATACAAATAGACAAAATATTTTTATTTGAAATTTTACTTGAAACACTTAAAGTTATTGAATTTCTTTGTCAACGCAGACAGGGACCTGATTGAAAACAATTAAACCTTTGTGGGAAAAACTATTAATATTTGCTAAATTCCTACTTATTAATGAGGTGTGCTGAGACTAAATGGAAATTTGACAAAATATTTCTCTATCTGCTGATAGGTAGAAAACATTGTAAGTAATACAAAAATAAGTGGTATGGAATTTCTTACTTTTGCTTCAAAGAATGATTTGGCTCCCTTCACACCCTCAGTTGATACATCGATTTCTGAAAGACGTGCCAGGACATGAAGACCACTATCCTCGGCCAGCTCTCCTGCAGCTGCTTTTCTGAAGATAAGAAGAAACTACAAAACAAAAAAACAGGAAAAGAATAAAGCAAAGAAGCTTAATGGTTCTTCATAAGGCTAAAAAAACAGACAACCACTTATTCTACAAGCAGATCATCTTGGCCTCAAAGTCAACTCTTTGGAAAGTCCCTAATAAAATACTAATAGTCCAGGAGCTTGTCTTTACCTCTCGAAAGCTAAGTTTGCCATCCAGGTCCTCGTCAACTTCTTTGATCATGTTCTTCAGCCCCAAATGAGTCTGAGGCGCTCCAAGTTTCTCCATCATCAGCTTCAGCTCCATCAGGTCAATATAGTTATCTTTCTCTGAATCATACCTGCGTAAACACAAATATCAAAATTACTGAAATGGATGTGGGTATATTATCTATCGTCTCGAATGTAATGTAATTTCTCAAATGACCAACAGAGGGCAGCACTGAATCCCAGTTCTTCTGCATTATAAACAGTGCTTATGTGCTGCCTGTAATTGATTAAGTTAATGGGGTCATATTGTGCGAATACATGTTTTTCTGTGTCTTTGGTGTGTTACAAGTTGCCCATGCATGTATTAGACAAGTAAAATAGCTTTACATCTTGCTCAAGTCGAGCTGGCAAAGTTGATATAACGGCTTGATCATCTTCATTTTCCGTATCAGATTCGGGCTCGAATTGATACAAGGAAGCCACGATGCCATTTTATCACCTGTCTGTCAGTACAATTACCATATTCAGAACATCATGTTCCCAAGCAAAAGCCGTTACATTTCCCTTACACTCTTGCATTATTCGACCAATCACTACGCACTGGTTAACTGGCCAATCATAGCACACCTCGCTTTTCAGAGCGATGAGCTTTGTAAAAAATCCGCAAGTTTCAGAGAGGCGAGGCAAAGAGGAGATACAAACATGCAGGGTGTGTGGAAAATACAGCGTTTTTTAACCTTAAAACAAACCATACTATTCGTTTTAGCCGTGTCATATGACCCCTTTAATATAAATCTCAAATATTTAAGTGCTGGCAGGATTCAAATGAGAGAATTTTAAACAGAAACGGAGCAGACTAAACATCAGTCTGAGAGCTTACAAGAAGGTAAAAGAATTGCAGATATTTTGCAGATAAACAAGCAATATATCTCTTTGTCTATCATATACACAAACACTTCCTGTGATCCAAGAGAGATGTGGCCTCTTAATGGTTCAAAATAAAATAGATGCACAGACTTATTTAATCGGTTTCTCTTCTTTTCTATCGGAGGCATGAATCTGCAAAAGTGTGATAGACTGTAAAAAAAGAGACGCATGGAAACATGGAAAATGAGGTGGGGTGGCAGGGTTTTAGACAAGCAGTCTGGTCAACTGTAGATCATGAAAGGGGTTCTTGTATGCAGAGAGACTGAAGGTTAAAGAGCTCCTTCACTAAGTTATACAAGAGTTTATTGTGTTTGTTAGTCGATCCACATAGAGAACTGTCGGTGTCATTTTGTGTAGCAATGGGCCAGTCACTTCCTTTTCTGAGTTATTACATATAAGACCACTTCCTCCGCACACAAGCATGCATATTGCCCAAAGAAGGCTTCGTGTCACCGTGGTAACTGGGTTATTTAAAAAAAAAGTTAAGGCCATTTGATCAACTGTTATCAGTTGATATTTGAGGATCTATCGACAGAAATGCAATTAATATACATAACTATGTCTTCAGAGGTGCATAATGGCCGCATGTAAGGAAGGGTTATGTTTTTATTACCTTACAATGAGCTATTTCTATTTACATACACCGCAGGCCCCCTTTCATTTCCCCTATCGTTTCTACAGTAGCACTAAACAGACAAACCACAAGAGTGCGTTTCGTAAATATGTTACCCATTCGCACGGTTTGATCTAACTAAAATGTACAGACTTATTTCCCGGATGTGATGGCAAGGCTTTGCGTACAGTCTGTATAGCCTATAGTTGCATAGTTTTTGATCATATATGACCGTACATGTCAGCATCTGAGACCCATGGGCCTGCTGTCAATAACAGATGTAATCTCCGTAACAAGGGAGTTTTCAGTTACAACACTTACATGATGTTCGCGGGATTACGATTCCCTCTTATATAACAAAAGCTTGTGTTAAAATTGTGATTTTAATTCATGCTTCCTTTAAAAGATGAATCCAGACGAATTTGTCAATCTTACAGAAAAGTAGGTAGTCAGTTTGATGTCCTAGATGCCCACATCACTAGATTCTGGTGAAGGGTTTATCCCCTCATTAACTCCATAGAGATAATCCCAGCATGCACTGTTCATGAATATGGAGTGTGTGCCCATCTGCCTTACAGACATGACCACTGGAATACTGTCTACCGACACAAGACACCCTGCTGATTCAATGTCTCGCGCACACACAGAGCTCCATCTCCTCTCATTAACCTTGTACCACGGACTGCTTGACATCATCTCATCACTTCTTCAAATCCGTTAAGGGTGTGTTAATATTCTGAAGCAGAAAAAACACCAATAATTAACCCTTCGTTCTATGACACCTGACACAACTTGACTGATCCCGTTTGATCACAGGAGATCTCTGGAACCGCTGTTGAGAAGCATGTGAGCTACGGTGAGGGTTGTGTTTCTCTGTGGCTCACACTGATATTAAGGGCTTGGTTGTGGATTACAGTACAACAGTGGTAAATCACTCTAATGGGATTTGAGCAGTTTGATGGTTTAATTATGAAAGATCTTCTAAAGAAAATATGCGACCAGAATGCACAGTGGTTTTAATAACCAGTGAAAATCTATAATTTATGTCTGCATATAGTTAGTGGGGTTTAACAAACAAAAGGTCAAGCATGCTCAATGCGACTAAAGGTCAGCTATAAGTTCCACCTTGTTTCATTGTTACAATCAAATTACACTTTCTTTCTTGGTTCCTCATGCGTTATGACTGACTTGTAAAACAGAATTTACCATTCTTTACATTTTAATTCAATACATCTATTGTCACTCAATTGGGGAAGCTGTTCAAACAGTGTTTCAACGCTCACTATTAATGTGATGTAAAGGGCCGCTCAAAATATAACGATACAGATAACTATAAAAAATTACTACACGGCACGGCTACACGGCAGCAATGAGAGCAGGAGAAGGAAAATGCGCTGACGTGACTTTCACTTGTAAGCAGAAGAGAGAGAGAGCATACGTTCGCGAAGTTCAGCTGTTTGTTCGTTCACTGCATTTGGGTGATGAATGTTATATAAACGGTGGATATAACACGCGATTTGGAGATCGTTTGAAACTGATATATCGAGCCGTCCAAATACTAAAAGATGCCGGACATGAACCACATGCCTCGAGTCAAACTGAGTTTGCGCACATGCTTTAATTCAGACCACCCCTCTCCCCCGCAAGCGCCGTATGGTTTCGGAAACGCACGTAAAGCTGCATCCATCTTTTATAAATGTGAACAAACTAAATACTCTTCGAAGATACAAAGTATGCAATACTACTCTATAGGTACTCAAGAGATTAATATGAGATTGGCAGAAACCCTGTGTGTTACGCCCGCTTTAACTATCAGACTCTGTCTAAATATTATTATTATTACTACAACATCTCAGACCATCTACATTTTTTGAGACAATGCAGGGACCAGAAACATTTCAGGATTGTTGCATCAATCTGGGTAATTTCATCAGTATTCTTAAACCCACGGTTGGGCATTCATTTCGTTCCTCGTGGTTGTGATTGCAAAATACAGGAGGCAATGTTTACCATCTATATCGCAATACAAAACAGTTGCTGCCCAAGAAACTGTAATCAAAATCCTTTCCATACAACCCCCAGTTTCATCTTTGCCCAAATGAGCCTTCAAGTCAAACATCATTGAGGAAGCAGAGGCAATAAGCCCATCCTTAAAACCATACAGAGCTTATACTGTTAAAGACTGAATTTTAAAAAGCTAAGCTGATTCATACTTCCTTCTGCCCGAGCAAAGATGTCTGACTCATCTGATCGCAATGCTGATAGCTGCTGAATTCACTTGCTGTTGTTGGAAAGAAATCAAGTTTGATTGAATAATTACAAAGAAATGTTTAAAGTAGGAATGCGGTAGTTTCCTATCAGATGAAAGCCAGCATAGTTGCGGTAAGTGGTGAAGGTTTTTCTATCTAGTAAGCATCTAGGTTGGTTTGTCCACCTGTGATGTGCCCATTTAAAGTCATCCTGTTATGACACTCAAGTCAGATGTACTGAACGTTTCCTGTCTAGAGTAGAATGCCAAATAAATCTTGAGTATTTGTGTATGATAAAAAGTAACCGAGACAGAAACTAAGAGCGAGAGTATGTGAAACAGGAAATGGACAAATAGTACAGTGAATAATTAAATCTTTTACCTCAGCACTGACCCCTGAACAAACTCGCGTGGTGTGTTCACATGGGACCTCCACCAAATTCCTTTCCAAAATGTATTTATAAAACCAAACAAAGGTATTTTGTTCAAATCTAGTTTTCCTAGACCTGACATTACTTAAACACAATTTTCTTGAATTAAGCTGGCCATTAGACAGCGTAATAACCTACATACATGATGGCTCTGGGCCAATCACAGCTTCAAACAACATTTATCAAAATCGACGACCTGGTTCTAAACGGTTGAACTATTCTGCCCCACACAATCATATTTTACTCATAAATGTCTTTATCCAAGCATCCTTAAAGTCCGGGTAAAGAGTATTCTGAGAATTTTTTCTAAACACATTATGGATGTTAGAAATGTCTTGCTGAAACTCATTACAAAGACTCAGAAGTATATTGTTATGATATGTGGATTAACACCATAAAAAACCTTTTCAGAAATTCTCAGTGGTGCTAAAATAGTGGCTCGATGACGCAATTGAGCGTCCGAGCTTGCATGGCCCCTCCCCTATTACTAGAGCACCTAGCATCAGGTGTCTGCTCAATCGCGAGCTCAGGGCTGCAAGCTCTCATGCACACGCTTTCTGGCTCCCTCATGCTCTTACTTGGCCCAACTAAACAAAGCTCCACATGACAAGCAAAATGGTAACACAGAAGCGAATTGTCAGAAGGGAATGACACGAACGGAAAGAGGACCTGATCGCGACATGCTTCAGTGATTATTCACTATAAAATATCACCTGGGTCTGAATTCAAATCCTCCCATTAAAATCTTCACATAAGGCCAGGTAGCACAATCCATCCGTCTTACGTCTATTTGATGTCTGCATTTACATCTTACAGACATCTGCAATACGTAGTTTGCTCATCTGCAATACATCTCGGAGACGTTTGAATGTCTGTAATACGTCTGCTAAAGATCTTGAGATTTGCTGCGTAAATCATAAACATCTTACAGACGTCTTCAAGATGTCTATATAACGTCTGACAGCAGACATCTCCGAGACGTATCGCAGATGAGCAAACTATGTATTGTAGATGTCTGTAAGATGTAAATGCAGACGTCAAATAGACGTAAGCCAGATGTATGCGTGCTATCAGGGAGCCTACTGGGGACTCAGGTTAAGTGATGTGAGTGGGCGTGGCTTCAACGCAGGCAGCAGACATGCCCCCAGCATTTGAAAGTCCTGCTTATTTTTCCAAGATTTTGATGACTTATGTTATTTACTTTGATGTTTTTTTTCTCCATTCAAATTTGGCTGGGTGGTTGATAACACATTTTTCTGTTGTGTGACAAACTAGAAACACATATTATAACATTCCTTTACACGGACTTTGAAAATGTTTGGTTTCTTGATGTAATGACAATAAGTGTGTATATCAGTCCCTGAAAGTCTGTGATATGGTTGAATACACATAATGGTTAAAATGGGCCGAGTAGTCATCTAAATTAAAGGGATACTTCACCCAAAAATTTAAATTTACTCCCCTTCGAGTTGTTCCAAATCTGTATACATTTCTTTTTTCCGATGAACACAGAGAATGATATTTGGAAGAACGGGTATAACGAGACCGATTTCCCCCCCACATTGACTACCATAGTAGGAAGTATCCCTTTTAAAAAAGGGTATACCACAGACTAAACTCATGCAAGCTGTTTCTTAAACAAGTAATTGAAATTAATTGGATTGTGCATTGTGAATTCTAAAAGCAATAATTTGTCACAATGTGATTTAGCAGGATTTAGGATTAAGCAACGGATTGAACTGACTGAAATGCAGCTTGCTGATAGAAGTGGGTTGTTGATAAGTGGGTTGCTGGCAGCCAAAATGCATGGGATTTATGAGAAATCACACTAAAATGCACCACAATAACAACTGCTCATAAATTATGGAAATGTCAGATCGAATATGAATAGACAGACACCTTCAAGCTAAAGTGGCAGCATGATTCTGGGCTGCTGATCAAGTCGTGTCAGCATACAGTGTTTTATGTCAACACGTTACTCACAAAATCACATGAGCCTTCACGCTCCCCTTAGACACAAAAGAACTGACCAACCAGACACCCGGAACCTATTTCTCATCTCTCTTGTTTCCTCCCCCTTTCTCTCCCTGCCAATCTCCTTAAGCCCAGGTTGCCTAGCAACAGCTGCCAGGAGAAGTCATGGGAAAAGCCCTCAGTGTTTCACACAAACAAAACAATGAAAACACGTGATCAACCAGGAACACACATAAGTGTACATCTGTCCAGTGCACTGTTGTGTGTGTTGCCATCATTCTCGCTCAATGTTATTTATAAATAACAATAAAAAAATCGAAGCAAAAGTTTCATGAAAGATCACTAAAGACTTAAAGCACTGAACTTTCATTTAACTTGATGGACAAATGAGATAATACAAATCTTGAACTGTCTACAAAGAACAAAGCATTTGCACCTTTGTAAGATGTGAACAAGAGAGATAGTGAAAATAAGAAAAACATGAAAAATGACATGATTCAATCTGAAATGTGCTAAACTAGTTCTTAGCAGGAACTTAATTTGCCAAAAGATAGTACAAAGCAGGCCGAGAATCATTTCCTGAATCATTACAATTTAGCTAAATCCATTACTAAGTAAAACACAGACCATTATAGGATAAATGTTTCATTGAAACAAGAACTAGACTTTAAAGGCTGTTTTTCATCTTTTTGCTATAAAAAAAATCTAAATCAGCTTTCTGTTCACATTTGTAGAACATGACTTTCCAACCACAGTCTGGCCACTTGAATTCATTTTCATAAGAGTTAAATCAATAGAAAGCATCTGATACACACTTATGATTCTTGCAGTAATGGCTGGTTTGAACATGAACATTAACCCACAAACACTCAGATCACTTACAGCATCTTTACTGAAACACGATTCTTCAAATTGCATTATACTGTCAGGCTACTCAATTCAGAACCAATCCAATTTCTGCAGTAAAATACACAATCTCAATCTACAGAAACGCAACTAGATGTGTTGTTAATGCTTTATCTTACACACACATTTTTTTTTTGAGAAACGTCTCCGTGGTTTTGCTTTCCTGTTTATACAACGGAAGTAAAGGGTGTCCAATGTTGTTAAGTCAACAAAATTTTCCAAATATCTTATGTGTTTTGCAGAAGAAAGAAAGTCATACAGGTTTGGAATGACAAGAGTGTGGGATAACAGACTGAAGTGGGTTGAAATAATGATTTGCCCACTACGAAAAGTAGAGTGTAAAAAAAAAAAAAAAAACGATAAAACGACAATTGTAAACTTTTCAAAATTGTCTGCAGTTACACCAACAGCACTGCATTCTCCACCACTGCAGCTGACAGCAGGCATAACTAACAGTGACCTGCCGGGATTATGGACCAGGTGACTAACCATCACCGCTTAAGCAGAATCCCTTACGTATCAGCCAACAGCCACAGAATCCTACAAAGGTTATTTTTAGTGAGCAGAGAACGCAAGCCCCTACTATAAAACGTAACAGAACGAACAGGAGGCGTGGCCTGGCAGAGAGGAGATGCTGGTTAAACTTCCTTAGGGAGTGCTGAGGTTACATATGGGTTTTCTGGAATCATAACAGCCAAGCAATGTACATCCTACTGCCTAAGTGAGTCATTATGAGCATGTGATGACTGTGTGTGAGTACTGTGTAGGTGCTTGCTCAGTAAACCAAACACCTACAGGTTTGACAGCTACTGCACGAAAGAAGCCTCTTTTAGACTTTTATAGCTCTGGAATTTAGAGTGCTTGGTTTTGTTTTAATCAAAAAACGAATGCTGTAAATGTTTCCCCTAAAAATTTTAATTAGAAATTTATACAGTAGAAAAATCACAAGAAGAGAACAAGCTTATCTTCTATTGCCTTCATTACTGGATGCAATGAAGAGCACTTCCTAAAGCACTAAAGCCCCTCGCCCATATGTAGGCACAGCATGAGGGCAGCTTGCACACAGCCAATAAGGTTAACTTGCTTTTAACATCATCATACCAGAGCATTGACAACATATACAGGGTTAAAAGGGTTCTGGGTTAAAACTTTCTGATGGATCAGAGATCACCGGACGTGGCTCTAAAGAACGGGTTGAGTTGAGTTGAGTTAAAAAACATTTTAGGTTCCGCGTACTGTATTTTATCTGATGTAAATGTTGTTTCTTGGTAAAGCAGGAATACATGGAATCCTGAAAAAACAGGTTCTGACAGGAAGGAATTTTTCACATGAAAAAAACACTGTGCTCTTCCACTGTCTATCTGTTTATAACCGAGGGCGAAGGCGTGGTTATTTTCAATCTTTTGCGGTTTTATGGGTATGATGAAGGTTAGTGACCTACAGTACCAAACTATGCAAAAGTTTCAGGTTCAAGCTCAAATAAAAATGTCGGACGGGTGGATATCAAATCCTGCCACCTCACCATTGTGCCACTGAACAAAGCAGATGCCCTCAGGTAGAGTGTTCCTGACTGGAATTAAAGGGATTCATCTTCATGTCAGTCTCTTTCATATCTTGAAACACAAAAAAAGATATTTTGAGAAATGTCTGTGGTTTTGTGTCCATGGAAGTCAATGGAGGCCAATGGCTACCAACGTTCTTTAAAATATCTTCTTTTGTGTCCTCAGAAGAAAGAAAGTCTTACAGGTTTTTAATGGCATGAAGGCGAAAAGTGGTGAAAGAATTTAGGGTGAATCATCCCTTTAATGTAATGTACTGTACTTTGCCGTGGGAAGTGTCTGCTAAACAACTATACAATTGCACAAATTAATGCAATCAATTACTTTCAATTACCACATAAATGTAAAATATCTGGGCTAGTTCCTTTTGTTTGACAGAAATAGAAACTATGCAAATCACAACTGGAATACAAAGGAGACAACCAGGTTTCACATAATGAATATAAATCAAGCAATGAGAATTGCAACATTGATACTGAACCGGTAGTTTTCAATATCTTTGAAGAGTGGCCTGAGGGTTGAGCAAAGCCTGCATTCCTCTTATCAGCTGGACTCTGGCCAGCCTGTGCCTATAACTCACTTCTGTTTCTCTGCCTCCCTCAGTGCAAAAAAGCACAAAAGGTAGCAATGCAATATTTACAACTGAAGTCATTGTGAATGTTTGTATTTCTCATGAAATGCAGCTACGAGTTCCACTGAGAATATCAATTTTGGTTTGAGGGATCACTGTTACGAGATAATCAACCCTTAAGTTATTATGTTTGCAAAACTATACAGGCATATATAACTTTGCTAGCCTCCTCCTCTTCCTTATCTTCAAAGCTCCAGGCAATGGCACGGAACAGCCATTATCTCGGAGGAAAGTAATAAATCAACTGAAATGCAATCCTTTGTTTCAGAGCTAAATGTGGAAGCAAAACAGCAAAGTGACTGCGAGATTTAACATTAGAAAAATGTTAAAATGGAATTGAGGGCAACAAACTGGCTAATAATTAACTAATAAAGTAACCACAGACCACAATGCAATAAAGATCTTTGCTTTCTCTGCAACAATGCAACTTATGTACATCTAAGTCTCGTCTACCTCTTTTAAAAAAAGGTCTATGGCATCAAAGGGCCTCTCGACAGAACGCACACACCTTAAATAAACTCCACTCATCTCTACAACAGACAGACAGGTAAAGGTGGCACTACAAGACAATTGCTTGTATACGATATGTTAGCATAGCAAAGAGAGGCGTCATCTGAAAACTCTATGTTACACCCATGAGAATATACAGGTCTAACAAACAATTACAATAAACTGGTATCACAACTGCTTTGCTGCCAAATGAGATTAAACCAGCCATTCACAGTTTAAGGCTTAATGAACCAACTGTTCTTCTCAGGAAGATAAACACAGACTATGTTCACTGTGTCTCGACTTAGATGATTTCCTTTTTAAAAGTGGCTGTGTATCTTGCAAAAATAATAAAAAATTGAATTAATACGTAATACATAAAGCATTAGAACACAAAATGGGCCTTCTCGCAGATTTGGACCGGCTGTTTTGGTTCATTCTGAACAATGCCAGCTTTGTTTGGTCGATAGCAGAAATGGGGAGAGGAACCGGTCACTTCCTCGGTACGCAAGTTTCTAAACCAGCCCACTTTCCCACACTAGTCTTGTTTGAAACCGACCCGGTCGCTGCACTGGCCCGTCCGCACCACCGCAGGGAGCACGAGGGACACATTCCTGCAGCTGCTCTCGCGAATTGCTCCCTGCAGACGATGCTCTCTGCACCCCGGTTCCCAGCGTTCGGCTGGACTCAAAAGTACTTTATGTAAGTGAAGTTAGCCTGAAATAAAGGGTGCTGCCAAGCCTGCGTGAATTAAACGGCACATACAAAGAACTAAAGATGGATTTGGATGCGAGTCAACTGAAATGAACGTGGAATAAATGCACAAACTATTGTTCATTCATGATTTGTAAGGGAAGAGGGTACTCTACGTCTATGTGTATGTGTAGGGGGGTTGTTGTAGGCAGCCAAAGTGGCATCAGAACTGTGTCATACTGGGCAGTCTAGACAAGCACATGCCACTCAGTTAGACACACAATGCAACATAGAAACTTGACCGGGACTTTTACAGCCCATGGTTCAAAGTACAGTGTGTGTGTGTGTGTGTGTGTGTGTGTGTGTGTGTGTGTATTTAAAGATACAGAGTTGGGTGGGGCTGTGGCTGTGGCCCATTCTTAGATGTGTAAAAAGTGGTTTCCGTCAAGTTTTTTAGTACACAACAGAGTAAACAGTGTCACTTCTGCATCATAGATTATAAACCGTTTACTGTGTGTGTGTGTAAGAGAGAGAGAGAGAGAGATTAACTTGAATGCCCCTCCAAATGAATGTGAACAATACTGTGTGTAACGTTAGAGGTTAAAATGACCCCTCGCATCTTCTCTATCATTTGTTATAACATCATCAAGTTGTCTACTCACTCCTTGAACATCTTCTCCATGTCTTTGATCTGTTTCCTCGAGAACTCCTTGAACTCGGTGTAAGGGTTGAACACCTTCATGCTGGGCTGATGATGTTCACCGACGCCGTCGTTCAGATCCCCGCGCCGCTGCAGCTTCGCCCCCAGCTCCGAGTCCGCGCTGGCCGTGGTCGGTTTGTCGTGCGCTCCGTTTTGATGATCCCCGTCCAGGGCGACCGGCTCCTCCGCGCCGTCCTCGATCTGCAGCCGACGGGTCAGCTTCGATGACAGCTCGTCCGTTGCCATTTTCTTACCACAAAATTCGAATTACTATCTACGAGGATAAAAACGTTGGAGATACACGCAGAATGCTGCAAAGCGCGCAGTCCATATAAGGTTTATTGCGTAAAATCCTAATTGACCATGTGGATAAATTGTTTTAAAATGTAGATCATCGGATCAACAACTCCGCGAACTCACGTCTGCCCAGCGATTCAAACGGACTGCGCTCGTGCCTGTGATGACGCCTCCGTGTCGTGATAGCTGACGGTAAAATAAGCTCGTGCGTATATAAGACACACGCCGGTAAACAAGCCACGCCTTTTAAGGAGACACAAGTGGTAAAACCCCCCTCTAAAATTTAGATTAGTCTTTGATGACGCATAGAAATAATCTCAAAAAACAAATGATGTTCTTTATGGTTGTTATTCTATAGGTGTTTAGAAGATTGGCATCTTATTTGTCATATATTCCTAAATTCATATAAATGTTTGACTAAACCAAATTTCGGTGGATATTTATCAAAATGTTAAACTGTGAAGCAATACTGTTATCTGAAAAAATCAGTTTAAGTCAGCCTAATAGGAAATCAAATTATACGTATTAAACTGAGGGAAGTATGAGCTTTAAAGTCCCCATGAATTCACAATGTCTTCATGAAATCAATTCAGCCAATCAGGAATATCTATAAACTAGTGTGCACCAAAACATTTGTAAAAACATATAATCAAACACAAGCGTTAAAATAGTCTCCCGGATAGGATCAAGGGAAACAGATCATCGATTTTAATGAAATCGTTCTGCATTTTAGCTTCTCATCATATTCCTCCGTTCCAATCAGTATACTATCCATCCGAATAGTATTCAAAGTTGAATTCGTATGTCCCAAACCGTAGAAAGTTGAAAATAGTATTCCAAAGATTCCCGGATAGTCTACTACTTCCGGTAGAAATTCGATGTGCAGAATGATCCAGACTCTGAAGGCTGATATTACCCACATCTCACCAAAAGTAGGCTGAGTTTAGTGACACTTCACTGCATTAAGTGGGCATAACACAGAGGGTTTCTGCCAATCTCATATTAAAGCGGGCGTACCACAAAGGGTTTCTGCCAAATCTCATATTAATCTTGAGTACCTATAGAGTAGTATTGTCTACTTAGTATCTTTGAAGAATATTTAGTTTGATCACATTTATAAAAGATAGATACAGCTTTACGATTGTTTCCAAAATCATACGGCACGGTCGGGGGGGGGAGGAGTAGGCTGAACCAAAGCACGTACGCACCAAATGCCGTGTGCTTTTCCGGGAGAATTGTTTAACAAGGGACTAAGAAAAGTCGTTGCGAAACAGTTTTATATGTTCGAAAAAAACTTTCCGAAACCTGTACGATCGCCGGGGGAGTGTATCGAGGACAGAAGTACTACATAATAGGCCCGACTCGTTATTCGACAAGTTGACCATGTTAAGCATAGAAAGACAGCACGTTTACCATTGTAAAGAAGTCAGAATGCATTTGTTTTTATATTGAGTATTTTAATTATGCTTTCAACTCCTAATGAGTGGCGCTAAAAAATGCAACAAGAGTATTTGAGAAATATATGTACGAATCTATTTGTTAACATGTGTGTGTCACGGGTGTAGCTGGCAGAGTGTAACGTCAACGCGAAGGATAATCCAAAATAAGTAATTTATTAGAAGAACAAAAGAAAACAGGGAACCAGGAACTCGGGAAACAAACACACGTAGCATTAACAATACTAGACAAAGATCAGAGGGCGACACAGGGCTTAAATACAATGGAAGACACTCAGGGAAAACAGAAACAGGTGTGGAACTAATTAACAATGACGAAACACAAGTGAAAACTAATTAACTAATAATGAACCTAACCAGGGGAGGGAAAACACCAAACAAAACATACAACAAACGTGACAGTGTGATGGGCCTATCAGTATAAGATCAGCTGACAAAACCTGATTCATGAAACAGGAATTTTCAGAAACACACTCTCTATCTGAGACATCCCCCAGTCATAAAGGAGGGGCTGCACTCACTACCTGCGTTCTTTCCTTATATGGAAAAAGAAAACGTAGGATTCCACCACTGAGAGAATGGAGTGTTTAATAAATCCCACCTCTCTCAGGAGCTACATGTGATCTAGTATACCGTAATACCTCTTCCCACTGAAAGAAAGTTGCCTTTGTGTGGTGGTGGACAGGGAAAACAAACAGAGACTCCTGTAATACAAGCATCAGTATTCATGATTTGTGATGTCACTTTTATAACAGATAAAACATTTTTGTAAATATTCACAATCTCTGATGAGAGCCACTAATTCACTAGGGATACTTCACGGCAGTATTCACTGGGAATGTTTTGCCTCAAGGAAATGTGGACTGCAGTAATTATTGTTCTGTAGTCCTGCTGGTTTTATCTGGGTCAGACAAAATAAACAAGCTAAAGAGAGCCAACCCAAACACAAGGGATCTCCTCTTTCATCTCTCTGTCATACATCTTTATCATTTTCATGCATTGTTTTTTTACTTAAAAGAGTGCATGACTACATTTTATCCATTTGTGTGCTGGATGGAAATCAAACCCTTGACCTTGCTAGCCATGCTAGTCGAGCTACACATTTCTGTTGTGCTTTTATCAGACAATACGCATCTTCTTGAGTGTCATCGACTTTGCAACTATACGCTATAACAATGCAATGTATTTTGCAAAATACAAAAGTCACAAATTCAATACCAAATCCCTTTAAAAAATTCAATGTCATTTCTAGGCTCTATTGTTGAGTTATTAAAAAGTGACGTCATTTTCTGTTGATGTTAAAAACAAAACATTGCCATCTGCCCAAGCTGCTGAGACATTGTGTGAATGTGGGTGTGTAAGTATAAGTGTGAAGAAGAATGCTCAGCTTTCAGCTATGAAAAGCAAGCACTAAATGAGCATCACGCTAGTCATGCTAGCTGTTTAAATCTGATATTTCTATGAACCTCATGAATGTCCATTGTGTTTGTGTGTGAATAGGAATAGGTGATTTCTCAACGAAGACATGGGGAAAAAAAATAAAAAAGGAGAAATGTGCATTCATTTGAGATTTAAACATTATGATTGACAAAAGCAAACGATTGACCAACAGTCGGCTTTTACAGATCTACTGCTTTATTGAGGTTTCAGGGTCTCCACTCTCCAGCTAGAGGTCCTTGTTTGTACCATTTATATTGACATTAATTCATTTGTCAGACGCTTTTATCCAAAGCGACTTACAAGTAGGAGAGCATATAAACATTTTGTCAACACGCTAAACAAGTACCATTAGTTTACAAGGCCATGCTACTAGGAGGATTAAAGCTGGAGTAAGCACAGGAGAGAAGGAACTAATATATATATATATATATTAATAAATGCAAAACTATTTTTTGAAACTTGAGTAGGATGCTGCAGTTCGGATGGAGGCTGGTAAGTTCATTACACCAAAGGGGAACCGAATAAGTATAGTTTTTTGCAAGCAATTTGGTGCCTCGAAGTGATAGAACAACCAACCAAACTGATCCCTGAGGAACTCTGGTTTTCAGCTGATGAGATCTGGATATCTCGCCTCTCCAGGATACCTTAAAGGATCTGCCTGTGAGCTAAGAGTTGAGTGCAGTTCCAGAGATGCCCAGTTTGGAGAGAGTGAACAGCAGGATCTGGTTGTTCACAGTGTCAAAAGCAGCAGAGAGATCAAGAAGAATAAGGACAGATGACAAGATTTAGCCCTTGCCTGCCGTGAGTTTTCGACGACAGACAGGAGAGTCTACCGAGTCTAATAACTGCACACAGACACATCTATGGAGGGTAATGGAAAATTAAGATTCATAAATCTGTTATAAAAAAGCTTCAAGGAGAATGAGGTTTTGGTTGCTTTTACAGTGGTGGGTTTATGAGAGAAAGACTCTTAAAAAACACATTTAGCTGCATAACAAATTAGGTTCCAGTTGTAAAACCTATTAATGACACAGCGTGATATTTCTCTATAAAATCCAGGCAGTGGAGCATGGCCAAACAACATCATTTCAGGCTCTACTGTATGTACTGTATATGTCATGGAGTCACACGCAGGCATGCATGCGCACACACACAAACACACACACACACGCACAAAAAGGGATAATAGCAGTCTCTGTCCCAAAGGAGAATACAAAGAGTCATTGACAGATCTGTGAGTAAAGGAACAATGAGCATCAGCTGTTTTATGAATTATTAATGAACACATGCCCAGTGAGACTATTGATTCCGTGTCTGCTGCCAGTAAAGTGTGTAAATGGGCAGCTTTACTGATGAAACTCAATGGAATTTTTCAGAAACAATAGAAGCGCCTTTCAGACACAATGAACCGCTCTGATATCCATCTTGGATTTCAAAGCTCCTAAACAACAAAGAAAATATCAACAAACACAGGAAAAACCTAGGGTTAACCCTTTAATGGCAAGTGGCAAAAAGCATTTTTATATTTATACATATTTGTATACACATCGTTTTTTTATTGTTGGTGAGATTGCATATGTTGAAATAAACTGCACAAAAATGATGCGAATATTGCAGGCACAGCCACCTTTTACCACATCTGGAACCAATATTTCACCAAAACTGAAGGACACTAAATTGGCTATAGAACAAGTAAAGGACAGATGCTGGGTGGACCATGACTACATCTGTTCAAGATGATGTAAAGCAAGAGAGAAACAGAGTAAAGAAACATCACCGCATAAGAGCAGGCCAAACCCAAGAAAATGTGAAATCATCCGTATATCTTAATCTAGTTTTGTCTTTTTAAATACATTTGGGTCAGAGATCTTTATGTTTGTCCCACCCTTAAACTCCCAAATGTTCTCAAAGAAAAGAGAACTTTCCATATTAAGACAGAGAGAAGACAAAGATACATTTAGGGAAGTAATAAGAGAAAAGGGCCATTTTGGACGGTTTGAACAACACTTTCTTTTCCCCTTTTTACTCTGTGAACTGTTGCAGAAATCTATTTGCACTTATCCATGTATCAAGCCTAGAGAAATGACTAATGACCATGTTACTTTAACATCTAACATAGACGCAGCACTAAACACATACATACATGGAAAAACTTTTATGTGTAAAACCAATTTTTAAAGACATTAGGTAGAGAACAATAAAAAGCTCTTTATCATGTACAAGCATTAAAAAGATATCTGATAGAGTAAGATCTGATACAGCTGACTGTATGGTGAACACTAATAATGGTACATCATCTGTAGTGTGCTATTGACATTTAAGGTCAAGTGCTATCAATCTTCTGAAGATTTATCTTGTCTGTAAAGCAAATCCACTTTAATCCTCATAAATGTATTTAAATCTTAAATCACTATTCTTTTATTAACTTTCGTTCACTCCCCTCAACCAAGTCCAAAGTTGAACGTGAACATATGAGATAAATGCCCTTATCTGAGTTAACTTTAAAGTTCAATCTCTGAAGTAGAGAGCTTCTAGTTTTTAGAGACCGTCTCACATCCCTCCAGCACAATAGACACATTGCACTGCCATAAAACTCTGCTTTGTGCAAATGGATTTGATGAAGGACTGATTAAAGTTGTAATTGCACACCCACTTTAACACACGCCAATAAGGTTAGTGTTATTTAGTCATTTAGATGTAATAGTGTTTTTAATGCAGTTCAGTTCCTGGGGACATAATTCCTGGTGAAAAAGATATTCTTAAAAAAGCAAAAATAATGTAATCTAATAATTTACCTGAGTCTTCGTCAAGAATAATCTGATTTAATCACATAAATTATACAGTCAAACTATCTAGGCTAACTTCATCTAATCTAATTTGTCTTTAAGAAATTTGAAATGGTTGCCTTGACCTTAGCAGAGTTTGCAATCTGTGTTTGTTTCTGCTCTGGTTTGATCTTCAAGTCCAACTTTAGTCAAAGTGTTTTCTCTGAATATGTGGTGCGTCAAGGCTTCTGTTTCACTGAGATTGTTTTTTGATCCCCTGTCCTTTCAACTATCTAATGATATTTTTAAGAGTGTAGTGCCCCCTATAGGTGCCACAATCTCAACACACCATTCTCTCTATAGTGCTTTATCAGTGCACGAATGTTTCTGTCAATGAACTATCATGTCAAGTCAAACTGACTTCATGTCAAACAATCGGTGTTTTTCTATACGTGATTTAGTGGCAAAATAAAGGCATACAACAGCTAATCTATGAAGTAAACTAATGTTTACTGCCCCACAACAGCTTTAAGTGCTGAATCAAAAAAAGAAAATTGAGGGTGAACGTGTGGCCAGCAGGTGGCAGTCTATGACTATGCTTAGTACTCTACACGGCGAAGATAGATACTCGTAAAGCGACATACTGTGCTTGTGCTGGTTAATAAAACATAATAAAGGTGAATAAATAATGACAAATTACTCCCGAGAAACGTAGACATGCGAAGATGGCTTTACATTTCTATCTAAAGTTTAAGTTATTTAATAGTAGGAAGAGTTACCGCCAACATTCAACAGGTTTAGTTGCCACGTCACGTGCAAATGCGTGGCTGTTTTATGTCATTGTAAATGTTCCGAGTGACGGATATCAATTCTTGCAGTTGGTGAGATTGAATTGTTTGTCAAATTAAGAACAAACTTGTTCATATTGGACTTCACGTTTAACTTTATTTAACAAAGAGTTTACAGTGTACATTACAACCTTCTAGTTCTGAGAAGGAGTGGATGATGGAAAACTGTGGCACATTTAGGGATTCGCTCACAGGAGGTCATTGTGCATTTTTTCAGTCAGTTCTCTCATTATTATTTCAGTTTGAACGGTTCCCTCCTGAACACATACAGTTGTCTGGGTGCTGGGATGTTGGAAGGGCTGCTGCGTGTCTGCATAGTGAACACAAGCTCCATAACTCTCTGGTTGGCTGCTGGAAAAGGGTGTGGAGTTGGTGGCATCCTTTTTGTTACAAGTTTGAGAGCTCTGCCCTTGACGGCCTTTTGTTCGTGCTGTAGGACTGGCCTTGCTGTGGCTCAAACAAATCCTGTGGCGGATGCTTCTAGTGTCCTGACTCAGTGATTTTCGAAAGTTAGGTTTAAAGAGCAGATACACCATAGGGTTATAAAGGGTGGAAGATTTGGCGAAAATAGCTGCCAGCGCAAATGATGTGGGTGGGACTTGCTCATTGGCACTGAAGGCCGCCCACATGGCGACCACTGCGTATGGACTCCAGGCCGTCAAGAAGCCAATGCATACAGCCACTGAGAGCTGGAAGGAAAACACAGAGGTTAAGTATGACGTGTACTTTTGTCACTTATGTCAACGCATTTGTGTCCAACCCATATTCTTACACATTTCTTTATGCACAAAAAAATGCACTTTATTTAATTACACTTAGGAGACTTCCATATGTTTGCTTAAAGTGCTCTGTTTTCACACATTAAAGAGACAGTTCACCCAAAAATTCTCTCATCAATAACTCACCCTTGAGTTGTTCTAAATCTGTAAAAAGTTCTTTGTTCTGACTCTATTTTCTATTAAAATAAAAAAAAAGAATTAATGAATGAAAGAAAGAAAGAATGAATAGTTCTGTATACTGTGTTAGGTTATATGAGACCAGTCTTCTTTTTTGATTGCGCTTATGCTTTTGTTGTACTTATGCTATCCCAATTGCTTCCATTGCTTACCCCACCTGTAAGTTGCTTTGGATAAAAGCGTCTGCTAAATGACTAAATGTAAATGAACACAGAGAAAGATATTTGAAAGAATGCTTGTCACCAGTTCTTGGCCACCATTGACTACCATAGTAGGATAAATTACAATTTCAAGTGCCCTAGTGCTTTTTGCTTTCCTAAATTCTTCAAAATATCTTCTTTTGTGTTCTAAAGAACAAAGACATTTCTAAAGCAGTTTTTCATTCTATGGTATTCAATGGTGGACAAGAACTGTTTGGTTACAAGCATTATTCCAGTTATCTTTCTCTGTTTCATCAGAACAAAGATACTCTATGTATACAATTTGAGGGTGAGTAAATCATGACAAAATTTATATTTTTGGGTGAAATGTTGCAAGTTTGCACTACTACTACTAACTATACCAAAATAGAGTCATTAGTGCTTCTATTCTCAAAAGAGCAAAGTTGAGTTGGCTACTAGGGGTGTGACGAGACACTTACTCCACGAGACGAGACACGAGATTGGGTTCACGAGACGAGACGAGATTTTTACACTATTTTTAAGAAATCCTAAATGATGATATATATGAATGGAGAATAGTATTTTATTCAAATGAAAATCACAAAATGCAAAACAATTTTGTTCCATTTTGAAATCAAATCGTAATGGATGTTATTTTACTTCTATTTTAATGAATTATTTGCAGAAAAGGATATGTAAACACTGCAAACTGTTTTGCTATACCGACTGACATCTCTCCTTTACGATTTCACATGAGAAATCTAACTCCACAAATCGAACATAAAATAATTATAAACAGTATAAATAAAATAAATAACAGATATTTTAATATCAAACACTTAGATCTTCTAAGTTGATCTTAAAAGGTACAAAATATTTTTTTTGGGGTATATTAAGTACAAAATTAGTGTGTTAAAATAGAGGATGTTATATACATGTACTGGCTAAATTTTAAAAGTCACTTCTGAAATTTACATGCCTAAAAATGCATGCTTCAATTTTGGGGTTGCCATTGTAAAACAAAAATTACCTAAATTCAATGCATTTGAGCATATCATTTAGAATATGTGAGCATTGTACAGCTCATTTGTGTCTGTTTGACCCACTTTGATGTATTTTTTTGATGCCTTAGGTTTTCAGTACAATATTAATTGGCTTTACAAGTCATTTCAACTTATTTTATATTCTGACTAGTATCATGTAAAACAAGCTGAAATTCCCTACTTGGTTATGATTTCAAGTAATGTTCAAGTTCAAGTAATGTGAAAGCAGTTTAAAAATGTACATAGCAAGTTAAAACGACTTGTAAGGACAGTGTGATTCTACTTGTAAATTTATTGTAGCACAAAACTTTTGCAGTGCTGACCCTGGGCGAATTTACATGTACATTATTTATATTTTATGGATGTTTGTGCACATAAATAATCAACATTTACTACCAAAATATTCATCAGCAGTACAACCTTTAATGCCAACAGTAAAAGCTACATTCAGGCATTCAAGGGCACTGTATGACACATTAAAATGTAGCAAGGACAGCCAAAGGGATACAGCCAGCCCTTGTTCACAGAGGACAAGTAATCAGCATTACATTTTGAGGGACGTAAAGTACATACTCTACAACAAAATCACGTTCCGGCTGTCAGAACCACAGAGTAATAAAATACAATGTATTTATGAAATGAAAACCTTTGAAGTACATTTGTTTCAGTTCATATATGTGAGTTTGTAGATTACAGCATTTTACTGTAAACATTATGATTGACAGTTCTCAAGGAAGACTTTACTGTACCTTGCCAATGAGAGTGTGGGCATTTGTCACTTTGGTTTGTGGCGAAACGTGTTGTTTAACGGCTTGGCGAGACCTCCTCACTGTGAGCAGGATGAAGGTGTAGGAGAGGAAAATGATGGTACACGGGAGCACATAACAGAAGATAAAGAGACTGATGATGTAAGACATGGCAAGGACATCGTGGGATGGATAGTACCTTGACAGATAGAGAGGAAAAAATAAGCAACATTTTTACAGAAACAGTTTCACATGTTGAATTGGCACCAGTTTTTTGTCACAAAAATTGTTGGGCTCATACCAGTTTATGCAGCAGGCGGTTCCGTAAGGTTCTGGTCCAAAACTCCCCCACCGAGCAAGAGGTCCCACAGCAAACACGGACGCATAGCACCACACCCCTGCCACCATCACACAAGCGTGGTTGAATGAAAATTTGTTGCCTGGAGAGGAGGAGGACGGGTGTGAATAAACATGTTTAAGTAAAAATAACATAACCTCTGCCTATATGTGTTGTGACCAGACAGATTAAGTGTCATTTCTCTGGCTTTTTTTATGATTCTCTTGACACAGAGAAAGTAATATTTGTGAAAGTAGTGAGACATTTTGCTGTTTAATACTCCGGTAAACTCTGCAAGAAAGTTTTCAAAATGTAAACGTGCTCAATATCTGATATTCCTTTCCTGTTTGTTTACTAATTTATCATTTTTTTCTGCTGTGTTGTGTCCTTACTGGGCCTTTTTCAGAAAGGAGGTTTAGTGTATAGGACACATTTAGGGCGTCAGACTCTCGTGCAAAGTTAGATTGATCACCAGTTCAAACCCTGCTCTGAGCAGATTTGAGTTGGAATAGCTGCACGTCTGTATTTACTAATGTCTTTTTTCATGCACTTATTTATACACTTTATTAAGTAATTTCTCATCCTCCTTCGAAAATTATGCTCTGATGTAATACACGTAAGGTGGCTGATGTTATTGATATAAGGATGGATGAGATATATTTTTATATATATAATTAACTGTTAAGAAAAACGGTACAGTTTTAATTAAAATGCAAAGGGAAATGACAAATACCCACTCGGGTCCTAAATTGCTCTCCTGAAATCAAAGTACACCCCAATAAATTAATGCAGCCTATTCTGAATCCTCTATAAAAGCACATATGACGTATAAATCACTGAGATGGTGTCTGTGTGATCAAGATGTGTGCCATAAATGACTGTATTAATGAAAAAATTAATGAGGTACACCACTTGCTCTTTACTAGGGGGAGGAGATCGAAATAAACTCTGGGTTAACCAAAGAAAACCTGCGCCTGACCAGGTTAGGTTCTCAGAGTAAGTTACTATGGTAACTGACTCTGAGCATAAGTTACCTCTCCTTTAGAAACGGGCTTGAGTTACCCTGCATATTCGGGTTTGACGTACCACACATTTTGAAACAGAAAACCCAGAGTTTCCCTCATTTCAGGGTTAATATACTCAGAGTTCTCACTAAACCTCCTTTCTGAAACGGGCCCCATTACTTTATAATGGTTTATGTGCATAATAGTGTGTAATTTAAAGTGCAATGCAAACCGCTTGAATTATAAAAAGCACATCAGTGTGCAGTATACCGTAATTTGGGAAGCACACTTTAAGGCAGCATACTGACGATAAAGCAGTAAGGGTTGTCAGGCTACATAAGCCAAATAAAACCCCACACATTGCATAGCACAGGCAAACTACCTCGCCAAATAACCACCTACAGAGGGAAGAGAGAGAGTTCATTTTTTATTTTCTGTATTTTTACGTTATATTCTTTATAGACACTTAGTTTATACAGTTATTTACAAACACTATCCAAATATTATACTTAATACTTAAACAATAATGGCTATAGAGTACGGCAGAGATGGTGCATTTTCGCCCGCAAATCCTGGAAGCGAGTAAGCACCCCAAAGTCTCTGGCTTTTTTAAATGGGTTTTGCCTTAAATAAGATATGTGGTTACCTTTGTCTTAAAAACGGTGGTTGCTAACAAGTTGCTAAAAGCGACTACATCCTTTGGCATATAAATCTCACAAATAATGCAACATGGGCACAAATCTCTAAGAACGAGGATGGGGATTCATTCACAAAGTAATCAATACCAGGAACATGTTTTTAATAAAGTTTTAAAAAATTGTCTGAGGCTTGGTGGTGGTGACGTTGATATCGCCCGGCCTTAGTGTAACGTTTGTCTGCTTAATGTTAGCATGTTAGCATTTTACTTATATCGATTGTATTTCAGCTTTAAAAGTAATAAATGTTCTGTTCATTTGTAAAGATTATCTTGATAGACAAAACGTGTAAACATAATAAGTGCTAACTTTGGTATGGGCTAGAAAAATACATCATCTCTGCTGTACTCTATCGACTTATCAACATTAATGACATTGAAGGGATAGTTCACCCAAAAAAGAAGAATGTTGGTTAGCAAACAACTGGCCCCATATTGACCTCCATTGTAAGGACACACAACCACTGAGATGTGTCTAAAAATTGAACTGACATAAGGGTGAATAAATGATAACAAAACATTTTATGTTGCAGTGAACTATACCTTTAAGATCTCTTTAGTTACGCCTCCTCTATATTTTTTTTAGGAGCCTACCTGTGTGCAAGAGCAGATGGAATAGCCAATGGAAACACAGACAGAGTCATCCCCAGATCGCTCACAGACAGATTCACAACGAAGAACTCTGCCGGCTTTAAACTTGACCTCTTACGGTACGCTACAAACAAAAGCATTCCGTTTCCCAAAAGTGACAGTACACCTGTAGGAAAAAGAGATATCTATACATCCATTCATTTCCAATTCACCACTTAAACTGATATGTTCAGAATCTGGCATTGTGACATATTTTACCCCACTGCTGATAAACCTGTCAGGATACAAAAAGCATTTTAATAATTTTCTTCAAACTAACTATACCAAGAGCCATCCTGATTATTGTCTGGATGATTTGACAATGTGGACCCAGGATAAAAGGAAAAGGTTAATTGCTGTTGAACCATTTCACCTCTGAATTATTCATAAGTAACAGAAGTACACAAGTCATGAGGGACATTATGTGTTTCGCTGCATTGATTGAATAATACATTAATGCACAACTATGGATAATAGAGGATACCAGATCACTTCAGCGGTTGAATACTTACAGAAGACAGAATAAAGTGACCCCATAAAGACATCGTGCTGTCTGGAGATAGTGGACACAAACAGGGCGGTCTTTGACACATTGCCCATCTGCAGGAAAAAGTGACTATCAGATGCAGTTAAAAAAATACAACTTTAAATTCTCACAGGTTCTGACTCACCATTGTGTGGTCAATACACACTTGATGTTAACCATTGTATACTTTTTAATATAAATGTTTTCTGTGCATGCAACTGTTTAGTCAAACTTTATCAAGGGAAAAATCACATCAAATGCTCTTAACCCATGCATCCTGATTTAGAAGTGTGACTCAGGTCTTACTGAGCAACAGTTTGAGTAAAATAATTGCTTAACCTTGTCAGATTAAATTACACAGTGAAATGGATGTTATATACAAAACAATTTATTTGAGGTTAAAGTCAAAGAGGATGATCTGTATGATAACGGAGTGATATTGATTTAATTTTGTGTTGATTTTTATTCATGCTGAGCTTTAGCGGCCGAGTCTAGAGTCTGAATAAGTGCATCTTTTTTGTTTGCTGGACCAAAACATCCCTTCTAATTAGATCCGATTCATATTTATTTTCCATTTTTTCATCCTCTTCATCTCTCTCTCCGTTGAATCCCTCTCAGATGATAGATGTGGCTGTTAGAGATTTTAACGTTTAACTTTTCATTTCATGACGTTCAGATCACATTTTCATTGAGTTATTTGGCTGAATGTAGAGTTTTCAATGTACCAGGTAACATTAATCGGTGTGTAGAGTTCTGTCAGTGGTTCTGGTTAAGCTGTTGGACAGGTCAGCTGTGTTTTTAAGTAAAACTCATCAGGTGAAATGTAGTTGATCTGACATCCAGCAGTGGCAAATGTTTCAAATGTGCCTCACTGTGTTGTCAGGCATCTTTCTCATTATCTGTGAATAATCTCTGATCATGAACTGGTTTCATTAGAATTTTGAAAGAATCTAGAATATAGGCAGAGCTGGCTTTTGCGTTCAAGCTATTTTTTGCTCCTGATTCTCAAAGTGTTCATTTTCTTTCTCTGTGAGAGGATCCTTGGTACATCAAAGCTGACACCTTTTTAAATTCACCTGCAGGCTACGTTTAAAGCCTCAAAGGGGTTTATAGAATCTACATTCCTTTCTGTAAAAATTTATATATATTCGTTTACCATATTTTTTATAAAATTAAATCAGACTGCTAAAATTGCCATCCCTTGCCTCCTCTGTTCCTCCCCTCTACTGTCTCTCCTATGCTCCTTTTTATTGTTATTATTTCTCTCCTGCTGCATTGTTTGGACACTGGCCCGCAGCTTGAGCTGGTGTCTTAAGGGTATCTAAAAAATCGACCAATACATGGCATGAGGTTTAAATTGATGCTCCACTCAAAAATGAAAATTCTATCATCAGTTACACACCCTCAAGTTGTTCTGTACACATTTCTTTGTTCTGCTGAACACAAAGAAAGATATTTGGGAAAAATGTCAGCAACTGACATTTCTGGGACATCATTGACTACCGTAGTAGGAAAATTATTATTCTGTTGAACACAAAATTCGATATTTTGTGGAATTTTGGAAAGCAAATAGTTCTAGGGCACCTTTCACTATACCATTTAAATGTTTCCCACCATGGTGGTGGTCAATGATGTCCAAGTTGCTAACATTTTCCAAATATCTTTCTTTTTTTCTAAATTTAGGTTTAGAGCAACTTGAGGGAGGGTAATCACAGAATTTTTTTGGTGTTATTTTAACAGGTATTTTTACAGTTCTTACCATAATTGCACGCATCCTGCTTACACAGTGTCTACACCAGACGCAACAGGACGGCGCATCCAGTGTGTGGACAATTTTTTTAATTATAATGGGGTTCTTGTACGTTTCTAATGTCTTCATGTCGTGACGCACCTCTCGCGTCCAGTGTAGACACGGTGTAAGTTAGCTATCTCGGTCAGCAAGTATTATCAGAAAGATTATGTATGTTTTGATGGTGAATAGCAGCTGGTCAAAAAGCTATTTCAATATCTAACTATCATTAACTATTAAAAAAGCTCAACATGCAACTTAATAATAGTCTACGCCAGCTTTTCTCAAAGTCTCCTGTGTCCAGGTCTCTCGTTCAATTTACTTTCCCTAATAACATTTTCTTTTATTCTCTCACTTTCAAATCTTGTTTGCAACATTGACCAGCCTCTCTGCGACAAACACTACATCAAACAACACAAAATGCCTTTGATGAGCTTCTCTCCACAAAGAAGACGAACCACAGTGAAGTAGAGCACACTCCAATACAAGCTTTCTCTGTGCGCTGATGAAAAACATGATGTTTGCATCTCTTAAAGATCTGCCTCTGGATTCTGACAAAGTTTTGGTCTGCAGGTTGGTCCACATTTACATTTTTATTCGTACATTTACCAGATGCTTTTATTCAAAGAGACTTTCAAATGAGAAGAAAAATTATTAATCATCAAGGAATGACAAAACTACCAGTGTCGCAATTCAAACAGAAGACCGGGGAACAAAGTGCATAAAAGATAAAGGGACAAAGAAGAGTACATTTTTATTCTGGTTTAATGTATTTTTTGTTTCATATAGAAAGTGCCTTTATATATAAAGGGAGGTTTTCTATTGTGACTGCTGGAGTCTGAAAGAGAAATTTGACCCAGAAGTGTTCTTGGTGATACAGTATTCCGCTAAAATGCAGTGTGTTTCTTAGTAAATAAAACGAATGAATCTAATAAATAATACAAGTTAGTAATGTGACAAAAATGTAATGCAAAACATCACTGTGCAGTAAAGTTGTAGATTCAAACATTCGTGAGTCTTCATTGTGCAGTTGAGGTAGACTCTTAACCCTCTAGTGTTTGTGAATGTAAATTGTTTTTTAACCTCTCTGAATTCATTGAATTTAGATTAAGTGTACTCTCATTTATTTTGCATCTGGACAGGAAGGTTGTCACTGAATTAAACTCTTAAAAAGAAAGGTTTTACAATAGTTTTCATATAATGTTGACTATAGCTGCATACTGTATTAGTAACTCATTAACTCTATTAACTGCATCTACTCATCTATTGCACAACAACTTTAATAACTGTATTAGTAACTCAGTAACTCTATTAACTGCATCTTCTCATCTACTGCACTGTAACTCTATTAACGGCATCTACTCATCTATTGCACCATAACTTCAATAACTGCATTATCTCATGTACTGCACCGTACCTTTAATAACCGCATTAACTCATCTACTGCACTGTAACTTTAATAGCTAATGTCTGTAATTAATGCACACTTAAGTCACTTGCACTATTGTATAGTCTAAATTGTTATCTGTTCATAACCACCTGTAGATTAATGTTCACAGTATATAGCCTTCTGTATATATTGTCCATAGTACATACCGACTGTCATTTTGTCATAGAACATTTGTATATTATTGCCCTAATATTGTATTCTGTATTTATTCACACTGTATATCCTGCACTTGCTAATTGCACTTCTGGTTAGACCTAACTACATTTCGTTACACTGTACTTATATATGTGTAATGACAATAAAGTTGAATCTAATCTAAATGCACATTGTCATGCGGAAATTTGCAACACATTCTTTTCTACATTTACTGTATGCTTGTGATTTTGTTATACAGTATAATCACAATGCTCAAACAGTTACCAACCCTACTCTAGTTGCTTGTTTCAGAAAATACAGAAATGAAAGTTAGTGGTCTTTCACAGCCGCCTTAATGGTCCATATACTGTAGATGTTGTTAAATGGTGAGTAGAAGTCGGCTAATATGAGTTTTGTGTGTGTGCTTTGTGATGTAATCTACCATCAAATCTTAACATTCAGAACTTCAGCATTCATTTTTACATATTATGTTCATATACATATTAACTTAAATTAAGCCATTTTGAAGAAATAGTTGAGGAATTTGAACAGCCCATAATATTAAGGTATTTTCTATTTGGATGATAGGACCAAACAACTTAAGCAATATTATCCAGCAAGTAAAAATAAATATGCACTGTATATTCACATTCATTTATCAAAATACAATTTCCATTAAGAACATTAAAATGTTCACAAAGAATGTTTCAGATAACATCATAACATCAGCCCTTGACACTGGTAGCAAATATCAGAGTTCAGCAATGTCTAGCTTGGTTGGTCTTACCATTCCATACTCCCTAATATTCCCTCATAACACCCCAGATATGACATACCTTCTATGGGAGAGTGTGTGCTCTGCTACCCTCATGAAGAACCAGTTTAATCCAAAATCCACCAACACACACACTATGAGAAGGAAGACAATCACAGAGAAGAGATTGAAAGACATAAAAGAGGTGTGTCCTCAAATTAAAAGAGCGTGAGCGTGAAAATCTGCAGGCGTTTGTCCTCCCCGCTGCTCGCACCCAAATCAATACACAGAGATGAGTGGCAGTCAGTCCACTTGAAGTGTAAAATGCTCTGAGTGAATGAGTTAACACACACACAGCATCAGAATTGATCCTATGTGAAGAAGCGACATAATCCAGGCAGAGCGAGTCAGAAAACAGTCTCAGTCAGATTCTCTCTCTCTTTCGCTCACTCTCCTCTTCTCTATTATCCCAGTCCCCCTTATTTTTGCTACCCGTCCTCTCCCTCCGTCAGACACTTTCTGTTACTCTCTTTCTTTTTTGTGTTATTAAAACCCCAAAAATCCAAATACATATCTTGCTTGAGTTTTGTGTCCGAGGTTGTTTTCGAAAAGGTCAGTTTTAGCTGTTCTGCAGGCTACTGTAAAAAACAACATGTACATTGTATATGTAAATATGTGCATGTGCACTTACAGAAACAGATCAACTAAAAATTGTAGACACTTGTGCTGTTCTAAACATATTTTGATATTTAAAGTGATAGTTCACCCAGAAATGAGAATCATCATTTACTCGCCCTCTTGTCATTTCAAACCTGTATGACTTTCTTTCTTATGCAGAAAACAAAAGAAGATATTTTGAAGAATGACAAGAGGTTGAGTACATGATGATAGAATTTTAATTTTGCATTAACTATCACTTTAAGTTGACTAACATAAAAGCAATTTGAAGTAGATTTTGTAGCATACCTATATGTAGCTTTACTGTATAATAATGTTGTAGCAAAGTGACTCGAAACGAAAAACAAACAAATTGCAACACTTGACCGTGATTTGAATCCTGTTATTTGAATGGAATAAAACATGCTGAGTGAACCATTTCACCTGCTTTGAATATTGTGTTTAAGTAAGAGGTATTTCCCACTGCTTGCAAAATCTTTAGTGATGAGATTAGCTTCCTGGAAAAGCATTGTTAATATACACAATCTGAGAAGCATTCTGGAATCCTTTTGATCTGTCATCCTAAGACACGCTTCAAAGCAATCCTTCTCCATGTATCGCATGCATTTTTAATAGAACGTTAGGATTACAGCAAGAACCGGTCACCTACGATAAGATGCTTTATTAGGAGATTGTGTCGAGGGAAATGCAAAGAGAATATTAATTCATAACTTCGTATTCTTTACAAACGTGCATACGGATTGAAAAAAGTTTGGGATTAGTTTTATAATTTAACAAAGAATATCTAACAGAACAATCAAAATGTCTTTCTATTGATTTGAGACTGAAATTAAAATTCCGAAGCCAGTTTTAGAGATTGTTTTACTATTCTGCTCATTAAAAGATTAAAACCTATTTTATCCAGGATCTGACTACACAGTAACAAAGTGTCATTGTGAATATAGAAATTCAAATGTACTTTAAATATACAACTGCAACCTCTATATGTATATCTATTTTATTTAAGGCCAGTATGAACATTACTTAAGAGTCCATAATTATTTGGTCTTCTAATATTTATTGACCTTAGAACATTCAGAATAGATCTGACAAGTAAATTAACCTCAATTTGTCAAAAAAATCTAAAATTTAAATTTCTGTACATTTTTAGTAAAATTTTAATTCACTTGGTGAAAATAACGCAGCCTACTTGAACTATAGCTAAACTGACTGAATGAAGTATTTTAGAAAACAAATGGAGAAACAAAAGAAAATGTACAGAACATCCATTAGGATGGAAAGGGTGGAAGATGATATGATTTGGAAGGAATTGTGTGCTTCAGGGCATAAAGCAGAGCTTGTGCACCTGGAGCAGCACACAGTTATTATGGACACATATGATTGTATACACATTCACAAACATTTGCAAGTCCCCTCACAACCATTTGTAATAATTGCAGAGATTGTCTATGATCATGTTGCGCATTTGCACGGGTTAAGGGAAGCATGTGATTTTACTCAGATTTACTGACTTATTTCCTGGATGTGATGGCAAGGCTTTGCGTATAGATTGTATAGCCTATGGTGTTTAATGACATATGACCGTACCTGTCAGAATTTGAAACCCACGATCTTCTTTCCGCAATCACTGGGTCTCAAATACTGACAATGTAACAAGCGTTTCCATGATACATAAATAATCTGGAGACTCCCGGTCAAAACAACAGCTTTGGCAATGTATGGAAATGACCCAACCAAATTAATATCAAAACACTTCAAAACACCCTCCATTATTCACACATGGTGGATAAACCTTGAAAAATGACATAAGAGCCCGCCAAATCACAGAGATGCCAATTTGCATGCATAGGACTAATATTCGTCAAGTAAGGGATAATGTGCAGGCAGCCGGTTGTTATGGCAGAAATAATACAGACAGATGGGGCTTATTTTGCGATAACAGCAGGCTGCTTGTACATTATCCTGCTTATTACACATCTACTTGCCATATGATAAAAAAATAGACATGAAATGTGAATTTGAAATATAGCTAAGTTTAACCGAATGCAGACCTTCCGCAAGGAAAAGCCGTTCACTTTCGGTTTTAAGGTGAGAAACGACATTCAAATGTCACAAACAGCCAATTTGGTTTAATCATTTTGCTGCATTTTGAGAGGTTGTTATCTGGGAATAACGAACCCTCAAGTTCCGCGACTGGCATATCAAAATAAATGAGCCATGTAATAATGAATCCACTGTGACTGTAATTTTCTGCTGTCTCAGTTTAAAAAAGCCCCTGCAGTGCAATAATGCACTGTAATGTGTGCTTCATTTATTTTTTCTTTGAATTTATTGTTACTAGCTGCATATTCTGTGATGGAAATATTATTTCGTAAATAAAAACGTAAATTTTTATAGACATTTATGACCGGTAAATATGGAATGTAAAAATATGAGATCTTCAAATGCTACATTTCAGGATTTGAAGATGGAAACATTATCCCATTATAATTATTTGCCTATATTCTCCATATCCAGAATTCCAGCATGTCATTTGATGTGAATGTAGTGTAAATGATAAATAAGGAGTATTGAACATCTGCTCTTTTCAAGATGATGATCACCGGCCTTCCCAGCACAGGTGTTTGGGGCAATATATAGATTAGGAGGGTTCCACGGGAATACTTTTCACCAGAAAAGTGGAAACAACATCCATCTTTGTCCATCCATATGGTGGTGTAATACCTGAGGCTGTGCCGACCAGCTGGTCGAACCAGTTGCCAAAAAACACACTTTTCTTTCAGCTGTAAGCTTTTTGTTTCGTTTTGTTTACAGTTGATTGGAAGGAAATTGCTGCTTGTTTGTCCATAATGTACCAGACGCGCAAGCCTTTATGAGTTTTCTCCGAGCAATCCTCAAAAAGCTACAGAGAGGGCAAATGAAACACACACACATACGTGTCTTATAACGTTTATTTATCTCCAATTGTGTGTAACATAAGTGAAAATATTGACTGTCAAATTACTAACTGCAACATAAGGTTGTTGACAATTGGTAAAAAATCTGCAAGAAACCTGCCGTCCTCTCACAATGCCACCCCAGTGACGTCACAATCCAAGTAAACTTATAATGAAATACCAGGTCATATAAGATGATATAACATATTTAATCATTTAAAATGTACAGTGTATCAAAGAAATTATATTCCCATGTTTTGTTTTAGTTTTTGAAAAAGCATTGCATAAATGTATGTTTATTGTTCTTGGACATAGCAACAGTTCAGAAATGTAAAACATTTTTCAGAGTAAAAATATTTTAGTAAACCAGATATTCAGACTATTTTCATTTGATGTTTAAACTGATTTTATTTTATGTCTCTGAACCGGTACCCCTGTGTAATTTGTTCTCTGAAAAGATGATTTTTATTGACAAGAGGTTCTCTGTTGAATGGAAGTAGCTGCTGTCTGGAGTTGTTTAACAGAGAGTCTGGGTTTGATTCCCTGCTGTTGTCACCAACGCTGCACAGAAAGAACTAACAGAGAGAAGTTGTACGTGGTTTGGACTGATGGGTTTCGAATGATGGCGCTTTTGGTGTGTAATTCTGAGTTTTGAAGAACGTGTAGATGAAGTTTATGTTTGAAAAGCTTTTATAACTGCTATATACATTTAGTTAATATTAATACGACCATACTAATATTAATCACTTTTATTCCAGCAGAATGAACAAGAACACATTCATTATATGCAATCAAATACAGCTGCCGATTTTTTTAAAACCAATTTACAGAGATTCTGTGGAGTAACTTCACACACAAGCTACAAAACAGGTGGAATTCGTACGGGGTCTATTCTGTACAGAGAACAGATGGGTCATCAGGATCTGGATCTAAAAGTTGTCTCATGTAAATTATGATGAATATATTGGAAAAAAAGACTGCTAATGACCAGTCTCTAATGAGTCTTTTGGGGTTTTTTCAAAGCCTTATTGATAATACAGTAAATAAATGACTTGGTAATCCTCCTTAAATTGCTTTCATTTTTATTTCCTATTTGTATTCTATTATTCTGTTGTCCATTTCTTTTCCTCACCCCTCTTTTATGTCCCATCTCTCTCTTCTTTCTTATCTCTTTGTTTCAGTCTCTATCTCTAGGTCTTTCTGTCTCACAATCTCTGTAATTGATGCACATTATATGAGCAGTGACTGTGAGAACGTCTGCAGACTGGAGTCTTTAATTGGAAATGTCTGGTCTTGTTTGGTCTAGTGTCATCAAAAAGAAAGTATCTCTCTTCACACAAACTCGGGGCTGTGGCTGTAGGTGTGGGAACTTGTCTAAGAGTTTGTGCTATAGGAGATGTGAAGCAAAAGAAACAAAAATGTATATTATCCTGTCATCTGGCAGCAGAGTAGGCTTTTATGTATATTTTAGAAATATTGTTTTAATTTCAGTCTTTCTATCCAGCATTTTTGTGTGATTCAATTTGCAAAAAAACACAGGAGTAAAAACTCTGTGACATTGATTCAGTTGCGACTAGAAAGTCAAAGTCATTAAAGGCATTAGTGATTGTTGTGTAAAATGTTACAGAAACGGTTTGTGTGGGAGGAAGAAGCAAAGACAAAATGACTGGCAGCAAGAGAGATAACAAGAGAAGAACGGATGAGTAATGTGATGATCGTGGAATGAATATGAAAAGATTTTGTGGGATGCAGGATGACAAAGTGAAAGAACTGAAATAGACAAATGAATGTTTCTATATTCAGTCTATATTCAGACAACAATTTTCAGTGACATTGATCTATACTGCCCTCTAACCGTTCTCAGTTGTGTCTTCTCTCACACATTGAAATGAACCATATCCAATACCCTGTTGCTCTCCATTGAGTTTAGGCTGAAACTAAACAGGTTTGAGCCCGGTCACTAACTGGGTTGGAGACATCCTTCAGAAAATAAGGAAGCTGCTGGAGGAGGTGTTAGTGCGTCCAGCAGGGGGTACTCTTCATGTGGTTTGTGTATGCCCTCAGGCATGTGGTTTAGATTGAAGTGTACAGATAAGTTATTAAGTAAAAATAATTTGATTATAACAAGTCTTGATTACTTCACTGGTCTTGTTTGGGTAAAATTGCATAAAGGGTAATTCGAGGGAGGACTATGAAAAATGAAAGTGCATTGTCAAAGTTTGTTTTCCTGAAAGTTTAATATACTACATTCGTGGAAAGACCTTGATTTGTATTCAGTGTGCATGTGATAGCAGGGTGGATTAATACATATACACCATTTGAATAAAAAACTGAAATTTTCAGAAGTGCTAGGCTAATGTGGGTAGGATTTGTGTTGGCGCAAAAGTGCCAAAGTGGGGGCCAATGTTTTGTCCTTGATTGACTCAACATAGTTGGCTGTGTTTGCCGATAAGGAAACAGCATGTTAGCATCCCAGGCAGTAGGTCACACAAAACTCCAGATGTACAGAAACAGATGAAAGAGCAAACAAGGTCCTTTCATACATGGTGTTTTAAAAACTGGCTGCCCTCTCTGGGTGACTAAATAACCTTTTGATATAATCCCCTGTGAAACTTAAAGGCAGAATAGATGATTTGGTAAAATGCTAATTTTAGCCTGCTAGCACTGAAATCATGGGCCGTTTCTCAATATGCGTTCTTCAGCGGTCTTACGTCGTGTCTCGCTCTACGTCATCAAAATTCGTCAATGTTCGTTTCCAATACACAAGAACACAAGAACAGAGTACGCATGAAAGTACCCGTATATGTTCTCGATATCAAGGATGCATCGTATTCGGCCTTGCGGGCTTACGGAATCCACTTGAAGTCACTGCGGCGCGGCCGTCCAAGTTCGTTCCGAGGCTGCCTGGCAAGATCATTCTCCACAAGAACACAAGTTCGTTGTGTTCTTGGAATTGCGAAACGGCCATGATCCCACCCTCCATGCGAATTGCCCTCCAAAGCCACGCCTCCTCCAAACACATCATGAACGTGCACAAACCAGAAGCTCTTGGATCAATTCCAATTAAATCATTGCTCATTCACCAGTAAGAACATGTTACAGTACAAAATAAACAACGTTACTCCAATAGCGAAAACCTCTAACATAAACAACAGCTTTTAAAAAGAGATAAGATGCAGCATATTTCAATTCAAGTTTATTTATATAGCGCTTTTCACAATGTGCATTGTTCCAAAGCAGCTTTACAGGGGCAAACAGGAAAAACAGAAAAGGTAAAACACAGCACAGTGCATGGTGTTTATACAACGAGCAAGATCATTCTAATAAATAATATCTAATTACTAAATAAATAAATGCAGTCTCCCGTTGAGCAAGCCAATACTCCCCTGCTGTGGCGTGGAACCCGAACTCCAATGATTGATTAATGGAGGAGGAAAAAAACTCGGGAGAAACCAGGCTCAGCCGGGAGGGCCAGATCCCCTCTGAAGCGTCATAGCTGCACTCAGTGACCCCGACCAAAAGCCACCAAGCAAATATCCACGAGGAAAAGCTCACCATCCACAACCCAGAAAGTCCCACTCGCCGAAAACCGTGCAGGTTCAACACGGTCCCACCCCACGATCAACACCAGAAAACAGAGGAACAACCAGGGAAAATAGTAACGGCATGTTATCAAGCACAGAACAAGGCCAAACCGGAACTTCACAGTCCCAGCAATGAATCCCCCCAACCACAACGAGCCCCCTCACTCCCCACAAACACCCACCCAGGAACCTTCAATTGGGCCACTGAATGTAGCTATAACTTCAAACTGCTGACATGTGATGTAAGTTTAGCATTAAATACCAAGTATTGTAACTTCAGCATTAATAAGACAAATAGTTAGTCTTTGCTCTTGGTTGGGGATGTAGTGGTCTGAGCTGGGATGGTCCGATGGTCGTTTTTCTCTTGGCTGGTGGTGGAATTGCCTTAGATGGAGCTGGGATGGTCAGTCAGTCTGCAGCTGTAGCTGGCGTAATATCTAATTTCGCGTTAGAGTAACGATGTGATACATAAAGGTCCACAAACATAAGCAACATAATCAAAACCCATCAAAATCGAATCATAACATGTACCTACATGTCTAGACGTTACCATGGCATAATCTTTGAAACCCTTGACTCCCGTAGTTGCTCCCAGCATGGAAAAGCAACACTGATTATAATCAAACCCATCAACACTCCTGTTTAGGCCAGGATTTTCCTATTTTTCACACCCATCTCCTGTTGAACCCTCCAGAACAAAATCGTGAACTGGCCTAGTGGGAAACAGAAACCATTGCGAACCGACCTTCACGTCCGGCAGGGACCGGAATGCAATTGCAAATGGAATTCTGCTTTAACCTCTTTGCTGATACAACGTTTGTAGTCGTGCAAGTTTTCATTTTTGTTTGTCCTTTGCCCTTGCTTTTGCAAGCTGGCACACATTTAACTAGGGGAAAGTTAGTTAAGGTTCCAGCTGTTTTCCTGTAATTCTTCCGCTGTGTCTTCACAGCATACACTCAAAAAAAATATTTTTGCTGCCTGTTCAATTTACTTAACTTGCTTAAGTTAAATCAACACAACTTTTGGAAAATATGGTTACAACATGATTGTTTTATGTTTAGTCATATAACTGAATCCATTCATGTTGGGACAACATAAAGGAGTTGTGTTGTGTTAACATAAAATAGTAATAATAGGGAAGAGGACTTATATTTCCCAGCATGCTTTGCGTACACTGCATTTTGAGAGCTGTTTTCTTAAATAAGTGTTTTATATTATGCATTTTTCATTAAAAAGAAACACTTGTTAGTGTTTAATGTTCATTTATCTTAAAAGTTTTAAAGAGTTAAAGAGTTAGTTATATTTTTGAGTTTGTTGGTTGCCCTTGTTCAGAAAAGTGTTGCCTTTGGTTAGGTGGTGGGCGGATACAATAATTTTTTTGCATTTCTGTTGAGATCTATTTTCTCAATATCATCTTTTATTGAAGTGAAATGAGATAATGTCTAATAAATGTTACAAATGTATAATATAAATTTTTTTTAACATTCATTTTATTTTAGTGTTTTTATTTGACCTACAGACTTAGTTGTTCTAAGTTCCAATCATTAAGTACAATCAACAAAAATGAATAACATTAGCAAAGCTTATTTCTGTTAAATAAATTAAACTTAATCAGGTCATCTTAGATCAAGCTATAGTCATTAAATTCAAGACAATAATTTACATTTATTCAAAATAAGTGTGTGATGTACCATTTAATTAACACAGTTATGAGCGATTTACTTAAAACATTATGTTACAATTAATTGTTTATTACCTTTTTCCATTTAAGCAACTAATTTTTGTGGGACCGGTTGACATAACTTTATTAACTAAATACAACATTTCATTTCTAAGAGTGTATGTGACTGCGCTGATGACGTATCTGCGTGAAAAGGGTGCGCATTAGTATGCAAAATATGTTGATTGAAAATGTACACATGACCTCGCACCAAGGGCAATGATTGGGCAACATTTTTTGGTCACACGCCTTTCACGGATGGTGTATAATTATATAAAATACCAATGTGTCACGTATTGATTGCTATCAGGATGTTAAGAAACTTCCAACCAGCATGACAAAAAACGTTTCTGGACAGGATTGCCTATTCAGACTTCAAAATGTGTACCAATTCTGGGGCTTAGTGGTTTGAAGGCTGCATGTCATATATGTTATTAAAAGACATTTAAATTGTCAAAAGATTTGCTGCATCCGGGTTACCGTGTGTTATTAGTTTTGAGAGGTTGTTATCTGGAAATAACCAGAGCCATTGCGAGAGAGAGTTCTGCCAACGGATGTCCAAAACGCTGGAGCGTCACGTGATTCATGGAGCCTTCAGATAGTTCCAGAAAGTTGTTTACTCTTTAAATGGTTTATTTCTTTAATTTTTTAATTCATTAAATGGCTTTCGTCTTTAAACACACACGGTTTCTGCCAATCTCAGATTAATCTTGAGTACCTATAGAGTAGTATTGCATACTTAGTATGTTCGCCGAGTTTTTGATTGCTGTGAAAAACTGTTCCACTGGAGTCAACGGAGTTGACGCGACTCTCTCTGGCAATGACTCTGGGATTGACGAGCCTGCAGATGTCACGACTAGCCAATCAGAATGAAGCTTTCATAACAGCCGTGTAATCAATTCTTTTAACACATTTTCTACAGATTCTTGTTGACTACACTTTTGACATAGTCCATTTAGTGTCTTATTGAGTCTTGTGTGTTCAATTCTCAGACGCGAGAGAACTACTCCTTACCTTCGATTTTCCCCATATAATTTTCAATTCCCATAGGCATATATCACGTAATATTATATAAATTACTTCCTGTACTATGTGTATCCCAATATTTCAGCCATATCTTTTGAGTCTTTTATAATTGTTTTTGCCTCAACTTAACTTAATTTAAGACTTGAAAAATGTGTCATCTTTAATCTAAAATTTGTCTGCCATCTATTGGATATCATTGCACAACAGCGGACTCCACCGCGGACTGCGTTTCCCATCAGGCGTAGCGCCGCGCTACCGTAAACGACACGCCCAGTCGCAGCGCTGGACGGTGACGTTTGCAAATCTGATGTTTGTGCTTTGTGGCTATTAGGTGGGAGCGTCACACTCTTAAACAGCAAAATATTACGTCAATTTTGAGGAATTGTCGATGTCGGGATGTTAAAATGAGAAGCAGGGATTTGTGTTTCGGATTTACGCGTACTGGCTTTAACCATGCTTTCTGAAGGCCTGTTTTGAGAGGAAATCCCCGGACTGAACTGCGACTCCAGACCAGTGTGAGAGGATATGCCACGGGAGAGAAAGCTGCTTACACTTCTGTTTTCTTCGCCTGTTTTACCTGTAAAGCAAACGGCAAGTGCCTGAAATAAAACTCAACGACTTTTATGAAGTATGGGAGTGTCAAGCTAACATGGAAATTGTGTTTAAACAGGTCGAGCGGATGAGGTTTGTGCAGTATTAGCAGGCGGTAGTTGGCTCAGATAACCAGATTGTGGAATAGTTCAGGTGACCCTGAAAGTTATTATTTATTTCTTAAAAGCTACGAAACACGACAACTTGACCGTACTTATGTCTTGTCAGTTCTTATGTCTTGTCAGTAACATCAGAAAGACAGCTACGTATTAAACACAACGACAAGTTATCTTAAGCAACAGTATTTAATTGTATTGACTATGTAAGGCCTAATTGAATGTGTATTTTGTTTGATAAATCTTAGGCAGTTTACTATACAAAAGTATTACTTGGAGCTTCAAGTCTAGTTACATCCTCAAAAGTGTTGAAATCACCTGTAAGGTTGCATAACTCGGTCTCTATAATCTTGAACAAGGATACCACAACGTATGCTGAATTGGCTCATCATGTCATAGAGACCATTGATCAGCTCAATCAACTGTTTTTTATTGATGTCTGGGACACCGATTTCTAAGGTTTGCCACTACCAGAGCATTTACAACTGAGGAGTACCCAAATCCATCACAATGAACCGATACCTGCCCGTGGCACGGCAGCACTTTCTGAGAGCTCTGGCCAGCACCAGCGTGGTGGTAAAGTCCATCTGTGCCACAGTGATTCTGCTGTACCTGATCTCTTGGGCTCTTAACACCTCTTACCTGCTCGGTGTCACACCTGGCTACCTTTTCCCACCAAATTTTTGGATTTGGACACTGCTGACGTATGCAGTGGTGGAGCAGAACATTCTTGGCATGGTGGTGAACGTTGCTACCGTCATGGTTGCCGGGCGTCTGTTGGAGCCCCTGTGGGGAGCCATGGAGCTGCTTATTTTCTTCGCCGTGGTAAACATAGCAGCCGGTTTCCTTTCCGCACTCTCTTACCTTCTCACCTATGCTACAACCTTTGACCTGGACTACCTGTTTGCTGTGCGGGTGTACGGTGCACCTTCTTTTCTCGGAGGTGTTCTCGTAGCGCTGAAGCAGACTACAGGTGATACAACAGTGCTCAGAGTTCCACAGGTACGCTTAAAAGCTGCACCAGCGCTAGCTCTGCTGGCAATAGCCGTCCTGAGACTAGCAGGACTGCTAGACACTTCAGCACCTCTTGCGGCGTGCGGGTACGGCATCCTGTCTGGGTGGGTTTACCTGCGCTTCTACCAAAGGCATCCAAGGGGGCGTGGAGACATGTCAGATCACTTCGCCTTCGCCTCTTTCTTCCCTGAAGCCCTGCAACCAGCAGTAGGGTTTGTAGCTGGGCTTGTGCATGCTATTTTGGTGAAGATGAAAGTTTGCCGTAAGATGGTGAAGCGTTATGATGTTGGGGCTCCGTCCTCCATTACCATTAGCCTGCCAGGCACAGACCCACAAGACGCAGAGAGGAGAAGGTATACAATATTTTTTGTTACTTAACAATAGCTAATTAAGTCCATTTAATTTAAATGTCTTGTTCTTTGTTTTGGTGTGTTCTTGTTTATCCACACTTTGAATGGCATTCAGCAGCATCAACACATTGACTTTTATATGCCCACAGGCAGTTGGCATTGAAAGCGCTTAATGAGCGTCTGAAGCGTGTGGAAGACCAGTCGGCTTGGCCTAGCATGGAGGATGAAGAGGATGATGAAGATGATGAAGTGCGGACAGACGTTCCGCTCCTTTCAACCCGTGACACTACACCACCATCACCCAGCAACGCTCAAAATACCACGGGCCAACAAGAGTCCAGCATTATAAGTTTTGAAGATGCCCCGACTCGTTCATAACAAATACACATGAAGTTCACCTTTGGTCCAACAGAGTAAAATTTACTTTTACAATCACAAATGCTACTGGAGACACACACTTGCTGGTAATGTTTTACATACACGAGCATAAGTAGCCACTAAGAGAACATGGTAAAAAAAACTTCAGCCCAAAAATGCAAACTAAACATTTTACCAAGACATCCACAGCTGTACAAAAACCTTGGACTGTAAAAACAAAATCTTTTCCCGTGGCCTGTTGTGTAAAGGTTCTGGGATATGTGTTTTCTGAATAAATGATTGATGAGATTAAACTGTTTATAAATTTATGTAAGAATGTTTATGGGTAACTGTTGCCTGCTTTTTTTTCTTGGTTTGGGATTTTTTTTTGCCTTGCATCAGGATAAAAGCAAAAGTTTTGATGTCGAAGATGGGATTAACAAAGTCGAAAGGTGAAGAATGTTTATGCAAATTTTGGGACCTTTCAAAGAAAACCTGATCAAAGGTTGTGCTCTGATCAAAATATGGCCCAGTGATTCCTGTTTTCAAGAAAGATACATTTGTGTGTGGAGGAATAGAAAGGAGAGTTTAACAGTCATTTCAAATATATTTTATTCAGAATAGTTTGAAATGATAATAGCAATACAGAATCTAATTCTGTCCCCTGTTGTACTCGTTCTTTCCTTATCTATACTTAAATAACTTGTCTGTAAGTGTTGGCTTTAATATGAGTAATGCACTCTAATTTATGAGCTTGCATAATGGACCTGTTTTTATAAAACACGTATTGTCTACACAGTGTGGCTTTAGTTGCATTGAATGCAGGTTCTGATATAATGCCAGCATTTTCTTCTGGACAAACTAGATTTGTTTATGTGTAGGGTTGGTGGATTTTCACAATTTTTTTACCGTTAATTTGTGTTTTAGGCAAATGTTAATCTATTTCCTATGGTTCGTACTGTAGGTGTCCGCCTTGATGTTTTTCTCTCCTTTTTCGTTTCAGGTTTCAGCCTAATTTTCTGATCTTTTTCATCTGTAATAAAAACTGAATGAAGAGAATACCTGTCACAGAGGACCTTATTGATTCTAGTCAATTCTTTTGATTGTGTTTTATTTATGTTAATGTAATTAATTTTTATTATTAATATAATAGTGCTCATTTAAAAAAAAAACATGCATTACCAGTAGAGGATATAGCCTTAAGTGAATTAAGAAGTATCATTACTGCAGACCTGGGCTAGGTCGCTTTCTTATGCAACACATATTTCATAGATAATATCCAAGATTATAGATTTGGCCTAAGTAAAAGTGAAATCTTGTTAAAGTAATATTTATGTTTTTGTTATTGCATGTCATTATATTTACCACCTAAATGGAATCTACTTAAACATGTTGCATCAACTGGAAGTGGAGCAAACCTCCATATAATCCTTATATTCTGCTTCCTGACTACATTCAAAACAGCCTTACAACTAGTGTTTCCGTATATAATGAGTCGAAATCTGGATTCTGGAATAATCTAAATAATGTATCAGAGGACCTGGTTTAAAAGGTGGATTTCTTGGCTAGAGTAATGCAAGTGTAACGTGACTCTTTTGCCAAGAGATGGCGCAACAAACACGCAACATGGTCGTGGTCCACTCAAACAGGCTCAAGTTTGATTGCTTAAACAATACTTATCGTAAGTTTAGTGCTGATCATCTTCTATAAAAGGTTTTTGATTGATTAGAGTTTCTTTGTCCAAAAAAGTTTACCAATTTACAGGATTTTTGTGTTTCCGGCTGTAGTTTTAGGCTAAAAAGTTAACTTTTCCTCAAATAATCAGGTTACTTTTTGCTTCATTTTTGGCACACATACATACCTGTATATGTTTAACTACATGACACAAACTGCGTTGTTAGAGCGGTTATTCATCCACCGCCAAATAAACTCTTTAACGTGATCGCGCAGGCGTGGCTCAAGCTCGTTCCCGCCATCCCTTCCCCCTACTGAACGCCCGCGCGCCGCGCGCACTCGGCAACGGTTTATTGTACCGGACAGAAGAGGCGACGGAGCTCCACCGTTGGAATACAAAAAACAACGGCTAGCCACTTACACAACAAGTAAGACTACTTTATCTTTACGTATCTCCGAGTGTTGATTCTTTACAAACTTTGTGTTGTGATTTTACAGCGAAGGTGTTGTTTTTAAACTACTTTTTGTCACGGTGGTGTAGCGAGTAGCTCTCCGAATGACCATTCGCCGCTTCCGCAAGCAACCGCCGGCCGGGAGAATCAGCCCACACGCTCCCTCCAGATTATTTAACCCGTTAAAACATTTTCCCAGGCGTTCAGACTTTGGAAAATTGCACTAAAATGTGTGTAGGAAGCAGTAAAGTTTACGAGGAACTGTTCAGGCGTGAATTCCATCGTTAGTCGTATATGTGACAGAAGCGATTTGTCTTTGTGTTGATTTAAACAGAGAGCTAACGTTAAAACTCGACCCAGACATGCACATAATCTCAGATTTAGACATAACTGTGAGATTAGTCATGTATTTAACGCTATGTGTCATATAATTCTTTTGTACTCTTTCTTGTAATGTTTCTTTAGTGTAACATGATTAATAGATTTAAAAATACGAAAGTATGTAAGATGTGTGGGCTGATTTCAATAAGACAAATAATACGAATTGTGCATGTTTTATTAATCCTGTCATTGTCATTAACAACAATATATATTCACACTGATGGTTTTACGTTTGAGTATTTCTGGTGTTGGTCATTTTTGGCTGTGTTTTATTTTAAAGCACTTTGTCTTTATTTAGCTTGCTTTACATGAAGTGCTTTAGTTTACTTCGCTTTGTTAAAGTGACTTTATTACATAATTCTAAGACAGTTACCTCCATAGACATATTTTTCGGGCACAATGGTACAGGCACAATAACAGTGAGATTTTTGTAGATGAAATGTTCCCATGAATCTCAATGGCCATCAGTTTCTATTAAATACAGGCCTGTAATCTCATATAATGTTGTAAAACTGTCATTTAAACAACAGGTGTCAGGCTTGTCTGTCATTTGGAATATATAATTTTAATTTACTCTAAATTACTGATTTTTTTAAAGTAGGAGTAAAATTTACTGTGAAAAGTCAACGGGGGGCTTATTTTAAAGTGAACTACTCCTTTAATACACCCATGGCATACTGATGTTACTGGGAAATATGCTGTTTTTGTATTTAAATGAATTTGAATTCACCTGAACCTTTTTTTAGAAGAAGTAAGTCAACCATAAAAAGTCTGTCATCATTTTTCAACCCTGATGTTGTTAAAAACCTGTATTAAACTTTCTTCTGTGGAACATGAAAGAAGATATTTTGAGAAAATACAATGGATGGAAGTCAATGAGGTCCAATGGTGTTTTTCTACCAACATTCTTCAGAATATTTTCTTTTGTATTCTGCTGAAGAAAGAAAATCACAGGTATGAATTTTGATAAGAAATTGGACAAGTAGTCAATGAAAGAATTGCATTTACAGTGTTTTTGCGATCCTACATTTTACTCAGAAATGTCATGTGGCCCCATATGCCCCTTTAGTACTGAAATCCATTGGAGTTTACGTAAGTAAAGGCTGGTGTGAAGAAACATCCCTTTTGGAGGTTCTTTGATCCAGGTCCTCATTCAAAGATCAACACTGCATCTCATTAGTTGACCATGTCTTTTAATATAGTTAGAAATGGGTTGAAGTTGTGATAGTAATCTCACACATTTGGATCAATAAGCTGATCTTTTTTTGGACTTTGATTTTAGATTTGCTTCTATGTGTGTGAGTGTCAGTGCTTTATCTAATGTCCATCGCTGCTCTCATCGCCGCGGGCCTGTTCATCAATAATGTGCAGTCTGTTCTGTAGCTGCCAGCTTTATCTTACCACTGGGGTGCAGCTTCCACTTCAAAAGACATCTGGCCCGGCTAACAGACACTTCCAGATCAGCCTCTATTTAAACGGCTCTTCTGGATTGGAAAATATAGTGTCTTATTATGTTTGAGTTATTGGACGGGATCGTTCATTTACGGCCATATTGTACCCACTATGGTAAAGGTTTCGGATGTCTCCGTTGGCTATGATGAGTCAAGTAAAGAGTCTGAAGTCTCTAAACCAGTGGAAATTTTGGTTGGTGTGCCTGAAAGGTGGGTTAGTGTTTGTTTAGAGGATGTTGTAATGGTGGGGGAGTGTCATACAGGGGACTGATGCCTGAATTGTGGTTGTAGAACAGAGGCGCTGACTGTTCATATTTTGCAGCAAATGACATTGACAAATGAAATATGTTCCATCACAGTGTGTGTTTTAACCATAGCGCCTAACCCAGTTGCAGATGGTCATATGAATGGGAGTGTAACGCTGCCGAGTGTCTAACTACATGTTTGTTGCTTTCTAGGCATGGCAGCAATTCGGAAGAAACTGGTGATTGTAGGAGATGGAGCGTGTGGTAAAACCTGTTTGCTTATCGTGTTCAGTAAGGACCAGTTCCCAGAAGTCTACGTTCCTACTGTGTTTGAGAACTATGTTGCAGACATTGAGGTTGACAGCAAACAGGTGAGCAAACCACAAACACAGTTGGCCATTTAAAAAATACGTGGAGCAAACAATTATCATTGTTCCTTCTTTTAGCATTACCTTTTTTCTCATTGTTTCTCTTGGTTTCACATCATTACCAAGTTGATTTTTAGATTGATTTAAAAAAAGGAAAAGAAAAACGATGTGGGTGTTTGGGTAATTTAAGGATGGCGTATTTGCAGAAGCACTGTATGTATATATGAACCACAAAACCCAATTCGATTGGGTTTCAATTAATCATGATTTTGCATATCGGGAGGTCTTTGATGTGTTGTTAATATGAGTATATTGAGTTGATTTACTTACTTTTAGCTTTACTGTCCTCATGGCGTCTTTTCGGTCCTTAATCTTCCTTTAAACCATATCACGTTGAATGCAAGTCCATTTTAATGGAGGGGTCCTGTATTGTAATTGTTTATGTGAAAGGTGGAACTTGCTCTGTGGGATACTGCTGGACAGGAGGACTATGATAGGCTCCGGCCTCTATCGTACCCAGATACTGACGTAATCCTTATGTGCTTCTCTATTGACAGTCCCGACAGTCTAGGTAAGAATATTTTTTGCTACATATTCCCCTAGGCTTATAATTGCTTAGTTAAATTTAGCTTGTTTTCCATTGAAATGTATCAAGTCAATGTTAATGATTTATACAATTTTCGGACCTGTAATCCCTTTTATAGAGAATATTCCAGAGAAGTGGACGCCTGAGGTTAAACACTTTTGTCCCAATGTTCCCATCATCCTTGTGGGCAACAAGAAGGACCTGCGGAACGATGAACACACACGCAGGGAGCTGACCAAAATGAAGCAGGTAGAGTTGTGGAGAACTATTCTTGTTAACATAGATTCACACCCATTTATTCAAAGTAATAAGGCAACAGATGTTTACAATTTTCTTTTTGTTTAAACAAATAGTAAGAGTTACAATATTTTGTCACTGATTTAATGTTAACAAACAGAATCATAGTATAAATATATGTGGTGTTTTATTTTGATCGCATACTTGCATATATACCTAACGAAGATTTTCATCCATTTTGTTAATCACACCCTGCACTTTGTGACCCAACATACTGACAGAGATGAATGCTAGGTTGTCTAGTCTACTTAACCTTTTTACCTTTTTGATTGTCCAATAGGAGCCTGTTAAAGCAGAGGAAGGGAGAGACATGGCCAATCGGATCGGAGCATTCGGCTATATGGAGTGCTCAGCCAAAACAAAAGATGGAGTTCGGGAAGTATTCGAAATGGCCACTAGAGCGGCCCTACAGGCACGCAGGGGAAAGAAGAACAACAAATGCCTTCTTCTCTGAATGCTTTGAAATGGACTTGATTCCTCAACTGGGGCTCCAAAAGAGTGTGTGAGGGGCACACATCTGTTTACTCAGTCATACATCCACCTCACATTCGCCAAAAGCTTTGGGAAAGAGATCCCAGCGACAAAAAAGCTTTGTTTTTGTCTTTTTCCTTTCGTTCATATATTTTTAGTCATGGAGATGTTTATCAGTATTTAAAAGAACTTGGGACTTTGTTGATGCTTTACCTGAAATTGTGGTATCCTTCAAGCTAGCCCACCTGCAAAATGCGGTCACTCTACCCAGTGGGCTGATTGGAACGGTATGATCCTGTAAACTGCCAATCGATATCTCAGCCCATCCCTCACATGCTGGGCTTTTTCTGCGTCTCGAAACAGGGCTGACTTGTTGTTTCTGTATGTAAATCATTTTAAAGTTTTCTTTAGATTGGAAAAAGATTGGGATTTCAGAGCAAAAGTGCAAAATGGCTGTTTTAGTGCTAAAAGGGCATGGGGTGGGGGGGAATATGTATACATACCTGTACATATGAACGTGTGTATTGTTACACACAATCAGGACTGGAAAATGTATTTGTAAACTAGACTTGGTAAACTTGTGTAATAAAATATGTTCTATACAGAGCAGCTCTTTGTGTTTGTGTGTGTGGTCATCTAATGCAGAGAATGACCGGATCATACAGCTCATATAGAGTTCTTTAAAAAAAACAGCAGAATGTTATTGATGCTAAAGAAAAACACGATTAATCTTAAATTTACAGTTATGTGATCATTTATTCACCCTGTTCTAAATGTGTATACATTTCTTTGTTCTGATGCACACAGAGAACGATATGAGGAATAACACTTGTACCCAAATATAGGTAGTCGAAAGTGGGTGTACATTGAATACACCTTCAAAGTTCAACATTTGTGAAAAAAATTTGCTGAACGATATGCAGTAAACAATATGCTAGCATTTCATTCTAAAGAACTCTTATAGAAACCATGGATTTATTTCTGCTTCTTTCAAAAATCATTGATTTTAAAACGAAGTCTGTTTCTGGTGTGGGCGTTGCACCATTTTCACATTTGCAGCTAACTTTTACATAAAATTAACTGGCAGCATAAATTCCTGTGTTGTGTACCTGGAAATGAGCCTCAGAAAAAAAGACACTTGTCGACTGAAGGGGTGGCACAATTGCAACTACTTAGTAATGGAATAGACAAAACTGTAAATGCGTAAAAGGGCTGGAAAGCTTGAGCAGGTCTTTTTAGTAAGTGAACAGTATGTGCAGTTTTAGACCACTTCTCCACTCTTCCAGAACAGTGACTAAGACATAGCGTAAAAAAACTAAAGTTGTGCTCATTCCTTATCATTTTTGAACTGTCTTGTGGGTACTGTGATTCACAAATGGACTTTTGAGTAATTTCCTCAACCGTCTTCACCAAACGACTAATAAGACAGAGCATAATTCTCGGATATTATGCAATGCACCCATTCTGGGTGAAACACAGCCTTCTTTTATGTGACTGAAGAAAAAGCATGACTTGTTGAGGAAGGAAGGAAATGATCATGCAGCCCCCACCCCCAGCGGGCAACACCCAAGCCCGGGCTGGCTGAAAAGCTCACCGCAATGTCATTTTTCTCTCTTTCTTGTGAAAGACTGCGCTGTGACGCGGGACCGAGAGAAATCGACCGCCGCCCTTTCTCTCTCCTGCCTTCTCGGTCTGTTGCGCTCTCAGGGAACGTGCTCCGCTACTGCTTCGTCGAGTGCGGCGAGTTTCAGTGAAGCGCCGTGGTTTATATATACTGCTATTTTTAGCTCCAGCGCGTGAAGCTATTTTTAACCAATATGAGCTCATCACTTCCCCGCTTGCCCAATCAGAACGCAGAGATGCATGTGTGTGGGCGGGAAGCACGGAGAGAGAGAAATGTAGAAAGGGACAGCTGATGGAAACTGGGCAGGCGGGTGCGGGAGCGCGCAATGCTTAAAACCTTCTCGGTGTCGTGGGTTTTCCGTGATGTAAAAGTAATTTGAAGTAATGAGCCTCAGGAAGGTAAGACACTTGAGGACTTCAACTATAAAATACATAAACAAAAAAGAGCAAACAAATCTACTATAACCAAACATCAAATGTGAAATAGACTGGGCGTTTAAACCAAGTTTCAGTTAGTTCGTAAAATAAACGGGATAGGGTCAACATCACAACCAGTAACGGTTATGCAATGCTTTCACAGCATTATTGTTTTTCCGTTTTCTAGGAAGAAATACAACTTCTGATCTTTCATTTTATTCATAAAGCGGTAAGACATGTTTTGTGAGTTATTCCCTGACGTTACAACCTTACATATATGACAAGCGGAATAATTCTTCATCATGTGAGAAGCCAAATGTTCCTAGTGTTCTACAAAATATCACCTTAAAGGTACACTGTGCACTTTTGAGCTCACCCCCCCCCCCCCCCCACACACACACACACACACACGAACACAAAACAACATCGACCTCTTGTGGTGAATTATTGTAAATGTATAACTGTATAATTATTGTCTCACCACTGCATGGCATCTTGATGAACGGCAGTATTGATTATCATAAACATGTCTCCTACATTAAATAAGTATACTGGTTTATCCTGAAACATATGCGAGTATTTTTTGGTAATAGGTTGGTTTCTAATGCAACCGTACATGTATGCATTTGGAATGCTTCTATCCAAAGCGAGTTGCTGCGCGTTCACGTAATCAGTAATATGTAACCTACCCCAAAGTGCCATGTTTATAATTCAGTTCCATACAGTCCGTAACATGTACCATAATAACATAATAACCATGTAACATAATATCCCACATGTGACCTGTTTCATCTGTGTTTCACTTTGGTAAATATACTTTAAACGAAACAGTAAATGTTGTTCATAATTTCTGCAAAATTTTGGTTTTCAAATCAGAAATCTTTAAAAATGTTAAATGTACTAAGTTTGAAAGTAACATAAAACTTAACTGTCTAGTTTTACTACAGCAGTGGTTCTCAAACTTTTTCTTGCTTAAATACCCTTTTTTTTGTTTTTTTCAAGCCAAGTACCCCTTGACCAGCCCGCAACATTTTGCATTAAAATACAGTGAAATGAGAGTCAGACAGTTATTATATCTGATGCCCCCAGTTTTATTGCTTATAAACATTTCTGTATGTAGCTTAACGCAACTATGTAAATCTCTTAAGTATTATGCATAACAGTTGAGGTAAATCAGGTTTTTTTTTCAGTTCAGGAAAATCATTTTTTTTACATTTAACCGCAACCTCTCCTAACTTGCATTATTTCGCACCCAGACATTACTCCTGATTCTGGGTCCGGGTCTCAAAAAATAACTCTTATAAATTGAAATGCGTTTTAATATGCATATTTGTGAAGTCCTAATTTCATATAACAATACTATTGTCATAATTTATTGATTTTCATAATTTATTCCTAAATTTCAGTTTAAAGTTATAAACTGGAGAATGGTTGATTGGAGCATTATCTGCATTCAGTCACCAGAGGGCGCAACATTCATACTGTTCCCTTTTATCTCAGTTATATTTCGCACAAACGGTGTAAAAACTGTAGTTCTTTAGAGCTGTGTTTGTATGCACTGCAGGATTGTTTGGAGGTTTGGGGTGGGGGAATTATTTTCGTATTCTTTTGATGTTTCTTTAAATATTTTGGTGACCTAATTCAGTTACCATTAATTCTGATGTTGTGTGATTTAATTAGGTTAGTGAGTGCGTGTGACTAAACAAGTTGGTAGGAGACGAAAAAGCAGAAAGACACAAACAATTTATACAGTCATTAAGCAAATTAATGGCAAGAGACAGAAATCATTCAGCAGCTGTCTTATAAACATATTTAGACATGGGGACTGAGATAGAAACAGAAAAAAAGACAGAGAGAGAAAGAGAGAGAGAGAGAAAGAGAGAGAGAGGGGGAGAGCCCTCCTTCTCAGCAGGCAAGTGTTTGAAAAAAGGGAGTGAATGACACAAGGCTTATGGAGAGAAAAGAGGGAGAGAGAGAGATCATAACGTAGAGAGTAAAAAGATGACAGGCAGAGAGAGGCAGAAAGTAAAACAATAAAAGTGAGGAACGTACACAGAAGAGACTCAGAGAGAGAGAGAGAGAGAGAGAGAGATTCATAAACAAGGAGGAGTAGAGCAGCAGAAGTGGATTTCACTGCAATACTGACCTGAGCTGGATTATATTACACTGCGTTTTGTCGACAGCACACACACCTATACACACACTTATGCAGAGGTGTGTTTGATGCTAAGATGAGGTACACTCTTTGCGTGTTTTATTGCTGAGCAGAAGATACAAAGAAAGCGTGTGTGTAATATACTCCGTGGCAAGCTTCGTGTGCCAAGTTGTGAAGTGTTTGCATATACCTGAGAAGGATGTTGTCTCTTTTCTGCCTGGTTTCACTGGTGTCACTTCTAACGGAAGCTTGGATTCAATCACAACCACGACTGCAGTTCCAACACTCAGGTAAGATGACTGCCCACCTCATCCAGAAAACATACACATGCTGTTCATGCTGTTTTTCTATCACTAAATTCATAGCTCACAGAAATCGTATGGGCTCATACGATTTCATTTCTTTATTAAGACATCATTGGAATGGTATTGTTAATGTAAAGACATTTACAGACAACTTGTGGTTTTCTTCATGAGACTGCAAGCTTGGTCCATCAGTTTGTGAGTAGTTTTAGTCCTGACACACAACTCTCTAACTCTCTTTCTTTAACACAATTATCTGAATGCCATTTGTAATAAGCTGCAGTTTGACAGGAGTATATTATGTGTAACTGCAGTAGATTGCAGCTGGTCGTGTTTCTCCATGACCTAGAAAAACCTTCAGAGATACTCCGTCTGTACATCCGTCACACCATTTGGCATATCGGGCACAGTCAAGTATCAGCAAGAGAGAGAGAGACGTAAGAGCAATATGTGTGTGTGTGTTTTAGATATCAAGTGTTTGTAAAAGATTTATGAGTAAATTGTATCTTAATGACTCTGAAATCTATGTAAGATTTGATCTGATAATCCACTATCGTATAATGTGTGCAAGCGTGTGTACGATGTGTTAACTTGGGTCTCTTAATTACCCAATTACACTTTCATTCACTTAAACTCCCAGAGGATCTGAACATATGTATTTGTGTGGGGGGGGCTTGTGGTTGCTGAAGCTTGATGATTATTATCCAGCCCATTTTCCTTGATTTCCCAAATGGAATGATAGATGACAGCCCTTGAGCGCTCACTCTCACACACACACACACACACACACACACACACACACACACACACACACACTCACAATACAAGTAAAGTCATTTATCCTTCGTGAAGAATACACTTCGGATAAATAGATCTGGTCTGTTTTGATTGGTCGCTTAGCAGTTGATCAATGATGCGATTGGACTTTGGCAGGTGTGACAACAATTGTGTGTAACATAAGCATCAATCAATTACACACTCTAGGCTCTGTCAGGAAGTCTGTGTGTACAACTGAGTGCTATAATTATGATGCATACTCATAAACAGCTCAGGGTTAGGGGTCATGGTGAATAGGTTGAACTGAGAAATTCCAGAACCCGTCACTGTGTGTTCACTTAGTTTATTTTAGATGTCTGTGTGTTTATGTATGAGCTGTGGGCCTTGTGTCCCCCGTCACAGATTTGAGTCACACCTGTTAACATTTCCACCACACGCAGTTTATGGACATGTCAAATGGTAAATTAAGCAGCATAATGCTGATAACTCAATTTCCAAAGGAAATATTCATCCGTCACAGACGTAGTGACCCAAGTGCTTGTCAATCAAATTGAAATTAGTGTTGAATAATTGCAAGTTGAGTGATTAGGATTATAAAGATTAGGGTTGAAATCGGGTTTGTTGTTTATTAGTTTTCTAAGTGAACAGAATCATAAATTTTGCCTGGCAGTTGATTGAACAGACTCACATTGAAAGAGAGATCTAAGGCTTTTCTAGTATATCATAGAGACTGTTTTGACCCAGGCCAGTAAAGGACCACATGAAAAACCTTAACAACCGACTAGCCTGTGTGTGTGTGTGTGTGTGTGTGTGTGTGTGTGTGTGTGTTGGTGCGTGTGTGTGTAACAGGGTTTTTTGCTTTTATAGTTCTTACCTCACATTACTAATATACTCATATACTAAAGAAGTGTCCTCACATCTGTCTCTCTCATGACTTAGGTAATCTAATTTTCAGACATACACACACGCACACACACACACACACACACACGTATGCACGCACAGATGGACACACACACACACGGACACACACAAACACAGTATGTGTGGTTACATTTACAACACTGACAGTCTGTGTGTGGCTAAATATACCCTCAGCTGGTCTTTGAACGACAGGCACATGGGTGAGACCAATGAAGAGGAAAAAGTATGTTTGAAACCTAGTCTTTGTGTTTATGCGTGTGTGTGGAGAAAATACAAAAGATGTCAAATATGTCCCAGTCATAAATTAAAATGTGTAGAGGAAAAAATGAATTTGATATGATTCATTGTTTTATGTAAAGTTTTGAGTTCGGTGCCTCTCCCGACACTGTAGTGACCTAGAACTGCCATATATCTGTGATTACTTTATCTATGAAAGAGTAGCTAATAAAACGGGTAAAAAGCTTAAATCCTCTCTGGATACACTGAATGTGAAGTTAAAAAATGTGAAATGGTGATTAAACAATGTAAACACTGTCATTAGTCAGTTATATAAAAGGAATCTAGAAGATGTATTGTGTTATGAAATTGTTCGCTTTATTTAAAGCTGCCTTTACATTTGATTTTATCCATAACTGAACCGTAATTGGTCAGATTATCCGACATAAAATTGTGCTGGTATGGTTAGGAAATATTTCCTTTAAAGTTGAAAAATGTCTCCAAAACTCAATTCCTGATTCTAGAAAATGTAGTCATGAAAACTCACGTCTTCACGAAACAGGTGGAATACCAGCCTCAATTCATGTGTGTGTTTGTGCGCATGTGTTTGTGTAAGTGGTGCTCATACACACCCTTGTTGCTATAGCAACTGCCCCCAAAGAAGGGGCAATAAGCTAGTGCCACAGAAAGAGCCATAAATGTGTGTGTGCGTGTCCAGCATTGTGTGCTTTGTGTACCTCATAACAGCTGAGGTTTTTTTTGTATGTGTGGGTGAAAGATTATTTATAAGGAGAAACATTCATCACAAGCAAATCAAATAACCAGCATTACCAAGATCTAGTGTGTATGTCTTAAACTGATTTTCTAATAATGATCTTTTATCACAATTTCCCATAATTCTCATGACATGTTTTTTCTATCTCGACTTCCATTCACTCCCTTTTTTTGTCTGTTCTATCCATCTCACAATGTCTGTGTTTATCTGTCTGTCATCAACTGTTCAGACATTTTCTGAACAGGTTATTCTGCCCAAAGGTGAGTATGTCTGGTCCAAATAACCTCAAATCTCCTCTGTCTGAGTCACCTGAGTTCAGGGCTCATACAGTTTCCATATGGAAACACATATGTCCCCCAGTCATAATCAACCCTCAATAAATAATGTTTAGTTTCACAAGAGTCCGTTTGTTTTAAAGTTTTACAGAACTTGTTAGTCTCTGTGTTTTACGTGTGTGGTGCCAACCAATGATGAATTTCATTTCTTACATTTCTTTCAGCCTCTATTTTTTCCTTATAAGTTTTCCTTATTGGTCTAAAAGTCCTTGAGGGTTTGTGATCGAAAGCAGAAGTTCAATAAAAGAAGCTGAACTCAAATAAGCTAACAAAGCTTCCTGCAGATTTATGACTAATCGTAACCTCGGTCTATATGTCTCAGAGCTGTTGCGGAGCGGTCGGCTCATGTCTCTCTCTGTGCCCGCCGGAGATCTGAACTCTCTGCTGCCAGATGAAGACAGCCGTCGTCTTTACATTGGTATGAAGGACCATCTGCTGTCCACCAGCCTGGATGATATTACCCAACCGCCCCGCAAAGTATGTGCACACCGACACACCCATACACACACAAAAAAATCTGACACTTAAGAGGAATGTTCAGTTTAATCTAAATACAGTATTGTATAGTGCAATTGAATTAGGCTTTTAGAAATGTACTCGCAGATGTTTTTGTGCCAATCCCTGCACATAGCTAAGTGTGTATTCAAAATGATTTAATCTAAGAAATGCCAGAGAGGCATCCAACTGCAATTCTTCACATAGTACACAAGCAAATCAGCTTATACATCAACATTTAATAAGACTAAGAGGATCTTTAATGCACGCTTGTGTGCGCCCAGATTAGATTTACATCTAAGTGTGTGTGTGGTGTATTTCAGATATACTGGCCAGCAAATACAGATCGAATACAGGACTGTTTAATGGCTGGAAAGGACCTACAGGTGAAACAAAAATGCATATACACACAGACCTGGTCGTATGACGTTAAAAACGGCACATTATTTAAAAACTGCTTCTTCATGTGTCACCATCCAGACAATATAAAATAAAACCAACAGAACTATTAAACTATCTGAACCCTTACTGTCGGAACAGTTTTATTCTTATCTATTATTTAAAGCCAGAGCGACCTTATAAAGAGGCTGTATTGTGTTGTTTTGGGGGAGTGCTCATTTCCTGTTTGTCACAGATGGACTGTGCTAACTTCCTGCGTGTGCTGGAGCCGTATAACCAAACACATCTTTATGCCTGTGGGACTGGAGCGTTCAACCCCCGCTGTGCCTTCATCCCCACCAGCCTCTTCCTCAGGGTAATGACTACATTTCCCACAATGCACCTCTCTTATGAACTCGTCCAGGTTATGGATAGCGAGAAAGCATGTATTCATGAGGCAGTGTGGCTGTGTATTTATCATGTCGTGTGTGTGTAAAACTGAGGCGACAGCGTTAGACAAATTAGATTATATTATCTAGATAAAAGTGCGGCATAAATAAGAATATGGAAATAATATTTTCGGGAATTTGCAGGCTGAGGAGCAAACCCTTCGGTATGAAGACACTGAATCTGGAAAGGGAAAATGTCCCTACGATCCTCACCAGAGAGCAGCTACTGCGATCATAGGTACAACAGTGGTGTTATAGTGTTTATAGTTTGTGTATTTGTTTGATTGAGTTTTTCCTATATCTAACACATCACTTTATTTGTGTCTGTTTGTTCAGACGATGAGCTGTATGCTGGGATCTCTTCCGACTTCCTAAGTCATGATACAGCTTTTTTGCGCAGTATGGGAGAGCGACATGTGATTCGCACAGAACAATACGACTCTACATGGCTACAAGGTTATACATGGATGTAACATATCTAAATTTACTTTGTTTTTACCTGTAATACAGAAAAGCTATCTTAAACTGAAAATAGAAATCAGGTGTTCTATTCCTTTTTTTCTCTCTCACTCTCCCATTCTCTTTCTCCAGGTGCTGATTTTGTACATGTTGCAGCGATGTCCGAGAGTGATAACGAAGAGGATGATAAGGTGTATGTGTTTTTTACTGAGCGAGCTCAGGAGGTTGAAGGGGCCGCTGGGAAGGTTCTTTATTCTAGAGTCGCCCGCGTCTGTAAGGTATCTAGTATGTTACTACTTTGTGCATACCTGCACTTGTGTGGCCCCTGATATTGCATGCCCGCCTACATGATTCTGATGTTTTGGTGGTTTTCTTTCTGTGGCATTGTAATACTGGAAAATCAATATAGGGAAACTGCACTCTGTGGTACACGGTACTATGATGGTAAATAAAGATTTTCCATGGCACTACAGCAAGGTAGTTTGAATTAGATATTTTGTGAACACATGTGTTTATCTCTTTCTCTCTGTCTCTCTATCTGTTATTTTTAGAATGATATAGGTGGTCAGCGTAGTTTGGTACACAAATGGAGCACCTTTCAGAAAGCGCGTATTGTTTGCTCTGTACCAGGATCTGACGGTATACCCACACACTTCGACAAACTGCGTGAGTAATTTACCTTCAAATAATTGGCACACAAAAACATTACACACCCTGAGATTACACAACCAAAGTAAATCTTTACCTATAAAGTGCAAATAGTAAATGACTTGATTAATAAATAACTTACTTACTTAGATTTACAGATTTGCACCTAGTCTTGGCTCTAGTTTAAAATATGTTATGTTGACTTTGTGTGTGGGTCAAATAACTTCCCTGATTTATGTAACAGAGTTTATCAAAAACTCAAACACACACTCCGCACACAGACACACAGTCACAGACAGAACCGGTTGCTTATCAATCAGTCTGTGTAAACAAAGTTCCTGCATAGAATAAACAATTTTTGAGTCTTCAATCTGACCCCATAAAGTCACACCCTCTAGTTTTCATACACATCCACTGCGTCATGAGTATACTGTCACCTAAATATATTCTATCTCAAAGATATAAACATGCATTTAAAAAACACATTCAAAAATTCCTCCCAGTTATCTGACTACATTCAAGATATCAGTTCTCACAGACTTTTCCACCCAAATACACTTTGTGAAACTACACACAAACATACACATACACAAACACACACACACACACCACACAATCTGAAGGTAGGTCTGAACAGACCTATTCTTCTTCTCCTAAACAAACATTCACAAGCAAGCACCATGGTAATCTTTAAAGAGCTCAGTTTACCTTGCGTAACATAGTTCTATACAACGGCAATTATGTTTTGAATAGTGTGTTTATTTTCTGATCTAACAGACTGCAGGCAATGTGCAAACAGCTTTACTGGACAGCCTAATACATTCGTGATTACTGTAACTTCATTATGTGTTGGTTATTATAATGATTATATAATAGTTTTTCATTTAGTTGTTATATTAGTATCCACCTTTTCACTTGTTACCCCATGGTGGTATATGAATTGTACCCGATGTTTATATTGTGCTCCACAGGCTGGAAACAACAGCATCTTCCATAATCTCCTCTTGCATCAGGGGCCCTCATGTTGCTATGGTTATGATGGGTCAGACCCTATCACAGTCATCTACAGCTACACTAAAAAAAGGTGCTATATAGCACTAAAAGGGGTTCTTTGCTCGTAATCATAGGGGAACCACTTTTTTTTGCTATACAGCACCGTATCTTGGGGCTTCAGTCATCGCAAGGAACCATTGAAGCACCGAAATATGGTTCTATATTGCGCTAAAAGTGGTTCCCCTATGATTATGAGCCAAGAACCAAGCACTTTAAGTGCTATATAGAACTATTTTTAGTGCAAGAGTTGAAATGTTAAAGATTGAAAAACGCAAATAAACTTTAATCAAATGAAAGTTAAGCACTTCAAAACAGTCAATGTTTATTTAAATTAATTATTTTTAAAATGAATAAATTATGGATAACAAATTTAAATTTAAAATGATTTTTGCTTAAAACAAGAGAAAGTTACAAAAAATATATAACAAATCTTATCGAAAATGATTTAAAATATATATTATAAAAATATATTTTTTTTAATGATAGCAACAGGGTATTTTTGGATATTTGTTCGAGAAAAATTATAAACATTTTTTGTTCTGGTGAAACATGGGACAACTAACTTTTGGTTAGATTTTAAGATTACAGGAACCGGTCTGGGGTGTGTTTCGGTATGTGAGGTCTAAATGCGTCATGGTCTGCTGTGAAGAAGTTTAGATATTGGCCATGTTTATGTGGGCAAGGCTCCCAGTTTATTTGACTCCTGATTGAAGCTGGAATTCTTGGAGCATATTTTTGTAGTACATATGATTTTAATTACTGTTAAGTATTCACAAAAATATTTACTAAATTTTCCTCCCTGGAATTTGTTCTGATCTCTTTGATCTTGTTTGAAATTGTTATCACTATTACCCTACAGTATGTATGCAGACAGGTAAATTGGGTCATCAGGTTCTAAGAGCCATAAATTTCACAATTAATTTTTTTTTATAAAAGTTGTGTTTCGCTAAAATATTTTTTATGTAGTTTTACATGCTGTATACGAAAATCACATACTTTTTTGCTATCGACGGTACACACAAAAAATATTTTCCAGAACTTTAGAAGTGTATCGTTTTTGTCTTTGCTACAAATATGTCTAGGATTTTGTCTTTTATAACTAATACTGTCCTCACAATCCAAGTTCCAGACAAAGTCACCCTTCACCGCTTCATCCCACCTTCCCTGTGCTACAAATATGTCTAGGATTTTCTGAAAGTGACAATTGGATAATAAGAGCGCTTTTCCACCATCGCGCCGTACCGTTCTAAGCATGTTCTGGAACGGTTACAGTTAGTTATATTTCCACGTGAGGCTGGCTTGAAAAGGCACAATTACAAACAGTTTTTTTACAAGCATGGTTGTTTAACCGAATAATAGAATGTGTGCAGAGACATTATAGCTCATTCTCTTGTGTTAGATTTACATTTGTACATTTGGCAGACGCTTTTATCCAAACCGACTTGCATGGCATTATCCTATACATTTGTTTATGTAGAAAGTGCAATCCCGTAGGATCGAACCTATGACCTTGGTGTTGTTAGCGCCATGCTCTTACTGAGCAACAGAGAGATTTTAATGTTACCAAGGCAGCGTGTGATGCGGATTAAAAAAATAAAGTTTTTATACATTAACAGTAGGGAATTTATAAAATATTTTCATGGAACATGATCTTTACTTAATAACTTTACTTGGATTTGTTGTCAAGGCTCACATTTTACATGATGGTGGATTTTTTAAATATGTGAAAATTTTCTACAGTATTCGTTTATTGGCAATATATCGTAATTAATGATATAATCTAAAAATGTACATTGATGCTACATGAAAATACATATTACCACAATAATTAGGACCACAAAATTAACTATAAAAAGGTCGGGCGAAACAAGAGTTTGTTACACGGTGTTGTAAAAGTGTCCTTTAGTTTTTAATAACCAATTACTTTCAATAATTGTAAACTTTTGACAACTTTCCCAGACATCTGAAAAACTATTTGTTTGGCTCAGTTTGCAAAAGGTCTCGGAAAAATGTAAGAATTTCTTAACCTCAAACACATTGCATTTTTGGAGCCACCTGATGAATGTATCTGTATGTAATTGACCTGGTGCACGTGTTTAGGTGGTCTGTCACATGTTCTGAGGGCCGCCGTTATCTGTGTGTGTTTTCACATCTGTGGTGAAGCCCTCATCCTGTTATAATCTAGCTGCTAACGCAGGAGAACAGTAGAAAAACTCCAGAGATGGAGGTTAGGTTGGATAAGGAGAGATAGGGGCGGGATTGAGAAGTGTCAACAACTGCAGGACAGACAAAACTATCTCTCCTCAAGGAGAGCAAAAGCTTTTGTTAGGAGAAATTGTCACAACTAATAGCATCCCACAAATGTGAGAGACAGAAAGACACGGTCCGGAGAGATGAATAGAGAGTGAAGGACTGAAAAGAAAGGAGAATGAAAGAGAGTAGGGGTGAGAGAAAAATGATGGATTGTGAGGAAATGGGGAACGAGAGAGGGAGTGCGAAAGGGAAAGAAAAATTATTAAATAATGGATCTTGTTTTGGTGTGTTTGTGTGTGTGTGTACAGGTTTGACTATACCATATTACATTGCCTATATGGAAAGATGTCCTTACTAATATAGTGATATAATATAACCTTCTTTCAACTACAGAACACAAAAGATATTTTGAAAAGTTTTTTTAACTGGCCCCATTTCACTTGCATTTGTTTTGTGTCCATACAGTAGAAGTGAATGGGGTCCAGTGCTGTTCAGTTACTAACTTTCTTCAAAATATCTTCTGAATTTAGTCTTAAAATAGTTATGCTTTTTATATTATATTTGATAAGCTTTTTATTATAAATATCTATATTTTTTTAAAGAAAATGTATTTTATTAAAAACTTTTTTATTAATAAATGTTAAAGTTAGTCATTATAGTTTGTGTAAAAGCAATATTTCTGGCTTTTTAAAAAAATATTTTTATTTATTTGAAACGTTACTTTACTTACTACCATACCATACCATTTACTTTACTTTATTTAATAGATGTTAAAGTAGTCATTATAATTTGTTTAAAAAAAACAGTAGCTGTGTTTAAAGTTCATGGCATGTCCCTGTTTGTCTATTTAAACGTGTATGCACGTAGGTTTGATTTGATAAGATGTTTGATCGACCGGAATGTAAGAATGCAGAAATGAGCCAGTGCACTAAAAGTTCATTGTGAAGGAGTGTGTATACCTGTTTTTTTTAAACAAGCGAAACCACAAACATGCCACTCTAAATATGTTTATATGTATAAAAAAAGAGAGAGTGACCAGGTAAATTCGTCTCAAGTGAATACAACCTAAAACCTGAAAACAACCAACAGAAAATCAAGAGAGGACACACTGTCATGAATCTCAGGTGGAGACATGGCGTGGGAACCCAATTGCAGGCAGACACAGACAGTATAGATGGTAACAGATGGATGTTTATTTAAACAAATAAACACTAAACAAAACATGCAAAACAAAGACCCACGGTGGGGTAAAACAAGACAGGAATATATATAACTTTAACAAGGACAAAAACACTGACTTACTAAACTAAAACTAAGAAAACAAACACTTGGAACAAACACTAAACTAACACTCACTTTGACACGGGAAACAGGAACAGAGACGTGAACATGAACAGCATATATCAAACAGGTAAGCACAAAGCAGAGGTACGTCAAACAATGCACGAGCAACGAGACAAAGAAACATGAGGACTCTTTATAGGTAAGGTAATTAACACTAACTAGGAAACAGGAGGGTAGGAACGATGACGCGACACAGGGAGAGTATGGAAGCCCATAACTGTCAAAACCATCTCTCCCCACATGAAACCATCAGGCAATGCCACGGCTCCACTAGAGACAGGAATAAAACATGACATGATAGTGGAACCATGACACACACACAGTGTATTCTTGACATTTTAACACAACTGTCCCATCATTAAAGTTGTTTAATATCCTAACCCAGAGTTTTCTATTCTTCTTTACCTGTAGAGGATATTTTCATTCAGCATGGAAAAGACAAAAAGAATCCCCTTATCTATGGACTCTTTACCACTAACAGGTGAGTCTCACTGACCTTGAATCAGATTTCTAACATTACTGTTATGAATCATGTTCATGGACGAAGAGCAGTCATTGACTTTTTCTGCCTGTGTATTGCATATGAAATAAAAACTTAAAGGGATAGATTCTGTGATCATTTACTCTCCCTCTTGTCATTTCAAACCTGTGTGACCTTCTTTTTACTGCAGAATGAAAATATATTTGAAGAATGTTGGTAACCAAACAACAGTGGTACCTATTGACTTTGACATTGATTTTGTGAAGTGAATGGGCAACGCCACTGCTTGTTTACCGATTTTTTTTAACATTATCTTCTTTTGTGCTACCCTTTAAAGCTGGAGTTGCTTTGGTTAAAGAATAGACTGTCATAGATTTGTGTGTGTGTGGTTAAGGGTGTGGATAAAGTATTACTAAGTCATACTTTCCAGCTGGTCTATGATGTCTAAAACACAGTAGAAGTATAACATCATCCATCTTAAATAGCATGTGTTTTCGTTTTTATGTGTGCAAATGTATTTGTGACTGCCAATGGTTTTGGATAGATGGAGATAGGGTGGAGTGTGCTGTAAAATACGGATGCAGAAAAACCCATATGGAAAGAGTGACTTTATTGCTCCCTACTGAAAATTTCTACTGACAGTGTAAGGTCTCTCAGAGGCTTGTAAAGCTTTTATAGCGGACCACATTCACTTCAGATCTAACCCACAATACGAAGGGGTCTTGCTTCCTATTGGGTTCAAATCTTCAATTCACAGTTTGGTATAGTTTCCAAGTTGCAATTTGATGTTGAACACTTAAAAGTAATCTATATACTACAAGATCAATTAATATACTTTGTGTCTATTTTTCCTGTTTCTACTCTCTCCCTGTAGTAATATCTTGAATGGATCCGCTGTGTGCGTGTACCGTATGCAGGACATTATTAGAGCTTTCAAAGGAAACTTCCTTCACAGGGAAGGGCAGCAGTACAAGTGGATGGAGTATACAGGCAAAGTGCCCTATCCCAGGCCTGGCACAGTGAGTCCGCCCACCCATGAAAAACATGCTAAACAACCCATGTCCTTCGATAACTTTTTCAGTTAAACTTGTTAAAATAGTTAAAATAGATCTTTTAGATTCAAGAATGTGAAAAAGGGCTCTAATCGTAAATACTATTATTGAAAACTTCTTGTCACTTCAGTGTCCCAGCAGCACTTACGGAGGATTTCAATCAACAAGAGAATATCCTGATGACGTCATCTTCTTTAGTCGCACACACCCTTTAATGAAAGAGGTGGTACATCCTCATGGTGGGCACCCATTGTTGATCAGAGTGGGCGTGCCTTATAAGATGACCCGCCTCCTTGTGGACAGAGTGGAGGCAGATAGAAAACATGATGTGTTGTTTATAGGCACAGGTGTGTGTGTGCATGTGTAGTGAACTCCAGATGGACTTGTTTGATGTCTTTCTCAAATGTTTCTTCATGTAAACATTTCAGTGTTATTTAGTTTGGGAATGTTTATACTGTATATCTGTTTATTATCAAGACTCTGGTCTGGTGCTGAAGGCAGTTCACCTCCCTAAAGCCAAAGGACAGACTCAGGAGATCACACTTGAGCAGCTGCAGGTTTTCAAGGTGAAATTTTCACATATTTTAAGATGCTTTGAAATGACTTGGTGAGCAAAGTTTTATTTTAAATCCCACAATTCCTATTGTTGCATATAGGGTAAGGTACAATTTTATTCTAATATTTCAAGTCTTTAACATTAACATGCTTTTTTAACATTGCAAATTTATTTGGATGATCTCTTGAACATACTGAAATGTTTTGATGCTGTCTTGTTGTCACCCAACAGCACAAGTCACCGATAACTACAATGACACTGTCCAAGAAAAAGGTAGTTTTAATAATCATAAGCACACCCACATGTAAAAACTGCTCACTTCTCTCACACCGTCACCATGGTAATATCTGAGAGATGCCGAAAATGTGAATTTTCACACATTTTTTTTCATGAAGCATAGTCACTGAAACATGTGAATCTTTGTGATTCACAAAGATGTGAACGAGCATTGTATACTGTTTATGAATGTCTGTTTATATAATGGGTCCCACTGTCCAGTTGTCCTGCTCACTAAAACATTCTGCATGAATTTAAAGCAATAAACGGGATAATAGCGTGGTTCATATCAGAATGTATGTGTTTTGTGTCCAGGAGTGGCTGTTTGCAGGATCTGCAGAGGGTGTGGTTCAGTTGCGTCTGTTTCAGTGTGATTTGTATGGCCAGGCCTGCGCTGAATGCTGTCTCGCAAGAGACCCATACTGCACCTGGGACGGGCATTCCTGCAGTCCGTACATGCCAACTGCACGCAGGTGACACATGCACATTTGTTTTTATACATTGTGCATACTTGGATATACATAATGGCTACAAATTGTATATTGTATCCTCTAATCCTACCCCTAAGTCTAAACCTTTCTGCATTATTACATTTTGTTGAAAAATCTGTCTGAAACATTTCCCCCCATCTGCAGGCGAAACATTCGTCAGGTTAATGATGACAATCCGCTAAACCAGTGTGTCAGTCAGGGAGGTGAGTGACACCATACACACAACCACTGAATATGATAAAAAGTAAAAAAAGAGCACATACAGTATATGACAGATGAGCCGTTTGTGATTTAAAGAAATGATATGTTTGTATTGCAGCTGTTCTTCAGGTGGAGGCAGAAGAGAAGAATCTAGTTGTTGCTGTGGGTAACAGCACTTACCTGGAGTGTTTTCCAAAATCTCACCATGCCACCGTCACCTGGTATAAAGATATAGGAGAAAACAGCTTGGAACAACAAAAGGTACACACACACTCACACACACACAATATTTGCATTTTTGTTGTATCTAAAGGTTTCCCTACCTTTCAGGTTGAATCTGGTGAACATCTCATTGTGATAGACAGAGGCCTCCTCATTCCCCAGGCAGAGCTCCATCATGGAGGCGTTTATCACTGTCAGCTAGAGGAGCACGGGTTCCGCTGGACAGCCGTTACTATTCGCTTAATTGTGTGGAGACCCGCCCTCCACCACACCCTTGGCTCTGCCCAGCCATGGTACCAGGATGTGATGGCCTTGATTAACCACAGCAAACTGGAACGACACTGCAAGGAACTCAGTCACCGTAATAACAACAAGGAATCTGGGAATCACAAGCATAAACAAGAGAAAAAGAAAGCAGAGAATCACAGACACAGAGGAAGAGGAGGAGAAAGAGAGACAGAGAAGGAGAAAGGAAGAGGGAGGAAGAACCGGAGCAGAATGCATAATTCAGCACAGAGGGTCCCGAGAAGTGCATAGAAGTGCAGAGACACGATCACGAGAGTTTATGATGGTTCTTCAACACTCCATCAACCTCACGTACAAACACCATACACACATATACATGAAATCCTATTAGAGGATAATGGGTGTGTCTTATTCCACTACATAGTTCCCTATGTCTAATACAGTGAATTACACAGAGTACACTGGTAGTCTGATAAAACAATTACATTTAATTATGAAGACATTTTTGATATTCAACAACATCACATCACCTTTTATTAAGCTAAACAGATCAAAACGAAACACATTGCCATTCAGACATTAAACAAAAAAAAATTACAAATAAAAATAAAAATAAAAAAGCAGAGCATGCATTGAAATAGTATAAAAATGTATTATTACAGTAGTGTACTAACTTTTGAGCTAGGAAACCCAATGAGACACACATGATCTAAATCATATGAAGGATAGAATGTTGTGTTTATTTGAATGATTCATCATTTCAGAACTGTGCTTTGCACATCTGACATTTCTCTTAAAGCAAGCCAGTGTCTTGTGTTAAAAAACAATCTTCCAAAGTTAGGGAGTGTCGTCAAAAGTTCTTTGTTTTAAAAAGACTGCAGCATTGATAGCTCTTACTGTATTGTACATCCTCTGAATTGAAATGAATTACCTTAAACTATTGTTTTTTTATTTATATTTTACTGTATTTATTTTCTTTGTGTCTTGCTTTTTATACGTCTCAAAAAAGACAAGCTATTTGTTATTGTCAAATTCTTTGCCATCGTTCAATAAACCTGTGCTCCTGTGCAGTAATTGTTTTAAAGTGGGTTTCAGATGTCTCAGAATGAAACAAAACCTTTCTTGATCCTGTCGGTTTGTAAACGAATGTGTGTTTTATATGGAAGGAGGGTGACATAAAGGGTTTGTTAAATATGACTGAATCGGCTAGACAGTGCCAGCTATTTTCTCACGCATATTGACTCACGCTTGCCAAGACGTTTGGCAGGGTCTTCATTTAGAAGGATGAACAATAATGAGAACAGAATCATGTTATTTGAAGTGCAGAGGCAAATTGAAATGCTACTTACATTTGTTCTGCTTAAGAGAGATATAGCCCATGATCTGTGTGTACATTAAGCATCTCAACTCAACACGGTACTGTTTGGAAATGAAACTCAAATGTTGTTAATATGTTTCCTACTGTTAGTGTTTAACATGTGAATCATGTAAGTTATCATATGTGTTTTGCGTCTATGTTCTGCCTTGAAGTGTAAATCTGGATTTTCATTTATGGACTTGAACCTTAAATAAAGTGGTATGGGAGTTAGAATAAGCAAACGATATTGGTATGTTTTCAAATGTATGAGATTAATATGTTTGACTTAATATGCGAAATACTAGTGCATTAACATTACACAACATGTCTAATAAAATGTTTTTTTATCTAATTACTAACAGTGCACTATTTGTTCTGTGTGATATAAACAGCACCAAAACACAGGTCCTGATACACATGTAGTCAATAAAGGTTGAGGATTTGTATTTTTCTCTGGCCGCTGCTTTGTGTGTGACAAGCATATGAATTCCATAAACAGATTTACTATGCAGTACATTCCATCCTCATTACAAGTGACAGGACACTGGGAAATTAACTAGGCGGGTTTCCTTGGATACGACTGGCCCTTAAAACACTCACATGACAGAATACCAATCTGAATACTGAATCTCCAAAGACATGAAGAGGTTATTTGAAAGTAAATGAGTGCACTGAAGCAAATAATGGAGTGAGGGGGTTAAATTGAAAGAGAAACAGACGGAGACTAAAAATATAATTTATTTCTATTAAGAAACGTACTCCCTTGGTGCTTTGGAGTTGAATTGCCAGTATGAAATAATTGACTTTAGTTTATTTATTTCATATTGCATGTGATGCTGTGCACAATATGTCAGCATGCAGTATGTCATTTCATAAAAATGTATCACAATGTTTTATTAAAATGATCAGATTTTAAATAGATTTAGGGCTGATGTCAACTATAGAGCCTATCTGCAACAGCCCAACGCTTAAAATTTCGCCATTGTTTGAGCAAAATGATATTGTTGCATTTTTAGAATACATTATATTCATTCAATAAAAGGTTATCATTTCTATTAATGTGAAATAGATCACACAATTGAGGTAAAATGATTTGGCATTTCAGAGCTATAAATATGGAGATCCCTTTATGGAGAGAGAGAGAGAGAGAGAGAGGGGGATTAAGAAAAGGTGGCGTCACTCTCATTTGACCTCAGAGCGCTTTATTACAGGGGAAGGTTTTCATGGATAATAACAAGGTCCTTCATAATACAGATTTCAATCTCTGGGTTTGGGCCACGTTCAAAGCTGACCTGAGGTTTACTGATGCGGGTGACATTTTCTTTAATTTAAAGCTGTAAAAGGCCAGCAGGACGCATGGTAAGAATACACACAAGTCGAATAGCCCATTTGATTCATGCTACGACTAGGGCTGGGAATCGATTCAGAGAACCTGGTGTTCCAAATATGGTAAGAGGCGTTAAATTCCCGTCACACACTTACATTATTCGACCAATCACTGCTTTTAAGGGAGGCGGGGCAAAAAGGAGATACAAACATGCAAGGTATGTGGAAAATGCAGCGTTTTTCTTAACCTAAAATCGTGTATAAACATTGCATTACATCTAAAACAAACGAATATATGCATTTTTTGCCGTACGTGTTATATGAACCCTTTATGTACCTTCATAAGCACAAGTCCCGCCCATTACCTGGTTTCATTTGTCAACATACCGTTAGGGCTGGGAATCGATTCCAAAACGAATTCCAAAGCTTTTGCTTTTACGGATGAATAATGTTTTATGTCATTTCGCATCTCTAGATTTCATCCATCAGTTTTTTTTGTGAAGTCTGCACTGTTAACTTGACCAATGACATCGACTAAGGGGCGAGGCTTGCGCTAATGAAGGCTCTCAAAGAGGAGTCGATTCCTTTAATGGAAAATTCACGAACGTGTCAAAAGTTTACAGCAACAAAATAATTAAATGGGAAGCAACAGTTAAACATGTGAGTATATTAGAAAGAAAATGAAAAAGAGTTATCGCTCTAGAGATTTGTCTGTCATTAACATCTACAACATACTAAAAGTATTCTTTATAAATACTTAAATCTTTGTATTACATGAAATATGTGTCAATTTCTTAATAACATATTAAAATCTTTAGTAAAACGGTGAATCAAATGGGAATCGAAATTAGCAGATAGGATTTGGTTCTTAGAATCGATTCTTTCGATTCCAAAACCAAAACAATTCTTGGCAGATCAGTAATTTGAATGGGAATCGATCCCAAAGTTTCTTGAATCGAACACGCCTAGCTACGTCAGCTGCTTTCGTGCGGCGGTGTCTAGCACCTCTTGTGGTAAAATGTGTATACTGCACGTCTTTGTCTGAGTGTGGCCATCGAATATACCCCGTGTTTGTATTTTTTTATTCTTAGACGCTTTTGCAAATTTATATTTAAATTTAGCGAATGCACATAACACAACATTTTATTATATATACATACTTTTTCGAATCTGTTTAATGAGACTTTTTGCTGTCTGTTTTGCGGAACTATAACGTCAACGTTGTGGTTCCGTACGGCAAATATTTAGTGCGTACACAGTTTCCTGGCAACCTTTATCCTTGGAGAAGAGCTGCAGGTAAATATTTAACTTCTTAAATCCTCTTCCTCATCGCAAGTCACCGGCAGGTCACAAATCGTCCAAAACTATTCAGTAACGGTCTTAAACCGGCTTGTTTTGGCAGATATATTGCCAAAAAACTGCGGATCCAGAGGCCTGTTACACCAAAGCTAAATCTTATCGCAAAGCTATCGTCAATTGACACATGTCGCTTCCATAAACCTGTTCTTTTTTCTTTAATAGGATTAGCTGTTTATATGTTCTTATAATTATGTAAAGAATGTGGCAGATTTGGGATTTTATGTCATTATTCACACAGGCTGTAGCTCAGCTGTCTGATGATTTCAGCGTCATATGATTTTAATTCCTCTTTTGTGAAAGACCAATAAATCAACACCCTGATGATGTCATCACATTAAATGTTTTACTGGTGGCCGTACAATAAAACTGTTATAATTTCATAACATGATCAGTCGGTACATAAATGTTGATTCTTTGTTTACATGTGCGACAGCCGATCATGACAAGTGTGTTTTGTGTTGAGTATCCGCAACAGTGTACTAAATAAACCAATCTTACAGATATTACGTAAATAATTTATAGGCTATTTAATACGGGAATAATTTGTCAACAGCACAGTTTCATGTTAGCGTGTTACCGCTAAATTACAGCTTTTTAGTTTTTTTTGTACCGACTTACTTCTATACGGAAATGATTATAAATTTCTCTTTAATAGCGGGTGGAGGGATGAGCCACTCTCCTGTGATCGGTCAAGATGTGCAAACAGCAAGCAACGGAGTAGACACCTCTGAACCATCGAAGGCCCCTGATTGGTCAGGACCTCATGGCTTCGACCACCAGGGGTTAAAGTTCATGGATGAGACTGATTTTATAGGACATGATACTCACAAGGGGACACCCGTCTTATCAGAGACTCTCAAACAAACACCTTGGCACATGGACTCGGTATGCAAAGAAACGCACACACTTCAGTCACACACAGATCACTCAGAAACGGCACCAATAGATCCAACACAAGGCACACAATCCTCTGAGACAGAGCTAACGGAAGCCCGCTCCAAAAGAGAACTGGAAGAATGGAGAGGAGGGGAGGAGGAGAGGAAAAAAGGTGATGGAGAGGCGAATATCAACAAGAGAGAGATAAAGCAAAGGAAAGAGACGTGTATCTCTGTGCAGGTAAATGTTACCATAAATGTATGCCTTACTGTGGATCTATGCCTTGAGTTGAAGTGCTTGACTTGTGTGCTTGTATTATATTTTTGACCATTTTTTTTGTATTATTTAAGCCGGTTGAAGCACTCTCAACAGAACACCCTTCTACTTGTTCTGAAACAAATGAATGGTCAAATCCTGATTCATCCTCTTTCCAGGATAAAGTCCAACCAACTACTTCTGTTTCCCCTGATGAGGCCCCTCCCCTCGTTCCAGCCCCTCCCCCTGATCAGACCACACCCCCTCTATTACCAAACATTGATGATTCCCCGTGCCCAGCTCACGTAATGGCAGAAGTTTGTGTGCGGTCTGTGCCAGAGCGGGATCGTGTTGTGCGTGGCATGCAGGACAGTAAGAGCCTGGATGAGATCAGTGGGGCGTGTGGAGGTGGGGTAAGAGGAGCCGGGACTAGAGGTGTTCAGGCGGAGGGACGCAGAGCAACCATATCTAGTGCCCTGGAACTGGAAGGAACTGTCAGTCATGATGGAGATCTTACACACTTCATTGCCACAAACCTTGAACAGAAGATTAAACTGAGTTCGCGGCTGAGTCTGGACACGGATTGTGAGTATATGACATGTTTGATGGAGATAAAGGAGTTTATTGGTAAAATATTTTAATAGTGATTTGCTTGATCACAAATCTTGTAACCTTAGCGTGTGTCTTGGATCTGTTAAAACTTTTTTGTATTTGCAACATTTGTTCTGTCTGTATGTGACTCCTGTAGCGGACTGCTCGGGGCCGATTGTACGTGGACGTGGCTCTTCGCGTCGGCCGGCTGATATTCCGCCCATTGACCCGTCGGTACTGGTGGACCTGCATAAACATACACAAGATGTGGCCCAGAGTGTAGAACTGATGCTGCGAAGCCTCAACGGAACCATACAGAATGTAAGAAATACTTATAATCAAGACACACACATGTTTTTGGAAACCGAAACTTTTCTTTATCTTCACGATACAATTATCATCATACATTTAGTAAAGAAAGTGTCCTACATTAAGAGAATGTATAGTATATCATTAAAAAGTATAGGGTCACTTATAGGGGTGTGACGAGACGCGTACTCCACGAGAAGAGACGAGAGACAAGATTTTTACACTATTTTTAAGAAATCCTCAATGATGAAATACATTAATTGAAAAAAGTATTTTATTCAACTGCACTTGACGGTGGAAGAGATCCAGAGTCATTTAGAGTTGTTTGCCCTTGTAATGTTTTCGTCACAGGTGCGGCTGGTTTTAGTTGAGAGCTGTGGTGGTTCTGTAGGCCTATGTGTTTTTGCATAGTGCTCATGTGTGCTCAATATTTCTACAAATTTGGGTCAAAAGACAGATTATAGGAAGATAGAATCTAACAAGTCTTGCCATTTTTTTTATCATAGCCTAATTCCTTTGGTTGCATTTGTGTTTTCATAGTTTTGGTGAGTTCCTAATATTTGGTGAAAATGTATATATGTGACTCTAAACTTTGACCCATATATGACCCATCACTGCTACATGCACATATGCACATATTGGTAAAAATACAAGTAAAGTCTCTGTCTCACCAGATGACTGCACTAAGTGTGGGTTATATCCAGACGTATAGAGACTCAGTAGACAGTTTGGGTGAGTCCGTGGACATGAGTATAAAGGTGAGAGTTAGTCTTTCAGAAATGTTTTTTTGTTTTGTTTTACAAATGTATTTAATCTGTGTTTGCATGTCGTTGCAGGGAATGTACACACTCATGGCACGGTGTGAGGAGCTGGATCGCTCCATGCAACCAATTCATACTCTAGCTGCTCAGATCAGGGACATCAAACGAACCCTCGATGCCCTTGAAACCATCTGCAAGTAACTTGCTGCAGACCACACCCATGGTCAAGAGAAAATTCCACCCCTTTGGAGAGAAGCTGTGGCTCCGCCCGCCGCAGTCGTTCTGCTAAATAACGTGCAATGGAATGATTTTGCTAATTCTAATGTGTCCTAGCAAGGCTCTGCACGTCTCCTTAGAGACAGACAGCTTTCTTCTTCACCCTTTTCATTGGAGGTCACATCTGTAAGCACCTTCTTCTGTTGTGGCTCCTCCCCTCTAGAGCAATTGCCTGGGATAACAGTGTTAAGTCCTTCCTGTTACTTACACCGTCCAACACCCTCCGTGTCACCGCAGAACAGACTGTCATTGGGCAGCAAAAATCAGATTGGTGTTATTATTGCAATGTTTTTTTGAGCGGGTTTGTCTACCTGCGTGTTTTGACAGATTGTGTCAGTTTCCCCTGTAAAGATCTAAAAAATAACACATAGAGTAGAAGTGTGTGTAAGATATGTTTTTGCCAGGATGAAAATGGGAAGCGATGCTCTGTGGACACCTGTTCCTCATGAAAGTCTGTGTTCCTGCAGGACGGATGCCATGCATCCCAGATTTCTCAGCGACAATTACTAAGTTCCAACTTGTTGTATAGGCTCGCCTAGTAATGGTAGACCCTTGACTGATGTGCGGAGAGTTATGACAAATGTCAAAAGTTGTATTAAATGTTTTATCATATGGAAGTGTTTGTCATAAAACATCTCTCAATTAATAGACGACGGTGATTGGAGAATAAAAAGCGGGATTTCTTTTCTGAACGGTGAAAATAATTGAACTTTACCTGCTTGAACTGTCCTGTCTTGCTAAAATCTAAACCCTGATATGTTGAACAATCTGTGATTGATGTATATTTTAAATTATATAAACTAAAATAAATTTGCTAGAATGATGTATGTGAATTTTTGTGGTAGTTTGTGGTTCTGCTCAGAACATGTTTTTTTCAAAATGTGAGTCTTTCTGTGCTTATTTGAATCCTGATAGGATTCAATTACACGGTTTCATTCTTTCACCCTTTCTAGTCACTGAAGAATATGAGTGTGAGGGCATAGTTTTTTTTTCTGTAGGTGTTTGTTTATGTTATGTAATTTACCTAAAGCCCACCAGTCATATTGCTAAATATTTGTAACGGTTTATATTTCCAATATGTTTTCATTATGGGAGATGGCCCTGTTTGCACGAGCGCTTAACTTATCTGCATTTAGTAACTGCTTGGATTAAGCGTAAACTTGGCTGGTTTCTGTGTTGTTAAAATTTAGTGGACAAAATAAAGACTAAACATTGGTTAAGAATATAGTTTAGGCACATGAATGAGAGTTATTGCCCAGTCGGGCTTCAGTCGAACATCATGTGGATGTGCTATCTCTGATTTGGTCAAACACCATGCATGTTTGACATTGTAGCGTGTGCAGGTTTGCGCATTTGATGAGCATACAGTATTGATACACATTGTTTGCTCATGTCTGTGTTTACAAATTTGTAACATTCTTTAAAAATTCATCTTTCTTTCGGAGGATTTGATATTCACTGCATTTAAAGTAAATCTGCTTGTGGGGCTGTACATTAAAGGGATAGTTCACCCAAAAATGGACTAACCCTTATTCCATTCAAACCTGTGTGAACACAAAAGAAGATTTTTAAAAGAATGTTGGTACCCAAACAACACTGGCCCCTGACTTTTATTGGATTTTATCTTTTGTGTCTTGCAGGTTATAGATGACATCAGGGTGAAGAAATGATGACATACGGTTATAGGCTTCAAGTCATTTGATGGTTAAAATGGTCTCAAGATTTTCACAGGAAAAAATCTTACACTAAATCTGTAAAATGATTTATTCGGCATGTAGCTAGTCTTGTGTTTTGACTGAGCCTAGAATTTTATTTATACAATAAGAAGGTAGTTCATTTTGCTATGAAATGCCAAACAACATATTGGTTTAAGTTTCATGCAAAGATTCTGATTCAGATCTGCTCAAATGTTCATACATGAATTATGTAAATTGTGTATCTTGGAAATGAATCTCTCTTCATCCATTGGGAATCTCTAACAAAAAGCTTTTTGCAATGAACAAGTCATCACTCAAAGTCAAGGCCAACAGGGGTTAACAAAACTCCCATCATCACCCTACGGTTTCAGACGCATCAAACAGAATAAAGTTGACGAGAACCAACGTGGAGAGAAGCACGACAGGTATATTAAGTGCACAGCTTCCACTGTCCATCATTAGTTTAGTAGGCAGTACTGTAACTGGAGCTGTGGTAACCACCGTGCTTTCACTCTGTCTTATCCCACTAATGGTCTTTACTGTAGGTAATGTTATTTTTGGTCCTTTTTCCACCACTCCATCTGACTCCTGATCTGCAGCGGCACCTTCCAACGCCTCGAACCACTGGCAGCGAAAGTCCTTCCTCCAAATGTTTATAAAAGTAGCAGGAAGTTCTCCTGTTGCTCGGACGCCTTCGGCCCCATTTGGCACAAGCAGGAAGTGGGGTGAAGGAAGATGAAGGTAGGTGCGTTCCTCTTTTTTCTTGCGCACACAGCGTCCCCGCCCCTGACACAAGGAGACTCCGCATAGACGGGCGGCAGTGGTGACGTTGACAGCGTAAGGGCCGAGGATCTCACGAACGTATAGGCCAAACTCTGAGCAGGATTTCTGTTGGAGAAAACACGTAAATGAATTCATAATAATCATAAGAGCAATAGAAAGAACAGTCAAGAATGAAGTCAAGATACCTGCGTTTTAACTGCTAAGGCTCTTTCCCATATAATGACTCCAGATGCACCCATGGCAGCACTCTCTCCTATAGTATTCACTAAGTCTATCTAATATACAAACAAATAATAATAATAATTTCAGGTTAAACTGAATAACATTGCGCTTTATGTAACTCACACTTTGTTTGTTACCTCTGACAGAAAGTTGCTAGTGGAAATGTATGAAGTCTTGACCAACGGAAACACTGGAAGATCAAAAGTTGCCCCTGCGAGTGCCGCCACACGCAACGCTTCCCTTATCTGATTGGTTGCGTAAAGCCACGCCCCCTTGCTTCCCTCTGGCAGCTTCTCCAGTGAGAGGATTGGGTAAAGAGCACCACTTTGTTTCCAAAGCCACATCAGCTCATCATTAAGAGCCATTTCTGCCGCGGGACAGCGTCCTGTGTAATTGGCTAGTGCTATCTGGGCAGAGTCAAAGTTATAACAGTTTGGATAAGGGGTCATGCCCCATAATCTCTGTGGGCGCAGTCTCTTCACCTCTCGTAGCGTTTCCATCAGTATGGACTGGGCTGCTGCTTCAAAGTCAACCTGACAGGAAATGACATCATAATCCATAATGTAATCAATGTAACAGACAGCATAAAAGATAACTTTATTCTACAGACTGGTGCAGAAACACTTCTGGTTTGTGATCGTCCTTACCTGAGCCCACCTTTCCACCTCCTCTGCGCCCCAGTCTGGAAAAAATCCCCTGAGAAGCGCCCTTGACTCCACAAGGTACTTTGTTTTACTACCCCTATTTCTATTCCACTGTGGTGCCCACTCCTGCCAGCACAGCACCCCAAGACCAGGTGCTCCTGCCTGGGGTAGTGTGGCTGTCAGATCGCCCTCCACCCTCTGGAGGTGAAGGTCAAGGCTGGTGTGTTGCGGTAGGCCACCGTTTACAGAACGATCCTGTGGCGTGAAATATGGGAATAGTCCCAGTGTGTCCTCATAAAAAATGGCCACACGGCCTTCCCACTCCATCCCAAATCCTGCTGGGTCTGGTCGACCCAAACAGTCTTTATCCGGGACCCCCCACAACACTAGGAAAGGCTGGCCAGCGAGAAAAGGGGCCCGGGCTGGACCGCAGACGCACGCTGGGGTGAGGAGATAGATACGGATGAGCAGAGGAGAAAAGAAGACGAATAGTTTGGAAATGAACATGTATTTTCTACCAGCCATGGAGCTGAGATAAATAGGCGTCAAGGTCCCTCATCCGTGAAATCACAGGAGAAACACCTTAGGGGGTAAGAATGACAGAAGAAAATAAAAAAGAGAGAAACATAAACAAACAAGATGCATGTTTTGACCGTAATTGCCATTCATTTTGTTTTGTTAAATATTGTCTTGATACATGCAATAGCCTACAAATTATTAAATAAGCAATACACATGAGAATTATTATGACACAACAACCTTGCGTAAATTAACCATGTTTTTATTAAAGTAAGGGTGTGGTAACCATTTTTTGGTAGGTTGATTGATATTTGTATAACCATAGTTTAAACACAAATACGATGTTTAAAATAGGCTATTGTAGTTAAACTAATGTAAATTTGGTTACTTTGTTTTAACTAAAATTTGGAATCACTCCTGCTATTTATTTATTTACATCATTCGCCATCGTGAATTCAAACACACCTCAAGGGAAGACTTAAGGATATTTTATCAGTAATGAGATTAATTAGTGCTAATCAAAATCAGCGGTAATTAAAAACCTGCTGTTCATTGACTTCGCCACAAGAGGACGACAGAGCATCAAACATAACCTGCGCCCAACAACACTGCAACATTTTTGTCTTTCACGACCGACTGCAATATAATATGCCTTTCAAAGACCAAAATGTTAAAGTAAAGCTTATTTTTACGTATTTCAATTAAGTAAATACTATTTTTACCTGTAATTCAGTTTGAGGAAACTGTAGATGTTAATGTTGTTTCAGACACTTTCAAAATAGTAGCATTATGTCGTATTAGCATAGCCTTATTATCGTATTAGTTTATATTTTGGTCTCCCACCTACTAGTTTCTTTTATCCGTAGACCGTAGACTGTGATGAATTCATGGTTGTGTGTTGGAAACACCCCAAAACACAACATCTAGTCCCATTTAAATGAACTAACTTATAGGAGTCGTACCAAATTAATATATCGTTGTAGTAAAACTATAGTCAGCAGCACAAATGAGCCTCTATGTTCTCCTCACAGTACCCTTACAAAACAAAAAATATATGGGGAATATAATGGATACTTACAATATAGTTCAATGTAATAAATGACATTTCCATATTGGAAAAAAGTTCTTATAGTTCTCAATATCTGAATGCATTGAATATACTTGTAAATATATACCAACTTATTTCTTCTAATGACAGTATATATAAAGGAAAATATTTTCTATGTGTATGAGTTACAATATTTAACCATGGTTTTGTTACACATATGGTAATTTAGCTATCAAAAACACCAGATACATCTGTACTATAATAAAACCATGGCTAACTTTTCCAAGGGAAGAACAATGCAATCTTTCCCAGAATAGTCTATCCTAACCTGAAAGAAAGCTAGTTTATCATTCTCTGAAAAATCATTTAGTTTCTCATTCAGTTGTACAGTTGGCAATGTCAAAGCAATCATTTGTTGTTGGTGTGATAGTTTTAGGGCACTTTCTGCTTTCAGAGAGGCAGTGAAAAAATGACTTTGCTATTCTAGTGCAACATCTCAGTTTTTCTAGTTGATAACCGATATTATTATTTGGAAACAGACTAGTCATTTTTAGTCTAGTTTCCCTGATAAGATCATGAGGTTTTCAGCTTGTGAGATATATACACGTTATGTACAGTTTATATACAGACAGTATACACACTTTAGGGGATGGAAATGAAGCAGTGAGTTACTCACCTGTGCATTGGCAGATCAGGTGTGTGTACCTGGAACCCCAGGTCAAAGATTCCAGAGGGAAAGGTCAAGGTGAAGAGGGTAAGTAAGACTGCTTTTCTGGATGATAACGAATAAGAAATTAGCTCATCTGTGTTGGTTTGAGAATTCAGGTGTCCTGGTTCTGTACAGGAAGCCACAAAACTAAGTGACTTCAACCCAACCATGAGAGATCAGAAGTCCTGAAAATAAGATGGATAAAGTGGCAGAAGGAGGAAAGACGGAAGAAACCAAACTACCTCACCTTCACCAGGGTAATCTTTTAGTAAGAAGGGTCACTACAGACCATGATAATCACATGATCAGACTGACCGTAATCTCTTAATCCTGTTCCAAGCACACCTACACACTCACAAAAATAATAACACCTAGAATGCACACACATATTCCAGTATAGCAATCATTTGTTGAAAATCACAAACATTTAAGTATAACAGTAACCTACGTTTACTTTGAGTCATTTTATTTACTTACATTGTTTGTAAGTTGTTTGTTGCTGGTGTTTTCTTGAGCCATACAATTCAACTTCTGACAAGCTCATAAATCTTAAAGTGCTGTCACAAGAAACATTTTGTTGAATGACTCTTTCATGCATTTTGGGTACATAATGATTCACATACTGTATAAAAATGTCCTTGTCCTTCTTATCTGTTGTTTATTCTGCCGTTATATATTTCTCCCGTCCTTCCTTTTTTCTCTCATATCTGCACATTGTCATCCGTCACTTTACCAAAGCTTAAATCTACTTCCTGTGGAGGATTATTGGTAAGATTATTCACAAATATCCAAACATAATCTGACATAATCTTAAACCTAAATCTATACATAATCTTCTCTAGATTTCACAGTTTTAGAGCAGACAATGGTAAATTTGATTTTTATTTCACCTGCTACACAATGCATGTTGATTAAGTTTTTCTAATGACAAGAAATGTAAATTCTCTTACATTCATTTATTGGCTGAATATATATATATATTTATATATATATATATTTATATACATGTGCACACAAACAGTTCAGACATATTCAGTTAAATTCAGTCAAATAATACATGTATATATATATATATATATATATGTTTATTTTTGCATTTTTTAGTTATTTCTATAAAACTAATAGGTCTATTTGTATATTTTCATCAAGTAACCATGGTAATTTATATTATTTTAGCTAATTGTAATTGAAAAAGGCAAGATGTTTCCAGAAAGGATGATTTTGTAAATGGATTTATAATATTTTATTCCTATTATGTCCATAAGATGTTGGGTGGTGAATGTGCTTTATTGTAAAAAAAAAACAGTTTGTCACACTAAATGGTCCTAGATGCGCTTTCTTTTAATTGAAGGAATTAGATTATGATGTATTTTGCGTAATTAAATAAAACATTTGTGATAAATGTGAGGTGATGTTAGAACCTCAATTTTATTTTGTTCTCTGCTGCTTAATCACCTGAAACTCACCACATATTACAGATTAGTGTGTGTTTGTTTGTTATATGGTGTGTGTGCCTTTGTGTATCCAGTGCATGTCTGGTTTTGTTACCTGTACAGAGTTTTGTGTGTTTGTGTGTACGTATGTTTAGTTGAGATTATCTGTGTGATCTGTGGTATCTAAGGTGATGCCTGCCCTCCAGGTCCTGTCACCATAGCAACGGCTCAGACGAGTCCGGTCCAGAGAGTGGATGGGGGGTTAAGGATACCTGTGTAGTGTGTATGTGTGAATAAGGGTTTTGGTATGGAAATTCAGTTTGGCGGAAGCCGATACATGTTTATTTAGCGGTGGTTGTTTGGTGAGATTGACTTTTGTTTTATTATTGTTGCTGTATGTTACTATTGAACCCTGGAAATAAATGGAAGTAAAATGAATATCGCAATGTAGACTCACCCCAGAATTTGACACTGAATTTACACTTAAGATGTTATACTTCAGTGGAAGATATTTTGAAGGTTAATGTCTTTTTGAAAAGCAAGAGGCTTTAATACGTTACAAAATCATTTGAAACATACTCTAGAGACATCTAAATGTCTCACTTATTGCACCCTTCAGCAGTTTGTATCCCTGTCAAACCTAGTAAATGTAGATGGGAAACAGGTGTGGAGGTTTGGATGTGACCCGGCTCACCTCGTTGAGCTATTGTAAACACCTCTAACTCCACTTTATTCTCTAAATCCTGTTTCTCTTAGTCACCGCTCATGTGTTTTTTATGTTGGGTGTTTTGATGTGCATTTCCAATTACACTTAAATTGGTTTTACGTATATTTTTGAATATGTTGACACCTATGACTTACAAAAAGATGGCTAATCTTGTATCAATTCGAAAAAGAAACCAAGCAAACAAACCAAACAACACGTTTCTCGGTATTATGTTGGTGAGGTTGTTTTGCTTTCCGTGAAATGTTTTTCAAATGGATATTTGTGAGTTTTACTAGGAAAAAAGCAACCAGTCCCACTTTGTTGCTAAAATGTGACCCTGGATCACAAACCAGTCTTAAGTAGCACGGTAACATTTTTAGTAAAAGACAAAAATACATTGTATGGGTAAAAATTGTCGATTTTTCTTCTATATTAAGTAAAGTTCATGTTCCATGGAGATATTTTGTACATTGCCTGCCGTAAATATATAAAAACTTTATTTTTGTGAGTGGATGGCCTGTCACAGTGCCCCTGATTATCAATTTTTCAATATTTAGATTTTTTTACACTGTCAGATTCCTGAGTTTAAAACAGTTGTATCTCAGCCAGATATTGTCCTATTCTAACAACTCATACATCTTATCATACAAACGTCATACAATCTTATTTATTCAGCTTTCAGATTTAGTCAAAATCTCAATTTCAAAAATATACCCAAATTTGTTGTCCAGTTTGTCCCAACTGTGAGATAATGAGCTTGTCTGAATCATTTATGTGCATAAAGTATCTAATGTGTCTTTCAGGGGGTGGTTGAAGTTGAGAGTTTTGTAATGTTCCTCAAGAAGTCATCACTCTGATTCTTTTCTTAAAGGAACAGTTCAACCAAAATTTTAAATTCTGTAATACTCACCGTCACTCTGGTGCCGAAGAACTGTTTTCTTCCAAATATCTTTCTCTGTGTTCATCAGAACTAAGACATTTGTACAGATTTGGAACAACTTGGGGGTGAGAAAATGTCAGATTTTTTATTTCTGGGCAAACTGTTACTTTAACAGAAGAATTAATATTAATATGAAAGAATTTAAACTCCATATGTCTCCTCTTAAAACTACCTACCCCATAAAGGTATTTCACAAATAACTGAGGGATAGATCTAAAATATGTTTGTTGGGTCAATTCTCAGATTAATCGTGTTCAGTTCACCCAGACCTTGACATCCAAGCTCATAGTAACAACTCAGTAACAAAACTTTCACCGTCTTCCTACATGGCCACCAAATAATGACAAAAAGTTTTTGTTTATGGTTTTGCTGAACTACTATATTTACAAATTATATTATATTATAAATGTGAGAGGTAGAGATTGAATTTCAAATTAAACTGTTTCTACATATAAAATGTAGAGGTGTAGCACTGCCCTCTTGTGGTTCGAGTTGTAAGGAAGCAACTGGTCACTTGACAGCATATCATTATAATAAATCACCTTGTGTAGTTTGTCGCTTACACCTGTACTAAAGTAACTAAAAACTTCCAAAACTGTAGTTTTCCCCAAAACGAATAATCCACATTTCAACCCCAGTGTAATGATGAAACGTTCTGTGTTTGTTCGTATGTGTTTGCATGAGTTCATAGCCTAAATAACTGCGCTAAACTGAAAAATTATCCTCAGGGTCCATGTAGTTAAAAAACCTCCATCACTCCTCAGGTGGTTTTTCCCTGTTGTGTGTGATCGAGTGTATTTGTGTGTAAACGTGATTTGGGACTAGACGACAAAAGGAGAGTTCGAACGTAGCTAGAAACCGGAAAGAGGTCCACAAAGACAAGTGACTTAGAGAAGGGGACAAAACCTAGAGGAGGAGAGGGGGTGAGCCTTTGATCCGTCTGTTTTCTGAAGGAGGAGGAACAGAATCACTGAGGCAGGAGGAAATAAAAGAGAGAACGAGAGAAAGAAAGAGTGAGACAGTGAGGGAGATGGAGCGAAACAAGGATAGAAACGGGCTGTGGGGAGTAGATTGTAATTCCTCCACGGGTGTAGCAGATTGGGTGGGGGGGTATATTCAGGGGCAACAGAAGTGCCTCTAAGTGCTTGGGGAGGAGGGGAAGGTTGGAAGGAGGGAGACATGGGAAAATAGAGAGAGGGAGAAAGATGAGGGTGGGAGAGGAAGGGGGAATCTGAGGAATTTCCAAATGAAAGGAGAAGGTTTTTCTTTTAATGCGATTAAAGTTTTCCATCTCACTGCATCTCCTGCAGACAGTTTGACTGCGAAAGACCTCTGATTAAGAGAGCGGCAGAGTTAGTGTGTACAGGTTTGGCTCTACTTAAAAGAGTGGAATATTTAAAAACGTTATCAAAATATATAAACACGTCCACATCTACAAACCTACATTTTTCTGTGTGTGTGTTTGTCTTTGAATATAACAAGAGTGGAATTTGAGCATTATGTGTCATCATTTATTCACCCTCATGTTTTTATTTTTTTGTGGAGCACAAAAGAAGATATTTTGAGAAATGTCTCATTGGTTCTGTGTCCATACTATGGGGCCTTATGTTGTTCGTTTACCAACATTTTTCTAAATCTCTTCTTTTGTGTTCTGCAAGTCATACAGGTTTTAAATGACATGAGGGTGACTTAATGATGACAGAATTATAATTTTGGACAAACTATCCTTTATTCAATTTAAGCAATACCTCAGCATCGGTTGCATGCGAGAAAATAATGCTAGGACTCATTTCGTCTGAGAAAATATGAAACAAACCAAACAATGCTATGACATATGCATGCTTATGATGCATGCACCCGTTTAAATATGATTCTGTCAGTATAGTTTTACATTTTGCTGAAACTTTGACATTGTTGCTGACACGCTGTACCGGCAGAGCTACAGAAACACCAAGAATATCACATTCTGTTCTGCTCTATTGAATTTTATTCCTGCAATATCCACCAACCGTCACTAAAACCATACTCCATAAATGTATCCCATATGCTGCCTAGATGACATCTCTGTGACTCATGATCCACAATTTTGGTTAGTGAATCGTGGCCTAATGGTCAGAGAGTCGGACTCGTGACCAGAAGGTTGCCGGTTCGATCCTCAAGGCCGGCAGGTAACGATTGCGGTGCCCTTGAGCAAGGCACCTAACCCCTACACGCTCCCCGGGCGCTGCACTGATAGCTGCCCACTGCTCCGGGTCTACGTGTGTTCACCACTTGCTGTGCGTATGTTCACGAGTCACTGGATGGGTTAAATGCAGAGGTCACATCTCGGGTATGGGTCACCATATCTGACAAATAGGTCACTTTCACTTTCACTTTCACTAAAGTTGTACACTGTAAAACATGATGAATATTCTATGCAAGTATATGCTTTTGTATGCAGCAGGGTTTTGGATTTAAACGAAACAGCATCTCAAAAGCATCTTGGTCACAACCGTACAACTGCCCTCCTTTTCTCAAGACAAATTATTTCAGTTGCTACCTCCAAAGAACTTCACAAAGTGCCTTAACAATTACCTCACAGCCCCAAACTAATTTCTCCTCTTCGTTATGGCAATATGTTTTTTTTTAGTTCTAAAGTGACCGCTAAAAACTCTCTCTTGCTCGCTCGCTCGCCTTCAAACTCACTCACTTAAACACACACCCAGCAGGATTCTCCTCCCAGCATGCACTTCTGTGTGCAAACACATTCCCTTAGCCGCTGACCCCGGCCCAGCTGTTGCCATAGCAACCATAGCCCCTCACCATGACAACGGCTACCACCTTCCCATGGCTCAGCCCAGGCCATCTCCAGGTGACCGGTCCTTCTTTCACATTTCTCTCTTTTAATTTCTTTTCACTTCTTTTAATTTTGTTCTACTGTTGTTCTCTTTCTACTTCTGATTCATCCTTTATCTTCACTCTTTCTTAAGCCTACATGTCTCTCTTTTGCTCTCACTTTCTTTACTTGTCAGACTTTCAGTTCAAGTAACAAAGTAATTACTCATGCAGTTTTCAGGCTACTAATATCCAAAATAAAAATACTTAGTAACCATAAAACAAACTGCTGTATAAACGTTAACACTTGTATATACAAAGATGAGAAAATTGTACAAACAGGCAGTACGATTTCTGATGTGCTTGAGTATATTTACTCTTTACTCTTCTTTACTCTACTCAAGTGTTTTTACTTGGAAAAATCTATACATTATAAAGGATGTATCATACATTTTACTCCATTTGTTTAGTACATTTTTGTTTTTTCATCTACTTACTTAAGTAAAATTAAGTAAAAATACCTTAATAAAAGAAAATCATTACAGAGAGATTTAGTGGAAGTATAGAGAAATTTAACGTGATTTAAGGTGGCTTATTCGTATGAATATACGTACGTTGTGAGTCGTACAAAAACATAGGATTACTAAAAAAAGCAATACTGAAGCCCCACCCCTAACCCTCATGTCACTGGCATGAAAGCACTACTAAAATGTATCAGGTTGTGCGAATTCATACGAATTAGCCACATCGTAAAATAGTTACCATTTTGCAGTGAAATTGTTGGGAAATTTGAATGCTTCACTGCCAGGCGCCAAGGTAAAAAAGTGTCTTGAATAAGCAACGCAGGAATGATCATTGATTCATTACTTAAAATAGAGTTTGTGAAGTCCCTCAATATTTAAATTAATGTTTTAACTGTGTTGGAAAATGTACCTCTACTGACAACAGTGGCAGATTTCAGCCCCCAGGCAGCCGTTACAAAATAATAAGGTGCACACAAACTGACAGGCTTGCTTAATTATACACAACCTGCTAACATCATCACGGTTGGGTACTTAGCAGATACATTTCATCCAATCAGTAACTCTCTAGTACCTGCTCCACCCTTAACTGGGGATGAACTTGCAACCTTCGGTTGGTAAAGTGTACTCAGCAGAATACCTTGATCTCATAAGACATTGATTAGTGCTGGTTCAAACAAACCTAATTAGAGAAACCAGAATGTAATATTGATCATGTTGAAGAGCCAGGCCTGCTTGTTGTTTCACAATCTCAGAGCAACTTTGATGTTGTTTTTCGCTCAGGTTTATAATTTGATTGAGTTTTTGGTTAATTAGCACCATAGGCGATAACAGCTTGTGCCAGGAGTAAAAGTGAACGTCACAGTTAGCTGAAGGTTAGGTTGGCTTTGTTTTGTTTTGTTTTCACAGCCAATTTTCTGTTGTTAACAGTTTAGACTCTATTTTTTTTTCTTTATGACGTTTAGTGTTTTCAAATAACAGACCAATGTATCTGAATGTTTAACATACACAACAGAGATCTCTCTCTTTTCCTGTCTTTTGGGATGTTCTGACCTTTCTCCCAAAAGACAAACTGTGTGTGTGTGTTCGTGAGTGTGTGTTTGTGTATGAGTGTGGTTGATTGGGAAATTGAGATATTTACCGCATTCCATCTCCCTGCTGTAGCCATGACAACCACTCAGTGGGAAGAGCTGCCCGCAAAAACACACACGCATCGACTTCGACACACACACACTATTACCTTGTACCTGGACAGAGAGAGTAAGAGGTGAAGGGAAACATGTCAAAGAGTTTGACAGCAGGTAATAACCGATCGCAGCTCAAGGTCTCGAAACGTATTGATTACCCCTCACCACTGGTCTGTTATTTAAGAACTGCATCATTAAGTAGCCACCGCTGTTTCCTCTCAACTATTGATATTTTTATTGTTGCTTTATGTCCCTGAAAAAAAATTCTCACAATGAGTATTTACCTGTCATACAAACTTTATTTCTTCTCTAGAACACAAATGGGATTATGAAGTAAGAGCATTTACATTTACTGAGATTTATTTTATTTACTTTAAAATTCTTCACAATTTCATTTGTGTTCCACTATGGACAAAAGGTCACACAAGAGTTATTGGTAACACTTTAAAATAAGGTTGTACTTGTTAACAGTTAGTTGCATTAAAATGCTTTAAAGGTTTAGAGAAATTTCTGAGATTATGTGGCATCTAGTGGTGAGACTACGAATCGCAACCAACGGCTCACTCCACCCCTCCCTTCTTATGATCTATGGTAAACAGAACAAATAAGATGTGGTCACGTTTTGCTTCTTTCCTGAAGGAGATAACGTATTTAAAAGCCGCGCTCTGTAGAACAGTTTATCCGTTTAGGGCTACTGTAAAGACAACATGGTGAATTCTATGCAAGGGGACCCGAGGTGTATAGATTCATAGCATTCTAAGGTAATAAAAAAAACGAGTCTTTATTCACCTGTGAAGACATAGTTATGTATATTATATTCAATTTCTTTCTAAATCCTTTGAAATTACACACTAGACCTTTAACTAACATTAATAAACAATACTTCTAAAGCATGCCTCAATTCATGTTATTTTTACCATTTACTAATAGGTTTCGTTAACATTTGTGTAGCTGTTAACATAAGTAACATGAATAATTGTATTAGCATTAACTAGTACCTTGTCTACTCCGGACATAAAAGGCACGACGCATCCAGTGTGGACAAAATTTGAAATTATAATGGGTTCTGTCGGGTCCGGTGTAGACACGGGTAACAAATATAAAAAAAATCTTATAAACTCTATTGCTCAATGTTAGTTTATGCACTTACTAATGTTAACAAATGCAACCTTACTGTACAGATTTAGTCAGTAGATGAACATAGGATTTGACCAGATATTTATTGATGGGTGAACTACATTTTTAATTGGTTGTTTACTCTTTCTAGGTTCACTAACAGATTGCTGCTGTTGTCCACACTTGATCCAATGGAATATTGCCAAACACACTACCTCTAATCTAAGAGTGAGACAGACGGAGAGTGAGAGAAACTGTTTGAAGGATATTATCCTGAAGGGGACTGTTAAGTACTTCTAAAGTAAATCCCGAATGAAGAGTCTCCACAGGGACAGATCTTGACCATGTACAGAGCTCAGAGACACACACACACACACACTGAACAACACTGCCAATACTACATTATACACCACCTCTATACTGTTGTATTGGGGGAGGTAAAAAGTAGAGAGAAGACCGCTTTCACAAAGTTTCTGTATCTAAAGATAAACAGATTTCACCCTTGAGTGAATGAGAGGACAGGCTCAGGAACTCGACTGTGACAGTAACATGTGGCCGACTAGAGTTTTGACCTTGTGATTTGTGCGAGTGATCCAGCATACTGAGCTTCTATGCTCATGGGAGATCTGGGTTTGAGTACACCCTGGATAATGATATCATTCTGTTATCTTTGCTTGTCTGTCTCTCTATAGCAGTAAAAAAATGAAATCTGATAATAAATATGTTGAATATTGTACGCTGATTCATAGAGCAAATATTTTGTCATGTTTGTGTCGAAAATGTTGTTTAATGTTATTTAAAGGTCCATTTTTTTGTGGATAAATAGACAGAAATGCGATATAATATAACTATGTCTTCAAACCTTATTTAATTAAGTGTTATGTTTTTATTACCATAGAAGGAGCTATTTCTACCTACATTACCAGTGGGTACCCTTACATGTAATTTGCCATGGCCCATGTTGTTTCTAGAGGAGCCCTAAACGGACAAACGGCTCTACAGGGTGATTTTCGTAAATCTGACTGTTATGTCCTTCTGCAAATTAGCAAAAACGGTACGACATCTTTTGTGTCAGCAACCGTAGTGCTTCAAAATGAAGACGATGCTACATTTCTTACACCTTTAATAATCTGACAAAACTGTGACCTGATGTGTCAGTTTATATCAAACAAAATTCCGTTTTTAACATACGGCAGTTTCTGGTTGGGAAGAATTGCAGCAGGGAGAAATGGGAAACTGAGAAAATAGTTCAATATAGCAGATGCTGTACATTGTGGAACACCGCAGTTGTATATAAAAGTGGCGTTCTACCATCTTTGAATGTTATAATGACATGTAAACTTATAAAAGTAGCATTTAAAATATGCTAGAACAGCCCATCCGATGAGACACAGAAGTGCAGAGTGATGTCATAAAAATCGTTGATCTGTTTTTTGGGGAACAGTAATTGCGATTTTTGAATGCTGTTATCTTGTAAATGCAAAATTTGTCAATGTTTGGCCCACACTTATTTACAGCTATCCTAGCAATCATAGAAAGCTACCATACTACAATGCAAAATTTTGATTTCATGTGGACTGCAAAGGTTAGATCAAGTAGAAAAGACAGCTGAATTTAAACCATGATCATAATCAAGAGGAAGTCTACTTATTTTACAATCTTTACTTTTCCTTATCTTCTGTTTTGATGCCTCCGTGAAGTTTCCCATCTGCTAAATTGAATGTAAATGCATTTATGTGCGCACAGCGTAAAGAATTACAGATTTCAAACTGAAAGTAGTGAAAGCGGTGTTTAGGTGTGCGCATGCATCTATGTGTGTGTGCGCGGGGGGTTGCAATATTCTGTCAGAACTTCTCTTCCGCAGGCTGTAATGATCAAAGAACTGTTAGACCCCCTGCTAGACTCGCACCTCATGCTCACATACACACGCAACTCACTCATCCATTCACATTACACGCACACAAACACACACACAGATGCACAGCCAAATGTACTCGGAAACAGGCATATGCTACCTTGCACAATTTACCCAGCCATCCACATCTGTACTGTGTACACAAACATGTTCATTCACACAAACACACGGCTCTGCAAATCACATTTCAATCACTAATTAAAGTGTGTTGTGTTGTATATGTGTGTGTTGATGTGTGTGTTCTCATTTACTACTGGCACTTCTGGCTGCTGATTCAGTGGATCTAAAACTGTGAGTAGGAGTGCTTTGGGGGCTCAAAGGTGTGCTTATTTCAGGTCTGTGAGTGTGTGCTTTTCTATGCCAGTGTTTGCCTGTTTGTATTTTAGCGAATGCGTTCAGGTGCCAGCGCGCGTGAATGTGTGACTGTGACCGAGTGTGTGTGTTGCCCATGTGTGGCAGGCTACTCTTTGTTAGGTAAATCCCAGTTGATTATGCACTCCATTGTGTGGTTGTGCTGGTGCGGCGTCCAGAGAGCTGAGCGTGGAATTCTGACAGGGTGCCTCGCTGCAGACCAGATGACTCTCTAGTTTTCCTGTCTCTCTTTTTGTTCTGGTGGCCGAACGTTACTGTTCACACAATCCCACCATAATCGCGCACGCAGGTATGCCCAACTTTAGCTCTAAAAACAGACGCACGTCTTTGAGGTGAAGAGTCTGTTCAGAAGTCAAGTCTGAGGTCTCTTATATTTTTATGTATGTTTTGCAGGTTAGTCTTAAAAAAAGTCTACCCTTTTGTCATTCCAAACCGGTGCGACTTTATTATTTCTCCAGAAAACAAAATAATATATTTTGAAGAATGTAACTGGCGCCCATTCACTTGCATTGGTTTTGTGTCCATACAATAGAAGTGAATAGGTTCCGGCGCTGTTCGGTTACACAACTTTCTTAAAAATATCTTCATTAGTGTTCTGCAGAAGAAAGAAAGTCATACAGTTTTGGAATGACATATGGGTGGAAAAATTATGACAGAATACTCTTTTTATCCACTTTTATCCAAAGCAATTTACAGCGCATCCAAAGCATAGATTTTATCAGCTTGTGTGTTTCCAGGGATCAAACCCTATGTGCTGCAAACACAATGGTCTATGTGCTGCAAACACAATGGTCTATCAGTTGAGCTACGTGAACACATTTCTGTTTCCATCTCTGTCTGAAAGCTTTCTTTTCTGTGCAAAAAAATCAGGCAGTGTTTTTCACAAAAGAAACCTGGATCCCTTGACTTGTACAAATGCTGAATTACTGATTGCCATTTTCCAAATTACCGGTTTCAAATGATAATTTTCTATATGCAATTGCTTTCGCTTGCATTTTCTCATATGTATTAAAATTGTTTTATTTCTAACACGTGTATTGTGGAAGATATAAGGAAAATGAATTAGGGCTCTTTCAACCATGAAACCACTTAAACCATTTAGTCTTTTCCCTCAAAGAGATTTAAGCTACACAATTGTGTCTCTGGACTCTTTTATCCAGAAGTCACAGTGTTTTTATGTTGGATCAGTGCGTGGGGTATTCAGACATATCACAGAGACAGACTGTTATTTTAGTGATCCAAATATTACTCCAAATACACAGAAATGATACAAACACAATGTCTAAAGGGTGCTATTTTTGGCTTTGTTCTTACAGAAAAACTAAAGGATGTTAATTCATTCAGAAAGGCAAGGCAAGTTTATTTATATAGCACATTTCATACACAAGTGCAATTCAAAGTGCTTTACATAAAATGATTGACAGAAAGAATAAAACGTATCTTTAAAATGCAAATTATTTAAAACAATAAAACAGCAATAAAATTGATTAAAAATGTGAGTGTATATATAAAAAGAATAAGAGCAAAATAAAAATAAATTAGAAATAGAAGTGCAGTTGACGTAAAGCAGCACAGTGCTCAGGTTGTGAATGCACAGCTAAACAAGTGTGTTTTTAATCTGGACTTAAAAGTATCTACTGTTGGTGAATGTCTGATGTCATCTGGAAGCAGATTCCAGCTACGGGTGGCGTAATGGCTAAACGCCGACTCGCCCTGTTTTGAGTGAACCCTTGTTATCTCTAACTGACTTGATCTTGATGATCTGAGAAGTCTGATTGGTTTATATCCAATGAGCATATCTGAGATGTATTTGGGTCCTAGACCATTGCGTGATTTATAGACAATTAATAGAGCATAAATAGAAAGAGCATAAATATTGTGATTTGCACTTTGGACCCTATACAAACCCATGGCTTATATGCCCTCTAAAACCCACTTCATTGATTTTCTATGAATTCTAATGCATTTGGCATATTGCAACCTCTATCTGTCTCTGAGCCATAGTAATTATTTTCTGTGGGTGCAATGCATAACAACCAAACAAAAACAGATTAAAGAGTGACATCATTTGACATTTGCTTCAAATGGCTACGTTATCGCCCGAAGAAACCCTCTCCAATAAAATGGCTTTGACCCCATCTCTCCTTCCTTCTCTCCATTCCACCATGATGTGCGCCCAGTGCGGGAGACAGCAGTGGAAGGGGAGAGGAAGAGTGCACGAGGAAATGCTGTGGAATGTACTAGTGTAGAGGAGGGGGGCAGAGAACTCTCCAAACCTTTTTTCTTCTCTCAGTAGACACTTGGAGCTGTCTTTTGTCTCAGCGGTCTCGGTCTACAGTGTGTTGTTAGGACAACCAACAGGAACGGACGCCTGACAGAATACAAAAGGGGAACCTGAGAACCACACACACATTGGAGAAGAGAGAAAGCTCAAGTGCAGGCTGTCCTAGTGAGGTCCCCAGTAGAATAAACACAGACAGACACAACCACAGACACACACATATACTTATATTTAACGGCTTTAGCGCTTCCTACGTCTCTCGTGTACAATCAGGGGCAAAAAGAAATTGCTTTCTGGCGGTATTTGAGGGTTAAAAAAGACCCTATTCAGCGACCGCGGCCCTTTATTAACACTCGCGATTCTGTAACAGATGAGGAGGGGGAAAGCCCTCGCGCGCGCTGAGGTCGGTCTCGTGCTCAGGTATGATGTCCTTTCTGTTGTCGGTGCTCGTCTGCCATTGGTCATCACTGCTCGGGGGGGGGGGGGCGTCCGCTCCCCCACCCCTCCTTACGCGGCCCCCTCGCCTCTGTCTGCGCGAGTGAATGGAAGAGCGCACAGCTGCACAACGCTGCTCAAACTCGGAACGGTCCGACCGGCTGACTGACGCGCTGCTGTGCCCCGTTAAACCGGGACTCTGATTGGGCAAGGCGACATCCACCTGCTGGCTCACAGTCGCTATTACCGATTCCAATTCATGATCATCCGAGCTGAGGCACGGGAACTGGAAAGCGGTCATTTGGGTCGGGGGGATCGGGACGATGCGATGCGATGGAATGAGGAATGCCGTTCTGTGATAACTTTTATGCTCCACAGACTTCTTTTCCTCCGCGCTCGCTTATGGAGTCCTGGAGACCACTTTCGCCGTTCATCATCATTCTCCTGTCACATTGCTGCTGCGCCATGGCTTCTCTCATCCGGTCATTGATATTATCGATCAGGGCTTCATCTGTCCGTGTGTCTTTCTCTGACTTATTTTATTCACGGCAAAAGTCGAGTTGAATAAAGCGCACTTTTAAATGTTTAAAAGAAAAAGTAAAACAACGCTCGAGTGACTAGTGAAGAGTAACGTTTTAGTAATGTCTCACGGACGTTTCCAGTCATTTCATCATCATACGATGGTCATTCTAATGTCACGTATGACAGGGTGACGAATTGCGCTGCAAGTTTCTACGTACCAAACAGCACGTCAGCGGCTGAAGAACGTAGCCCGATCAATGTGTATTTCTGTTTTTTACACTCTTGTCTAGAATTTTTTTTATGATACCTATTTTAATTTTTTTCCTATACAGATTGTTAATCGTGTTTGCGCTCCCTCCTGTTGCGCAAACTAAATTGTGAAGCCTGCATGGATGGAGAGAATTTCTCAAGATGTTTTCTCGGAGCGGATTCACCTCTGGTGAATATTCACCTCAGCTTTCGGACATCGCAATGGCTGGACAACAGGTGCAGTGCCTTCTTAGTGCCTTCCTCGTTGGCGGAGCTGTGTGTTAGCAATCATTGAAACTAACAAACCCACCAACCTCAGAACGCATTGGTTACAATAAGGAAACGCAGGTTACCATTTTATAAATAATTTACAAAAAAACTGCGGTTTCTTTTCATCCGTTATATGTTTTGGCACCGGCTGGCAAAACTAGCGCTATTTTTTTAAAGATTAGGGATATGACGTTATTCTTGTCGACCTTGTATCGGAAAGAATGTCCTATAATGGTCACAACGGTAGTAGTGACGAGTATGGCAGTGATATATACACGAGAGCATATAAAGATTCGTAGGTCTCTTGCTAACAGCTGTATTGTAACTCCACACATCTCCTCTAGATGTCGCGCCTGTCGTAATACTTAATTGTGGTACAATGATGTCTCTGTACGGTTAAATCTTTCGATTTTGTGATTTTTTTTGTGAATTGATGTCAATATTTTCTACGGATCCCATTCATTGCTCTCTGCCCCGTATGGCTTTTTATTCCTATCTGAGAATGCTCAGGACTCATATAGGGATGGAAGCCATGCAGGGCTGGGGGACTATGTCGTCATGGAGACCTGCCATTGGATCCAGATTTGATGCCAACCACCACTTTTTACCTGCCAATCATATGACACACACACCTGTCCTGGCATCAGTCCGGGACAGATGCCCATTGAGAGACTCACTTGCAGGGAGAATATTTGATTCTGCAATGCCAATCAAGCGCACAGACGGCTCTCTGAAGTCTCACACACAAACACACTCTGGCTGGACATCTGCTGCCATGTGACGCTAAGACAGCTGTTCATTTGCATCAGCACCACCAGGTACACACACACACACAAAGTCAGCCCATAATGTTAATGAACTTGACTGAATGAGGTTAGCTTCCAGTACAAAATGCAACGAAATTAAATAAACTTTCCTGAGTCGTAACACAATACAATTAGCAGGAAATTTGTTCTGGTATTCTGTCTGACACCTGTATGTATAAAACAGCACACTGATAACAGCATGAACTTTCATAAACTGAATTAAAACTTAAAAATAATAATAAGTGGACTCTACGGCTTTTGATGTGTGTCCATTTCTTAATGTTTCAATAAAACATGGTCGTGGGTAGGTTAAGGTTAAAACGTATTATACCACGCGCGCTGTTAAATGCTTCAATATGATTGGTTGACAAACGTTCTATGGGTATGCATAAACTTTCAGTAAATGCACACATATAAAGGTGTTCCAGGTCTGATGACCGCATAACAATTCCATATCACTTCGCCTAATTTAAACAATAGAAAGATTAGGCCTATAGTGTAGCCTACAGGCCATCCCCGCACAAAGCACCCTGCACTTGATCTGACATTTATAATGTCAAACTTTACTGATAACTGAAACGTGTGCAGTTTCATTTCAATAAACAAAGCTTTTAAAAACTAAATGCATTAATAAACAATGAAAGCCAATGGTTCGTTTTCTTCTTCATGCTGCTTACACATACATCTTGATAGACCTACTCTGTCTCTTTCAAAAGTTTGCATGCTTTTTATTTAACTGCTGAAAATAGAAACTATACGAGAAATAAATAATTTATTATCACTGGCTTTTCTGTCACTTTACTACAAACACGTAGGTCTGCGCGCGGTCTCTCTACTCACTTACTCACACGCACGTACGCACGCACACACACAGCAGTATTGAGTATTGTAATTAATGAGACATATATACATATAAAATATATACTGGATTTATTTAACGTTGAACCACATATAGCAGAAGATTCTCCACAGTTTTTTATATGAATAAACCTTCGTGGTTTTGGGATAAAAAAGTGTCCTTTGGTTTATTCAGAATAGGCCTAATTAAGATATGAAGAAGATTATTATTTTCAAGCTTCTTTTCATAGTATTGTTTGGCTATATCCGTAAAATTACTATTAGATTGCTTTCCTTTTGCTTTCTTTCGTTTTTGAGAACCGCTTTGATACATGCGCTTCGTTGCGTATCTGACTGTCTAAGCGTCAAATGATTTTACCGCTTGTAACCAGTAGGGGAACCCCTAGCTTGCGGGTCCCAGCGCATTTACGTGGTTTTTGTTAGTCCGTTCTCTCTAACGGTCGCTTGAAAATGAGTTGTGCAAGAAATTAGTCATATCATCAACAAGATTAAAAAGAAGATAACATGACAAACATTTAAATTAAACATTTTAACAATGCCCTGTACTGTGGTAACTGTTAAATTATTCGAAAGTTAATGCCTCGTAGTATTCCTTCCTTAAAGTGCTGTCTTCAACAATGGTTAGATGTGTTGAAAGCAGTTAAAACAGATTTAAACCTAATAAAAATGTGCAGGAAACATCTCACCCGTAATTTGAAAAACAGATTATTTTCAGGACCATTACACATTACTGGCATGCATCCAGATGATCCAGAATTAATTCTCACAAGGACTGGATTACTGTTAACAATTATCTTGTTTACTCTTACACTTTATGCATGTATATATATATATATATATGGATGGGTAGTTGACAAATATACACATACCGTAGCAAAAAAAAACTGTTCATAATATACAATTTTATGTAAATATTTATAATATAAAATAGCAAAAGAGAGTTCGTTATCGTTAGTTTTTTTCTATTTTTTTACACCATGTACACATTTAATAATCACACGTTATTTGTTGTTTTCTATCACTGTAATTCCGTTTTTTTATTACGATAATGAGGCTATAACTGCACATGTATACAAATGCATCTAAACAACTAGTTATCCAAATTAGAATTAGGTAATACAAACATTTATTGAACACTATTTCAACGGTCGTACGATATTTTCTTAATTTAGCCATCAAATGGGGAAATTTTTCAATTTGTAGATAAGTCAAAATTATACACACCGCCACTGTAATCAACATGACAAATGATTATCGCCGCTTTGCAAGATAAAAATAGACCGGTGAAACACTGGCCTCTAGCGTTTAAATGATAGTAATGCAACCGGATTCCTAGTAGGATGCGGATGTGACGTCTTCGCTCGGGTCTTTTGCAAGCAAGTGCATGCATTCAGTGTTATGAAAGGGAAATGTGGTTGTGTTGGGTAACAGGGGTCTTCTCGTAACATTACACAAAGTCACGTGTAGTGTAAGTTTTGCTTTCGCTAAACACACCAGAATTCCTTTAATCTGCAGCTGTTTGTGATCTGAGAACACTCAGAGCATCAACAGCATGGCAAAGAGAAAACATGCTGTGCAAAAAAAGAGCACAAAGAAACCGAAGCAGACGAAAAAGCAGGCACCCATAACACAGAATATCAAAGGTAATTTATTTACTTTCTATGAAACCTGATTTATTTCTGCTCATCTCTGATGAGTTTAATTCTACTTTGCAGTTAACACTTTAAATAAGTGTAGCGGTTTTTGTTTTCTGTACGGTTGCTGCAGACAGCTGTGGTGTGCAGGTGTGCAATAACTCGCTTGAGTTCTCTTGTGTTGTTAACCGTGCGCTTAAAATAAAAACATATTTACTTCTTGACAGTGCGATAAATATCATGCACTCATATGAATGTGGGCGTGTCCAGCATACATTTTAGGGGTGGGTTGGAGGAGTAATCTGACAGTCTCTATTTCATAGTAAATCGGAAATATAATATTAATAGATGGCTGATCAGGAAATAATGTTTTTGTAAGACTGGTTGCTATGGGAATAAAACTGTGTTTTATTGTCATTTGGTATAAAAGTATTTTATTTGTTACACTTATTTGTTATTATTGTCATTAATATGATTGTAACCCATGACCTGGTTTTCTATTTTTAGAAAATGGCATCATGCCCAAAAACTTAAAAAACTCCAAAGTCAGATCTCCTGTATCCAAAAAGGGTAAAGATTCCTCTGATGGGAAAACAAGTAAATATTTCCGGCTGGATGAGCCGGAGGAAATCAGTGATCACAGTGAGGAAGTAAGTCTTTTTTTCATAGAGAGCTCAACACCAGCAAAACAAGTGAAAGAAGAGGAGGCAGAAAGTGATGAAGAGGAGGATTGGGAGGAGGTGGAAGGTACATGGTCTTTTTGCATATCAACGTTTTTAAAACCTTGTAGTTGAACTTGTTGATGGGTGGGATTGATTCCCCATGAATGCATGTTATTATCATATTCATGGCTTTCAGACACGTGACCTTTTTGGCATCTTGAGGACCTAGTGAAGCCTCTCTGTACTACAGAGCCTAATAGGACTTTAGATCCGAGACCACCCTTTTGTGATTCTTTCACTCTGTTTAGCAAATCTGCACATTCTATCCATAGATTAATAAACCATATTCACGAGTTTCCAATCTGTGCCCTCAGTTCTTTAAATAATACCATTCATTTTTTTAAATCTGTACCACAAATTCAAAAACTCCACTTCACCATCCTTTCCCAAAGTTCCCAGTTTAGCAAAACTATTTTTAACATGAAATTTTTAAAACGTTGTACATTTCCTTTAGAATTTATAGAAACTAGATTAAAGAAATATTTATAATTATGTTTATAGTTATTAATGTCAATATTAAAGTAGTAGTTCACTTTCAAAATACATTTTCATGATAATTTACTCACACCCTTCTCATCCAAAATATTTATGTATTTGTTTCTTTAGTCTAAAAGAAATTTAGCTTTTAGATGAAAACATTCCAGAATTTTTCTCCATATAGTGGACTTCAATGGACTCCGAATTGTTGAAGGTCAAAATTACAGTTTCAATGCAGCTTCACAGGGCTTAAACCGATAACAGACGATAAATAAGGGTCTTATCTAAGAAACGAACGGTCATTTAAAAAAAAAAAACGTTTATAAACACAAGTGATCGCCTTGCTCTGTCCTGCGAAGCGGGTTCATGACTTCACAAAATACGTAATTACGTTGAAAAGGTCACCCTTGACATTGGCGGAAGTACCGAGTCAGGTGAACCTGCAAGTTTTCAACGTAATTACGTATTATGTGAAGTCATGAACGCGCATCGCAGAACAGAGCAAGACGAGCATTTGTGATTTTAAATCATAAACTGTACATTCTGTTTTTTTAGAAAATGACTGATCGTTTCGCTAGATAAGATCTTTATTCATCGTCTGATATCGTATAAAGCCTTTTGAATCTACACTGAAACTGTTATTTTGACCTTCAACCATGTGTTATTGTGCTTGAGTTCCACGTAAGAAACTTTGAAGCGCATCCCTGCATTTAGCATAACATTTTGATAACTATTTTCTGTCCACTGGCTTTTAGATTTTTGACTATTTATTGTTACATTGATTAGGCTTTATTTGCAATCATGTTATTCCCCACAAAACGAAATCCATATGAAATTAAATATATTTAAAAGAAACCCTTCTACTGTAGGCTCAAGACTCGCCATTTTTTAACATTGGAATATAAAATCTTACCGTTATACAAAAAACACATTCATTATGGCAAAAATTTGAATTAGCATATTTATTACTTTACTTGATATTATTGTTGATATTAGATTAGATTTTTCTTTAAAGTCTGTTAAAAATGTTTAATAACGTCCTGTTCAGTAAATGAATGCTCTATTTTACATAAATATCCAAAACAAACTGGTCCTGAAATATGTCATTACATTTGTAAGTAGTCAAAAGCGTGAGCACGGTTTTATTAGATTATTTGTGGGTACAGATTTCAGAAATAAATGGGAATAAATAACAAAACTGATTTGCAGAGCATGTTTTTTCCTCCAACAGGGACCTCGCAGGTCCGTACTACACAATATTGTAGAACATGAACCTATTTCTTTGAGATTTCCTGCACGGTCCTACAAATAGTGGCTGCACCGCTGTGAGATGTCACATGAAACCCATGAATACACTAAATGTACACTGGTGTGTTTTTTGCCAGCCATTCTTAAATATTGTATGGTTTCTTAGAGATGACAGCGATAGACTCAACAGAACTAGAAGTACCATCCAAACCTGTGGAGATTGAGATAGAAACTCCAGACATGGCTCGCAAAAGAGAGAAAAAGTGAGTGTGAGAATTTAAGAAAATAAAAATCCCTTTAATTTGCAGTTGTCATACATGTAAATTAAGTACTTTCACATCTGTGATATGAAATATGCTGGAAATTATTATAACTAGAGATTGGTTAGCTATTCTCTAATGGTCAGCAACAGATCAAAGCGTAATGTCATGACAACTGTTTTTAGAGAGAAAAAGAAAGCAGAGTTTGAAACTTACCTGCGACGAATGATGAACCGGTTAAACAAGGAGCTGCTAGAGGAAACACACAAGGTGTGCTAGTTTTATACGTTGGTTTGTTTAAAGAAAATGGGTTGTTTGTTGTACTGATCTATGATTTCTTGTTGTTTCTCATTCCCTTTCTCATAAAGGTTCACCTGCTTTGCTTATTGGCCAGCGGACTTTATCGGAACAGACTCTGCTGTGATCCAGACCTGATGGCTATTTCCTTGTCAATACTTCCTAACCACTTTACCACAGTTGAGACCAAACGTATAAACGTGGGCTTCCTAGAAGGGCTTCTGAAATGGTAAGCCTGATTCAATTGTAGTGTATACACTTAAATAATAATCTGTTTTATAATAAAATCTATATCCAACTATTCTCTATATGGTCAATTGTATTCTCAGTTTTCTAATTGTATTTTGTGTGCAAAATTAATATTATTTGTGGTGTGGCTATATCCAGGTTTCAGAGGACTTTCACGTTAAACCCAGCCATACATGAGGAAAAGGGGGTGGAGCTTAGCACAGTGCTGGAGAAGCGGATAGGTTGTTTATCAGCGAGGGACCATGAGGAAATGACTTATGTGAGCAAGATTTCACTTTCCTTAACCCTTGAAAACTCCTGGATTGTTGTAGGCATTAAAGGTCTATCCTTTGGCCTACAGTTCGGCAGCCAATTCTGAATGAATGAATTATCTAAATAAATTATGTCACTTTCTGCATTTAACAACTCAAGCTGCTAAAGTGACTGTTTGCTTGCCGCTATCACTACTAAATGCTTCTCAAACAGCACAGAACAAACCGCTATTCTTCGGCTCTTGTCTTGGTTACACAAGCAACATGCCTGTAGACACTGACGCCTAGTGGCCATTGCCTGCCGATGTGGATAACGATGCAAAAGTATATTCCTGTAGCTCAGTGGTAAGAGCATTGCGCTAACAACGCAAGGTCGTGGGTTCGATCCCAGGGGATTGCAAATGCCTATGTAAAATGAATAGGATAATGCAATGTAAGTCGCTTTGGATAAAAGCGTCTGCCAAATGCCTAAATGTAAATGTAAACGTAAATGTATAAACAAAACCATCAGTTGCATAATTTACCTATAGAGGCAAAGGCTACGGGATAGGTCTGAATAAGAAGTCGACATGTCTGCAGCGGGCACGTATGCATGATGCACATAGACATGACGCGTCAAACACATATTTTGACATGATGCTCCACACACATGACGCACTGAACACATGACATGACGCTCCACAAACATGACGCACTGAACACATGACTTGACGCTCCACACACTTGACAAAACACAGATTTTGACATGACCCGCCCAACACATATTTTGAATTCCTGGTTCCCCTGAAGAGGAGGCACTGATCGCCACTGCGTCTGATAAAGTGGTTAAAGGAAGTAGATTAAGCCATTGATAGGCTAAGAAACAAAGTATATTTGCATGGCAATTTACGATCATTTCTAAATTCTTAACTGTATGTATGATGTCATTACCTGTAGCTGTTATTATTGGTGCTGAGGTCATTGCGACTCTTTTGTCGATTGGTGCTGTCACTACAACCGGTGTCTTTCAAGCCACCACCTGCCTCCAAGGTGATGTACACATTTTTGATCATCATTGTTTATTGTTATCTTTTTATTATTGTTTATTTTATGGCTTTTGAAAGCTGTTTTATTGCATTTGATAGACGGACCGCTTTTCTTGTTTTTAGAATAACACCAAACCTACCAAAAGCCCTCCTACCAAAAATCAGAAACCTTCCCCAAATCTTAAAATATCCCCTGGGTCTAAACGCCCATCTGCCGAGACTTCTGCAGCTAAGAAAGAGGAAAGGGGTGGAAAAAGACGAAAAAAGAAAGAAGGAGGTGAGAAAGAGACATCGGGAGGACAAAAACCCAAAAACAACAGAAGAAGAAGCATTGCATCAAAAGTGTCTTATAAAGAGAACAGCAGTGAGGAGGAGGAAGCTGATGAGAGCGAGGAGGAGTTTCGACCAACCAAAGAGGATGATAGTGGAGACTCCGATTTTGAGGTCATGAAAATATGCAGGAAGTCAAAGGGTAAAGAAAAGAGTCGGGCTCCTATGAGTTCAAGTGAGATCAAAGAGGAGGACATGAGTGGAGAAGAAGAAGAAGAGGAAGAGAAGGTGGGGAAGAGACGAAGATCTTCAAGAAAGGAAGGGAAAGGTGCCGACGAGTGGTTGGAGGTTTATTTGGAAAGTACAGGAAGGTGGGTGTGCGTCGATGTGGATCAAGGGGTTGGTCAGCCACTGCTGTGCACTGATCAGGCGACACAGCCAGTAACCTATGTGGTGGGTGTGGATGATGAGGGATACCTGAAAGATCTCAGCAGCAGGTATGACCCCACTTGGCTGACATCATCAAGGCGACGACGTATTGACTCTGAATGGTGGGAGGAGACTGTGGAGCTCTACAAATCTCCAGATGCCATTAGGGGACGGAAGGAAGACCAGGAGGTTTGAGTGAACACATAAGCATCTTTATATCTCATCACGTGTGATCCAGACTCAACTCTTCTTCTCATCCATAGATGCAGGCAAAGCTATTGGACAAGCCGCTGCCAACATCGATAGCTGAATTTAAGAACCATCCACTGTACGCGCTAAAGAGGCATTTACTGAAATACGAGGCCCTCTATCCCCCTACAGCAGCTATATTGGGGTATTGTAGAGGAGAGCCGGCTTACTCACGGTAAATACTATCGAGTCTACCATGTGTTCTTTTGTCAATGCCGCTCTTCCTTGCTTCAGAATTGCGTGAGTTTTACACAGAAATGCTTACACTACTTTACAGTGTATACCAGCTATTTTCCTTTTCAGTTGCAAAAAGGGAAACTATACTACAAATTTATTTTGTAATTGTTTCTTTACTTGTTGTGGTTTTTAGAGACTGTGTGCACACGCTGCATTCTAGAGACACCTGGCTGAAGGAAGCTAGAACTGTTCGACTAGGAGAAGAACCATACAAGGTAATGCATCGTGTGGTTGTTCACCATTAATATTCAATATGACATATTTAATGCCATTATTGTAGTTGTAATACTCAAGTTGGGAAAGGTGCTATTGTGGTCGGTTTAATAAGTAATGGAATACATTTTATAGTAAGTTTCATCTCTATGATCTGTCAGATGGTGCTTGGTGTTTCCAACCGTTCTCGTAAAGCCAGAATGATGTCCGAGCAAAAGGATGCGAAAGATCTTCCTCTTTTCGGACTCTGGCAAACAGAAGAGTACCAGCCTCCAGTTGCCGTCGATGGGAGAGTGAGTGTGTAATATTTTTGTGTGTGTGTGAGATCTACAGTACTAGTCTTTTTTTTGCCAAAGGTAACTGAAAGTCTGGTTTGTGTGTTTCAGGTACCACGTAATGAATTTGGAAATGTGCACTTGTTTGTGCAAAGCATGTTACCGATAGGATGTGTTCACCTGCGTTTGCCAAATCTGCACAAAGTGGCTCGAAAACTAAACATCGACTGTGCTGCGGCAGTAACTGGATTTGATTCCCATTGTGGATTCTCACATGCTGTGTGAGTTTTTGTGTCTTCGTAAGGGTCACAGATGGGTATTTCATTATTCATAAAATATTTTAATGTTATAAAGTGTAAATGTATGCATATATATGTGTGTGTGCGTGCGTGCGTGTGTGTGCGCGCGCGTGTAATTGATGTCATTTGATTGTCTCTTAGTATTGATGGCTATGTAGTCTGCGAAGAACACCAAGAAATTTTAAAAGCAGCATGGGAAAATGAGCAAGATATTCAGCAAAAGAAAGAAGAAGAGGTATAAACATGCTGATGTCTTCTTTTTCAAGGCTAATGCATTTCTAATAAAAATTGTTAAAATAGGTCTGTAACTTTGATTTTATGCTACATTCAGAACAGTCTTGAAAACAAAACCCTTCTAATTCATTCTTCACCATTATCTGAACATGCACTTTGACTGTATTAAATATAAGAAGTAGGTTTTTCCAAACTTTTAAGAAACATTTGGATCTTTTAACAGAAATGCGAGAAACGAGCAGTTGCTAACTGGTGTCTGCTAGTCAAAGGCCTGTTGATAAAGGAGAGACTGAAGCGTCGCTATGGGCATCAGGGGCTTGCATCAGGGGCGGTGCTTGAGCAAGCAAAAGAAGACCGGGCTGAAGGGCTGTCATCAGATGAGGAGGAAGAAAGCGGGTCACAGACAGCACCACCTTCTCTGGCGATTTCCTGGCCACAGAACAGGCAAGAGGAGCAGGAAAAGAAGATTGAAAAGCGTGTGACTAGACGAGAGAAACGTGGAGAACAAAAACATCTCTTTCCTTTTGAAAAGCTGTGACTGAATCTGTGATCTCTTTATGTACTTTTAATTTGTTTTGTATGGATTATATCCAAATGCCTGTAAACACCCTTGTATCACTACACAGTTGCCATATATGTACAGGGAAATTGAAAAGATCTAGTATAAAAATCTGCATAATGTCATGTTTTCAGAAGCTTTTCTGTAAATTTGTTTTTGTATACAAAATATTTTTTATAGAACACAAACATGAAAATAAACAATTAGTATTTTGCAGATTTTTGTATGTTTCTTATGAATTCCATAGAACTTTAGTAACTGTAAAGATTTTCTAGTTATTTCCCATTAAACAATGTATAGCGAACTTTTTTTACTTCAACAAAGGACACAGTCATAATTCCTAAGCAATATAAAATATTCTTTCTAGCATATCTAGAAATATATATATTCGTTAAACATAACCAAATACCAAGAGACACATTGGCTTATAATTCTAGCTTGCTTTAAATTAATTTAAGTCATCTTGAAAACAGTTAATCCCGACTAGTTGCCGCCATCTGTAGATGTTTGAATGCACTACACTGCACTTTTTGTTCATTTTGACAGCTTTCTGCGCTTTTGACTATTAAATAAATAGTTAATACTGGTAAACATTTTGTACAAATTTACCGCCAACCCGTCCACTTGTAGTTTGTATCATTTAAGTTTCACCAAAGTGACATTAAATGTCTCTCGCTAGTCCTAATCCTTCAATGTAGTACATACCGTTTCAAAATTAAGGTTAACAAAGATTTAGCACTTAGCACTATGTTTTATGGCTTAACGAGGTCGCTTGTCTTTGCACATGCATTACAACTGTAAATCTTGATTCTTGTTTTGTTGACCTACATTTGCATGAAAACGTGCTTTGTGTGTCTGACTGTAAGTATGCATGTCAGTTATGCCCGAGTGTCTGGCCACGCCTCAGCAAGTAACTAGAGTCTATTCGGTGTGGAAAACAGGCTCACTCGGACGGACACGGAAGTGACGACGCACTAGAATCCCCCCGTACTTCCGATCTGCTGCGACTCATCTACGCGAACTGATCTGATCTCTGTCCGAAGATCTCTCTTCAGCTAGCGTCGAGAAGCGACCCGTCGCGGTCCGGTAGGTAAGTAAAGTACGAGTTTTATATACGGTCGGGGGCTGTTATCAATCGGAGCGACGGTTTTATCAAAGGGACCAAAACGGCCTTGTTTACACACGAATCCCCGAGCTGGAGTGAGCGGTCGTTGTTGACTGCGAATTAAGCTCTTAAGGCAATAATAACGACACATGCAATACATTTTACGACTTTGCACAGACTTGTGCCTTTTAAGCTGTGTGGTTTACGTATTAATACAACGAATATCAAGTGGGGGAGCGAGATGACTGCGCATCGATCGCGGTGCTGTATGTGTGTGTTCATCTAAAGAGAAACAACAGCTGGTGCGGGCCGATCCGTATGGAGTAAACAAAGCATCTACACGATCAGTACCGTGAGTTTGCAATCCTCTGCCTGCCTCCCCCACCCAATCCATCCTTACGTTAACGTTACCTCGCATCACCTAAACCGTGATCTGTAACCTCTCCGCTGAGTGAGTGATATTCGTATACCACCCATAGCGCCAGGCGCTATTTATAGTCTCATGTGGAATGTAATGGGCAGACCGTAACAAGCTTGTGGGACTGGGCCAGTCCGTCCCATACCCGGCCAGTATCCCCGGTTGCACTGTGCAATGTGCGTGTTTTAGTGACAATCTGTGATTGTAATCACATAAACAGACGCGCGCACAGTTCTGATCTCTATGATCGTCACGCGCGCAGTCACGCGGCCTTCCCTGCTCTTGCTGTCTGTCGGTACGGCCTGTAATCCGTTAAAAGTGATCGCTAAGCCGCTCTTCGTGAATTTACGATTGTCTAAAGTGAAAAAATGTTTGTTGTTAAAATTGAGACGGACAACTTTAAAAACCCTCAGATGAAATGTTCAGGTTTGTAGATAAAAGAAAGGTTCCTTGACCAGAGGTTCCTGCTTAGCGAATATCATTGACCCCATGAAGTTGAGGACATTTGCAAGGCTACTTAAAACCCCAGTCAAATGTTTTGTCCATTTCCCATTACTTTCTCAAAGGAAAATTGACAAAAGGAAAACACCACAGCTTTATGACGTATATCATTATTAAACTGTGGTTACTGTAATAAAACTGTGATGCATGTAAAAAATAAACCTTAAAAAAAACAAGATTTTTTTAAAGAGAACTGAAAAGTTCTGTTCTTTGCCGGTAACCACTCAAAACTAATAACACAGGGTCATCCAGGTACTGCATGTCATTTTGAGTGGTTTAGTTTAAAGCCCCAGTGAAATAAAAATTGACTGACTATTTTTTCATGAAATATTCCAGTGTTATTGTAAATAGTTTAACAATGTAGGTCATTCTCTTTTAAAAAAAAATTGCCCTCTTAATCTTTAGTTACTATCCAAAAATGTACTTCCTTCCTGTAATAACTATCCATCTTAAAGGGGTCAAATGACACGGCTAAAACGAATATTATTGTTTGTTTTAGATGTATTGCAATGTGTATACATGATTTAAGGTTTGCTTTATTTTCCAAACACCGTGCATGTTTGTATCTCCTCTTTGCTCCGCCTTTCTGAAACGTGCAAATGACCCCTTTAAATGACGTTTGCTAGACGGCTTAGGCGGAGCATCCGTTAAGTCCTCCCCTTCAACTTTCAGTCTGCTGCCATAACCATTTAAAAATTCAACGACTGTATTAATACATCCCATCAAATTGGAGAGAAAGACGAAAGGCACACCCACTATTTTTCACTTGGAAATGCGTCAAAATACGGAGAAAAACTATAGCTTACTTCTGGTTCATGTGGACTTTTTAATATTGCTTGAAAATTAAAGTATGCATTATACTAACATATCGTCAATGTCCTTCTGAAAACTGTCCTCCTGAAAACTTTTTTCAGGAAATGGTAGAACACTGTCAACACAACACTTAATCATTTAAAAAGTACAGATTTGACATGACAGGCACTTTTTAATACTTTTTATGGTAAGATGTTTGCAAAAGCCAGTGACAAACATAAAGAGTGACTAATAGTAATGATTTACGGCAAAAATAAAATGACAAAATATGGAGATACACGATTTCAGAAGGTCAGCAGCAACATATGATCTTCGATTTACAAATGATTAAACCAAATAGCATGTTTAAACTTTGTGTCTTGTGTTCAATTTGAATGGATCTTCCTTGTGGAAGGTCTGCATTCAAAACAAATTAACTAATAAAATATTTTGTGTCCAAAAATGTACTTATAAGCTATGTAGGCATGTTAGTAGCATGATCATGCACAGCTAGCCGGTTGTTATTTTAAAATAAACCCCATCAGTGTGAAACAAGACCCTTCATGTCTGGTATGTTTTTTTACTCTCTTCCAGTATTTCTTCATCACTTCAAGCTTATCCTTGTTAAATTCCTGATGAGTGACGGGGAGTGTGATTTCTTCTGCTTCTTTCGTTGCTGCTAAAAGCCACAAGCCCCCCTGGGATTTGTGGTCCATTCTGGGGCAGAGGGCAGCAGCTCAGAAGCTGCTGTTTGGTGGAGAGCGGCTGTCAGTCAGGCCCAGAGGGCTATGTCTGTGGACATGAGTAGCCAAGCCTCAGATAGTAATGATGAGTACGTTGATGAGGACGACGAAGATGCCGCGGAGGGAGACATCAAATATTATTACGATAACCTCGATGAAGACGTGGTTATAGAAGAACCGTTTGACCCAGAAGAATATCAGTTCAACTGTTTGACATACAGAGAAAGCCAGAGGGTACTAACTGAAGAAGTCAACAATGTAGCTACCGCCCTAAAGGTGTGTAAACGAAAAACATGCTGTGTGTTTTGACAAACCCCTTTATGAATTGTCAGATTGGATGTTTGATGAATGCTAAGATTACTTTAACTCTGCGTGCATATAAGAGGATGTTTTCAATATGTTATTTTTTATAGATTTTTAAGTGGTAAATTGCTCTTTTTCTTCAGGTGTCACCAGCTGTAGCCAAACTGGTCCTTGTACATTTTCACTGGCAGTTGTCACAAATACTCGAAAGGTAATTTAAGACAGTAAAACGCCCTCATGCACAACAGTTTTGTGGGTAGTTGAAAAGAATCGAAATAACGGAGACATAGAGTACACACATTCACTCATACACTCTTTATTTTGAATATATTAGCTTGATCTGGAAATTCATGAATATGTTATTTGTCAATTATGAACTATATCTGTATTAATCTGTGGGTTTCTTTTTTGTGTTTTAAGGTATAAGTCAAATTCTTCTCAGTTGCTTTGTGAGGCTCTCGTCCAGACCACAAGCACCTGCAGATCTCTCACTGTAAGTCAGAATAATGTGCTTTTAGATAGATTAACCTTCATTTATAGGGATTGTTTACCCAAAAATGAAAATTCTGTCATCGTTTATTCTTTTATACACAAAGAAAGATATGTTGAAGAATTTTTTTAGCAACCAGTTTTGGGGCACCGTGGACTACCGGTATAGGAAAGAATATTACCATGGTAGTCTAAAACGCCCTAGAAATGATTGTTATCCCACATTCTTCAAAATATCTTCTTTTTTGTTCACCAGAACGAAGGAATTCATACAGGTTTTATACAACTCGAGGGTGAGTAAATGATGACAGAATTTTTGTTGGGTAAACTGTCCCTTCAAATTGGCTTGCAATTTTGTGTTTTCCTAGCTGTTTTTATAATTGAGAAGAATTAGAATGTGGAGTGAAACAACAAGCATGAAACTAGCTCAGATATGTATGTAGTTCTGTGGAAAAGGTCATTATGCTAAACATTGATGGCAGAATGCTATGAATAAACCATCAGATTTATTCCAAAAAGCCATGTAGCCATTGCACAAAACAGCTGAACACTTGTGTTCTATGACACTAGGAATATCATGTCAGTTTACATGGGATCAGTGCTTTGCTTTGTCATAGCTACATCATCATGTGTGTGTTTTCAGGCTGGGACGTCGCTGCAGTGTGGGGTGTGTCTGCAGCTGGTCCGTCGAGATGCTCTCCTCTCTCTACCCTGTCAGCACTCCTTCTGCAATGGATGCTGGGAGCAGCACTGCACTGTACTTGTCAAAGATGGCGTTGGAGTGGGTGAGTGCACGCATGCATCATTTCAGCATGTGTGAAAGGCTGTGCATCGCTAATCAGAATGAGCTTGTACAAAATAAAGATCCTGACCCGCTATCTGATCTCTGATATGTGTTTTGTGTGCGCATAGAGATTTCCTGTATGGCACAGGACTGCTCCCTTCGAATGCCAGATGATTTCGTTCTTCCTCTTCTGCCCAGCGAGGAACTGAAGGACAAGTACAGACGCTACCTCTTCAGGGACTACGTGGAGGTGTGTGTCGGTCTTATCACATTTTAGAAGGGGTTCAGAGGTTAATTTGGTGTCATTATCAAACGGTTTTGTACGGTAATGCTCTATATTTCTTAAAAGGATAGTTCACCCAAAAATGAAAATTCTGTCATTATACCCACCCATTTTTGAACACAAATGAAGATATTTTGAAGAAAGTTGATCTCCGAACAGTCCCGGCACCCTTTCACTTCTTTGGTATGGACACATAACCAATGCAAGTGAATGGGTGCCAGTTAACAAGATTCTTCAGAGTATCCTCGTTTGTGTTCTTTGCAAGAAAGTCAAACAGGTTTGAAATGACATGAGGTTGAGTAAATGATGACAAAAACTTAACGTGACATTAATATTACATGAATTTCCGGAGTCTTCAATGACCAGGCTTTCTTATTTGGTAAATTTCCAGAAAACACAAGTCATTGATCCGGTGTTAACCTCCTCATGTTTCATGTTTGTCTGTAGAGTCACTTCCAGCTGCAGTTGTGTCCTGGTGCAGACTGTCCAATAGTTATACAGGTGCAGAAACCTCGAGCTCGTAGAGTTCAGTGCAACCGCTGCGGAGAAGTTTTCTGGTATTACACAAACCAGCACACGCATGTTTATTTCCCAAACATTTTATTCCATGTTTTGACAGTATGTACATGTATGTGATGCAAAAGGTTGATTTGACGCTGTCTGTCTTCAGTTTTAAGTGCAGACAGATGTATCACGCCCCTACGGACTGCGCTACCATTCGCAAATGGCTGACGAAATGTGCAGATGACTCGGAGACAGCCAACTACATCAGTGCACACACTAAAGACGTAAGAGCACTAAATATATCAAACATGAACACTCATGTACAGATTTAAACAAATTTTGCACTTTGAATTTTGTGTCACGTAATGGAATCAAACTCACAACTATACCAACTGAGCCAGAGCCTTCTATTGTTCATTTCCTTATATTCTTATGTGCCATTTCCTCCCCAGTGCCCTAAATGCAATATCTGCATTGAAAAGAACGGAGGATGCAACCACATGGTGAGGAGTTGTGATTTAAAGATTAAAAAATTCTCAATTATAGCAAGATACATCTTGAAAAAACAATGAGGCTTGTTATAACTGAACTAGTTTTCCCGTCTCTTTTTAGCAATGCTCCAAGTGTAAACATGGTAAGAATGAAAAAAAGTACTTGATCGAATTCCCCTGAACGGGTAAATTGCTCTTGGTTGTAATAATGGTGTTGTTGTGGTTGTGTAGATTTCTGCTGGATGTGTCTGGGTGATTGGAAGACTCATGGCAGCGAGTATTACGAGTGCAGTCGCTACAAAGAGAATCCAGACATCGTGAATCAGAGCCAGCAGGCGCAAGCCAGAGAGGCCCTCAAAAAATACCTGTTCTACTTTGAGAGGGTGAGAAATATACAAACTAAAAAAAAAAGTAGCGTAATGATAGCATTTTTTTACGTTGTCGGTAACATACACAAAATATTGTGACAAGCTCGGTCAATAAAAAAAGTGTCAGTGCTGTTCAGTCTAATAACTGTGTGCTATGTATCTTGAGCTTGTTGAAGTACCATATTTTTTAGCAGCAATATGCTTAAGTCAAACTGTTACAGGGAACCACATGTAAAGATCCATTTCATTGTGAGTCACTTCAACTGGGTTGTCAAGGTGTCAAATCTATTTTTATAGATCTTGTTATTAAAAAGCACAGTTACATTTCAGAGAGATTTCAAAAGACATTTTCCTGTATCAGGACAGTAAGGTGTTCATCGGTCAATAACATTTGTCTATGTGTCCAGTGGGAGAACCACAATAAGAGCATGCAGCTGGAGGCACAGACGTATCAGCGGATCCAGGAGAAGATTCAAGAAAGAGTCATGAACAATCTGGGCACCTGGATTGACTGGCAGTACCTGCTAAATGCTGCCAATCTACTGGCAAAGGTACAGATTGTTTTTTTAGCAGATGTTTTATTCATTGGAACTTCATAGTTCGATAAGTCCGTCAACACGTAACGCTCCAGTTTCTGGATCTTTAGCCCAGTTTCTTCACTTTTAGACTAAAACAATCTCATTTCTCCTTCATATTCCTTAACATTTACAGCTAATGCACATAGCACAAGGCTATGGATCAAAGCCTCTGCCAAATTCATCAATAAAAACATTTTAAACTGAACTTTAGTTTTTGATTATTTACTATATTAGTGAGATTTTTTATTATTTTGTCCTAGTAAGTACACATTGCGTCTGTTCTCTCTTTAGTGTCGTTACACACTGCAGTACACTTATCCTTATGCCTACTACATGGAGTCTGGACCCCGCAAAAAACTGGTGAGTAGCTACTTATCCATTAAAAGATATTTTAGTCAAGCAACGATTGCATTAAGCATATGTATCGTATGTATTTCTACCACTGATAATGTAAAACTGAGTAATTTGAAATCTTACATTGCTTATTTTCTATAGTTTGAGTATCAGCAGGCCCAGCTTGAGGCAGAGATCGAGAACCTTTCGTGGAAGGTGGAGAGAGCAGATAGTTATGAGAGAGGAGAGCCGAGCGCCAACGATAGAGGGGTAAGAGAGCGAATGATGGCTTTCAATATAAAATGAATCATGACAATGTTTAATGAATTTCTAAACCCTTGTTTTTATCTATCTATAGGATCTGGAAAATCAGATGCACATTGCGGAGCAGAAGAGACGAACGCTGCTGAAGGATTTTCACGATACCTGAACATCCGTCCATCCATTACATCTGAATCGAGTTGTATCTTCTCTCAACCGTCTTTCCCCCTCCAAAGATATCCACCATCCTTTGTCAAAACTCTACACTGCATCTCAAAACGTTTTGTGCATCTCTTTCTTTCTGTTACTCTCGTTCACAGCATCACTTTTTAGCTGTATTTTCCCTTTTGTTTATTCTTCATCAATGCCCCTATATTTTAAGGCTTTCTAAACTTAACTCGGCTGGAGGGTTTAAGAATAGCATGATTGTTTCCCAGCGTATACATACACGCATCGCATTTTCACACCTCTGTGTTGGCTTACATCACACACATGCTTCTACAGACACTCCAAACACTGTTTTACTCTTCACCTCCATCATTGCTCATTTGGCCTTCTTTTCTTTCTCGCTTGTCATGATTTGTTTCCTGGAAAAGGCTGTTGATAGTTAGATCATTTAAAAAACTGAAAAATTAAAAAAGATGAAAAACAAATGATGCTGTAATTTTCAACGGTTGTACATTAATACAGAAATAGTTACTGAGAGAACGTTTTTAAACTAGACAGTGGCTCTTGTCTTTTTTTGTGCACACACATACAGAAAACACATCTGAAATAGTATATTTATATTCAAAATAAAATGAAACATTATTTTCAAAAAATACCAAATTATATAATGGTTTTATAAGTTATTGTTGTTGTTCAGTGGCCAAAATCCCAGTTTTATTTTTAGATTTTACTGATCCTTGTGTACATTTTTTTACTTTTTTTTTCGATAACAGTTAATTCAAAATGTATTACACTTAACAAGACAAACACACTTTTTTGTAAATGCTCTGTCTTAAGTACTTTCTATTTTCTTTTTATGGAGATATTGAGTTATGTATTAAAAAAAACATAATAAAAGGTCTTTCAATAAACGTGCAAAGCAGTGAAGTTTTGGCCGGAATTGTGTCACAGCGCGCAATGGTTAAATCTTTGAGTGATAGTGCGCGCTCGCTTGCGGCGATTATTCATGTCACTTCATAGTTCATGCAAGCTAAATAAACGCATCGGCAGAGTTCGTGAGATAAAATTAAATTGACGACGTTGTCCGAGAATGTGTCCGCAAGAGATAAGAGAGTGCACCCCTAAACGGTGGTATAAACAACCACCCCACCCTCCAGGTTCTCTAGGTTGATATTTTCCTCAGTTTTATCATACACACGAGGCAGCTCGCCGAGGGCTCTGGAGTGCCGCCGCATTCCCCGGATGTGACGTACAACGATACCTCATTTATATCGGCGGAAAGCAAGGACGTCCTACAGTCAGACACGCGTGGTGGTTGTGGGCACCACTTAGGAGTTTCAGTCCGAAAAAAATAAACGCTCGGGTGGGTTTTCTCTTACTCAGACTGGTTAAGCTCAAGCCTCTGACGTTTGGCAGCATCTGAAGACATTACGGACCGTAAAGACTGTGTCGGATTGAAGCTCCGAGGTGAACAGAACTTACCGGTCTGTGTGAACACAGGACCACTGTCCTAAACTGAATACCTCCTGTCAAGGTCTGGCCTTTTTTGCACGATGGCTGACTTTTTAATCAGCGGACAGACGTGTTATGTGCCCGACGATGGTCTAACGGGGCAGCAACTCTTCAACTGCGGAGACGGCCTTACCTACAAGTACCTTACCACCTTGTACTCCCTATTTATTAAACGTTGCAATACACTTGTTGTCTTCTCACACTGTCACTTTATGTAGCTTAGCTTTACCTTAAAGCTTAAATAGCCTGATATGATAGCACACTGACATTAACCGAATAGCATTTACAGGTAGGTGTCGTTGTTGGGTCGTATTGTGTGTGACAGCGCGCTGTGTTCTGTTACGCAAATCTGTTTCACGTGGCTTCATAAGGCATGTAACGGCCACACGTTCCTAACGTGCAGGGTACATAACGGTGTCAATTTAAGATGTAAATATAGAAGGTTAGGTCAGATTAAGACATATGGACAGGTTGATATAAACGATACACCTTAAAAACAAATAGTCATAAGTCATTACAGCAATTTGTTCAGTCTATTCCCAAGCCACTCACAACCTTACTTCTGTATCAAAACGAGCCACTGTACCCTCTGCCAGGCTTTCCAAACGTGCTATAAATAGAATAAGCTTTGTCAATCATGCTTTTTATATGCTGCGTCTTCGGTGTCCTTGTTTTAGTCTTGGTGCCATGTAAAGTACTGAAGTATAACACCCTACAGTGAAAACTAATATGTGGCAGGTGCAGTCTGGATAGAGCGGTCATATTCCAGAGAGTGGTCAGTTTGATCCAGAATCATCTTCCTGTTTTCTCCCATAGCACAAGTGTGAAGGACTCCGTTTACTCTAGACATAAGGTTGCTTTGACATAGGCCTACATGTTTATCACAGAAACAAGGCGTTGCTTGGCACTGATAGACAACAAGACAACTTGGATAATTCAGTGGAACACAGATAAAGAGGCTCAAGAAAAGAACCAAGGGAAATATAAGGGGTGTTTTGGGGTTTGCATCTATGTAGGAGATAAGAAAGTTAAAATGAAGACTTTAAAGTCCTGTAAAGCAACTTCTGTGCCACCAGTGGCTACAAACAGAACTTTTCCCATTAAACAGCAAAAACCTATTTCCTTTCCAACATTTCCTGCTATTGGTCGGCTACCACATTTTATGGTTTATCTTTTAATATACTTGTTTTCAAGCGTATCATAGTAAATAGTAAATATTATATATAAATATATAAAATAGGCCTAAAGCTTTTATTGCAGCTTAATACTTAATATTTACTACTTTATATTACATTCAATTACAGTAGTATACAATAACAAAATGGAGTAACTAATTACTATAATATAATGCGGTATAAAACAATTTACTGAAGCAGTCCACTTAAGTATTTTTCCTGTCGGCTGACAGTACAAGGCCAGCCATAGGTAGATTCATTTCTCCATCCTCCGTCTGACTCTGGCAGATATACGTTTAATTCCTTAGACACATTTAACTTATATTTGTGAGGTATTTAATGTGTTTTATTTGTGCATTTTAACAGCTTAATTGTCTTTAATCATTTCTTTTTCTTTTCAGTGATTTCCTGATTTTACCTGGGTACATTGACTTCACAGCTGACCAGGTGGTAAGTCAAAGACGATAAAATCAACCTAGTACTTCTAAAAAGACTAAATGACCAATGAAATGTGGATGGAAGGATGCTGGGGCTTGTGAGTCATCACTGGGTTTATCTGATTGGTTCTCTGTAGGACCTGACATCAGCACTGACCAAACAAATCACAATGAAAACTCCGCTGGTTTCATCACCAATGGATACGGTCACAGAATCAGGAATGGCTATTGCTATGGCGGTAAGAGGAGGAACAAAACTATATCCTAGCAGATGTAAAAATACATCTTCTATATTAAAAAAGACCCACCTTGTTGATTGTAGAGTACATAATAAAATGATTATACACACACTTTTGTCCACAATAACGTTTTTAAAATGAGAATTTTAAAAGAAAATTGGATTTATCAAAAAAGGAACAAAAGAAAATTGGATTTATCAAGCTGTTTTATAGCATGTCACATGTTGTTTTATAATGTGCATGTAATGTTATGTTGCTATAGCTGACAGGTGGAATTGGGTTTATTCATCATAACTGCACACCTGAGTTCCAGGCCAATGAAGTTCGCAAGGTCAAGGTGAGCCTTTAAACATTGCTGTCTGCTTTTTAACTTTGTTTTTTGTTTTTCCTTCCACTGATTCTTATTATTCCTCTGCTATGACCCCACCCTATAGCCATTTAACGCCTAAAAAAAGCCTCATCTGCTCTGTATCTTTCCCAATCTCTATTCATTCTGTTGTCCTGTGTTTTGATGAAGTGACTCACACTAGAAATACCTAATAGAATTGCCCTCATTGTTCCCTCCTTCTGCCATTTCCCACCCTCTTACTCCACCTCTCGGCCACTTAGAGGTATGAACAAGGTTTCATCACTGATCCAGTGGTGATGAGTCCTAATGAACAGGTTAGGGACGTCTTCCAGGCTAAAGCTCGACACGGTTTTTGTGGTATCCCAATTACGGACAACGGTCAGATGGGCGGACGCCTGGTCGGCATCATTTCCTCGCGTGATATCGACTTTCTGAAAGGGACTGAGCATGACCTACCTCTCAGTGAGGTGGGTGGGTCTAATTAAATGGAAGGAGGGGCTACAGTATTTTCAACTTCGGCTCATATTATCGTTCTTTCAGGTAATGACCAAGAGGGAGGATCTTGTTGTAGCTCCAGCAGGAGTGACGTTAAAAGAGGCCAATGAAATTCTTCAGAGGAGCAAAAAAGGTATGTTGAAGAGAAGCTTCTGTGAAACTTCTTTCTTAAAGGGATAGTTCACTCAAAAAAAAAAATCTGTCATCATTTACTCGTTTCAATTTCAAACCTGTATGACTTTTTCTGCAGAACACAAAAGAAGATATTTTGAGGAATGATTATAACTGAATAACTGCGATACCATTGACTAGCATTGGTTTTGTGTTGATACAATAGAAGTTAATGGGTACCGCCATTAATCGGTCTCCAACATTCTTCAAAATGTCTACTTTGGTGTTCAGACAAGAGGGTAAACAAATGATGCCAAACTTTGGGGTAAATCTCTTTTAACACCCATGCTGTCCTCCTCACGCTCAGTGTTTGCTGTCTGTAGGTAAGCTTCCTATAGTGAATGAGGAAGGAAATTTGGTGGCCATCATCGCTCGGACAGATCTGAAGAAGAACAGAGATTTCCCTCTGGCCTCCAAAGACTTGCTTAAACAGCTGCTTTGTGGTGCTGCCATCGGAACGCACAACGACGACAAATACAGACTGGATCTGCTGGTGCAAGCTGGTGTGGATGTAGTTGTCCTGGTAAGGGTGTTTGTGTTGTTTCTTCCACACAAATCAATAAAAACGAAATCATCTGTGTTCTAATGTTGTGTCACATTTTGTCTTGCGTTTAGGACTCGTCACAAGGAAACTCCATCTTTCAGATTAATATGATTAAGTACATAAAGGAGAAATATCCCAAGCTACAGGTTATCGGCGGCAACGGTTAGTTAAATACTCTCATAAAACTCAAACCTGTAAACGCTCTTTTAACACATCAGTTTATCTCTGTCACAGTGGTGACTGCGGCTCAGGCGAAGAATCTGATCGATGCTGGAGCAGATGCCCTGCGAGTGGGAATGGGCAGCGGCTCCATTTGCATCACACAAGAAGGTCAGTTCACCAAATCCTTATGATTTTCCCCCGCCCCTCAGCCAATCACAGGCTGTGTTTCCATATCCATCACCTCCAATATTATGAGGCAAGAAGCAAACTCTCATCCACTTTAACATGGATAAAGCAGTACAGAAGATCTAATAAATATTATGCTTTAAGGTCATTATGCAGATTGACACATAAATGGCACACACCCTCCCCCCACTTTTTCCCTTTTTCGAGGGTTTTGGCATCTGTGGAGAAAAATTTTTGTTTGTTAGTATTATTCCATATGCTGTGGTTTTGTGTAAAATAATATTTGTGTGTCCACAAGTATGCGCTTATACATATGCAGCTTGTGTTGTGTCTAGATGGTAGAGGGATAGGAGGTAATGCTTTTCTTTAGTCTATTTCTTTTAACTTTTTTTCAGTTTCTCTTTTCACGTCTGGTTTATTTGCTTTCTCATTTTCCCGTTGTAAGTTTTTCCAGTGCTCTCTTTTATCAGCTCTGTTCTAAAACCTCTTTAAAAATAGTTAAGCACTATTAAAAATGTATTATTTTATCTACTTCTGATATGAACTATATTCGCAAGCTTTGAATTTTACACCACTACATAAACATTTATGCATTTGTTCAAAGTTCACAGGAAAGCGATGCAACAAAAAGGACGACATGCTAGGTGTTCTTTTTGTGTTGCATTTGTGTGTTTTCAATTAGAGCATTTCAAATTAATCACTTACATGGTTTCACATCAAAAACAAAGCATCTTTGTTGGTTTTTAAAGCAGAGCTGTCGTGTGTTTTTAGTGTCTTTCTCTTTGTATACCTTCCTATAATTTTCTCTCTTTAGCACCTCTCAGTATTCCTCCTGGTTTAACACTCCACAGCCCCAAAACCCCAACTACTGTTACGGGATACTCCAGTAAGTCCCTCCCCCTGATCCCTATGAAGAGATCCCATTGGCTCACTAGCTCACTCTGCCTGCCCCTTCCCACAGCCTGCTGCATTGATTGGTTAATGGCTCTGCATCAGTAGAAGTAGTTCTTGGTTTTTGGGGTTTTGGAGGCTTGTCATTTTCTGACTTACCTGTCAGTAATGGCGTTTGGCACTTCCTCTGACCTAAGTCTGTTACTCAGAATTCATTTTCCAAGAAAATCAATTTTTTTAATACTTTGTTAATTAATATATGGCTTGCTCTGCCTGGGAGTGCCTCACGTCCACGTATTCTGTGATCATGTTGGAAAGGTCACGCATGATGTAAGCAAAGTTAACACCCAGTGTTTACTTTGGAGAAAGAAGACCGTTCAAAAGTTTTTGGATGTTGAATGACACGTGATATGTCTTTGTGCAAGACTGTTGTTTAAAATGGTCAGTTCGTGTCATCATTTGTAACCTTTCCAACATGATTGTGTAATAGGAAAGTCGTGGCGCATCCTGGAGTACCTCCAAGAAGAGCAGCCATATTTATGTTTAAAAAGTCTTGTCATTTTAAACTTTTATGACTTTCTTTCCTCTGCAAAACACAATAGAAGATATTTTGAAGAAAGCTGGTAACTGAACAGCACTGGCCCCTCATTCACTTCTGTTGTATGGACACAAAACAAATGCAAGTGAATGGGGGCCAGTTAACAACATTCTTCAAAATGTCTTATTAAGTCAATACATGATTGAAATGAGAAGAGGGTAAGTAAATTATCACAGATTTTTTTTGGCTGATCTTTCACTTTAAGCAGAACTCATTTCATAAAATGATCTTAGGACGTTTTTAAAAAGTAATTGGAAGACAATATCAGTTTGGAGTAAACATTACACATTTTATCTTTTTTTACAGATGCCACTTGGTTTTATTGTTTATATTTATGCAATGAAATTGATAATTTTATATGTCTTAACACTTTTAAATACCCGATAAGGCCCCCGTAAGAGTGCTATGGCATATGAAATGGGCTTGATTCTTCCCAATGACAATCTACAGATAGCTGAGAGTTTTATAGTGTCATTTATTACTATAGAAAGTTTTAATTTCAGTTTTAGTCATTAAGTTTCTTGCTTTAAAATTGAATGAATAATAAAAACAAATGATGGGTAGAGTGTGACAGAAAGGGCTTATGGATAGTAGTAGTGTTGTTTAGCTATGCTGAAGTCAATAATTATTTTTGTTCAACTCTTTTCTGTCTCTTTATTCCTGTATTCTCTTACGTCTTTGTAATATGAAAGGCCTTAATTCATTTTTCAGTAATTTTTTGTTTACGGTTTATTTGATTATTTTACTTTTGTCGAATGCAGAAACAATTTAGAATTAAATTTTTCCTGGTTTTGCCCCGTCCATCCAAACATATTCTTGTTGTCACAGACTTGCAGAGGCTTTGCTGATGAAAATCTTCTCCTGTCAATATCTTTGATTGATTATAAAATTTCAGTCACTTTATACTGCTGATCCATTTGATTCAACCATTTGTCTTTGAGCTCATTGAGGTTCAAACAATTGGTATGTTTTTAATCTTTTTTTTTGTTTAAAACACAGTTTTAGTCACAGTTTCTTGCACTTTAATCATCCGTAATCCAGTAATCCATTGATTGGTTGATCGGCACTGACTGAGGTCACATGACTGCATGATTACCAACAACACTGATGTGTGCACATGTCTTTGTGTGACTATATGCTAAACAGTATATCAGTGGAACATGACATTTTTCATTTAAATCAATCATTTTACATTTTGTAGAATATGCACAAGTAAATAAGACAGATTCTATGTGTTATATATTCTGAATTGAATCTATAGGTTATTTGTAATTAAATCTTTTCTCTTCTCACAGTGCTGGCGTGTGGAAGGCCACAGGCTACAGCTGTGTATAAGGTATCAGAATATGCCCGGCGGTTTGGTGTACCTGTGATCGCTGATGGGGGAATTCAGACAGTTGGACATGTTGCTAAAGCTCTTGCACTGGGCGCATCTACAGGTAATACACAAGTCTGCACTTGTCTAATTTAATCAAATAAATATTTTATAAGCATAACAACTTGATTGAACAGAGTTTCTTAGAATAGCACTCCATCTATGCAAGGTGGTTCAAATCTTGAATAATTCATGTTATATCAACATTTTGGTAACAAGGAAAATCTTACCCATTGTACCATTCCAGTCAACATGGTCAAAGTCACTTATTTGTTTGCATTTGCATAACGATCTAGGAATAAAGCAGAATCTTTAATATTTGTTATTTGTTTTATAGAATAGCACTAAAACGTTTGATATTACAAAGTGGCCTTAGACTTTTAGAACTCTACTGATCTGGATTGAGGCTCAATTATTTTATCCTTTTGATCTCTTTCTATATCAGTAATGATGGGGTCATTGCTAGCTGCCACCTCTGAAGCTCCTGGTGAATATTTCTTTTCGGATGGGATCCGTCTGAAGAAGTACAGAGGGATGGGCTCGCTGGACGCCATGGACAAAAACCTTGGCTCACAGACCAGATACTTCAGGTACTTCATATTAATGCATATGCATTGCATTGTTAACTCGCGAATTACAGATTCCACTTCCCTCTCAAACGGCTTCAATACCCAAAAACCAAAAAGCAGTTTTAAAAGTGTTTAAGATAAGAAAAGTAATTAAGGAGGATTTTACTTAAATTATGTACTGACAAAGCCGTTGTTCATTGATAATAAACATATATTTAAGGTGCCCTGTCAGTAAGTAAAATTGATTTTGTTATTTTGGGTTATTAAATTATGCATTTTAAAAACGCTGTATTTTCCAGTGAAGTGCTGTTTTATTAACCAAGATGTGCATTTAAACAGTTTTCACTCATCACCTGTCCTATTCACTCGCTCTTTCATCTTTCTAACAGTGAAAGTGATAAGATTAAAGTTGCTCAGGGAGTTTCAGGGGCAGTTCAGGATAAAGGCTCCATCCATAAGTTTGTTCCATATCTCCTCGTTGGAATACAGCATTCCTGCCAAGACATCGGATCAAAAAGCCTGACACAGCTGAGGTACACATCTGTATGACAATAATATTGCTCCCTAAACTCTTTGTAAGTCGCTTTGGATAAAAGCGTCTGCTAAATGACTAAATGTAAATGTATATGCTAACAACTCGGACACCTGCAATTATGCATTTAAAGGTAAAGGTGCCATATCTGGCCCACTAGTAAGAGCAAATTTCACCCCATAAATAAAACTAATTATTACATGCAATAAACATTTTTTTAAACTTTCAATTCTGCTGGTGCAAATTTTTTTTATTTATTTTTTTGATATTACTAATATCGCAGAGTGTAATACATATTGACTTGAGCCTATACTTCACATTTAACCCAGTAATTTATTGCTAGGACACACAAACCACAAATTTTAGGGTACTAACAGTCTTTTGTTCATCTCAGGGCGATGATGTATTCTGGTGAATTGAGGTTTGAAAAGAGAACCATGTCCGCTCAGATGGAGGGAGGAGTGCACAGCATGCACAGGTAGTTAAACATGCTCACTTATACAGCTAAATAATAATGCATGTTTCAATATAAAATTTATTGAAATAAAAATACATTTTTATGTGTCTAAAAGGTGTTTTTTTACCTTCTTTGATCTTTCAGCTATGAGAAGCGCCTTTTTTAAAGAAGAAACCACAAATGCCAGTACATGCACAGCGGATCACACATACGCCATAAACCCCAATGAATGTACTTCCACACGTGCTTTTGCACATATAGACACCCAAACACACTTTAGAACCTCAGCTTCCTCTTTCTCGTCTTCCCGGCTGCCTTTCCTCTGAGCGAGGAGAGACACAGTGTGTGAATGTCTATATGCTTATGCCTGTGTGAGCGAGACTGTGTGCGTTTGCATTCGTTTGTGTGGTTGTGAGGAGCACGTGCTGTATGTATCAGATGCCTTATGGGGCAAAAAGATGTTTATGTTCATATTCATTCGACAACTTGGACGTGTCTGGAAATAAATGTTTTGCCCCAGAGTGTTGTTAATAAAAAGAAATGATATATGTACATGCATCATTTTAAGCAATAAACAATCCAAACTATCAGTCTGAAGAGGAAAACAAAATGAGTGTGGTCCGTGTTCTCTGTGAAACAGGAAGTGTTTATTTTGTTGGATTTTCTGTCTTTTCAGTTTCATAAAGAGACTTTGTAGTTCTGGTTTGGAGTCGGTGTAACTTCATAAAAAATAATGTTATAAATTTTCTAGCTTGGATGCGTCTTAACAAATACATTTTCGAATTCTGAGTCTGTGTGTGTGTGCGAGTAGGTGGCTGCTCAACATTGACGTTGGTACGCTATTCCTCATTTTGCAAGTGACTCTCTCAAGGGAACCAGGCTTTATCTCCAAAACCACCGGACTTTCCAAACAAGCGTTTACACATGCTCACTAATGGATCCACACCTGGGCAGGTTGTGCTTGGAGCTCCAGGTGTCTCCTGATCATTGAAATATGATATTGATCCGTTGGTGAGCTCAGTCCTGCAGGGACCAGATCTCATAACGCTTTTATTACAAAGCAAAAATGAAATGATTGACAGATCATGTGTACGACAGTATTGTCTTTCCTGCAAGCTACAACTGTGTAGTGCTTAGATGTTATTTATAATCTAAAATATTTAGGATTTGAGGAAAATGAATACACATGCATTAATAGATAGACCTTGATTTTCTATATACTGTATATTGCGGATTGTGTGAATCAGAAAGAATTCACCTCAAAGGAATAGTTCCGCCAAAAGTAAAATTTCAGTCATTGTTTATCCACCCTCATGTCATGCAAAGCCTGTAAATCACTCTTCTATGGAACACTAAAGAAGATATTTTGAGGAAAGTCTCATTGATTTTGTGTCCATACATTGAAAGTTAATGGGGGCCTATGTTTTGTTACCAGCGTTTCTCAAAATCAGAGCATCTTCTTCAGAAGAAAGTGAGGTTTGGAATTAAACATTTTTGGATCGCTTGCAGAGAATTTTCTTGCCTATCAATTGAGCGGAAAAATACACATAATGATGAATTAGAGAGATGATAGTAAAGATTATGAGAAGGGAGGGGTCAGATTGTGGGTAGTGTAGTGAAGAAGTGAAAGTGAAAATGTTCCTCTGATTTCTAAGGAGGAAGTCAGGAGGTATAAATACGCAAACATTATCACTGTAACTAACACAACCCGGAGAGACTGAGAGAGAGGGAGAGAGAGACCATAGGAAGAAATCGTGGAATGACAGAAGCAGGTAAAGAAATCTTTTTCATCTCGGTCGTGTCTCATTTCTACTTGATTTGTATGATAGAACTCTTTTTAAGCCTACTGCATTGAGCGTCCTCTCTTTTATTGTTGATCACAATGATAGTGAATTTCTTTCATTTCTGCTTAAGTTTCTTTCTCTTTCTCTTTGAATTCGTACATCTGTTGAATTTCTTTTAGTGGTCAAGTTATGCTTTCTTGCATGATTGCATGTAATTAGAAATAAACATAACTATCTAGATGTAATTGTTCCAGACTTTCACTTATTTTGTATTTTGTCTTTTCCTCATTCATTTAAGTGAGTCTTTTAAATAGAACAAGAAATTCAAACACCAAAATCATTAAATCATTACCAATATAACTATGATGCTCTGATATTTAACAGTAGTTATTTCTAAATTGAAGCTTCATATTTTTAGTTCCTCCTTTCATTTGACTTCATGTTAATCGTGTCTTTTATTACACAGGTTAATCTCTCGTGATCAACTCCCGCCCCCTCCTTCTCCCTCTCTCTCCAGCTCCTTTCTGTTAGGGAACAGGTTTTTCAGGCACAAGTTTCCAGATGAAACCAGATAAATAAACAAGTTTATCATTTTGCAAAGACACCAAACTTGTTTGTGGAACAAGTTGACGATCATTTTCACTCATTTCACTTGCTGTATCGAGGTTAAAAGTGCGATTGCAATATTGTTAAATGACAAATGTGTTTGTTTTCAGAGTGTCCGGGAATTGGTCACAGCAGTCTGGGTGGTAACGGAACCCATAATGCAGCTGTTTGGTTGATTGACAGCTGGGTATGGATTCCGTGCCCCTCCTTACATGCAGTAGGAAAATTCTGGATCGATGAGGATGTGAAGTGTATGAATTTTGCTAGTTACTGAATTGTGTGTTTTTAAACATAGACGTTAGCTGTTTCAGAAATGTGTTTGTGTAAATAGGCCTAACTGTGTGTGTCTGCTAAACCATTTGTGCAGCGGTGTATATATACCTGAGAACTGATGTTGCTCTGGAATGACACGTTTTCTCCCGGATCGCCAGCAATGTTTCGCCACCGGGAATTTCGTGTCAGCCAAGATTAACATCACAGACCTTTTGAAAAGCACCAATCACAGCAGCACAAATAACCTTTATATTGTACTTCAAATAAACATTTTGTTTTAGTATCATCATTTATTGTCTTGTTTTTGATCTTTCATTCGAACTGCCTAAGAAGTGTTATCTAGGCACATTAATTTTCATTCTATGAGTGATCTTGAGCAAGTTTGGGATGGTTACTTTGACCACAGGATACTGTTTTGCTGACTTGTGACTCCAACCCAAGTTTCGTACCCACAGGATTTTTTTTCTAAGTCTCAAACTCAGCACAACTTTTCAAAGGCAGAGCCAGAAACCACCATTTTAAAACACCTCAATATGTAGTGTGGCCATATCGGGGGCCAGTTGCAGAAACAGCCGCTAAGTTAAGACTGTGTCTGACTAGCACTTAGTTAGGACTAATAAGTCTTTTTACATTTTAATTAGACAAGTCTGCCTATTTATGTCACTGACTCAGATAAGTTATGACCAGTTCTGAAGAAAAAAATGGGAGGACAAACTTGAAAGACAAGTCTAAGCAGTTTATGCAACCTGCCCCTCATTTACTCATTTTCTACTATAAAACATTGTTTTGTGGTGCTCTGTACAAATTGGTTTATTCCTCTTAATAACTTACTGACCCTGTTTAAACCTGTTTATAATTGAAACAAAATTTCCACACGTTTCCTGTTTAAACATTACATAAAGGCATTGTCTTTAGTCTAAGAAAGAATTGTCTAGATTTCATAGGGTCTGCCTTATAAACAATTGTAGCAAATAAAGCAATTCAAATATAAATATTTAAAATGTAAAAAATAAAACGTATTCACAAATCTTGTTTAATCCAAAGAGCCGCATTTTACTTTTACTTTCCTTTCTATTAAAACAAACTTTATTACTGCCACAACTAAAATGGCGTCTTTTGAAGAGACGGAAGAGAAATAGTGTTACTTCAAAATGTGTCCTCTTCATTCATCTCCTCCTCTTAACGTTCCGGTCCCTGTACTGCATCTGTTTTGACTGGTGGACAGTCGGGGTCGTTGAGCACAACCGCAGTGTTGTGTATTTACCAGGACTGCAGTCTTCACAGTGACAATCTACTAGTTCAGTTACCGATAACGATGTTTATAAATTAAGCCCAATGATGGAGGAAGTCATACCTTTTAGCATCGTGTCCACCGTCAAAGCACTGAGTGGTGCGCTGCGGAGAGACGCTGAACACGAAGCCGAGATCAGCCGGGACCGAGAGAAGCTCTGGTTCAAAGAGAGCAGCGCCAAAAACCTGAGAAATAGGGACTTTCTTGCACCTAATACGGTTTTGACGACGCTGTACGCCGCCGGAGAGGTCAGTCTGAAATGTGTTTGCTTGCAGGCGGTTCGCTATGTTAGGGCTCGTGCTGGCCTCTAAACGGTGACAGATGCGCGCACGGGGTTTTTACGGGTGGTTCGAGGCGTTTGACATTTTGCATGTATTAAAATTTACATGGACATATGATTATAAATAACAGATTCACCAACACAGAGCTGTCAATACGAAAACTGGAGCATCCCAATGACACACAAAGTTCCAGACAGACTGTTGACATTGGTCGCATCGACCAACCAAACATTTGAACCCTGCGGCAGAAATGAATTAACTCTTCATTGCCCAATGAAACTAGGACTGAATATTGCAATACTAAAATACAATGACGAATATATAAGATAAAAGTACATTTTGTCAGTTGAAGTGTAGGAATAAAAAATCCTGTGAAAAATAAATATGTCCATATTAAACGTGCCAATTTACATTTGATAATTGGAAGCCTGAACTTGCACTGCCATGTCATTTAAAACATCGTATTACATTTATATTGATGATGACATATTTGTGCTTTTCATATTTTTTTTTTATTGTAGGTTCCCCCTGATGTACTCAGTAGAATTCGGACACTTCATGGAAGCGGCGTGTTGCCGATAACAGCCAGTGAGATGACAGCTGAAGGATTGCGTGTGTGTGTGGATCGCTGTGCAGCATTCAAGGGTGTACTTTGTGAAACAATGCCCTACCTGAGACCTGCAGCTGAAAGAGAGGGCTGTGTCCTCGTCAACTGCCCCGCCCTCCACAGCAAACAAGACACACCTTCTCCTGATACCCTAACTCTTGGACAGCTAAGGACAATTCTCATTGCCGACCACCTCGGGATGCAGCTCAGAAGACAAGGGTTTGTGTGTTTATATTTATGATAGTGACATACACATCGTTACCAAATGTTACCAACCTATCCACTATTTCATTTAGGTACACCGTGTCCTTTTGTCCAGCCTTGCCACAGGAGAGTGATGTTGTCAGCTTTCTAAAAACACTAGGCATAGATTGGCCGACAGTTCCTTTCATTTGGACCAATGAGAATAGGGAAGAGAAGATGAAAAAAGCTTTAGAGAACTCTACCTACAGAGACCGAGAGATGGAGAGAGGCAAGAGAAGAAGCAGAGGAGAGGAAATAGAGGGAGAGAAGAGAGGAATAAAGGAGGAAATTAGAATAAACCTTAAACAAGTGGTACAGGATGACAACCTTCAAGGTTATGATCCCAGTCTCGGTATTTGCACTGGTAAGCTGTGGTATGTGTGTGGCTGTGTTTATTAGGAATGTATTTGTCTATATTATTCACAAATCAGTGATATGTCTCTTCAGTACAGAGAGAAGCTCTATGTCACCTGGCCCAGCTTGACCACGCTACTACAGAGTTTCCTGTGAGTCCCTTTCGATGTCTAGATTTCTAACGACTGTCTATTCTGAATTCAAGCAAATTTCCTTGTTTTCAGTCGGACGCTTGTAAAATATTTTTCTGCTTCAGGTTTCTACAGCAACAGTCCTGCATGTCACTTCCTGTCAGGATGAGTTTCGTCAGCAGCAAACAGCCATGCTGTGGAGAGCAACGGGCGCAACAGCAGTGCAGGTTTGTGTACAAAACAAAAGTTAAAGAACCCATTACATTTCTTAAAGTCCCAATGCATTCGATCATTTTGCCACTTAAAACTCATCTTCAAACATTAAAAAAGCATATGTTAAAGTTTTTTTCCTGTGAGGATCAGTTCTTCATGCCTTAAAATGACTAGAATGTAACTCTACCTCCTTGCTACATTAAGTATACGTGGCTTCATGAATATGCAAATGAGTCCCCGCCTCCACTCAATTGCGTGAGCACATACCATTGATTATTGGCACATAGACGCCTCAGCGTGAGGTCATGTTGCAGAAACGGAGCTCAAACAGTAGGGATCGTTTCAGTGCCGAGTCTTCACATGTAAATGGTTCAAATCTGTTAACGTGATTGGTTGCAGGGTCATGAGGTCGTAAACAGAGACAGTTTCGAACTTCATTTTTTTCGAACTGTCTTTGGTACACTGCAGTTTTAGGGAGAAAATACAGATGTTTAAAATGAAGAATTTGCACATGGTTGATCTTAAAGCATATTAAAAATACCACATAGATATAAAGAACATTAAAACTTAATTTTCACCACAGGGGGACTAAAAGAACAGTTTACCCAGAAATGAAGATGGCATTCTTTTGAAACCAAACTGTGGATGTCTGTGGAAAATATATGGATATTTTGATGAATATTTAGATTTTATTTCACAATACAGAAAATATACGGCACACCTGAGCGAGCACTAAAAAAGAATGAGCTAAACGGATAAATCATTGTAATATTACAAAAAGGAGAATTGTCAGTTTTCATTTCATGACCTTGTCAGTTATGATTATTGCAAATGTTATTTGCAGCTTGCAGGTAGATTCCGAGTGATATTAATCGGGACATTATGATTCTAGAGGGTTGAATTTGACAAAATTCTCTAAGATTCAAGGACTCCATTTTGACTCCAGCATGGTTTTATGACGAGATGAAGTGGTTGTTATACTGCCAAATGAAAGCATGCACTAATTACAGATCATGCTGTTTTACAATTGGATCTGATTATATAAAGCGCCGTAGCTGCTGACAGTCGAGGAATTAATTATCTCCTTCTTTCTCAATTAGAGATTGGTGATTTGTGGTCCTGTTAAGACCCCTGGCGTTCAAATGAATGCAGCTCAGTATCTTCAGTAAGACAAAACTTCATTACAGCTGTATCATAGCTAACTGATCTCAACTGTCTTATTATTACAAGACTCAGTAATTTGCCTCTCTTATCCTTTTTTGCTTTTGTGGGTGTGTAAATCTGTAGATTAAGACAAGCCCAGATGAAAGAGGCCTCAGAAATGAAGTATGGAGACCAAGTTGAAGGTGTGTGTGTGTTTCTGTATAATATCTTACTTAATGCGCTTTTTATGTAAACAATTTAATGTGTGTCTCTTTTTCTTCTATCCGTCACCTATGCATCTCTGTGAGATGACGTTCATGGTGTGATGGCCATGTGTTAGCACGTTTACATATGTTTTTTACATCTGCACTGTCAAATTATGTCTTTTTTAAATTGTTTTAGGTCAGACATGGGATGACATCATTAGGGTCATGACCTCGGCCACGGTGAGATTTGAGCTACTATCCACAGTGCACACAAGTCCGGTGAGTCTCTTTGCGTGTGGGTGTATGTAATATAGACAGTTTCATTTTAACAACATAAACAATCGTTGCTGAGCATGTGCACTTTTGTGACCCCGACTTAACTTCCGTTACACATTTACAAACAATAGAATACCTGTAGATTATTTCTGATATTAATCAAAAGAAACCGAGAAGAACCTTTATTTAGTCTCTCCAATATTTTTACTTAAGACTGCAATACCAAGCTCAACCGCTAGATGTCAAATTTGTCAATGTACCATACAGCTGGTTTAAGTGCAACTGAACTACAGGACCCATACAAACAATTGTTTATTTAATAATAGAACATACAACAACATTCAACAAATCGTTTATTTACTACAATTATTATACAGTAGAATAATAATACAAATTAATACTAAGATAAATAAAATATAAATATAAATAGTTATATTATTAGACACCAGCCAAACACAAACCGGAAGTTAACAGATCATTGTCAGAGATTATTAACAGTTCTCTTGCAGGTGACCTTAGATGTGCAGAGGGACAGTGGTGTGTCCACAAAGGGTCCAAGGGGCGGAGTCTTTGTCATGTATAACTGTGCTCGCCTTCACACTCTTTTTAGCAGCTACGAGAAAGGGGTAGAGCAAGGTAACAAATATTAACTTATGTTTCATGTTCAAATTGACCATAAAATATTTCAATATAACTGACGCATTGTTTAAATTATGTAGGTCTTTATCCAGAAATCCCAGAGGGTGCAGAGCTGGACTTTTCTGCCCTTAAGGAGGAGGTATATAAATAAATATTCAACCAATCTACAGTAAAATATCCTGTTTACTGTGTATAGTCATCCATCTGAAACTTTTGTTGCTTAGGAGGAGGTTTTTCAATTTCCATTGTTTCCAATTTATTTTGTGTATAATTTAATGATAAATGTTTATAATAAATGTGATATTTTTGTCGTTGTTTTGTGATGCTGAAGAATTTTGCTACTTTATTTGGTAGTAAACCATTGCTTCTTTGATAATTGTGATATCATAATTGTGTTCATCATTAGGGGGAATGGCTTCTACTTTTCAATTACCTCATTCCATTCTCTGAGCTTTTGGACCAATCTGGACAAATTCTAGAGCATGAAGGGGGAGGAGCCAGAGTTAATTTAAGAACAGAACAGGTGCTTTTTTACTTTTTATTCCTTTAATAAAGTACTAAAGGAGGAATTGATCATGTTTGCCTCGTATTTTTAAGATGTTTAAAATGTAATTGTGTACAGTCCTAAAACACAGCATTACAGGATTTGCTGTTTTTTTATCTCAGGTGTGCAGATTTTTGGTGTCTCTCAGTAAAGATTTTAGCTCCTACTACAACAGAGTCCATGTTCTTGGGGTAAGACATACATTGGAATAATTGTCTGTTTGTTCTTTTTGTTTCATGTTGTACTCTGCATGTGCTAGGATTACCATATTAATGTGATAAGACCAGTTCACTTTAGGTTCACAACTCTAAATTCTGTCTTTTTCCTTCCTTTAGGAGCCACTGCCTCATCTCTTCAATCAGATGTTTTGTCGTTTATTGTTATTAAGAGCCTTAAGAGAACTTTACCACAGCGCACTGGACTTCCTTAACCTGCCCCCGATCCCCCAACTATAGCATCCACACTGGAGACATTACACTATACCTTTAACAGCCAGCACTCTTCCATTTCCCTCACTTATGACTCCTAAATGACTCTCTTTACATACTGTATAATTGCCTAAACATCTTGGTTAAAGCTAATCGTCTCAATTTCCAACCTCCAAATTGCACTGATATACCCTACACACCAAGCGGATAGACTCCATACATGAGTTTAGCTTTACTCATCCTGTCACTGATGTCTATCTGTTACCTCTCACAAGGTCCAATGGGTTGTATGCATACAGGGAGATGACGTACTTCCTCTTAAATTTTCATCAAGTGATAAAAATGTGTTTTGTTAGAAAATGTTTTTGTGGACACGTCATCGTTCTGTGTGCATATACAACAGTGCTTTCAAATTTTGCAGAATTCATCTCAAAATAGTAAAGGTAAAATGCTGCAAATTAGGATGGAGATGTAGGAAAATTTGTTAACGATACTCATTCCAATTTAGTTCAAATTTGTGAACATCTTGTCAGATGTATTAAATCCCAACAATAGACTTTTAGTTCTAGTCAGTCTGGTACATAGCAACAACCTTGATATCTGTCATTCCCTCTCAACTAATGTAATTTATAGAAACGTATAAACTGCATTATTGCATCACGGTCATAGATGTTGCACGACAATGTCTTGTACGTAATAATCTTAAATCATTGTAATTACCGTAGTCTGTTAAACACCTATAAATTCACTTCTGATTCTCACTACAGTTTCTGATCAGGAATAGCCTGGACACTTTACACCAACATCCATAATGCCTGCTGAAACGTCATAGAATGGGATGCTGTTTTAACGTTATTATTAATAGTCTTAACTAAATGTAAAATCTATTTTTAAGTTTTCCCTGCTGCCCTTTACCGTTTGTGGGCCTTTAAGTGTGCAGGTATTCCACTTGTGCCATACAGACATGTGTCACTGTATCTAGAGTTTTCACAGAACTGTGCCATACTGTACACCACACTGTATTCAATCATATGTCAGTAATAAACCGTTATGGCTACTATCTGTAATACCCTCACATTTCAACATTTTAAGTGATGATATTGCTTGTACTTTAAGATTCAATCATTAATAGAAACAGAGAACCTCTGCAAACTATTTTAACCATTTTGTCCTTTGACCTATATTAAATATTTCATGATGAAAGTTGAGATGTGCACATGTCATTTGATTCGCAGATGTGCTAGATTAGTAGTTTAACATTTATTTATTAAAAAGGTCTGTCTTAACCTCTGGATTGTCTCTTTTAGGTGTACACAAAATGTGAATGTAAATTACATTTGTACTATTGTTTATTGAGTTTTTTTAGCTGCTGTTTCCTTAATGAGGGCATATTTTTACAACATTTCTATATAAAGCACGGCATGCGGTCTCTATAGAGTAAATTCATCTCCTTATTAAAGTGTTGAAAAATTCCCTACGGGGAAATGGGAAATAACAGACATTTTTGTCATTGACCGAGGCAATTTTGCCTTAAGCGCTGGTTAGTTTCTGACACTGATATGAATTCCAACCTATGAATTCCAACCTATTAATGGGTGATTTGAATATTAATGAATGTCAAGGCAGGTCACAATGTTGACTCAACAGCCAGGTGGCAGCAGCTCATTCTGAAATGGAGTTTGTGTTAGACAAGCAATTCATGTTTGTAATGGAGTTATCAGCTTCAGGTCTTGGAACAGTAATGACTGTCTGACAGCCACATGTCTAGAAAATGGCTCCAGTCTGTGTGATTTAAATAAACGCTAGACAACTACCCGATGGGCTACTTCCAGAGCCCCATCACTAGGGGACGCCAAAAAAAGCATCTATTAGAAATTTCAGTAGGATTTGTTTGACTTCAGCAATGCCAGCTTCTGATTTGTACCTTATTTGTATAAAAATATGTAATACCACACTAAAAACACCAGAGAGCAATCATTATTTCTTCATTTTTCTATTTAAATCTCTGATTTACTCCCACTCCTGTGGTAGCTTGGGGCTGGTTTAGGCTGTCACTCATCACTCCTGTATGGAGCCAAAATAGGATCATATATATTTGCAACAGGAAAAAATATTTGCAAACAAAACAGAAGCTTTGCAAGTAAAAATAGGGTATTAGGCAAAATATTTCATCTTCGCAAGTAAAACTTAAGAATCTTCAAAAGAAAAGTAAAGCACAGAGAGAAAAAATCAATTTTAGCAAAGTAAAAATTCGGCATATTGAGCATATTTATTTTTATAACAGTGCTGTCTTTGTCATAGTCACAGAGGATGTCATTAAAGAACAATAAGTTTGTGATACGGGTGTACATTTGAAATGGCATGGTTTCTTTTTAACATTTTTATAAAAGAGCCCTTAACAAATTAAGGCTTGAAAATGTCAGAGCTTTTAATTTTTTTAAACGTTTTTATAATAAGTATTGTTTAGCTGTGCATTCATAACCTGAGTACTGCTGGTTTACATCAACTGCACTTCTATTTCTAATTAATTGTTCTTCTCTTTTTCTCACATTTATAATCAATTTTATTGCCGTTTATTATAATATCTAATTTGTGAACTTAAATCATTTGCATTTTAAAGATATGTCTTATTTTTCTTTGTCAATCATTTTATGTAAAGCACTTTGAATTGCCCTTGTGTATCAAATGTGCTACATAAATAAACTTGCCTTGACTTGCCTTGCCTAAAACGCACTTACTCTATTAATGAATTGTTCAAGACAACTAGGATTTCGGGAATTCTTGACCTCAAACCCGGAAGTAAATGTTTTACATCACTAAATGACATGAAAAGTATTTTTGTTAACTTTTTTAATACATTAAAATTAAATTGTTGTGGCCACTTATCGTTAAGGCGCATAGGCACAAAAGCATGCATGACTTCAACATACATGACTTCACCGCGCTACAGTCTGCAACGGGACTACTTGAACGTAATGGGAGGCAGGTCCAGGTCGCTTGTACACGCCCCGATCTCTTTCTCCTCCCCCACGTCAAATCAGGGACACAAGGTTGCGATGCAAAATTATTGCTGCTGAATTTTTACTTTGCTAAACTTGAATTTTTTTCTCTCTGTGATTTTCTATTCTTTGGCAGATTCTTAAGTTTTACTTGCGATGATGCAATTTTTTGCTTAATACCCTATTTTTATTTGCAAAACTCAAGTTTTGTTTGCAAATATTTTTTTTCTGTTGCAAATATTTTTCTTCTGTTGCAAATATATTTGAGCCTATTTTGGCTCCATACTCCCGGGGATCTCTGCCTTGAAATACAAAAGATGGAGGAGCGAAGAAAGGAGCTGTGTAGAAAAAAGTACAAGTTCATTAAAAGAGTTCAAAGGAGGAAGAAGAGTGCTCAGTAGAACGGCTTCAAGCGATTTCAAGAGGTGTGTGTGAGAGATGAATGAATGAGGTCGGGAGTACCCATGAGATTTTAATGATTTTTGTGGTTGCCAGGGATAGAGGGAGGGAGAGAAAAAGGGCAGAGGAGGGGTGATGATGATGTTAGAGGGGAACAATAGTGATGTACGTGTAGGCTCTGAAGCCCCTGGTGAAGGAAATAACAGTGGGTGAAGTGCGTTTGGTTTGGGAAGTGACTCATAGAGACATACGCTATGTGTAGCCTAAGTGTGACACCATTTTCACAGTCGTCTTATTTAATCCACAGAGACAGGCATGTTTTTACCAGTGTGGTTTACTTTTGTCTATTTACAACCAAAGTGAGTCAGGCTCGAGTGGTTACAAGTGAGATCTTTTGATTGTCTGTCGATCCGTCTGTACTGTGTGTGTGAGTGTGTTCCTGCAACTTTCTGGGGAAAACATCTTTCCCAAAGCTTTGGGCTCTTTGTAACAAATACAGAATCTTAGAGATTGCAGCATTGTGTTTGATGTGGATCTCACAACTCACTTGTGATATCAGAGCTTTTGACAGTTTGACAAAGTTGCTGAAATCTTTTTTGATGTTTCGAGTTCTTTGAGACTGGCACAAATCTGTCATTATTTAAATCTGTGCAAGAACCACCTAACGTGAACTTTCTTTTTCCATCACACAACTTTTAACAGGTTGATCTTACGTGAGTTTTAAATAGAAGGTTTAAAGTATGTTGAATGTTGGATTTCATTGGAAAATGATGATGTTCCTTTTGTAAAATAGTTTTATGAATCTCTGTTATACAGAATGTGAGAGACTTTGCCAATGTGAACAGTTATTTTGTATGTGCTGTTGATTGTTGAGGAAATGCATTTCACACGCATCCAAGCTTGTGTATGTGTGTGTGGTATAGATAAGGACCTTGGGCAACAGTTTTTCTCTCTCATGTTTCTCCTTTCCATCCTTCGCTGCACCTTGGATGATAAAATGTGACTTGAACATACTAACCTTTTCTTGTCACTTATTTAGAAACTGATGTTTTAAGTTCCCAGTGTCAAAGGGGACGATTTCGCCGGTCTTCTGAAGATAACATTCCAATGCCTTAAAAGCAAATGTTTTTACTTCCACAACACCCACAAGAATAAAATGCCAGCTTCATCAAAATAAGAAACGGGTGTTCTTCTGGCCACCGTGATATGTTTGTTGATGGGAAACTGTTTGTTTAAAACTTAGGCCGTTCAGTAAAACAGATAGATAATGCTCTCATCTAAATCTAATCCACTTTAATCCTGTTTTAAATTTTACTTTAAGCATAACTTGTTTAACACTTTCAATTTATTAACACTTTCAATTCTGATTGATTAAGTGAGCCAACAGATCTGTTGCAATAATAAACAAAATATTCTTAGAATATTTATAAATTTGTTTCCAAAACAAAAGAATCTAAAGCACAAAATAAAAATGAGTGCTGTAACATATCAAATGCTTTTTTGAAGTCCAGAAATAAACTAAAACGATCATCCTCTATCTACTCACTACAGTTCAACAAATCCATAATCAATCTTATGTTATTATGAATGAAGCGGCCTGCCAAAAACCTGATCTATAGAGTCTTTATTGGGTTAAGGTAATCAGAACTTGTCTCTGTGTAGAGCTTAATGAGCCTTCTTAAACAGACTGTATAGAAAAGCTTTAAATAATAATTATTTAAAATCATTTAAAAATATTAATCCTGATATTGTAGAGCACATACCTGCAAGTTCAAGTGGTTGCTACGATATGAGAGATTTGTTTTTTCAATGTGTCAAACGCAGCAGAAAGATCCAGAAAGAGCAGATTGAACTAATTTAATCGAATTTAAAGCAGACCTATTATGATATTTTTTTCTATATTTTTATTGTGATACTTCACTACAGATGGTAACATGGTCCGCAGTTGCAAAAAGAATCCTTATTTATCTTTTATGCAGACCCTCATTTTATTGTCTGTCTGAAACAAGCCTGTCAAGAAATGTCACATTTATATTGGGCTCCACATTTGACGTGTTTGCACAACATTTACTGAAAGAGAGAACATTGTGTTTTCTTATAAATTGGGGGTCTCTAGATGCACCAGGAACACATTTATGTTGAAAGGCATTACAAAGTGCATTTTATTCCCATTATTGTTTTAATTCATGTTTTTTCTGACTGCAATCTATCCAAAAGGCGGAACAAGGCATATGCCTGTAAACAAGGAACAAACGAGTGAGTTCACTTGATTCATGTATATTTCAGTGTGTTGACAATACTATTTTTACCTCTGGATATTTGCTGTAGTGCTTATTATTTTTGTCTTCGTCATTGGGATTTTTTTGTTCCTAATCTAAAAAATATGTGAAACATGTTTAGATGTTCACAGATTGCTCCTACCACACTGATTATATCGAATTGATGGCTTTCCCCATCAAGGAGTCTAGAAAGAAAAAGTGTGTATGATCCTGTTTTTCTGCTTGACATTTAATGCATGCATTATTCATTTACTTAGTTACAAACATTAATGTATGGTGGTGGTGCTTCATTGATTTATAAAATAAATGTTTTGTAATGATTTGTGCTTTACATATAAAGCAACAGCAAAGCTTATGCATACTGGAAGCACCGCTCAACCTGATTTTGCCAAGTGGTTGATGTCCTCAGGGCAACACATTTTGTTGACATAAGGACAACATTTTTCTGTAAATAAAACCTAAACCCACACCTAACCCCAACCCTAAACATAACTTACCCCTAAAATCAGAGGGAAATGCTAAGTGAAAAAACATGGGTCTAGAAGCACCTAATCCTGATTGTAAAATAAAGTTTAAAGACGCTCTTTATTTACAGCGCCCACTAGCGGTGTATTATAGCTTTGCCACGAATCGCTCAGTCCAAACACGACGGTGGCCACCACAGTACAAAAAGATGTCGTTCTCATGTTGAAAGAGTGAAGAGATCATACGGACATTAGAAAAACTGTAAAAGGAGCGATGTCTTATTTATTACATAAAACAAAAGATCTGTGGATTTTAAGGACAAAAAGAAGAATAAAAGTCAGGCAGTAGCTAGGACCTGCGTTAGGACCCGCGGTACTAAAACTTTTGGCAGATATACTCACAGATATTTATGGAGAAAGACTTTTGAGAGAAAGATCATCTTGAAATATCCACCGATGAGGTTGCTTTGATTCGGATCAATATGTGAGAAACATTGTTTTGTCTGTTTGTTAGAACCCAGATATGTTGTTGTTGTTTGTTGTAATATTAGGTGTGCGACGGAGCAGTTGTGGGAAGTATGAGGTAAGAAAGGAAAAGTATTACAATGATTCTAGGTGTCATTTATTAAAATATCATTTATTAAAATATCTCTGTATATTATGATCGTCATTATACCTTAAGATGTAAACAGTTTTGTGAGGGAGAGATAATAAATGTTGACTTTTATTGCTTAAGCTTACACAGCGCCTGACAGATGAGAGAGATCTTGATTCTTCAGATACCATGTCCTCTTCGGACACGTCATCTCCTCATATTCCTTACAGATTGTTTATAAATGAGTGTGAAGATGATGAGGTAAGGAAGGAAATAATTAGAATCTTTAGAATTTTATTTGTATCTTTGTCTTATTATTCAAGCTCAGACCACTGCTGTCAGACCATTCTGCGTCTGAAAATGCGGAGGATGAGGCAAGAAAGGAAATTATTGGTCTATAATAATAAAGAAACTGGAGTTCCATAAGAGACACACTGACAGACACATGCCAAGAAGTGCTGGAAAAAAGAGAAAGGACAATCAAAGAATGGCTCTCCTAGTAAAGTCACCCGCATTATCCTCGACCGACTGAAAGGTGCAGTGGAGGAAAAAACTTGAACCAGAACAAGCCGGCTTCAGGAAAGACAAGTCGTGCACAGATCACATAGCAACACTCCAAAACATCCTCGAACAATCCCTGGAGTGGCAGTCGACGTTGTACCTCAACTTCATCGACTTCTGCCAAGCATTCGATAGTATAAACAGAGAAACCGTCTGGCAGCTCCTCCATTACTAAAGAATCCCTTAAACCAAATCCTCACTAAAAGCTTTCACCAAGCTGTCAGGACGCTAAACTCTCTCCCCTCTCTCCCCCCGGCCACATCCTACATGCTGTCAGGAAACTGAACACCCCCTGCCCCCACTCTACTGTTTACACTGTTTATACCGTTTACTGTACACTATTCATACTGGCTGCTTTTTATTTATTTTTATTTATTGTATTTGTATATTGTTTATTGGAATGTCTGTCATATCTGTTGTGCCTGTGCACTTTATCTGTTTCACTGCGGGTGAATTAGAAAACGTCCTCTCGAATTCTTTGTACGTCTGATGCATGTGAAGAATTGGCAATAAAGCTGACTTGAACTTTCATCACCCTGATCCAGGCACTATATGAAGACGCCACTTGCCAAGTCATCCACAACGGCAAACTGACAGAGGACTTTGAGGTGAGAATAGGAGTCAGACAAGGATGCATGCTGTCCCCAATGATTTCCTGTTAGTGGTCAACTGGGTGATGCGTCAGGCATCCAAATCAGGAAATACTGGAATCCAGTGGTCCCCGACTCAGTGCCTTGAAGACTTAAGACTTTGCAGACGACTTGTGCCTGTTGTCCCAGAAACGCCAACACATGCAGCAGAAAACAGATAACCTGGCCCAAGAAGCACCCAAAACTAGACTGCAGATCAACCTGGAGAAGACTGAAACCATGACCTTGTCAAGGAAGCCGTTCAACATTGGAGACAGCGAGCTGAAAAAAGTCGCCTCTTTCACCTACCTGGGCAGCATTGTATCGAGAACAGGCGGTTCTGATGAAGACATCAAAGCTAGAATCGGGAAAGCAGAAACGCCTTCATCACCCTGAAACAAGTCTGGAGGTCAACATCCTTGTCTGTGAATTGCGAATTTTCAACAGCAGTGTAAAATCTGTCCTCCTCTATGGCTACTGACAGACAGCAGTGGGATATCTGTTGAAATGAATGATCTCTTTGTAGGCACAATCTTCAGTTTAATCAGCTGAAATCTTGAAGATGAGGTAAGGAAGTATATTATACAAAACGAACCATTCTATAAAACCTATGTACATGCATATATATTGGTCATTATCATGAATAAAGTTTTGTGAGAAAGTGAATATAATAAATGTGATTTTTATAACTTTACCTTACACAGTTCCAGAAAGTGGATCGACAGAATCCTCCATATCTTCAACTGGCTTTAAGACAGTAAGGACACCTCAGATTCCCATGAGGCTAAGGTAAGTTTGCGAGTGTGTGTCTAAAGAAAGTGAAGTGAAACGTAGCCTAGTAGAGCTGTGAATGTTCACCTGCCAAGTTCATTGATTTAGGCAGGTCACTCCCACTAGGGTTTAATGCCGAACGTCACATGTTCAACCTCTTGGCATATCACACTTGCATGACTTGTTTTTTCTGCAAAACACACAAGTAGGTATTTTGAAGAATGTTGTTAACTGACACCGAATCACTTTCATTTGTTCTTTGTCCATGACCTCCTACTTGATCTTAATGGGTTTGTCGCGTCTCACTGCGCCGCATCTAGTGTGGACAATATTTGAAATTATAATGGGTTCTAATGAGTTTCTAATGTCTTTTGTCGTGCCGCGTCGCGCCTGTTGCGTCCGGTATAGCAAGGTGTAATACTGTGTTAATATTTTACACATTGTAGGTAAATAACTAATTGGACATCACGGTTAATAATATCACAGTTACAATCAATATCATGTTAATGTTTCGCACAATTAAAGGTTAATAACTGGTGACCATAATAACTGGACTATATAAAACTGGTAACCCTGATGACTAATACTGTGTTTATAATTTCCACATTATAGGTAAATAACTCTAATAATTCATTCTAAAACAACAAATTGCAAAACTAACAACATCTGAAAACTAAATCAAAATAACAAATCTGAAAACGCAATGTCAAATCTACAAACAAAATAACAAACCATAAAACAACCAACAATTCCAGAAAGAGAATAATTAAGGCTAATACACAGGTCCAGTTCTGTTGCACATGCCATTGCCAATATTTTTATGCATGCCCAACTTTTCAAACAGCTCACGGGGACCAAATTGAGTTTACAAATACATTTTTTACAAATTTTTGCACTAGAATATATTTACATTGGCAAAGCTCAAAATCTAGTCACAGATCGTCAGCTATCCCGGAGTGTCATTCATGTGACCACACGGAGTTCATGCGGGTTACCATGTGCCTTCGGAGGGCACAACGTTTGTTGGAGACTACCGATAAACCTGTGAAAGTCAGCAATCTCACAGGAAGTACACAACATTTACACAAATCCATTCCCACACTCTACGGTCCTTTTTGAGCAATATCAGTAAGGAAATAACTGATATATAGGCTACTAATATATAAAAAAATAGAAAAGCGTTATAGGATTGTATTGTATTCATGGCAAGAATACCGGGTCGTGTCATCGGGTCATTATTCAGTTCAAGTGGCAATTGAGAGTCAAATTTGCTTGTCTTTTTTAAATAAAAAAATTCACAACCTGGAGATGATTATAATATAATTAAGCAATATAAATATTTCTGGAATAGCTTTGATTAGATATGATGATGTACACATCATGTTTCGCGCCAAATGTTAAAACAAGGAATTCTGCAGCTCATGCACTTGTTCTTTGAGCTGGCGAAATCAAATTTGTCTCATTCAAAATTAAAGTATTCTTACTAGTGGTCTGAGACGTTTGGACTCCAACGTTTCTGAAGAATGTAGGACAGCAAACAGTTCTGGGGCACTTTTTACCATCATTGTACTTTTTCCTATTATGGGAGTCAATGAGGGGCAAAACCTGTCTGATTATAAGCATTCTTCCAAATATCTTTCACTGTGTTCAACTATTGCAATCCTTTTCTCACCAGTCTTCCTATAGGCGCAAAACACTGCAAATGATGTACTATATGTTTCTAGGTAAGAATAATTCACGTTTGTTCACTGCTCTTAAACGCATGTATTCTGCGTGCTTTGCTTCAGTTAATAGTTATAAGTTATCGGATAGTAGTTTTGATCTGCCCAAATGTACATGCTTTAATAATAATACCATAGAAGCAGCAGAGAACGCTTCAAGATGTCTATGGCTTAAGAGAAGAGATCCATGGGGGCAAAGTAGTTAGATTCGCCAACCGGACACAAGCTGGGGTCTGATCAGCCTCAGCTGGGTCGCCTGGATGAGAGTGTATGATGTTGAAAGACCCAAAACACCCAACGATTCCATGAACATCATTTAAGATCTGTCCAGCAGCATAAGTAAATGTATTTGTACAGCTAAATTTCAGTTTTGCTAATTGCAAAGGTGTGTTAAATGACCGTAAGAATGTACTTTATTTACCTTGTTTGCACTTTTAATATTAATACAGTATGTGTCCTCTGTTACTTTAGACTGTTAAGGTGGAAATGTCCCCACAGTAACAGACCTGTGTGCATTCACAAACATGTCAAAAATGAACAGCAACAACTTTTATGAGTATATGCCGTGAACCTCGCATACTTTTAAGAATGAATTGAATTAATCGTGATGAATTCTTACTGCAACCCATGTAAACACACGACAGCTTACAATTTCAGGCGGCTGGCTTTGTGTTGTTTCCAGGCACACCGTTAAAGAACACAACAGTCACATCTTCCAGAAATCCCGTAGAATACATATAGTGAGACAAATTTACTTCAACATGGCCTCGATTGTATATCTATCAATTGTATACATTTTGGACTAGTCTCATCAATTATGCAAGGGAAGTTTATTTATATAGCACATTTCATATACAAGGCAATTCAAAGTGCTTTACATTAAATGATTGAGAAAGGAAACCTAAACTACATAATCCATAAGACATCTTTAAAAAGCATATAATTTAAAATTACAAATACAACTTTAGAATTTAAAATTAAATTGATTTAAATGTGTGTGTGTGTATAACAATAATAAAAGATTAAAATCAAAAGAAAAAAAATAGAAATACAAGTGCAGTCAATGTAAAAAAGCACACTGCTCAGGTTGTAAATGCTTGGCTACACAATCGTGTTTTTAATTGACACTTGAACTGCTTACGAATTCATGGACACGTTAAATAATAAAAAGTTATATTCAACACTTAAAAAATTAGAGTCCGCGAATTACGTTGGAGAAGCTGAAGAATTTTTATAATTGACCTCAAATCTCGCGTGCTCGTTGTGTCAGTTACAGGAATCAGGCTTAAGGAACCTTATGTAATATTGACACCTAGTGGTTGAGCTTGGCAACGCAGTCCAAATTCAAAATATGAAGTCATGCGGCGCCGCGCAGTCCGATCGGAAATTTTCTGATTAGAAATTGGTACGTTATTTACATTCAAATATGAACAAACTTTTGAAGGGTCTTTGCCACAAAATACCAAGAAAAATCATAATACAGAAAAAGTACAGAGCATAATAAATTGTCACACCCTGGTGCTGGCGCCTTGGTTCACCCCCTGAGGGCGCCATGATATTCTGTGTTCTGTGTTTGTTTTGTAAGGAGTCCAGCTCTCATTACTTGTTTGTCCCTTCATCTGTGTATATATAGCCCTTGTGTTCAGTTGTTTGGTGTTTATCGTTCTTGTAAATTATCAACGTGTTTCATCTGCCTGGATTTATCCCTTTGTATCACTTTTGTATTCCTTTTGTATTTTATCTTAAATACATCATTAACTGCACGTAGATCCGCTCCTTGTTGTCCTTCAGCTTATCGTGACATAAATCACTTCAATATTTTAACCATCCATATTATTAAATATAGAACATACATGGGGTGATTTAAAATTTTGCTAACAAAAGTTAATTATTAATTAAAAAGCACGTTTTAGCATGCACCCTATAGTTTCCAATATTTGCAATTAAGTAAAGAAAATGTGTAGTTTATGTTCCTGAAATAAACTACAAAATTTACATTTTATCGTTTCAAAATTAAATCTAATCCTAGAAATTCTCTAGCCCATACCACATAAAATCTTAAAATTAATTTCTTGAATTTTAGGATGAACTGGGAACTAGAACTAAATAAGCGGTTCTGATAGGCTATGTTTACAGCAATCTTTTGTCCAGGTGTCCAGGATATGTCCAAATGATTTCTTAATGACCTATAGCCTTAGGTATTATGAAGTTATTGGTAATTTGTCTGATATAAATTGTACATTTCTTACTTTAAACTCAACTGATCCAAGGTATATTTCGAGCAGAATTGGTGTGATTTGACTATATAATAATTAACCTCTTATAATGGGATGGCTGAAATTACTGAGAAAAACTTTTGGCATGCAAAACCATGTTTAAGAGTAAAAGCATTGTAATCCATCAACTCTCCAGCATCATCAAAAAGATCCTTCAAAGACCAAATATTTATATAAAATCAAAAAAGACTGATTTACTGTATTTTTATGGAGAACATACTTGAGGAATTATGCGGTGTAAAGTTATGCTAAACTTATTGATGAAATGTAGATCATTTCAGTGGAAGTTTAGAAATATCAAAGTCACATTTAAGTAAAAATTCAACGCCACCAAATGTATTAAATAACGATGCTGTAATTGCGAACCAAAAGCTATCAGAATTGAATAAAAATGTTTGTAACCATTTTAACTTTTAACATGCCGTTCATCTGTTCAAAATCAATTCTGTTTAAACCACTCGATATTCCCCACCCTCTGAATTGGCTCTATCTCCCTCTCTCCTCTCCATCGATAGCTGGTGTGTGGTGAGCGCACTGGTGCCCTTGTGCTGTGGCTGCCGTCACATCATCCAAATGGATGCTGCAAACTGGTGGTGGGTGAGGAGAGACCCCACTCATATAATTGTAAATCACTTTGGGTGTTCAGCAATACACAATAAAAGCACTATACAAATGCCTCATTCATTCATTTAATTTAGTTTTTAACAAGAATGTTATAGATTGAGGTATGATCACAAATATGAATGGGCATAAGCACACATTTAGACATATTTAAATGTAGACCCAATCCTTTAGAAAAAAATCTGTTCAAGAAATAGCTAAATTTGTTCTGCATTCTACAAGAAAAGTGTGGTATCATCTGCTAACTGAGCAATATATAGCAGACTCTGAGGCAAACTGAATTCAGTCTAAAGATTCTGTTCACACTCAAACAGGATTATTTTTGATTTCTATCAGGATATTCTCAGTTCTTGGCAGTCGCCGCCCATTAGATCTGACTGAAGTGTGTTAAAACATGGCTGCTGTATAAAGGCAATTATATCCCATGTTGATGCAAATTACTACGCTCCTCCTCTATAGATTTAATAGGATCCAGTAAGATTTGCTCTCATTAATATAAAATTACATAATCTTTAGGATTTTATTAAACACACAGTTCATAGCCAAATCATTCTTGTTACAGTAAATTTGCGGTTTCTTATGAATCTCCAAAACTACTTACATTATATTATTCTATACATTTATAATATAAATGTATGTGCAATCCCATAGGATCAAACCCACGACCTTGGCGTTGTTAGCGCATGCTCTTACCAATGAGCTACAGAAAAGCTTTTTTTTCTATTATTAACAAATTGTAGCTTTCCTGCAGCTCAGTGGTAAGAGAATTGCTTTAACAACACAAGGTTGTGGGTTCGATCCCAGTTGATTGCACATACCTGAGTATAAATGTATAGCTTATTGCAATATAAGTCAGTTTGGATAAAAGCGTCTGCCAAATGCGTAAATGTAAAATGTATGTGTTATGCTATTTAACACATTATGTGTTATCTTAACCAACTTTATGTTGATTTTCTATGAAGTGTAATGAAAGGGTGTAACACAAAATGTGTTGTTTTACCACAACCAGCGTACATTTAGTTTAGCTAACTGCTAAAGGAAAGAGCGGTTTAATTTATGTTTAACTATCTCAATGTAGAGTCTGTTGTATGTGTTGATGCTGCGTGTTTATTTTTTTCTTTCTTGTTGTGTCTCTGAGTGTTGGGGCAGGATGCTGGAACAGCATGAAAATATTTATAGCTGCATTATAGGAACCTTTTTAAATGTCATCTCTCTCTCTCTCTCTCTCTCTCAATTTGGCTTGATTTCTACACACTTCACCCCCCTGTTTTTTCTCTTTCTCTATTTTTTCATTTTCTCTTTTTTATTTACTGATTTGGGTCACTGTTTGACTAAGAGACATCTCACAGCTGGCCTACAAACAGCCTTCAACAGCATTAGCTCACAAACACACACATATGCACTCACGCACAAAATCTTGTCATACTCTACTTCTCAGTGACACAAATCTCTCTCACATTTTCTCTGGGCATTATTTCGTCCCTGGGCATTTTAGTAAAATGACCTTTATGAAGTACTCTTTTAACTATATTGATTATACTGTATATAATAATTTACACATCCCTTAAAGTTGTCATCTTGAGTTTGCTGTTAAAACTGTTTTGGTTAACCGTTACTGTCTGGTTTATACATTTATATGCAGGATTTATGGGTTTAAATATGGTATGGCTGCCTTGTTATTTTTATTTAGTCAGCCATAGGCAGGCTCTTTCTGTCTGGGTTAAATATAAACACAGTCAATGCTTGTCTTTAATTTTGTAAATGTGGTTATCTCTATATGAATGTAAAGATGATTATTTTATTAATTCTTTTGTAACTAGAATTATAAAAATAAGTTTTACTTTATCACTGCGTGATATGAGTGATATGAAAAAGCAGTGGTGTAAAGTATTGATTAAATGTATTAGTTACTGTACCTAAGAATCTTTTCAGCTACTTTGTTGTACTGAGTATTAAAGATATTAGCAACTTTTACTCTCTACTTGACTACATTTTTTAAATATGTACTCTTTTCTCCCCATTTGTAATGACGAATGCAGTTACACATTACATTTTGCATGACACCTAACTTTTTCAGTTTTACTGAAGAGACCTTTTTTCACTGACAAGTCTCTTAAGTTTTGAGGACTAGTGCTGCATTGAGCCTACATTCAGTATGAATAAAGTACTCAAGACTGTTAAAATCAAATACTCTGAAGACTTCACTCAATCGTTTTGAAATTTGTGACTTGTTACTTGTAATTTTCACTGGAAGGTATCTGTCCTTTCCTCAAGTTTGGTTTTCAGGTACTCTTCACCTCTGTGAAAAAGTTTGTTTCTTAATATGAATTTATAATTTGGCTAGATTGGACTGCAAACAGCAGACTGCTGATTTTGTTTATGAAATGGGACTGATGTGCCAATAATGGAATGAGAACGCATTTTGAAGTGCATGTGAGGGCATGAGTGGGCTAATTCCAAGTTTTCACATTTTCGCCCCATGCGAACGAACGAGAGAGCGAGAGCAAGATCTGCTAAAAGAGCCATTCAGAAGTTCAATTACGAAAGCTCCATGTCGGAATCCAATAACCATGAGGCAGATAACGAACATGCTAGCGTTCATAATCTCATACTCCTCTAAAATTGCTAATGACATCACCCTGCTCCCGGGCAACAGCAGAAGGCTTATGCATGCGACCACATGACGGGAAAAAGACCCGAGACGGAGGTGCTTACTTTGCCTTTGCAGATTGGGTGTGGAATCACATTGAATATTCAGGTTAAGTCCACGTGCACATCATTTTAATTATGCACACCCACACCGTGCACAGATTCATTATGGTAACACTCTTAAAATGTCCAGCACATTCCATATCTGAAGAAGAGATGTGTTTGCATGTCTTGAAAAGACAAAGACTGGTGTGTATTAAACCTTACTGCCTGTATTGTGTACACACCCACACTAAGAACTAACAAATAAAAAATGGTCAACACAGTAGGTGTGCTACTCATTTGTCCGTCTGCCTATACAGCCAGCCCTCTCTTGTGAATATGCATTGTAGCTACCTGCCCGTTCCGACCCAGCCATGACAGATGCTCATTGGGCTGAGGCCACCTGCTGCTGTGTCCACAGGGAGAGGTTAGCAGGGTGAAGAGAGTAGACGGGTGTGTGTGTGTGTGAGTGGGGGGTGGTGTGGATGGGTTGCGGATGCAAGCAATTACAGATCAACAGTAGTGGTCTGTGAGACGCACAAACACAAATCTCTCTTTTTGATGAAACACACCCCCTACTCTTTCCGTTCCCATGGTAACTCCTGCATTGAATAGCTATGGCCTTGGATCTGCGTTTACCTGTATGTGTGTGTGTAAAGTGTACATCTGTGTGTATTAGGAGACCCAGTTGTGCTTTGTGTAGTGTGCACCCCCTGTAATCCGTAGGCTGGATTTTTGGGGGATTACAAATCAGATCATTAAGAATCTCTGTCTCTTTCTCTGCCTCTCTCTCTTTCTCTTGTATTCCTACAACCGCATGCACAAAAATATTCAATTTCTGTATAGAATAGGCAGCTCATTAATGATTCTGTGGAACAGTCTATGTTTAGCCTGTCAAAGTCAATGCAGGAATGAATAAAACAAGATATTGTGCATGATATTAAATCCTTCAGGCATGAAAATAATATGCTTCTCATCGCTGTGGATTGAGTCCTTTTATGGTCTAAAACAGCCTTTTATGCACTCACTTTGAACTTCAATTTTGAATCCAATGATGCCTTTTAATCAAAAGACCTTTGGGAATGAAGCTTGGGAACTCAACGGTCTACAGACAGAGTTGAACAGGAGGATCTGAAATGCGTTCTTGTTGGTCAGATGATGTCGGTGTTCTTGTGTCAATCCATTTTTGATGCATTTAAAATTCAATTTTAAAAATGAACCTCAGAGACCCATGCAACCAATTCTTTTCTGTTGCATCCCTCCAGCTACATTTTGTATAGCATCTGCTCAATAAGTTGTAACAGATGTTAAAAGTTTTTGACTCTTGTAATTTTATGGAACTTTAATTCACATATGGCCCGACACACAGGACCCAAATCCTTTTAAAAGTTTTGAAGGAGACTTGAAAAAGGAGTACTTTAGTGCATAAGCATTGAGAAGAAACATAAGTTGTAATGTAATCCTCAGCATGTAGGCATTGCATGACACGCAAGAATGTAAATGATGGGTTCCGTTTTATTTGGGTTATGATGAGTAACGCTAAACATGATTGCTTTCCCCAGCGGGTGCTTGGCAAGCCGCTGAATCGCAGGCGGGTTGATCGGTGTTACTAGTCAGTCTACCAGACAGGTTTCACAGAGGAGGCTTTCAGTTATGGGAATCCCTCTCCTCCTCGCTTAATGGGATTTAGGGCTGCCGTAACTGTGTGATATAATACCATCAAACGTCTAGACATACACACAGTCGCACCCGCAACACCAGACATGAATCTTATCCTCCACAGTCAACGAGGATAATTTGCAAATGATTTTTTCTGCTTAGACATCACTGGTAAACTCACGAGTCCTTTAGTCAGCTCCGTTCAGCACAGATGAGAGCAGGTGAACAGCGGGCAGCTTATCTGTCTGCGTGTGTGTGTATGTTTGTGTATGAGAGAGAGAGAGAGAGAGAGAGAGAGAGAGAGAGAGAGAGAAGCATTATGAAGCCGTATGAATTTTTCAACATCCTTGGATTCGCTCCAACCGTGTCAGTGGCAGACAGACTGTGTAAGACAGAGATTGGTTTTTGTACAGCGCTAGTCTATTTCTGACTAAGCAGGGGTTTATACATACGCCTTGCAGGGCTATGACAATTCACCCACATGTAGCTACTGTGATTTGAAATAAAATGAAAATAACAAAAACCTAGCCCTGGGCAAACACTACATGGAAAACAGGGAATGCGGAGTAGGAATGAGAACTGGAGGGAAAGTAAGAAAATGTCATACAAGTTCAGGAGGCCAACAATGGATAAAAAATACGCCTCTGAAAATTGCTTCTTGGATAAAACATGACGTCACAGGTAGGCTCCGATTGATTTGCTAAATCTAAAACACAAGTGACCCCAGACCCTTAACTGGCAAAAATAATTTTGTTTTATCAAGAATACAATCAGAAATTCAGCAAATATTTTTTTGGTGAATTTAAAACTGCCAATATTAAAACAACATTTTAATTGAATTAACATAAATTGAATGTTGTTGATACTTTCAGGTGTTTTTTTATTATTTCAATGTGTTAAAGGTAGATTATTATTGATGGTGTGGGGTTTTGCATTATTTCGCTGTGATACGGATAGGTTGTCACGTTTATGTTATCTCTACAGTGGTGGACATGTAGTCTGAGAAACAGACTTGCGCACACTGGAACGAAAGATTCCAGTCTCAGTGAGTAAGAGAGAGAGAGAGAGAGAGAGTCTGAAAAGGAGAGAAAGAGGTAAGAGGGGGAGGAGTGAGGGTAGCACCGGGTTCGCTGTGAGCCATGTTGGATGTGAATGAGAGATGCTGCGCTCGTGCCGCTGCTAGCCGGAGCTCTACCAAACACCGAGAGTAGATGCGAGCTTCCCGGGATCACCGAGCGACCGGGGAGCACGGCGGAAGGAGTCGGGCGGTGGTAGATGAGCTGGCCACTTGACCGGCGTTTGGAGAGAGAAAGAGATACTTCTGTTCTGAGAGAGTGACCGAGAGACTGAAAGGGAGAGGGGAGAACGGGGGAGAAAGAAAGGATTTCACCAGACTAATGGCTGCACTGCTGCTGGACTTGGGCTCGCTTTCGCCGCTGCTTTTACACCTGCTCCTCAGCTCTTTGTTCACCGTTATCCCGGGGAGTGCAGCGGGGCCGTGCTGCCGCTCCCTGCGCTCCCACCCAGCCCCCGGAGACACTCAAAGCGAAAGACTACCCGACGGAACGCTAACGGGGGCTCTGGCTGGGGGCAATTGGAAGATCCACCCTGCACGGACGATACAGGGACGGCGAAGAAAATGTGTAATGTACGAACAATGCTTACGGTCCATTTCAGTGGGAATCCCCTCATATCCGTGGTGTCCGGATTACCGGAATTCTACAATATGTGTATCAGAACCGACTCCACACACCGGACGCTGTCATCACCAGCCAGCGTGGAGTGGCGGCGGAGAGAAGGGCGTTGTTTCCCCTGTTCTCGAGTCTCCAGTTCAGTATGGCAAAAAGAGAACTATACAAAGGACTAGAGCGTACTCACGGATACAGACACATCGAAACATCACCACGGACAGGGTCGTTACACAAAGCGGGCACCTGGAACTGGTTCGCGCGTTGTTTCGCGTGCAGTTGTATAAAAGTAAAACCGTGGATGTGAAATCTAGGCCTAATCACTGCCCATGTCACTCAAAACAGGAGTTAACTGCTGCCAGGAGACCAGCTCGTGCGTTATCAAAATACTATTCTTATTCTAATCTGGCTTGCAGTGTTTCAGACGCCAATAAATTGGACAAAGCGACAACGGACCGTCCCCTTTCAGGGCCCCTGAATGTTATCGATCTTAGCACAGAGGGCTTGAACGGGTTTTTCAAAACAGGCTTTGGGAATACTCGGGGGTGCTCTGAACCATGCGCGCAGCACCTCTCTCCAAGCGAAGCAAGCAGCTGTCTCGAGTCGCACCGGATCACGGAATCTGCTGTCGTGTGCACAGGTTGTTCTGAAAGACATCCAGCCTGGCACAGAACTGACTGGCACCGGTTCAACATTTCTCTGAAGCGCCCTGTAGGCATGAGCTGTGCTGTTTGTGGAAGCCAGACAAGGGAAAATACGAAGATTACATTTTCATATTACAACTTAATATTTCAACCTGTAAATTCAACGGCGCACGCAAACATCCTGACAGGTTTAGAGTGTGATAAGTCTGAAAGGTTTTGTTCATCCAAGTCTCTCAAACGGACCGATGTTGGGAAAACAGCTGAGGATTTAATGCCACAGGCTGACTGGCTCGACGGAATCTCTCCTGTTGCGACATCCTCCGAGACGCGCTCTAATGACAAAAACGCTCATTATCATAGATCATCAGAAATGAGCGCGCATTGCTTAGACGCGAATTTCAGTGATGAGCGCAACTCTGAATCATCTCCTACTGATACTGCCTGGGGTCATACTCCCTCACACCTCTACCTCTTAGTTGAACTTAACTTTACTAAACGATCTGGTGACTCACACTATTTTACTAGAGGTTGTTATCGTTCAGAGTGCTCGAGAAAAGTTTCAGCACCAGCCGCTCAGTGGACAGCTCCAAGTGCAAAGTCGATGAACTTTACTGAAACTTTGATTCTGTGGAATTTCAATAGTAACAACAACTGTGCGAAAAAACAACATAACACCAATAGCAGCAGTTTTGATGGTCAAAACGGAAATGTAGCACAAAATGATTCTGCCAGTGAAGAGAACGACTTTACACGAAAGGAAAGCCCACATCACCCTAGCTCTAATGCTCAGCGGGACTCCGCCCCGGTGGAAAATCCGCGTGCTGAGGGTGATGACTACAGCGCCCACGAGAGTTTAACCGCCGATGGGGGAGCCGCGCGACCGCAATTAAAATCCGGTAAACGGGTGTCATTACAAGCTGAGGGTGTCAGTCAGGCAAAAGAGCAGCTGGAAGCCGATCCTGAGTGCGGTAGGAGGGCGGGACAGAGAGAGGGCGGAGTGAAAGGGGAGGAAAGGGGGGAGGGTGACAGAAAGCCCGCACAGAGAGAAGGGGAAGAAAGCATGGAGTGGGTGATTGCAGAGGACACAAAGGAAGATTCAGTTAATGAAAACACAAATTTACCTGATATAAAAGGAAAGGATGAAAATAAAAACACTTCTCATTTAGAGAATGAAGAAAATAAAGAATGGCATAAATATGAGGGAATATGGATAAATCAGCATAACAAAAAACAATATGAGGGAGAGAGTGATGAAGCCCAGACAAGAGACGGACAGGAATTTGATGAAGTTCTGGCAGGTGTCCCTCCTGTTGGGCGGTCCCGTAGAGCTGCTAATCGACATCCCCAATTCTCCCAGTATAACTATCAGGTTCAGGTTGCTGAGAACCAGCCTCATGGTACCTCAGTCATAGCTATTACAGCTGATGATCCCGATGCTGGTGAGGCAGGCAGACTCAGTTACATCATGGCCCCTTTAATGAACAGCAGATCCATGGACTACTTCCAAATTGACCAAATTACTGGCCTTCTCAAAACCACGCAGATTCTGGATAGAGAGTACATGGACCTGCATTATTTCAGAATCACTGCCACAGACCACGGCTCACCACATCTTTCTGCAACAACTATGGTGACCATCAATGTGGCTGATCGTAATGATCACTCTCCTGTTTTTGAGCAAACAGAATACCGTGAGACGATTCGAGAAAACGTGGAGGAGGGATATCCTATCTTACAACTGCGTGCAACTGATCTTGACTCGCCAGCGAACGCCAACATACGTTACAGGTTTGTTGGAGAAAGCGCGGCTGTCGCACGTTCTGCGTTTGAGATCGATCCACGGTCGGGATTGATCACAACACGTGGCATTATTGATAGAGAAGCAAATGAGCGTTACACATTGCTGGTGGAAGCGAGCGACCAAGGGAGAGAGCCAGGGCCACGGTCGGCTACCGTTAGCGTTCACATCACTGTCTTGGATGAGAATGACAATGTGCCACAATTCAGTCAAAAACGTTATGTGGTTGCTGTCAGAGAGGACGTTCGGCCACATTCTGAAATTCTTCGGGTCACTGCTTCGGATTTGGATAAAGATGTGAATGCTGCTGTGCATTATAACATCATTAGTGGAAACAGCCGAGGACAGTTTGCTATTGACAGTGTTACTGGAGAGATCCAGGTGGTGGCACCGCTGGACTTTGAGACAGAACGTGAATACACGCTACGTTTGCGGGCACAAGACAACGGCCGCCCGCCACTGTCCAACAACACTGGAATTGTAAGCGTGCAGGTCACAGATGTCAACGATAACCCACCAATCTTTGTATCCACACCTTTTCAGGCGACAGTGCTGGAGAGCGCTCCTATTGGTCACTCCATTCTCCACATACAAGCTATTGACACAGATAATGGTGACAACGCACGTCTAGAATACCGTTTAACAGGAACTGGCTCAGATACCCCATTTGTTATTAACGCTGCCACTGGTTGGGTCACAGTGCGCTCAGAGCTCGACCGTGAATCAGTAGAGCACTACTTTTTCGGCGTTGAGGCACGGGATTATGGTGCCACACCCCTTTCCGCCACAGCTAGCATTACGATCACAGTAATGGATGTTAATGATAATAGGCCTGAATTTCTGCAAAAAGAGTATTACGTCAGGCTAAACGAAGATGCAGCTGTTGGCACAAGCGTAGTCAGCGTAACCGCTGTTGACCGTGATGTAAATAGCGCGGTCACGTATCAGATCACTGGCGGAAACACGCGTAATCGGTTTGCCATTAGCACAGCCGGCGGAGCTGGCCTTGTGTCTCTTGCTCTGCCTTTGGACTACAAACAAGAGCGTCGCTATGTGTTAACCGTCACTGCTTCTGACAGAACGCTGCACGACACCTGTCAGGTACACGTCAACATCACAGATGCCAACACACACCGTCCTGTGTTTCAGAGCGCTCATTATTCAGTAAGTGTCAATGAGGACCGCCCTCCCGGCAGCACTGTGGTGGTGATAAGTGCTACGGATGAAGACGTTGGAGAAAACGCACGCATCACTTATTACTTGGAGGACAACATTCCACAGTTCCGTATCGATCCTGGGACTGGAGCGATTACACTCCATGCTGAACTGGACTATGAAGACCAGATGACCTACACGCTTGCCATCACTGCTCGTGACAATGGGATTCCACAAAAATCCGACACTACATATGTTGAAGTCAATGTTAATGATGTGAATGACAATGCACCTCAGTTCCTGAGTCCCAGGTATCAGGGCGGGGTCAGTGAAGATGCCCCACCCTTCACTAGCGTTCTACAGATTTCCGCTACGGACCGTGATGCTCACGCCAATGGTCGTGTTCAGTACACCTTCCAGAACGGAGAGGACGGGGATGGCGATTTCACCATCGAACCGACGTCTGGAATAGTCCGAACTGTCAGGAGACTTGACCGCGAAAGCGTGCCATTTTACGAGCTGACTGCATACGCTGTAGATCGCGGAGTTCCACCCCAACGAACACCTGTACACATTCAAGTCAGCGTCATGGATGTCAATGACAATGCCCCAGTGTTCCCTGCAGATGACTTTGAGGTTCTAGTAAAAGAGAACAGTGCCGTCGGTTCCGTCGTTGCTCAGATAACAGCGACGGATCCAGACGAGGGCCCTAATGCTCAGATCATGTATCAGATTGTGGAGGGCAACATTCCAGAAATCTTCCAGATGGACATTTTTTCAGGGGAGCTTACGTCTTTAATTGACCTCGACTATGAGACACGAAATGAGTATGTGATCGTCGTCCAGGCAACGTCAGCGCCACTGGTGAGTCGAGCCACAGTGCGGATCCGACTTGTCGACCAGAATGATAATGGTCCCCAAATGCAAGATTTTCAAATCATCTTCAACAACTTTGTGTCAAATCGGTCCAACACCTTCCCGAGTGGTGTTATTGGACGGGTGCCAGCCCATGACCCAGATGTTTCAGACCGTCTCTACTACACTATCGACAGAGGAAATGAGCTGCACCTACTGCTGCTAAACCACACGAGCGGAGAGATCCGCCTCAGCCGAAAACTGGACAACAACCGACCGTTGGTTGCCCCCATGCTCATCACTGTTACTGGTAAGACCCATATCTTTGAGAAACAGGAAGTGGGGGGGGGGTAAAAATGGGCAAATGAAGCTATTAAGGTCATGTGGATGAGATCAAATCAGGTCAGATAGGTTTGGCTAACTCTTTTCTGCAATGTAAATGGCTCAGTGCTCTATCATGAAATTTTACTGGAGGCTATGTGTCAGTGTGGTGAATCTATATGAGAGGGTTAAAGATAAAAGAAATAATACACAATATATTTTCAGAGAATCTTGATTGACTGCCAGGCCTTTTTCCTCTAAAACGTTTCGGGATCAATGTGAATTACCTTATCCTAGAACGATTTCTTACTGTATTAGCAAGAAACAAAACCCTTTAATGGCATTTCTGTGGTAACATGAGAAAGTATTAGCGCTGAGGAGAGCATTGCTCGGTCACAGCGGCTAGTTTCTCTTGATGGCTTTTGATGGGAGGGGTATATTCTTGTGGTTTTGGAGAGGCTGTAAATGGGGATTTGTTATTTACAGATATGCTGTCTACAATGATCAATTTAACAGAATCTGTGTGGTTTTGTGGCTTTTTTTATTTATCATTGTTTGCACAAGGGGAAAATCCAGATTTTAAGGTCAACTGGATAATTGGTGAAGAATTTTGCCGATTTCGTTCAAAGTGTGTATACAGAAGGTGTCTACAGCTTTGACTTTGCCTGTGAGTGCTAAATTTGGAAAATTTCCTTACACTTATATAGCTAAAATAGTGAAACAAACCTGTGTGTGTGTATGTGTGTGTGTGTGTAGGGGCAATGCATTGAGGAGTTTTGGGACTGCAGTGTTAGTTTCCCTCAGGTTAAATTCTCTCTCTCTCTTACTCCACAGAGGAAAGCACACTTCTCTCTCCATCCCCCTCTCATTCTCCATTCCTCACTCCTCAATTTTTCTTTGCGCTCTGTTTCTTCCTTTATCTTGCTTTTTCTCTCACACAAATCTTTACATGTATAAAGACAGTGTATGCATGTGTGTTTACATCTCTAAACAGGCGGAGCTGCTTTCTTCTCTATTGTGAGATTTTATTGTGAGTATTGATGTCCTGAGGGAGATGGAGGGTTAATATGAAGGAGTTTCCCATTAAATAATCCCTTTCTTTTCTTATTCACCCAGATAAACTGCAGCTCCAGTTTCTTAATAAGCACAGATCTCGTTGTTTAAAAGGGGAAATTGACATAGTTTGAAGTTTCTTTATGTTGTTATTCCCGAATAAGGGCAGATGTGTTTGTGTGTTCTCCGGAATTTGTTGTTGTTTTTATTTCTGACATTGTGGACATTTGTGTTTACATTGATGCAATCTAATGTACAATTATAGTGTGGCAAAAGCAGCATTGGGCTAATGCATGAATTACATATGTGTGTCCACATTTGTAAAAAATGCAGTTTAATAGAGGATTACAGGCAGGCCTCTTATCTTGCATGCTGTCTCTTTCTCTCTCTTTCTCTCTCTCTCTGTTCTACTTTGAGTGTAATGGTACGTCCTTAGGGGAAGCCTGGCTTTGGAAAGAAACGGAGCATAGTACTCAGCTGTCAAACCAGTTCATAAGATTTGTATGTGTACACGCGTGTGTGTTTGTAATCAGATGGTCTAATATTCGTTCACGGAGGCATCCACCTTGTTTATGCCTTCATCTGGGTTTGTTTTGTGTGTTTTGATGTGTTAGTCACTGGGTTTATGAGGGTGTGCTAATGTTAGTAGACTGTTTTTTCTTCCTCTTGGCTGATAGCGGAAGAATACATTTTGGGGTGACTAATTTCAACTATGAAGGGCAAATAGACCTAAGCATTTTACCAGGGGCCCATGAGACCCAGAGCCTGTTTCACACATGCAAAGCTAGTAATCCAAATGTTTAGAAGCATGCCAAATATCAGGCTCAAGTTTTCAAATTGCTATTCATTGTCAGAAATACTTGCTTTCACTTATAGAATTTGTTTACAGAGGAATTTTAGGGCCAGTCATGGCTTCTTTCATGCCCTTCTAAACTTTGAAAGATTTTGTGTGGGTACCTGCTATCTCAATAAGTACAAAGAAACCCCACACCCAGATAAAGAGACAGTTGCCTATTTCTTAATTATCTCCTTGTGCAAACAGAACCTAAAATAAACTACACTTTTGACTGAGTATGTGAGCTTGATTTTAAACATTTAATAGGCTTAGCGAGAGAATACAGTTAGGGAAAGATGAAAAAGAAGCAAATATATTGGGGGAAGGAGAGAACAAGATAGAACTCAAGGAGATGTCTGAAAGAAGGAAAAGAAGAAGAGAGAGAAAAGAATGACAGTTTTCCGATCCCTTTAACAGATGAAGTGAAAATTATTTCAGATCAAAGAAATGGAAGACTGCGCTCCTTGAAAGTCTTAATAAGCTTTGTACAGGATTACTTTGTGTATGTGTTTGTGTGTGTGCGTATTTGTGCTTACCTATCAGCCTAGAATTCAGCTAAATCCGACATGTTTCTCATTGGAGACGCCCTCATTTCTAAAATTAAATAAAGGCTTTATGCACAGTTGTTGCCAGATCTCAGACTGTCAACTATACAACTGCACTTTCGTGTCCCCCCAAAAAATTAATGTAGCCTATTTTAAACCACTTAAATTATAATAAATTATATTATTATTTCATTTTCATGAAGTTTAATCTGAAATGTGAATGTTTAAATTCCAGTTTACAGTGATATCTGCACGTTGACATTGTTATATTACACTCATTTTCAGTGGTCTTTTGCAACACAATCTCATGGTAAATCTCACGAGGTGGCAAATTAACCAATTTGTTTAATGGATCCTGGAGTTTGGTTACATTTAATCAAACCGTATGGTACATTGACATCTAACGGTTGAATTTGGTATTGCAGTCTAAAGTCAAAATATTGGGAAGACAAGTTTAGCCAAGTAACGTTAACATTCTCGGTTTCTTTTTATTGTTTTTAGAAATATTCTACAGGCAATCTACAGGATGGGAATCACTATTATTTAGAAAAACTTTTTTGCCAAATTATTCTTTTGTGGATTTCATTAATATCTAATTTATTACAATTTTTTACAAAACAGGTGACTTTATAGTATAACTGTTGGATTTTGTGAGGCCCCTGGGCAGTGGGGGCCCCTAGAATGTTCATCCCCTTTCATCCCACTAGCGACGGCCCTGCATGTACTGGTGTAGCCTTGATACAAATAATTACGATGTTACAATATGAATGGTTATAATATTAATTGTATTGGGATTTAAGGGAAAAAGGCTTCTCTAGTGGTAATGCTTTGGGTTCTCTTAGTGGGATGGGAACCATTGCAACACCATTTAATGACATTGAAATAACAAGCACTTTCCAACTTTGTAGTGAGTTATGAATTCTAATATTGTAGAGACATCACTTTCCAAAACACAACATAAGCTGTGACCAGCTGTGTCAATGCTTGAGAGTGTTTCTCCATTTAAAGAAATTACAAAAACGGATATTAAACAAATAGGAAATACACACGCATTTGTAAATTTTGCCCTCTGTGGGAGACAAATGTGTTGATTTAATCAGCATGAGTAATAATATTTTCCTGCTGTAAGCTACATTCATCATTTAAATAAATGACTTTTGTTTAGTTTTGTTGTAGTGCAGAGTAACCGAACTGTGTGCACCATCCACAAGCTTTTGCTGTTTATAGAATATAGCAATTGTTGTTATTCATGTCATATTTCTATAGTTGATACATTATTTGTTGTTAGGTCAGTGCTTTTAATGCATGTACTATTGCAGTTATATGTATACTTATGTACTCCTCAAAGATGATGTATCCTGTGCCTATTTAAGAAAAAAGGCATGAGCCATTTTAAGATATCCCGCCCAATTTACAGTTTCTATTGGAAATATGTCAACAAATGCTTTTGCGCTTGCAAAGCATTTCCACAGGGATTTTAATGGCTATGTATTATGTTAGAGAGAGAGAGAGGCAGGGAGAGTGTTTTAGGGAGGTCAGTAGGGAGGGAGTCGCATATAATCCCGTAATCAAACCAGCTGCCACCTCGCACCCCTCCCCCACTCCTCCTGTACCTCCCACTCCTCCGCTCCATCATGCTCTTCTTCATCTCCGTCTCACACGCAGACAAGCACTCTCCCAGGTCTCTTGTTTCTCAGATATTGCCTTCATCTTTCTGTCGTCTAGGTAAACACTCCATGTTTCTGCTTCCCTGCCTCGACCCTTTCTTCTCTAACCTTTCTCGCTTTACCTATTTCTCTCTTCCTCTCTCTCACATTGGGTGGCATTTCATCAGAGAAGAATATAATCTCCTTAGACACTGAGACATCCAGTGACATTAAAAAAGTCACATCGTAGTTGTCATCCTCTTGTAGGCGCTCACACATTGTGACTGAGAAACACAACACTAAGTGCATCTGTGCTGGTGAGTGTATGGGGGTAGGGCCTTGTAATTTAGTCCCAGGGAGGACCCAACCTCATAATTTTATTTCAGGAAGGGTCCCCCAAATCCCTATCATTTTATCAAGCGTTGCGCAAATTCAAGCAACAGCTCTGACTGTAGGACAGCTTTAGTTATACATTTCAACGCATCACTTTGAGATCGCAATGAAAACAAACATCTATCAATATTTAGACTTGAACTGCAGGTGCAAATAATCCGTTTGGCAGTTGTTTGTAAATAATGGTTATGAGTTACCTGTAAAATGGCAGGTGTGAAGAAAGGCTGTTTTTTTCTGGATGTGTATGAGAGAGAGACTTGGTGGGGGGGGGATGGGGATGGAAGAGGAGTGAAATGGGAAAAGCTTATCAGTACTAAGGGTAGCACTTTTAAGGGGTTAACATTATGATCTAACATCTCTCTTGCACTGCACCCCCTACTTCCATGATATCCTCAATGCTTTCCTTCCCGTCTCTCCTTGCCAGCAACCAGCCATCTCGCCCCACACCCCAAACCAATCTCTCTCGCTCTCTCTCTTTCTGCTGAATCATTTCCTTCTCTCGGTGTAATTTTATTTCACTCAATTTAGATTCACTATAAAGAGAGTGCACTATGCAATTTATGGGCAAGGCATTTTTAATGTATTCAAAAAACATTATTTAGGAAAATTGAAAAACAACAGTGAAACAGACAGTAGGGATGTACAAATGCAAAGAACAATGATTCTGAATTGGTTTGGCATTGTTTTTGTTATTCGTAATAAAAGATCATACTTGACACACTAACGCCACTGCCACATTCTTCAATGATAGTAGTATATTGCTGTGCATTTTCAATCTTTTAACATAAAGTGTAAATGTAAACCAGTGGGTTTTATTGTTCCCTGTTAACCGTCACCCGTTCTGTATACGGGACACCTATGTTTGCGTCAATATTGTGTATGTCATTTCAAATCGAATCATAACAAACTATATATCATTGGAAAGGCCTAAGACTCTAGAATACAGAATTCTTTTGTATTTTTTTAAATAATTTATGTATGGCGAGTAATTTTTTTTTTTTATAAAGCGTCTGTTTAGTTTTTTTGTTATCCTTTTGCGACCTGTATTTTTTTAATGTATTTTTTAATCAAAGAAAAACAAAAACTTTTTTATACATTATTTACAATAAACCTAACAACATACCTACATGTTTTTTTAGCAATAATCAGCTACTTTTCTTTTTTCAAACGGACCAACCGTTAGTCTGTATTCCAAAGAATTCATGAGCTACCGGCATTTTAGTTCCAACATGCGTTTTAGGCTCAAAAAAGGCTCCTACAGCTAAACCCGAATAAATGTAAATGGCGAATCTCACATTACGTGTAAAAACATGCCCAGTTCATTTTTAACAAACGCACAAAAAAATTAATAAAATGTGATATACATTTTCTTTGTTTAGTAACAGTTAAGCCCATTTCCCCATCAATATCTGTTATTGTAATGCTGAAATGCAATACCGTAAATAAAATGAACTATGGAATATATATACAACTTGGTAGTATTTAATATTCCACTTTCAATTTATGCTGATTTAAATCATAAAATGAATAAATGTCACAATACAAAGAAAATGTAACTAGCCCATTTTTTTGTGAAGTTATATTATGAAATGTTGGGTTGTTTCAAACAATGGTTGGGTAAAATAAAGACAATTCAAACTAAATAAACCAAAAAAGTTCCATATTTGACCCGACTATGGATTGAAACAACCCATTATTTTTAAAGTGTAGACTATGTCCTATAACCCTCGCTTTTTTACATTTTTCTTTTTATTTCATGTTAAGAATTCAGGAGGGACAGTAGATGTAGAATTCTCAACTTGCTGTGTAGTGTGAGGTTGTGTGCATGTGCATGTGTGAATGTATGTGTGCATTGAATGTACACGCATGAGTCACTCTGTACCATGTTGCTAATTTCACAGTCAGCGAGCTGTGGATGATATCATGGATAGCACTTGTTGAGATGGACCTCTGAGAACAACTACAACATAAGAGTCTCAGATTAGATAAACTCAGCATCAGAGGAATATAAGTGATGTTGATTTGATTTATTGAGCTGTATGTCATCCTAAAGGTTACAATTACATTAAACTAGCAGCGAGTAACAAATCATGGGCTCATGGATGAGCTATAACTAAAACCCATTGGCTTAAAAAAACGTAATGAAATAGTTTTTTTGGCCTAACTTCTCCCTTTCTCTGTGTTTCTCAGATGGCATTCACAGCATCAGCGCTCAGTGCATCTTGCGGGTTCTCATCATCACGGAGGAGATGCTCAGCAGCAGCGTTACTGTGCGATTGCAGAACATGTCCCAGGAGCACTTCCTGTCCCCGCTGCTCACTCACTTTCTGGAAGGAGTGTCAGCGGTGCTGTCGGTATCTCCTGATGATGTGTTTGTGTTTAACGTGCAGCCGGATGCGGAAGCAGGGAGGGTGCTCAACGTGAGCTTCTCTGCAGCGTTGCCGGGAGGTCAGTTCTTCCCATCCGAGGCTTTGGAGGAACAGCTGTACCTCAACAGACCCAGACTCAATGCCCTTGCACATATGGAGGTAAAATGCGTACACTTATCATAAAACATATTCGGAGGCTTAAGGCATACTTTATGTATGTCATTGCATAAATTAAGAAATATGAAATCAAGAAGCGTGAGGAAACGAATGATGCTAAAGCTTTTGTAAAATAAATGAAATTGTCATATAAACACACACCCACACTGTGACACTGTGTATTTTGGCAGGTTCTCCCATTCGACGATAACGTGTGCCTCCGCGAGCCGTGTCAAAACTACATGAAGTGCATAAGTGTTCTCCGCTTCAACAGCTCCGCCCCCTTTATCACCTCCCCATCCACACTCTTCCGGCCCATCCATCCAATCACAGGCCTGCGCTGCCGCTGTCCAGCTGGATTTACTGGAGATTACTGTGAAATTGAGATTAACCTGTGTTACTCGAATCCCTGCTTGAATGGCGGAGTCTGCGCTCGCAGGGAGGGAGGCTATACGTGCATCTGCCGAGAGGATTATACAGGTGAGTGTGTGTGTAGTCTCACGAACTACAAACGTTTTTGGTTGTTTATCCTCGGCAAAAAACAATAATGTTTGTCTGATCGACACATGCAAAGAACAACCGCTTCTCATTTTTTATTTCATGGGACCTTTAGATTTTCAATTCTGAAATCTTTGAAACCACAATTACAGAGAGTAATAGGCTTGAAGCTCACAAAAATAAATATGCATCTGAGATTACAAGAATAACCCACAAAAAAACAGTTGAGAACTTGACTATGGCTATAAAGAATTTTGTTTGTTCAAAAAATTAATTATTATTTAAAAGGAAATTAGCTCTAAAAATATAGTGGTTGTGCCCGAGGGTATCTACTACACAGTGTGTTTCAAGAAACAAGAATATCTGTCAAACATTCAGTGTCAGGACTCAAGAGGCTTGCAAATTCTGCTAGTCCTGAAATCACAGAAATGTAGAATAAATTGAGCAACAGCCAACCAGATTGGAACCAGTTTCTTGATACATTTATGTGCAGTATGCATCAGATGGCCAGTGAACAGGCTGTGAGCTTTTCGTGGGTGTGCCATCTGATGTTTCCACTGGATGGTGGTGATAACTTACAACCGCTTGCCAATTACAGTAGTTCTTTCAATTTGTGTTTGTGCGCAGAGTACGGTTAACCCAATTTAAGCTTGTTTGAAATTAAATGAGCAACTCTTAGTAAAACAAAAGCCGCTGTGTTAGAGAGAACGAGAGATACACCGGAAAGATGAAAGCAGGGACAGATGCAGGATCGCCTGAGGGTCTTACCATGTTAGTGAAAGTGTGGGGGCTGGGCAGAGAGGTTGGCTGTTTAGAGAAGGTGGTTTAGCCCAAGAGGAGAAGAATGGCTTTGATGAATTAAACATGAATGAAGGGGAAGAGAATACATGATCAAATATTCTGAAGGGGATGAAAGATAGAGAAGAAGAGAGAGGAAGAGAGAGAAGATGAAATGAGTGATGTGCTCTTTATAGGTAGTCAGGAAGTTCAGCTACTTAGAAAATATGAACAGCTGGAGAAAGATGGAGAGAGAGCACATTAGACAAAGATAAATGTTTCTGGAGACTAAAAGAAAGAGTTTAGTGAAAGATAGAGATTTACCGAAATGGAAAGCTGTTTTAAAAGTTTTCCTCATGCTGTTTTAAGTTAAGTAATTTAGAGTCTACTGAGAATCAATAGAGATTTGTTTAAGTTTGTCGGTGTGTATAAAAGCACGTGTGTATTTAGAAGCTAATCTTTTGCCCATGTCAAGATAACTGTGTTTAAATGCTCTTTGTGTACAATTAGATGATTATCTGTGTGTTTAATCACATTTTGTGGTTGTGGAGCTTTTAAGATGATCTGGGTGCAGAGATTTTAATCCTTGATGTTAGCCTCATATATTTTTATGTGTTATCTTTATATACATATTATTTGCACACGAGTTTCAGTAAGCTTTAAGTGTGTGTGTGTGCATGTCAGGATCTGTGTACAGGCGCAGTCAGCGCATGTGAAATGTTTTCTCAGTATTGCTTGTGTGTACATGTCAGAGGGTCTATGCGGTTTTGTCTGTCTAGGGACAGTTCACCTAAAAATAACAATGATGTTATCGTTACTCATCCGCATTCCATATGACTTTCTGACTTCCATTGAACACAAATAGTGATGGTGCTTGCAGGATTTTCAAGTTGATGTTGTCCATGCATCAAAATAAAAGTGAACATGGCTGTCCCAGCAACTTGGACAAGCATCTTTTTGTGTACTGTTGAAGGAAGTTATATTACATGCAAACAATTGATGACATATATTTTTGGGTGTACTTTCCTTTAGTAAAATGTGTATCTGGCTAAGACAGGTATATCTTTATCACTATACTGGTCATAGCCACATGAGCAAACATCAGATTAGTTTGAAATAAATGTCAGTCTTTCAGACAGGGATTTCAAGTTACGGAAAATATTAAATATCTGTCTTGTCTTTTGCTTGAGGCTACTATTGGTCACATTGACGGTACCTGCTTACAGATGAATGATTTATGATGTTTTCATGTTAGGTTTAATTCTTTTTCAGAGACTATAGAATATCTTTGGTTCTGCACATGTTTTATTAGGCTTTTGAATATTCAGTTGGACTGATGCTGTCAAGAGAACCTCAAACCCTTTTTCTCCCCAGGTGATATGCTTGTAAGCTATGATGAATATGTTAATACCTCTATTTTATGTTGAATATGCAAATAATTTCAAGTTGCCTGAACGATGCTGGGTTTTTTTAGTCCATGTGTTTTGCAGAATATTGGTGTGTGTGGGTGTATGTGTCTGGTCTGCATTTTCCTCCAGTTGTTAGTGTAAATAAATATCTTTTTTTGTGTGTCTCAAGGCATTTTGGAGATATGAGTATTTCTTTTTAGGTAGGTCAGAGTTTGAAATGCTTTTTTAAGCAGCAGTTTCACAATCCCACTAAAGGGAGATGGTGCTGTCTACATGTGATTCTTTGTCAGAGGTTTCCACATTAATGTGTTATATTTAAGTGTTGCCAGAGGCTCACCAACATAATTCTGGAACATCTTAGTACCAGAGTCTGACTCACATTTGGCTCAGTGTCACAAAGCCTGAGGGCAGGATTCAGTGTACTTTTAAAACTCAAACAAAATACTGCTTTTGGTATGGTTTGTGTCTCTGTGTGTGGTATTGGTCCACTGAGACACATCGCTACTTGTGTTTTACAGATCTCTGGTGTGAATAATATGTTAGCTTGAGTCTGTTTGTAGAAAACCGGGGTATATTTTAAGAATTTTCAGTTAGATTTAATTTGATTTGAGATTTTTTCCCTTTTCCATCAACCAAGTTCTATCACATCCATTATTGCCAATATCAAAACCAATGCTTTTTATATGTTTGTCAATAAAATCTGTTATTACATTCAAAACTCACAATGAATTATTAACATTAAGGGATAGTTCCTCCAAAAATACACACCCTGTCATCATTTATTTACCCTTTTTCTGTGGAACACAAAAGATCATATTTTAAGAAATGTCTCTGTTGTGTCCAAGAAGATAATTGGGCCTATGTTATTGTTTACCAACGTTATTTAAAATATCTTTTGTTTCAGAAGAAAGTAAATAATACAGTTTTTGAATGACATGTGAGGTGAATAAATATATAGAGAATTTTCATTTTTGGTTGAATTGCAAACTACCAGACTTTTGTTTTACTTGATAAACGTGGTCTATTTTAATCTTTATTTAAAGATTTAAATTTAAATTTAACTCATTGCAAATATTACACAGATCCATTACAATAGCTGTCACACATTGCTTCATTATAATATAATGTGAAACAACTCCAAATGTTTGTGAGGGAACTGTCTTTGTGACTGTAGTGTTGTAGCACGTCAGTCTGTGATTAGAAAACATAGCAGAAAACGAAACTGTAACAGAGCTTTTATTATTCCACCTCAAAGTCAATGATGCACAACGATTTTCACACTAAATGGATAATAAAACGAGTTTCACAAAAACACTTCAACACGCTCCTAGAAGTAATAGATGATGTGAGAATTGATACTCGCAATGCAAAAACAGTCTCAGGATGGCAATATTTCAAGAGCAGTCTACATCTTCCAAGTAACAGAATGAACTAAAAGAATCCACTGTATCAACCTTCGCATCTGATCGTACTGTTTGTTCTCTGAATCTGATCTGAATTCAACCTTGATTGTGAATTAAATCCTAATATGGTGTGAGTTTATGTGTATTTTGTTGTGATTCTCTATCTGTGTCAGGCGAGCATTGTGAGTTCGACCGGCGTGCTGGACGGTGTGGGGAAGGCGTCTGTCACAACGGCGGTACGTGCCGGGAGCTCTCCGGAGGTGGGTTCAGGTGCGATTGTCCTGCAGGAGGTTATGAGAAGCCCTACTGCTCCGTGACGTCTAGATCATTTCCGCCAAAATCCTTCATCATGTTCAGAGGCCTTCGCCAGCGATTCCACCTCTCTGTTTCTCTCTCGTGAGTCACACATGTGCACACAGACATACCTGTTCACAAAATGACACGCTTAACCTTTAATTATTATGAAATATTTAACTATTATAAATCATCTTTTGCCCTCTGTGACATGTTTAATACCTGCTCCTGCTCTTTAATTCATGTTCTGTTGATCAGAAAAGCTCCTTTGCTCTTTCATCCTCTTCTCTTTATCTCCTCTTGTGAGAGCTTGTTCTCGTCATGAATTGTGATTGGTCAGGGGTTGGTTGCTAAGGAGCAGAGGTAATATAATGGATGTACTGTATTTTGTAATCTCCAGAGTGCCTGAAACAGAGATATTTTATTTATTAACATGGTCAAATATCGACACATCCAGAAAAGGGCGCAACCTCACATCTCCCTTGATGCCCAAATAATAAAACCTCCTTCTCTCTCTATCGCTCTTTCTCTCTCTTTTAAAGCCTAGCTGTCTATTTTGAACATAGCCGTTGTGTACAGTTTGCAATTTACAGATCGGCCGTGTCCTATAAAACTAAAAACTAAAAGTCTTTGCTCAGAAGAGCGTAAAACAGAGAGCTTTTTAATGGCTCTGGCTTAGTCTGTCAAAGTAAAAGCTGTTTCAAGTGAGTAGTTCTTAACTCAAAGGATATCTAGAAGCATGTCATCTATAAATGTAGACTCGTAAATAAATCTCATATAGAGGTTTTTACAAACATGCCAACTTATACAAAATTGGGTTGTACTAAGTTAAAGTTTAATGCTTTAAGTATTTTAATATTATCAGTGATAACCCACTGTATGTGAATATAACACACATCATAACAGATTGTTTCAGCAATATGCTCGAATCCCATAATTTAGTAGAAAATAGATGTGAATGATAAAAAAGTCTAAGTTAAAATGTTGTTTACTGAACCCTTGGCACCGAAACTTCCCATGCTTCCTGTCCTGAAACGAATTGGGTCTTATTTCCAGATTACATTAGTCATCACTTTGTGCTGAGTGTACTTAAAAACCATTTACAGACATCATTTAACTCCAAATGGAGAAGTAATGAGTCATTCTGGACCTTTGATGAACTTTAAATGTGTTGAAATGTTTCGTAGGTTTGCCACATTGGAAACTAATGGTTTGCTGTTCTACAACGGTCGGTTTAATGAGAAACATGACTTCCTCGCACTTGAGATATTAGATGGACAAGTGGTTCTTAAATACTCCACAGGTAATTTGTGCGTCTGTTGAACAAACAAACTATTTAAAATGAATCTTTTTTGTGTGATAAGAATTCTGTGAGTCTGTCTCTATAATATCTAGTTCTGACCCCTGTGTGACCTTTGCCACAGGTGAGTCATCTACGCAGGTGAGTCCATACCTGCCCGGTGGGGTGAGCGACGGCAACTGGCACACCGTTCACATCCATTACTACAATAAGGTGAGAACATTTACAGATGATGTTATTGCAATGATGCAGGATTATTTTCAGTTTTCTTTACCCTGGATTTTCCGGAAACCTGTTTGTTATTTTTTTTTTAATTTTTGCATTGACCATTAGCCATTACTCTCCTTAATGGAACTTCATAATGCCCTATGCGGCCAGAAGAATGTAAACACTCAACTCATACAGTATATGCTGGATCAGCATTTCATTTAACCACAGGCTTTGAAGGGCAGCTGTTAGTTTCTTGCAGCATCTACTTTCCGGAAAGGCTGCAAGATGTGTTCTTATTCAGACACTATAGAGCTAGATATTTACATCAGAAACTTCATTTTTATTTATGCATTTTTAATTGTCCTCCTTTTGTGCACGAGAAAATTGTCGTAATGAAACAGAAATGGGTCCTGTCCAAACCTATTCATATAAAATGTTGTTTTATAAGTCTAACCAAACCTGCTATCTCAAAGGGGTGTCCAAATACCTCAAGTACATGCTTGCATGGGTGTCAGGGTAAATAACTATCAAACTTCTTGTGTTTGTTTATGCAGCCCAAGCGTAGTGTGAGTGGTGAGGTTCAGGGTCCATCGGATGAGAAGGTAGCAGTCATGAGTGTGGACGACTGCGATACAGCCGTTTCTCTGAGATTTGCGAGTCAGCTGGGGAACTACAGCTGCGCAGCTCAAGGGAGGCAAACCAGCAGCAAGAAGTGAGTGTGCATCATATTGATATGCGCAATCGGTTTAGTTTTGTGGTTTAGTATCTATCTGATTCTCTTCTTCTGTACTTTTGCCCGTACAGGTCTTTGGATCTGACAGGTCCGCTGTTTTTGGGTGGAGTTCCGAACCTGCCAGAGAATTTTCCATTTAGTACAAGAGAATTTATTGGCTGCATGAAGGACCTACACATTGATAACAGACCCCTGGACATGGCGGGATTCATTGCTAATAATGGCACTTTACCAGGTCTGTGTGTGTTGACAATGTGGTAAAAGTTTGTGGTAAAACAATATATATATCTAGTGACCCAGCTGGTAAATATATTTTTTGTAAGCATAAATCAAAAACCCTTATTAAGATTAGTTTATGTTGCATTTATGTTCACAGTTAGTGTTTGTAGCTGTAATGATACAATATTCTCTGCCTGTCATTGGCTGTGGTTATAAGGATTGTGTTTCTGTGGCTGAAGGCACCATTGTTGATCTATAGCTTTGTATCCTCATTAGGCTGCAGTGCCAAATTGCCTTTCTGTAAATCGAACCCGTGCCAAAATGGAGGGACGTGTCGGGTGAGTTGGGAGACCTTCTCCTGTGACTGCCCCGTTGGATTTGGAGGGAAGGACTGCAGTCTAGGTGAGACCATCACAGATGTACACAGTTTTGTTAATGAATGAACTTCACTTGTGCCTTCAGTGGAAATCTCTGAAACCCAAATATGAGGAAGAAAAACACAATCTGTCTTCATGTTTTTATAGCAGATGCTGTTTTTCCACCAGACAATGAGTGGCTCATCTTGCCAGTGATGGAAATGACATGATAATTGGAGCTGTGTGTCACATTTCCTTGTCATAGGAATTTATTGTAAATTAAAAATTTGCATAAGTTTTGTGGGTGGTAAGGATATTCATGCCTAAATATAAAGGAGAGATTTGGGGATTTTCTCAATTTAGCCGCCATTGACAGATTTTGGTACCTGAGCAAGCACACATAAGTACAGTACATACTGTACATACCACCATTTCTAACACCAAACTGACAACCATATAAATGTTGATGATAATATTGCTGCAATGGTTCTTCCACAGTGATGTCCCACCCCCACCGTTTCCTTGGTTACAGCGCACTGTGGTGGGACCTAAAGAATGACGTCACCATCAACACACCGTGGTACATGGGGTTTGTGTTCCGCACCAGGTCGAAAGAAGGAGTTCTTCTGCAGGCTCAAGCTGGACAAAACACTAATTTAATCTTTCAGGTATATACACATGCAGTTTGTCTGAAGATCTCTCAGGATTAGTAAAATAAGATCACAAAAAGGCGCTTTCTTTATGTGGCCTGTATTGCGTTTGTGCTTGAATGTAGGTGGTGTCCGGTCAACTGGTGTTTTCTGTGGCTCGAGGTCCAACTCGGCCGGTAAGGTTGAGGCTGGATCAGGTTCAGGTGTGTGATGGTCGCTGGCACGACCTACAGCTGGAGCTCCGTGACGTCAGGAGCGAACGAGAGACTCGATACGTTGCTACTGTCAGACTGGACTTTGGACTGTATCAGGTACACACAGAAGGGGTTAGCTAACCACCATTCGATCCATTGACCCATTGATTTAATCCTAATTGTAATCTATAATCTGACATTTCATTTAATCTTTTGCGGATTAAACTACAAATCATACACGGATCACTTGGATAATCATCACTGTTTGCAAACAAACAAAGCCATACATAAATATTATCAAGGTGGATCACACAAACACTGACATACCCACAGTCATTGAAATTCACTCTCTCTCTCTCTTCACGTTTCTCTCTCTTCCTCACAGGGGACAGTAATCGTTGGGAATGAGATTAATGGTGTGAAGGTAAAGCACCTGCACGTAGGCGGAGTGTTTGGCTCAGGAGAGGTGCAGAATGGGATACGTGGCTGTATTCAGGTGCGTTGTTGCCAATTACTTCACGTTTACTTGGGCAACTTGCTTTAATCACTGTATAGAAGTTTATGAATTATTGGTAGCTATCTATTCCTAATGGAGTCATTAGTTTACTGAATAATTAATGAGAACTTAGAGAACAGATTAAGTAAACTTTCTACTACAGTTAGAAATGCATTTTCTTTCCACACATGGGGATAGCTATAAATAATTTCAGTTATTATTTTGTTGGAATTAATAGTATTATTTCAATAAATGTTAGCATTTTAAGTTAAAATTAACTAATTATATCTGATCTGGATTATGGGTGTCTAAATAGTGTGTTTGTGTATTTGCTCATAATGAGATGTACCTATTTATCCGTGAACTTTAGGGAGTGCGTCTGGGTGTCCGACCGGATTCCCCTGCATTGCCCCGCCCATCCAAAACCATCAAGGTGGAGATTGGCTGTAATGTTGACAACACATGTAACTCCTCCCCTTGCCCCGCCCACAGCCATTGCACTGACGAATGGGACCGGCACACCTGTGTTTGTGGACCAGGTAGGATTTGTGCTCCAAAAATAGGATTGTATTTTGAGGCGTAAGGACTTAACACGGACAAGCTGAAGATAATTGCAATATTAATCTGATGGTGGTTTTTCGAAACACCTGGATGGACAAAATTGTGCTAGGATGCTGTTTCTGTGCTACGATCGCCTATCCTCTTGTATCAGCTATTCTCACTTCTAAATGAAGATACTCACAGACATGTTGACTTCATTATTATGCCGCTAGAGTTGCATCAGCCTCACTTTTATTAATAGCTCTGTGCTGTAAGAGATATCAAAGACTCCCCTAATAAACTCTGAATTAATTTCTTAGACCTCCTCCTGGTAGAATAAACCCACACACTGTACAACCACTCACACAAATGCCTGCACGCAAGTGTCTGGATTTTAGAATGAAAATATCTCTTTCTGCCCCTGTCTTGATCTGGTGTTTGTTGAATTCCTATAAATAATTTAACCTTAAAGGGGTCATTTGACTCGAATAAAACGAATATTATTGTTTGCTTTAGATGTAATACGTACACACGATTTATGGTTAAAAACAATGTATTTTTCACATACCGTGCATGTTTGTATCTCCTCTTTGCTCCGCCTCTCTGAAACAAGCTGATATTTTACAAAGCTCTGAAAAGCGAGGTGTGCTATGATTGGGCAGGTCACTAGTGCGTAGTGATTGGTCGAATACTGCACGGAAATGTAACACCCCTTACCATATTCGGAACATAAAGCTGCGACGGTACAATGAGATTTACAAGACCGCCCACCTTACTTGCGTATACATTTGGGCGGTCTTAGTCAAATCATACCACAAAGTGACATACATGTGTGGGGGTGTGGTTACACGAGGCGTTTCAGAAAGGTCTGGGTTCGCATTTGCTTTTAGATAGAATGCATCTTTTGTTCTGACACTTAAATTTTTGCAATTTTACGTGTCTAATACATGCATGGGCATCTTATAACACACCAAAGACACAGAAAAACACGTATTTCTGCCATATGACCCCTTTAATAAAACTCTACATATTGCTGATTGCTGGTTGAACGTGAAGGAGTACTTTGGATGTAGTTATTTCTCTGAGAATTAAACTAATTCGGTTAAGATGTAATTCTGTTTCTACTGTATCCATGTCAATGTAGCCGATTTTTATTGCTGCATTTCATTTTTGATTTGTGAGCTCTTCATTCATCGTAACAGGCACATGCTGATTGTATAGTTTAAACATCTTTCTGCTGAGAGAGAGAGAGAGAGCGAGTGAGTGAGTGAGAGAGTAAGAGAGAGAGAGAGAGAGAGAGAGTAAGAGAGAGAGAGATAAATGGGTTTGTATCTTTTGAACAGTTGTCGTGCAGATGGATGCTTTTCTATGAATCTAGCGATGGAGAGATCAAGGCTATGCTTTTGTTTTGTGAGTTATAGTGGAGATAGAAATGTATTACTTTTGAATATAAAGGTGTATGTGAGGTGTTCGAAGCACACACGCTATTACTGCATCTTCTGTTATGGATTCTTTTACATTTCATTTTTGTAAAATATTAAATCAGAAGAATGTCACATTTTTAATTCAATATACTTGAGACTCCATCGCAGCTAAAACATTCACTAGGTCTTCCATTTTTTGGACAATCAGATAGTCCTGCCCGGTCCGTTTATTTTAAAAGATGAAAGATTGTGTGTCTTTGAAAGGCATACAGGCCTCAGTGCTTTGCTGTAATGGTATCTTTGTTTTTGTTTAATAGGATTCTATGGTAAGAGCTGTGTGGATGCGTGCAAGCTGAACCCATGTGAAAATCAAGCGAAGTGTCACAGGAAGCCCAGCTCATCTCACGGATACATCTGTGACTGTGAGGACAGTCACTACGGACAGTACTGCCAACATAGGTACACGCCAAACACATACAAAACCAGTCTGCTTCTATGTGTCCTGTAGCCTGTAGATAGAACTTTAATTGTGATTTATAGTTGAAGCTTTAATAAGTTGATGAACAAATTTATCTGGACGTTGTTGATACATTCAGATTTATGATCACAATTTTAAACTTATTTTGGCCATATGTATATGGCAGGACTTCAGTAATGCATTTGTTCTGTTTTGCCGTGTGTTGCTACGGTTAAGATATGGCCATTCTATGGTTTAAAGTGGACTCGAGTTTGCCGACAGTCTGAACTTCATGTGACCTTAATTCAACCCCTACCTCAAACACATACATGCTCGGCCCAAATCGTTAATACTGTAATATTATCTGCCCCTTTTTATCGTATCTCTGTCTGATATGTCCTAGATAGAGAGATAAACTCTGTGTTTGTGTTTCTAGGGTTGAACAGCAGTGCCCTCGTGGTTGGTGGGGAACCCCAACTTGCGGACCCTGCCACTGTGATGCCAGTAAAGGCTTTGACACCGACTGCAACAAGACTACTGGACATTGTCACTGCAAGGTAAACACAAAAATGAATACCAAATATTACTAAAAAAGGTGCACTGAGAAATCTGTCTCTGTGACAGTATGTGTAAGAAGAGACAGCAGCATTTTAGCAGACATCGTGATCTGCCTCTGTTTAGTAATGCTCAACATATCAAAGGGTGTCGCTTTGGGTGTATCGGTAAAATGTACAAAAGTATGGTTGTGCTTTAAATAAAATCACCAATAAAACCGCTATACATATAAAGGATACAGGATGAATGTGTTTTGAATGACTGGAGTGTGTAAATGATCGTGTTTGTGTTGATTTACTGAACGTTTAATCCGGTCACAATAAAATCCTGCAAACTGGATTTAAAATCGACTTTTACTATAGTAAAAGATATGAATGTGACTATGGTAGAGTAGGCGGGGCGAGACCGTGGTTCGAGTCTGGTGAGTAATTGTGAATGAGCGCCAGCTTTGCGCACACCGGGCTCGAATCACTTAAGGGGATTGGGAGCGTATAAAGAAACGAGCGACCAGACCGTCGAGGAGAGAGGACTGGGCCGAACGTGTTTTATGTTTGTATTTATGTTTATGTTATTGCGCCGGCGGTCAACCGTGAGGGGCGGCCGGCTGTTTATGTTTTGTTATTATTCTGATTAAATATTTAAATGTCTGCCGGTTCCCGCCTCCTTCCTTCCCTACTTTGAATCTTACTACAGTGACATTAACATTGAATGTGCGAGAAACTCCAGAACTGTTGGCTGATGTTAAAACGCATGATGCATACATCACTGCCTTCATCTCACATCAGATTAACTGCCACCGTATTATTTGCCTCTCATTTGCAAAAAGTTGTGGACCTTTTATTTGGGCTCCCCACTTTTATTCAGCTGTCAATCCCATAGTCCCCAACACAAATTTGATGTTCAGCTTCCACAGAGAATGATTTGAAAATGCATATCTGCTCACTTCACACCAGCGACAATGTGCAGATAGCCAATGGATAACATATTTTACCACATTCTCACTGCAGCTGTCAGGGGCTGACACGGAGGAGGATGAATGGAGAAACAAAAAGGTATAATCCAATGGGGTTTAATGATAACAGAAGTCCAAAACAAACACGGGAGCAGGAGAACAGGGAAGACCAAACCAGTAATACCATTCATTGACATAAATAATAACCGACAAAGAACAGAGGGAGACACAGGGCTTAAATACAAAAGGAAGACACTCATGGAAAACAGAAACAGGTGTGGAACTAATTAACAATGACGAAACACAAGTGAAAACGAATTAACTAATAATGAGATTGGCAACGGGAGATTAACAAAGATGAGGGACAGGTGAAAACAATGAAACAAGTGAAAACAGGCAAGGAACAAACGTGACATTACCCCCCCTCCACAAGGCGCGACATCGCGCCAAAACAGTACCAAAGGGGGAAGGGGGGCTGGGCGTCCTGGAGGCCGGTGCAGGGAAGACCAGACCTGGTGGGATGGGAGACCTCCAGGACGATACGTCCAGCTCTGGGACTCTGGAGGGCGGCGGCCATTCTGGAGGCCTGGAGGGCGGCGGCCATTCTGGAGGCCTTGAGGGCGGCGGCCATTCTGGAGGCCTTGAGGTCGGCGGCCATTCTGGAGGCCTTGAGGGCGGCGGCCATTCTGGAGGCCTTGAGGGCGGCGGCCATTCTGGAGGCCTTGAGGGCGGCGGCCATTCTGGAGGCCTGGAAGGCGTCGGCCGTACCGGATGGCAGACGACCGGTCTAGCCTTGAGGGCTATCCCTGCCATATGGCTCCCCCCCAAAAAATATTTGGGTTTAGTCCGGGAGCTCATATGGAGGTTGTCCAGGGACGGTTGGGCAGCGGGCTCTGCGGCTGGGCAGCGGGCTCTGGCGGCTGGGCAGCGGGCTCTGGCGGCTGGGCAGCGGGCTCTGGCGGCTGGGCAGCGGGTTCTAGGAGACCGGACGGGACCGGCTGGAGAGGCCCTGGAAGGCCGTGCGGGAACGGCTGGAGAGGCTCTGGAAGGCCGTGCGGGAACGGCTGGAGAGGCTCTGGAAGGCCGTGCGGGCGGCTGGAGAGGCTCTGGAAGGCCGTGCGGGAACGGCTGGAGAGGCTCTGGAAGGCCGTGCGGGAACGGCTGGAGAGGCTCTGGAAGGCCGTGCGGGAACGGCTGGAGAGGCTCTGGAAGGCCGTGCGGGAACGGCTGGAGAGGCTCTGGAAGGCCGTGCGGGAACGGCTGAAGAGGCTCTGGAAGGCCGTGCGGGAACGGCTGGAGAGGCTCTGGGAGGCCGTGCGGGAACGGCTGGAGAGGCTCTGGGAGGCCGTGCGGGAACGGCTGGAGAGGCTCTGGGAGGCCGTGCGGGAACGGCTGGAGAGGCTCTGGGAGGCCGTGCGGGAACGGCTGGAGAGGCTCTGGGAGGCCGGACGGGACCGGCTGGAGAGGCCCGGGAAGGCCGGACGGGACCGGCTGGAGAGGCCCGGGAAGGCCGGACGGGACCGGCTGGAGAGGCCCGGGAAGGCCGGACGGGACCGGCTGGAGAGGCTGGAGAGGCTCGGGAACGCGACGGAACCGGCTGGAGAGGCTCGGGAACGCCGGACGGGACCGGCTGGAGAGGCCCGGGAACGCCGGACGGGACCGGCTGGAGAGGCTTCGGAAAGCCGGACGAGACCGGCTCCGAGAACAGGTCCCCTTTAACCTGCTCCCGTTGCTGGGTGGTGGAGGAGTGAGGCGTGGATCCGGGATGAGCCGGAACGAACCCCTGGCCTGTGACCGATACTGGGCGACCCCCGCTCAAGTCCCCATCAGTCACCCCGACGCAGAACTCGGAGCCGGTTGCTTGGAGGACTCGATTTACGAAGTCCTCCAGCCGGTACTCATCTGCATCGGGAAGCATGACGAGGACGAGCAGAATGTCGTCCAGACCGGCCAAAAAGGCCAGGTTTAGAGCTTGATCGCTCCAACTCACCCGATAGCACACGCCAACAAACTCCTCCACGTAGTTCTCGTCCAGGCCTTCCGTCCTGTCTCAAGTCCCTGAGGACAGCCTCTGGAGAAAAGGTACAGCAATCCATTTTTCAGGTCGTTTATTCTGTCACCGGGCTGACACGGAGGAGGATGAATGGAGAAACAAAAAGGTATAATCCAATGGGGTTTAATGATAACAGAAGTCCAAAACAAACACGGGAGCAGGAGAACAGGGAAGACCAAACCAGTAATACCATTCATTGACATAAATAATAACCGACAAAGAACAGAGGGAGACACAGGGCTTAAATACAAAAGGAAGACACTCATGGAAAACAGAAACAGGTGTGGAACTAATTAACAATGACGAAACACAAGTGAAAACGAATTAACTAATAATGTGATTGGCAACGGGAGATTAACAAAGATGAGGGACAGGTGAAAACAATGAAACAAATGAAAACAGGCAAGGAACAAACGTGACAGCAGCCTAAACACAACAATATACATGTATTTATCAAATCATTGATAAGATGAAATCCTAAACTTTTCTGATGCTTCTTTGGTTCAGATCAACAGTCAAATCATACAATAATACAGTCATCCCTTCATCCCCAAAGATTTTTAATCCCGATTTTTTACCTAAACCTGTAATCTGAAATTCTGATCTGTATTCAAACCTGTCTAGTTACTTATTGACATGAGACTGAAAATGCACTGTTATTGCAAGTGTTTTACTAACAGTTGTTCTGACACAGTGAGAAAAAAAATGCAAAATCAGGATTAACAACCGGCTGCCGCTCAAACACATTTCAAAATCTGTCCTAAGAAAACTTGATGTTCCTGTCGATCTCAGAGTTTCTGGAGAGTGAAAACGGTCGCTAAGCATTCTGACCACCTCAAAAAAGACTGTGGTGAATTTAAAATTTAAAACACACAATTTACATTCATGGATATGTTCCAGCACATGCATGAAGTGCCAGATCACAGACCTGACTCCTACTTTTAATTCCCATGTGTTCACTTAGGTTGTGCTGGTCTGGGAGGCAGTAATTGGTTTGTTTGTGTGGGTGCATGTTTAAGTGTATTTAAGATGATGCCGCTCACTCTGGGGTGCTGTTGTAAAATAAAGCATTACTCACCTCACGCTTTACTACATCAGGCCTGCTCATTATTTCCACTGTATTGCACTGCTCCCAATGGAAAACACAAACATATGAACGAATCAGGCTTAATCCTGAAATAGTTAAATTAATTCCTTTATTTATTGCAGTAGAAACGGTAGCAGCTGAGATTAGCAATTATGTTTCAAACATATTATGCGAATGTTTAATGTCTGTTTTTTGTGTGTATGTGTCAGGAGTTTCATTACCGACTGCGGGGTAGCGACCTCTGTCTACCATGTGATTGCTACCCAGTGGGTTCATTCTCAAGGTCATGTGACCCTGAGAGCGGCCAGTGTCAGTGCAGACCCGGAGTGATTGGCCAACAGTGCAACATGTGTGACAACCCGTTTGCTGAAGTCACACAAACAGGCTGCGAAGGTGAGCATCCGTCCAAAGTTGTAATAGTTTACTAAAACTATTAAAACACTTTTCTTTCAATTAAATAAAATATTGGCCTAAATATTATTTTCAATGAAATAAAGGAAAATCAAATAATAAAGAAAAGGAAAATTTGAGTCATGTGGAGGCACTAAAAAGATAAAAAAAAAAGGAATCTTATAAAACAACATAATAAATGAACAAAAAAATTATCAATTGACAAAAAAATAAATAAGAGCCAATTCGAAATATTTCTAAAACTACAATAAAACTGAAAATAGAACTAAGAATTCTGTGTCCATCCATCCACGGTTGATCATACGACCCTGTTCCTCATTCTCACACCTCTCTTTTTTCAGTGATCTACGATGGTTGTCCTAAGACCATAACATCAGGAATCTGGTGGACCAGAACGAAGTTCAATCTGCCTGCAGCTGTTCCATGTCCTAAAGGATCAGTGGGTGAGTGTGCATACTCATTTCTCTCCATTTGCATCTTCTTTTTTTAAGTCCATCCACCTGATTCTTCAATTCATCCTGAAGGAACTGCAATTCGTCACTGTGATGGAGATAGAGGCTGGCTGGAGCCTGATCTGTACAACTGCACCTCTCCTCCGTTTGTGGAGCTGAACACTGCTGTAAGAAACCACATACACGTGCAGATTTGTTCACACCCTGTGCCAAAAAATTCAGCTTCTCTAGAACTAAAACCAACTGTGAGTCATTAGCGATGAAATCTGTATGATGTCAAGGTTAAAAAACGAAATAGTTTTATAATCTGTTGCTCCCCTGAGGAGGATGCATGCCAGATGTGTATGTATTCTTCAAGGCAAAAGCACAAATGATCCTGTTTTAAAGTTTACATGCCCTTGTAACTTGTCTTGTGAATTTTTGTACACATCTGTTATGTTAAATAGCTTGAAAATGGCATCACCGACTAAAAAAGATTTGCTTCCACTTATTTTATTTTTTGATGATTAACATCCAGGGGTTGGGCATCTTATGAGCAACAATGTACTTGTTTAAACAATAATCAAATGTCCATAACTTTGCCAAGTCATGCATACAGTGGAAGACATGCTTGTTTCCATTACATAACCCTTGCATAGCTGGAGGCACTGGAGAGAAACGAGACGGAGCTCAGCACCATCATCGAGAAAAAACTGGCCTATCAGCTTCGGGATGTCACAGAGGCAACAACCCGTCTCTATGGCAACGACCTTCAGATCGCCGAGCGCCTGTTGTCCCGCCTCCTGACCTTTGAGAGCCTCCAGTCAGGCTTCGGTTTGACAGCCACTCAGGATGCACATTTCAATGAGGTGTGTATTGCCTCAGGGAGCTGATGAATAACAGAATATTTTTGATTCAAATTGAATTGATTGGAATTCTTTATTAACATCTTGTACGTCTTTCTCTCTCTCTCTGATGCCATTCTTTACCTCTCTCTCTCAGAATGTGTTACAAGGTTGTAGCGTTTTGTTGGGTCCTGGCTGCGCTACGTTGTGGAGGGCTCAGAGTTCAGGTCAGAGCGGAGCGTCGGGATTGGCTGATCTATTGGAGCAGTACGCCCGCACGCTTGCTCAGAACATGAAGCATACCTACCTCAATCCCGTGGCACTCGTTGCTCCAAATATCGGTCAGCATCCATACACAAAAAACACACCGTAAAGTTTCTTATTGCATTTTAATTCTGAAAAATGTTTGGATGAGACAATTAAACAACAGCACAAAATTAAAAACAAATAGAATGTAAACAATGTCATTTTTCTAAGCAACACTTAAGGGTGAAGTATTCAATTGAGTATCTTGTTTTTCCAGAAAATATGAAATTTGTGTCTTCAAGCTCCTTAAACGTGCTGTGAATGTGAAGCTGTAACCTGTCATGTTTTTGAGGGTACACCACAACATTAAAGAAATCGGATTTCTTTCTCTTTGAAAGCGATTGATCCGTTTATGTTTAATATTCTGGATGAACACTGTAAATGTCCACATCTGTATTGATCAAATGAGAAAAGTGTCAAAATCAGCTCCCAGATCGTTGTCATGGCAACATTGTCCCGTTAAAGACCACCTATTCCTCCTTTTTCCCAGTTACCGCGAATCTGAAACACCTGAGTGTGCAATAAAGCTGAAAAAGATAAATGTGGAGATGCACCTGAGACCACCACCTGCTGTTCCACAAGCACTAAATATGTGCTATAAAAAGAAGGAAGTTCACACTGTGTGTTTGTGTTGCAGTCATGACTCTGGATCGCGTTGACAACCATACGCATGTGCGCCGACGGTTTCCACGTTATCACAGCACTCTGTTTCGAGGTCAAGCGCTTTGGGATGCTCACACACATGTTGTGCTGCCCCCTACTGCATTTGTGCCACAACGCAACCTTTGTAAGTTACACACACACTTACCCTTGTTGGTTTGTCTGTGACTTAACTAAAGCGTTATACTCAAACCTGTAATTTCAGCTCCGTCTCCAGCCGGCCCTGTAAACCTGTTGGCCAATCAGACGGTCGAAGCGACAGCAGCTCGACGTTCAATGGCATTACAAGAGGCCCCCGTCACCATCGTCATCATGCTTATCTATCGAGGCCTGGGGGCTGCACTCCCCCCAAAATATCACACAGACCGCCGCGGCGTCAGGTGTGAGAGCGTCTTTGTGTACATCTCAGATAATATAGTCCACATATCACTTATGTTGTCTGATATTGTGCACGTATGTCTCTTTCCTGTAGGTTACCTAGACACCCCGTGTTGAACTCCCCGGTAGTGAGTGTGTCGGTATATAACAATCAGACATTTGTGGAGGGGTTTCTGGATACACCAATACTGCTTGAGTTTCGCCTGCTGGAAACTAGCAATCGCAGCAAACCGCTGTGTGTACAGTGGAATCACAGCAGCCCGTAAGTTCAGGGTTCACATTGAACTGGAGGTTCAGAGTGTTTAATGTCCTTCAACGTACACACATGTGCATTTTTAATTTGTAGTAAATGAACATAATGTTGGAACTATGTTTATGGACAATTTATAGTCATTTATAGTAGTATTAATTTTAACTCTTTTGGCCATTAGTGTAATTTTGCATCATTCATTAGAAAATGCAGTCCCGGTTTTCACTATTAAATAATCGAGACGCATGTTCTGAAAGAGTACAGCATCTACAGATCCAAAATGAACAAATACAGATTCAGAAAGATGATCAAAACATGATATACAGGAACATCTCAATTAATTAGAATATCGTAAAAAAGGTCAATATTTTTTGTCACTCATTTCAGAAAGTAAAACCAATATATGTGACCCTGGACAACAAACCCAGTCTTATGGGCCAATTTTTCGAAATTAATATTTTACATCATTTGAAAGCTGAACAATTAAGCTTTCTATTGATGTATGGGTTGTTAGGATATTATAATATCTGGTGGAGATATTACTGTTCAAATGTCTGGAATCTGAGGGTGCAGAGGAATCAAAATATTGAGAAAATTGCCTTTGAAGTTGGTAATAATAGGCACTTTTAATGGTCATCCACTCTCAAAAATAAAGTTTTGATATATTAACGGTAGGAAATTTACAAAATATCTTCATGGAACATGATCTTTAATCTAAATGATTTGGGGCATAAAAGAAAAATCTATAATTTTGACCCATACAATGTATTTTTGGCTTTTACTAAAATTGTTCCCCTGCTACTTAAGACTGGATTTGTGATCCAGGGTCACATATTATATAGATTCATTACACTTAGTGAAATATTAATTTATTGAAATTTCGATGATTATGGCTTACTTAAATGAAAACCCAAAAAATCAGTGTCTCAGAAAGTTGGAATAGTATTTAAGATCAATAAAAAAGGATATTTTAAACAGAAATGTCAGGCTTCTGAAAAGTATGTTCGTTTCTATGCACTCAATGCTGGTTGGGCCTCCTTTTGCAACGCGGCGTGGCATGGAGGCAATCAGTCAGTGGCACTGCTGAGGTGTAATGGAAGCCCAGGTTGCTTTGATAGCGGCCTTCAGGTCATCTGCATTGTTGGGTCTGGTGTCTCTCATCTTCCTCTTGACAATACCCCACAGATTCTCTATGGGGCTCAGGTAAGGCGCAGTAACACCATGGTCATTGAACCAATTTCTGGCAGGCTACCATTGGCACTGTGGGCAGGTGCCAAGTCCTGCTGGAAAATTAAATCAGCATCTACATAAAGCTTGTCAGCAGAAGGAAGCATGAAGTGCTCTAAAATTGAATGGTAGATGTCTGTGCTGACTGTCGACTTTAGAAAACACACACACAAAAATCTATGTAATATAATGGTTTAATTTCTGAAATGGGTGACAAAAAATATGGACCTTTTTCACAGTATTGTAGTTAATTGAGATGCACCTGTATATCATGTTTCGATCATCGTTCTGAATCTGATCTGAATGACAGTCTTTGACAAAAAGTCAATTTCTCAGCTATATTTTGTTCGAAGTATAGTACTTTGCAAAAAACAACTACCCAGATAAAAGATAAAGATATTTCGATAAATTGAATATTTTTTTTTTTAAATTATGTTCAGAAAAAATTATATATTTATATAATAAATATATTTATATAATATGGTGTCACCCATTCTTTTGTATGGACACAAAAACTCAGAGAACTCAATAGTGCCTCAGATTATTGTTTACGAACATACTTGATAATATCTTCTTTTGTGTTCTGCGGAAGAAAGAAGGTCATAAATGTTTTGGAATGAGAATGACAAAATAGTTTTCTGAATGTGTGTATAGTGTATCAGTGGGAGGCTGCTGGACTGTGAGAGACTGCAGTGTGGTCTATAGAAACACATCACATGTCCGTTGCCAGTGTCACAGACTGGGAACCTTCGGAGTGCTTATGGATAGTTCACAAAGAGAGGTAACATGCACATCGCATGCCACATGCAGAAAACACACAAAAAGACGTGTATTGTTCACAATTAATAAGTCATTTAATGTTATTATTCACCAGTGGACATATCATTCTTAAAGCATTTTCTCTCTGTTTTCCGAGCAGCAGTTGGAGGGTGACCTGGAGACACTCGCCATAGTAACATACTCCTCACTCTCAGTTTCCATGGCGGCGTTGTTGCTAACGGTGGTGGTTTTATCATGTCTGAGAGGATTGAAATCGAACACACGCAGTATTCACTCCAACATGGCTGCTTCTACTCTACTATCACACCTCACATACCTGCTGGGCATCAACCAGACGGAACAACAGGTCAGAAAAAAACAAGTGTGTGTGTGTGTGCGTGTGGGCTAGTGATGGAGACAAAGAAACTGTGGGCGGGTGTGAAGAAACAACACTGTAACACAGCACAGTACATTATACAATCTACATTCAGCACAAAGAAGATTTTTATAATGAAATCCAAAAAAGAAATTCTTTCTGGTTTGTATTATTAATTAGCAATAAAAGTCATTGATATTGTTAATAAAAAAAAATCAGCATAGAAATTGATTGAAATCTTGAATATGGTTAAGCAACAAATAAACTTCAAACGTGTGAGGTAGCAAAAATTTGGAAAAAACTAACAAAAAAGATAAATCTATGTTATGCTTAGATTATGAATTGAAATCATATCAAATATACATTTTTAACAGATTGTTTTCAACATTTTTGATTTTACACCATAGGACACATGGTACAGTTTACTTGTCATCTCCCATTTTATCATTTCAATCAATGAAGGACGAAATCAAATCCTGTCTATGTTATTTTTCATTCAAGAAACTATTTCACTTGGGTATATGTCACGATACAGAAAAACACGATTGCAACTTCTGTTTCTTGATGACTTAAAGTATACATTTTGAAGAGCACTTTCTTTGGTCAAATGCAAACAAGAACATTTGAAAATTTGTACCATAAAGTTGACATGGTTAATGTCACAAATGCATTTACATTTATTTTTATCTTAGAGACGGTACAGAATCTGACACATTTCTTATTAAATATCCAACTTTTCATTTTAAAATCTTTAAGGTCTTACAGTAGTGTGTTTCTTGGGGGAAAATGGTTTAAATCCTACATTTACAAACCTTTTTTATCCCACTGTATACTCAAGTCAAGTGTAACAGCGGGCACTGAAGATTATGAATAACTCTGTAGGAAGCTTGTTTAGACCAAAGCTTGTTGTATTGTCGGGATTAAGTTTCAGGCAGCTTAGATATGACTTGTATCATTCAGAACCTGACATTACAGCCATATCACAATGTGGCATTAAAGCCACTTAAACCTCACTGTGGAGTGAGACTTAGGCTTTATTTAAAAACATCCTCTCTCTCTCCGCCTCCTCAGACAGATTCACACACACGTCTCTCTTTGCAAAGCAGGTTAACACCCTCTATCACAGACAATATTCTCCTGAGTGCAAACCACTCACACTAAAAGCCTGTTACTGCCGAGTTCATTAATTTCAACTGCTGTGCAGGGATGTGCATGTGTAGGTTCATTCATAATTTACTTTTGCTTTGGTCTATTGATTCAGTCTTCAGAATCAATTTTTTTGGCCTTTTGCTATTTTTATGTATAACATCACAAAGATTTCATAAGAAGAAGAGATAGGGAATGGTATTGGAACATGTGAGATGAATTTGAACTCTCATCACCTGAACGAGCACCAAAGCTCAATGAGCTCTCACTACTGTATGTTACTGTACATTATATATTGTTATATGATATATATTATACTTCTGCTAATATATTTTATATTCTGAGTAATTGTTTTCTTCTGGTGCAGTTCCTGTGCACGGTGGTTGCCATCCTCCTCCATTATTTCTTCATGTCGGCTTTTGCATGGCTGTTCGTGGAGGCTCTGCATATTTACCGCATGCAGACAGAAGTAAGAAACATCAACTACGGTGCCATGAGATTCTACTATGCTATTGGCTGGGGAGTTCCTGCTATCATTACAGGTACGTGCACACAAACACAAAAATAGAAATGGTTTTCGTGTAGGCATGTGTATGATGTGTGTGTGGATTGCAGGCCTGGCGGTGGGGTTGGATCCTGAGGGATACGGAAACCCAGATTTCTGTTGGATCTCCATGTACGATAAGCTCATGTGGAGCTTTGCGGGACCAGTTAGCGTCGTCATACTGGTATTACATTTGTGTGTGTTTGTGTGTGTGCATGGGTTACATACAGTTACGATACAGTTCAGTACTGTAATGTTGGTGCGATTCGATAACTCATAGTCTCTTTTACAGTTGAATGGTGGAATGTTTTTAACGGTCCTGCGTATGACATGTAACCCCACTCAGAAGGAGATTAAGAAGCTGCCTGTGATGTGAGTTTAACATGCATGAGTGCTTTGACTACATTTACAGCTAATGTATGTGTTGTGTAATATTCATTGTAGTAATTTTACAATGATCACATCTTCAACAGAAACACTGCTGCCAAGGATTATCAAACTGTAATAATGACTTTTCATTCATACTGTTTATTTTAACTTCATTCCTACTATTCCTTCCCGCAGTTCTACTATCCGCAGTGCCTTTCTCTTGTTGTTGTTGAGTACATGCGTTTGGTTATTTGGTCTGATGGCTGTTAACAACAGTGTCCTGGCATTCCACTACATGTTCATTGTCCTCTGTTGTGTACAAGTAAGTATATTTAAGTATACATATTGTATATAGTGCATCATTTAATTGTATAGGTGTTTAGGACATCACTTATAAATGGTCTGCTCTTCTGCCAATAATACACAAGAAACATACAATAAACAAATTACAATGAAGGTGAACTACACCGTTAACAAACTTTAAAGATTGAAAAAATGCGGTAAGAGAACACCACAGCCCCCCATTCACTTCTATTGTAAACAATGCAAGTGAATGGGGGTTGTCAACAACATACTTCAAAACCTATTCTTTTGTGTTCTGCGTAAGAAAGTCATACAGGTTTGAAATGACAAACGTGAGTAAATGATGACATCATTTTCATTTTGAAGGTGAAGCAGTCCTTATTTGCTCATAGGCAGTCTAATTATTCTCTAACAGTGTATTAAAGAAAGTGTGTGTGTGTTTTAGGGTTTGGCCGTGTTTTTGGTGTTCACACTGCTGAACTCAGAGGTGCAGGAGGCTTGGAAACTGGCCTGCCTGGGCAAGAAAAGCCCCAGTGAGGAACCTGCCAGACCCCCACAGATTACGGTTAGTGAACACAAACACGGATCTTCAACTTAAACCTTTGTTGGCCTTCTTGAGGGATGATAAGCATCTGACTTTCTAACCTGATTTACGTGTGCGCAGGGCCAAAACCCATACAACAGCGCCTCCCTGCTGGAGCAGAGTGGATTACACCGTATCACACTCGGAAATTCTACCGTCTCATCGGTCAGCAGTGCAAGGTCTGTGAATGTAAAGTAATTAGCATATTTTACATTGCATATGAAGATTTGTATGGATTAACACACAGAAAAGCACGGTAACAGCTACATAAGTGAAATATGAAATCATTTTTATTAGATAAATGCTTAATGCAGCTTTTTGCTGTTATTGCAGCTGTTATTTACAACAAGAATACAAGAGACAGTTGTGCATACTCTCTGTGGTAGTGATCGTGACAAGAAACTACTTCTGTTTGTTTGCTATCAAAGCAGCCCAGAAATAGCTTTTCATTTATGATTTAAATTGTCACGTCCCTATCGTCCATTCCCAAATCTACAGGCAGGCACAGTGTGCCTTGTTCTTAGTTAAAACACTGAATCTGTGTGCATTGTTGTAAATTGAAAAACTAAAAGCTTGAAAGCCAATTTATTATTCATGTGTGTTTCTCAGGGAGAATCTTTTGGCCCGGCAGGCTCTAGAACACACTCTAGCACACACAGGGGCAACTGATCTGGATGTGGCAATGTTCCACCGCAACGGAGGTACACTTACACACAATGGCCTGCATGCCTGTACGTATACACACATACACAACAATTACACTACTTTTTTGTTTTTGTTTTTTAATCAAAAGTTTGCTGTTGCGCACATCTGTTTTGATAACTCTGTCAGAAAAATGTATTCTGAATCTTTTCTTGTGTCTTGTTCTCTTTGTCTATATGTCTTTCTCTCAGGTGAGGATTCAGACTCTGATTCTGATCTCTCATTGGAGGAGGAGAGAAGTCTGTCCATCCCGTCTTCTGAGAGCGAGGACAACGTTCGTCTCCGTGGACGCATCCATCGGCGCTTCAAGCGTACCGCTCACCGTGAGCGTTTGCTCACAGAACCAGCGCACAATGGTGGAAAAGGTAATATTATCATCCTTTAAGGTTTGAATTGACAAGAGGGTGAGTAAATGATGACAGAATTTTCCTTTTTGGGCGAACTATCAGTTTAAGTAGTAAGCATTTTATTTGTCATGTTTCCAGAACACATTTTATTATTGCACTGTGATTTTAAATAGCTAATGTATATGCACAATATTTTTATATTTTAAAGCACAACCTCATAATTGTCTTAAAAGAACAGTTCACCCAATATTAGAATTCTGTCTTCATTTACTCACCCTCAAATGATTCAAAGCCGGTATACATTTCTTTGTTGTTATGGACACATAGAGCGATATTTGGAAAAATGCTTGTAACCAAACAGTTCTTGCCCACCATTGACTACCATTGCAGGAAAAATTGCTTTATACATTTCTTTATTCTGTTGAACACAAAATAAGATATTTTGAAGAATGTCGAAAAGCAAACATTTCTGGGGCTCTGTTGACTACCAATGTAATTTTTCCTATTATGGTTGTCAATGGTGGCCAAGATCTGTTTGGTTACAAAGATTTGTCCAAATATCCTTCTTGTGTTCAGCAGAACAAAGACATTTTTATACAGATTTGGAAGAACCCGAGGGTGAGTAACTGATGACATTTTTGGGTGAACTGTCCCTTGTATGAGTTACCCTTGCTAATGCCCAAAATTGATAAACTAATTGGAATGAGACAGATTGTTTTTGGTACTGACGCCATGAACTGCAACAGCTTCGGCTTTTTTGATACCCAACTGTTAGTGTATGGAACTGTTTATGTGTCAGATCTGGATGGCAATGATCTGCTCTCCTATTGGCCAGCGCTGGAGGGGTGTGAGGCTCACTCCCTACAGAAATGGGGCTCCGAGCGCCGCCTGGGGGGAGACTACAGCAAGGATGCAGCTAATAATAACCAGCAGGAAGCAGCGCTGACCAGCGGGGATGAAAACGGGCTTACACATAGACACCGCAAAGGTAAGATTCATTTTATGTATCTTTACATATTCAAACATATTTAGCCTATAATTCACAGTAATCCTGAACTTATTTTTTTCCCCCAGGAATCCTTAAGAATCGTCTGGGCCGCCCACCTGCTCTGCAAGGTCTCTCTGCCGTGGGTCGTGCTCCCAGCGAGATGTCTTGGTACAGGACCTCCACGTTGGGTCACCGGGGCGTCCCGGCCGCCTCCTATGGTCGTATGTATTCCGGCACCGGCTCCCTGTCCCAACCCGCTTCCCGATACTCATCCCGCGAACAGCTGGATTCGCTTGTCAGACGCCAGCGCTCCCGTGAAAACCTTGACCTGCTGCCACGGCGACGCGAGCTTGGCGCTGAACACCTGGGTGGATCCAGAGAGAGGCTGGGCCCTGTTCACAGCATCCATGGCTCCAGGGAGGATCTGATGGCCAAGGGTGGCCTGACAGGTTTAATGGGGGCGGAGGGTTCTTTAAGTGGTTCGAGAACACAGCTCAACACTCTAACAAGGCAGCAGGCCTCTAGAGAGCACCTCGGAGGAGCTCTCATGAGCAGTCGGTCTCGGGAGCAGCTGGATCCGAACGGCGGAGCCCAACCGTGCAGGGAGTGGTTGAGAAGCCTGCCACCTCGACAGCTCTCACACCCCGAGCCACACCCACCCTCTTCACCCCCTCCACCAATCACAGAGGAGCCCCAAGAAACCCTGCCCTCTCGTCGTGGGCGCATAGACTCCGCTCCCCCATGTAGGTACCCTTCATCCGCAGCTGCACCAGGAGCTCCGTCTAGTCGCCCACCTTCTAGCGAACATCTGGATATCCTCTCCTCTATACTTGCCTCATTCAGCTCCACTGTCTTAACCCCGCCTACTAACCCAATCTCAGCAGGCCCCTCCCCTTCCCCGCCTCCTCTCTCTGTAACCTCTCAGAGCATCTCTGGAGTGTCACCTGACTCTGAGTAAGTCCACAGTCCCCCTTTTTTGCCTCACTTTATCTCCATTTATTTCGGGGTCTACTTGTGAAAATGTTTTTTTTCTTAACTTACCAATAATGTTATAATATAAAAATATTGTTATTGACTCTCTGTTTCTTTCTGTTTAGAGCTAACAGAAGTGATGGACAATCTTGATGATGCCCTCACAGCCCCACAATGCATTTCTGCTAATGGGCTGAAGAGGATCAAAGACAGCCAACCGGAGCATTCGGGACTCCTTGCTTCACCCTGGGAAAACTTTAGACTTGAGAGTGAAGTTGTTCATCAAGGGCTTGAGATATCACCCTGAAAATCCTAAACTCAAAGGGAAGGTGATGATTTCTATGCTTATCCTTTATCCAAACTGCAAACCTCAAATTTCAGACACTGAGCTGAGAGGACTGGAGAGAAACAAACTGTACATAATACCTTTTTATACTTTTTGTATCTTTTTCAACAAAGATCAAAGAAGAAATCTGTAGTGATGTTTTTGAAGACTGTGTGGATATGTGTTTAAGTGGGTAGAATCGAAAACATTATCAAACCCATCGCAACCAAAACAGTCCTGAACATCCTCATTCCAATCCTTGTACTCCAACTTTGTGTTTATGCAACATAAGCCACGCCAACTGACAGACATGAAAACATCTACGGAAAAGGATTAGTATATGTAAATGAGCGACTTGCCCTTTGGATTGGCGGGAAAATCCAGAGACTGTGATTGTAATTAAAATGAATTATGAAACAAAAGATATGATTGGACCGTAATGATTGTCAGTCAAGAGATTATGTTTTGAGACATGTGACTTGATTGAAAAGTTTTTGTGTTGATCTAAACACATTGCTTAAACAAACTCCAATATTCGCCTATATGAGATTGAATATGTGAGGCATTTGGTTTAGAAAGTGTAAAAATACATTTCTCAGACCTCAGAGGCACACATTGGAGTTGGTTATAGCTGTGCGAAGAGACATTAATGAATGGATATATTTTTAAGTAGCCTACAAGCATATTCAAACCTTATTAGCATAATCAAATTTCATAACCAGGCTCATCGCAAATATTGCTTGAGGAAAGGCTGCTGATTCCAGCTATTCATGAGATCCTATTTAATCCATTCTTTTAACAAAGAGAGCATATCTAAATGTCAGTGAAATTTCTGTGAAGTATTGAATAATCTTGGTGCTTCAGGGGAAGAAACATGCTGAAATGCAGTCAATGAGATAAGATCATCACAGATCATGTCAGGGTCCTGTTTAAAAAGGAAAATCATGCTTCATGTGACAATTTTTCTGTCTTTAACAGTATTATCATGAGTTTTTGCCAAAAAAGAGTGCCCTATGTCATCCTTTTTTACCTCTTACCTGTGAAAAAGTGCTCCAGGATTTTTTATATTCATCTTTTTATAGTTTATTTATTATTGCATAACTTTATCTTGTACAGACATGAAATTAATTTATTTTATTTAGTAATATTTATTACGTTAATTTTTCTTAGCCATATTCCTTTCTGTTTGAAGTGTGTGAATGAGTTTTGTTTTTATAAGAGCGAGGTTTCATGTGTTCAAAATGTTTTTTTTGTGTGAAACTTTTGTACATGTTTTGTCTGGTATGCCCCCTCCTCTTCTGTTAACAAAAACAGATGTGCTAAGAGAGAGAGAAAGGTGGAACATGACTGGTGGGTGAGAAAATGGAGAATGTATAATTGGTCAACATGTTTATTATCGGACATGTTGTATCCTATTTATAAGGGGGTTTGAAAAAAACTGCTACCAATGGGAGTTGAGACCAGCAACCCATTGGTCAATAAAGGAGTTAATTGATTCCAGGCTCCTGATTTTTCTTTTTACCACAAATATTCATGACGGGGAGGACAGAAGTTCTATATCACACTTTTTTGAATGGCATGTTATCAAATTAAGTTACATACAATGTAATGCTTCTTCAAAAAGTTTTGTTCTCTTGCTTAAATTTTATTTTCACATTAGTTTTAAGTGATCTACACGACCCCATATCCACACTACCTTGACTTAAAAATGAGCTCTGTTCCTCACACAAAGCTTTCAATCAGTTTAAAATGACATGAATTTTATATACCTTTAACCCTCCTTACTGATCACAGCCCTGTTGTGAATGTTCTATCCATTTCAACACTAAGAGGTGGAAACAAACAATACTTCAATTCAACCAGTACAAAAGTAAAAAAATGAGCACCACTTATTAACCTGACAATCTGCATTGTATATGATTTCTATAAACTAATAAAAAGTCAAAAGTTGTTCCTGGAGAAACTATTCTTAGAGGCATTTAAACCACGAATAGATTATGGACCGTCAAAGTCCCCCTGATTCTTGTGAATTACAAATGATCTTTTTCTAACCCCTCGTCCAAAATTAAGTGTCTTTTCAACATCTTTTAAACGTTTAATTGCAAGACTTATTCATATTTACAGTATAATGCCTATTTAAACATTATAAACTCGCAAGGGGGCCTTGCAGGACCATAATCCGTCTTTATTTTAATCCTGAATTAGCATTATATTAATGTTAAGTCATTAATAGTGCAGAGCATCTCTTAAATTACTCCTCATGTGTAAATCAAGACTTATTGTGAGCAACTCCTCAATGAAATTCTGACTGACAGATGTATTGATGAAGTATTGATGAGAGGGTGGACAAGAAGAGAAATTAAACCTATTGGGTTTATAATGGGTTTGAAAGCACCTGATTTACCCTCGGCCTGATAAAAACACTGGCATTCTTTCTCTATGACTAGTTTGCCAGTAAAAATAACTGAACTGTTTACTATAATGAGTTTTTTTTCTTACCACATTGGGAAATCTGTTGAGATTTATGCAAAAGATAAAAAATAAAATTCCAAAGCGCTAGAAAAAACGGTTAACAATTCTTTTTTTGCATCAATTTAGTCTCCCAAGAAATGTTATTTGTTTTAAGAATGTTGATACAGAAATACACAATAGAATTTATAACTACATTCCTAAGGTACAAAATTATTGTTTTGTAAATAAAGGGCAAAAGCTAAAAAAAAAAATTCCGTAAGAAAGTTGATAGAGCTATGATGTCATTAACATCAGTGTTCAGATATGTGGATGGTCATCGTCCTCACTGTCAGTGCTAGAGAGCGGAATTTCTGTACCCATCTTCAGTAGTTTTGCTTGATAATATCTCTTTTTGGCCTGTGCGGCTTTCTCTTTCTGTTTCACAGCTTTTCTCTTCTCCTCCCACACACACTGCTGCAGGAGCAACAGGCTCATTGTCTGCTGATGCTCAAGTTCAAACAGTTCCTGTCTGCGAGCCTCCCATTTTGTGGAATCTGGTACCGTTGATGAGTTCTCATCCGATCCTCCAGCAGGGACACGTGAAACTGCAAAATCTCTGTGTACGGTGTCAGAATTTAATGCCTGAGTCCTTAATGCCGAGCCTGAGGTGCTTCCGGCATGAGTGGGATAGAGGAGAATGGGATAACTGGATCTGGAACGTGACCGGAAACGTTTGGGGAGGGGTGGAGAGGAGGCAGGGCCAGGGGGAATCCCAGAGTTAACTGGTGGCTGGGTACGTGAGGCCAGGCCAAGGTCAATGGCTAAGTTCTCCTTGCTGTCTGCTTCCTGTTAAAAAAGGAAGTTTGCAAATCACATCCTCACTCCTATCATGGGATACTAATAAAAATAATGTATAATAAAGAAGAGGGGTTTTGCATCATAGCTACACTATATTGTTATGTTGTGCAATATTGACCAATTAGCATCCGGGACCAGATTTAATGTCTACTTCCCGTTTAAATAAGTTTGCATATAACATTCTCAGTCCTAACATAGTTAGATACCTCACAAAAAGGTCATAATAATCATGTAAAATAATGAATAGAGTGTATGAATTGACGTCACTTTCCTCAGTGAACATTTGGGACATGCCCTAGGTGGCTAAACCCCCAGAAAAACGAATGGGAGAAACAAAGAAACCGGGACTAAAACATGCAATTATTTGCGGAAATTACAAGCAGCTGGACTCAACGGTGATCCTTATGACCTCCTTACGACTTCCAAAGGAGGCATGGGTTCCTGGACACTGTAATGTTGCGCGGAATTGCATTTCCTGATATTGTCCCTGAGTGTTTTGCCACCCAAGGGGTGTAATCACGTGGTAAAGTAACAACACATCCATACCCTCTATAGGTGTTTGGCATTATAGCTATAGTATATTACTATATTGTGTGGTATTGACCAATCAGCATCCGGTACCAGATTTATAATAAAATACATTTTCATGAAGTTTCTTTCGATATCTGCTCCGACCATCTCCTAAAAAAAAACATTCTTACATTATTTTGACTGTGCTCAGGATCCTCTTGTTCACTTCCATTAGTGCCCAAGAACCCTTTCACTACAGGGGAGAAAAACAGTAAATTAATCTCCTTTCAATAAATACAGCAATGACCGATGGGAAGAGCAGTAGTTTCTTCCCTGCAACAGAGATCACATGATTTTAAATTACCTGCTCCAGGTGATCCGCTCCTGCCCGAGGCAATGCTGTCGTCTCCATCTATCTCTTCCAGACAGGAGGTCAGGTTTGGAACCAGAGCAATCACTTGTCTCTGCACCTGCCAAGCGAGACATACATCAGATAATGTTTGGAAAGCGAAAAGAATTCCTAAATCTCACAGAATTACGAACACACATTCACCTGAGTAAGTGTGGACACAGGAAGTCCAGCGGCCTGCTGCTCCTGTCGTTTCTGAAGAGCCACACGACATTCCACCTTCAGCCGCTTCCACAGTGTCTTCAGGGACCCAATGCTGCTGGGTGGTCGATTAGGGAATGCTGTATTAAAGGCCTGAGCCAGCTCTGCCCACACAGCGTTCCGGTGCACAGTGGTGTTGGTGTCCTTCCGAAAATCCTGAACTGTGTCCACCACCGCATGAATTCTCCTAAGCAGGAACAGCTTCTGTTCCAAGGTGAAGTTTGGCATGCGGTACGTCATACTGATAAGCACCTAGTTTGTGATTGTGAGATGATGTGTAGCCTATGCACACTAAGGCTTACATTGAGGTATTTGGGTAACTTAATGCATTCAACTTATTTAAAAATCTGTAAATCATTTATAAAGAAGACAGTTTTTTAAAAGAACAGTCACGGTTTGTTACAATTTCAAGTCCATCTGCTGCGCAAAGGGTCACGCATGTGTGTCACATGTGCGACTGTATTTTAGCGGCCAGAAAGCAAAACTGAGGCACATTTTTTTAAGAAACATCCGATAATTGCTCCGACCATCCAAGTCTGCTCCACCTCTCGAAGGAATTCATGAGGGAACAAAGCCTGGGTTGGCTCCATTCACTATCCATCAAGAATATTAAATCGCACACGTACAACTGCGCTTTTGTTAAACGCAATAAATTCAACGCACGAACACAAACGGCAAATCCTCAAATGAGTTTAAAGTAACATAACAAGTAAAGCAGATGGTAATGGGTTCATTTTAGGAATATTCGCCCAAATCAGAGCGCTAAACCCGAGCATCGCGCTTGAGCAGTCAACCCGAGCTGCGGTCTAGACCAGAGCTCGAGATCATTAACGTTGCTGCTCCTTTGCATTTACAAAAAACTGTATGAAAAGCAAATATTGTTTTATTTATTATTTTATTTTACCTACTTACATGCAATCATGATTCTGAAGGTTTAATTCCGAAAATATACTTAAATCCCTAACCCCCCCCGGGTTTTAGCGGTCCGTATACATTTTAAACAACAGACAGGAGACACATGCGCAAAATGACGCTCCGGGCGCATAAAATTGGCAGTTCAATAGACTGTGCATTTCATATGATTGGTATACAATTCTCTTGAGTTCTACTGTAGACATATGGTTTATGCATCAGGCAAGATGCACAAATGTCAGAGTTGAGCAGCAGAGAGAGCGCTGATCATTTCATCCAATAGTTAAGAGTTATGGTGCAGCGTGTGCAGTATAGTAAGATGTGATTGGACGATGCGCGATGTCAACGAGGAAGCGAGAACACAACATGCGTCTGAGCAACTAAACATGCAGGACCTTGCGTGAGAAAAAGATACAAAATATTATCTTTAATTTGATCCCGAATAAAGTCACGATCTCTACAGTGAGGACGTGAGGTGAACTTAACTTGTTTACGATTGTGTTAAAAAGACAAACGGGCAGAATCAGAGGATTAGTTAGAATATGTGTAGTACAGGGCTGACTTTTGCTTGTTTAAATGACTTTCTTGATAGATAAACGCTTAATGTGCATGATCATGGATTTTTGCTCTGATATCAGTTGAAGTATTTCATTTAAACGAACAGTCACTGCTGAAATTTTTTTACAAGCAACCATTCTAATGGATTACGTTAGTTCACCCTAAAATTAATCATTTACTCACCGTCAGATTGTTTCAAAGCTGTAAAAATGTATTTGATCTGTTGAATACAAAGAAATATGTTTGAAAGAATGTAAGAAATTTTCAGTTCTGGGACATCATCCACTACCATATGGTCTGTTGAACACAAGTGACATATTTTAAGAATTTAGGAAAACAAACAGTTTAATTGCACTACAATTTAATTGTTCCTGCTATGAAACATAAAATTGCTAACATTCTTCCAAATATCTTTCTCTATCCCTTTAATGGTTATAATGGGAATTGCATGGGTTTAATAGAAATTGTAGTGTCTCTGCTGGTAATGTTATATTTTGGGATGTTATGGGGAAAATGAGAACCAATAGAATTCCAATAAATCTTACTAGAATAGGGCTAAACACACTGTTTAGGTTTTGATGGTAAACAGTGTTTGTAAATGAAAACACTTTTTTTTCAGAAGGGTTGTGTTTATTAATTAAGGTTTATTTATTTGAAAGATGCTTCTGTCTTTAATTCACTATGAAACGGTATTTTTACGTATTTATCAGAGTGAAACGGCTGCTGAAATTAGAAAAAGCTGTAGGGTTGGGCTTTATTTTGCTCTTCCCTTTTTGCTTGGTTTGTTATTAGTTGAGCCAGGCGAAGGCTACAAATGCCTGGCCATTGGACAGTCAGTGTAGTCCTACCTCTTTTTTGTTGGTGAAGAAAAGTTGTTGATGAAAGGGGGAGATGCGCTTAATGTGTTTGATTAAAGATTACAAGAATACTTGAATAAAAGAAAGAATGGTTTGGACAAATTAATCATTAATAATAATCACTGCAACAGTGTGTAAAACACTTAGCATTTTCCTGTTTGATTTCATGGCAAGTTTAAAGCAGTGGTTCTCGAACTGGAGGCACCAAGATGGATCCAGTGGGCCACATATGAAATAAAGAAATTTATCATAAGTTCTATTCAATCAAACATCAGAAAAATAAGAAGAATTAATGTTACAGCATTGTACAACTAAATATATGTTCGGTAATGTTTGTGTAGGGTCTAGAAGTCTTCACTGTATTAAATGGCATCCTCTGGGCAGTCTGCTGTGCTTGTTGCCTCTGTGACTGCGCTGGAGTTTCTGGGCGATGAATTCCTGCTGACAGGTGATTGACACTTAAAAAACAAGTCTTTACTACAGTATCTCACAGAAGTGAGCACACCCCTCACATTTTTGTAAATATTTTAATGTACAGCACCCCCAGAAATGTGGGCAATTCCTCTCCCCAACCAGCAGAGAGTGAAAGCGATAACACTCAATTTAACACCTGCTCCCCATTCACACCTGAGGCCTTATAACAATAAAAAATCACATGATACCGGGGAGGCAAAATGGCTAATTCGGCCCAATTTGGACATTTTCACTTAGGGGTGTACTTCCTTTTGTTGCCAGCGGTTTAGACATTAATGGCTGTGTGTTCAGTTATGTTGAGGGGACAGCAAATTATACAAGCTGTACACTCAATACTTTACATCGTAGCAAAGTTTAATTTCTGTAGTGTTGTCAAATGAAAAGATATAATAAAATATTTACAAAGATGTGATGGGTGTACTCTGTGAGATACTGTATATTACAGTTTAATTGACTCCAGTTCACCAGTAGCATTATGGTTGAGTAACATTGTGGTTAATCCTTAAAAGTTTTATAAACCTACAGTTTGTGGCAGTTTTCCAAGCATAGAATACTTATCACCATTATTTTTTAGTACGTGCACAGATTTAGTTTATTCTCGGTTGTTATTTCATGTAACCACCACATTTTAATATCAACATCTTTAAAAGACCTTAATTTACCTGTGAACTATTTATTATAATTATATTATGTTTTGTTTGATGAATTATTTTTGGCTCTTCTTTTCAGGTGAAGGACCAATCTTGTCTGTGTACAGTCTTCAAACATCACCTACTAAATGTGCATCTTTGAATGTTCTCCAGAACTTCCGTATCCATGGTATAAGACCTAGAACGAAACCGCAATCTGAAGAAAGACAACCCAACACCATCATTTCATCTGAAGGTTCTGTTTGGAACGAGGAAGAACGGCTTATTGTTTTTGGAGGTAAAGGTGTGCGTCTCATCACCTTCAGCTCTCAAGGGCAGTGCCTGAAGCCATCTGGCCCTCTCTTTGAGCTACAAGATTGGGTCCTAGACATTCATTGGCTGGAAGGAGAACCCCACACACGTTTGGCTGTATCCTTGGCTCACAATGCCCTGCTGCTCCTAGAGGCAGAATCCGGTAACGTTCTTTGCTTCTACTCTTGTGTAGAAACCTGCCTTCTATACTCTGCACTTATAATTGGCTCAAACTGGGATTCTTTAGTTTTGGTGGGCGGGACTGTGTTTAACCAGCTGGTGCTTTGGAGACCCAGAGGAACCAAATCTGATGGCCAATCCCAAGTAGAGAGACGTTTGCTGGGTCACAGTGGAGTCATTTTTAATCTCTGCTACCTCCAAAAAGCCGGATGGCTGGCATCAGCCTCGGATGACCGCAGTGTTCGCGTGTGGAATGTTGGCTCGCTTGGGGGAGATGCTGGTTGTGGAGAGAAATTGCCCACATGTCTGCGGGTGCTGTACGGGCACCAGGCCCGGGTATTCTGTGTCAGGCTTACGCCCACCCGCGTGTTCAGCGCTGGGGAAGATGGAGCATGCTTACTCTGGGAATGGGAAGGCGAAGGCAAGGTGGGACGTACTTTTAGAGGGCATAGGTCAGGTGGGGTGAGGGCACTGGCTGTCAGCGAGGGCAACATGAGCTGTGGAGGGGGGTGGGTCGCAACAGGAGGGGCTGATGGAGAGATAAGAGTGTGGAGAGTGGCGCAAGAGAATAAGAAAGACGAAGAAGAAGCTCAGGTGGATCTTGGGTTCAAAGCTCGAGGTTGCCCTAAAGTGATCAGATTAGTGGGTGAAGGTACAGATGTGAAAACACTAGTCTGTACTGATCAGGGAGAGGTGTGTGTCAGTCAAAGTCAGATTTGGGATGTCATTTGGCAAGGGGGAGCTGACTTCCATTCGTATTGTGTAATGGAGGTCACAAGTATCCAGAAGTTCAGTTCTGTTGTAAGGATTTGTGCTGTTGGTAATATCAACGGAGGTGTCCAGGTTTTCCCTGTGGGACAGCCAGATGTGGGTGTGCTGCTTCAAGCTGGTCACGGTAAAGTTCACTCTGTGCTTTGGGTAAAGAGTGTGTTTGATGGGTGTGAGGGTTTGTGTCTTCTCGCATCGGGCTCTGAAGGGATGGTGTATAGGTGGAAAATAGGAGTGTTAGAAAGTGAAACAGGCCTGCAAATAGAGAAGAAAATACTTCCTCCCTTTCTGCTACCGCCTTGTGCAAAGCGCTGGCTGACCGCTGCCGTTGCTCTATCACACAAAGAGGGGTTGTACCTGTGTGGTGACCGCAGAGGGTCACTGCTGCTCTACCAGCGAAATGACCAAAGAAACAAAGACTTGAAAGAGACAGAGAACAGGCAACAGAGAGCAGAGCAAGAAAAACTCAACAAGACTGAAAATACAATTAGTGTAAAGGAAAACATTGACCCTCTGTCTCCCATAAGCACCCTCTTCGGTGTCCATGGAAAGCAGGGTGTGACCTCTGTGTGTGAGCATCAGGGTGTGTGTTACACCACAGGTCGAGATGGATGTGTAAGAATACTAACTATCGAAGAAAAGGTTCTGACCGTCCGTCGAATTCAGCGAGCATGCAGAGGAATGGACTGGCTGGAGAAGGTTCTGTTTCTGAACTCTCACAGACCAGAACTAGAAGAAAGGGTTGAGGAGAGGGAGGAGGTAACACATCATGAAAGTATCGCTGAGGCTCGCTTCGTCATGGTTGGCTTCCACTCCATAAACTTTGTTATATGGGACCCTCACAGACAAGAGAAACTCTTATCGGTTTCCTGTGGAGGAGGCCATCGATCCTGGGTGTACAGACTCCCGACACACACCCCCACACACCCTCAGCCGAACATGCTCGTACAGGGCACCCTAGTGTTCATCAAACATGGAGCCGTCATTGCGTCTCGTTCATTAGCGTCGACAGAAGCCGATGTGAATGGACAGACGCTGAAGGAGGGGTTTCATGGACGAGGCATCGGATGTGTGCAGCGACTTGGTTGTCTCGCAAACGCATCATCAGAACTTTGGGAAGTTTTTGTTACTGGTGGGGAGGATACCATAGTAAGTGTACTTGCCATTAAACCGCAGAGTGGAACTGTGAAGGTGCTTGCTGTTCTGACGGACCACATCTCAAATGTTCGCACGCTGGCTACTGTCAAAAGAGGAGAAGGGAATGAAAGTGGGATGGATGAGAGCACCTCGGCCCTCTCGTCTATGGTGTTCTCGGCAGGAGGACGGGCCCAGCTGCAATGTTACAGGATTCTGATTCGTCTGGATGAGCTGCGGGATCAGCCAGTCTGTCAGGTGACTCAGATAGCTGGCCATCGATTGGATGAGCAGTGGGAACGGAAACGGAACCGACACAAGACTGTCAAAATGGATCCTGAGACTAGGTTTGTGTGTGTGTGTATATGTTTATAATAATACTCTAACTTTGAGTAATTTTTGTCACACGAGATACAGTTTTGTCACAAAAAAGGTTTCTTGCAAACTGAAACTGACCACTAGAGGTCAGACAAAGCTAACTTACCTGCTTGCGGTGTAAACATCACTGTGGTTGTGTTCTTGTTAAAGAGCAATTAGCAAATGTTTTTCATTTTCGCAGGTACATGTCTATGGCTGTGGTGTATGATGGGAAGGAATGTGTCCTCCTAGCTCTGGGCTGTAGTGATGGTGCAGTAAGGTGCTTTGATTTTTGTTATTTTAAGGATATGCATTAAGGTCGTCACAATATCAGATTTTCACAATTATTGTGGTCAAAATAATTCACTGTAACGATATGATTGTTGTATCTATTGAAATAAATTAAATAAATTATGCTATCAGTCAAATCATCGTTAATTTTGTTTATTTTGTGTTCTTTGGCCAAAGAATCACACTCTTGTAGAAAGGCAGACTGTCATCTGCAATATTGAAGTGTCGCCCATAAACTAACACTGAATTGTTTATGATAATCATATTGGTAGTGTCAACATGATGTCGGCCATCAGTTATTAATGCCATAGTTCTTGTCAATATTGGTATTTTGTGACACCATTAATATGAATGAAAATTTTAGTGATTAGTTTTAAATTGAAAACATAAGTGTTTACTTTAAAATGTTGTGTTGTTTTTTAGGCTGTTCAGTGTGACTGAGAGCAACAGAAGAATTGAGATGCTATGGGAATGTTTTTATCATCAGAGGTGTGTGCTCAGCGTCACCGCACACATGCTGAAGGACTCCCAGGGCAAAGAGTGAGAAAACATTGTATTTATCAAGTACTTTTAATTAACATTTTATGATTCCATATTTTAATTTCGTACACATATTTTCTCTCTTTCGCAGTCTTTTGTTGCTGTTCAGTGGCACTACAGATGGTTGTATATCTGTGTGGGATTTAACAGCAGTTTTGAACAGTAAGGCCAGAGTCAGCTGGCAGGGTGAGTCATACACATACCAGACCATAACCACTTTTTAATTTAATTAATTTTTTGTAAGATTCATTTATGTGAGGATGTGATGTTCTTGTATGTGTCTTTTGGCTTTAATAATAATTATTATTATTTGTGGAGCAATTTAGGCTTAGCAAACTGAAGTTATTATACAGTTCATGTCATTTTTAATTATCTAATGGAAATACGTTGTTCAATTGTGATTTTTGCCAGCAATTTTAGAAATATATGACTTCCCCCATTCAAATAGATAGGACTGTGGACTTGCTATGACTTAAATAGCTGCCCAGATGCTTTGCGAAAACATGGCCGCTGAGTAGCACAACGTCCGTGTATGGACTTTGGTTTAGAGCAGGGGTGTCAAACATACGGCCCGCGGGCCGGAACCGGCCCCCCAGGAGGTTCGTTCAGGCCCGCGGGATAATTTGAAAGTGGAAAAAATGCATAAAAGACATGAAATTAATATTTTTAATTCGCTGCAATTCATTGATTATCCGCTAAGGAGCGCACTCTTTCCATCAGAGTAGAAGACAAGCCGCATCACTGAGACAGACTTAAAACAGCAGACGGTATCAATGCGTCATCTGCTGCTTGTTACGACGTTGTTAATACCTTGGTCTCTATTTCTCCGCTACACCCTCTTTAGCCAAAATGTCGTTATCAAAACGGAGAAAAGTAGATAAGGAGTGTAGAATTTTCAAAGAAAAATGGACCACGTCCTATTTATTTACAGATATGCACGGAAAACCTTCGTGCTTGGTGTGTTTGCAACAAGTTTCGGTAATGAAGGAATATAATATTCGACGCCACTACGAGACTCATCACAGCGAAAAATAGCCTCTGCCTCTGTAGGTCTGGACAAATTTTATCAGTATCTACTACCAGGGTACCCCAAATTAACAGCCCTGGCTGCTAAAATTTTGTGCATGTTTGGGACAACTTACCTTTGTGAACAAATTTTCTCAGTGATGAATATCAATAAAACAAAAATGCGTTCAAGGCTCACAAACAAGCACTTAAATGACATTCTGAAAGTGACAGCTAGTCAGGACATGACACCTGGTGTTGATGCACTTGTACAGGCCAAAAGATGCCAAGTTTCAGGAACAAATACAAGTCCAGACTAGACTAACACCTTTAAAATGCTGCCTTAGATACTGTTTGCATTGAAAGAATACAGCTCTGTGAAGATGAATCCTTACTGTGGTGATTTAAAAAATGTGCACTTTAATGTTAGTCAGCAGCTTCAAAATAAAAGTTGTGTAAGTGGTTTAAAAATTCCTTTTTTTAAAAGTCTCATTTAATCTTAAAGTGCATTACTATATTTTTTAGTACCAATTAAAGTTTTGTGCCTTTTCACATTTGTCTAAGGAAATATGAGATGTTTTATGAAATGTTTTGTAAAAGGATAGTTTATTAAATTTCAATCTTTTCCTAATGTTCTTGTGCTTTTTTACACCAAAACAAAGGAAAGACATGATATTTTAATTATTTATAGCAGAGTATGGTATAATTTTAATGGTCCGGCCCACTTGACATCTCCCTAGGCCGTATGTGGCCCACGATGCGAAATGAGTTTGACACCCCTGGTTTAGAGCATAAATCACATTAAATTAAACTTGACATCATAAGACATTATATGTCGAGTAGCTTTGATACCAGAGTTATTATAGTTTTGTTCTCAGTTTTATTCGTCTTTCAAATGAGCTTTTATTTTAATATTTTTAGTTTTAATGTAATATTATAGTACATTTATTTGTTATTTATTATAATTTATTTAGTTTAGTTTTTGTTATTTTCATTATATAATTTGAGTGCCACAACTTTTCATTTAGGTTTTCAAATAATATTTGTGCCAATATTTGATTCATTATTTAATTACAATTACAATACATGTATAATAGTTTTACTAAACTATGATAACATTGTTTGATACCTTCTATATGCCAGAGAGTTCTGCTAAATGTTTCTGCTAATACTGATTTATTCTATTTCTGTGTGCATTAGGTCCAACTGCCCCAATCTTTTCCATACCTGTTCACCAAAGTGGAGTCAATACTCTTGCATTATCACAGTGGAGAGTCCCTGGACAAACAGAAGAAAATCTCATCTCATTGGCCAGTGGTGGAGATGATGGACAGCTATCTTTGCTGCATGTCATAGTAAAGCAAGAACAGCAGGAAAATGGAGACGTGTCTTTAGAGCTGCGTTCTCATTGGTCAGTCCCCTTAGCACACTCTTCCCCCCTTACCGGGCTGTGTTCGATAAGCCCTGACTTGCTTGTGTCAACCTCACCGGACCAACGCATGTGTTTGTGGAGTGTGAGCAGTGATGGACTGATGGACCCACAGAAGGTGCTTTTCTCACACACTGCAGATGCTGCTGGTTTGTGGGCGTGGTCAGAGGCTGGATCAGGGGGAGGAGCCTGGGTTGTTGTATGTGGACAGGGATTGCAGCTCTTTAAGTTAACACAGGGAGATATGGATAAACAGAATAACGCTGTGAGGCAAAAAGGTGAAGAGAGAAGGAAAGTGATGTTTTCAAATCGTTTCTTGAAAACTTGATAATTGCTTTAATTTACATTGCATATTTATTAATTAAGATACCAAAGAGTTTTAACTGTAAAGTTTTTCAAATAAACGTTTTTAATTAATGTGGAGGTGTAACATTTTTTGTTGTTTACTTCAGTTCTGAAAGGGATTTTTTGTTGTATCTTGTGAGGTCCTCACACATTTCAACACGGCCAATGGCTCAGTGAAAGTCTCAGCTGAAATGTTTGGACAGCTGACCGATCCTTATGTAAACCTGATCTACTAGATCTTGACACTTGTATAAATATGTATGATTTTTTCATTTGGAGTTGGTCCAGGTAGTGAAGAAAAAGCAGTCAACAAGTATACATTCCTTCAAGACATGTTGGTTGAATGAGATCAAGGCAACACAAACTACCATTTAGTATTACAAATTATGTTTTAATTATAATAAAGAATAATACAGGTGTATTAAAAGGTTTTCATTTGTATGATATATGATTTTGCATGTGCTTGTGTTTATTAATGTATGTGACTCACAGCTTAAAGGCGAGTTCATAAGTGTATAATGTTTCTGTGTTTTCTGGGCTCCAGGCCAGCAGGTAAATATCCACGTTGGTGAATGAGTGAGAGAGAGAGGGTACACCGAGCGTTGGGGGGCTTTGGCTGTGTAACTAAGTATAAATATTTCACCTCCTTCTCCTATTCCCTTTTGTTCATCATCTTAGCTGCTCGATGGCCAACCCCTTTTAATCCACAGCCGAACGAATGACAGCCAGAGAGAAAAGACATCTGAGAGATATAAACTAGCAAAGCTCTATTAGGATTTACCGAATGTGAAAGAAGATTATTTTTCTTTGTAAATCTGAATAATATTGTTATACAAGAAATTGGATTAAATGGCTGTGAAAAGGCGTGATGCATTATAAAAAGATTTTTTTTCTGGGAAAATTAAAGCGGGTAAGTATGAAATAACTATGGAGATGCTTACACCATCCTGTAATGGAAATGATGATGAATTTTGCGAATGTTGTGATGCTTAACTGCTCTCCAAGGTCATGGGTTCAAATCCCAAGGAATTTGTACCTGTCTAAAAAGGCTTCTGCGATGTACAGTAAATGTGCTCATTTTAAATGACGTTGGGTCTCTCCTGAAAAAGAGGTCCCGGTGTTCCCTGAGCTTTGGTGAAGGATGTCACGGTTCAGCAGAGTTTGTTAATGAACAAGCAGCAGAAGAACAGCAGAATGCCACACAAACGAAAGAAGAACAATGCTGAGTTTGAGAAAGTAAACCCAGACCATTATTTTATATTTACAATGACAAATCACCTTACATTTGCATGCTATACAATCTTATCTAAGTGACAGTCATTCAAGTTCATGATTTGTTTACATTTGTCCATTCAGGTCGGTGGAGGGAAGATGTCACGAGAAAGGTTTCCTCTGATTGGTTCATCGGGTGGCAAAACTGCAGGTAAAGGTAGTACATCACATGCGGCCAGCATCACATGTCAAATTATTTTTGTCTACATTAGATGGAATCATTGAAGCTGTTTGGTTTGGGGTTAGCCAACCAGAGGGTCTTTTGGGAAATTGTAGACTTACAAAGTGTAACTTGCTCCCCAGTAAGACTGCAAGGGTTGTGCGATTCCCCATGCTCATACATTGATATCCTTGAGGTCATGGTTGTCTTTATGTAACTCAAGACTAACAGTGGTTTAAAAATTAATGTTTGATGTATGACACTGTATAATTTATGTTCTGGAGCAAGACGGTAAGTCTTTTCAAGTTGTATTAACCACCTTCATTATTTTACTCATGAATTGAAAACTGTTATTCTTGAAACCTATTAGAAATTCCTGAGGTAACCCATGCCGAATAAACTGCTCGCTCGGCCTACGGATTGACATAATAATAGACCAGCTCTAGGATATTAATATCATGACAAGCTTGTTTTTGATAGATTGTTTTGGAAATTGTTATAATATTAGCTGGTTTGACTGGAAAACAGATGCATGTAACAAAATACTGAACAAACCTCTTGAAGTACAAGCATGAAGTGTTTGTTTCTTCTTTCCGTTCAATGTTACTTGAGCTTATCAACGGACAATGCAAGTGCAAACACAAGAAAATTCAGGAAGTACAGCTACTGTCATAACATTGATCTTTGTAATAACACTTGTAAGGAGTGTTAAGATTATGTTGAGGGACGAGGCAATTTTATTTGTATCTGGCTGTTTCTAAATTGTCAATTGTGTATTTTCATGTTCTTTTTTTTAGGGAGGCCCGCTCTATCCACTCCTCAAGGTCCCCCTCAGGTCGAGATAAGAAGACGAGACCGTCCCCCCATCTCCTCCACCACCCTCCCCGACAGCATGGCACCCTGGGAAGGCTCCTCCCACTCCGATTCCTCCTTTGCCAGTTTCCCCACTCCACTTTCTCCTCTTCCACCTGCTCACTCTTATAAGCCAGTCGTCGCACGGGAGGACCAGGCCCCACCACCCCCTCCTCAAATCAAAAATACTAAACTGGAGAATGGGCAGAGTGCCAGGGTAAAACGTAAGCCCCTCCCACCAAGACATCCACCCAGACCTCCTAGATTACCCCCTTTGAGGCAAATCACAAATCTTAGCTTCTCCCGTAGCTTCACATTTTCTTTTTTTGAGCTGCCGGTTCATCAGTCTGCACGGAACCGAGCAGAGAGACTCAAAGATCTTACTGTGCTTTTAAAGCAGTTTCAGTACTGACGCTCAGTAATGAGGGAAAAACACAGTAAATCTAGTATGATTCAATTTTACAAAATACATGCAAAATTCTGTTACCTTGCACTCCGTGTGAGTGTATAAATTGGAAGATTTTTTTTTTTCCTGTTTGAGGCTTGTAAAGATTTTTATTCGAAAAATGATAGACGTTTAAGGGACAGTTCACCCCAAAATTGGAATGATAAATGATCAAAACAATTTTGTCATCAATTAATCATCCTCTTGTCATTTCAAACTTGCATGACTTTTTCTTCTAGAGAAGAAGAAGATATTTCGAATAATGTTGGTAATGGACAACGGAGGTACCCATTGATTTGCGTTGGTTTTTGTGTCCATAGAAGTGAATGGGTATCGCCGTTGTTTCTTTTGTTTGCTGCAGAAAAAAGTCAGACAATTTTAAAATGACAAGAGGGTGAATAAATGATGACAGAATTTTCATGTTTGGGTGAACTTTCTCCACTTTGGGTCATTCACTACTTATTTAATGTAAGAACTATAGGCGCAAACCCCCTAAAAAACGTTTGTCATGGAAATTTCCCCAACTTTAAGTTGTTTGTTGTACTATTTATTATATTTATAGCTAAAAATCTGTTTTCTTTTTTAATTTTATATTTGTTGTGCACGGTAGTCATTGTGATTTGTATTTTGGGTGGGATGTGGTGAATATTGTATATGGTCCCACTATTTGTATATAGTTATAAACAATAAAAATATTGAAGGACACACAGACTGAGTGAGTTTTTATTGACCAATTAAGTTTATGTGCACTTGTGTATAATAGCCAGCTATCCTCAGTTTAGACGTAGCATTGTCATTTCATTCTCCAGACAAGGTAAGAAAACTATATCTTCAGGGTTCTTTTTGATAATAACTTCATTTGCACTTACAACACCCTCATACTCGTGTAGTAACCTGTTGTCACGTGTGCTCCGTCCTATCACAGACTGCTGACAGGTGCAGGTTTGAGCTTTGATGTGTTATCATGTTTGTGAACTTGCAAATACAAGAGTATTCATCAGCCATTAACATGCATTATTTAATGTACTATTCTTAAAATACAGTACAACTTAAAGCTGTGTACTTTTGTGCTTGAATATGAACCTTCTAAACATTTTGAAATGCTCTGCATTTGTTTACAAGAACACAGAAGCTTTTGCAAGGTACTGCGGAGTGGCAATCTGCTTTTCAAGTTTTCTTCTGCACATATAGTCAAACGTACAAATAAAGCATTTCAAATACACTAAAGCATGTCAACCTTTTTTTTGTTGTACAGAAGGGGCTACACAGTTTGACTGGCGACTGAATTATCGAATGTATTGGCATATATTCTACAGTTCTGCCCGTAATAAGAAAATCGTGTAATTATTGTCAGGGAGAAAATATTCAAAACTAAACAAAAGCAAAATTAGGAGCAGGTCTGTCACCAAAAGCCGTCTCCGGAAGGATATTGTGTAATATGTTCTCAGGAGTGGAAGATTCAAATCTTTCAACCTTTGAACAGTGCGAATCCTAAGGCGAATTCAGTACAATGACTCATTTATTTGACTGATTTAACATGCGTCATACAATGGCTGTTCCAAAATTTAAGAAGTAATAATAATAATTAGTTAATCAGAAAAGGTGAATGAAAGGTAAAGACATCTTGTCCTTCTCTCTTACTGTATAATAGACAAGATTAATTGGTCTAGCTACTGTGTTTGTTTGTAGAAGTGATAATGGGCTTTGCTTTGAGTTCAGGGAAAGTAGCTTTGCACACAAAAACAATCATGCAAAGCAATATATTCTTTTTTTCTCATTCTGACAGATGGACAATGAAAGTCCTTCACAAAATGAGAATACCAGAATCACAGCTGTGGTGTGAATGAAGCAGAGCTAGATATCCTGGGACAGCGCTGTGGAATCAAGTCCCAGACAGTGTGGGAATAGTTGAAGTTAGAACTCTGGTAAAAATGGTTGAGCATAAATTATATAATAGATGTTCGTGTTCGAAGTTTAAGCACGGTTTCATCTCTGTCGTACCTCTCCTGTCATGGCTGCCACAATTCTCATTCAGAGAAAAACCCTCGTAGGAGATCTGATATCAGGAGTCAGTGTGGGAATCATGCAACTTCCTTAATGTTTAACAAATGCACTATTACCAAGAGCATGTGCACCTCCAAAAAATCTGTATGTCCTGTAGCGTAATCCTCGAACATGGAAAAGAAACGGTAACTGGAAATGACTAGGATATGAGCGTCCATCACGATTTTCATGTGTTTCACATTTTTCAGGCTGCCTTTCTCTAGCACACTTCATACTGCACAATTTCCATTTTGAGTGTGATGACAGACAAATAAAGTGACTCAAATGACTGATTCTATTGTACTAAATATTAAGCATTCCTCTGTACGAGGATTTGTCATTCATTGTTCAAATAATCATTTGTTTCTCTCTGTAGGGATGGCGAATGCTCTGCTGACTGCAGTTCCTCTGCTATAGTGTTTGGTCTGTATTCTTCATCTTTTTCATATTTGGAACAAGCAAACTTGTACCCACACACATATACAGAAACACACCTCTCTTGCTCTGTCTGTCAAAAAAAAGGCTGTTCTGTTTGTATCTATAATTTTTTTAATAAATGTCTAATTCTTTAACTTTTTTAAGAGGTGGTCTGTTTTTTCATACAGATCTCTCTAACTGGTTGGTTCCTAGATTATTTTGCTGTGTCCTTTCCGTCGTGGTCAGTACAGTGACAGGTGGTGCGGTGTTGCCAGGCAGCACACCAGATGCAGATGAGAGATGAGGCATAGAGCACTAGAGTTGCATTTGCAGCTCAATTGACCGTTTTATGTGGCCTAATGGAGGTAAAGCACTCAAACCTTAAAAGCTTCAGGTATATTATCAAGGACCACTAATAGAAGCAATGGTCTGCATATTAAGATAATACAATTTTTGACCCTTAGCAGCCTGAACCTACCTTAAAGCCCATTAATATTATTACCATCATATTTAAATGAATTGAGCATTTTATTAGCCTTCTAATAAGGTTCCTTTATTAATTTTGTGTTTTTTTGTGTATGTTTGCGTGGTGAAGGAGGATACGGCAGCTGCTGTTCACCAGCTGCCTTTACTCCTGGGCATCTCTACAGTCAGATACAGAGGTGTCCTCTCTGTGGTCTGTGTAACCATGAGGTCTGTGTTTTAATGTATGATCTCTAAAATCTAAATTATTAAATTTTCATTAAGTAGCAGGTTAAGACATTGATAATAAACATCTGTGTCATTCTTATCAACAAAGGTTGATAAGAAACAGAACACCAAGGATGTCGCAATACATTAAGGTGTAGTTGGGGACTAAGAGACGGTCTAAAGGACTAGTTAATATTTTTTTCTTCCATATCTCATGTCTCCCTTTCTTCCTCTGTCTTACTCGTAGGACCCTTCTTTGGATTCTGCCTCAATAATTTTGTTGATTCTTCAGAAGTTCAGTCCCCTCTTTCAGCAGCAACCAAAGGTCCTAAACCACCTCAATTCACAAATGTTTGGCCGATTAAAGGTTTTACTGTGATTTTTTTATGTTTTCATGTTACAGATCTTGGTCAGAGATGTACTGTACCTATACTATGGAATACGGATCCATTAGACATGGTGAGGGGAACTTAATGTGAATGACCGAATGACATGTTTTTGGACAAAATTAATTGCAATCGCATTTTCTTTTCTTACCGTCATCTTTTGGACACAAAAGTTAGTTTGTTGTTGTGCCTGATATATATTTTACTGTAAATCTCTCGTGTCCAAATCTGTTGCCCCATATTAGGTACAGACTGTTACAGAGACCAGCAGAAATACACAAGGGTAAAGCTGTTTTCGAAACTACAAATTAATTTGATGGAAAAAACAGGTCATACCAACCTAAGCTTGTAACGCTGTTCGGACAGTTTAACCAGCGTTTGTTTTAAGAGATTGTTTCTATTCAGTAGGTTGGGAATAAAAAAATCAGTTCTGGAATTTTAATCGAAAGGTTAGGAATTGGATCAATTCCTTTTCAGAAATGTCCATGTGTGACTTGTGATCTGCTGATATCTCCATAAAATTCTTATGAAAAATAATCGTTTTTTTTACATACTTTATAAAACAGTGCTCATAAATAAATGTAATATTTGCAAACCTGACAATAAGCAGGCTGCATTACCATACAAGTTAATATCTTTTTACAACTTCGAGTTAAACAATATCCAACCGCACTTTTCAGTAGACTCTAAAAAATGCGGGACTGTTTTCAACCAAGCCCTGGGTTGAAGCCCTGGAACCGCGGAAATGTATTATGCCGTGAAACAACTTTCTTTTGCAAAACAAAAAAAATACTGCTGGATGCGTAAAACTAAGTATCCTTTTCAATGTTAGTATTAAATTTCATGAGTACTACTTTAAATATAAAATATATAAAAAATATTGTAATGCTTTTAATAGTTGTAGTGTGCCATGGGAATTGTTTCTTATCAAAATGTGCCATGGTAGACAAAAACTTTGGAAATGCTGTTCATGGTTAACCATTTCAAGCAAAATAGTCCGTTGGTAGCCCATCTCAATAACCACGTGAGCCATCTTAGATCAGCTAATAACCAAAATGGATCAGATTTTACCAGCAAAATGATATAAAATGCTGGTTCAAATCTGCTTTTTTAGAAGTGAACCATGTTTCACTTCACAACACACCTGTCGTTGGGTTTCAGGAATGCCGAATCCCTAGATCTTGCAGTGACCTTTATGGACTCAGTGGCCATCTTTTCACTCAAAGCAGTCAGTGAAACACATCAAACACACTCACATACGTCACGTAGAAGTGTTGATCTTTTACAGAGGATGAACAGAAATACGTTACCGGTTACTGACTCTCTCTTAATCACTAGCTAATGAACAGCAGTAGTATTCTGCGTGACCCTGTGTTCGAATGCAGATTTTGGTGTTTTGCTGGGTCATAGGTGGTTAAAGACTTCAGGAACACGCAGGCCACGTTTCACTGATACACTTACCCATGGTGAATGTTATTTAACCAAGTAAGAAATTATTCCTGAGTGCTCTAGTTGGTCCTGGAACAAGATTCATTTAAAGCAATCAGTTTTATAGTGACAGATAACCCAATGTTATAGATTCGGTCATCCCACCTTATACCATAATAATTACTAGTCAAAAGTGCCCCAGAACTGTTAGCTTTCCTAAACTGCGCAAAATGTATATTTTTTGTGTCCAACAGAACAAAGAAATGTAAAAAGCAATTTTTCCTACTATGGTAGTGAATGGTAGCCAAAAACTGTTTGGTGACAAGCATGCTTCCAAATATCTTCTGTGTTCATCAGATCAAAGGTTTTTCCAAAATGTGAGGATGTGTAAATGAAGACAGAATTTTGACTTTGAATTAATTTGACAGATTTGTATAAATTTGCTTATCCAGGAACATGTATTACTTGGAGGGATCAGGGCCACCAAAATCTGGGTCACACAGAAACTTAATGTATTAATGAGTAGTTTTGTTTTGCTCTTATGCATTTATAGATGGTATAATGTCTCCGCTGAGGAATCATGATTTAGTTCTAAATTCTCTACCTCTCTTTTCATTTTTCTCTTCAGTACATCATGCTGTTCTGCACTACCAGGTGTGTGTGTCTGTGTGAGTGTTATATGCTGTGCTTTGTGTCTGTTATTTGTGACATGGATGCAGAAATAGATGTAACTGAGCTGTGACCTTCGCAATCTCTCTTCACGATGAATGGTTTCAAATGAACAGATGTGAAATAAAGAAATAAGACATTCGGTTTCATTAAACAATAGAAAAAAAGCAATTTGACAAAAAACATAAGAAAATGATTGAAATTCTTCTGCCAGGTAAACTTTGTTTATGGAGATTTCATAAATGCAAGTGTGTAGGTTATGTCCTGTATACTGATATTTTGCAACTGCTTTGAGACTAGGTCAGATTCTAGCGTTGTAACATTTTTATAACATAGATCTACCCTTGACACAACACTAACAATTCACATGTAACCATTATTTTAAAAAATGTCAATGATGTCTGCTGTTTTGCTTTGTCTTTTGACTTTTGTTTATTAAAGCAAAGTAAAGTGCAGTTCAATCGAAATCTGAATTCCCATGTGTTGAGTTCACGCAAGTGCATTGCTTATATGTTCTTGTTTGAAGTCCCAGCGACATGATCTGTAAGTGATCATTAGAAGAGACTTTGTTCTCCAGGTAGGAATTGGGGAGAGGTTACATTAATATTTAATATAGGTTCGTTTAGCTGTTCCGATTGTTGCTACAAAAATACACACACATTTACTTTAGGTATATCATAGTCTTATATTTTACATAAAGGTAATTTTAATTATAATATATTTACCATGAACGATGAAATGAAAAGCTTTTGCGTTTTTTACTTTATTTTTAAATAGATTTTCAAAGTGAGAGAATGAACGTATTTTTATGAATTAAGTTTAATAAAATTTTATTCATAATTAATACTTGAGAGTAAACTTACCCACACAGGCAACATGCAAAAAACATGCAACATTAGGTTTCCTATCTAATCAAACCAAGATAAGATGACCGCCAACAACTATAGTAGTGACCATCATCATCTCTTTTGAACCCCCCCTCCAGGACTTTGCTCCCCATGTGAAGACATAAGAATTATCAGTGAATGTGTGAATGGATTAGATGCGTATCAGACAAGGCAAATGTGTACACATTAACAACCTGTGATAGAAGAGGAATGTAAATCAGTTCACTGGTGTCTAAAACCTCCAACACCATCAGCAAGCCTGTGGGACTCCTACATTGAATTCACTGAAGAACGCTGAGCACCAGCCTGACTTAAATGCTTTTTCCTCCGTGTGTGAATCTATCTGCATTCTGCGAGCAGTCATCACATGGATTGCATTTTACTGTGAGGAAGTGATTATTCTGGAACAACACAATTTTTGGACTCAACAGTGAATGCAAGAAGAGATTGGTTTTTAAGGAACTCTAAAGGGAAGATTTAAAATGGATGAAGAGATACAAGAAGTAGAACTCAGGAGAAGAGTTAAGTATCACGTACAGAGAGATGTTCTGGACGAACTCGGCGTCGACAAAGTAGCCGAGAAGTCGGATTTCAAAATTCCACTGAAGGAAAAATTCAAAGATGCTGTCAGGTGTGTCATTTTGGCCTTTATTGAAACCAAATACTTAACAGAAAGTCAGATTGTATTTTACTTTATTCAATGGGGTTCAAAATTAAAGTATAAAAATGTTTATTTTTTGATTTTGTTAGCACTTGATAGTTGTTGTATTTTTTGTAATGACACACATGCACTTAAGATGGTTCTGTGCATATTATTCCAGCATGATCAATTTATTTTAATTTTTGTAACTCAATGGAGGCAAAAAAAATCTGAATTCTTAACATGGCTAACATGATTAATGTCATGAAGTTGCATGCATTTGATTCCTCTTCTTAGAAAATCTTGAAAGTGATAGTTCACCCAAAAAATGACAGTTCTGTCATCATTTACTCACCCACTTGTCATTTCAAACCTGTATGACTGACTTCCTTCTCCAGAACACAAAAAATATTTTGAAGAAGGTTGGTATCGAAACAGCGTTGGCACTCATTCACTTACATTTTAAGGACAAAAAACAATACAAATGAAGGACTGCCGGTTGAAAAAAATCTTCCAAATATCTTCTTTTGTGTTCTGTGGAAGAAAGAAAATCAAATAGGTTTGAAATGACGTAAGGGTAAGTAAATGATGACACTTTTTTTGGGGTGAACTATCACTTTAATTTCTTTTTTTCTTTTATACAACCCTAAACTTTTCTGTTACTTCCAAAGATTAAGATGCAATGTAGACTCCTGAACTCCACTGTGTTAATAAATTATACAGTTATCACAGATCAGCGCTGTTGTAGTACATTAGGTGGAGTATCTGTTTTCTGATATAGTGGCTGTGATTACAAAAGGTCTGTTTTTATTAAGGACTTTATTCTCTCTCTCTTACTCACTCTTTTGTATCAGGTGCACAGGCCCAAAGTTTAAGAGCTGTTTCTTCTCTTTCGTTCCGCTCCTGTCATGGCTGCCAAAATACCCACTCAGAGAAAACATTGTAGGCGATCTGATTTCAGGAATCAGTGTGGGAATCATGCATCTGCCACAAGGTTTTAACACATCTATATTATCAGATACACACCTACAGAAACTTGTGTGAAATATATTAAAAAAATCAAGGACCCTTTGGTTCAGCTTTCCTGTGGCTCAGTGGTTAGAGCATGGCACTAGCAATGCAAAGGTCATGGGTTTGATCCCAGGGGGTTGCACATAGTCAGAAAACAAAAATGTATAATACAATGCAATGTAAGTCGCATTAGATAAAGTACGTAAATGTGAATAGAGACCCAGAGTGTTTCATTCATATAAAAACAAAACACATGTTATATAGTATACTGCATACCTCTGCTTTAATGTATTTTTACGTAGCTTAGCAACATTACGATTTTTGGTTTTGATTTTCATATGTTCAAAAGAAAATTATTGCATGAAAATGCAATGTGTGTGTGTCTATGTGTGCAGGTATGGCATATGCTTTACTGGCTGCAGTTCCTCCGGTGTTTGGTCTTTATTCTTCTTTCTACCCCATTCTCATCTACTTCATATTTGGGACATCCAAACACATCTCTGTGGGTGAGTTCTTGCAGAGAAAGCCTTATTAATGGTGCGGGATTTAATTTCTGTAGTTCTTCTAGACATCTGGCCCCATAAGGTGACTCACACATTCTATTCCATCTCTGTGTGTCTATAGGTACGTATGCAGTAATGAGTGTAATGATTGGCAGCGTGACCGAGCGTATGGCTCCAGACTCAGACTTTATGTTGCTGGGTAACGATACCAACAGCACCATCATAGACACGTTCAGTCGTGATGCGCAGAGGGTGAAGATCGCGGCCACTGTAACTTTCTTGTCGGGCATTTTTCAGGTAAGTTCTTATGAACTTCATGTAGTACTGTAAATAGTTTTGATGATGTGTATGTGTGTACTGAAGGTCTTGAGTTTTTTTGTCTTGTGTCTTTGTGCATATGTATAGTTGCTCCTGGGTCTGGTTCGGTTTGGTTTCGTGGTGACGTACCTGTCAGAGCCACTGGTGAGAGCTTACACAACAGCGGCCGCCATCCATGTTATAGTCTCCCAGCTTAAATACACTTTTGGAATCAATCCAGATCGGTACAGTGGACCACTGTCTCTTATATATGTGAGTATGAACACACATACACACAACCACATGTTGTGCATTTAAATCCATTTTGCTTTATTCATAAAAGAAAATCAATTTGTGCACTTTCTCTTGTGCCGTGACATCCAAGCCAGCAACTGAAAAACATGTGTCCATTTCAAGGTTTTACCAGCCAAACCTTAATTCCCTAAACAATACAGTACAATCTGTTTCCTCTTCTTGTGTGCAATTTGTGTTCAGTGTCCCCTAGTGGCAATGGTGTAAAGTATAGGTGTAAATGTAATAACTGTACTTAAGTATCTTTTTGGCTACTTTGTAGTTTAACTGAGTATCAAAGATATTAGCAAATTTTACTCTCTACATTTTGGAATAGGTGTATGTACTCCTTACTTCAATACATTTGTAATGACTAATGCAATTTCACATTACGTTTTGCATGGCACCTAACTTTTCTGCAGCCGTTTATTTCTGCTACAGAAGAAGCAATATTGTCATTAACAGGGTATTGAAGGGACTATTGTGGATTTTGCCCTTACTTACTGAAACTTGAAAACATGGCTTTTTGTGGTTTTGAGTTTATTACTATATCAGAAAATAAATGCTCTCCTCCTGAATCAACTGTTTCTTGTTTTTCAATGACATGTATCTTAAGTGTTGAGGACTAGTGCTTCTTTGAGACTACATTCAGTATGAGTAAAATACTCAAGTACTGTTAAAATCAGTTTTGGAATTTTGGAATTGGTGATTTGTAGCTTGTCATTTACTCTTATTTTGCAAGGTATCTTTACTTTTACTCAATTCTACCTTAAATTTGACTTTCATGTTTTCTTTCCACAGACGATTTTAAAGATTTGTTCATTGCTTGGAGAAACTAACATCGGTACCCTGGTAGTTAGTATTGTAACCATCGTTGGTTTGATCATTGCCAAGGAACTTAGTGCCTTGGCAGCAAAGAAAATTCCTATTCCTATTCCTGTTGAGCTCATCGCTGTGAGTTACTTCAAACAGTTAAACTGTCTCTCTCTCTCTCTCTCTCTCTCTCTCTCACACACACACACACAAATTGGTCCATGTAACATTTTAACCTAGTTAAAAAAATATATATATAATATTTTACTAAAACTAATTGAGTGCCATGCCATTTCTATTTTGAGAATCTCTCATCTTAGTTTAAGGAATACACATCTGCACAACAACCTTCTTCATTTTTGAATGACATGATAGCATGTACCAAATAAAATAAAAAATGTATGTGCATGTCCAGATTATAACAGCTACTGTGGCGTCGTGGCAGATCGATCTAAAAACCAAATACAAAGTGGAAGTAGTTGGAATAATTCCATCAGGGTGAGTTTAACTGTGAAACACACATTCAACTGCAGAACATCCCACACTTATAATACAAGACAGTTAAATACACATTAACAAGAACTCAAAATAACACTTATCTCTTTCATATTCACCGTCCAGGCTGCAGGCCCCTGTGCTGCCTGCTTTTTCCCTGCTGGGTTCAATGATTGGTGATGCTTTTGCTCTGGCTGTTGTTGGATATGGCATTGCTATTTCTCTCGGTAGAATTTTCGCTCTTAAATATGCCTACAAAGTCGACAGTAACCAGGTAATAAAAAGCACCATTTTTATGTGACATTGAAAGTTTTTTTTAATACATTTTAATTATAAAACCATTTAAACCACAATGTTCCTGCCAGAATTGGAAACTCCAAAGGCTTGGTTGTCAGAGCTGCCCAACCTAACCTAAAAATTGAAATTCTGTCATCATTTACTCACCCTCAATCATATCAAACCTATTTACATTTTTTTGTTCTGATGAAAACAAAAGAAGATATTGTTTTTTTTGAGAATGTGTGAAACTACACAGTTCAGGGGCACCATGACTTCTATAGTAGATTTTTTCCTTTTCCTTTTTTATTACAAACATTCTCCCAAATATATTTTTTATATATTTTAATAAAAATGAGGGTGAGTGAATAATAACAGAATTTTCTTTTTTGGGGTAAACTGTTCCTTAAAGATTGCCTAGAAGCATTGATCCAAACCAATTGTTTTGATGCTTTTTTCTAAAACATGTTATTTTGAATTTCCTCTCCCTGCATCAGGAGCTTATAGCGCTGGGTCTGTCCAACTCTGTCGGTGGGATGTTTCAGTGTTTTGCCATCAGCTGCTCTATGTCTCGTAGCATGGTGCAAGTCAGCACAGGTGGGAAGTCACAGGTGAGAACATCTTCAATCTGGTCTACTTTCATTTGATTTCTTCTTATGAAAATTTTGGATTTTGGTGGGGTTTTTCTTTGGTGTCATCTCTTAGGTTGCTGGAGCGGTCTCTGCTGTGGTAATTCTGGTGATCTTGTTGAAGATTGGAGAACTCTTTGAGGAGCTTCCAAAAGTAGATACGAAATCAACTCTCCGTGTATAGAATTAACATGTTGGTGCATATCTGTATTATTTTTTTGTGTAAATAATAATGTTATCTTTAAGGCAGTGCTGGCTGGTATCATTTATGTAAATCTGCAAGGCATGATGAAGCAGTTTGGCGACATCGGCTCCCTTTGGAAGACCAACAAAGTGGATATGGTGAGAGAATGAGAGACTGAAAATTGGGTTGGAGGGTTTCAAGAAAATTGAGCTTATGCAATACATTAATAATACAAAAGAAAGAAAATTAAATCAAATTATAAAATACTCACACAGGCACATCCACCCCTACATAAATCAGTTCATGCAGAACATTATGTATTTGCGTGTACAGGTATGTGTATGAGAGAGATTATTGATTCAAGACGAAATTTCTCAATAGATTTTTACTCTGTGTATTAGGTGGTTTGGATAATGACTCTGATCTTGACATTGTTACTTAACCCTGATCTGGGACTGGCTGCATCTATCGCCTTTTCCATCCTCACTGTGGTCTTCAGAACGCAGCTGTGAGTATCAAACCCCACAAACCCAAAATGTTAAATCCACCAATACATTTATCCAAAGCAAATTAAAAATAAGAGCATTTTGACTAGAGAGCAAAAAATAAGCATAGTCTATTATATGCAAAGCTATGTTTGCAAGTACGAATAGAGATAAAACTATGGAAAGAAGAACAACATAACAGAGGAGATCGTTTTAAAACAAAGTTAAACAGTGGAAAAAGTGTTTTTAGTTTTTCTTGAAGGTTGTAGTAGTCTCAGCATATCGGGTGAAGACTGGCAGCACAATTTTACTAGGGATAAATACATCACACTCCCTTAATTTACTGAATCCCAAACCTTTTGTTACCTTAATCCTACATAAACTTAGAACCAGACACATTTGCATACTTTCCTTATTATTCAAATGCTTAAATTTGTGTGATTTGGAGTTTAATAAACTTCCATGTACCCTCAACTCTGTCTATAATCGAATTCCTGTTCTAACAGCGTCACACATTTTTTAAGCAGCTTGTGTAAAATTCCCCTCCATCTGTTCCTCCCTTATTTTCAAACTTTTCTACGCCTGTTTTTCCCCTAACAGACCAAAATACTCTCTCCTTGGCCAGGTTCCTGGCACTGACATCTACAAACCAGTTGAGGACTACAACCAGGTGACCATGACAACACCGTCACCACACACATCAGCATAACAATTTCTAAAAACAGTTCCGACCCTTAATTCGGATAAAATGAACCTCATTTGATGCCGTTAAATGACTATAAAAGCACACCTGGCATAGCGTATTCTGTAGTAATGCATCAAGTATGTTGCCTAGCAACAATGAATTGCTTATTCAGATTATTTTTGTACAAGTAATTTGAACTGCTTATTAAACATTATCTCTCATCATATTGCTTTTGCCAATGTTTTATAAAAGCCACAAGGCACAAATGTTATTTATTGTGGTTGTTATCGAGTTGTTGAGTTGCATTAAAATCACTGTGACAGGTCTAGCACGTATTTTTGTGAAATCCTGTGCTGTTGAATTTATGAAATGACTTATAACGCCACAGTTAGAGATTTACAACATTTCTGAAAAACACCTGCCTTATTCTTCAAAGGACCTAATCTGATGAATTATAGTTTGACATAACTTTGGTGCGAGACAAAACAAGTGTGTTTTCCAAGATTATCTTTATATCAGATTCTATTTTTTGGGAATGTAGTTGAACAGTTGATCTTGATCTGAAGGAGCTCTTATGCTTAAGTATGTTTGCGTCAGATACCGCCCTACAGTTATCAAGGTGAATCTGAATGAGTTGGAGGTGTAGTTTCATTCTTGCCTTATTCATCCTGCCTTATTCTTCAAAGGACCTAATCTGATGAATTATAGTTTGACATAACTTTGGTGCGAGACAAAACAAGTGTGTTTTCCAAGATTATCTTTATTTCAGATTCTATTTTTTGGGAATGTAGTTGAACAGTTGATCTTGATCTGAAGGAGCTCTTATGCTTAAGTATGTTTGCGTCAGATACCGCCCTACAGTTATCAAGGTGAATCTGAATGAGTTGGAGGTGTAGTTTCATTCTTGCCTTATTCATCCTGCTTTATTCTTCAAAGGACCTAATCTGATGAATTATAGTTTGACATAACTTTGGTGAGAGACAAAACAAGTGTGTTTTCCAAGATTATCTTTATATCAGATTCTATTTTTTGGGAATGTAGTTGAACAGTTGATCTTGATCTGAAGGAGCTCTTATGCTTAAGTATGTTTGCGTCAGATACCGCCCTACAGTTATCGAGGTGAATCTGAGTGGGAGGTGTAGTTTCGTGTATTACAAATCAAGGTGTTGCAACAGGTCTGGTTTTATTGTAAGTGTGTCACAGATGTTTAAAAAAATTCAAAAATTTGTTGTTATGGTATTGTTACGTACTAAAGTAAATTACTTACATTGTCTTGTTAATTACTGTTAAATTTGCAGGTACAATTAAATAATTATTGCTTGTACCTTGAAAGCATTTGATTAAAAATACATTTAAAAGGCATTAGTCACAACACATCACATTTAATATGATTCATTTATATTTGTTAAGAATTTGGATACATTGAGCAAAATTGTTGAGAGAATCCTTTAATTACATAATTTTATCATTTTTTATACAACAGTCCTTTTAAACTTTTTAACTCTGGCGCATATTAGATTGACCTGCATTAAAAAGAGTGCCCTACGAACATACATTGGAATAAATGGATACCAATGGTCTCCTTATACAGAATGCCCTCTAAATGTAAAAATGTTACAATAATTTGACAATTATTCTGTTATGTTAATCCCCATATAATTTCCCTGTACTTTTTAACTCCCCTGCAGGTGAAGCAGATTCCTGGCCTAGTGATTTTCCGCTCATCTGCAACATTGTACTTCGCCAACGCTGAAATGTACACAGATGCCCTCTACGAGAAGGTCAACACGCTCACTAAAGCAACAAATACCAACAGCACACAAACATTAATTCCTACACATAAATAAAGAGTATTTACGAGACATTGCACAAGCAGCAATTACAGCTAAACCGGTTGTTATTCCAAACATGTAGACTACAACTAAGGTCATGTAAACATCCATTATGAGATCAGCCCAAATAAGCTACATACAACACATTTGCGTACACAATCCAATCCAACTGTGGATATTCATAGAGTATAAATAACAAGGGGTGTTTGTCTGCAGACCGGGGTTGACGTGGCTAAACTTCTCTCACACAAGAAGAAATTAGAAACAAAGAGACTCCGTAAGGAAAAGAAAGCAGCGAAGAAAGCAAAGAAGGAAGCCAAGAAGAAAGCTAAAGAAACTGCCGGTCATGCTTATAAAAATCAGGTAGCACCTGCATTTAATGACACACTGTGTACGCATGAATGCGCGTGGTTTGTGTTTATGATTCTCCTTTTGGGTTATTTCCTTATGTCCTTATTGGGTTTATTTTAATGATTCCCCTTTTTTTTACTAGGGGGCGGAGTCGGAGTTGTCAGAAATAAGTGAGGATGAGCTTGATTTTTCAGATGTAGAAGCAAACGGAAATGCACATGAGTTGTCAGTCAAAAAGCAAATAAATGTCTACACTGTGGAGGCGGGGTTTGTCCCAGACACTGACTCCGCCCTCCCAGAGGCCATCATTCTGGATCTGAGCCCTGTGAACTTCCTGGATACAGTGGGCGTAAAGACTCTACGCAATGTAAGGCATAATGGATATATGTACTTTTTTATAAGAACGGCAGCTTATAACATGTGGAACCGTGTTATAACCCTGTGTTTTCTTTGCAGATCTATAAAGATTATGGAGAGGCTGGTGTGGATGTTTACCTATGCGGCTGTCAGAGTGAGTGACATCTGTAATACGTTCCTCTTTTTTGGGGTTGTTAGCCTATGATGTCTGTAATACCACTTGAAAAATAAGCTATAATGCCAACATGCTGGTCATCAATATTTGCAGTAATAATGTCATGTCTTTTCATTTACTCCATTCTCTCAGGAGATGTTGTAGAGAGTATGGAGAAAGGTGATTTCTTCAATGAAAAAGTAACAAAATCGATTATCTTCTCATCGGTACATGATGCTGTTCTTTATTGCCAGCAAGGAAATGAGGAGGTACTGTCTTCTCTTACACACTCACTCACTCACACACACACACAAAGATATATATGTTAGGATCGGTTGAATTTAATTAGATGTGTGGTGTATGGTCCTCTAAAACATGCAAATAAACATAAACATTTCCTTATGCAGGCCATGCCGGGAACACATTTCTAAATCTAAACACACTAGGACAGTACTGTACACGCCACCCTGGAGTATGACAGACTAAGGAGAGACACTACGTACACTGGAAATTCAGTAAAAGGCTGGGTTGTTATTTATTGTGCAAATATTAACATTTAAAGTATTTCTCACTGTGAAAATAGATCAAATGTGTTGTTTTGTTAAATTATGTATTACAGTAAATATATGAAAATAGATCTGCAACAGAGATGCAACATAACTTGTAATTCAACTGTTTTAAATATCGTTAACGTCTCAGAGATGCAAATCTAGTAAACCTTTTATCTGATGTTGTGTGGATTTTAAAATGCATAATTAAGCACGAATTTAAAACTGTTTCTTACAAAACATTTAGATTACTGAAACTCTTTTTACAGGAAAGCATGACTATAGCGTGATAAAAAATTACATTATATATATGTGAGTAAAAGTTATGTGTGTCATGTGTGCCACTTTGTATGAATGTGTATTAAGAATGAATTTAACTTCAATAAACATTCTTTTTCTTATTCATGCTGTGAGTTATTGTTAATATATTGTTAATTCTTACATAAACTTTAACTTTTTAATGCAAAACTATCCCTAAAATGTTTATGCTTAGCTGATAAGCATCCTAATAATATATCAAACTTAGTTATGTTTTAGCGATCAGATTTTTATTTGACTGTTTATTTTTTTAATTTATAATATTTTTGGTATTAAAAACAAATCTACTTTTCTCATTGCATGGTGTTCTTGAGTATTTTAGTTAGTTAGCTATTTAGTCATTTGGCAGACGCTTTTATCCAAAGCGACTCACAGTGCACTTATTACAGGGACAATCCCCCTGAAGCAACATGGAGTAAAGTATCTTGCTCAAGGACACACTGGTGGTGGCTGCTGGGATCGAACCAGCAACCTTTTGATTTACCAGTTCAGGGGTTTAACCCACTAGACCACCATCTCCATTTTATGGGTGTAACCTTTCAGGGGGAAAACATTTGAGTTATGTTTATGTAAATGCTGGTCTTGTTCTCAGGCCTTTCCTTTTCATGTAAGCAGAGAATAGAAACTGGTCTAACTACGTTGAAAATTGTTGCTAAACTAGCCTGTTGTTCCCCATGACATATTCACATGAATGTGCAAAGTTTCGACTGTCTGTTTAGCTTAAGGCCAAAGAGAAAATGTGTGTAATATAAATCAGAATAAAATACTTTAAAACTGTTTTTGATTCTCACAAGAAATATTTCAGAAAGAGTGCTTAACACACACTCCAAGTTCTTGTATCAGTAAGTGATTTATCAGTAGGCCATACACCAACTAAATGTATCAAATCGAGTCTCGCACCCAAGTTTAAACAATGACACTTGACATGCAAAGATGGTTTACCTGTTTTAGCAGTATAACGAATATAAGAGAGAAAGTGTGTGTGCGTGTGTTTGTGTGTGCGCGTTTTCGGTTTCTCACACAGCTCCCCTTTCATTCTCCACCCATTCAGCATCTGTGGGGCGCGCGAATCAGGGTAGAGCCCAGTGCGTAGAAACAGCAGCTGAGTGCGCGTCGCTGTGAACAACCGGCTCCGGTAACAGTTACCGGACCACAGACTAAAGTTGACTTTATTATTGTTTCATCCAGCAGAATCTTTCACAGTTTCAGGTAAGTGGCTATCTAGATGTTTTCATACCTAAACGCTCTATTTATTAAATATCAACTCAATCTGCGCAGTTTTTACAGAGTTTGTGCCAGTGACTCGAACTAATACGGGACATTTTATCAAGGCTATGTGTTCACTGTAGTATATGTGTTTCATATAAAAACATTTGTTTTATATCGTAGGATCTATGGATGTATAATTGTCATTGTTTGTGTAAATCGTTTTTAACATAAAGACAAAACTTTCAGAGCTAATATAAACATCAAACGCGTCTTGTCATAGTTGAATGGAGATCTCATCGATGTAAAAGTCTAACAAATAGTACATAAATCTGTAAATGTTGTTTTTGATTCTCAATCGACCCAAATACATACATTTGGCTTAGATGAATTGGCAGGTCCATGCATTGGCAGCCACATTTATCATCTGTGTCAGTCTGCCACAGACAGCCCCGCATTGCAGGAACGTGCGCGCTCAGAAACATGCTCAACGCGAATACAATTGTCTTTTTTACAACAGTCGGAAAAAGCGTGCGTGCGAGCGCGTGTTTGTTTTTCGGAAATGTCAGGATGTTGAGTGTTTCCTCTCCGGTCCCCCTGACGTCAGCGGCTTTCATTGAAAACATGCATATCGCTCGCATTAGCTGAATGAAATGACCGGAATGCACGCGATAGCCACCTGCTTGTTAGCCGCCGCTCTCTCCTTTTGGTACCGCGGCGAGCTGCTGACAGCTCTCTGTTATTTCATTTCAGACTCGAGCCTCGGCGGGGACATGCCGGAACCCGAGGGAACCCGTCGGTCACCGCAAGGTGTCCCCTACACCGACCTGCCGCACATTGTCAGTGCCGACGGACTCCACTTGTTCTGCCGTTACTGGGAGCCCGACAGTCCGCCGAAGTAAGTGTGAGACGGGACATTTACAGTACGCGCATTAGATACACAAACATCGGGTCAGGCCTCCTGGGACAACGCGGTCTGTTCTTTTGTTACACCCTCCGGGAGAGCAGGACGTAGGTCTGATAAGAATTAACAAAAACATTTTCCAACGAAGCTTATTTATAACCTACTTTCAGGAGCATTTCATAGGCTACTGGTTACAAAACAAATACGTGCAACGTTGGTTCACATACCATAAACTGTAGAGGTCCCCCTTCAGACTACAAACGGTCGGCACTCTTGCGTAATCAATGTCTTTAGTAAGGAAGCAGATAGTTCATAACGGAAATATTTTTCCAGAAAGCTGCACTTGCAATAGCTTTATAGTTTCATGACAAACTGTTCACTAGTCCTTAATAAACTCAGCGAGTGAATGAGAACGACGCACAGTCAGCATCTTTGTGTTGAATGTGCTCTGGATTCTCCATATAACCACAATATGCACACACATTCTCACAGTACTCGTCTGCTCAAATATTCCATCGTATATTTGACATGTTTGTGTGAATGAAAATAGGTCATCTTTTGGATCATGTGGTTTTCTGCTTGCCACGCAAAGCTACACAGGGATACACTCACTCAGACATGAGCGTGTATATAAGTTTGTATGTATGTTAAAGAAAGACTACATCTCTCTATGCCTATTCTGTCACAACACTGTTGTTTTGCCATCAGCTATTCACCCTGAAGTGGCCGTAGCCTGGCCCATGGGAGCGTGTCGTTACCATAGTTACCACCTCTGAGACTAATTTGATTCGAAGTGTTTGTGTGCATGTAGGTATGAGATGAGTATTTGGATACATGTGTGTGCATACTGTGTAAGAGTTCAAAAATGAACCAGGAAACCACAGACACTGCACTCCGCCGTTCAAACCACAGTTATTTTTGGTTTGGCATCAGTTAGATCTAACATCTCACATGTGACAGAATCGGAAAGATTCAGGGCAGTGAACTTGACAGCTAATGCAGTGAGGAGATATGCTCATGTGCACACAGCAGAGATGTTTGTATGAAACTCATGATGAATAAAAGCCAGAAGGATTCTTCTATCACTTTGTCAGTCTATTTATAGTGATATTTTTAGCCTGTGTTTCAAGTTATGTGGTGATGTTTACTGGTCGTTTATAACTGGTTGTTAAAAACTGGATGAACAAGTTTAAAGTCGGTTTGAATGACAAAAAAGCAGGCCATCAAACTCATCTTAAGGCTGCAGTGCATGGAAATCTCATATTGAAAAACAGTTTAGTATATAGAGAATTATATTTTCTATGTTAAAATACATTTTATACAGTCTTTAACTGAACATACAATCCTGTCAGGTGACTTCAGTGCCAAACCAACCTTTGAAAGTAAATATGAACATAGCGAAGTTGTTTACTGGATGTTGAACTTCGACAGTAAAGGGATGGTATGACATGACAAAGATAGAGATTTTTGTCAGCATATTTACCAGTTTATATAAATATAGAACAGATCTGTTCTGGTCATACAATAGCACAGACATCATCTCACACTGTCTGTTTACAGTCCATGAAACATGCATGTCCATTACTGATGCTGTCATATTAACTGGCCAGCGAGACAGGAAGTGGGTGAAAGTTGAAAACCACAGTAGCTCATTGTATGACCCCTTTAATGATTGACGGATCGCTCAATAGATGATTTGGGTGTTGAACCCATGAAAAGTGGCACGCACCCATACACAGTCGTGTTGGCTAAGTTAGGTCATACTGGTCCGTGTGTTTTATGACATTTAAATGGATATTTATATAGCTGGCTGTTCAATGTCAAACAAAACACATACTCCATGATAAACAATATTACATTTTCTATGTATCTCTTGATTCTTAGCTCAGTACTTTTATTTCTTAGATAAATTCTGGAATTCCGAAAACACGCCAGTAAACATGCAGAGTAGTCTCTGTCTGCTTTGCCCCCTCCATTCCCAGAGTTCAAAGACTAAAGCTGTTTGATCGTAACCACACATACATTTAAATTCACACACATCTTGTTACCATTAACAGGTGGATTGAGTTCTGGTAATGCTCTGGGTAAGAGAGAGGTAGAGAATGAGTAAAACAGATAAACAGACCGAAAATAATGTTCTCACGTTTCAAAAGTCATATGACTTTCTTTCTTATGCATGCATCCCTCAAAACGAGATGTTGAGTTTCATTTCACTTTCATTGTACGAAAAGCGTCACAAACATTCTACAGTTGAACGATTTTGAGTGAACTATCCCTTCGAAGAATTATACACACTGTCAGTTCCTGACTATGTTCAGCCTTAATACATTTACAAAGAGCCTTTTTGTCAGTGATAGAGGGCTGCATGGAGGTCACCAAATTGGCACAAGTTTGGACCTAATGAAACCGAATTCTCTTTCTGTTTCCTTTTCTGTCTCTGGATTTCAGTTTGTATGCTACTAAAGAGTGTAACATGTCTGGTATCAATGTGTTAGAATTTATTGGTGTATTTGTGAGTAACATGAACACTTCTCTGCATCAGGGCGCTGGTGTTTGTTGCTCATGGATTAGGAGAACATTGTGGGGGATATGCAGACATTGCTCACAGTCTCACCCAACATGGCATGCTGGTGTTCTCCCACGACCACGGTGAGTGACAAGCAGGGATGGATTACCGACTGGGCCAATGGCCATTGTGTTGGGACCCTTGTTTACCATGAGCCGGGGGGGGGGTGGGGGGGTGAGGGGTTTTTGGGCTTCAAGGTTGCACCATTCAGTTTGGTGACCTACAATCAAAGAAAACTAATGTTTATTTATGTTTAATATTTGGGTACTATAGCCTATATTAGGGCTGTGCAATTAATCAAAAACAATCAAAATCGTCAATTTTAGACATCAACAATTACAAAAACACATTCAATTTTGCAAGGATACTCTCTTTTCTTGTGGTACAAATCCACAGCGCACCCCCTTCCTTTACAGTGGTTCAGCTGTGCTATTTCTTCACATTTCTTTTTCAGTTGAATTAACAGTTTAAAAGCCAAGTTGGAAAAAAGTTGTATGTTGTTTTTAAAGTTAAAGAGTCATCGTGTTGAATAATCGGGATCTCAATATTGGCCAAAATAATCGTGATTGCGATTTTTGTCACTATCGAGCAACCCTAGCCTATATAAGCGCTCTTCATCTATTAGGGGTCCCTGGAACATTTGAAGAATGGAATGAACTAACAGAAAATGTAACAGGAAGAATGAAGAAGAAAGCAAGTGATATGTGTACAGAATTGTAAAGACATTTTTGTGGCAGTGCCATGGTAACTAATGATTCATACAGAGAAACACCAATCTGTCTTGTGATTAGCAGTTGGGGTTGTGTGATTTGACTGTCTGGAGTCTGTGAGTAATTGGCTCTACTGAAATACATCAAACAGAAACCATTACGCATCCAGTTTCTCTCTCTCTCTCTCTCTCTCTCTCTCTTAAAATTATGTGGGGTTTTAGAAAGTTTTTAATTTGACCTATTGTAGTGGATGTGTAAATAAGGTTTATAAAGGTGTGTAAAAACAGTTACTGGAAAGAGCATGTCATCTTTGACAGCATAGAGTGTTTTTTCATTACCTGAAGAGTGACAGTTTAGGAAATTCCTAAAGTTTGGTTCCAAAATGAGATAAATCATGTTGTTTTTATTGTGCATTCCAATAACTATCAATCAAACTGAAGTTGGTTTGTTATGATTTAAGCCATAATAACTTTAAAAAGTACAGCTAACTATCTCAATAAAACACAATAAAAACATATTGTGAACATGATTTTTAGTTATCTCATTTTGGAACCAAACTCTTTGTTTGTTCCTTCATTCATTTTGTGCTAATTACTTGATTAAATTCATGTCACTTGTACCCTCAAATTTAGTGAGCTCTTGTTTGTAGGGTGCCGCCATGGTGCTGTGAGTGGCAGGCCTTTTTAGGGGTTCTCTTTTTTGTGTTAAGCAGAATAGCAGAGTCTATTTTTTCTAAGTGTTTTTCTCTCTCTCACAGTTGGTCATGGTCAGAGTGAAGGTGAAAGAATGAATATTAATAACTTCCAGACCTACATCAGAGATTCCCTTCAGCACATTGACATCATGAAGGGGCGGTACCCCAACCTGCCAGTTTTCATCATTGGCCACTCAATGGTATGATACATTTTAATCAGTGCCCTCACTTTTTTCCAAAAGCAAAAAGATAACACAACACAATCTCACAGCAAAAACAAAACTATTTTACGATGTGTCTAATTTTGGCTAATTCGTATGAATTTGTACATTCTGGGAAAAAATCGAATTTGTACATTTTAGTACGATTTGCCTTCACACCGGTGATGTTAGGGGTGGGGCTTTAATATTTTGCTTTTTTTCTAGTCACCATACGTTTTTGTACGATTCAGAATGAACAAATTCATAAAAATAAGCCACCCTGTAAAAAAGTTACAAATTCCTTTGAGATCAAGTCGCTCTCTCCCTTTCGGTTTGAGTTTCAGTATTGTATTTTACCATTTGCAATGTAATTGCTGTTGGAACTTAACTGAAAACAATGACATTGCAACATAAAACTGAAATGAATCATATAATAAATGAGTGATATATACTGTGTATAAAATTTGCTCAAGTAGTTCTTGTTTTTTTGTGGACTTAGTTGACAAGTTGACTTATATTTCTATGTTTTGGAACATTTTCTTTGCCCCTCCTGTCTGTTTTGTTGTCTTTCTTCATTAGTATTAAAAAAATAATGATATGTGGACATGTCATCTATATAACATTTACATATTTCCTATATTAATATTGACATTCTTTCTGAGAAAAAGACACCTCAAGAGGAAGTTGTAATGTTTAAAGCACAAGTCAATTGCTGGGACTTTCATACTGACAAGTATTCAAACCCAATCAAAATTGTTGTTAAAATGGATGAGTTATTCTGTGTTGTTTTAATCTGTCAGTGATTCATAGGGTGGAGCCCCCTGGAAAACTTATTCGTAGCCAATGTTAAGAGTTTGTTCTCGACCGAATATAAACAAATTGACAGATGGAAGCTATTCACTTTATACTCGAGAGCTATTAATAAAACAGGCCAGATGCATACATTCATAGCAAAAAAGATGTTCATAAAACAATGAAGTCTCTTAGATATTTATATGGTATAAATGTATGCGTATGTCCAGGGAAAATTCAGAGAACCTAATCCTTTCAAACACTAGAGTGTCTTTCTAAATAATGAGCTGTCTTTCTGAATTCTGTCTCTCTCTCACTCTATATTTGTCTGTCTGAACTAGTTTCTTATGTAATGTCAGGCTGTTTATATAATCCCAGTCATAGGTCTTCAGTAAATTACCATAACATTGCCGTCTGCGGTCCCTATAGAACAGATGCGTGTGTATTTTAGATGACAGACTTGTGTATTTCGGCCACTTACTTTAAATGCTCCCTGTAATGAATTGAAACTTGAAAGGAAAGCCTAAAATGAAAAATGTGTGTCCGAAGCTTTTCTCTTAGTTACTCCCAGGCAAAGATTGAAATTAAAAAGCAGTTGCCTTATAAAAGCAAAGCAGTACACCTCTTTTTGAACTTTTTAGTGTTTTTATTTATTTGGTTCTGTGTCTCTAGACTGTGTGTGTGATTGTCTTTGTATATCCAGATTACATGTGATTGTGTTTACCTTAAAACGGCCCTTTATTTGGAATCTTTTAGAAATGTGGTGGGAACTGTCCTTTAATCTCTCCACCTCTGTTGAATCCGAGTCTCTGCTCATGAATATTCATAAAGAGTTTCATAGTAGAATAGAAAAACACCATGGGAACAGAGCAGAAAATCCTTCCCCAAATTGACCCGTGTGGTTTTGTGTGTCATTAAAATGATAGTAGGGAAAATAAATTCCAAGTTGCATATAATTTATTAAGAATCCATGCTAGTTTTTCATTTTATTCTACAAATATCATTAAATTAAATACATTGAGATATTGTATTAAAACAGAGTAAGGGGTCTATGACATGCTTACCTCAATGTTAACCTGTTTATATTTTTGTCATCACAGGGAGGGGCCATTTCTATTCTGACTGTTTGTGAAAGACCACAGGACTTTGCAGGTGTGGTTCTTATAGCCCCCCTGGTTCAAATGAATGCAGAGTCTGCTACACCCTTCAAGGTAAAAATACATACACTTACCACTAAACACAATCCAGTGACTTTCTTCCCTGTTGTTGGTTTAAGAGCTCTCGACTGAAGAAGTTGAAGCTCTCAGCTAGTTCTGCTGCCCCCTGCTGTTCAACCCATTCAATGAACAATAGCTTTGAAATTTCAGCTCCCTCTCCATCACAGCTGCTGTCATTATATGCCTTTCTCATTTGAGTTTAATTGAGGCTTATGTTTTCTGAAATGTGTCAAATGTATTCAGCCAATCAAGCTGTGTTTACATGTCAAAACTAACAAACATGTTCTTGAAAGATGTCTTGCTTGGCCATTGTTCTTGGGCTACATTTTAGGAGCGGCTTATTTGTCCAAATACATTTTGGGGCTACAGTATGTTATTCAAATATAAAGATTGTGAAAGGACACGTTTTAGTGAATGTTATCTGTCATTTTTTTGTGGTTTGTTAATGAAAACATTGCTTTTGAGATAACAAGGAACTTTTTTAGAAATCTTTCGTTTTTAGAACATCTACCCTTCAGTCTAGGCTCTCAGCATATGATGTGAACAGTTGCTGTTTCATCAGTTGTTATTATAAAAAGTTGTTATGTCATTAATAGGGATCTAACAATATTATCAATTTCATGGTATCGCAATAGTGACATTTTCTCAATATTATCGTGGAAACGTGATTGAATGAAATGATAGGTCTTCCGGGCGTTTAACATAGAGAATGTTAAACAGTATAATAGATATTACCTCTGTCAAGGTCCAGCTGGTGCAGTTTTTTGTCATTTGATCTGTCTCATCATAGTATAACATCACAGCAACAGTTATGATTAAAGGATAAATAAAAGAGAACAGGATATCACATTGCTTATTTTTTTCATTATTGCACTATATCAATAATGGTTTATTAAACACTTACGGCACTTTTTTCAAGACTTAATTTGTCTTTTTAAATATCCAATTATATACTATACGGCAGCCATAACACAGAGGTATTGTCGTACCGTGAGATTTTGATATTGTTACATCCATTGGCACTAATGCTTTAAGTTGTTTGGTTCGCTGTTGCAAATTTAAAATGATTGTTTTTGGCATGTTTGCAGGTTTTTATGGCTAAAGTTTTAAACCGATTAACTCCCAAGCTTTCTCTCGGCACTATTGACGCAAGATGGATTTCACGGGATCCTAAGCAGGTAGAATTTTTGCAAAAGGTCTTCTGTAGAAATATGCCATCTATGTTTGTGTGTGTGCATGTTGATCATATTTCACAGTGAGAGTATGTTTTTATATGGTTAAGTAGATAATCCACTGGAGATGTTTTTAATGTTTACTGATTAAAGAGTATTTACACTGTAAACCTATTCTTTCAAAGTAAAGCGTGCAGTATGATAACTAATGATGATTGACTTTGTTATTTTCACAAAAACACACGTGCCTCTCATACAGTCTGATATCATTTTAAAATTCCTTTTTAACCTGTTCTGTAGGTGGAGGCATATGACACAGATGAGCTAAATCATCACGGAGGGCTGCGTGTCTCACTTGGAATACAGTTGATGAATGCGTGCGCTCGTATTGAGAAAGAACTGTCCAACATCACATGGCCCTTCTTTATTCTGCATGGCGATGCTGACAAGCTTTGTGACATCAGAGGGTCTCATCTAATGTATAATGAGGCCAAGACCACAGATAAAAAAATGAAGGTGAATCATGCACAATAACAGAAATTTGCCCCTGATAAATGATAATTTGTACAGTGCCTACGTATATCGTAAAAGTCTCATTTACATGCTTGCTTAATTTCAGGGGCATTTTACCACTTTGAGTATTCTTTTGTACTTATAATGTAATAGCATATAAATAAGCTGTGAACAATGCACAAGATATTTTAATATTAAACAAAGAGGTTTAATAACAAATGTATATTGCACCTCATCTAATAGGCTAATATTGCATTAAACATAATATCATTGAATAAAACATTAAATAAAAAACTCAATATGGAACATATTTGCCCACAACATAATTGGGGCAGCATTCCATCCTTGAATAAACTGAGCAGTTTTTGTATGTAATCAAAATAATTTTTTGTATTTTTTATTCAATAAAATAATAGACCCCTTCCTATAGACCCCTTTTGAGCCAACGTCACGATTACATCACAGCATTAGCTGGAGGCAAAACAAGGGCAAACTGGAGGCGGCCAATACAAATCAGCACTAAGTCGGCTACATAAGAAGTTTAAAATATCATCATGAGTGTCAGAATCGATAAGGGAAAGTTAATTATTTTAAATGTAGACACGTTTCAGCCACATACGGTGCTTTGCGGACATCCTGATGGAAATTCGGTTGTTAAGTTGTGTCATAAAGAAAACAGTTTCCGGGTCCAAGCATCTATTCATTTCAAGCAGGGCTACAACTTAAACAACGTTAATGAGCACTGTTTACTCACATTCCATATTTAAGCGGAGGATATATTAACTCACAGTATACACAGGCTTACGGAATCTCCAACATCAATATTTGAATAAATTATGAAAAATGAATCACTGACTGGCCATTTGGGATTTGGTTAAGAAGATAGAGATTAGAATCATGGTATAGTTTCACAGCTCTTCATGAGCGTATATTAACATTTTTTGTTGTTTCCTTATAGCATCTTATTGAGCGTTTGGAGCCGGAAACGGTATATGACCTTGCATATAAGGTGGTGACATCACGTCAGACTAAACAACCACATAGTTTTTGCACAGTTTAAGACAAAGAATGCGAATAGGGGCTAAGACAAACCAGTTGCCATTACCACAAAAACGACAACAGTTGTAGATTTACATAATAAAACTAGCGGTTTTCACAGAAACAATGATCAAAGCGCTAATATCACTTACTTATTTATTGTCTTTTGTTCATTAGGTTGATAGTTTGCGTATGTGTCTTAAAACCTCTAATGTATCCCCACCTAAACAGGACCTGAGTTAATTTATTTTTCACGAAACGTTAACCTTTTTTTAAGCGGATATAAAAGCTAACTTTGTTTGTTGTACAACAAGCAGTTAGTCAGTTAGTGCTCGCTGGCGTGAGTAAAGCGACCAGGGGAATCTTTCTGCCTCCACCTATGCTCCGCCCACGAAAAGGCGTCACAATTTTTACTTACAAAAAAGGGGTCTTTATTTAGAAATAGGTTTGCAAACCTTTCTCAGTGTACATGCTAACCCACAGATCTGTATTTGTGTCTGATAAACAGGTATATGAAGGAGCTTTCCATGCACTACATCATGACCTACCCGACACAGTTGAATCTGTCTTAAAGGAGGTGAGCACATGGATTCTGGAGAGAGTCCCTACCCCAAATGGGTTTTAGCTGTCAATCCCAAAATGCACAATCGCCCATATCTAATTCGTTCTGACAAAGACTGCACTACATACCAACAAAACTACACTCATTATGATTAATCTAAGACAAGAGGTCAATGGTATGTGAACTTTGACCCAAAAGTTCTTTAATATGGCATTGTAAAGGTTTTGTGAAAAATGTTTTAAGTCTGTAACCCACACTTCAAAGGTATTGGCACCGCAGGGCATGATGTTACCGTAGCAATTATAATGAAGGATATGATGAACCCGGTTGCCACGGTAATAGAACACAGCTCCAATTTGCTCTGTTATGTCCAGCACCTGCATTTTAGAGACCCAGTGCTGCCCCTGCTGGACAACAGCGACATTGCTTTGAGCTCAGTTACCAAGGCAACTCCAACTCTAATATATATTGCCTTGCATTGGCAGAAAAACAAATTGAATCTAAAGAGATGGTAATATGTGGAAAGATTCAAAATGTCTGCCAAGCTACTTCGACACTGCATAGAGATTAAACCGACTATCTATAGAAGCATATAGAAACACAGGAGAGAACGAAAAGTTTGTTTACATATCTCTTAAGGTTTGACTGTTTTAAAGAGACTGTTGTATATCTTTGGGCAAACAAATATAAATATAAAAGCTGTTTATAGCTGATTCTTTCTTGGGCTGTAATATCCCATTCCTTTATTTTTACCAGTGTTGGTTTTGTTGACTATGTTACTTAGAAAAAAAATGGTTACTCTTAAAATAACGATATGTTCACAATTGTTTTTGTGACCTCAGGGTTATAGAGAGATCAGCTAGGGTGCTCGTGGGGTTTGTAGCTCTAAATAAACATTCAGTTGTAAAAGGTCAGTTTGTCACATCATCTAACATTTAATGCGCCTCCCTCAGAACTGTTCTGATTCAGGCAACGGGGGGTTTGTTACAGAGATTTGCTTCTAAGTTATAGAGGCATTTTTATCAATGAATGTAAATCAAAAAAGGTTTTTCTATTCCTGACCGTGGCACATTTTTAATAGAAGAAACACAAAAATTATTGCTGAATTTTTATATATTGTCTTTGAGCCATGGACTTAAGATCTGTTTGAAATAACACTGCTATCTGTGATATGTGTGCAGAGCTGATATGGCCAGCACAAAACTGTACAGCGTGAAAAAATATGTAGGGAGAAGTTTCGCTTACATTAAAAATGGATCTCATCTAACATGTACATGTCAAATATGATGTCGTTTGGTTGTATAAAACATGCATAACCTGTTCAAGACATAATAAGCATTTATAGAACAAAGCAGCTAAATATATAATAGGAATGATTTTTTGTGACTGGCTGTTTTTCTAACTGTTGAAAAAATCTTCCTAAAGTGAAAGTGCCAGTGGCACTGTGATTGGATTTTCAAAGTAAATTACATTTTGCAATAATGCAATGTTGCATATGGATTCATGTAGGAACCACTACAGTTGTGCTGTTCTAGCACACAAGACTATATTAGAAAAGTTTTTTAATAACTAATATTTAAAGGCTGTAATATATTGAATATGGAAATCAATAAAATGACTGATATAACTGTCGGATTTAACTGAATTATTTTACTTATTTTATGAATGTTTAATATTATGAAATAAAGTCTAAATGATAAATGTTTTTGGATTCTTAATTCTCCATGATTGATCCCTTCACAGTGAAGTTCATCTTGTTTTTGAGAATGGCTTCTGTTTTGTCGTAAATAATTTAAACTTTTTACATTTTCAAGTTGTTTAAACTTTATTATTACTTGTTTCTGTAATGGGTCACATTAATCCGTGTGGGTTAATTTCCCATGATGCACCTCTGTCCCAGTTTCTCCAAGTAAAAGAGGCTTTGACTATTTTTCACTGTCCTCATTCTGTTGGGTGGGTAGTCCAGTAAATGCCATTCCTACAGTTTATATAGGCCCAACAAATCACTACACAGCATATCCTTTTAATGTTTAAAAAAAATGAAGGATGTGACAAACAAGTCAATGCGTCTGATTTTGTATGAATGGTTTAATCTTGAATGGTCCAGGATAATGGTCAGATGACGTTTTTTAGGGTTTAGTTTGAAGTCAGAGACACTGGCTCGTCCATCCCTCAGCATTTAAAGCTGCAGTATGTAACCTTGGTATTTGACCACAAGAGGGCGCATTTCCTACAATAACAAAGGCGAAGCTTGATGACGCTATGAAGCAGGTGACGATGGGAGATGTCGTTTTAAATGCGTTTTCGCCATAGCGATGTATCTAAATTGGATAAACGAATCATGATCACGGATGAGGTAATTTATTTGTTTTTGTATTACCTGTATATCTGATCGTATTATTTTATGTCATCATAATTAATGAACTGCAAGGAACGTGAAATGTTATGCTATATTATCCCGTTACTTGTACAATAACAAAATAAATAATTGATTTGCTTACCTGTCTATCAATACACTCGCGAGAGCAGAGTCTCTGTCAAGTCCAAGATTGTCGCGCAGCTCTCTCCATCTCGAAAACGCCTGGCCGATATTTATCCTGGTTTTATTCCTCCGTTTGTCACACAGTCTGCGTGTATCCAAATATGGACGCTTCCGTTTTACTGGCACTTCAATACTCGCCAAAGAGTAATCGTGATCCATAACAACCACTTCCGCATTTGACCATGTGATATTCTGGTCTACACCGGAACAAAGTATAGAGCGGACATTGCGTCACTGAGAGGCGACATTTCTTTTCCGGGACGGCCAGTTATTTAAAATCGGAATTTCTCTGAAATAAAAAATCTTTAGAGACTTTTGAAATATTGTAAGTACACAACTGGAGGAAATATATCACACTGTGCAAGTTATTTCCTGAAATTTTATTACAAAATTATTACATACTGGAGCTTTAATTCATAAATTAAAGGAAATCCCACTGTCACAGGGAGCTTGTTTCAATCGGTAGGGGGCGCACAGAGACCCTCATGAAAAGAAGCGATGACTGGAGGATTTAAAGGTAGGTTCTCTGTGGCCATGGCAACGGCTTTACCTGCGACCTGAATGGAGACACGAGAATAGATCGGCTGCTCTATATTTACTGACACACGCAACAGGGAACTCCATCTCTCTTGGCATTTATGTTCTGCGTATAGTCCCTTTGAGATTATCCAGGCCCTTGACTGAGTCCTTCTAGGAAGCCTACAATTAGTTTAAGGAGGCTCACATACTTAAATGTTAGGTGTCTCTTTAACTATTAGAGGGTTTCCATTGCCTATTGCTATAAAAGACATGTCAATTTAACTAAATGAACAAATGGAGGTTTAAGGTGGTGCTGATTTCAAGAAAAAGTTCTCAAATGTGGTCTTCTTTGTTTGACTTAAAGTCGTCGTTCTAATATATTAAACGCTTGCTGTCTGATGTCAGAATTTGGCCCTGATCCCCTCACTACAGCCTCATCGTCACCCACTTCCTAAATCTCGCACACTCGCTTTAAAAGGCGTGACTAACTGTGTTAAGCTGCACTTCGATTGGTGGATTCAGACGTCCATCAGGGCTCGCCGTTCTGCCTCATTCTGGAACTCCGTGACCGCGCCCCCGAGGCTCAGCGGCTCGCGGTGAAGGAGGTAGAGCGCGCCTCGACCAGAGGCACACACAGTCTGTTCTTAAAGCAAAAACGACAAATTGAGCTTATACATGGCGAAAACTGTTTTATTCGACGTCACGACACGTAACCGTTCCGGACCGCGGCTCTGACAGCAACAGGCATAGTGAATATTCGCATCCCTCGGTGGTTGGAGTTTTTATCTTTTTTAGGGCTTTCATCGCACTTTCGTGCTTGGAATCGAACGAGCACCAGTATCTCTGCGAGCATCGTTTAATGCTTACTGGGGACTTCCGTACTTTTCCGTTCCTGAACTCTACAAGCCGACTTCTGACTACTTTCCGGTTCGCCCGGTGTTCTTCTCGACGTCAGACCGGTTGCACATTCAACCCGGCCGGCGCGGCCTCGTTCCTTGTCAAGCCCCCGGCGAAGACACATCTGCATCTCCGTTAGAGCCTGGTACACGTTCCACAAAAACACTTGTCGTGTTTACAACAACCGACACGGAGGATACCAGAAGAAAACGAAGGAGACATTAGGATCTGTACTCTGGCGATACAGACAGACGGAGCTGTCATACAGCATATCAACTAGGCAACGAAGAAAAATCCAAGCTCGTTTCTAAATTTACATCTTTTGAGATTAGTCTCGTATGCATTTAACGCATTCGTGCATATCCTATATTGAGATATAAAACCGAAACGTCAAACATATAAACTAAACACGTTTTGTCCAAAGCGAAGGCCTCGTCTGCTAACTCCGATAGCTCCATCGCTAACTCTCAGCCTTGCTTTAATCGGCACCACTAATCTTATTAACAGTGCACTTTTTGACTCTCGTTCAACGTTTGGTTAGTAGTGTTCTGCATAACAGAGGGGTGGTTTTAATCTGAAGTTATTGGTTCAACGCACAGTGTAGTATTATCATTGGCATGCTTGCTGAGCTGTATCTTGAGCTGAAGAAGGAAATAGAGTTGTCAGCCTTTATTTTTCACTCAGCGGCCTGATTTCTAGTTAACTACCAGTTTGGGGGAAACCATTCTTATGTGTTGGGCTGGTTTCAGCTGACCTTTGCTCGGTTGCAAATTAACTCAATCCCAGCTGCATGCACTGATACGGAAGATACTTGATTTATATTTTTGTACCGTAGTTCAGGAGCCATATAGAACAGGGTCCAATTTCTAAAGGAAACCCCTACTACTGCTTAGACATGAGTATTGAGATTCCAGTCGGTTTGACGGAGCTGCTGCAAGGCTACACCGTGGAGGTGCTGCGCCAGAGGCCGCCAGATCTGGTGGAGTTCGCCGTGCAGTATTTCACCCGCCTGCGGGACACCAGGAGCCAAGACGGATCCGGGGCCGCCGCCAAAACTGGTGTGAAAGGGGTGATGTTCGATGGCGAGCCTATGCAGACAGAGTCCAACGGCGACGACGATGACGAGGATGATGACTCAGACTTTGAACGTAAGTGCATTGTATTAAATGTGCAGATCTCAAAGAATGTGGGCGCGGGTGGTGTTTATAGCTGGGTGCTTATTACACCTGTAAAATGCGGGTGAGCGCATGTGTTTATTTTGCTTGATGTGAATGGTGATCGTGTAATTACACTTTAAACAACAGTGTCAAATTTCGTTTTCTGATGGGTGACGTGAGAAAAGGCTCGAGTGGAGGAAGAGCCTGATGTAGGCAAAGCCTCGCGCTGTTGCCATGGTGCTCACTCGAGCTCTTGTCCACGCGGTTTGATTGACAGGAAGAGAAGCAGCCTCCAGTAGATCACACCCGCGATGCATGCATATATAAGATGGAGCAGTCGTTCGCAGTTGATAGATGCTCATTTGTATTGTAATATTAATATGAATGACCTTTTGAATTTATAAACAGGTCAGTGATGTGTGATCGTTTTGGTAGCGTAGGCTGCATTCGTGCTGTATGGGCTGGTTGTATGAATGATGCGGAGCGGCCATTGAGAATGCTAACAGGGATTTTTCATAATGGAGAGAGGTGCGCTCGCGCACATCAAAGAAAACCCCCTTCCCTTTCATGTAGTACACAGCGAGCAGCTGCGCTTTCATGGCATGAATCGAGCACTGAGAACTAAGCGGATTCACTGCGAGATATTACTTCAGTTAAGCCAGGTCAGAGGTTGTTTTAGACACATTCTTAAATTATTGATCTGGGATAGGGAGAAGGAAGCTTTCAGGACACTAGAAGTGTTGAAATTAATAGAGGGATTATCACACATGACCAAATTGCTTAATCATATTTGATCAAGTTGTGTGATATCTAATACCTCCTTGTTTCTGAGTGGAATATGATATTATATTCCATGTTTAACTGATTGTGTTTAGTAGAAATGCTTAAATTATGGTCAGATTCTTGCCTGGTACATTTACTAAACCATTTGGGAAAGTCAAGTTCAGGTGGTGAGCTAAAGCTTATCAGATCAGTGAGTGATGACAGAGCGCATGTTTTTGTCCGTTTGTGTAAGTGCGTTGGGTTTAAGCAGGTGTCTCTGTTCAGGGGGTCAGAAATAGAGGCCTATTTGCCTCATTACCCTCTGCGTGTGTGTGTGTGTGTGTGTGTGTGGAACGCACAGATGTGGTCAGATCACAGATGGCCTGAAGTTACTTCATATCAACCTGTTTGGAAATTTCTTAAATTCACATAAAAGTTTGAATGTAAGTCAGTAAATAAAGTGAAATGTTTATCTTCAAAGCATCATTAATAAGAAAAGTAAACAGAAGGGATTTGAGAGGAGAGCAGGAAGGGTTCTGCGTGACAGATGTGTTTTTTTATTTTCCAGAACAGATCTTAAGTGAGTTGAGGAATCCTGAGCATGTTGGGGCATAGTTGTACTGTCTTTACACGCTCCATAAGGACCATCCCACCATGATCTTTCAATTAAGAAAAGACATCCGAACATCAAAGCAGTACTTGTATACCATCATGAAGAATTTTTTGACGATCATGCCTGTTCCTCCAGGCTTAGATACTGAATCACAGCTTGTTGCTCAATTAGAATTTGTACCACATATAAGGGTGGTTTAGGTTAAAGATGAAGACTGAATTGAATTGGTCCCACACCTTCAACCTCATGCCCTCTTTCTAAAACTCTTACAAAGATGTCTTGGCAAACCTAATGGCATCACACATGACCACCCAAAATGGGTCGGAAAGCTTTTGAAATTTGTTTTAATGAACTTGAACCAACTGGTTACTTTCTTTAAGTTTGCTGATTCTGTCCAACTCGAATCACACAAATACTCTATATAACCTTTTAAATACAAAGAAAAATAAATAAATCAGCTACATTAAAGGCCCATTTTTAAATGTAAACAAATCTCTTGACGGAACCATTAAGCAGGATTGCTATGAAAACAGTTCAGTTTAACTCTTTCCTGTCAGCCTTTTAAAAAAAAAAGTTGACAGCCTACGCCAGCGTTTTTTTTACATTTTAACCAAAATGTAATGGCTCACACTACATTTTCTGTAAAGAATATATGGACAAACAATATGTCCAATGAAAGAACAGAGTCTCTGCTTTTAATCAAAGGAAATCGTATTCTTCAATCTTGATTTGATCTTTTTTATCACTCCTTAGATGTGGGTAGGTTTCTTCAAAAATGCATCGCTTTGATTAAAAGATAATTTTGAGCTGATTAGGTTTTTTTGTCAAAGATTCCGCACAGATTACACTCAGAACAATCATTAAAAACCGATAAGAAATATACGTTCTAGGTTCTAGGATTCTGTATTTTCCCCAAAGGTGTGTAACAGCGCAACCTGCTGTACAACAGTATAAACACCGATTGCTGCTATAACTCGTTTGGCGGGGAACCGTTTTTTTTTTAAATGACGAGATAAATCATCAATCATGTTGGTGAAAGAGTTAATTAAAAAGAGCACGTAACAGAAGAAAATATTTTAAAAATAAAGTCAAGATATAAGACTCCTATCACTTAACAACCCTCGCTTATAATCATTTTCCTCTAATGTAATACCTAATAGTGTTATAATAATCAAAACAGGCTTGACTTTTCAAAGCTTTTTACTTTGCAAAACAAATAATAACATTACTGTAATTATATGATTATCGTTGTTATTATCATTACTGTTATTATTGCATTCTCTCTTAAAAAGATTTACCGTTAATTAGTTAGTTTGGTAGAGAACACTCGCCTCTCTTCTGCTCATTCTCCGGGATGTTTCCTTTTTAAATACTCCAGCATACAGGTTGTGCTGCTGTGAAAGGCAAGTTCCGCCTTGCTTGCATTGCACACAACCGCATTTTTTTGTTTTCATTTTGGTAAAGCTTTCCCACACTTTAATGTGTTCGCATTCGTCTGTACTCCGCCATAATTCTCGCTGTGTGTCCTTCTACTGCGTTAGCATTCGGGAAGGCTTCATTACACTCTAGCGCTCCAGTGCCGTAGCGATCAAATTGTGATATTGCAGGCCCTTAAATTAAATCACGTAATCAAACGACTACTCGACAACAAGAATATTTGTCGACAATTTTTTATTGTCGACGTTGTCGACAATGTCGACTAATCGTTTCAGCCCTAGTAGGGAGGAGAGTGTAGTCAATGTTTTAAATGAATATAGTGAAACAGTGCATTTTGCTGATTTTCTTTTCTCACACCATAACCACCTGCAGTACCCCAGCAATGTGTCCCAGAACTTGTTTGTGCTCTTTATCACTAATGGGGTTTCTTTTGTAAGGGTTATATATGTGACTTGATTCAACATGTAATATTGTTATTGAATAACACTGAAACATGATGGGTCTAAGTAAGTCACAATACAAATGTAAAATAATTAAGCACACAGAAACAGAACTTTAAACTAACTCACTTAATTTATGGGATGCACGATATTAAATTAAATATTGTTATCGATATGAAAAAAATACGCTGATATGGTTTGCCGATAAAAATTACGTATTGATTGTGTGTAGGTGTCTGACATGAGCGTGCACTCGCAAAGACACCAGCGGTCACATAGCACATGAGTACTTAAGTTCATTTCCGTGTCCTAGAGCGTCCGAACTATAAACACAGGGTTGTGTTAACGCACAAGTTTTTAGGTTAAGCCGGACTAGCCAGTGTTCTGACATTTTGTGCTACCATTGAGAGCCCGACTTATTTTTGTTTTTAAAAATTTTCAAATTACTGAGTATTTTTGTTCTGTGAGTGTGAATGTAATAAACATCACATACTCTTTCGAATTGATATCCGAACTAAGTTTATAAAATCAGAGAACTGTGAGTATATTTCCCATTCTGTTCATCGGATTTCTTGTGAAAAGAAACATCTGTCATTGTTTTCCAACAAATATGCTGACAGCGCAGTGTTCCTCCGGCAAAACTGCGTAAAATCTGATCCCTCAGTCCTATGTATATAGAGAGCTCACACACACGATTTATACTTCACAATTTTGTTAGTTTTTAAGCTATAGGCTAATACTATAGCACAGTACTGTACTCCTTTCTTGTCCATCCACATTCATCATATTCAAGAGCCATAATAAGTCAGCACAGTGTATACTGGTATATATGAAAGTATATTATGAAGACAAAAGCTCATTGTTTATGGCAGATTGCTCTGTGAAGGCTTTCCGTGTCGCCCATCCCTGTAAATACCGGAGTCGTTTGCACTGATGCTAAGCTACAGCTAAAGCTGTAAAACGAGTGATTTCTTTGATCATTTTGTCAACGATTTTCAATAAGTCTGAATGGAAAACACTTTGTATCTACTTGTTAAATATTTGTTTTTTCTTTAAAGGTTTTATTAGACATTATTCAGGGCTCGACATTAAAGATTGCGTATGACAGTCAGTTTCTGCCAGTCTCATATTAATCTTGAGTGCCTCTACAGTAGTATTGCATTCGTCGTGTCTTCAAAGAGTGTTTAGTTTTTATCAAATTTATAAAAAAGAGATACAGCTGTGAGATTATTTCCGGAAAAACACGAGCTGCTAGAGGTAGGACTAGTGGGGAGAGTGGGATGGATCTACAGCACGAGCAAGCAACACATGATCACATTAATCGTAATCACTACCGCAAGAGTAACGAGCTGCAGCACAGATAATCTTGATGGTTAGGAGGTCTCACTTGTCGGTTGGCTCGTGAGCGGGCACCTTCTTTTGCCTTGTGATGCTTTTCAGGGAGAATAACCAATAAAAGCAATAGGATACCTTCGATGACATAGGGATCCATAATTAAAAAAAACTTTTCGAAACAAGTTTGAGTGATTCAAGTACAGACGTCATACGTCCAACTCGTTTTTAACAAGTTGAGTTTGTTACGCATGAGAAGGCTGCACGTTCAACAGTGAAAAGAAGTCAGAATGCATGACATAGCATAATACCTGACCATTAACGCTTGTCCAATCTTCCAGGACAAGGGGACGTTTTGTAAGTGAGAGAGAATTAACTTGCCCGACCAGACAAGTAACTTGAAAAAATTATAATTACAGTGCCACGAAAAAATCGGCCTGGGCTAAAAAATAATAAGAATATGCGCATTAGACAGAGCTGAGTGTTTTTATGATGCGTTTATGTATGACAATAATCAATGGCGCAACACATTGAGTCCATGCATAGGAATCCCGTAATTTACGTTAAAAACGTCATCTGGCTGTTCTGCGTGAATGAGGTGCACAGTCTAACATTCTACAGGAGTTATGGTCATGGATTTGTCTGCGTCTGCACTCTATGAGGATATAAAAGAGATGAACGTCATCTCCTGAGTTGCTCCGAGAGTTTATTTTACAAGCTTTTTACTGTTTGAGTGAAGCTCTCTCAAAATACTAAAACTCAAAACCCGTCAAAATAAAGGTCCAACTTGAAAAGGTTAACTTGAACACTCTAAAAAATACTGCAGTGTATTGTAGTATTTGCTCAAGGAAATTGTACCCTTGTAGTAAATTTATAAACCGTACTAAACACTGTAGTATACTATAGTGAGGTTCATAAACACTAGAGTAACTTGGATTTTTACTTCAGTTTACTTTAGTAAATAACAAAATAGTATACTACTGTAATTTATGTGGACAAAATGAATATTCCTCTATTGTATGGTAAAAAAAAACGAAGTACACAGAACTTAAAAGAAAAAGTTTGGTAAACTAACAATGATATGTCCCTAATAATCCATTTGTATGTAATTTTTTAAGTTATCTGCAGAACAAATGTAGGTGGCCGCAGCGGACACTGGGTATAACACTTGACCAATTAGGATCCAAAACAAATATATTGACACTTCAAATTAAATATCATACTTTATCTTCGGACATATTTGTACTCGGAAAAGTAAATGACAAATTTACTTTCCTGAAAGACAACCACATGACAATGCTTAATGTCAAGCCCTGTTATTACTATGTGCTGTTTTATTGCTGTCAAACATTAAAACTACCTTTACAAACGTCAAGTAACCATGTGAAATATAAAATTGTAAGAAAAGTTTTGCAGATATTTACATAAGGTAAAATATGACAGAAATGTGTAAGTACATAAACACATGCATCAATAGTTAATTTACCATCTTCACCAAGATGTGGTCGCTCGTTGGTCGTATATACTTGCATGCTGGATACAGTTTTTTACTTAGACATGTGTTTTTATGTGAAAACATATAGGCTCAAAACTTAAGACGATCTGCTAAGTTCTCTTTAAAGGCCTGGTGGTATGAGTGTGTTTTAAATATTTCCCTATCCATCATGTTCAGTGCTTATCTGAGCAGGTTTTATGGCTTTTACAGGGCACTAAGAGTCAGAGTATTGCTTTTCTTACTTGAATTTACATTGAATACAGGCCATCTTAGATTTTTTAAACAAATACCCACTTGCTGTTAGTCTGCTAGAGAAAATGCGTGACATTTTTTTGTTGATGTATTGTTTGTGTGTTTTGTATGCCGGGCGTGTCTATATATGATTCCTTTGTGTTAGGGGTTCTGATAAGAATCTGGACTTTAGCACTTCCTCCTCCTCGTGTCTATCAGCCGAGAATTACCAACTCATCCCTGGACCCGCTTGATCTTCCCACCGACCATTACAATGAATTCTTCAGTATTCTAGTGTGGTCATAATGAAAGCTTATAAAGTGTTTTCTCAGCATCCTTGTAAATAGGGTCTATGCACACGGGATGATGACGTACTGCCAGCTACTGCTACTTTCATAGCAATAGGATTATTCACCAAGTGGTAACGACATGTTTATTAAAAACGTTCCAATTTCAGTGAACCGACAGCACTACTGGTGAACTAACCGACTCCAAACGGTTAAAGGTCAAAATTACAATATCAGTACAGCCTCAAGGGCTTTAAACAATTCCAGACGATGAATAAGGGTCTTATCTAGATTATTGCCATTATTTCAGCATAGGTTTTGGAAACCTAAACATTCGTTTTATGTCGGAGTTTGACGTATTAATTTGTCACTTGTGTAACACGTCGCTGTGTAATGAAGTTCTGCCTGCCAGTTTTATTTGTTGCTGCTTCTCACCAATTCTCGTTGCATTGACAAAGAGGACATGAGTGCGATGACGTATGATGTCTTCGTGAACTGGGTGCGCAGTGGGATGAAGAATACGTTGGCCGAAAATGTACACGGGACCAGTCTCAACCAATGGCTCTCATCAAAACGTTTGGGCAGAATGTTTTTATTGGTCGAACGTTTTTGATCCTACGCCTTTCACAGACAATATGATATACAAATACTTAAAACTGATGTATTCTAGCTAGTTATTCAACTAAATGCTCCAGTCAGTGACCTCAGATTTATTTGTTTGTTAGATTTATTCATTTGGCAGACGCTTTTATCCAAAGCGACTTACAAGTAGGAGAGCATATAAACATTTTGTCAACACGCTAAACAAGTACCGCTAGTTTACAAGGGCATGCTACCAGAAGGATTAAAGCTGGAGGAAGCAAAGAAGAGAGTGTTCTTAGTGCAAAGCATCAGAGCTTTCTCTTCTCAAGGCATCGTGGGTAAGGCCAAAGGTTAGCCAGGATGTGGAAATGCTGCACATTATCTACATTGTTGCCTAAACTATTTTAGTCTCCTATTAACTGTAATCTTTAGTTTCCTCTTTCTCTCAGACTTTTTTGGCATGTAGTTGGCAACAGAAAGGGGAACATTTCTGACCTCCCCTCGCCGCATGTTTCTACTGGAGTCAACACACGCACATACTGTAATGCAACTTTATAAGTTGTTTTCGGATCAGTCTGATTAATGGAGGTGGCCTGAGGAGACTAGGTCATTGGGATGAGTGCATGACCAATGTGAAGTCTCAGGTTTTGATTGGATGTGCCTTGCCCTTCAGCCGGCAGCCTGTAATACCTTATCAACCAATCAGAGGGGAGTTAAAAGAACCGACAGTGACCTTGCCCAGCCAGCGTGCAGATTAAGCAGAAGGATGGCCTTGTCTAATCTGAGGCAGAACTGACCTCGCCGCTAATGATCATATCATGCACAGATGCACATTTAATGTGTACAAACCCAAGAGTGAATAACAGTAAACAAGGTTTTGCATTCGTTCTCCCTCAAAATCTGTGTAGTCAAGCCTCCGTCTTTCAGTAAAGGGTTAAATCTACTCGCACTGAGCGAGACTGATCCATACTGCCTTATATGGGCTAAAGGGAGACATGGAGCACAGCAGAAAGAGACAAAGTTTTAAAGAGGGAGGGGTGTAGAGACACCAAGATTGATAGTTTACAGCAGGATGGAGAGCGAAAGAAAACACAGCAAGCTCTGTAGGATAGTGGGATTTTGTAATCCAAAGATTCACAAACCCCCGAGGAGCAAGAAATACTCATGAAAAATACACAAGCTAGGACATCTGTGTGTGTTTATTGAAAAGTGTCATTAATCAGTTCTAAAGCCTTCTGCCGGTGTTTTATAGTATGGACTAGTTTGAGATAGTCATTTTACGATAGTCTGAGCATTTAATCCCAATATTTATTAATAAGGCGAATATTTGGCTAGTTTGACACTGGCCCTCAATTGTAACGTCTTCTGTTTCAACTATCCAACCCTGTTTTTAAAATAGTTTTGTGAGAATTTTGTGTAAATATGTAAAAGCAGCATTCTTTCAGCGATCTTGTATTGAAATTTCTTCACCCATTTAGTGCGGATTAGTGGCTGACTCTCACATGACAAGTACAGCTCGCACAACACACAAAAACAGCCCATGTGTTGCTGAATGGGTCATTTTCAGTCAATGAGAGGTGCATTATGGGTCAGGCTGAGGCTGAGTTTAACCGTACCGTTACAGAGATCTCACACATATGCACTGTTTACTTTAAGAATTACCATTTTCTGTCTCTCTCTGTCTCTGGCTAATATTTGCCAGCAGCGAGTGAGTGATAAGAGTGTGCACAGGGTTATCAAGAATAACATGGAGGGAGATAAAAAGAGGAGACAACACTTGCATTTCGTAATACACAGTTCACTGTTGTTTATAGTAAAGGGCTTTTGCCAAAACAAGCAGCAATATTGCTATTACATATATACATTATCTAACTATAGTGATTTGGACTGTCTCCTAACCTTAAAAGGAGTTTACCCAATAATGAATCTTCTGTCATTTACTCGCCCTCAAGTTGATCCAAATCCAAATTTCTTTGTTCTGATGAGCACATAGAAATTTATTTAGAAGAATGCTTTTAACTAGGGATGCACGCTAAATTATCCGCCATAACGGTATCGGACAATAAATGGCCATTTTTTTATGTTATAGTATCGGCAGACTATCAAATTTAGGCCGATATATTATAGCCAATAAATAATTTCCTCTGGTTAAACTTCTTCAGCTGCTCCACGCTGTTCAGTGTTAAAAAAAACATGGAGTACTATCTTTCGGTCATGATTATTTACTTACTACTATAAGCAAACATTGTTTATGTAGGTACAGTATGTAGATATTTATGAATGTGTAAATTATTGGAACAAAAGCATATTGTTTGATGTTGATGTTGATAATGTTTGCCTTCTGTCTCGAGACCTGTTAGACATGTGGCTATAAATAACTTTTTTCTGGGTTGGTCTGGAAGAACATCTTTTTTATTACATAAAAATGATACCAGAAATGTTTGAAGGTTACAGAAGCGTTAAGTAGTGTTGGTACTTGGTAGGCTTGGTACTTGTCAGGGAGAAAAAAGGGAACCGACGGTTGCCATGTATTCAAGTAAAAACAGTTGTCCACTCCACTTTTTGCCTTTCGTTTCGGTAAAAAATAATAATAAATGGTGACAGAATATTTAGTTTTGGGTAAACTATCTCTTTGAAGAAATAGTTCAGCCAAAAATGAAAATGTGTTCATTATTTACCCACCCTCATCAGGGCTTGACATTTATCGTTGTCATATGGTTGTCCTTCGGAAAAGTAAATTTGTCATTTACTTGTCAAAGTACAAATACTACTTATCTGAAAATAAAGAATGATATTTCATTTGAAGTGTCAATATGATTGTTTCGGATCCCGATTGGTCAAGTTTGCTTGTCTAAGTGTAAACACTCTCCGTGATTGCTATCGAACAATAGGAAGCAGTAATTATTTTTATTGTTAAGGTTGTATTATAACTTTTTTGCACAAAGCACTAGTGCAACAGAGTGGTTTAAAGTCTTGTAACATAGCATGTTAAAGTGTTTTTCACTAAAGAAAGCTTGAGCGAAATTCCTAGATACTATAGTGCCTTTGAACCGTACTGTATTTTACTACAGTGTTTAGTAAAATTTATCAATTTACGACAAGGGCACAACAATTTCCTTTAGCAAATAATACATTAAAGAGTTTTTTGCTATGATCATGAATGATTCTTCAAACTGTATGTTTTAATAAAAGTTGTGGGGTTTTTTTCCCCAAACTTTTTTTGCCTGTTGGGGGATAAATGGACAACAATTGTTGTAGATTTAAATTAAATGAGTGACCTGAGAGATATCTAGGGACTGGAATATCATTCTGTGTGGGCAGAAAGCACCATTCATAACAACCTGTCAACCATTCGCAACATTGTTGCATCCCGGTAGCAACATCTGCACTGACGAGTCCTCTTGTATAGCTTCTGAAAATGTACAAATCTCATTTAAATATCGTCCGTCTCCGGACACCTTATTACCACTGTAAATGAGTCAAACCAGAGCAACTCTATGTATCACTAGAAATGTTATCATATAAAATCGCCATCAGTTTCCTGTGCGTCTCACTCTCTGGTTGCCCAGAGAGCCTGAGTGGGCGTGTATTTGGGGGGATAGTTGTTATAGTGATGAGGAGGTCTTCCTTGTATTTTGTTGTCATGGCAACTTTGGCCACTTGATATCCCCTACACGTGAGGTTGAAGAACCCCATCTCATGATACTTTACGCTCAGGCACACACACTTGTGCATTTGATTACTCTTCCAACATGTCTGTATATTAAACCGTCTTATCTGAATATTATACACATAGAAATGCCAATTATAATGCAGTGTGTTCAATATTTGATGCAGGTTAATTATTGCCAAAGTGTGTTTAAATATATGACGCATTATGAAGACAAACATGTAATATGTGCGCTTGTGTGTGTTTATCATAGAGCCATTAGATATGATGAGCAAGGCCGATTATGGAGTCTGTGGTTCACTAACAAGGGTGTGTCTGTGTATGAGAGAGATTATTGCTAGTTTTACACCAAAGAGTTAATGGGCTGATGGATTGTAACAGCGCAGTGAGAGAGGAGGGGGTGTGCAGACCTGCAAGGCTGAGTTCCTGACAGTTGTGCAAGTGCACTCAGCTGTGATCTACACACAAACACACAATCGCCGTCTCCTGAAACTGGTACAGCCTGGAGGACAGGTCTTTGACTGACCTTACCGAATATTTAACACACCCACATGGTTATTGTGGGGCACATGTGAGATTTTGAGACTGAATTCGATCATTAACATAGTCTGAGTGGTGTGTGTGCGTGTTTTCAGTTGTGGGCCACACAGTGAAGACGAGAATGTAAACCTTCATTAAATCTTGTTCCTTCTGTCTCTCTTTCTCTCTGTAGCTCCTCCCCCCAGCAGATTTAACCGAAGAGTGTCGGGTGAGTTCTGTTTGACGTCATTGGACTAATCATGTGGTTTAAAGTGTGTGCGTGTGTCAGATAAGTGCCCTGCCTTTCCGTCATTTTCCTTAGAGTTTGTTTTATAGTAATGCCGTCGCCACCCTAACTGTATGCACTCTGTTTTTGCGGCTTTCTATTGTGTTCCAGTAAAATTCCCCTCCTTCAACATTCAAAATCCTTTCTTCAGCGCGAGATATTCAAAGTCCCATATGAGCTGAAATAAATAAAAGCATATCAAGATGTACCACCTGTGAAGAATGTTAACTTCCTGTTTAACCCAACGTTAATTGTGGCGGAAATTTTTCCAAAGACAGAATTACAGAAACTTCAAGGTTCATTTCCATCTCCTGCTCCTACTATTTCAGTCCAGTCTGAAAACACACCATAAAGTCACCCGAAGCCCAATTTATGATGCCAAGGACCCCCAAATATAATATACAAATATAACCTATGATATAATATTTATATGTACAAAAAGTCATGTTGCAATAGAAAGTGTGCTTTTATAAATATTGTTTTAGAATTTAAATAATCTGCAAGAGTCATAAGAGTAATGTTGGATGTATATACATTTTTCCATAAGAAACACTCTCATAACAACAAGTCAATACATGTACAAAATAAATAGAAACAATCCTGGAAAGTATTTATGTAGCAAGAAAGAAGAGATTAACTAACTAAATAAAAAGGAATACAAACACTTGGAAATGAAGCAGTAAGTTTAGTACACATTAGTTTTCTGAAATTCAGCTGGTCCCCCTGGAGGTCTCTAGACTCCAATTAAAAATTTTTTTGCCGTCTTTATTTTTAAAGTTCAATTTTTTTATGATTGAATCAATAAATTGTTTTTGTAAAAATGTTCTTAGTATGTGCGGAGGCCTTTAATCCTGATGACGATGATGAAGACTCGGAGCCGAGAGTCGTGCATCCAAAAACAGACGTACAGCGCTGTAGATTACAGGAGGCCTGCAAGGACATACTTCTGTTCAAGGCCCTCGATCAGGTACATACAGCATACAGATATCAAAGCTGTAAAACTGTAACCGGATTGTCGTCATCCAGGTTGTGTCAGTCAAACAGGTTTGGTGCGCTTACATGGCTGATCACATCAACCAGCAAGTGTCTATTCATCATTATTTTTCTAATATTATATGATAATATGCTAAGATAACATGCACAAAAACCCATTCCCTCATCAGACTCTGTCTCTCTCTTGTTGGTACAGGAGCAGTTTTCAGAGGTCCTAGATGCCATGTTTGAGGTTCTTGTGCAGCCACAAGAACATGTCATTGACCAAGGAGACGATGGAGATAACTTTTATGTAATTGAGAGGTGTGTGTGTTTTTTATAAAAAAATGTTGTATAAGAGAGAACTCACAGAAAAAATTAGAACCACCATTTAACTTCCCCATTTTATCAAATAACCTTGCTATTCCACATCTTTACAAATGCTTTGTTGTGTTTATGTAATGCATTTGTTTGCGTTTGCAGGGGAGTATATGACATTGTGTTACAGAAGGACGGTGTGGGCTGCTGTGTGGGTCAGTACAATAATAAGGGTAGTTTTGGAGAGTTGGCCCTCATGTACAACACTCCACGTGCTGCAACCATCATTGCTACAGGGGAGGGAGCGCTGTGGGCACTGGTGAGTGTGTGAAAGAGCAAGTCAACTGACAGATAACGTACTGCTATACCACAGCGCCACCTTGTGACCATACACTTTAAACACTGAATAACTGCAGACACACTTTTACAGAGCTGCCAAGTTACTTGCGGACTTGTTTATGTGTACATGAAACCAGATAATATGATATGGATAGTTTCTTAATTAATTGTGTGCGTATGTGTTTTAGGACCGGGCAACGTTTCGTAGACTTGTAGTGAAGAATAATGCAAAGAAGAGAAGGATGTATGAATGCTTCATTGAATCAGTCCCGCTGCTCAAATCACTAGAGGTGAGAGAAACATTAAATGTGTTTTCTAAACATTCAGTGAGAAAGTATTGCAAAGCTATTTAACATAATGGACAGTCTAGAAACGAAAGAGAAGTTATTGTAGCATTTTTTTAACTGGCAAAAAAATGATCATGTGTTAACTTCTTTTTGGTAGCTGTCAGAGAGGATGAAGATCGTTGATGTCCTGGGTGTAAAATCTTTTCATGATGGAGAGAGGATCATTATGCAGGTGACCTGTATATTATACACACAATAGCTGCTAATAGTTTCACATTTTAAAATATGTGATTGCAATTAAGAACAAACTATCAAACATAGAGTGCATCCCAAATTGCATACTTATGCACTATTCTACACCGTTTCGGCAACTTATCTAGTGTAAATGAGTGAATGGCGTGTTCACAATAAAAAGTGAACTTTAACTACCTGAATGATGCATAAACGCTTGATACCCGGAGGTGAACGAACGCTAGATACGCCATGCACTCAATGGTCGCAGCTTGCTGACATAGCGGAAGAGAGAGCTTGCTGTGCGAGCAAAGTTCACCTGATGATTATAATTCAGTCTAATGGTGATGTTGGATTAAACAAATTACACTGAAAACAAAAATACAGTGTACTTTTTGATTTTCATTTTGTTATGCGTTTGACGTCATTTGTCCTTGTCTGGGAAACCACTTACATTTCTGATTAGCATAAAGCCGTTAAGTACTCCATTTGAGACGATAATACTCTCAAAAATGCATACACTAGATTGTATAGTACAAAGTGCATAGTGTGTAGTACGTCATTTGAGACACAACTATAGTGGTATTTATATAATGCAGGGAGCACACTTAAATTATTTCAAAGCTTTATCTTTTTTGGTCGTAACTTATTTGGATTTGATCTATATTATGTATATTACGTATTTAGTAATATTTAACAGTTAAGTGTGGCTTAAATAACCCAGTACTTTTTCCCTGACACGCATATAAATGTAAATGTAGATGTCAGATTAATTGTAAGTGAATCTGTGGGTGGTGCAGGTGAGAGTCTTAATATCCTCAGTTCGGCTCTCTTACAGAAGCTGAATCATGTCTAAATGAACCAGCGCACACACTCTCACAGCAGGTGTAATTATAGCACTTTAATAATAGAGCACTACTGAAGATAAGAGTTCTGACTGATGCTATTATATCATTAATCATTATTATTATGGGCTGCTGCTTTTTCAGGGTGATAAGGCTGATTGCTTCTACATTGTGGAGTGCGGAGAGGTGAAAATTATGATGAAGAGTAAAGTGAGTGTCTTTATTGATCCTTGTTTAAATTGACCTTGCTTGAAACTGGTTAAATACTGTAACAGACTTGTGTTTTCCTTCACAAAGAAATGTTGTCATTCATTTTAAAGTCTTAAATTTGGGTTTAATATACGCATTTCTGTCTTACTCAGACGAAAGCAGACAGACAGGATAACGCTGAGGTTGAGATTGCTCGCTGCAATCGAGGGCAGTATTTTGGGGAACTTGCTCTCTTCACCAATAAACCTCGAGCTGCCTCGGCCTACGCTATAGGGGACATCAAATGCTTGGGTACGTGTGTCTGCGTCTCACTATACTTTTGTTAAGTATACTTTTCTGTGAAACGTGCTTGTTACGCTAGTAACAATAAGGTTGCATAGCTGACGTGCGTGGTTGTGTGTTGTAGTGATCGACATACAAGCCTTCGAGCGTTTGCTGGGGCCATGTAAAGAGATCATGAAGAGGAACATCGCCCACTATGAGGAACAGCTGGTGGCTCTGTTTGGATCCAGCGTGGACCTGAGGGACTGAGACAGAGTTGGCCGTGCCTTAGACATACACATACACACACAAGATACAACACATAGGTTACACACAGACATTTTGTAGGCACACATTCCTTTTTATGCACACTCATATTCCAAACAACACACACAATCATACCTCACGCACGCACACAACACACATGTCTACTGTCATTGTGTCAGCTGCTCTGTCTGAAACGAGCATTACCAACCTAACTGCTGTGACCCTGAAGCAACCACAGCCTGGAGAGGACATGTACACACAACACACATTCACTTACACCAAAAATCCCCAGCCAAGGACTCAGCCTTCATCATGGTCATCTGCAGTCACAACAAAGAAAAGAGATGAAATAAAAAAACAAAAATCTATGTTTAAACAAGAAAAAGTTGATATCTTTCAATAAAAAAATGCAAAAAGCGCAAAAATTTAAAGTTTTAGAGCATTTTATGATAATGCAAAGCTTTGATAAACTCTTGACTCTTTAAATATGACCCGTTTTCTTCCCTGCTGTTGGTGCATAAGTTTTTTGCTGGTGGTATCCACAGTGACCTATTTTTCTCACCTCCACGTGGTATTGATTAATGTATTACTATTATTATCGTCCTCATTATTATTACTATTATATTATTTTGTTTTGTTGAAGGTTGACTCGCTGTTACACCACCCCACTGATCGGAGGATGCGAGACAGAATCTATTGCATATTTTCCCTTTAGCCTTTATGAATGAGTCGTCCTGAAAAATGAAATAAAGCAGACATTTTGGTATCCTGCTGGGACTCTTCTGTTGCGAATGTTTGTGTGTGTTGTGTGCGTGCGTATGCGTGTCGAAAGGTTCCGTCTGTAATTACAGGAACAGTGCCATTTAAATGTCAGGAATAAGTTTTGTGTTTGTAATCCTTGGAACGGAGGCACCATGAAAGTGTTTTGGAATGGAGTATTTTGTTTAGGGTTGTAGCTGGTTAATGTTAGTTGGTTATCACCTCTGAGAGTTGGCTAGTTACAGCATTTACTGATTGTTCTTTTAATAAACTTTGGATAAATCAGGATGTCGTTTTTTTATTTGGGTTCCGGTGAGTATTTATTCATCAAGGAAATGACTGTATCTTATATTTGGCTGTTTGTTAGGGTAAAGCGTAGTACACTGAAGCATCCACCACTGTTTCTTTAAACCATGTCTAAAGTTGATGATGCCCTAAGGAATTATTTGCAGTGGATATTCAACAGTCACTGAATTATGTGGAAAAATGAATGTAATGCGTTGTAATTCATAGTCTTTTTTTGAGGGGTTAACAATGGCAAATGTTTCTATAATTTTCACAACAATTGATGCATAGTTGATTTATTTTCTTGTATTATTTATTTCCTTATTTGTTGTTCTCTTATTTAAAAGGTCGTCCGCTAGATGGCGTGTCACCATAGTACATTACATTCACATATTTTCATTTGTCAGACGCTTTTGTCCAAAGCGACTTTCAAGTAGAGAACATTTGTCAACACGCCAAACAGTAGCGTTTGTTTACATGGCCATGCGACTAGGGGGATTAAAGATGGAATTAACAAAAGGTTTTTTTTATAGACAAACATAGTTATTGGTTAGGAAATGAGGGAACAGGTATGTTTTGAAAGTTGTGAAGGATGCTGGTAGTTCATTCCAACACAGGGGAACCGAATGAGTTTGGTGCCTCGCCGTGATGGAACAACCAAATGTCGCTCAATTTTAGACCGAAGATGACGGAGGGGATGTAGACCTGGAGCACTGAGTTATGGGGGAATTTGCCGTTATCGAAGGCCAGTCTCAGAGAGATTTAGACTTGATGCGAGCAGCAACTGGTAGCCAGTGAAGTTAAATCAGGAGATGTGTTACATGATTGAAAACTTGACGTGCAGCTCCATTCTGGATCATTCAAGGACCTGGCTGCATTGGTTTGAAGGCAGGCCAGTGGAGAATTGCAGTTGTCCAGTCTTGATATGAGCTTGGAAAAGCTGCAGCATCCTCCAATAGGAACCAAATAAATCGACCTCCTCTCTGGTTTTCTTGTGACAAAAATGCCATCTCATAAACTGGACAAGTTTCACATTTATATGTTTAAAATCATTTGGTAAGTTGTTATATAAATTGCTTTTTGAATTCATTTTGACCGCTGACATGTTTAGTGTCGGAAGTGAACGTGTTCGGTAGGTGGCAGTAAATCGCCTGACGTTGTACTTTGGTCCGGTTCATGAGGGCACTAGAAGAAGACGGAGTTTCAAAGACAGCTGCTCTTTCTGCTGTGCCAGCGTGAAAGTTATCAGCATGTAGGTATCAGTAAAATCAAGTTAAACGATTAACTAGAAAATAAAATGCTCGTGTTTCTCACAAGCATCCGAACCAGTTTCTCCTTAGCCTTTTTGCTGTGGTTGTATAAGGTTAGACTTTTCTGAATTTCCGGATTGTTTATACGTGTTCAGCACTGTTCACGTGTTGTTTTTCGTCTTCCTGCATGGTGTTAATTCATTTAAAAGATGCGAGCAAGTGGTGATCGTATACAATACGTTCTTTCCATGGTCAGAAAAGTAAAATCAACACCTTTCCGCATATAGATCGTCCTGTGGCGAATGAATGAATCGCGGGTCTGAGACCTGCTGCCCCCTAGACACCGATTCAAAATGTATCTTTGTTTAGCTGTGAGTCATTGTCAGCGTGAAAAAGCATAATGTCCTTCTTAAATTTAAGTTAGCTTTGCTCTGGAAGCCTACAATCTGCATCCACTTTGTATACGTGTCACAACGCAGTAAAGAAAACCGCATTTCACCATAGTAGGAACCCTTTAAACCTCTGTCAAACCCACACATCTCATCATTTCACACTTGCTCAAGACAAAAAAGCTGTTAAAGGCTGCTTCCTTTTCATTAGTGGTCTACTGCCAGCCTCTTCTCGTTAAAAAGAACACTAACTGTTGAAACATGAAAACTGGCCAAACAGATTCCAGGTCAGTGTTAGAGACTAAGTTTTAACATCATCATTGAAGCATCTTGGTTCCTTATTTTAACCCTCAGTTGCATGAAGAGCTAGTTTTGAAACTTAACTCCGTCTCTAAACTCTGCAGGTGAGGCTATTCTCTATTACAACCTAAACCGTGGTGACTTTGGCATATGTATTTTGTGAGTGTGTGTGTTTTATTTTGTATAATGTGACGGTTAATTGGGTTGCTTAGCAGAGTTCTGGATGTTTTGTACAGTTGTCACGTATAATCTGACTTGTTATGGGAGATTCCAGCGGTATGAATGTAACATTTTCAGCCAAAGCCTGACATATTTACTCTCAGAGAATGTATTTACTGTGAATGTATTGAGCCATATCTTATATATTTTTCTGTAAGTCTGACAAAATATGAGTCTATGCACAATTTTTGATTTTTCATAAAAGGAAATTAACATCATGGATGTGACAAAAAGAACAGGTTTTTGAGAGACGACATACTTTGCAGGGTTTCTGTAAATTAAAATCCACAAACATTTAAAAATAAAAAATGCTTGTTAATCTTTAAAACAGACTTAACATGAGTATTTACCAGTAAATATTGACATCTGAGCTATCAGTACGGTGAAAAACTTTGATAAAGACTTTTCATGGTAAGGTTGACCTTTGAATTGAATTGGCTATATGCCTGTGTAAGATGTTATTGTAATTCTAATTTTTGTATGTGTCTAAACCATTGTTAAGTCATAATATAACTTAATAATTAATTGTCTTACATCTCCAGACATTATCAGTTGTTTTATTATTAAATTTCACATAAGAATGAAGCCAAACATAGTGTAGCAGGGGTTATCACACATTCAGAAAACTGCCACACCTACAAACCGCAGTTTCCTCAGCTATTTTAACTTTATCCAAATAATGTGTTTATTTGTTGTACTATATTTTGAAAGAAATCTACTCATGAAATTGGCTTTTGTCATTGTTTTCGCTTGTGTTTGTTTCTTTAGCGCTGTGATAAAAGAAACTCTGTCCCTCATAGTGCACGAAAGTATGTTTGAGAATTAATTTGTCTTGAATCTATGAATCTAGCATTTGGTTGTGATGCAATGAAATGTGAATGTCTTTATAACCATTAAACTGCTAGTGTTGAAATTAACAGGCAACTGTTGCTACAAGGAATGTATGTGTCATGTTGTGACTCAAGGTTGTTGCTTTCAAATCCATCTCTTCTCTCCTTAATCCACTGGAACACTTGTCAGGCTGGATGGATCTCTATCATATTTGTAAATTGTTTTAATTGTAAAGCATGTACAATGAAGTTGTTCTGCTAATCACATACATTTTTTCAGTAACAACTCAACAACTGTTCGGTCATGTGGTATTTAAAGCAAGACTGACTGACTTCTATGTTGACTCCTGCCCTTGGCGTGTGTACAGGTGTGATGATGATGTCAGCGGCGCAGTTGTTCGAATTGAACCTCTTCATGAGCGCTGGGACTTGGAGGAAGTGTGTGCACAGCTACTTAATGTCCAATGGCATCGCAGCATGGGAGCGCGAATTCACTCCCTGCGCCAATCGAGTCACAACTATCCTTTGTGTCTCCTCCTACTTAAGGGGGAGATGCGGAGTCGAGATGAGAAGCTAATTGGCCACGCCCGTTTGTCCCGTGTACTGGGGAGCCGTAGCTTGTTCGTGGAGTCAGTTGTGGTGTGTAGGACACTCCGAGGGAAGGGATATGGCCGCATCCTTATGGAGGGTGTAGAACAATATGCCAAGGGGCGGGGCTGCACACGATTGTGCCTAACCACTCATGATAAGCAACATTTTTATGCCCACATGGGGTTTGTGCTGTCCAAACCTGTCCAAAGTGTTGGAACACTGGCCTCCTTCATGCCTATGGAGGTGCTGCACAAATTCTGTAGGACTGCAGAGAATGAAGAGAAAGGAGAAATTGAGGGAGAGATGAAGAGTGATGGTGATAAATTGTCCTTGAAGTTGCTAAACAATTGTGCACCAACTGCACCTTCCCATTTTCCACCTCCACCACTCCCTCCTAACTCCACCTCTGCCCATCCACCCCCTCCATCTCCTCCTCCCTTGTCTTGGACTCCAGTTAATCAGACTCTGGAGCAAACACCATACACCGACAACAGAGGTCTGCCCATCTTTTGGATGCACAAGGACATTTGAGACTAAATCATACTTTGAAAAATAAATTATTCAGGGATACACCGTGTTTAATGGACAAGAAGATCATCTAAACCTTTCCTCTTTAATCATTTTAACTCCAAATAATGTGACAATCTGTAGTTTTACTGTAACTTATTTATTACGTTTTTATTTTAAGTCACTGAAAATGATTTTGTCAAAATAAAAACGTTCTAACTTTTGTCATTTAAGAGGATCATGATTAAATTTGTACTATTCTTGATGCTTAAACGGATAGTTCACCCAAAAATGTTTATTCTGTCATCATTTACTCTCACCCTCTTGTCATTTTAAACCTGTATGACTTTCTACTGCAGAAAAAAAAAGTAGCATGAAGGAGGAATGTTAGTAACAACGGTGGTGCCCTCTGACCTCCATCGATATAGAAGTGTTGCTTACCATCGTTGGTTACCAACACTCTTGAAAATCTTCTTTCTGTTCTGTTAAATGTTTTAAAATGACAAGAGGGGGTGTATTTAATAACATTATTTCATTTTTGGATGAACTATCACTTTAATGTTAAGCAAAAACAAGTTAAATATTGTATGAATCTTTAAGCGATTGTCTATATCTTGCATCCTGTACCTGATTTGTGTGACAGATTATTCAACGTAATTGCTCACATTTTTGGTGCTTAATTTGAAAAAGCTACATACAAATAATAATAATTTTCAATAGTTTACAAAATGTCGTTTTAGCATTTTAGATGCTGTTTGATGAAACTGTTGTACAATAGACACTGCCCCTCCCCAAAAAAGTCACACATACTAATATGTTGTTGGACCGCCTAAAGCTCTGATTATGGCACATATTTGCTGTGGCATCGTTTCGATAAGCTTCTGTAATGTCGATTTTTCGCCAAGATCTTGTATTGATAACGGGAAAGTCCGACCATTGTGTGTCCTCGAGCACACCCCAAAGATTCTCAGTGGGGTTAAAGTGTGGGCTCTGTGGTGGCAAATCCATGTGTGTAAATGATGTCTCATGCTCCCTGATCCGCTCTTTCACAATTTGAGCCTGATGAATCCTGGCATTGTCATCTTTTAATATGCCCGTGCCATCGGGGAAGAAAGAACCCATTGATGGAATAACCTGGTCATTCAGTATATTCAGGTAGTCACCTGACCTCATTCTTTGGGCACATAACGTTGCTGAACCTAGACCTCGAATCCAATGGGAGGCTCTTACCTGTTTGCTAAGTCAAATCCAGGTCGTGACTTTTTTTGGAGGGGCAGTGTTTGCTGTAGGGGACATTTTTGAGATATATGATTAACACAAGTCTGTCTGTGTATATTTTATAGGCATGCTTTTTGGATTCTTTGTTCCACGTTTCATCCTCATCTTAGGTCTCTCAGTCCTTTTATCTCCCCTCTACCCTTCACAAAATGTGGTCAATGGGGTAGAGTCTGTCACGGAGGGCCGTGGCTTTTCAGTGATCTGGAATATGCCCACAGCTCGATGCCAGAGGCGGTATGGGGTCTCTCTTCCACTGCGCCAATACAACATCATACATAACTCAGAGCAGAGATTTCTAGGTCCAGATATCACCATATTCTATCAGCGCCGTCTGGGCCTCTACCCCTACATCAACCGTAAAGGGTCAAAGATCAATGGTGGTCTACCCCAACAAGGATACCTAAAATCTCATCTTTCAATGGCCGAGGTGCAGATCAATGAGGTCTTCAGAGGTACATTCTGTGGGTTAGCTGTGCTGGATTGGGAAGCGTGGCAACCCGTATGGATGTGGAACTTCGGAAGCAGAATGATATATAGAAGACTTTCTAAGGAGCTCGTCAGGTGGAAACATCCAGAGTTGTTGGAAGAGGAAGTGACATCAGAGGCAAAGGGAGAATTTGAATTAGCAGCAACAACATTTATGTCAAAGACTCTGGGTCTTGGAGTTCACCTTTATCCTAAAGGACTATGGGGGTTTTATGGGTTCCCTACTTGCTACAACAACCATGCCCAAGGAGAGACCGGCTACACAGGTCAGTGCCACAATGGTACTGAGGAGTTGAATGACAGACTGGCGTTACTATGGCAACATTCCACCGCCCTGTATCCAAGCATTTATTTGTGGAATAAGTTAGCTGGACACAAACACGCTCAACTCATGGTGAGACACCGTGTACTAGAGGCCCTTCGTGTGGCATCCCATCATTCACCAGGCAGTAAAGCGCCCCCTGTTTTCCCGTATGCCAGAGTGGCGTTCACACACACGTTAAGTTTCCTGAATAAGGTAAATAGTTGATAAAAATTTGTTGTTTGCTTTGAGCTCTATTCTTACCTTTTATTAGTGAGTTCATGTCCTCTATCCAGAATATACATTTTAATAGATTAATGTTGAGCTCATGCCCAGCACATTCTCTTTAAACCAGATGTGATACAGGCTAAGTAGTTAGCTATAAACTAACATGTTCTTTTATGACACTGTTTTCACAAATGCCCGCTATAGCAACCCCTGTGGCCACACAACCCCTGTAGCAACCCCTGTGGCCACACTAAGAATTAAAATCTTTTTAAAGGAATGGTTTACCCTAAATGATTATTCTCTTATAATTTACTCACCCTCCTGCCATCCCAGACTTCCAATCTTTGGTGGTTCATCTGCTTTTTGGAGCATTAACATTGAAATTGGTGCTTTAAAGGGATTTTTCACACCAAAATGAAAAGTGTGTTGTCATTTACACTTCAAAACTGTATGACTTACTTTCTTCTGCAAAACACAAAAGAAAATTGGTAACCAAACAACTGCGGTACCCATTCACATGCACTGGATTTGTGTCCATACAATGGAAGTACCGCCATTGTTCAGTTACCAACATTCTTCAAAATATCAGTAAGTCACACAGGTTTGAAATGACAAGAGGGTGAGTAAAGGATGACAGAATTTTCATTTTTGGATGAACTATCACTTTATGACAGCATTTTAATATTAAATCAATTGTTTTGAATGGAATAAAGCATGTCATGCATCTGGGATGGCATAAGCGTGAGTGACATATTTATTTTTTGGTCAACTATTTCTTTGTGTTTTTGCAACATTCGATGTTAAATCTATCTTTTGTAACTAGAAGCTGGATTTACATGCTTGCATAAAACATATTTTATTTTGGCTGATTGTCTTTGCAGACGGATTTGGAGCACACACTAGGTGAGAGCGCTGCTTTAGGCACAGCTGGAGTTGTTTTATGGGGTGAGCTGAGTTTTGCCAAGTCAAAGGTCAGTACCTGTGTTTGAGTGTGAGACCGTACAGTATAGGTTAATCGTGCATATGTGTGTTAAGCCATTGCTTTATTGATTACTCTGCCTTTAGTGCACTAAACTAAAATACACATCAGCCTAAATCAAATTATAATACATGTTTATCTCTGTTCAGGCGCAATGTTCTCTTCTGCAAGAATACCTACATTCAGTATTAGGAGAGTATGTTGCCGCCCTGCAGGCTGGTGTGATGAACTGCAACAAGAGACTGTGTAATGGCCAAGGGCGCTGTGCTCGAAAGGATGCTCACTCGGGTTTCATGATCCCTCTTCATGACAATTACAAAGCTGATGTTCTCAGTGACCTGAGAACAAAGTTAAAGTGTGTGTGTTATGAAGGATGGAGTGGGCAGCAGTGTGAAAAACAAGAACTGGCAAATTAATCCGTGTGAAACCCAATTCGCAACCCACTTTGCTTAGTCTAACATGACATATTTCAGAGTAAACCACAGTGAATGACTCAGGATTCTGAAAAAGAGCCTGAGCTAAGACAACAGACTAGCTAGTTGCTAATGACTTTAGCAAAGTCTCCAAATAGCCCAAATAATGCATTTTGAAGAAGGAACATATTATTTAGATGAAAGATGAAGGGGACACAAAATGTTTTTATTTGGAATAATGTGTGCCAATGAATTGTTCACAATAAGACCAAGAAAACAGCTGTGCATTAAAAACCCACAATTTGCAAGCATGTTGTCATTTTTAATGGATTGTCGTGCTCCTTGTGATAATATACATATATACATAACATATTCATTCCGTGATATTCTATCTAACTCCAAACAACTCACCACAGTTAAACACATAAAACATTTACCTTGCAACTGCAAGAACCTACTATGCCATGAACTACCAAATTATGACTATAATATATAAATTATGACAGACATAGCTGCTTAGATATGTCCACAAAACTTTGTGTTTATTTAACTCTTTAACAATCTTGTGTCAGTCATTCAATTCAGGAGTCTAATTCAGTTTAGATCAGGGGATGCCATTGAACAAGACAACAGTTACTTTTGTTGATTTAGATCTCACAATTTCTTCATGACAAGGTGCAACACAGTATGAGACATTTTACCAATAAAACACAGATCTTGTTACTTAAAAAAAAAAAACATGACTGATCAAGAGTGTTTTACGTCATTGTTTCTAGCAGTTATGACAAAATACATTCTTATATCAGGTTTAATTAGACATATTTTTTCTAAATCTCCTATTGTTGTTTTATATTTTCTTTTGCTCTTAGGATATGTAGCAAGTTATCAACAAATGTTAGATGCTATGTACCATAAACCTAGTGGACAATCTGTTTTTACTACACAGCACAAGTACATCTTTGAACAAGATAGTAGACTAGTGAATGCCACTGAAAGAAAATAAGCCACGGAATCAAACATGCTGATGTGTTAACTATGTTCTCAGTCATTACCAGGGCTCTTCTCTCCGTGATATCTCAGATCTGCTGTGGGTTTGTGTGGTACGCTGTCATGGTCGCTGCTCATCGGGCAATAGGGTGAGGTTGAAGCGCAGCTTTTGTAGCCCTTGTAAGAGTTGGGAAATTTCTTCAGACGTTTCCTGTTTTTGTTTCATCACCTCCAAGATCGTTTGTAAAGCATTGCTCTGATGGACTGAAGATTAGTAACCGGAAACAAATGTTGTTTACATATGTTTTGATCAACACCTTTATGGAAACTAGAAGTACAACAAAACAGCTCTCACCTAAAAAAGCGAAGATAAGAATGAGCGTCAGGAGGAATACGATGACTGCTACACATGCTAAAGAACAGTGCCACCTATTGGAAGTGCAAATGTCATTCAGTCTGCTCACAGAGGCCCAGCATCGAGGACTTTGCCCAGTTTGACAAACAACTATCCTGTCGTGCATCTGGAGGGTCCCATTGGTGGAGGGAGGTGGTGGACGTGGTGGCAGAACACCTGTGAGTGAGAAGTAGTTTTGAGTTCTACATATCTCACTGAAGATTTTAAAATAATGAAGATGTTGTACCGTCTAATAGAGTGAAATACCTTTAGAGTGCTGCTCAGTGTTTGTGCGATGCAGATCACTGATAGACTCCACTGAATGGAGCTCAATCTCAGTCAGGTCTCGATCACTAACAAATGCTGGTGGAGGAGAAGGAGTGGACTTCATGATCACACCCACCACTTAAAATAAAAGAAAACAACACATTTAAGTGTGTATACGGTGATGACAACATGTTTGAATCATGGCATATAAAACAAAAAGGAACAATTTCATGGATGTTATTTATTAAAAAGTGAAATATGGTCCAAGACTCAGGCAGTATAGAATACACCATTCAGAATACATAGTAAGCTTAGTGGGATGATAATAATATACTTCTCTTCTAAACCATTCCTTAAAGATCACATTATTTACAAAACCAAATAACAAGTGATACATATTGACACTAAATACAAATTTAGTGCTATACATGTTAACCTTGCAATTCGTTGGTAACTCTTTGTTTACACTTACCCTCTCAGATGGTGTCTTCATCAAACGCCAAATAAACCGACGTCTGTTTTTGGCCGTGATATTGACAAACAATCTTAAACCGTTCACCGAAGAAAAAAGAAACTCGACTGTCCGTATGTTTGTTAGTTGTATATGGTTGTTTCATATAGTCTAAAACGATCTGGGTCTGTCTCGTCCGACTGGCACCTCTACCCCCAAACACAGTTCAAAATCCCCACACCTAAAATAGCTGCAGCCTCATGAACGAGAAGCACTGGTTATTTATAGATTTTGGGCTAAACAATAATTCCGTTACATGCGGACTGTGCATACATCACAGAAGAAACGGACAAACTATTCCACAAGTGCTTGTAAGATTATTAACGAGTTTTATTGGATGCACCCGCTCCCGGTGAGATACAAGTTTCAGCAGGAATTTTTCAAAAGCACGCGAAGGTAAGGCATTCCAACTACATTTCCCAGAAGTCTCTGAATCCTTGTTTTGCAGGGACGAGTTCAAACGAGCTGACGGCTTGCGGATTGAACGTGGTTTCCTCGCTGGGTTGATTTTAACTGAGAGCTTGGGCTGAAACTGAACTAGAGGCAATGATGCTTGCGCGGGTTTTTGCAAACGGAGTCGGACATCGAGTATTAAGAGAAAGCACGCGGACTGTCGGGCTCGGGGTAACGGGGCGGCAGGACAGGCAAGCTTCTTCAGAGGTAACTACACGGAACTGGGATCAAACTTCACTGACTGTTAAAACGCATTGAAACGACCATAAACCGTTTATCAATGTATACAAATTTGTTTTCTATAAAGTACTTATTATAGGAATGGTTTCACTTCCCCCTTTGAGACTTTTGGGGGTGTGATCGTTAAGTATCAGGGTTTGGGATTTTTGCAGTCGCATTTCAACTGTGTTACGGGACTGTGTTCATGCACGAGGAACACTGCATCCTCTCGCTCGAGCTCATCCACACGAGGACATTGTAATAGCACGAGAGCGTCCATCCGTGAAGTATCTCTCTCTCACACACACACACACACACACACAAATAAACACTACAAAACCACATAGACTCATTCACTCATGCTGATTTTTCTTTTTTTGTTATACAGTTAGACAGTCACTCTAAAAACGTCCTCTCTGTGTTGTTTTGTGGTTAATAAGATGGTACTTGGTTGACTTTGGACTGGTTTCGTTAACTGTTAATAGCTAATGTGATCTTTATGTTAGGTGACAGAGTCCAAATCTGGAGGTCAAAGGTCATAGTTCAGTTAGCTGATTTATTGAGGATTGGTATAATTATAACCTTTAACGCCATGAAATGTAATAACAGGGTATTATTAAATCATAAACTGTATGTTTTGTACTTTTTAAAGCTTCATTAAATGATGAGAGGATTCCATTTGCATTGCAACTCTTTCTTTATGTAGGTGGTAACGAAGAAGACCCAGTTGCATGACTTCCACAAGGCTCAGGGTGGTAAGATGGTGGAGTTTGCTGGATGGAGCATGCCAGTGCAGTATAAAGACAGCCACATTACCTCCCACATGCACACACGTGAGCACTGCTCCATCTTTGATGTCAGTCATATGCTGCAGGTCAGTGTGTACACTTTTAATTGTACTGAAGCTCAACCCATAATATATATTTTAATCTACAATTGGAGTGAAAAAAATGGAGATATTTGCTTAAAATGTTATTCGATCTATTATCTCTAATATCTCGCTGTAGTGTCAAGAGCTTATTAATCAGATCTTTGAGTTTGAAATATTTGTTGTTTTCTTCTCAGACTAAAGTCTATGGAAAAGACAGAGTGAAGTTTATGGAGTCTCTGATCATTGGAGATGTTGCTGAATTAAAAGACAACCAGGTAAAATACACAGAGAAAGTCCAGAAAATGTCCTGTCCGTGTGCAAGTCTGATGCTAAACAGAGGCACTGCAGAGATTTGGAGATGTCAAGCTTATCAATGAATTATTTGCTTTTCTTTAATCATTATGATGCATTATATCGGGCAGCATCATAGGTATACATAAGTCATAAAACTAAATGCAATTGAAGCCTTCATTTAATTAGTGAAACATAAAAGCCAAATGTTCTTTAGACAATATCACAAAATATTAAAACTTTATCCAATATTAAATAGCAATACTATTTTTCTAATGTGATGCCATAAATGACCCCTGCCTGTCTACATTCCCTACTTTCCTTTTTCTTAAAAAATAATCTTTTGCCATTCTACACTTTTTATGCTATCCCTGAAGGCTTGCCTTTTATGCAATATCCTCTCACTTTTCTAGGGCACTCTCTCCCTCTTTACAAACATGAAGGGAGGAATCATGGATGATCTTATTGTGACCAAGACCGATCAAGGGTACCTTTATGTTGTCTCCAATGCTGGCTGTGCAGACAAAGACTCTGCTCATATGCTGGTCAGTAACAGTTCTCATGTTTGTACATATCTGCACAATGCTTGATTTGGATTTGCTGATTTTGACATTACTATGTTGACATAACTATGTGTAATGTGGAAATTGCAAAATAAGCCCTTCTCTGTAATACCAATTATTATGAAGCAGTTACCTTAGATGCCACAAGGGGGTGTTTAAAACTGATATGGCTGGCTTAAAGTATTGTGAGAATCATATGCTCTCTTCATCAGTTTGTGTATTTTGATTATAGGCCAGAATGCAGGAGTTTAAATCAGCAGGTCATGATGTCGATCTGGAGTTTATGGAAGAAAGTTTGATTGCTGTGCAGGGTAAGTCAGACGATCATTCATGGTGTATGTATTATGCACATTATGGGTCTGTTATACTTTTGTTATGTACAACCCACATGTATGTTAGTAAAAGTACTTGTTTTTGATTGTATGTGTTAATAATGTGAATGCAGGTCCATCAATGGCTCGGGTTCTGCAAAAAGGTGTGTGTGATGACCTTACTAAGTTGACCTTTATGAGCAGTGTTTTGACCCCAGTCTTTGGCATCCAGGGCTGCAGGGTCACACGCTGTGGATATACAGGGGAGGATGGAGTTGAGGTGAGTGTAAATGCAAATTCTAGGTCTTAGTGCAGATTAAACTGATGCAGTTTATTTGTTTTTCTGATTTGAAAGTATTTTATTTAAAGACAATGTCAAACGTCCTATAAATAACACATGTGCTGACCGTTATATCATAAACCAGCCTTGTGATATTTCTGACATGCTCTGTGTATGTATATAGATATCTGTACCAGGTGCAGATGTTGTTTTACTGACTGAAAAGCTGTTAGCCGACAGTGAAGTAAAACTCGCTGGTCTTGGTGCCAGGGACAGTCTAAGGCTGGAGGCGGGGCTTTGTCTCTATGGCAATGACATTGACGAGACCACCACACCTGTTGAAGCGACTCTTGTCTGGACAATAGGTGCGTGAAGATCTATATTATGCTTTCTGTAATTCACCTTCAAACCTTACATTGTGTGTTAATCCTTTTATAATTGTGTGTTAAGGTAAACGCCGTCGGCAGGCACGAGATTTCCCTGGTGCTGACATCATTGTTCCACAAATAAAGACGAAGACTCAGAGAAAGAGAGTGGGACTTATTTCTAAGGGACCGCCTGTCAGACAACACACGCCCATACTCTCCTATGATGGAAGGACTATAGGTACAAATACATTTACAATAGCTGGAATTTAAACAGTTTACCCTAAATATCGAGAACTTTGCAATTTATATGTCCCGATAACTTTATTTATTCTATTTAATAAAAGCACCATATGATTATGCAGCATTAGAGGTCCTGCCTTTACTTACAGAACATAACTAATTTAATTAATTACATGTTAGGCCAGGTTTGACTTCAATGAATCCAAATTTCATTGGTTCTTGTATTTATTTTGACAACCTTGAATCCGCTTAGTAGCTCAGCTGCCATGATAAGTCTTAGTTCTTGAGTACCTAATTTTTCAACTAAAATGTTTCCACCCACTTTATTTTAGGTGAGGTCACCAGTGGATGCCCCTCCCCCTGCTTGAAACAAAACATTGCCATGGGCTACGTGGAAGCTGGCTTTAGTAAAGTAGGAACACCAATCCAGGTGGAAGTGAGGAAAAAAACAATACCAGCTGTGGTCTGCAAGATGCCATTTGTGCCTACTAAGTACTACACCGTGCAGTAGCCTTACATAATATAAACTGATTAAACGATCTCTGTTTGTGGGACGGCCAATCACCTGCCTGTTGATAGTATTTAGAGGTAAAAGTCAATGCATGTTACATGTGTAACTGAAAGAAAAATACATTCCTGAACTGTTTTACACACTGTAAAACTTCCATAACATTATTGTAAAATATACATTTTGTCCGATACAATTGAAGTGGGATTTGACCACTTGCTGTTTGTTTTTGTGAGTTAGATTTGTTTTGTGTTTGCACATTAACATGAAACACTTGCACATGTTTATTTGTGTGGGTGTGGGAAGGTGACATCTGTTTTAACTACTACTGAAAAAGTTTCATTCAATAATTTTAGATGTTTCGTTTGCCGCATTAATTGAATTCTTTGTGTGTCCCGTTTATTGTTAGTGATGTATGTATGGCATTAAGACAAGTAACAGAATTAATCTGAATGAGATTAATTGTACTATTTAATTTAAGAAGTGACCCCTTTATCAGTTTATCATGTTTAAATATTAACTGTCATCATGTTAAACTTATCACTGTGAAGTCTTTTTGTAAGAAAGAACGTTTTCATTTGATTTATTTTGCATAATTAAAAATTTGATATCCTTTTATAAATCTTTAACTGATTGTTAGTTTTTCAAAAATAGTAAAATGTATTTTATACCCAACAGTGTTTTTATTATTGTTTGTATCTGAAATTACCCAATTATTTTGAGTAATAAAGTCAGAATTGTAAAACTATTTGCATTCATTGACTTTTGATAAAATAATTTTTCCGTACGATATTAAAATTAAAACCTGTGGGTAGTCTGGGCACGTAACAAGTCATCACACTAAATACTAATCGCACTTGATTTAACATTCACCTTCAAAAATACTACTCTGATTATTAACTCAATTAATTATCATGGGTTCATATTTGAAAAAGCTAAAGTTTTAACTTTTATGCCGACTGTGCAATCTAAACATTTCTGAACAGCTGATTATTTCACTGTTATCCTGGGAGTTGTAGTTCTTAATTCTTGTGCTCTGGTTGCAACACTCAACCGGAGGCACCAAAGAGAACTACATTGCCCAAAACGGAAATGAGCCTGGCAAATCAGAGAAGTGGAGAGTGCCGGGTGTGTGTGAGCTTTACCGAGGGAAGATGGTGGAATCTGGAGCAGCAACGTGCACGATACTCCTTCCCAAACATTTCCAAAAACATTTACCGTCACAACCTGGCATTAGATATCGGTTACCTGGGGACAATCATAGATAATAGCTACTAAAAACTCGAATCGTAAGCTTTTTATTTTGAGGCGAGTTAACGTTACACCTAACGTTTGTGGTGCTTAAAACGCGAGGCCAAGCTCCACAGACCTGTGTTTTGATGCTCTGGGAAGGATATCTCGGCAGATATTGTTGAGGAAAAGAATTCTGACTACAGATTGTTGTTCTATAAAATTTGCATCTTTTGAGCTTTGTTGTTTTGCTGGAGTTGAAAGTGTGTAGATTGTCATCATGCCACGGAGCAAAAAAGGGAAACGCGGGGGCACTGGTTCAAGTAAAGGTAAGTTTAATCTCGGTCATTTCATAAAATAAACAGATAACTTAACTATCGCTGTACAGCCACATCTATTTAGCATTAAAATGTATAGACGGTTCGATTGTACCGTCGTGTTGTACGAAAAATAAACCATCTTTGTCTTTTTAGCCATGTTATGTTATACTTGAAAGAAACGATTAACCAGCCACGTCGTACTTCAAGTTAGTAGTTTGACTTATTTTATGCCTTCTAGTTTAAAGGCAAGAAAGAGCGAAACGGTGATCCATTTCCAAGTAAATAGGCCTAATGTGGATTTTTTGCATAAGGTTGCCACATGTCGTATATTTCTTACTGTTGTCGTGGCTCTGCAGCCCGCACGTTTCGCATTAATCATTGTTTATAATAAAGTATGCTAGAATGTTATATTCTTTATGGTGTCATTTATTAGTTGTTGCACAGTGTATATCCATAAAGAGTACGAATAGAAGAAAAGTGATTGACTGTCACTGTTCAGCCTACAGTATGAAAGATGAAGCTCACGCCAGCCCGGTATATTTAGCCCGAGCGTCACGAAGACAGAAGCGAGTCCTTCTTTAGTTCACCCTACACTACGTAAACGGGATATATGCTCAAATGGATATTTTATTGTGTCCAAGCAACTGTTTCTACAGTACTCGTTAACGGTATACTTCACCAAAAAATGTAAATTGTGTCATCATTTACTCACTCTCGAGGTGTTTCGAATCGGTATAAACACAAAAGACATTTTGAAGAATGTAGGACATTTCTGGGGCACTTTTGACTACCATTGTTTTTGTTCCTAACGTGGTAGTCAATGGGGCGCAACATCTGTCTGGTTATAAGCATTCTTCCAAATTATTTTTTTCTGTGGTACAAACAGGACAAAGAATAACTCGAAGGTGAGTAAATGATGACAGATATTTCATTTTTAGGTGAAGTATCCCTTTTAAGTTTAAGGGGTAAATAGTGCCTGTCATGTGCTGCGTTCCCAGAGTAGAGCCATTCAAACCAGATTCTGGACTTGATAAAAGTTGTGTGACGTCATCTGGCAAATGCAGCCCTGTCCAAAAACGATGTTTGACAGTGGCGAGGGGATTTGTCAAAATTTTTGGTTCTGACAGCTGTGATGAATATCCACCTTGAATGTGAATATCCATGGGTTGCTTTGAACGACATTTAAAACAATTGCAGGAGGATTTGTTGTCGACTGACTTTTTCACCACAGTTTAAAGTGGATAGTGCACCTATAGTTTTGGACCACAAAAGGAGAACGTTAAATATAAAACTGCTGGACAGTGCAAATACAATGAATGGGGATTGACGCTTCAAAAAGGATGCTTAAACGCTAAAATAGTCATTTATTTTGTCTTCTTCCTGTTCATTGTGAGCAGGTTCACTTCGACAGGAAGTGCTTCAGCTGCAGTTGTCTAAGACTGCCCTGTCACGTTCAGGTAGCGTGACCTCTGGCCTCTCATCCCATAAAAACTGTTTTATAATAAAAAGCGCTGCATGTGAATGTCCATTCATATCTGCTTGTTCACATTCTCATGTTTGTCTGGATGTCACAGATGACTTAAGAGAACCGAAATTCCCCAGAAGAATCCCATCCTTCCCACTTTCCCATGAATGCTGATGGATTAAACCTAAGTGCTGATATCACGTCAGACATTCTCTTCAGTCTTTCATTCAGTGACAGCTTCTGGAGAGTTCTGGAGCTCAAGTCAAAATATTTACATTAACATTTTAGCCACCTTTTGCATTTCATATTAAGATTTGTTTTTATTGCTTCCCCACCCTTCTATACTAGATATTTCAAACTTTTTTCTTTTGCTAAATGCACTCCTGCTTCCTATCTTATAGCAGCTTATCCAATATCCTGGTATGCTGATGCATGTGTTATTACAGAAGATAAACTGCCCACACAAATTCTCTTGGGCTACAATTTAAAAATGTTAAATACATATTGTTCTTAGTTTATGAAACCACTTATGATAGTCAACTAAGATTACACTAACATGATGTTTGATAAAAAAATCTGATCCAGACTTAGTTTTGAGGTTCTAATGATTTCATTGAATCTCTTCCAAACTTTGAACTGTACATCTAACCAGAAGATTGGACAGATCATTAACTAAAGAGATGTGATTCAGTCTAGTTGATCAGTGGCGACAGAGAGATCGAGATTGATTCAAAGAGGATTAATTCTGTGTTTCCGAGACGACACACCTGTAATGTGGTTTTACATGTCTTGCCTAGTTTTTTAAACGTACTATTTACATTCAACTATTTGCGTTCAGTTTTTTCAATGGCACATTCTATAGATGGTCTAAACTTGAGTCAGTGTTTTGTAATGCCGCCCATGTTTGTTTTCTCTGAGTGTTAAAGTGACTTTGTTAAGGTCGATGTGCATGATCTGTGTGAACAGCTGAAATACACGTCATCTCTCCCTAACATGTACATCCATTCCCTCCGCATTAAAAACCCTTTCATTGGCCATGTTCAGCTTTGTTCATATCTTTACAGTTAGACTAACCCTGTGTTGAGTCTCTCTATCTCTTAATCTTGTGTCTCAGGGAAAAATGGGGTGAAAGGCGAGTCTGGTGTGAGTGATGATGATTTAGCATCTGATGTGCTCAGTCACTACAGCAGTGCGAGTGAAACCGCATCAGTCCCGGAGGAGGCCTCAGGTACACATTCACACACGTTTACAAATACTTTAATGATGTACACCTTGTACTGCCCAATGGGGGAAATATTAAAACTGTATTGTACTGTGCAGGTGAGGTGGTGGATGAACAAACTGCTCAGGAGGAAACTGAAGACAAACTCAAGCAATGCATTGACAATCTCATGGACAAAAGGTATCAACACACACTTTTAAAATGCATGTATATTACAGCCTGTAACAAATTTAATGCATGCAGTCATTAAACCGGAGGTCAGATTAAAAAAACAAAAGAGACCAAGTCATGGTCTTTTTTTGTTGTTTTCTTCTTGACATGTCTGTCTCTGTGTTTCAGTGCTAAGAACCGTATGGCTGCATTGGAAAGTCTGCGCTTGGCGTTTTCTTCCAGAGTCCTGTACGACTTCTTACTGGAGAGACGTTTCACCATCAGTGACTGTCTGGATAGGAGTTTAAGGAAAGGTGGGCATTAGGATATAGTGTGAATTCAGGTCGATTGGGAAGCTTTTGACATTCAACTCAAATGTTTTGTCTTACAATAAAGATGAAATTAAGAATACAACCACCTTGCTGAATGTTTGTAACATGTATGATTAGGGCATCTAAAACATTCTTGAAACAGTCTCGCTGCTGTCACTCTCTAGGTGGAGGAGACGAGCAGGCCGCTGCTGCTACAGTCTTTGCACTTCTATGCGTGCAACTCGGGGGAGGAGTTGAAGGTGAGGAGGGCTTTAAGGTTCTCCGCCCCATCCTCAGCTCAATCCTGATAGACGGCTCTGCAAGCCTGTCAGCACGACAGAGTGTAAGTGACGTCTAAAATATGCTTTATAGCAGTGATTTGATCTTTAAAAATACTTTTTTTTTATGTTTATCAGTGTGCTCGAGCTCTCGGTATGTGCTGCTATGTTTCGGCCTCAGATGATGCAGAGGTATGATCAGTTGTGGTCACCAGACAAATCCTAAGCATTTTGTAAATTGCATATTAACATGTAAAGTTTTTGTTTCAGGACCTTTTGAAATCTATTGGACATTTGGAGAGCGTGTTTGCAGGTGCATATCCTCTGGGTGATGGCTCGCTGCCTTCGGTTAAAGCTGGAACCCCTGCTCTCCACAGCGCCGCCCTGCAGTCCTGGACCCTACTCGCTACCCTCTGCCCTGCATCACGCATCAACAGTATTCTTAACCAGTGAGTGTGACACATACATTCTTGTGTGTACACAGTCAACAGTCTGGACCCTGACTTGTTGTGAGATGACTTTGCAAGATAATGTAGTCTTAAGCAAGTCTAAAATCAAAGGCAATGTCTTAAAGGCTTTCTTAGATGAGCACTTTCGACAAGTTGGTATGATTTATTAGGGTCTTCATGAAATGTCTGGAACATATTTTGCTTAAAAACACTCAATGGCTGTGTAAACAAAAACCTTCTTGCCTCTTCAAAAACAGCTCTGCTCACAGCAACCCATGGCAATGGTTTAGCTAAATTATATTTTCTGAATTCCTCGGCGGTTAGTTTCGTCTTAATTGTCTCTGTAGACTAAAAATTCCGTCCCAGCAAACATCACTCACGTTGTGTGTTTATGTTTGCCTTAAATCCACGGATTGTGCATCTGCAGATCTCAGCGGAATAACTTGGATTTAAGCACTTGTCGTTGACAAGTTATAACGTTACACACACAACGTGAAAGCATAAGTATTAAGCTGTGAAGGATTTTTAAGAATAAGCACGAATGATTTGAGATGTTCAAAACGAAACTAACCTGCAGTGTTGGGACCAGTTCTTTAGCAAAACAAACAGCTTGCCGCAGCTAAACATATTAACGCACATAATGTAGTAACATTCATACTGTTAAACTCCAAGTGTCCATCTGCATTTTTACACAGCAAGTTTAACACTGGCTTTGAATGTTTTATTTAGCCATGACTGACTTGGCTCCTTTCGTTATCATATGCTAACGTTATCCTCCTATATATACGGTACATTTACGTCAATACAGGCTGTTGATAAATATTACTTGCATCGGCAGTTTTGTCTTGTTCATTCGGTCTCAATCACTTTTGAGGAACAACTTTGAAGCTAGTCCTGCTTTTGCTGTCCCAGGTTACAAAAGCACTTCGGCTTGAAGTGATTCGTGCAAACAAGCAGGTTTTTACCTAAATAAATCCACCCGTCTCGTCCTAGGATTGGTCTCTGTGCCGCGATTACATTGCATGTTGTCCATGAGCTTAAGCCTTGATGTCACGTTAAGCGCTGTCGCTTGTTAAAACAACAATGGCGGAGCGCGGTGGGTGGAACTGTGTAGATTTAGGGGCGGAAACATTATAAGAAAATCCGCTTTGAACATCACAACTGGAGCTAAATCTGAACGGTTGGATTTCTCACATGCTTGCAGGGAAAGAAAGACTAAAACAAATTTACTGGGTTCTGATTTTTCCCGTTTTCTGGTTTGCTAGATGCATCGGGGACCCGATTATAGCACTTTAACACAGAAAATGTGGGGTTTTCATATGATGTCACCTTTAACGACTTCAAGTGATAAATCCCAGATGTGCCATTGATGGCTTTGTTTGTCTGTAATCTGATCTTTTTCAGTCACCTGCCACGTCTACATGAATGTTTAGAGAGCAGCGACGTGAACTTCAGGATTGCTGTAGGGGAGACCATCGCTCTACTCTATGAACTTGGACGTGACATCGATCAGGTGCGTTTCAAAATAGGGTTGAACGTAAAGACTGTTTTTGTATAATTGCGAAATGCAGTGTATGTGAGCTCTGTATATATTGTTGTATGTGTTTTAGGAGTTTGAGTATGAGGACTGTGACGCGTTGTGTGACAGTCTGAAGAGTCTAGCGACTGATGGAAATAAGCATCGTGCTAAGAATGACCGGAGGAAACAACGGTCCATTTTCAGAGAGGTGCTAAACTACATTGAGGTACACAAAGAACAAACCTTGACCTCATAGTGATCACACTCTATTTTTTTTTTCAAGAATAGATGTCAATATGTTTCGAAACTATGATAATAAATTTAGAGAAAAATCTTGTTTTTAGAATGATGATTTCACGGATGAAAAGATTCAGTTTGGAATTGAGGCAATCTACATTGATGGCTGGATGCGTCACAGGATTTATGATGCATTTAAGGAGGTGCTTGAGTCTGGAGTCAGACACCACCTACAGGTTAGATGGACCAACTGCTACTTTAATTTTTTCCCCCTGGTTATGACTTTGCTGTGAAATAGATTTGTATTCCCATTGTGCAATATATTATTTATTTGGGAATTGTGTGTTTTTAGTTCAATCCACTGCTGAGGGATATTTTTGGGCTTGGACCACCTCTCATCCTGGATGCTGCTGTCAAATCTAGCAAGATATCCCGCACGGAGAGGGTAATATTTAAGCTTTTCGCATTTGAATGTAACTGTGATTTGCTTGGAAAGTTGCAGTTGATACTAGTCTTATTTTGAATATCAATGTAAGATTCAACTTGGAACAAAAATTTTATCCAATAAGAAAATGCAAACTTTCTTAAAGTTTCTTATGAGTGTAGCATCTGTATATGTGTTTGTGTGCACATTGATGGAAATTTGGTCTGTCCCTTCACAGCATCTGTTTAATTCAGCTGCATTCAAAGCTCGGACTAAACTAAGGAACAAAGTGAGGGACAAACGTGCTGATGTGATGTGAGGATTGCGTGAATATGAAGCAGAAGAGAGAGGAACACTACATCCTCAAAACCCTTTCGGTTCACTTGAAGTTACAGATGAACTGCCAAGCGAGAGACTTGACCACAAGAATATTTGACTGACTGTGTGGGTGTGAAAGACAGGACGTGTGTATGTGGTTGTTTTATTTTTATTTAACATCACAATGTGTGAAATCTAGGAATTCTACATTTAAAGAAACATGAAACAATGAATCTTTATAACAACCTATTGTAAGGCTGTTTTCACCTCATCTGTTTAAACCTGTTTTACTTCTTCGATTATGAAGTGTTTTTGTGAAAAGAAAAAAAATGATTTTTTTATCATGAAAACAATTTTTTACAACTCTGCAGTGAAAAATAGAGGAGTTCTTTAGTTTTCTATATGGATTTTATAAATGAAACAAGATGATGCACCTATGATCTCAAGCAAACCAATGCAAACACATCATGGACTGTAGAGTGCCGGAGTTTAGTAAACAGTTCCGTTAAACTTCTCTCATTGCCACTAAATCTAACCATCATTTGCATTGTAACACTGCTGCTAAAATTGTGTAAGTGTATTGGCTACCGTTCTCAACCAACTTGGATCATGTTTTGTACATTTTTAAAATCTTTCTAAATATCATAGTCACATTATCATGGAAAGTATTGGATGCAACAGGATGTTTGCAAGATAAACCATATATAAATGGTGTAATTAATTGTCCTCAACTCGGATTTGAAAGTTTTCTTAACAAAAGCGAATGTCTTTGTTTGTAACATTGTGGCTGAATAAAACAAGTTCCAAAGGAAATGTGTAATCATTACGATTATGTTTCAATCTTAAGTCTTAACTGAGTTTGATTTTATAAAATTGTAGTGTTTGTTTGATATATTCTATTGGGTAATATTTTACAGTGAGATTAGATTTGTTAACATTTTGGTAATAGGATTTAGCTCAGAAATATACTTCTACAGCAGTTATCATTCTTAGTTCGGTAATTAATTATTAAGCAATTCAATTCATTTTTAAAATCACAAGTTGTATGTTAATAACGTAAATTCACAATGAACTAACATTAACAAAGATTAATAAATGCAGAAAAATGCTTGATTGGTAGTGTTGGTATGTTAGGTAGTGCATTTACTGAGGTTAAAATATACAACCGGTTTACAAGGAGTGAGAAAAACAATTTTACCGTGGAGTACTTCGAATTATCCAGTATCACTGTACATTCCAGGACTCCTATTTTGAAACTCTTATTTTGAAAACTCCGAAATCTCTTTTAATTTTTGGTCTCGCGTGATTACGGTCAAAACATGTCTCGGGGCTACTAGCAGATTACAAATTGAGTCAAAATGTTCAGCCATTTAAGTCAACACACAGAGGTAAACTCAGGTTTATATTGTAAATGTATATCAGCCGTATATTTCAATAAAGGCATATCTTTGAAAGAAACTAAAGTGTAGCGCTACAAGTGACAGTTTGCTGCATCGGGAGGACACGACCAGCTGCAGACCTGCTAATCGGTCTCTGACTGGAGGAACCTCTCAAAGGATCAATATGTTAGAAAGTTTATTCTGTTGATGGATTGCCACAATTCATATTTTTTTGTGCCGGCACAAATTGTAATTTGTCTCCAAATCAAGTTAATGCTGGTAGTGTAAATTCTGACATTTGCAGATAGATCTGTGTCCAAGCAAGCATAATTTAACCAGAATTTGTTTATTTATAACCCATTCATGATAATTTTAAATCACGTGTGTTTTATTCTTTAAATAAATTCATATTTATTTATTAACTACGTTAAAGTGATGGTTATTTTACATTTGATAGCTACACAGAACAATTTTGCGAGGAGAACAGCAGCCAGTTGTTCAGAAATGCCAGGAATGTTGTTCGTTGTACCACTGCCCTTATTGCGGGCCAGAGATGTTCAAACCCACCATCAAAAGCAAGTGTCTGAAACATTTACAGGGTCATCGACGAAGAGCAATACGACACAAAGGCAAGTCTTGAACATTATTTTGTCTAAAATGAATGCAATTATTCCTTTTCATTTAAAATTAGTTACCTGAGCATTCTGTTTCCAAGTGTTACAACTAAAATGTATTGTAACATATATAGTTATTCTGTATTTCATTACTAACTTCATCTTAATTTCTTTTCTTTTTTGTCGTTTTAATTCCTTTTTTCTCCTAGAGTTCCTTATATTCAAATGTCATTTAAACTGCAGACCTGCTCCACACTTTCACTGTGTCAGCTGCACATCCACCTTCATGAGGAAAGATGGATTTTTAAAACATCTGGTGTTGTGTGAGAACAAAAAAACTAAGATAATGGTGGTAGAGGTCAAACCTGAGGAGTGTTCTTCAGCATCTGAGCCTTTAACAACAGTTTCACATAAAGTTAGCAGTGCTGAGGAGATGCTTGTCAATGAAGGATGCGAAAGCCTGATTACTGAGGACATCACTCAGAACATCTGTAAAAGAAAAGTGAACCTTGTGGAACGCTTGTACCCTGAAAAAGTAAGAAATTATTCTATATTCTATATATCTATTATACATTTAGTATTATGCACTGAAAACAATTCACTCGATATAAAAAATGATGTCTTACAGTCTGAGGACACGGTAGGCCAGGGACCCACAGATGAGCCTTCAGTGAGCAAGGGGCCCACAGGTAAAAACTGTCAGCAAACAGAATCTGAAAGAGAATCATCACAAAGCTCTGATTTATGAATTTAGGTCAAATTCTATTACTAGACCAGATCACGTAAATTGATTTTCTCTCTTGGATGTAATGTTTTTATGCATGCCGTTGTGTTTTGATCTAATTCCACCTTGATAAGTTTTCTCTTCTTCATCATAGAAGAAGGAGAGATTATGGATGAGGATGTGAGCACAACGGCCTCTGTGGATGAAGAAAATAATGTATTCCCCTCAGTGGTAGATATGCGTGTCTCTGTAGGAAATCACAGTGTGTTGAACACTGCTCCGAACCCTCACCCCACAGAGACTGACGTTGCCATTCAGACTTTTGTAAATGAGATCTTCTCTGGACATAAACCTGTTGAAAGCAATGCCCCACATAGGTCCAGATCCGATGCACAAGATCTGTGTCCTTTCTGTGGTTTAATGCTGAACAGGAAAAATCTGCAGGTCCATTTAAAACGAAAGCACCCAGAGCAAGTGTCAAGCCAGGAGAAACCGGCTCCTTCTCAGTTAAAAACAACAAAACAACATAGAGTCCCATTGCGGAAACAACAGAAGGTGAGAGAAGGAGAAAGTCATAATTTGGGATGGTATGCAGTATTGTTATTATTTTCACCCTTCACATGGTTGACCTATTTGTCTTCTATAAATATTGTACAAATATTCGAACAAATGTAAATAATAATAGCACATTATTTTAAATGAATGATTTTAGAAGATACAGTGTTGTAATCATAGTTAATGCTAATTTAACAAGACATTGTAAAAATTTGCCAAGCAAAGAAAGAAGTTGGACAGATCCAAACGGCTAGAGGGACATTTCCTGCTTTCAAAATCAATACCCAGAATGCTTTTCACTATTCAAACTCGATATTGATTACTTAAGAAACTACTCAATGCTGTCATAGTGAACGTTACTTGGTAGTGTCGACAGTGTTGTTCATTAATCGGATCCCTCCGCTGAGCTCGCGAAATGGTAGCGTCCGCGTTTTGCACGCGGATGAAGTGAAACCCTCCGACGTATACAGCAAAAATCCAATCTGTAGACGACTCAAGTCACGACCTACTGCACAATACAGTCGCGGTTTCTTTCGGTGACATGGACTGCGGCTTCATCACCGTTATGTTTTGTATTTAGTTACATTTCGGTCTCGCCCACATGATCTGTTTAAGGTGTGAATCTGTGTTGCGTTACTCGTTTTTATTGGCGTGTTACTTTAATTCACAAAAAATAATGTGTTAGATAAGCATTCTGCATGCGTAATATCGCTGACTCGTTTTTCTTATTAGTGCGTTAAAAAATTGGATAAAGTTATTTCATTTGTCACTAAATAACTCCATAAATTAGTATAATTTATATCAGTGATGGTTCTTTATCTTAATACTCAAAGACAGTACATTTAAGATATACAGTTTTTAACATTATATTTGAAAGCTGTTATTTGATACTTGCTATTATCTAGTCTGTAAACTCCTAGACAGCATTAAAAATATAGTAGCATCGCGCACAAGGATACCAAGCTCACATTTGTTTACTCCTTTTCTTTGTTGTCCTTTTCTGTTTGTGTTGACTCATAGTTGATGTGTTTGTTGTTGCAGATTGCAATGGAGAATGAGATCAGAGATGTGTTCAGACACTGTATCAGGTTTCCTGTACCCATTTCTGCCTCTGTGGTCTCCGATGAACCAGTGGACACTGCCGGCCAAAAGCGGTGCATTACTGTATTGACCTGTGAGTCTAATACCAACTGCTTCTAACAACACTGAACAGATCTGTCATAGTTTGATGGACCATTTACACAGTTTAGTGAATGCAAATACGTCACGTATATCAAACTCTCTCACTTCCTTTAGGTTGGAGTCAGTGTGATTTGGAGAGGGGTTGTAAACTGGGTTTCACTCAGAGGTGGACTCTACTGTGTAAACGCGACACAATAGAGCATGTGCTACCATCTGGGATGAGCACGCAAATACATGGAGAGTAAGAGAAACACAAACAGACACACATGACAGAAGAAAGAGATTCCTTTATTAATAATCAACATGCTATGACCTGTCACTTTTAGGTTGCTTAGCTGCCCATCTCCTTCTGGGACGTCCCGAGCTGTCATTAGGGAAGAGACTGGAAATCAGCACTTGGAGGTGATGGTTGATTTTTAATTTTGTTAGGGTGCTATAAAAGACCCCGCTCATTTGCTGACGGCATGGTTGATATCTCTGATATCATATTTCCTTTTTTACTGTTGGTAGATATGGGGCCAAAATGGTTTGGAGAAGAGTTTGGACCTCACAGCTTTGAAAAAACACGGACAAGTTTATGAAGATGGTGAGAGACACTTTCTGGGTCATTCCGTGTCAACTCAACCAGAGGTCCCCGGCTCGATTATTACTTTTTTTGTTTTACAGACGCAAGACCAACATCAGTAGTGATGAAAGCCAAAATATTAAATACTACTGACGAATAGTTATTAAGTAATTAATTAATTTGTAAAGGGAGGTAAAAATGTCAATTTTCACCTGACATTTGGGGTAAAAAATGAAATTAGAAATATGCCAGCGTCACAATTTTATTTTTACATAGAGATTGGTATATCTCTTTGTAAATGTGTTAATTTTAGCCATGCTTGCTGCATTTGATGCCAATGGTGACAACTCAAAAATGAAGAAAGGGCATTTTTGTGTTCTTTTTACAAAATTTGCATGCCTCTAACTCCAGATGTCCTTTTAGATTCTTTTACTTGACAAACCTTTCTTTTGGGAACTACATTTTTAGAGCCATATAAGGTTCAGTCCTTGTGAAATGAGGATCTAAATGTGGCTTCATGAGAAAACGGTTAAAATGGACACGATTTCAGTAATCAAAAACTAAATGTGGATCATTTCATTTCTTTTAAAGAGGAATGTCTGAAGAACAAATAATGTTGAAACTAGAAATGTATATTTATTCCTTCTATCAAAACAACTACACTGAACATAACCATTGCAGCATCCTCTTGGCACTGAGTTGCTGTTTAACATTATTGGTTTAATTGTACTTTATGCCCTTTTAGCTCAGTTTGGATGTCTAGCTTGGTCACCCTGTGAAAAGAAGTTGCTCTATGTGGCTGAGAAGATGAGGGTGGAGTCATTAGGGCATTCGTCATTTGCATCACCCAATGAGGATGGAGGGCAGGTGTTGCTGGAGGAACAGGTGAGAAGAGCAGCTTTTGTTAGTTTGTCTTAAAATCATCCGTGATGTAACATTGTCTCCAGACTGAGTACTTTGTGTTTGCATTTGTCTGATTGTCAGGATAAAAGCGTTTATGTTGAAGACTGGGGAGAGGGGCTTGTGGGTAAAAGCTGTCCAGTGTTGTGTGTAGCTGATCTTAGTAAGAGGGCTGTCATTGTTTATGCTGGAGTGCCTCCTCATATATCACCAGGACAGGTGAGCCAGAGATCTTTATATATTACTATCTTTATTTTCTTTGTTGTCCTGTTATGCCCTACTTGCTGTTATACAGTATATATAAAAATTCACGTTTTTGTAGATGGGCAGCACTTAAAAACTGTACTTATATTGTTATTTTTCAGGCTCTGTGGGCACCTAATGGAAGGGGCATTGTTTTTGTTGGCCAGTGGAATGAGCCTTTCAGACTGGGCCTTAAGTTTTGCTCGAACCGCAGGTGAGGGGCAGGGTCAGGGAACGCTTTTATCCCACCAACAGCTGGTATTTTGTGTTTTCAGAGTTTCTAACAAAACAAAATATGTGACCCTGGACAACAAAACCAGTCTTATGGGTACTTATTATGAAATTAATATTTTACATAATTTGAAAGCTGAACAATTAAGCTTTCTATTGATGTATAGGTTTTTAGGATCTGATAATATCTGCCGGAGATATAACTGTTTAAATCTCAGGAATCTGAGGGAGCAAAAGAATCAAAATAATGAGAAAATTGCCTTTTAAGTTGAAAATAAGAGGCAATGTTACTGGTCATCCACTTACAAAAAAAAGTTTTTATATATTTAGGGAAGGAAATTTACAAAATATCTTTATGGAACATGATCTTTACTTGATATCCTAATGATTTTTGGCATAAAAGAAAAATCAATAATTTTGACCCATACAATGTATTTTTGGCTTAAACTTTAAATGTGCCCCTGCTACTTAAGACTGGTTTTGTGATCCAGGGTCACATTTATGAGACATGTTAAATTAAAAAAACAAGATGGCACTCCCAGCCCCAAGTATTTTACTTATCCTTATTTTAGGGGTACCAATGTTTTTAAAAGTACAGTATGAAAATAATTTTTTACTCATTGTTCTTTTTTGTTCCAGGTCAGCTTTTTACTACCTGGATATGAAGGGGAACTGTGGTAAGGTTCTTAATAACTCATACTGGGTGTATATGCATTTGTAGTGTATGTATGTCTGTTTACTGTCTATTCTTTATATGATGGACTTCGACTCAGTTCTGTAAAACAGCTTAATCTACTCTCTGTGTCCTCTACCCTCTCTGTTATTCACAACCAGAGTGTTTGTCATCTGACAGCCTCTCTGTGTCAAGCCCTCGAATGAGTCCAGACTTGTGCTGGATCGTGTACTTGGAGGGACAGATGTTTGGACCACATCATCAGTGCCTCAAAATGATGCTGGTGAGAACACGAAATATAAAAGAATGAGATAATTAAGGAATGTCAAGCTTTGGAGTCTTTATTAAAAGCTTTGTCTATAATCTACCTCTTCTGACAGTCTGATAAAAGACTGTTCTTTTTTCTTGCACTACTCGTATCTGCACAGTTTTGTTTTATTTAACTGGTTTGCACTTTATCTGCCATGTGCCTATTGTCACTTTATCTCTTTTTTATTTTTTTATTGTTCCACAATGTCCTCATTGTATATCTGTATAGTTCTTATGTACATATGGCTAAACCGTATTTATCTGTATTTCAACATCTACTGTCAGTGTTTAATGTTAATTGTTCTGAGAGTAACGCAATTTCGATTCTCTGTATGTATGTACTGTACATGTGGAAGAATTGACAATAAAGCAGACTTGACTTGACTTGACTTGACTTGAAAAGCTCTGTTTTCTCTTTTAGTATGACATGAAAAACAGAACCACATCAGTTTTGGTTGATGTGGTCAGGAGAGCTGAAAAAGGTACAGAAGATGAAAACACAGACATCTGCATGTTGAAGAGTTTGTGAGTGATGTAAATTCCTCTGACAGGTCAGTTTGCTGGTATATATGAACAGTTGCCATCTCAGTGCTGGTCTGCAGACAGCGAGAGAGTCTTTTTCAGCAGTGCATGTGAAAACAGTAAGGTAAACCAAATACAAAGCATTAAGTATTAAACGTACAAGTTGTGTCTGTATGCAGTGGTTTGTAATATTATCAATTCAAAACATGTGACAGTCCTGAATATATGTGTGTTCATGTTTTTAGCAATGTGTCCGTTTTATTAGGCCATGTTCTCAGTGGACAGGAGCACAGGAAGAGTCACACAAGTGTGCGGAACAGATGCTTTTAGACTAGGTAATGCTGTGTTGACATGAGTATGGTCTGAAGAAAGCCATTTTTACATGTTTTGATTTAATACTTGCGCTGACAGTCATTGATCACAGTTGTGCATCTGTTAGATGATTTTGGAGGTGTGCAGCTGTTGACAGTACAGAAAGATCTGATGGTGATGAGCTGCTCGTCTCCAAATCAGCCTCCCTGCCTGGTACACACACACACACACACACACACAAAATGATCATCTTTTGCGTACATAAGAATACGTTTTAAACATGTTATTTCTTCTGCAGAAAGTCGGCTTTCTCTCATCAGTCGATCAGGATGAGGACATGCAACTTTGTAATCTGGGTGGAGCGTATGTTTATGAGGGATTTGATTGGCAGCCTATGTTGATAACGCCCCCTTCCCAGGAGGAGAACCATCAGTTCTGTGAGTAGCACGAATGCATCATTAACAAATATATAGTTAGTTGTCGTTCACATCTGTAGCTATTTTGTTTTGTGGGTCACTAAGTAGCTGTTTTGTTATTTATACTGGGCCATGTTGTGACAATGTTGTGACACTCTGTAAGTTGCTTTGGGTACAACTGTCTACATATTTTTATGAATTTGGTTATGTAACTTATTACTTGACTTAAATCCAAAACAGTATCTTTGCTCAACTATGCCACATTTCTTTTTGTGGGCATTTTTTCCATATGAACCCTTTACCCTCTCCATAGCTGGTTTAAATTTTGGAGCGATTTTATTGAAGCCATATAGCCCCCCAGAAAGAAGAAAAACTCCTCTTGTGGTGAATATACATGGTAAGGGCAATACATTTTAATTATCCACATATTTTTTTTTATCAAACATCAGCGATCAGTGAAGTGTTTGTTCATGTAGGTGGTCCTCACGCTCATTTTGCTGCGGAATGGAACGCCACAGCCGGTGCTTTAACCAAACTGGGTTTTGCCGTTCTAATGGGTGAGTGTAGAGACAGAAGAATTTATGGTCATTGTCTCTTTTAACTGTACCAAACTAAATAACAATCAAAGTACTTGATAAGGTTGCTGTTGGATTGGTTTGGATGGAATGGATCTAACTGACTTCCTTAACGGGACTATGTGTGTCATTTAAAAGTTTCTGTCACGGTTAGAAAATACAAATCAGCAAGCCACAATTTAGTGTGTGTGTCTGATAGTAAACTACAGAGGTTCCACTGGATTTGGTCAGGACAGCATAGAGTGTCTCCTTGGAAATGTCGGCAGTCAGGATGTCAAAGATGTTCAGGTGTGTACACTCAATACAATACAGATTCAGGTATTACTGTTGCTATGTTTACATGTTGTTAATTTGTCCTCTCTTCCTCCCTGCTCTCCAGAGAGCAGTGTTGTCCGCCTTGCAGAATGAGGCAAGTCTTGATCCTGATAGGGTGGTTGTGATGGGCGGCTCTCACGGAGGCTTCTTGGCTTGTCACCTGATTGGTCAGTATCCAGATTTCTACAAAGCGTGTGCAGCAAGGAACCCCGTTATCAATGCAGCCACACTTCTGGGAACCAGTGATATTGTAGACTGGTAACAAACATCTATATAAACGAATTTAATTAAGCAAATTCATTTGCAATCTTGCTTATAAATGTTGACTTTAGTGACATCTGTACTACCCATTACAGGAGATATTCCTCTGTTGGATTTCAGTATGCATTTGACCGGCTGCCCACACCGCAGTCCCTCACTGCCATGCTTGAGAAGTCCCCAATAATACATGCTGCACAGGTACAAGCACATACGAAAAATGTATTAATTGGAGGACATGTGTCAATGCCATGTATACTTATTTATAATTGCAGATGTGGCTAACCTTAATTTGGATCCTTCTGTGTGTATTTTTTTTTTTAGATCCGTGCTCCTGTGTTGTTGATGCTGGGGGGCAGAGACAGAAGAGTATCACCTCACCAGGGTCTGGAGCTCTACAGAGCACTGAAGAGCAGGAATATACCTGTCAGGTACACACACATATCAACATCAAATATGCACATTGCATCAGAATAGAATATAATCCATTAGTCTTGAAATTTCTTGAAAATCCCCAAAAACGTCTGTCAGATGTGTGTATACTCCAATAATTTAGAGAGACAGTATATAAGAACACATGCTGTGACATAGGCCCCGCCATCAGACAGACTGACCACTTGAAATCCCAATGTTTTTGTTTTGTGAAACAAACAAACAACAATAATAGAAATAATATAAAACAAACAATTTGATTTAAGCCACTTTGTGTAATGCCTGTAGGCCAGCTAGATGCTTTATTCATCTCACAGTTATCTGTCTTTAATCTCTTTTATTTTTGATCTTTTAACAACTATTAATATGCAATAAGATAAGGAAACAGCTTCAGATACAGAACTCTTTAAACATTAATATTAGCATTGGCAATTGATAAAACCCATATCGGTCAAAGACTAATCAATATTTTAGTTTTTAATCTGGTCTATCATTATGTAATTCCAAACATGACTTAATCAACATAAAGAAATACAAGAATAAATCCATAAAGAAATGTAAAAAAGAAAAATCAATGAGTATTTATAATTTTATTTCCTTATTTATGTGTAATTATATATTTTTTCACGTTACATATTTTTTATTTATTTATTTCTACTTTTATTCATGTATTTATGTATTTATTCCTAAATTTATTTATTTTCATATTTATTTATTTCTACATTTATTCATTTACTTAATAAAGAATATGTAGGCTATGTAACTCTATCTACATACAGTTAGGGTGATATAAAATGACTAGATTGGTGAGTGATATCGCTCTGAGATCGATTGCTAATCTCTGAGGTGAAACACGCCACAAAACCATTAGCATACTGACAAAGAAATACATAAATCAATAAATAAATATGAAAATAAACAAATGTAGGAATATATACGCATTTACATGAATAAATGTGGAAATAAATGAAAGTGGAAATAAATAAATGTATAAATAAACAAATTAATTAAAAAATAAATAAAATTGAAAAAACATATGATTACACATACATAAGTAAATAAAAGTATAAATACTAATTTTTTGTGATTTTAATTTTGTATTTATTTATTTTTAATTAAGTCAGGTTTGGGATGCCATATATCATAGACTTTGTCTTTATCTCTCTCTTTCTCTTTCTGTCTCTCAGGTTATTGTGGTACACTGATGAGGGTCACTCGCTGTCTAAAGTCACCACTCAGTCTGACTGCTTCCTCAACATCCTTTTGTGGTTCAGAGAGCATTTAAACTTACTTGACACACATAACTCATGAAAATAGTCATGAGGGTTTTTTCTGTCAACACTTATTGTGTTTGACATTGTTGCCAAAACTTAATGGAAATGTTGCAGTGAACTTGAAGTGACAGGTTATTTATGTTGCTGACCACTAGGGGTCAGACCTGTCAATGGTAAATGGTCTGGAAAGTTGGGGGTCAGATGCCAAAGATGGAATCATGATTGTAAGAAATCTGAGCTCTTGTACTGTAATGTTGAAGGTTTCTCTCTTTTGTTTAGAGTCATGTCTTTCCAAAAGTTTACTGCTCAATATTTTTAATGGATGTTGTCATGGCAGTATTTTTAGAGTCTATTTTAGGCTTGAAAATATGAAAACATGATTGTTTATAGAATAAACAGTGAAGAACAATTGAAAGTGGAAAAAATTCAATCAAACCATTAAAATGTTTTAGAGATTCAAAAATATATCTGTGGACGTATTTAACATTCCAGAGTTGCTGGTTGCACACCAAAATGTTAATACATATGACATATGATTCAAGAGAGAATTCTTTGACATTTACTAAATTCCAGGTGCATATCCAATCGTGAGTCTGTAGTTCTTTGTAAAATCTCAAAGGAAGGATCCTGTCTGTTAAAGATTTCTTTATTTTTCATAGTTTTGTAACAATTTGCACCTATGAAGACCTAACCACAGAATCCTCTTTGACAGATTTATTCATATCTTATGGTTCTGTCGTGAACTCTGTCATGAGTTAATAAACGCTTTAATTTCTTGATTTGTGAAGTTTACTTGATTTGTGTGTTGAACATGAGCCAGCCTAATGTTACACTGTTTTATGGCTGATTGTAGCATATGGATTTTCAATATGCTGACAGTCCCGTGGGGCAGATTGCTTTATACCCTGTTAGAGTTATGATTGCAATGCTAATGACACAGAGAGAGAGTGAACACGGCAGGTCACCTGAGACCACTGCCGCTGTGTGTGTGTTGATCTTTTGATCGGGTTTAGTTTCCGTAGGTGGTTCAAATATCACCAAAGTCCAGACTATAATCTCTCTCTCTCGCGCTCTCACTCTCTGTCTCATGAATTATCACAGCTTCAGTTATTTTGCGTTTACTTTTTACATATATTTTTCAAAAAGATTGAGTTTGAAAACTATGAAGTGAACTTTATTGGACAACATGCAGTTTTGTTTGTGGAAACACTGTAGCTGTCCACTACAGTTACCTTGGATGTCTATGCATGAGATGGTTAAATAAATGGGGCGAGGGTTCGTAAGAAGTGAGGAAGGAAGAAATAAAAAAAAGAGATAAGTTACAAAAATAAGGATACATTTACGTGCGAAGTACAATCGCACCACTCTCTTTCCTCAGCTTAGAAGCTATTTGAGAAATCAAATACACAATCACCTAAAAAGCTGAAAACCACTGCCAGGGGGTAAAACTAAGATAAAAGGCATGATGAAATCAGAGAAAGAAAATGAAACTTTAAGTAGGTTTAAGGTCACAGGTTGAGACCCCAGTGCTCATGTACTCCCAATGGATTGTTGGAGAAAAGCGTTAAAAGCAAAAGTAAAACATTAAAAGTGTGCGAAAGAGAGAGAGCACGTAAGAGATTGTCTAAAAGATTGTTGTTGAAGTGAATGAGACAGATCTGACCAGTCATTCCAATTAATGTATATATATCAGTGGGTGTTTATGTGTGGTTTGGACGGCAGGTTCTGGATGAGTTTACAGTTGCTGGGGAGAGAATAAACATTAAGAGCTTTTCCACCTGTGTCTGATTTTGGTTTTAGTGTTGGGTGGGAAATGCATTATCGCATTGGTTGAACAGCGGTGAAATGATTTTTAGCATTTGCGCGAGCCTGAAAATGTCATTTAACTTCTCAACGCATGGACGTGTGTGTTTTTGTGTGTTCATAGAGTTTGGGGTAATTAGCATGCTGCTGAAATCTATTAATTCATCTGCCTCTCCTCCCCCACACTTCCATTCGTGGGCCGGTCTGCTCTGTTGTCACCGTAATGGATGAGTCCATTAGGAGCCCTGGGCAGGGGAGGTAATCGGTCAGAGAGTAAACTGGGTAAAAAGGCCAAAACTCCCGACAAAAACAACTTAAACTAATAGTATCACCACTTTATTTGATGGACCGTGTTTAACACCCTCCTCTCACTCTTTCTCTCACTATTCCTTTCTGTCATCATCCATCAAACACCCACGTTTTCTCGTCCCCTCCTGCCGTTTTGCCACGTAACTCTGTCGTTTCTCAGCAAAGGAGCGATAGAATATTTTGTCATTTATGAAGAACTGATGAATCCTGTCAGCATTTCAGTGTTATGGCTGGGCCATGTAGAGAGACAGGGTGCTGAAACAATGTGTATGTTCTGGAAGAAATAACAAATTAAGGCCTAGCAATTCACCAATTTATCATCTGCTAGAGAACAGAGAAGCAAAACCAGAAATCATATGCAGGAGTGAATAAGCAACTGCAAACATACTTCTCTTGTCAGTTTATGTGTGTATGTGAAAGTGTTTGACAGGGTTGTCAGGTCTGTACGTTTTTGGATGAGAAGTTAATTATAAAAAGAGCGTTCTTTTATTATTGTTAAAAAAGATGCCATCCAGTTTAAAAAGGGTCAATTGGGAAGACTGACAATTCTTGTGATGTGCTTGCAAGCATATTCACAGCAGCTGAAGCGACCCTGAAAATTGTGTTTTTAATTGTTGCTCTGCAATACACTATAGTCTTCCCCTATTCAAGTTGATAAGACTGCGGTCTTGCTACGACTGAAATAGCTGCACGGAGGAGTTGCAACCATGGTCGACGAGTGGCACGACTTCCATAAACAGTCTTTCGTATTGCATAACACTAACTGATAAATATGTATTTTAGGTATGAGAGAGTCATTTGAATATGGCCATTGGGCCGACTCTGTTGGCAGATCTGGCAACCCTGGTGTTTGCGCTTCGTAATGATTTAAGGTTTATGTTCAGTCATTTGGAATTTATCATGTTTACTTACAGGATAAACATGCTGTCTCTTACTGTTTTTTATGTCAACCACCCACACACAATTCCCTAATAATTCTTGTGATGGCACATCGTCTTTGATGTTTACTCTTGTAATGACTGCAGTTCATGCCAGAATATAGGAACCTGCACTGATATAAGTGTGTGTAGTCCTCATGGCATTAATAGAGATTGTTTTGTTTTGCTGTTCGTTTTAATTGAGGTGGGAGATCACTTATCATCCCCCAAAGGTTGACCGGTTATTGGTGGTATGATGTTTTCTCACCATATCTCATTTTCTTTGTGACTGCCTCTCTTCCAGAGAATGTTGTTTATCCAGCACTAGAGGTTTTTGGCTGTACATGACAAAGGTTTCTTTTAATACCGATATAGCCGGAAGGTGGGATATGTTCAGAGAGTATCTCTGCATCCGTTTTTTATTTAATAAGCGCACGCTCCGGGAAATCAGCAATGCTGCAGTTTATTGATCCTGCTCCAGTGTTTAAACTATAGACTTTTGTTGCCAGCCTAGATTTGAGTGTGTTTTTCCTAAATTAAATGTTTTGACTGCAGCAAAGACGGTATTGAGAGACAGTTTCGCATTTTCAAATTTTCTGTAATCTAATAAACCGAGCTCCGGTTCTAGGATTTATTCAATATTTTGATCTGATAATAGCTATTTTAGCATCTATTACTTGATACAAAGGCTACCATATTCATTTACTATGATATTTATATACTACTTAAAGAATACTTTAGTGCATATTAAATGAAAAAATCATTGTATTACAATAATGCCTTTGCTTGTAACAAAAGCTTCGCGTTTAAACAAAAATGCAGACCCTGCGTTGATCTTCAATCGGTCCCACAGATCTCTGCATACATTTAAAAAGCGTTCAAGTTCAAGTCCTTTTTACCAATGCAAACTTTTTAGTCTGATAAACACACCTAATGAGTTTTAACAAAATGTCTCTTCAGTCAGAGGACTGATTCAAATCAAAGTAACGTAAACATAAATAAACCTGCAGTAATGTTTGCCACATGTTCCTGATCCCAGACTTGCGCAAAATACACCATAAGCCTAATCGAAATGGATCCAGCTCTAACCCTGAAAGGTTTTTTAACAAAGGTGACGTCAGGAGACTGCGTATCATACTGTAAACTTACATCAGGCCTGAGGTACATGAATATGAATACTTGAATTGTCAAATAACCTCTCTGTGATGCATATTTGATTCAGACATTCAAACAGTATCCGAGGAGTCTGATAGATTATTTTACATTTTAATCCAATTTTATGTACTAATGTCCTTCGGCAGTTCAAGAAATCATAGTAAATATTGCTTTATTATTCATTCATCACATATTTATGTCTGTGTTATCCTATATTCTTTGTCATAGATTTCACCGAATACCGTAGGTCATCAGGGTATCTTTGCATAAAGAAAATGTACATGATCTCTACAGTGTGCACGCTGCACACCACAAATGTTGTACAAGTATGTTTAAATTCCCCAGATCTTACTGCTGCTTTCTCTCTGCAGGACAGCTCTATGATAAAGGGAGATGGGAGGTTAGGGCTAAGTTGGTGATTGGCTCCCGTTACATTTTTCATAAAGCTTAACGGTAGCAAGTCTCTTTTAAAGGAGTTTGTAAATATTAAGTCTTGGAATGTTTAAAAGATTTAAAGTAGAGCTCAAGCAAGGTCACAGAAACACAGGGGTTCGCGCACACACACACACCCTAATACCTTGTCACAGAGGATTCACATAGTTGAATTTTTCGAAAAGCTACAAGTCAGTATCTGCACATGTTTATAATTGACAGACTTATATGCACATCTGTCTATGTTGTGACAGCCAAGATTTTGAGAAAAAAAAAACATGAAGATATAGATATGTTCAAATATGTTGCTACCCCTCCACAAAAAATGAAGAATGCACAATATTCTCTGAAATAACTTAGAATTAACAAAAGTAATTGGCATCCACCATTTTTTATTTCATGTTTAATAGAAATCAGACTTTGCTTTTGATTTTTTATTCAACGTAATATTGTATGTAATGAAACTGAAAATGTCATGGTCAAAAATGATGGGACCCCTAACCTTATATGGTGTTGCACAACCTTTAGAGGTAATCACTGTGAGCAAACGTTTTCTGTAGCTCTCAATGAGACTTCTGCACCTGTTAACAGGTAGTTTGGCTCACTCTTTCTGAGCAAACTGCTCCAGCTATCTCAGGTTTGATGGGTGCCTTCTCTAGACTGCAAGTATCAGCTCTTTCCACAGATGTTCGATAGGATTCAGATCAGGACTCATAGAAGGCAACTTCAGAATAGTCCAAAGTTTTGTTCTTATCCATTCTAATCCATTTCAATGAGCTGTAAGGGTACCAATAAATTTGAGCACATCTGTAAATCTTATTATTTTAATAATATTAATTACATAAAAAATTCGATGTCACACCATGGGACACATGTACCATTTATTTGTCAACTACCCCCCCTTGTTCTGCTGATTGCTCTGTTTGCCTTTACTAAAGATATACTTTGACTACACACTATTTCTTTTCGGAATATGCATAGTGTATGTAAAAAGCAGTATTTCAAACCAATCGGGCGTCCGAAAAAGCGGGTATGTATTATTCCATACTATGAAAATGAAGGAATTTGCATGCAGCCTCTATACACCTCCTCTCTTAGGCCCTTCATGATTCACCATGCTCCTTCAGCCTCTCATCGCTCATCATCTGTCTGTTCTTCTGTCACACCCTTCTCTATCAGCATTTCTCACTCTGTGTAAAGAGTGTTTTTTTCTCTGATCACAGTTCTCTCTTGTGTGTATTGTTGGAGTTCAGTTTCCCAGGAGAACTGAATCTTAAAGTGGGTGATGATGTTCAGAAGAGGGTCAGGAATGCTCAGGACTGAATAGGATTTTTAATCCGGTGGTTGGGGATACTTCTGAGTATGTTTGAGTGTACACATCAATAGATCTCTTTCAATCTATCAGAAATAAAATAATTCACGCAGCTTTTAGTTTCATACAAGAAAAGAATCTCATGTAGAGTTTGTGATGGACTTGTGTTCATTTAATGTGTATTAGAAGTATTTAGTCATACAAAAGTTTACAAGTTCTTTCATTCTGCTTTCACAATTTAATGCAGGTTTGTAAAGCATTACGTAGCACTAGGACTATGTTGGACGTAGTAGCTAAACAACCCCCACAGTCCATGTTACTTATTTCATAACTCATAAGAAGGGGAATTAACACAAACGGTCTAAAAACAGGATCAACTATCCTAATACTTGGTTTTTATTATATTTTTCAAAACCTTGACAAAGGTTTTCAGGAATGTAAAATATATGTTTGTGCAATGTGAGGTTGTAACTTGCAGCCAGGGTTTGTGAGCAATATGCTGTCACCAAACATTAGGAAAGTGCAGAGATCTGGGTTTGGCTCAGTTTAGTGGGGGTCTGATGCCCTCTTTCTCACCCATGTCTCACTATTGTCTTAAAAAAACATCACTCTCATTAGATCAGACACTCAATTCAAACAAGACCAAGATTAAAATGATAGAGAGAGAGAGAGAGAGTGGCTGAGGACAGAACCTATAGAAGGTCAATCATAAAAAAGTCTCTAAACCATTTTCTCAACCTCTCTCATACCCCTTTAACAGCATTCATTCTTCATCAAAAAGAGCTCAGTTAACACCCGGCAATTCATGTAGTGCCCCGACAAGCAACTCTCACTCTAAATAAATCTGTAGACAGGATGAAGAACCACAGCAAAGACAAAATCAATGTGTTCCCAATTATCCGCCTCCTAAGGGGAAGAAGAGAGGAAAGCAAAACAGCGATGGGTGAAAAAGACAAAGTCCTGAAAAGAGACAGGGCGGAATGAGGCAACAGGGAGGTGATGCATTGGCCCCATGGATTATGGGTAATGGTTTAATTATCTGAAGCTTTACAAAGACCGTCTGGAACTAAATGCTCATCTCAACTAAAGAAAGCAGGACGGGGTCTGTCAAGCTGATTTCTTTCTCGCTGTGCAATTGTCTGGTTGGCTGATCAGTTAAAAAACAGGAAGTGGGTCGGTGGTTATATTGTCTGTCATTCTCGCCCGTTGTTTTGCCTCATTTTCTCTTTCTCAGTTTTCTTTCTATTTTCGGGCAACCATAATCCACCATTCATCTTTCCTTTCATGCCAAAATCCCACACCGTGCAAACACATACACACTCTGCATGCCTATTAACACATACGCCAGCACAAACACAAGCTGCATACTTGTGAATACATCCACAAACACATCCAAAAGCTCCAAAAAGCCTTTCAGATCATAGCTGGCCCCCAACTGCACACATTGCGCACCTCCATGCTATTCAACTTTGAAAGAGATGACCACATTCAAGTTTGGATGGTGTGGGGCTCACAGCCAGTGAAATTCCTTTGTGTGTGTGTACACGGAGTCTCTGTCTTTTGAATTAAAAAATTGAGAGGACATGTCTTTGTGGTTTTTAACCCTAGATCCCCAAATATTTGAGTTTTAGGGTGCTTTCACAAGACTCTTTTCAATGAAAAATGATTTTTTAGTTTTAGCTATTAGTTTAGATGGCAATGGCATTTTGAGGCTTGAAATTGCAAACTTGAAAATGGGGTTAAAGTGCACGTTTCTGAAAATACTGTATTGTTTCAGTGTAAACCCAATCTGATCTACCAGTTGTGTACGTATACTAACGTGTACAAATGAGATCATATAAATGAATTAGCCGCCTCGTAAAATAATTCAGTTTTTGCAATGAGATTGTGTTGGTAAACCACACGTGTGTGATGTCTTGTGTATTGCGTGTTTAGTTTAGTTAAGTTAGTTCTACAGGACAGTGTGTTTTGGCTTCTCAACATACACAATATTATATTTCCTGCAAAGTATTTATTGCACCACCATAACCAGCAGACACACATTGTCCCTACACCCCATCTAGAACACTACGATCCAGTGACCTTTGCTTGCTCAGCGTGCCTAGATCCAGACTTAAAAAGCGAGGTGATCGATCTTTTGCTACCGTCGGTCTGAAACTCTGGAACAGTCTTCCTGCGCACATTAGATTTGCCCCTCCATCTCTGTTTTTAAGTCTTTTTAAAGACATATCTGTTTTCACTTGCTTTTAATACCCCTTAATAATAGTAAATGTTGTTGTTTTTTCTGCTGTGACTTAAATTAGACTTTGTTTCAGTTTATTTTAGTATGTACAGCACTTTGGTCAATCCTGATCAATCTGCTTTACAAATAAACATTGTATTGTATTGTATTGTGTAACTGACAAATTCTAAACACACATATACACAGACAAAGGGTATTTAAAAACACTTGGGTTAACCTGGGCAAGAATATGTGCGATGGTGTGTAGTGTTTCAGTACTAAGTGACTAAGTACTATTTCAACTGAATGGTGTGAATGCAAATTATTTTGATCGCGTTGTCGTGTGTATGTGAAACACTTATCGTGCAAACGTACCCTTTAGCCCATTAGCTTAGAGGTCTGATATGTTGTTGTATAATACATAGCTTTTAACAGATTTGGAGTTTTGTCCAGTCAAACGCTTAAAAGAAGAAAACACTCCTTCCAAAAACCACCTGCTTCTGACTAGCAATAGCAGTAGCAAATCATGGTTCATGACGTGTAGTCTTAATGAACATAAGGCCTATAGTGTTTAAAAAAAAAGGATGAGTCCTTACATAAACTCAAACATCCTGTTTCATCAGCAAATCTATACAATTGAAGTTTTAGTTTGCACATGACTGAATTATAATTTCAGTGTTTGAGATTTTCCAAACGTTTCATTGCACACATTCCAGTATATACCCATACTGACATCCTTAAAATTTAGGCATCTCTGGTTTGTCTTCTTGTCAGCACGGAAAATGTGCATGTCAGGTTCAGGTTAATTGTGTGTGTGTGAAAGAGACACTGGTTTCATGTTCTACTGTCATGCAGAGAATGTGAGGGCCACAGAGTATTGAAAATCAGGCAGTTCATGCATGGAGGTCACAACCCTTGACCAAGGATCTTTCCAGGATGTCGGGTCCTCCCTATGCAAGAAGGTGGACCACGAACCAACTTTCTCTAACATGATTTGTTTCTATACATAGAGAGGACTTTCCATATACATTATTACTTTTATACTACAGAATGTTTATTCTTTCCAATAACCCTTGCCCTAAACATAACCCCTTACAGAACCCTTTTTACATTTCTAGATAAACATCTTTTTGTTGGTTTCATAATCAGCTTGATGTGGTCCCTACAAATGAAGTGGATAAGACTTCTCCTAACATTGTGGGGACATTCGGTATGTATAGAAACCTGTACACAGACTTAACACGCCGTGCCCAGGTTCATCTTTTTAAATCTCTAAAGTAAAAAATATGTCCTAAAATGTCCACACGAATAAATCGTAATAATAACACAAACAAATCTCAAATACATTTTTTGTAACATTTGTTAATTTTATTCATTAGATAGATATTTAATAGACTATTTATTCGATTTCTCATGCTGAAATATATGCAAAGATTAGATTACCTGTTTTAGGATTTACCATTTTTTAAATCAAAGAATCTCCTTGTGCTCCTTTTGCAAAGAAATACTTTTCCTAAATCTGAAATGTCAATATGTTAAATCATCTAAAATAAATAGATTAATTCAGTAAATAACATATTTAAAATGTTATAATATGTTAAATTATATACAAGGAACTGCTTCCTTTCTTATGTTAAAAAATGAAAGCACTTGTCTTCAATATATTGTAATATAATATTTAATATGTTGCTTTATATTTTGCAGTACATTCCCCTATAATGTTGTTTCATAAGGGTTACACCTGTTGGTTCTGTTTGACAGATCTAAAGTGTGACTGATTGTTAGGCTTGTGATGGAAAGCGAATGTTAACATGTATGCAGAGGTGTTGATATGGGAGAACAATCCTTGGATGAATGTGCACGGTTCTCCATTTTATGCTTGTTAGCGTACAATCATTGCTCTAGATAAGCTTCAAACGCTGCTTAGCACAAAAGAAATATAAGTTATGAGTTTGTTTTTGTTAGGGTTTTCAGATAAGCCGTGCGTGACCACATCACAGACCTGGCGCTTGGCAACCTTCCAAAATCCTGCTGCATTTCAACTAGTGCATGAGATCTGATCTTCACGCCAAATTGTAGTGGTACCGAAAGAAAAGTTCTCCTAGTATGAAACTAATTACACAGAGAGTGAGAAATGAAATGTTGGCAGATGGAAGGCGTTAGAAAGATAAAGCTGGACTGCGTTCCTAGTTTCAAGTTCATGTCACGCTTTCTTACTTTTCTTAATATCACTTTCTCTGTCTTTCTCTCATTCAGACACTTAAAACCACATCCCATGGCTCTCGGCTCACTCATCACTCTTCCTGACTTTCCCTTCATCTCCCCATCTCTCATCCACTCTTTTCCTTCACCTTTAATTTGGGATCTATTTAGTTTTTTCTTCACTTTCTTTTTACCCAGCCCCCCTTCGCCCCTTCCTATGTTTGGCCTGGTTGTAGGGAAATGCCTGGCCCCTTCATGGAGGTCCTGTAGCCTGTGGCTCTGCTAAAGGTTACTGGGTTGGATGTAAAGTTAGGGGGTCCTTTAATATGATTGCTTTGGGGCCACTGAGTATTTCAGGGTCCACTGAGCTTTATATAGGGCCCCCCATTCTAAACCCTGGACACACACACACACAAAGTGTCTTCCTCTGTGCTAAACACCTGTTTGTAATATGTTTTGTGTTAATATTTATATTTGGTGACAGTGGTTTGGATTCGGTCTGTTGTTTGTCTTATCTAAATAGTCTTTTTCGTTTTTTCTCTGCTTGTCTTTGTGCTCTCAAGGCTTCTCTCTCTCTTTTTTTCCGAACGAAAAGTTGATACTAGCTTTGTGCATTTAAGAGATTGTGTAAAGTCAATATCCGTCAATACAATAGAGTTAGTTAATGGAAAGAGACTTGGCCTCTATTTAAAATAAGCATGCCATAGAAAACATGTGAAAATGTTTTTAATGGTGATAAAAGCTTCCATTTGTTGACTGTGTTTTGAGCGTATACATTGTTTCCCAGTGTTATCACATAAAGTATTTTCCTGGAAACAAACACAGACTTCTGGCTCTGTGTGAAACAACTTTTTCTCTTTTGATGTCTATCTGTGTTTTTTACACATACGTTTACTCACTTCATTATGTTTCTTTTTGAGATTTCTTTAAGGTTCGGTGTTTATTCAAGCTTTATATCTTTATTTTCATTATTTTGTATTGGATTCTTGTGTAAATCATCAGTATGTGTATCAAGATTAGCTAAATTTGCCGGGCCAAATTGATATGGTGAATATTGACTTACAAAAACATTTAAAATAGTCTGCGTTATTTAAAATGCTCAAAATTTAGTTTTGCTTAGCCAAACCTCATTTTGTGACAAAATTAGGGGAAAGGTGTAACAAATAGTGAATATCATCTTAGATGAAAGCTTAATGCTGTATGACAGGGGTCTTCAATGTTTATCGGAGCAAGGACCCCTTAGATGAGAGATGCATGGAGCAGGGACCCCCTTATACTAAATGAGTAAACGGAGCTATTTAAATAGAAACAACCCATTGTCACAGCAATATTATGCTAAAATGTTACATGAGCACTATTATGTTATTATTGTACATAGGCTAAATACTTTTCTGTGTATAAATTTAGTGTGAATATAGATTGCTTGATTATTTTATGGGATTTGCTGCATGAAACATTTTCATTTTACTGTGAAATGGACAATTAAACATTTATTTGAACCTTAGATTTTAGTAAGGCATCAATGAGAGAGTGTTTTGTGCAGAGCATCATATCGGAGAGTAACATGCACTGAATCTGCGTTATTTTTGGTGCAACTTGTTTGTGGTGCACAATCAGTTCACGATGCGTGTTTCATATATTTTAAACACGTACGATAGTTTGAGTTTACAATGCAGAAGCGGTGTGGTGTTATTTGGCTGTCAAATTAGCGCTTTACTGCTTTAACAAATTATGAGAATGCACTTTATTTCATGCGTGCTATGAATTTATGGTAAGGGAGACAGAGAATGCACTCATTCTGAGAACATTGTTTGAAATATTTCTGTACCCATGCTTTACATTTTTAACAAAAAGTGCCCTTGCAGTTCCACCACGGACCCCCGGTTGAAGACCCCTATGTCAAATCCTCACTAACTTAGTTTCTTGTATCATATGTATGTGTCTGTGTGTTTGATAAAAGCAAGGAGAGTTGAGAGGCCCCTCACTGGAAACTGCAGTAAAGTTCAGGTCTTCAAAGGTCACCACACCTCAGTTCAAGGTGTCATCATCAGGACAACCGGGAAAACCGGGAACAAGATGACAGCATCACAGAGGTTACAAGAAAGATGTGATTGGTGGTTTTGGCTTACAAGAGAGCAGGTCATTGGGGTCAACCTGACACTCAATTGAGCGCGCGCTGTTTGATGAGCAACCTGCTGTGGAAACACTGAAGAGCTATGGGAGTGAGTGGTAGTTCAATCGGAGTGAAAAACTGATGGGTGAAGGTTGAGGAGGAGTGGAGAAAAAGATGCTTGGGGTCATTCATATGTGTGCCATGTGTGAACAGCAAGATGACATAAAAAATGACAAAACATAAGAAACAACCCTCTTCTTTTTCAACTAGGGCCCTATTCTGCTATAATACAGGGTTTTCCAGAAGTCTGAGACTATTATCGAAACTGCTTTTATTATGCAACTTTTAAATGCAAGTTGTATATCAAAAAAATGTATTTTATTGGCATAGCAATGTTTGTAAAGGTCTGAATGAATTTCATGATAGCTTTAATGACAGCATACATTCAAGTTCGCGTGGACTCCACAAATTTGTACAAAGTGTTATGGTTTGTGTTCCATTTCATCCGTTTAAATGAAAGACGTAAAGTGATGGTCACAAATCGCTTACAATTATCTTGTGACGTTGCAATGCCGTGCAAACCTAAATATTTTTTCTTCGCTTTACTTAGTTTGAATTCCTTTTCTCAAAATCCCCCCAAACTTTGTTTATTCCCAGATCTAAATGAAAAACATTCTCAGTTTTCAATGCGGTCATAGACTTTGAACCCCACTGTTTGTATATACTGTAACACTAATGGCCTGCAGAATACAATAAAAATGCTCTTCAAAAGAGATTAAAAAGAAAGAATGAGAAAGAGAGGGATTTATCACGTGCACAAATCACATGTGTGTATGTATGTGTTTGGTAGAGAGATGGAGTTCTACAGGGATGTATTATGATGGAACGCTCTCTAATGTGTTTATATGAAACTCTGTTCATTTCAGTGAGTGATGTGCGAGAGAGAGATTGGAGACAGGATGGCTGTGGAATGCCGTGTGCTGTCATTGCAGGTGCCTCTCCCAGAATGCACTTCTGTTCTTTGTGTGATGTCATGATAACATCAGTCCTGTCACAATGACAATGGCAGTGCTATTAAGATCACCCTCCAGACCCCAATAATTATCCCGGGATAGATCGGAGGGGTCAGATTAATGGGACACAATCTACCCTGTGAATAAACCTGCTTGTTAACCCCCTGTGAGGAAACCACATAGATCATGTCAGATTGAATTACAACACTTGCGCACGCACACATGCTGTAATTCATGGTTCAAGCACAGCAGGTCTCCAGCATGGGTGCAGTCACACAGGATAAGTAATAATTACTAAGGGAAGAACACTTTTATTTAAAACATTTAATTTGACATCTGTCTTTTTGCCCCCTATGTGCACGCACATTCTCTTTTTCTCACCCCCACCCTCTCTCTCTGGTTTTCCACATTGTCAAGATGAAATGAGCTAAAATGCATGTCTTTTAAGTGCATGTGTCCATGTGTTTAGAATGCTTTAACTGACTTTGTAGATTTATGTTGGCTTGGCAGTTCGCTTTCACCACACTTACCGCAAAGGCTCCAGCAATTAGAGATGATCTGTTCCAAAACCCAATCTGTTGCAAAAGCTCTCATTTGGAACGCTTAAGAAAGGCAGCCACTCTGTTTATGGCATTTTGCACTAATAGTGATCTGAATATGAAAATCATCTGTACTTAATTTGGAGATGAACCAATAACAAACAACTTGAAATGTAACACTGTAAAAATTATTTATTGTTTCAACTTAAAAAAATGAAGTTACCTGGCTGCCTTTAAAATTTAAGTTAATTCAACTTAAATATTAATGTTCACAATTTTGCACCAAATTCATGGAATAGCAAAATTTTGAGTTAATTCAAAGTAAAAAATCTTAAAGGGACCCAGGTGACTAAATTAAGGTGAATCAGCAAATACATTTTTACAGTGTAATGTACAGAAATATACATACACAAATATTGCATATTAAAACATTTATTTTCAGTAATGAACAGATTGTATTTATTATTTACAGTTGTCCTGTCTCATGTGATTAAAATTTTAAGATTTTAGTTTACTCTAAGGTTTGTGCAGTGGCATTTTCTTTTCCACAAGATATGTTTCCTTCCATCCCTGTCCTTTAGAAACCTTAAATATCGTAATTTGTTGTTTTCCATGAAATGGAGAAAATACTGTACATTTTAAATGATTTTTTTGGTTAGATATTTGTGAAGCCCAGTGAGAAACATAATTCAGTCAGCACCACTTACGTTTAAGAACATATTTTAATTGAATAGTAATGCATCTATTTGGTATTGGGGTTATGGTTCTGTTCTGGGCCGACTCCACGCGCTCGTCCGGCACGATTTCCTGGACGGGGCGGGGAGATCAGGAGTCGAAACCCCCCTGGATATGGAACAGAACCATGATATACGTGCATGTGATACACAAACGCATGATCACTGGACAGCCAATTTTATTTAGTAAATGAGGTGAAGTTGGGGATGGAGGGTGGGATCTTGCGATTTACTGCAGAGACTGTGATGCGGAAATGAATGGGAATTTAAATGCAGCGCTGTGCTGTGTGTCGAATTAGGATTGGTGCATGTCGGAACAAAAAAAAAAGAAATGGAGATTCGAGATCAATAGCTGCGTTATGCTGCCTTCAAACTAGTTTTTAACCTTAATTTGCATCAAGATCGTGACTGTGTTGCTTTCTTAAGTTTTGAAAATTGTATAAATGAGTATGCACTATTGTGCGTAATTTGATGAAAGGTTGTGAAATGTGTTTCCAGCCATTTCACGCCACATAGATTTTTAAGGAAACAGTGAAATAACTAACTTAACCCCATTTCTCTTCTCTCAGCAAGTATATGTTCACCATACCATTATGCTCTGATAAAGGTCTTAAATAACCCATAATCATAATCACCAGCTTTCGTTCACCACATACACTCATGAATAGCATCTGGCTCTGATTGTGTGTGTGAGTTGCTCAGGGGTTTGATTATGTGCTTTGTGTTTTTGAGAATATGAAACCGTTATTCATCTGTATAGGCATTAAATTGAGCACATACACACGTGTACACACAGTATCATTTTGCTCCCCTGGTATGTTCAAAACAATGAGTTGTCCAAAACTGTTCTGGTTTTCTCTAGCACAATGGTATTACTTCATTCATATTTTCTTTGATGTGACTCTTTTTTTATGTGTGCGTATAGAAGATCACAGAACAGAGGGACAACACTTATTCAGAGACCGCAAAGAGTCCCTTGTAAACAAAGTACGCCATGGTGTCAGGTGATTTATGACTGAAATCAGCATATGCTTGTTAGGTATGTTTTAATGCATGGTAGTTGGTTTGAGCTGGTTTAAGCTGGTCATGTGTTGGTCCTTAGCTGGTTTGAGATGGTTTAAGATGGTCATGTGTTGGTCCTTAAATAGTTTGAGCTGGTTTAAGCTCGTTATGTGCTGGTCCTTAGCTGGTTTGAGCTGGTTTAAGCTGGTCATGTGTTGGTCCTTAGCTGGTTTGAGCTGGTTTAAGCTGGTCATGTGTTGGTCCTTAAATGGTTTGAGCTGGTTTAAGCTCGTTATGTGCTGGTCCTTAGCTGGTTTGAGCTGGTTTAAGCTGGTCATGTGTTGGTCCTTAGCTGGTTTGAGCTGGTTTAAGCTGTTCATGTGTTGGTCCTTAGCTGGTTTGAGCTGGTTTAAGCTTGTTATGTGTTGGTCCTTAGCTGGTTTGAGCTGGTTTAAGCTGGTCATGTGTTGGTCCTTAGCTGGTTTGAGCTGGTTTAAGCTGGTCATGTGTTGGTCCTTAGCTGGTTTGAGCTGGTCCTTAGCTAGGTGGTAGCTGCTTGGGACCAGCTAAGGACCAGCAACATGAACAGATTACACCAGCTCAGACCAGGTCACTTGCTTCGAAACAAATCTAACCAGCATTTACAGTTTTCTTCAACAGGGGAGGTACTTTAATAAATACTATGGTAGTAAATGTTTATGTTTCATTGTAGTTCATCATAAATATTTAAAAGAACTATTGTCCAAGTCTTATTTATAGTTTTTTTTAATGAATCGAAAGTAAAGTAGGTATAGTTTAAAGAACAAGTATGAATGTGTACTAAGAACAAAAAAACTATGTGTTTAATTAAATCTAGAGCCCAGTAGAAGCCATAAAGGAGAAGGTGCTGAGGGCACATATCAGATAAAGGCTTTAGGTTCAGATACACAAAAGCGCCCCGCTATCCCCCCTCGCTCAGGGCAGAAGGGCAGTCCAGGGTCAGACTCTGTCCCTGGGGCATCTTCTACACTCCAGCTCCAGGCTTCTGACAGGCCTGTGGGAGATTTTGGAAGGTCCTGAGAGAGGCCAGACCTTTACACCTCAGAGGCCTAACTTCACCTGCTTTCTTCCTCTACCTTAATGCCGTACTCTCATGCCTAAAGACACAGAGCTGAATCTCACATAAACATTTGGTTTCAGAGAATCATAAAGCTACGGGGCAAATAGGGTTAAGATGACCTCTGTATTTATGATGCAGATCTGTATAAATATCGACAAAATAGATAATGACCAAAGGGTGACCTCCTTAGTAGTCATTACGTTTGTTGACAAGTTGGAAAGTTTCCTGTTTCCAAGCCTGCTAAATCTATTTTTGTATGTTTGTTTGCACGGAAGTGTTGTTTTTTCCGCAAAGGGCTTTGTTTTCAGAAGTGCATGTGTGTGCTCACCTACACGCTTGTCTGTGTGTGTGTGTTGGCGTGTCTAAAGGGTTTGATTATAATCAGAAGCGTGTGTGAGCGAGAGTCAGCAGATGGAAATGTAATAGGACACACACACTCTGGGCTGCAGGAAACATTGGATCTATTTCTCCTCTCTTTAGGTTGAAGAGGTGAATGGCGGCAGGTGGGGGGTTTGGGAGTAGGCTGTATGGAGAGATTGTTGAAGCTGAGTGAAGTTATTCATAATTTTCATTGTGTGTGCTTGATTCGTTCCAATCTGATTTGGCTGTGTTCAGAAAGAGTCATGTAGACGAAAATCCTCACAGCTGCCCGAGTTTAAATCAGATGAAATGTTAGAGGTAGTAGCCCAAACCACAGTCCTGGAGATACAGTACAACCAGCAAATAGCTTTGTTTGGAACTGACAGTTTTCTTTCCTGTGTGACATTTTTCTTATTAAAACTGTAGATTGAGCTGGACATACGCCTATCAAACTCTTTTTAGTATGCGAAAGGGTGTCACTTCATAGTTCATCTCAATATAGCTACTTTGCTATTGCTAGTGGCAGGTGGTAGCAGGAGGGAAGTTCTCATGATTGGACAAACATCTGTGTAGTCCCACATGAGTCATCAATATTTTTAACACAATAATTAAATGCATAAGTGCTTTTTGGTGAGTTGCAGTATGGCTTCAAACAGTCATATTTAGATCGTAACACTTAAGGTTGTATTTGTTAACATTAATAAATGCATTAAAGGTCTTAGTGTGTATTTTTTTGGAGGATTTTTTGACCGAAATGCTATGTAAGATACAGAACTATGTCTTCAGAGGTGTGTAAAGACCTTACATAATGAAGTATTCTATGCCAGACTTGACAATATAGACAATATAATGCATGACAACCAATTATAATTTAACATTTTGTCGACATTGGAAGCGGCGTGACGTAACAATCCCATTAGAACAAGCCGCGTGTCGTGTTCCGTCGTACCAGTCGTGTCTGGTGTAGACACGGTGTTAGTTGCTATAGTGCTTCGAAAGGGAGGGGAAGGGGTGGAGCGAGTTGTCGGTTGTAATTCGCAACTTCACCAATAGATGCTGCTAAAATCTCAACATTGCTCCTTTAACTAACAGATCAACTACTGTTAACAAATACATAATAAGTGTTACCATCAAGAATTCCTAAGTTCATAAATTGAATTTGTTAAGTTTGGTCACTTGGAACAAAAATCCGATTAGAGGATTGAAAATAACTGTTGAATAATTGGATTTTGAATTGAACATGTTGTAATTTCATTACGTTCTATAAAAATTAAATAATCCATAACTCCTGGTTTAGCGACTTTGGGATCAAATTTAGAAAAGAGAAAAACCTTCAAGAAGAGGAAAATTTCATTTTGAATAAAGTAAGAGAGCTGACAGACCATTTTCCTCAAACACAAAAGAGACAGAATTATGAGGTCGTCAGATTATGTGTTACAGTCTTTAATTTTTATGGACTATGGGGATTCTGTGCAAGTATGCACAATGCATGCAGGAGTGTAAGAATGTGTGTGATGCATTCTTTGAGACGTGATTGCTGAAGGGAGTATGTGTGAGGATGCTTGTGTGTGTGTGATGATGGCTGTGTTTGTGTGCTCTGAATAGGGAGTGCTGAGTGAATGACAGGACTCGTTTCTCATCGTGATTTGTTTAATTATAGTCTGTCCTTCTCTCCCTCATCCCTTCATCCTCAGTAATCTCCTCCTCCTCTCTAACTCATATGAAAACCCTTTGTCCACGTATAGAAAAATGGCAAAAAAGTTGAATGGTGCCATTTTAGCTTTATAGTTTTACGGACGTGTGGTACTAGCAAAATGCTTCAGTAAGTAATATAGAGTAGCGAGGATTGAATTTAAAATGACCACGATTTTACCAACAGATTTCTTCACGGTGCCATACCAACACACTCTCTTTCAACATTCAGATGAGTGACACACCAGTTATCTCCAGAGAGACCAGCAAATAAGTATGAGCGTGTGTGAGATTTCTGAGGAAACAAAGAGATGCTTGAGCACACTCAGCAGGCTCCTGCAGGGGTCTACTCTGATACTGCATGCGTGTGTGTGTTTCTCTGTGTGTGTGTGAAGAGTCTTAGAACTTGACCATGTACAAAAACAGAAATGAAACCGCAAAGTAAACACACATGCAGCCCGTTTGCATCTTCCAATGTCCACACTCTCTCCTACTGTGTGGTCATAAACCCACACCCATATCTCTCTGCCAAACCCTCCAGCAACATTCAGGAAACATCGAGGGACAATACTTAGATATCATTACAAAAAATAAAAATCCGGGCAGCAACTATCAGTCTGAACATAGATTAACATCTTTGTTTTATTACCATATTTTTATGAATAATGCAGGAATCCTGAAGTCTTTCTTCCAATGTAGTTTGCTTTATTGGCACGATGGTGTATATTACTAAAGCATTGCAAGAGAATATTTCTTTCTTTCTCAAAACGATAGTGGCAAAAGATTAGAAAAGCTTATGAGCAATTCATCATTTTTTATTAGTTCATACAGAGCAGATTATTTTCTAGTTGATCTATTCCTCAGCGGGTTTCACATTCTGAGGGGTGTCTTGTCCTTTAATATGAAGTTTATGAAACTGGATGACATTGTTTTTCTATTTTGGTGACTATAACCTTTTCTGTTTTCTGTGTGGAAATCCCAAAGCGTTGCTCACTATGTCAGTCACACTGTTGAACGTTGAAGTTTCCCTCAAGGGTGTGTCCTTCTTTTGTTAAACAATACTTTACGTGGTCAGGAAATATCCACTGGCAATTGACAATACAAACTTGACTTTTGTACAGTCGGAGGGCTGTAAGCGGAAGGAGGTGATGTGCTGCCGTTGACATGTGATCTGTGTAGTTAGGGTTGTGTGATAGTAATGATGTAAAAAAAATAGAAGTGTTTATATTGGAAAAAATGATTCAAGAATTCTGGGAGAACAAATGCAAGAGAGAAGGGTGTTTGTCCCCTTAAGAACATGCATCTGGGAATGTTGAATTCACACTGTATCTCATATTCACTCAGTCTTGTCTGGGAATGAGGCTCCTATCGTTGTGGTGATTTGCGTTGATTATGGATGTGGAAACAGAGCGTGCTCAGTAGATTACCACGCTTTGCAACAGCAGAAAATTAGTTCCAGAACATTAGACATACCTGTGGTGTGTGTTTTGTGGGGTTTGTTTGAAATATTCCCACGTCTGTTCTTCTAGGTTTTGTTGTTTTGTGGAATGAATGGGTACCCGCACACATTCACACTCCCTAGACTGAGGGGGTGATGGTTAGTGTCTCCCCCAGTCATCCATCATATAACTAATTCACCCTTTATACACACAAACACTCATGCTCACTGCCTTCCGCTTATAGCCTTTGTGTTATAATTATATGATTCACATAATTTACCCTCATGCGTTTCCAAACCCATATACTAACTTTCTTGTGCAATATAAAAGGACTAAAGAAATCTTGGTTACTTTTTGTAGCAATTATTATGTATGAGAAATGAAGCTTCAGAGCTATCTTTCACAATTTGTTTTTTGTTCATTTTGGTTGTACTGTTTCTTTGAAGGGATTGTGTGTAATGAGGATCTATTCACAGAAATGCAATATAATATACACAACGATGTCTTGAGAGGTGTATAAAGACCTTAAATAATGAAGCATTTTGTTTTTATTCCCTTAGAATGAGCTATTTCTAAACACTGTGTGTCCCCTTGCATGGAATACACCATGATGTAGCCCTAAAAGGACAATTTGCTTTACAGAGTGCGTTTCCTAAATACAATATCTCCTTCGATAAAGAAGCGACAACGTGACAATCTTAGCCCTGTGTCAGCCGCTTTAGTGCTCCGTAAGAGAGGGTGAGGGATGGAATGAGCCATTGGTTGTCATTCACAAAATCACCGCTAGATGCCGCTATATTTCACACACTAAACCTTTAAATGCATAAATGTTAAATTCACTTTTATTCTCACTTTTTACTAGAGTTAGCAAAAACAAATGGTTATTTATAAGGAAATACATTGTTATAAACAATGACATACATGCATGCATATGTTTGAACTAGTTTTGATAAAACTATAAGATCAATTGAAGATGAATTCAGCCTTATAATGTTAAACCCTTTTTGACAACGCTAATCTTTAGTGAGCAGTGAATAATCTGTAATATATTTGTAAATCTAACTGAAAAAATAATAGAGAGGTCAAACAACCCAGGAGAGACAACAATAAAAAACGTTTTAGTGCACTGGTTAAATTAGCAGTGGTGTTTATGTGAAGTTTAACTTGAACTTATCTCATAACTCTGCTGTTAAATCAGACTTGGGTTGGACTCAAAGGATGTCTCGCGGTAAAGCTCCAGGTGAATGATGGTCCGGCATTTGTGTAACTTCGTAGAGGGGCTTTAGAGCTGACAGACAGATTTGTCTTCACAAAGGGGTGAGCTGTTTAAACAGATGAAAGACAGGGGCCCAATGCCTCATGTGGAGTGACTGGAGGGTGTATGTGTGAGAAAATGATAAAGATATAAAATCCATATCATATGAATGAAGAATGACTTTCATAAGAAAAAGTCAAAGTACACGCTTGGAGATGAATACAGTTTGTTTGTTATCCATCTCTATTTTGTTCTCACTTCACTCAGTATCACTCTAGAAATTGAGGCATGTTTAAAAGCTTTGGCTTCATTTGCAGGGTAAAAGTTTAAAAGGTCATTGGCTGGAAGGTGAACGCCAGTGATGCCACGCCAACCTCCTGATGCTTAATGGTGGTTTGCCAAATGATTGCAGGAATCTTGCTGGATCAAGGCCAGGGAGCTCAGTGATTTCAGGGCCATTGCCATGTGAAAGATTGCTTTGGAAAGATCAGATTTTGTTTGGGTCCACGCCAAAGTCAATGTGGAAATTCAGGTGTGTATAAGATATAACATGGGGCATTAGTTCACTCATAAATAAAATTAGTTTATCACCTACATTCATATGATTTTTCAAAAGGCTAAATTGCAAACACATTGTAAGTATTAATTTAATACTTTTTATGGGGTTTTCTCAATGCTTGAAACCTTCAGTTCTTATATTCATTGTCTAAGCATAAACAAGCTGTACCAATATTCTTCCTTTCAGAAAAAGAAAAGACCCTACTGTATATGGGTTTGGACTAAAAATGATGATTAAATTGTGACCGATTTTCAACTGTTGCTGCGGACTGTTAATATTTCTCTCAATGGTAAATTATGATAAATTGGTCGTGAAAACCTTTTCTTCATAGTAGATTGGATTAATTTGTCTAGCCTTGGCAGCAAAACAGAATTGTCACGGTTTCGGCCTTTGAGAAATCTACAAGCCATCTGCTTCAATATATCACACATTAATGGAACAGGTTCTCTTTGTTTTCACACTGCCATCCCTATTTTTCACTCCTGCCTTTGTCCACAGGTAACACAATTCCCATTGAGAAGGTTATGTGGTTTTAACCTTTGACCCCATGACCCTTGTTAGTGGCCGCTCGGCAAGATGTGAAACGATTGGGTGCTTGTGGTTAGTGGATTTCTGGGATGCTGATGAAGATCGCACTCCAGCGACTAGACCGATCAGAATGTTTTGCCAGCTTTAAGCAAAAATAGTTGTTGAGATTATTTCAAGAAGTGCAAATGTGTTGTGTATATGTTGTGTATGTGTGAATTAGTGGTTTGGCTTAAACTAATCCTGTCGTCTCTCGGGAGTCTGGTTTCATGACTCTGTGTGCACGTGTGTTACCAATGTCTGTTCTTGATAACTGTGTGTGCACAAATTTGTGTGTACTTTTGTACATAGTGTAGAGTTCCTTTGTACGTGGTCATATAGGTTTAGTTATGTTATTGAATGGTTAGCATTAATAATAGGTACTAACGTCATAATATGTTGATTTTGAGGAGCCTGTGTGTTTTGGATGGCAGCCATAGACTCCTGAACATGTGGTTGTGTGTGTCCGTGTGGAAATGTGTGCATATGTTTGTGTGTTTATGCATGTGTGTGTGTGTCTAGCTGTAAAGTCCCTGCTGTGGCTGGTTTGAGAGGGTAATTGGTGGTAATTGATAGTAAAAGTCCAGAAGGCCCAACGACCATTTCAAATATTATCTATGAAAAAAACTGCCAATACTTTAACTGTGTTCAACATATAAATAGCTCTTTGTGTAGGATTAGTAGGTTGTGTATGTATGACATGGGCCTATATATGTGTGTGTGTGTGTTTGCCTATGGGAGCTGTTGCATTAAAGTCACACTGAAGGATTAGGACCAGGCGCCATATGGAAATGGGAAATTAGCCCGAGGCTGCGTGTGTGTGTCCAGAAGGCTTTTGTAGAAAGTACGCTGGTATTTCCATTGAGACCCAAAGGCAAGAGCCCAGATTCTTGACAGGAAGCAGACTTATCGTGGTCTTGTGCACCTAGGTTAGGGAGTGACTGTGTGTATGTTGGGAACAGACAGGATGGTTTCCTTATGTTTAAAACTAGTAAAATACTGTTGATATATATTTTAATCTCCATAGACCATATTTGTAGCATGTATGTCTACTGTTAATTGTCATGCGTCCATAATTTGTGGGGTACTTGCCAATTAGTAGGAAAAACAAAACATTAAATGTTATTTGGTTTGTTTGCAGCCAAATCATGGTCTGAATTGCAAAACTCAAGCCTAAGAAAAAATAATAAAAGTCAATAAAGTAGACAAATAAATGAAAAAATATCATTCGGAGATAAAAGAGTTGGTTTGGAGTTCTATAGCGGATAGTTTTGGCAGCTTGTGTGTCGGGCGCGTCTAAAGTTTGGAATATTATCAAGGGTCTCGTAGAGATTTCTGGAGGTTTAGAGGTTCATTGGGGGCATGTGGGGTCTGTTTAGAGGAGGTTTGGGAGTCTGACACTTATCTAAAGTAAATCCCTATGTTTTAAAGAGAGGGAGGTAGAGAGTAAGGAATTTGTATAAAATAAAAGTACGTTTAAGATGAGGTATGGTCTTCATTGGGTCCAGACAGAACACCAGAGCCTTAAAAAACCTTCATGATTGTTTATAAGCTCTTTTAACACCTTTATTTCCTCATATGTAGATCAACACAAACATACACATACAGATGTTTTCTTCATAATATCTTAAGAATAATCTCATAATCTTTTAGCAACGCATTGGGGCTCTAAATACATCTGTACATTAAGACGTATGTTTCAAATATAAGTGCCATTTCAGTGAACATACCCACAAACATCATATGCGTGGACACAGGCAATGGCTTTTAGTAGCATTGTAAATCAATGTGATGTATTTGTTATGGTGTTGAGGTTTGTGTGTGTATAGTCAGAAGATGAATTAATCACAGAACCTAAAAACCCTTGAAATGCTTATACTGACAAAACACACAAAGTTTGTTTTTAACTTAAAGTGCATTCATTTGTAGTAAAAGACCAACAGAAGAGTAGTTTAATGTATTTGGGTATTGACAAATAAACCGTACCATATTACCTACGGTGTGACAACGATCATTAGGAAAACAAATATGTGTGCAGTAACTACCTTTACCTTTGTGTTATCCTTTTCTTAAATATTTTTTCTTACCTTAGTTTACTGTCACCCTTTTGCTGCTGTGGGGTCAACAAGTTTTATACCACAATGTAAGCAAAAAACTAATTCTTAACTCAAGATTTCTGTCGCACATTGTTGCACATTTGATTAGAAACCTTCCTATCAAAACCTTCCAGTTGTTAAAACATTTGGCATTAAAATGGATTTTTGGACACCGCAATAGTTCTAGACCGCAAGAAAAAATTCGCTTTTTAAGTTTCGAAATGATTGCTTTGAGGGATCAGTAACGTTGTATAAAAATGTTTTATACTTCAGTGAAAACATTAATTTCAAATAGCATCTAAAACCTTTACACACAAACCTCAGCTGTGTTAAGGGTATCGACAGCAGAATTGCAGTTAAACTACAGACTCTGGAGGCCCAAAAAGCAGAAACAAGATCAATCAGATAACAGCAATGAAATAAAACCAGAGAAAGATTTAAAGAGACGGAGACGGGAAAAAAGATGTGAAGAGAGCACAAGAGATTAAACAGGGTAGGGAGATGCAAGGAAAATCTTTTCATCGTGCTAATTTCAAGGACTCGTTCTGGACTCTGTTCCATGCATAGTTATAGCAAACGACAGAAAAACAGAATGAAAGATGAAAAGGAAAAAGGTTGGTCTCACAGGTGTGGAGGCTTGAGCATATACAGGCACGTATGAACAAACACTGCGTAAACGAAGACCGAGACGGAGCTGAAACCAACACATCGACACAAATAAAAAATATTATTACATTTTTTGTAATGTCAACATTAATCCACAGGATAGTGTAACACTAGTGATACAAATGAAAAAAAAAGGTTTCTTAAATGTCATCTCGCAAATGTTCACCTCATTTACTTAAAAGCATACAGTCAGCTTTGATTTATTCTCTCACTCTTTCTCTCTCTCAATCTCCCTCAAAGAGTTCATACTTGTAGTGTAACCAGAGAGGAGAAAGAAAATATTGCGAGTGATAGAGATGCTTTAATGAAAACTTCAGTCTGAGTGAGAGGAAACAGAGGTCAAGAGGAAATGGTGCTAAGCAGTCTCTTTAAATGTTGATGGAAATACCAGATATTTACAGTAGGTCTACATCACAGTACTACATTCATGAATGGCAGGAAAAAAACATGAAGAACTGATTATATGTGCAGTGATTTTGTAGCCATATAAATTAATTACATTGATTTTATATTTCATTTGGGAGATGCTTTTATCGGAAACGATTTACAATGCAATATAATGTACATTTGTTGCTTAGTATGTGCAATCCCTGGGCTCGAACCCATGACCATGGCATACTAGCGCCATGCTCTTACCACAAAACTACAAATTCATTTATAGAATTAGTTATATTAAGTCAAGGAAACCATTTAATAGACACTTAATCATATATGTAGGATATTCGATTTGCAATTCACATGTGCTTTTATCTGTAACTGTGTTTGTGTATATGTACAGGCTGTGGTAACTTTTTGGTGAGTAACTAGCTTGTAGCACTGCTGTAAACACAAATCGCTTAACAACTGTTATCACAGTAAACATATATTAAACACACTCTCAAACCACTCACACATTCACAATTTGACAGACTAAACACACAACCTTCCTGTGTATACAAATATTTATGCGAAGCATGTTTTTGCTCCTACACACACTTGCATACATAAAAACAGACAGGCAGGTCACTCAAAGACACAAAATTACCTTCGAACACACACACTGTTTTGACAGTTATGATGAATGAGCATTTGAGTTGCAAGGGTAAATAAATAAATGCAGTCAGAATGCTCGGGAGGTAAAAGGTCACGAGTCACGGTCAATGTCACTGTGATCATCAGTGTCAGGGTCACGACCCTAACGTGCTTGACCAATCACCGCGAACCGTCACGCCCATTTCAAACCGCAAACTAGGGAAAGACCATTTGTGTGAATGTTATTAGAGCTCTATCAGTAATAATTTCCTATAACATTTATTAAAAGACTTTATCGCAGTTTCATATGGTCAAATTACCTCCTTACATTCAGAAAACAGCTAAGGAAGATAAGAACTCCTTATGATTCATAACATGTCTCTTTTACAAATACATTCCACATAGAGACTGAACATAAAAATATTAAGAAATATTAGCAATGCTTCAAAATTTTGCTGTTGGGATGTGTTCATTAATCTTCCTGTGTAATGCTGTGTCGAGCTCACTCTTAAATTGTTGGTCAGGGCGATGTGCAATTGGCTAAAAGCCATAAATACAACCTATTATAGAGGCCAATAATCTATCTGTCATCAGGTCCCACCCTAGAAACATACACACAAAGGCCCCTGAGTGTGTCGAGCTCGCTTGAGATGTCCAGTCGACAACGTTTCAAGTAGATTTCCTGTAAACATATACATCACCATTCTCTTTCTTTCTCTTAGCAAACTAGTAAACTCACAGCTGCACTATGGGAAAGTGTGTAAAAACTTTGTTCATCTATCACGCTTATTTCCATGTGTACTCTCTGTTGTAGCTGTTTTTGGACTGATTGAAATAACTTGTAGAGGGGAAGGGGTAGGAGAGCTGTTTTCATTATAGATGCATGAATATCCCCAAAGAGCAAATAGAAGACTAATGAGAAAAAGAGAAAAAGATGAGAGGCAAATGAGCGTCGTGTCAAGGGTCACAATATTAACGAGACTTTCGATTTCAAATGACCCCTTTCCTCTTCTGGGATCAGAGGTCAAGCCCCAGCAGGGTTTTGGGGTAACCTCACCATTGCACATGTTTAGCAGGTGTTTCAAACACCCTGTTTGTTGCAAAAATTAAAATATTTTATGAGGGCTATATAACCAGTAAGTTTCAGATTATATATTTTTTCCAATGTTAAATATTGACCAACATCTGAAATGTGTCCGAATTTTGTTTGCAAATTCAAACGGGATAATTGACCAAACCAATAAAAGCAAAATATAGAGAGGACTATAGAAAGAAGGCTAAGAAAGATTTTGAGGGGCCATATCAATTCAGACAAACACGTACAAGCACACAGACTCATATCTCAAATTTGTTCTACCAGCCCACCTACATAATGGCTGTCAGTCTAAATCATTGCCTGAATCCTTCTGTATATTTAGACGTGAGCTGCTGTGTTTGGACATGGAATGACTGAGTACCCAGCACATACTTTAACTCCAAAATGTCTGAGATAATATATTAAAAGTTGTTAAAATAGGTTTTTACTACTTCAGACAGTTTGCACTTGGCAAACATTCATGCTGTGTCAGAAATTGCTCCCTAAGTAGTACACTTCTCTGTCTCTCTCTCTCTCTCTCTCTGTCTCTCTCTCTGGTCATTTCCAATATTTCGTTGCTATGACAATAATTTCCCTGAAAATGGCATTCTGACATCATATAATAATGATGTCAGCTTTTCGGTGTTTGATTTTTTTCTGATCAAATGATCCTGCAGTGCTCACAGGATATCGGGACCTCTTCATCCCCCCCTGGCTGAAAAACAATTTTTTACAAAAGACACATTTTGTTTCTCCTTGCCAACACAACCTATAAGTTAATTAAAATCTTCAAAACGCTACAAAAGCACAGTCGTAATGGCAAATGGAGAGGCTGATTTTTGCCTTAGGTTATGCTCTATATTTTGAAGTCAAAATAATCACACTAGTTTTAAGCAAACGCAACATCTGAGCGCAAACAAAAACATATTTCCACTCCGAACTTTACACTTTGGGCTGAATAATGCTCATGTAAAAAACTGGTTTAAATATTTTGAAAATGCTGTTTTAATGTTTTATTTCGTCACAAGATTCTTTCAAGTATCAGTATAATCATCTTAAATATCAGTAAAGCTTCTATATCCACTTTGAAACATTTTATGTTTATATTTAAGTTATATGTAATGATCGATTTGTTATCAAATCATATTTTAAAACCTCACAAGCGAATGGAGTGAGTTTGAGCGTGAGAAGCTCGATTCGGTCTCTGGCTCATCTGCGAGGCTCTTAAGGGCGGGGAGGGTCTCAAGACAGGACTACTGGATAGTCTGAGATACGAGAATATGAGAGAGTGAGAGCCGATAGAGAGAGACTTGCGCACTTGGGTCGGGCTGTGGGAAAGTAGCGCAAACGGACACAGGCGAGCGGCTCGTGCTTTAAGATACGTCACTCAGGTCCAGCTGCGGATGTTCAACATCGCTTGTGTGTTTGGAGCTGATTCCTCTTTTGTAAAGGGAAAACATCGGTAAACGTCTAAAACCGTTTGAGATAAATTAAAGAAAACCCCAAGGAAAGATCCCAATTATAGCGGTCCAGGCAATAGCTATGGAATTGCAAGTTCTGGTTTTAGCGGCGGTGGTCCTGTCCTTTGGGTCCAGCACTAAAGTGAATGTGCCGCGCCTTCGACTTTCTTATAAAGGTAAAATGCTTAGATAACTTGGATGTATAAGAGTTTGATTATAAAATATATAACGCATAATATTTAATGAATGTAAAATGAAGGCTACAGGGAAGAGAAGTGCTTAAATAGAATTAATGATGGCATGTTTAATAACGTTTGATGTTGCTATTCCTCTGCTTATCGCGTAGCTATGTTGCGCAAATTGCCTAGCACAGGTGCAGTACCTTAACTTGGCAGGGCACACAAAATGTTCTCAGGCTCTTTACCACCCGTTTCCACATTTATATTGCTTTTAACACATCCCGCTTTTGATGATTTTGAAATCTTCAGTGAACTTCTCCGTTGTTGATCTTGTCAAATATAAATCTGAGCGCCCTGTTGCGCGCGATTACGCATGGCCGTGAGCTACTCTATTTCAACTGGTGCTGCAGCTGCTCTGTTTTAACACTGTGGGAAAGCTACAACAAAATGTAATAGTGTAGGTTACTGTTTCAGCTTATTCCTAACCATGGGACCCTCGAGCTATTCTGAGTCACGCACGCTTCCAAACCTATATTGCGTTGAGTTGATGTTTATTGTTTTATCCCGCTACCCCTACATCATTTATAGTGTGCAAGAAAAATGTTGCAGTGCGTTGAGGGAGCTTGTGATTATTTAACTGCCTTGTTAGACAATGCTGCTGTACACTTTAAAATGATTAAGATAAACTTTGCTTATCATAAAGTTACTCTTATAAAACCATAAATCAGGCTCAATGTGATTACAGGTATTAAGAAGAAGCTATTAATTGTTTATTGATGTTTCGCTAGTTATTGATGATTATAAACTGTCGGGTGTCCGGTTTCCCTCCAGCAGTGTGTGCGTGACAAGGGCGCATCTGTGTAGAGTTTAGTGCGGTCATCTATTGCACAGCCAGTCCCTGCGTGGAGCTATGATTGCATGTAATCGCCCTGTGTTCTTCTCCGTGGACGCGTTATTAACCTCGATAACGATCAGGCTGTAGTTCCCTGCCTTGGACTATGTACTTAAATTGTCAAGAATTTGAACAGATCTTCGAATGCCTGTTCGTCGTTACGCGCATGAATATTAAAAATGCTTTGGTACGCACGAAGAGCACGCACGCATGCACTCATCAAGCTGTCAAATTGTATGGATTGGTCTGGAGGGAGCATGTTATGTTTTGAATGGGAAATGAACGACAACCTGTAAATGCCAACAGCATGGATGTGTGTGTGGATCTGTGGGGTCGTTTGGCAGGTCAGCTCTGACCCCTGGTCTATTTGAAATGTGTGCTGCGCTGGGAGACATTCACGCAGGCACGCACGCACAAACACTCCAAGTGAGTGCTGAAAAGCACTTTTCCTCCCTCCTACATCTTCACACCCACATGCATTCATACCCTCACATGGCACAGTCTATTAAACGGTTGAACACACAGGCCCATCGGCTGGCAGATGTGTGTTTGTTTTAGTTTACATGAACGAATGAATGAGACTGTTTTTGTAGAGTTGCCCAGATGTTTGTGCAGAGTTTGATGAGGCCTGGCTAAAGAATCTGTCACCAGAGGAATTTTAGGCGATTCTTTGTTTCTCCCTTTTTTCACTTTCTTTTGCTTTCTCACACTCTAAATATTCTTTCTGAAACCATTTGGAAACGGTTTATTTAATAAAGGAGATCCAGCTGAACCAATCTAAATACAAGCCAAAGCTTGAGAGGGAAGGCCACACAATTTAGTGTCGGTAAAGGGAATACACTGAAACACAGGAGATTGATGTTTCTACTGAAGAGAATGCTTGAATTTATGCTTGACACTACAGATGTTGGCTTGGCAATGGAGTAATGGAATACGTTTTAGGTTCAGTAAAGGCTGTGGTTATTACCTTTTCTAAGCCTTAGAAACTTTTGTAGGTGTACCCTAACGTTGTTGGATTGATTTATCATATAAAAGGACTTTTAAAGGATACCAGCAAATTTGTAGGTTATCAAATGAATCACGTATTTTTAACCATTTTGTACAGCTTAGGGGCTGTATCCACTGCAGTGCTTTTACGAGGCTGAAAACGCCAGGAGCTCGGCTGAAAACATCTGCCCAAAGTTGAGCATTTTTCAACTCTGGGCACCCAGTTGAACGCTGTCACTGATCGTGGGAGAAAACGCATAGCACCAGCGCTGAGCACGGGAAAAAATCGTGCCGTTTCCATTGGAAACAATTGAAAAAACACGCTGTACGCCGGCAGAAATGCCTTGGTGGACACAGGCCCTTAGTGTCTGTATCTCCCTCCTTATCTTTCAAACATTTAAATACAGTGCCAGCAAATACAGTGCCAGCAAAAATACCAGTGTTTAATGGACGAGAAAAGAAAGACAAGACCTAACACATGCCTGCAATGGCAGTTTTATGTTTATATGCCACGGCTATTGAGGAAATTCATTCAAACATAATATTCATGGCACATACACATAATCCATGCACACACAGGTACATACAAACAGAGTAGACAGGAATACTGTGGTTTCACTGTGGAAAATGGGTGCAGGTGTAATGTGAATGAAAACATTCCCTCCATCCATGTGGCATTAGTCAAGAGGATCTGGTCTAATGTTGCAGAACAATGCTGTATTGTAGCAGTTTCCTTCTGAGCTGAGGGGAGTTTGCAGCTTACCGCAATTAGGTCACAAGCTCTTGAGTCGATCACACGCACTGATTACAAGCAGAACAGCTGCTGGTCACTTAAACTGCAATTTTATTTTTTATCCCCTGAGCTGATGACCATCCTGGGAGCCGTCACACGGACACATGCACACTTTATTGCAGCCTTTCGTGCACAAATCCCATTACAGACAAACCTCACACGAGAAAACGTACGGCGATATGGCTGCTAAAAGAATTCAGTCTAATAAAGGACAAATAAAAGAAGTGTCAGAAACGAGTGAATGAAAGGAGAAATGACTTGATTGCGGAGCTAAAGTGTTGACGGGAGATGGAGAGCCAGTGAAATGCATTTCACCCATTGTCACTTAGATTAGCTATGTGGGAGAAAAAGATTTCTTTCTTTGGTTTACTTTCTTTTGCGGATGAAATGCGCAAACGGGTCTATAAGTCTGTGTGTGTAGCCATAACACACCGTTTTGTCTAGCGGCTGGAGTCTCATTGTGTTTGTGTGTGTACAGAGGGGAAGGCAGTGACTCTCATGGCAGCTGTCCAGAGGGGTCCATCTAAACCCTCACGTTCTGATTCTCGCTCCGGGGAGAGGGGGGATCAGGAGAGGCCAGGGTGCAGGAGAAGACCGAGGGACGTAAAGAATGAGACTGACAAAAGAAACGCTGAGAAAACAAGCAGGGAAATGTGGGATTGAAGTGGAGAGGGAGGCTGAAAGAGAGAGATTACATTTCAGAGCTTTTATAAGTTTACCAGTAAGATAAAGCCAGATTTGCCCTGCAGTAATGTCAGCGTGTGTGACGAATTGAGACAGACAGAAATAGGAAGAATTGGAGGAAATAGAATATATACTGTGATTTTATGAAAAATTGGCTACTTTTTTGGTCTAAAATGCTGGGCTGTAGGAAACCACATGTATTGAGTACCAGTCAAAACTTTGAAATCATTTAAAAATAATATTTAAATCCTTAGTATTTAATCAATATTAAAATTAAATATAGAATCATTCTTTGCGGACCTGGGATGTTTTAACTATTGATGGAGTGTGCGCAAACTCATCTATTAAATACGGAAATATAGTCTATATTTTAATACACAAAAATGCATTCAAATTGACTACAGTTTTTCAGTCTTTAATATTTTATTGAAATTTTTGTGTTGGCCACAGCAGTTATTAAAGTGCGTTGACTCAATAAGATTTATGCATGTATTGCATTCATTATAAACTCTCATTAAATTCTCGTTTACACACATGCAAACCTTTTAATACATCTTTAATAATATGTTACTAACAAAACCAGGAGCACAGGTTCCTTTTTAGTATTCGCCAAAAATACAAGGTATGGGGAAAAATGACCAATTTTTCTTTAATGCAAAAAATCATTAGGATATTAAGTAAAGATCGTGTTCCATGAAGATATTTTATAAATTTATAACGTAAATGTACAAAAACTCTATTTTTGTGAGTGAATGTCCTGCTGCAGTGCCTCAGATTAACAACTTCAAAGGCGATTTTCTCAATATTTTGCTTTTTTTGCACCCTCAGAATCCATCTTTGCAATCAGTTGTTGTTCCGCCAGTTAGTCTATTATCCTAACAAACCATTTATCAATGGAAAGCTTATTTCTTCAGCTTTCAGATGATGTAAAAATCGAAATTTCGGAAAATTGACCCTTAGGACTGGTTTTGTCGTACAGGGTCACATATGCTTAAATAAAAGGCAAAGATCGTATTTAGAATAAGCTTTTAGATAAAAGTTACAAATAACTGGAAACATCCATTTAACAAAGTTTTTATTTTGACTTTTAGTAAGAGCACAAAAGTACAGTGATTACAGTATGTGTTGTAATGTGTCTTGGCATATGGAGTCAGAATGAATGTGAGATTAACCTGCTGTTAAGTGTCGACATACTTCAAATTAGATTTGGTGTCTTAGGAGAAAAACACTTTCTGGCAACTTCTCGTGTATGAGTGTGTATGAGAGGGGTGTTGTGTATGCTTAGTGCCTGGGGAAGACACTGTGAGATCTTCCTGTCCATGTTCAACTTTAATCTCCCCTACTGCTTGCTGAACCAGCCAATAATTAATTAGTTCCACCATGCAACTGCTGACAGAACCAGCCAAAAGCTTGAACCCGTATAAAACTTACTCACAAGAATAAATAGAAACACACACGAGTGCATGATAAAATATATCTAAGTCATGCACTAATGTACAGTCTACATTAAAGCTCAGAACATGATTCACTTACATTACAGAGAAACCTTCAGAGGGTTATATTTATATGAAACATATTTTTATCACATTTTCTATCGCCATTCATTTATCTGTCTTAATCACAAACAGGCACACAGACAAAATCCAGAATAAATGCGATCCATAAGGCAAATGGCCCAAACAGATCTAATGCAAAACCTTCAATTTGCAATCACTTTATTACCCGAGAGCGAAAATCTAAAAGGTAGAACAGGCGCCAGCATGCATGTGTGTGCTATTAACGCTTGTTTAGAAAGTTGGTGGAGTGCCACTGTGTGGAAAGCCGGCTGATGCAAGAGAGTTGATAGAGAGAGAGAGAGAGAGAGATAGAGAGATGATGAGAAAACGTTCACTTAACTTCACATTTGTCATAGCCTCCTTCTCTCTCTTCCTCTTAATGACGTACACACAGATGTTACTATAAACTAAGTAAGTAAGGAAACACATCTTGAAAGATATGCGGAAGATGTGTGTCGTAACCACTTCATTCTAACGTTGCATTTTAAGTTTCGTTTCCAAACTGTTACTCATCTACTGGCACACTTACAGGGTCTTACCGTCACACTGGGGGGGTGGCAAGTGTTGTGTGTTAGACACAGTGTGCATTCCATTGTAAACCTCTGTGCAGTGTCAAGTTATAATATAATCAGGTAAATTTAATTAAACCAGTGGTTGTGAGCTGTTATTTTTAAGAGGGTAGTTTATTGGCACAGCTTTAAGAGAGAGCAGACTACCTGTCTAATTCACACACCATCATGCCCCTGGGCCACTATTTCCATCTTTATAAAAAAAGAGAAAAACTGAATTTGACAACAATTATGTCTTTATTTACATTCAAGAAGTTGCTCAAGGGCAATTGGCTCTTTTTGCTTAAAAGTGGGACCTATTTTTTGAAGCTTCTACTTCATATTGTGTGTACTATATAATGTTTCTAGTGGTCACTCTTCTTCCCCTTATGATGTCAATTAATACATTTCTACAGAATAGAGAAAGAGAGCATCGCAGAGCTCTTCATTTCTTTAGATGTCTGTGTTTTTGATTCATATCGGGAAGTTATTATTCATATGCCACCAATGGGCTCTTTAAGCAGGGCATTGTACCACAGGTCATTTCAGAGATGCCCTGTAAACACTGTTTCTTTACTGTATGTACCTATACTGGATGAATAGTATCTGCTAAATGTCAAATAACAGGCAATTTCTTTGTGTATATTTGGCTTTTGTGTGTAAGTGTAAGTGTCTGTTGTTGACATATAATTCTGTTTTGACACTACATACACTAAACCCTTAAAAGCTTTTTTCCCTTTATGTTGTGAAACTTGCACGCAACATCACTTACACTAATAAAGAAAGAACAAATCTTTCTCTCTTTCTAGTTATTCAGCTTTGGAAACAAAAGCATTTGATGTTTATGTAAAAGCCCAGAACCCAGGAACAGCGTATTTTCAACCTCCTTCAATGATTGTAAAAATGGTTTTTGTTAAACTCCTTAAATAAGGGAGAGAGTTTAATTGATTTGTTTGGGTGTATATTGTGGTTGTTGCACGTGTGTGTATGTGTTTATAATTGTGGTTTAACACTTGGCTTTAGTTTCTGGCTTCTCGTGGTCTTTTCAGTGGCGCCCCATTAGCGGGTTCAGACGCGTGCCGCCCTCTCATCGAGGCCTCATTCCCTCCTCAGATGCTTCTCATGTCTGTCCAATCACATGTTATATGAGGGAATGTGGAGGGAGTGTTGAGTTGTACTTTAGGATACATTAGAAGGATAGCAAGAGAATGTGTGTGTGGGAACGCAGAAATGTGTGATTTTCCTCGAAGAAAATAGCTCATCAAATATAATGAGTAATAGGCCAGTTAAAGGCCAAATAAAATTGAAGCAGGTTCCAAGTGTCTCAGTTTTTGGTGCTGTTTTTGAGCTGATTTAGAGTAAAGTGTATTTTCTGAATTTCATCACTGCCCCTAACATTCTCCCTGTCTACTTTGACAGAGAGAGAAAGATTGACTGCAATTTTTCCTGTTGAAATGTGGATTTGGTTGTCAGGTCATTTATAATTCAAATCTTTCTGTCTCTGTAACTTTCTCTCTCTCTTTTCCCACAGATCTTTTGGCCACAAACCGTACCTCAGTCTTCAGTGGTTTCCGTGGTGATTTGCACTTGTCTGCTGTGTTTTTGGATGAATATCACGACAGGCTTTTCCTTGGAGGAAAGGATGTTCTGTATTCATTGAGATTGGATCACTCACATGATGCTAAAGAGGTACAGTAACACACACGCACACACACACATGCACACAGATATTCACAACCAGGGCCAACTGTTTGAGGCCAGCTGACAGAACTGTTGGGGCAGTGAAAATTAATTAAACTTCTACATGTGTTTTCATGTCTTACGAATGTAAACATTTGGTTTTCTGTGATGTATTGAGCATTTCTGTTATGAATTCTGGCTGGGTAACACAAAGGAATTTTGTTGAGACTATAAGATGTACTTGTAACAGTTTTTGACGCATCAGGAACATTTATTTAAAAATTCCAAACCAGTCAGTGATGTTTATTATCGTATGCCAACATTTTTCAGCAAGGGTGTTTCTGAATGTACTGTATCTGTCAAAAAGTTATGTAATAGCATGTATTACCAGATTTTGAATACTTTTTTAATACCAAATGTAATGCTTTTTGTGGTTGGGCCAGTGAAGGGGAAGATGAAATTGGAACTAAAGGAGCATAAAACACGGTCTTACATTTAAGTCTTGTTGTGATAAGGGTAAGAAAGTTGTCAAGAATACAGATCAAAGATCAAAGGAAAAGTGCAAGTGATGATGTTGGTGTGTGTTAGTGAGGTGTCATGTTATTCTGTCTGCTCTACTGGAGACGTTTATCAACAGACACAGATAAAATCAGCAGACACTTACATGTGCGGACACATTTTAAACATGATTACAAAGAGAGAATGTGAGAAAGCTTAGTGTCATCTAATCCTTACAACTACTGTACCTCAGAAAGGTTTAGGATATAGCCTACATTAAGAAATCTCCCAGCAATGCTTTACTGTATTCACTCCACTTTGTTCTGAGGTGATGTATAAAATAATACTTTAGGCTATATGATATTATAATATCTTAGTCTGTGTGTGTTCAATCATTTTTTTTTTTTGCAGCTGCTTTGATGCAATTCAAATTGTAAAAGTTGCTTTATAATTGACTAAACTTAAAGTAGAGCAAAGATTGTATGAAAATGTATAACCACTTAATTGTTTGTGTAATCCTAATGTTAAACATATTTTTGAAGAGTTTGGTTCCAAAACCCAATAAACGCCAAAATCAGTATTGTATCATGTCGGTATTGTAAAATCACTTTTTAATTTTACCGTGTTCTTTTACCGATATCCGCCGTGTAATTCTGTTATGTTTTCTCCCTTTCTTTCTTGACCACAATAAACGCCAGTCTCACTTCTCTGCAGAATGTGATATATCCGCTCAACCAATCACAGCGCACCATTCCACGCATTGTGAACATTATTGGCAACGTGTGAATACGTTTGCATCCTAGTTTCCCTATTCAACTTTGTACTTTGTGTTCACCTTGATTGGATGGATTTATTGCATTTTGAAAAGGAATTGTCAAGGATGTATTGCATTTTTGGGGGAAAATTCTCAAAATATTTTTTATAAAAAATCTTTTAAAATCAAAATCTGGATTTGAATTTTTTATCTTACTATAACCTAAAGACGATATGTGAAACTTTGAAACAGAAAATAGGGTTTTTCATCTTGCCACTTTATTTGTAAAGAAAACATTTTTTTACTCAAATCAATCTAAATGGGTTTGTATTGTTTTGGAACCAAACTCCTAATTTGCAAACACGAATTTGAGTTTATTTTGTCAAATTGTTTTTTCTTGTCTTTCTCTTTGAGTTCTAGGGTTTTCCCATGCATCAGAATTTTTAATAATAACAACTTTTCAAAAACATATAAACTGGCCTCACTTGTGAAATAGATCTATTTAGACCACAGTTAGACATATAAACACATAAATGGTCTGGCTTGATTATACAAGCTGCATGTTTTGCTGTCCTTTAATGGTTTTGTTTTGTGTTGCGGTGTAATTCAGCTAATTAAAACTTCTGTGAGTGGGAATATGTTATGACCCGACTCACTGGAGCCACAAGCAAGGTTACTTTTGTATGTATGTGTGTTTGTAAGATCACACTGCAAGTCTCTGAAGCCCTTATTATTGTGTGTGGCCTTGTTAAATTATAGTGTATTGCCATAGTGACGGACACGGGGGAGTGGCTGCCACCTTTAGAGGCTATGACCCTTGACCTCCTTAGTGGACTTAACCTAACCAACCTTCCTTCTTGCGCATGTTACTATTCATCCCCATCACTGACAGACTTTATCTAAACCTTTCTAGGCTCAGTGAGAAATTACACTCACATGTTAATATCAGAAGGCTGGCAGTAAGTACTGATTCGGTTCAGCATGACAGCTTTAAAATCATAGCAGTTGTCTCTTTTATATGTAATGAAAAATGGATAATGACCTAACAGTGTATATCTATAGCAAGATCATATAATAAAAATGGTATTAAAATCAGCAAGTTTTAGCAAATATATAAAGAACAAGAGAAACATGTCAAAATGACAGTCACATGGCCTATAGATTCCAGTACTAAAGTGTTTCTTTAAATAAAGATGATGACTAATTAAAGAAACAGGAAATAGCTTAAGGCATAGGAAGGATGCTGGGTAATGTAGTTGATTGCAGGTTCCGGATTTGGACAATGTCATATGTTATTCAAGATTCAAAAGCTAAATAAAAGTCAGTGAATCATAATGATTTAATCATGTGAAGACTGGAAAAGATCTGACGTGTACTGGCTTATTTCATAAACAACATTGTGTCGGGAAATCTGATATTTTATATGCTTCAGAAATCACTGCAAATCCTCCACATGACCAAAAGTAGGTCAAAACAATCAACAAATCTTGATATTTTATATTTATATTGAACAGATGTCATTTACAGAGAAAATCTGACACAACTGATTTATATTATAAACAGCTCAAACTGCATAAAAGGCACTCGTATTTAAAAAGTACTGTTGTAATCAAATGTTATTGCAAAAATGTGTTTTGCAATGTGAGAGGTTCGATAAAAAGGAAACAAGTGACATTGCCAAAGTTTAAAACGAAACAAACAAATGATGTTACTTTTGTGTTGTACAAGTAACCCATTAAACTGTAATTAAACGATAATAGAAACAGTCCCGTACAGAATGGCCGTATATAATAAATGAATTCATCTTATTGTAATGATGAATCTGAATGCAATTTGATCTTCAATAATCAATGGAAGGAAGTATCATTTGTAAATGTATGCCAACCTATCCAAACAAAATTGAAAATCTCTGTGAAGTATGAACGTGGTAGATTGTTTTTCAATCATTCACAGCATCATCATGATTTTGTTGACTTGCACACGCTCAGATTTATTGTTTTCATAAATCTATTGTTTCCTAAATCTGAGGTTTAATTGTTAACACTTGTGGGCGCAGCAAACACTCCCACACACCCACATGTGACACACACTCTCTTCCTCCTCTGTTGTCTAATTGTGTTGTTGTCTGGGCTTGTGAAAATATTATTAGTCCAACAGTAGCATTTAAATGAGTCTGGGTGTGACAAAGCTGTGGTATATGTTTTAAAATAATGAAATGGTCATTTTTGTATATTCTTTCTCTTTTTCTGTAGATCCATTGGCCTTCGTTGCCTGGTAACCGTGATGACTGTATTCTCAAAGGCAAAGATCCTGAGGTGAGCGAGTAACCATTCCGTTCCTCCTTTTACTACTGTAGATTACATAATGGTTCAGTAAAATGGATTTGCAGATCTATTGTAGTAGATAGGGCAAATAATAAAATGCAACTAAGTAGATAATCATGTACAGTTGGAGTAACTACATAAGGGGAGTCGTGGCCCAATGGTTAGAAAGTCGGGTTCGTGACCAGAATGTTGATGGTTCGGTTCTCAGGGCCCTCGGGTAACATCTGAGGTGCCCTTGAGCAAGGCAACTCACCCCTACTTGCTCCCCGGGCAGTGCAGCGATAGCTGCGATAGCTGCCCACTGCTCTGGTTGTACTTGTGTTCACGAATTGCAGTGCGTGACTACTCTGGATGGGTTAAATGCAGAGGTCTCATTTCGGGTATGGGTCACCATATCTGACAAATAGGTCAATTTCACTTCATAAATAGGATTATCAACTTTCATATCTTTTTTAATCAAATGTATTGAAAAAAGATACTTGGTAGAATGCTTAAATCAAGCAGTTCTTGAAAACCATTGATTACCGTACAGTAGTAATAAAAAATGTATTTGTAAATTTATACATAAAAAAGATATTTTTAAGAATTTTTGTAAAAATATTTCTCTTGGAAATTTATACAGAAATGTATTCAGATTTGCAACAACTCGAGGGTAAATATTTATTTTGGGTTACTGTCCCGGTACATACTTGGCATTCCCACGCACTCTATAGTGTTTTGGGCTTCATCTTCCACTTAGAATCTACAGCAAAAGCAAGATGCTAACATAGACAAGTTACACTTCAATTTTGAAAAACATCAACCAAACCGAGCAAGATATAAGACATTACAACTACAAACTAAAAAGCTAGGGGCATGTGTCACCGTTGCCATGTTTTTCTGTAAAGCAGTTATATTTCAAATTAAATAAATTCCCTGATTATCCTAAATCCAGTAAATGATCGCAGAAATCCGTAAAATCCCTGACATTATGTGTATTTTGGAAATTTGTTAACTGTGATTTGTAACACATTTCATTTCACAGCGTTTCGAATGAAAACATCTGTCCATCTTCAGCTATATTTTGAAAGTGCTGCAGTTGGCCAGAACAAAAAAGCCGAACTTCTGTAAAGGAGAACTGGTCCTCTCACTTATTTTTGTCCTGATTCCAACCATGTGTATGTGAGACTCATGAGTCTTTTAAAACCTACAGTAATGACCGAAGAGAGCTGCCCCAATACACAGACCACATGTACCCTTTCATTCCTTCAATCATCCTTACTTTTCTGGACTATTTCTCCGTTCCTTTTCTTTTCTTTTGCCATCGTGGAAACTTGAGAACATAATTTTGTTCTTAGATCCGTTTTTCCTGTCACAAATGGTGCACACACACACTCGGAGAAATACAGTCTGCATCTGTTAGTGTTTTACTCATAAAGTGGAGATGTGAGGTGTCTCCATGGTAACACTCTTGTGACTGTCCCGGCAGCATCGTTTGATGTGACAGGTGAGCGTGATTTCACAGCGGTGTTTTAATAACTCTGCTCATTGTGTAAGTGTGTGTCAGGGAATTGAACAGGATATTTGTTTCTTATTTAGGCTCAACTGTTCATTCACACAAAGCTCATTTTCTGTTGAATTATTTAAAAAAAAAACACTGATGATGTTTTTCACAAATATAAAAGAAACTTTGTATCCCACTATTTTTGTAGCCGTATTATTATTTGATTTGTTATATAAACATAAATATATTATGATATATTAAAATGACATTACATTATTCCACAGCATGGTAAATGATCGCATCGCATTGCCTCAAACAAATAAGAAAATAAACCTCATATCAAATGAATAGAAAATAAAAACACTTCATATTTAATGTTTGACTTGACATTTTCATGCCCTTATTTGAACCTTATTTGTCGAAAGTGCCTTGTACATTGATGTGCTGGATCTCACCCTTTGCCCTGCTGCCTCACATCTGGTCACAGTTTGAGCATCTGCCTGCATCTTTTATGACTCTTGACCTTGCGTTCATTTATGCCTCACTGATTTTGACCCTATGCTGTCAATGAGGCTGTACACAGGTGGCCATAGTTAGTGTGTACATATTGACTGTGTTTGTACATGTGTGCTTTAGTATTTGAACCATGGGATGTTTTCCATGCGGAAAGCTCTGATTGGTCTCAGGAAAGGGTTTAAAGTGGAGCTCACTTTCCTGTCGTTCGCTATCTCTCTTCCTCTGATCCATAAAATGTTGCGGCTCTCTGTCTAAATACTCGAGGGGAATATGAATCACACTTAAAAGAAACCACACTTGATAAGTGAGTGCGTGTGTGTGTGGCCTTTTCTGAGTGTGACTTACATACATTGCAGTATTTCGAAGCCTTCAGCACATGTATAATTTGCATTTTATACTGTAATATTGAAAATTTTAATTTGTTCTCTTTTGTATGCGTTACAGACGGAGTGTGCAAACTTTGTGCGGTTGTTACAGCCGTTTAACCGCACTCATCTCCTGGCCTGCGGAACGGGTGCATTCCAACCTGTCTGCGCATATGTGTACGTCGGACACCGTGGAGAGGTAGCAAACACGCATACGGAACCCTACACGCTCACTCCCGCCCACACTTTTTGTGTTTTTGTGTTCATGCCAGGAAGATCTCATTTACTTATGTAGATCAGAGACCAAATAGTTGAAGGTCAAAGGTCAAACCACCAACAGGTTGACCTTGAAGGTCAAGACTAGATCATGAAAGCAAATAGACACAGACGCACACTAATTCAGTAGAGGAGGAGTGATGTGTTTGATATGTCTGCGCTGGCATTAGTGAGCTGGTCTTGTTTCTTTTAGGGTGTGTTTAATTTGCTACCCCATAGGGAGTCTCAGGGCGTCAAAGATGGCTGTCAGATACACAATACTACATTGTGTGTTGTAGGAACTGGCACAGTTCCGCAAGGGTCTTATTTGTCTTACAGTGGGCACACCCATACACACTTACTATCTAACATCAATGACAGTAATGGTTCAACGCTACTGTTAATATTAGGCCTACATTGTAGATGAACCATCGAAATCACATCCGTGTCCAGACACACAATGTGCTTTTGTACATTTTTTATCTATTTTTGTAACTTATGTCAAGTTTTACAGACAAGGCTTGAGGCTAGTTCCATACTTAACTGAAAGTTTGAGCTGTATTAACTGAAAAAACGTGCCTTGAAATATCTTAAAATACATAAGTGCCATTGTTTTATCTTTAAATGTGCACACTAATGTCTTTTACATCATTTTTTTAAAAGCTACTCAAATTTGATAATTTAACTAACTTAAGCTAAGCCCTGTCTGTCAAACCGGGCCATAATCTTCTTTCGGGTCAATTTGGTCCCTGCAAAAACACTTGGCAAGTATTTCTGTTTTACATACAGAAATGTATTTTACTGTTTATTTTTTGAGTATGTTTTATTAGATACGATTTTTTTATTATTTTATTAGATTAGTAAACGTTGTAAATAACTGTCTTTTATACGTGTATAATAATACAAATATTAAAAACAGACCCAAACAGACTTTCCGCCCTATTACTATCCCAACACACCAGGTTACTGCTGAGTTGTGAAATTCATAAGATTTTCTTACTTTTTTCCAGCATGTGTTCAGTCTGGATCGTACCACAGTGCAGAATGGGAGGGGAAAGTGTCCCCATGACCCCAAACTACCATTTTCAAGCACCTTCACAGGTACTTTTGGATGGAAATATACTCTTTGCCATTGTGAATTTTTTGTTTAGTTTTTGTATTTTGTGTCAAAATTCATGCCATAACATGTTTGTGTTATGTGTTTATGAGAATGTCAGAGTGAGTTTGTAAAAGTAGTTCATGTGTAAGATTTGGTTAGTTTGTGTATTTTGGCTGTTGTGTGTGCAGGGTGGAGGTTTCGGCTTGTCAGTGGTCATTGAGTTTATGGGCCGCTGTAGATTGACTGCTCTGATGGGGGAAATTTAAGGTCCTCTTTGGGCCAGGTTGTGTGTGCTTTTGCGTATATGGGGGGTTATGCATACAGTACTGTGTGTTACAGCCTTCTGGGGCATAGAAACATCTCCTAGTGTGTTCGTGTGGAACAATACCATACAGCCTTGGAACTCATTCTGTGTCGGTTTGCCAATGCAGTGTGTTTTGGGACGGATTTATAAGATTGCGTACTTGGACATACTTTCACATATTGACACATACAACTTTGTTTCTGATCATTTATAGGGCAAAAAGATGAAGTGAGTGTGCATTTAAAGCATAAGTCATATAAAATATGTATTTTTTAGATTGAAGGCTGGTATATCATCCACAAGCATTTTATTATGAGAGATTGTGTGTGTTGAGTGAATTGAAAGTCTGTTGATAGTGACTCAAGTCTCACCCGATGAATACAGATACATGTGTGTGTAAAAGTCTCTGTTTTCTATTACTGATAACATGATTCTGGAGAAAATTACAGCAGACATCCTGCAGTACATTTTTCTTTCTTTCATCTGAATTTGAGATGGTTTACTATTTTCTCTCTCTCCCCTCTCTCTTGCTCGCTCTCTCCTCTCTCTCTCTCCCTCTCTCTCTCTCTTTCTCTCTTTCTCTGTCCTCTCTCTCTCTCTCTCTCTCTCTCTCTCTCTCTCTCTCTCTCAGGTGGAGAGCTATATACAGGCCTGACTGCTGACTTTCTGGGAAGAGACTCTGTGATTTTGAGAAGTTTAGGGTCTCGTTCACCCATGAGGACAGAGACAGATCAGAAAAACCTCTGCGGTAAATCACACTTGATCTCATCACATACACTTGACATGCTTTCAATTAATGCATTTGTTGTGACTATAATCATTATATTAATAGTATGTGTGTGTGTACCTGGTAAACCATACGATATGGGGACCAAATGTCAAAAGAGGGCAATATCCAATATCCTTGTCCTTTTGGGGACATTTTTTGGTCCCCATAAGGAAACAAGCTTATATATCATACAGAATGAACTTTTAGATAATCTAAAAGAACAGAAAGTTTTGTGTGATTGTTAGGTTTAGGGGTAGGGAACACGATATACAGTTTGTACAGTATAAAAACCATTGCTTCTATGGAATGTCCCCTCTAAACATGGAAACCCAACATGTGTGTGCGTGTGTGTGTGCAGAGCCCAGGTTTGTTGCGACTCACCTCATTCCCGACAGCGCGGACCGAGACGATGATAAAATTTATTTCTTCTTCACTGAGAGAGCAGCAGAGACGGCAGAGAGAGATGATGAAGGAGCTATTTACACACGCATTGGACGAGTGTGTGCGGTGAGATGAACCACAATGCCTTCTACACACTCTCTTCCTAAATTTTTTCCAACATTGTGAGGTTTTCCCACAAGCGCAAACTCACACATGCAGGCACCAGCATACTGATCCTGCTTTTTTATGCTCATACACACACAGCTGTCGAATGGTTTGCATTTTTCTGAATCACACAATTAACGTTGTATCACACATACAGAGTCTCTAGTGTAAGAAGAGCTGTGGAAAATCTCTCTGTCATTCAGAGGTCAGTGTTCAAAGAACCTAAGATCAATCACAAACTACACTAAGATTGACTCCTATTGAATAACCTCTATCCCGTTCCCCAATTACACACTGCAGAGAGAGTGATATCTCCTCATATACCAATTAGAAAGATTTAAAACCTTTTTATGTGTGTGTCTGATACATTAAATCAAGCTGTTATGCTTCATGGGATCTGCCGTAATCTCCGTAAATTAGATGCTCTGCAATATCATGAGGTATCCTAGATTTCTTTGTTCCCACGAGAAGAGTTACTGTAACACTGACAGTTTATGTATAAATTAGTGGTGGGCATAGATCATTTTTTTTAATCTAGATTAATCTCACTGTAATCGTGGAATTAATCTAGATTAATCTAGATTAAAATGGCTCATTTGAATTCTGCAGAATTTAAAATTACATAACGTAGCCTACCTAAAGCGAAGGAGTGAATTTCCCAGCTGGCATCGATGAGGTGTACAGTAACGCCGAGGTAGATAGCTTGGCTGATAGAGCTGTGCTGACGGGCTTGCCTCGGTTGCACTCAAACATAGTAGTTTGACGACGACTTTTCTCCTGCACTACATCAGTGCTTGGCACGGCATCTTCCGCCGTTCATCTATTCTCAAGCAATGAGAATAGATTAACGGCGTCATTTTTTTTATCGCCCGATAAGAGTCTTATGTTAACGCAGCACGTTAACGCCGATAACGGCCCACCACTAGTATAAATAGACATTTTCAAGATGTTCAGTGAGTCATATACAGTGTTCCTGTCTCTCCTCTTCTCTTTCCATCTTCTCTCCCTACCTATACTGACTGTAAATGTATTAGATAGATGAAGGCTCATTTCCAGGAAAAGTATATACTTTCCAAGGGATGGAAAGTATGTACTTTTGCACCTCAACCTCACATTACATTAAAGTACTTGTGTTTAACTATATTTCTAATCATCCTCTATGTATATGATGTATAAAACATGAATTGGGACACATGGATTGTCTCTACCCAGAGTTCATTCTGTGTGGTCTGAGGGTAATTGGCGCAAGGATTCGGCTTTTGCGTATCTGTAAGCGTTCAACAGAAAATTCAACACACATGAGTGGCTCATCATTTACCGTCTATGTGGTTTCAGAATGATGTGGGTGGCCAGAGGGCTCTGGTGAATAAGTGGAGCACATTTATTAAAGCCCGGCTGGTGTGTTCTGTTCCCGGACCTCACGGCATCCAAACACACTTTCATCAACTGGGTAACGCAATAAAACTCCCCACACACTCATCTCTGTATATAATGTGTTGTATAAGCTTAGGGCATCTTTTTAATATCTGACTGTTTGGTTGTGTATGCAGAGGATGTGTTCTTATTACGGACCAAAGATGAAACAAATCCAGAGATCTATGCCATATTTAGCACCATCAGGTCTGTCTACGGTCCGTAAGCCTTTTAGGTTCACGTGAAAAAGCAAGTTTAACAGATGTTTTCTTTTTCTCCAGTAATGTGTTTCAGGGCTACGCAGTGTGTGTGTATAGTATGGCTGATATCCGCGAGGCGTTTAATGGGCCTTTTGCTCATAAAGAGGGTCCGGACTATCAGTGGGGACCTTATGAAGGACGAGTTCCTTATCCACGACCAGGAGTGGTGAGATGACGCATAGACACACCTACATTAGAAAGGATGTCTTATACACACATACTAAAATAATGATTTTTACATGTACGTATATCTCTTTATTTCTCAGTGCCCTAGTAAGATTACAGCTCAGCCCGGCCGTGCGTTCCGCAGCACGCTGGAGTTTCCAGATGCAGTGCTGCAGTTTGCCAGGACACACCCACTGATGTGGCGCCCCGTTTACCCGTCACAGCGTCAGCCGCTTCTGCTTCGCACAGGCGCCCCGTACAAACTCACACAGATCACTGTAGACCGCACGCAGGCCGAGGACGGATACTATGATGTCATGTTCATTGGCACTGGTGAGAGGGAGTGTGTTCCAATGCGTCACTTAACACTTGAGTGTATTTGTAACCTTCAGTGACTGGTTAAATAATGGTGACCTTTGACCCCATTAGACATCGGCACGGTGCTAAAGGTTATCGTACTGGGAAATGGTCATTTACACACCACTGAAGAAATCACACTGGAGGAACTGCAAGTGTTTAAGGTGTGTTAGTACATGTACATGTCTGAACACATTGGGCACAATTTTGTTTTCTGAAAATAAGTTTTTTGTTATTCATTACGTTTTCCTTCTGCAGGTTCCCACACCCATAACCTCTATGGATATATCTGTGAAGAGGGTAAGTTTACGGCTATGAAATCTCATATTAGTGTAAATTTAGAACATAAGCAGCAACATAATTTCATTTTACATTTAAATGTCTAAAGGGACTTTTACTATGTGTAGGGAGTCCAATTTGTGTGTACATGCTGTTGACTTCAAAGCAATGAAACATTTATTTAAAACAGCCAGTTGTTTCTTACCCAGGGAATAAAAGAATAGTTCACCTAACAATAAAATTCTGTCTTTCTTATTTATATCATTCCAAACTTTTATGATTTTCTTCTGTTGGAACAAGATGTGAGTAAGAAAATGATGACAACATTTTCATTTTTTTGCCAACTGTCCGTATTTGGTTACAAAATGAAAATCATTCCAAACAAACCTGTATAGCTTTTTCTTTCACACACATGTTGGCACAAAAGGTGAGCATTTGTGGTGATGACAACACTTTTTTGGGGGGAGAACTATCTCTGGTTCATGAGTCATCAAGTCTTGTCTTTAAGGACAAAACAAAATATTTGATGTTAATTAAAAGTCTTATTTCTCTGCCATCTAGCAAACTCTGTTCGTGGGTTCAGACACAGGTGTGGTCCAGGTGCCTCTGCACCGCTGCAGTTTGTATGGTAAAGCGTGTGCAGAGTGCTGTCTGGCTCGAGATCCTTACTGCGCCTGGGATGGACACACATGCACACGATACCTGCCAAACACCAAACGCCGATACCGTAGACAGGACATCAAACATGCAAACCCTGCGGTGCAGTGCATGGATCAAAACCTCAGCGGTAAGAGAGAGAGGCTGATGTGTGTTAAATACAGAATCCTCTGAGAACTAGAATTCCATTTATAGGTCAAAGCACTCTGAACATCATAGTGATGCAGAAAAAAGTTAAATTGTCTAACCATTTCAAGTTGGAGATGTAATACCCCTCTGAGCTCACTTATGACATGACTAATGGGGTTTGAAGGAAAATCTGTCACCTGAACCACTCCACTGAGCTTTAAAAACTGTGTTCACCATCTGAAAGAATGAGAGATGAGGAGACGGATAACTGTCTATGTCTTATCATCACAGACGACAGAGAGATGTGATGTGCTTGAGTGTTTGTATACTTGAACGTAAGGATAATACTGATAAAACCTGATTATATAGAGAGCAGTGTCAAAAACTCAAAAAGCACAAATAAAAATGAACTAAATTCAGTGCAGGTTTATAATTAAAAGTTATATGAACCTGTAGCTTTATTATTAAAGTGCTAGTAATGCCAGTATCATGTGTTTAATTCACACAGAATACATGATAAAATGTATGTCACTTTAGATAACATACAGTATATATATAAGCATAACAGCTGGAGTAGTCTAAACTTTAAAAAGTAATTCACTTTTTTTAAGACTTTTATTTTCTTTGTATTGATATATTCCCCCTTTTAATGACGACATGGATACTGGACTGCTGTCGACTCCATTCTTTGACAAAATCTGATTATAGGTTATCCTAGTGCTTGTAGTGATATTCTCTGTAATTATAGTGTAATTCTCAATTCAATTCAAATTTGATTACAAATTTAAAGGTTTTTTGCATTTCCTCAAAGCTTTACAAAAAAATAAGAAGATTAAAATCGAATATATAGCAAACATATAGAATAGAAAAGTATTATTTTCTTCATAGACTTATTAAAATGTATTAAAACTATATACTTTTTCTGAGACTTTATGAGCGCTTTTCCACCATTGCACCGTGATGCGTTTGTGTTTACAGTCTAAAAAATTCATTATCAGCCCTGCGGTGGAAAATGAAACCATTTAAGTACCGCTGGCATGGATCGGCACGGAGTGGAATGTAACAGCTGTACGATTATTTCTAAAAACAACACGTGCGGATCATGTCAGGCATCTTTTAGCGCTGGGACCGCCCCATCTATCAGTTTCAAACGATCTCCAAATCCAGCGTTATATCCACCGTTTATATAACATTCTTCACCCAAATGCAGTGAACAAACAAACTGAACTTTGTGAACATATTGCTCTCCCTCTCTCCTACACACAAGTGAAAGTGACATGTGCATATTCTCCTTCTCCTGATCTCCTTGTTTGACACGTCCGCATGCTGGATGCTTTTTTACGGGAGAATTGTCCAATAAGGAACTAAGAAAAGTTGTTACGAAACGAAGGATGGGGGGTTGTATCGAGCACAGAAATACTTATATCAAGAATAAGACAGCACGTTTAACATTGTAAATAAGTCAGAATGCATGAAACACCGTTGCATGCCCCCTTTAATAATAAGATAAACTAATATACAAAAAAATATATAAGAAACATAACGAGGAGATCTTCAATGGAAAAAATCTGACAAATGACATTCACGGTACAGTATATTTTGTTGTTTGTGAGGCTTGTTTGAGAATAATAAGAGGTGACAGATCTCTACATGTGGTTTTAAGATAAAACTTTTCTTTTAAAAATGCTTGAATACCGTGGGAATTTATGGGGACCAATGAAAATAACAGTGAAATACTAAAGCAGGTTTTATGTCCAGATCTCGGTCTCTTAAACACAGTTTTTAAAGTGTCTATCTTAACAATCGTGTGTGTCTGTTGTATGTGTGTAGTGGAAGATTTGGATCTGACTGAAGAGCAGGTGGTTTACGGCACTGAAAACAACAGCACATTTCTGGAGTGTGTCCCTCGGTCACCACAGGCCACTGTCACCTGGCACATACAGAGAGACGACCACTTAGAAGAGGTGAGAAACGAGAAATCATTAGATAAATATAAAACTAAGAAAAAGAACATATGAACATGTTAACAAAACCATTTTGCAATAAAGTTTATAAATGATCAAACCGCCTGTTTACTCTTAAAACACAAATTGCTTTTATTTATAATCTAATGTAATGTAATTTATATTTAATCATTCAAGTGTTTATATACTTTAATGAGAGATAATGCATGCTTTTAAAATAATGCTCTCTATTTTCTCTATTTTCATCTCTCTAAAGGTGGTATTAGATGAACGTATGATCAAGACAGAAGATGGTTTGTTGTTTCGCCGTGTACTCCGTCAGGACGAAGGCATCTATGTGTGTCGATCTCGGGAACATGGATTTACTCAAACCCTCTCACGCTTCTGGTTGGACATTTTACATGCCGACACCCTGTCGGACCTCTTATCACGTGATAGCAAATATAAGGTGTGGTCACCGTGCCCTGCCCACGTGTCCCCTGCCAACCGCAGCCCAGCAAGGGCGTGGTTTAAGGACGTCTTGCAGCTGATAGGTCCATCAAACCTGCCGCAGGTGGAACAATACTGTGAGCGTGTTTGGTGTAATGAAAAGCTGAGAAGGAAACACAAGACCATGATGGACAAATATCGGCAAGCGCAGGACTCAGCGAGGAAAGCGCGGATCCAGAAAAGTACAGGGGAACGGATACGCTCTCCACGGGACCTCCGCACAGCAGAGTAAAACAGATGTGCACACATCACATAGTGAAGGGAAGGGAAGGACTTTCAATGGAAAGTGGACAGTGGACTTTTTTTGATAGTAGCACGCAACCATTTTTGTTCATAGTGATGTAAAATATAATTGTGGGTTTAATATTCCAACTTCGGGTTGTTGGCCTCCAACAGTTCCTATGACCACAGAAACAACACCTCATCACCTCAAAGCAGACCGAGGATAAAGTTGTTAATGTCTCACTTAGTATTAAGCAGCTGCAAAACCTTTTCACTGGAACAGATGAGGGAGGCAGGATGGACACGTTGACTTCAGTAGTAAATTGGAGAGCTGCCACTGCAAAAACAGGTGCCAAAAAACACACATTCATTCAGAACACATCTGGCTCTCATACAGCTGGGCATAATGTTCAGACTTTTTCTCAATGTTGAATTAAGTCATTGGCCCGGTTTCATAGACACAGTTTAGCTTAAGCCAGGACTATGCCTTAGATGAATTAAGATATATATCTCGCTTTTATTCAAATGTCTTCGAAGAAAACATTGCTGGCATGCATGTCCATACAAAACAAGGGCACAGATATATTTTAAGACAATTCTGCGCAAGTTATTTTCAGTAAAGACAGGTCACACATTCATTTTAGTTTGTGAAACCAGGCCATAGTGTTAAGCAAAACTTAGCTAACCAGTGCATTAAGCTGTTAGAAAATGACATTTTAAAATAAGACATTTTGGTAACTAGATCATAGGATGACGACTGTTGAGACTTCAACAGAACTGAAGAGCTTTTTTAGAGGCAATCATGAATGTTATTGAACTTCGTATAGGCTTCTTTTTTTTGCAGCTTAATTTGAAAGAATTCTTACAAACTAGGGTTTGTGATTCATTCATGTTTTAACCAGACGTGGTGCGCTACAGTTTTAACATTTTGGTGTCTATTCCTGTGTTGTTGCGCCGGGAAGCCCCACTCATAGTGAAATCTAATCGGTCCCAAATCCTAGTCCAAACAGTGAGATTATACGTACAATGCTGTGACGTTAAGTGTCAATAGATAAAGTGCATGTTGTTGGAATTTCATTGCAATGTGTCTGGTTAAGACACTGTGTAAAGCTACATACTAAGAGGCTTTCGTAGCATTAATGTGAAATAATCCGTTTTTCTAGCTATTTACTTTCTTCATTTTTTGCCCAGACTTTTTGGCTCCCTTTTATTTAAACTAGACTCTCCTGCATCACTTGAACTATGTTTATTTATTTATAGTCATAAAAGTGTGGAAACATTGACTGCTTTCTTTAAAAACATTGTGGTTTGTAAAAATCTCTCAAAGAGAGATGGAGAAATTGTCCGACTTACAAACCTTCTGACATCTTTTCTGAACTTCAGGGAAAACCCTTTATGTTGCTGGACCAGATCGAGCAAAAGAAACACAACCATTTATTATAACATTTTCTGTGCCCTGACGGGACTGGCTGGATAGAATTGCACTGAAAGTTTGCTATTTGTGAATGGGTACAGCAGCACTGTTCTGACATTTTTTCCATCTTACTGTATCGCTCATTTGCAGTTAGCTGTTTATTGTTAACACTTTAAAAATAACGCTTGATAGTTGTGTAGAGGCATTAAAGCAAACATTTAATAGTGCTGTACAATTCGCAACATTACTGCATTTCAATTTTCTTTCACATAGTGGTTGTGTTGGCCTTAGCCCTCTAGTTTTTTCCTCTGTAGATAAAATATACAGCATAAAGAATCTGTGTTTTTATACCAGGTTGTCTTATGTATTTATGTGTTATTTAAAAGTGATTCTTGCATGCAGAAAAACTCCAACCTGTGTTTGGTTCAGTGATACATAAATAAAAACATTTTGCAGAAGGTTTTATGGGTTTGTTCTTCACATACTGTCCACAGAGAGAGATTCGATCAGTACAAAATGACCCCCCAACCACAGCGACCCGTGGGTGTGAGTGTTCAATGTTACAGATGTTTCTTTTAACCGAAACCTCCAGTGTGTTTAACTCTCTGCTGGTTTATCATGTTGGACTGGAAAGGTCTTTTACTCCTGAACACTTCAATGTTCAATATAAAAAATGAAGCCGTTCAAAGTGAAGTCATATGCAAGCGTCATTAGTCAGTTTGAGGTTTGACATTCAGAACATATGCCGGCGTTATGATATATACAGCAGCTGGAGAACAAACCACAGTAAAACAGCTTTAAAAATCAACAAAGACGTTCATAAACCAGACACGACCAGAACAGAAAAATCAAACCCAAATGTGTGTTTAAATGTAATACAGTATAGTGTTTGCATCATAAGTGACAAACTGTGCAAGATGTTTTCTCCTGAAGTTGACAAAGCTTGATAAAAGTTTGAGTATTCTTTACTTTGTTGTGCGTGCAATAAGCACATGGGAATCACTTTACTTTGGCAGTAGCCTAAAGTGAAAGCAAAACATTTTCATATATTTTCTTAACACAGCCGGTATTATGATAACCTTTTAGGATTCCTTCTACTTCATTTAGTGGAAAAGAGGCAAACAGGCCTCTTTTACAAAGTTCTCTAATAGTAAGAAGTTTAATTGATAGAAATATTGCATTGAAGTATCAAAATTCCACAACACGTTGTCTGACTACAATCCTTAGCCATGATTAAACCCAGAGGAAGTGTATGTCACTAACCTAAACAGTAAAATATAGCAGAGGCCGGGGTTTTGCATTGACACCCTGTGTTCACATCCTGTTTAGAAACACCAGTCAAACACACCAATACTGTACACACATCACACGGCTTGGTAAGAATAATTATTCTTACATACGTACAATATAATGCTTTAAGTAGATAAAAGAGGCTAAAGTTTGATTGGGAAAAACAGAAGAGAAACATTACCTGTTGTATCACAGTCACATTGTCAAGGGCCTCATGACAGGCAATTGAACAGGTTTAAATCCTCACGCTCTCAAACATCGTGCACTCTCTTGATCATGTTTCCCACCGGTCTTGTGTTTTAGATCCTCAGTTACACAAGTTCTAGTTGTCGAAGATCCTCAGATTTCAATCAGGTTGAAATTTTAACAGCTAGACAATCCACTTTCACATATGGTACTATTGACCTGTGTTGGAAGACAGTCACTAGCTAAAACAGACAAAGTAATAGTTAATTAAACAAGACAGTTATCTTGAAAAACATACAAAATATGAACTATCAAAGTTTTTTTAGCTTGTGTGATTTTGCTTAAAATGTAACACTGAGACACCCAGTGAAAGAGAAATAAAATAATGAATATGAGTGCAAGAAATGAGAGGTTAGCGAGTTGTTGACACCAAGACCCTGTTTTCTTAAGTCAACACCTCTAATGAGAGTCTGAGAGGTTAATGAAGCCTAATGAAGGGTTAATTAGGCCTAATTAGATTCATTTATCATTACAACTGTCACAGTGTGAGCAGAAGAGAGCAGGGATTGGAAATTCGCAGCCCTGAATGTTTTTTCAAAAGACAATGACTTTCTTAGCAAGCATTGTGAATGGACTTTATAGGCTCTGCATGGGGCTTGCTCTTTAGAGCAGGTATGATTTTGTTCCTTTTGTGAGTTCAGTCGGAAAAATAACCTTATTTATTATATCACTGAAACTCAATGGTCCTTGCAGCTGTCCTCCAAAATAAAAGTCTGGTTAATTTCAACAAATTATGACACACAAAAAAAAACAGTTATATACCTGTGGCATAATCTGTATTAGTTACTATTAGTGTACTGTAGTATATCATAGTGATGGTTTAGTATAAGTAAAACATGCTAAGCCTACTATGTACAAAAGTATTCCAGAACACATCTAGAATAATTAAAATAGAAAAAATGACTTTTAGAGAAAAAAAAGTTTAAACACGATTTATTTTGTGGGGCATTTGTATAGATACATTTATTGGCTTTATTTAATTATATGTTATGCAATAACAAATTATGATCACCCAACATTAAGTCTTTAGGAACGTTTAAGTGGTCTATTTATTTATTTACATGACTGCATTCTTTTCAGTTTTTTAATGTTAACTTGATAACAGACTGATTGAAATGACTATTAAACGGTACTGCTTGTTATTTTTAAATCCATTTTATTTGTTATTATTTAATAATGTATGGTCTTTTATTCGTTTTTTTATTAGATTCTTAAAAGTCTTCATGCATTTATTTAAGACAACGTTTCATAAGTTCATATTACATTTATAAACATTAAACTTTTAAAAAAGGGTTTACCACAACATTACCATCTAACATAAAATGTCTCTCTATTTGTTGGAAGGCGGTGGGGCCCCAACATTTTTCACGGGCCCAGATTTCTCTAGCTACGGCCCTGCTGTACATACATTTTTTGGGACGAAACATCAGTCTTAGAGCAAGCATCTGTCTTGTGAGACTCGAAAAGTCTGTGGAAACAGTGGAAATGTAAACTAGATTTAGAACACCAGGCTTAAGGGTTCTCCTAACACAGTATTCATTTTTAAAATACAAATTACACGCATTAAAGTGAGTTTCATAATTTCTGGAAACAATAATCTACTCTACCATCTGTAATATGCTTGCACAACAGCGCACTCGAGTGGTGAAATTGTGCTACTACATAATAGTTTACGCACTTTGTTTATAAAAAAATGTACCTGCTGCATAATTATTTTGAAGTAATTATGTTTGATCCTTTTTTAGAAACGATAATATACTGTACCAGCTGTTATACGCTTGGACAACAGCGCACTCGAGTGGTAAAATTGTGCTACTACACAATTGTTTAAATATACATTTATGCTTTGGCAGACTCTTTTTTCCAAAGCGACTTACATTGCATTGTATTATACATTTGTTTCTGACTATGCGCAATCCCCTGGGATCAAACCCATGACCATGCGCCATGCTCGAACCACTGAGCCAAAGGAAAGACTTCTTTATCAAAAATTCACCTTGCTACTTAATTATTTTGAAGTAACTGCATGTTTTATTGTGTTAATGAATTACAGTCTGATGCAACAATCCACATAGGAAGAAACTCAGGGAGTAATACAGTGTTCACGTCAACTTTGGCCTTCGACCTTCGACCTGTCAACAAAATGAAACTCGCTCTTGTTCGCCATTTAGAGATGACCTAATATTTAATGGCATAAACACACACAATCGCTCTCACACTGAGACACACACATACGCTCTTACACACTATCTCAAAAACTGAGAAGAGTCCAATTAAAGAGCTTGAAAGGCTTTGGATGTTTTTTCTTGAGAAGAGACATTTAAAAGACTATTTGGCAAGTGACTTTCAAATGTAGTGTGTAAATTTTAAATATGTATTAGAAAGAAGAGAAAAGAATTTCAAAATATACACAAGCATGATTTCTCTATCAAAACGGATATCACACATGTAGGTAAGTTTTAGCACTACCACAACACATAGCTTATCGAGTCTTATAAATATACAATGAAAACACCAGATAACCTAGTTTTAAAACATGTGTTTTCCATTGTAAACACGCTCACCAAGACGTTTCTAAGTCATGCAAAAATAAAAACTTTTTGAAAACAGATATAAATATTACCACGTGATAATCCACCATTTTCACCCAGATACATTCTTATCTGTTTAAAATGAATCTGAATAGATTATTTTACGGTGCCAAGATGAACTCTTGGCAATCACCAGAAGAGGGCGTGCTTAACCCTCGACATCACCAACACATCACCTCTCCTTAAAACATTTGTGCCTTAACTGGTCAAATCTATTTAACTTTCAAATATATAGGTAGATTATGTAAATTTGTAGAACAATACCAATTTTTACTTTTGAACTTTGAGTTTGCACCTATATGCCCCATTTTGAATTAAGTTTGGAAAACTGGTACTACGTTTGTAAACATGCATTTAGGCAACTAACAAATCCAACACTGCTGGATTAGCATTTGAAATTTGGACCATTGGATACACATCAAATATATTATATATTCATCAAGGATATGAAAGAGGAAATGATGTCATTGTTATTTGTCTTAAGAGACGATCTGGGATTGTTTCCTATGTTATGTGCCAACATACAATATACAAACACTAGGATGTTTTATGTTTACAGAACACGTATTCTTAAAAACAGTGAATAAAATGAATTTGTTTGAACATAATTCAGCTATATAAAATCAGGAAACGTTTCTCTTACAAACACAACATGACCGTTTTGCCTTTTTAGAGGTCAGCAGGATAATGGTGGGCTTTAAGTTAAATACAAACATTTTGTAGATACGTCCTCGGGTGCTAGACCATCTGATCCATAATCCAGTCTCATACAACATCAGAAATAAAGCACTGAAACCTTAGCAGACCCCATGCCAAAAATGTAAAGCTCACTAACCTCTTTAGATTTGTACATACGGTGACATGAAAAACTTTCACCCAAAAGCACACTTTTAGTAACAACCGTTTTGTCATTTTCTTCAATAGTCTTTTGCTTGCTTGAAATGTTTAAGTATGCAAGTTTTCAAGCTGTGGAAGAAGGTGAGGATGTTCATCTGGAGCTGGTGAGTTTCTATGCGGTCTCCGTTTCAAGGCCAAAGTTAAAGAAGAATCTAATCTACCCAACACATGTTGTACAACAGACAGTTAAAACACACACACAAGTACACATGAACTCACTAAATGTCTGTTTACCGTTTACTGATCTACACGGTGCATGCATGCATTTGTCCTCCAGTTGCAATTCAGGAGAGTGGGCCAAAGTCTTCTTGGTTTTGTGTGTGCGGGGTAAATGACCTTTAGCGTGAGCTTCGGGGTAATCATTAGGAACTGACAGCACCGTAAACTGAGGCTGGAGTAATAGAAGCTGGGGCTTTAGGCGGGATTGGGGTCATGGGGCACTAGATTGGGTCTATAGACGGGAGATGAAGACATCAGAGTATATAAAGACTGATAGCAGGCAGTCGCTTTAGGAATAGGCAGACAGGGCAGTAGTGTTTATCGGGTAGCAGGATGGTGTCCGGGGAAGGGGGGGGGTAAAAAAAAGCAGAACAGGTGTGTTAGGCGATAAACAGTCTTTAAATGAGATGCTGCGAAGGAATCTGTCCGTCTCCAGTTATCTCTCTTTTGTTTTTTGGTCTCTCAGTCTCTCTCGCTACCCTTCGCTACTCTCCTGCACTCCGAGGAGCTCGGAGGGCGAGTCTTCCATCATGTGTTCTGCGATTTCGCCCCTTCCTCACTTCCTTCAGGTGCTTCCATTTTTTATGATTCGAGTTCAAAGGGTCATGTGCTGGAGCCTCATTGGCTGGATCTGGACCGATTTTTCCCAACAGGCTGTGCTTGCGGGACCAGACCTGCTCGCAGATCTGATCGACAGTGCTCAGGTTGGGGTGATCCACCAGCTGCATGAAGTCCCGGTACCACAGCTTTTGATTTGCGGACTGGCCGTGGGAGTGGCCGGGGCTGCGAGGGTTGACAGCGGCAGGTGCGGAGCCGCCCGAAGGCAGGATCTCCAACGTGATGGCGAGGAGGGTTTGGGTAAATCCGTGTTCCATTGCGTGACACTGATACACGCCAGCATCTCTTCGCAGGGCACGTCTGAACAACAGACCTCGTTCTGTGTGCATTATGCGGTCATCCAGACGAACCTTTAATTACACACATTTGCAACGTTTAAGTCATTGAGCATCAGACGCGATTGTACTGATAGAGAGAACCAAACTCATTCATATACATAAAGACACATATTTCGTCTTCCTCTGTCGTTCTTATAATCCTCGGTCTCTCTCTATTTATCTCTCTTACCTCCTCCCGTGGGTTTTCTGCGTGCTTCTGAAAGGTCCATGTAATCTGGGCCTGCAGTGATTTAGGGATACATTCCAGGAACGAGCTGCTTCCATCCACAGCGTATAACCTCTTCTCTAGGACACGCTGCTTTTGGTGATCTGCAGAGGACATACAGTTACTACGTTGTATGTGTGGAGGCCCTGTTCTCTTTTTAAAGGGCAAATCCAAAGCTTTCTTGCACTAGCATTGTAAGAAAAATTACTTTTTACATTTCTTTGTGATGTTTGAACACAAAAGAAGATGTTTTTAAGAATGTAGGAAAGCAAACTTTTTTGGGCACTTTTGACTACCACTGTAATTTTTCCTACTGTGGTAGTCGAAGGTGACCAAGAACTGTTTGGTCAGAAGCATTCTTCCATTCTTCTTTTCTGTGTTTATCAAAAAGAAATGCAGACAGATTTGGAACAACTTGAGGGATGATGACAGAATTTTTATTTCTGAGTGAACTGTGCCTTTAAGGTGTACATTTAATCAGTTTGTGTTGGTTTCCTGGGAATTTCATGACCTTTTTGTTGCTAGCATCATTTTTCACCAGCTGAGCTACCGAAAACCTGGTATTCAACTGTTTAGATAAAACGAATCAGGATAAGTGTCAATTACAGCATTCCATGTGGGTCAACTCCCACTGTGTCAAATTCCTTGTCTTGAATTCAAATTTAAGTAGGGTGTGTGCCCCCTAGCGGTTTACAGTGGTACTGTAGCTTTACCTCCAGAGCAGAGAGTATTAGGATCACCATTCCTCACATCCTGACGCCGGAACCTTCTACACACACAAAAACACACAAACTTTAAAATAATCATATTAAAGGAACAGTTTCTGTCCTTATTTTTTTCCACATTTTCCATTTGTTCCACATCTGTATACATTTCTTTGTTCTGATAAACAGAGAAAGATATTTGGAAGAATACTTTTGACCAAACAGTTCTCAGCCACGATTGACTACCATACTAAAGATAATGACAATGGTACTCAAAGGTAGCCCGAAACTGTTTGCTTTCCTACATTCTTTTATCTTCTTTTGTAAATGACAGAAATTATATCAATGGGTGAACTGTTCCTTTAAACACATGTGAAATACGCAATGTACCAAAAAGCCTTGTTGTGTACCGTTTGGTGTTTGGCAGGTATCGTGTGCATGAGTGTCCGTCCCAGGCGCAGTAAGGATCTCGAGCCAGACAGCATTCGGCACACGCTTTTCCATACATACTGCAGCGGTGCAGAGGCACCTGGACCACACCTGTGTCTGAACCCACATACAGCTGTTGCTGTGGAGAGACAGAAAAACATCACAAGATTAAGTAAAATGCTTCTGGCACGTGTGGATAATATTGTTTATGTGCGGCTGATGCTTTCTAGAAAAGACTCACTCTTACCCGTTTAGAGGAAATCTGCATACTTATAATAGACGATGAATCCTGCAGAGAGAAGACAGCATGATAATATCAGATATGGTTCAGTTAACATTGTTTTTGAGAACATATGTTATGTTCTGCCCCCCAAACCTAAAATATTTATTTTTTTACATATTTTATGTTTCAAGGCATACTTATTATTATCTATGAAAAATATAGAAATGTAATTTAGTATTTTGCTAACTTCTGGGGACAAATCTAAGACGTCCAGCTCAGTAATCCCCCACATACACATCACACGCTCTCCCACCTTAAAAACATGGAGTTCCTCCAGCAGAAGCTCTGTGTTGCTCCAGCTTCCTCTAGGAACTGAGATCACCTTCAGCACAGAGCCAACATCTGCAGAGAGACACATCAAGTTCAACAGACACATTCAGCGTACGCACAAACAGGCGCCCAGACGCTTGTCTCCTCGCCCTACCTGTGCCGATGAACATTACATCATAGTGGCCATCAGCCGCATTGACACGGTCTACGGTAATCTGAGTGAAGCTGTATGGTATTCCAGTACGCAGGAACAGCGGTCGGCCCCCCAGTGGAGTGACTGGATTAAACATTAATGGATGGTGCCTTGCAAACTGGATTACGTTATCAGGAAAACCTTTAGTGGTTTCAAAACTACCGAAGGTCTTGCTGGGACACTGAGGAAGAAAAAGATTATATCTGTAGAATCCGGAAATTCATTTCCGGTCAGCATGTTCAGATTGATAACCAGCAAGATGCAACTGAATAATTTAAAAAATATCTTTACTTTTGTTGCATTTATACCACATTCATTTAAAATATAAATTTTTAATTGCATTGAGGCGTTGATGTGTTGTGTAGGTAGGGATTTGAGTCTCACCATGCCAGGCCGTGGGTATGGCACTTTACCCTGGAATGGCACCCACTGATAATGCGGTCCCTCTTTATGAGCAAAAGGCCCTAAAAATGCCCGTCGAATGTCATTCATGGTGTATAGACACACTGCAGAGCCTTGAAATACACTACTGTTGGAAAAACATTGAAACATACAAACTGTTAACACATTAAACTAAAGGACAGCTTCAAAACACATTTTAGGGAAGAGAAAGAAAAAGACACACACTGGATTTACTCAAACCGGGCCACTAAATTGAAACTAAAAGTAAAAACTGTCCTGGACCTAAATACTGTAATATGCAAGATATATTTTGATGAACTCTGACCTGGAAGTGGTAAAGACCGTGTAGATCAGCGGATTCTTTTTGTCACGGGTCTGCAGCAGGAACACATCCCCTAAAGGTTAGGGCAAAGGTCAAAAGGTCAATGAAATGTAACTGGCAGCTAGCTTTGTGGAACACAGCCTTATGTGTTTGTGTTTACACTATGAGACGGTTCTTACGAAGTTCATCGAAATGTGTTTCAGTGCCATCGTTGCCTGGTACAGAACACACAAGACGAGCCTTTAGAAATGTCGTCCACTTATTCACTAGACTGCGTTGCCCTCCCATATCATTCTGTGACAAACAAAATACAAAATCAAATCATAATGATCAACAAACAGAACCCAATAAGTTTAGTGACTGCAAAAAAAATATTTAAATAATACATTTTTATTTTTGAATTGTTTCCAGTACAAATATATAAAATTGATTCAACCAAGATACATTTACTCGCCAGGGAAATTGACCTAAAATATTAAGTCTTGATCTGAAAGAAAATTGATTTGTTTAATAATTGATGCTTAAAATAAAAATTCTGTCATCATATACTCACCCTCTCATCATTTTTTCCGCAGAACACAAAAGAAGATATTTAGAAAAATTGTTAACTGGACCCCATTCACTTAAAGAAATGCGGTTTTGTGTCTGTACAATAGAAAATCTTTATTTTTGTTTATTAATATAATATCTTAGGTCATTTAAGTAAATGGATAATTGTACTGCAAAACGAGACATAAATAATAAGTAAGAAATTATTTATTTTGCAGTGCCAAATAAATGACTGGCTCCTAACCCGGCAGAGCTGACCAATCCGAGCATAGGTAACCTTCCCGAATCCCTGAGCTTCCACCGCTGTTTCTCTAAAGAAGAAGAAGACTTTATCATCATCTGGATTCTCACTCTCGGGAACACCAAACGCCGATATAAACTTTGGCTCTGAAACGCACATCATCGCATGTCTCATTATCACTATCCAAAAACACATTATCTAAGATGAATCAAACACATGATACAGATTCATACACAAACACACACCATTCAGCCAGCGTGAATCGTGCTGTTCTGTTCGTATGGAGGGCCTACGTCCCATACTGCGAAATATCGTGAAGTCCCGCCCCATCAGATCGGTAGCCACACCCGCATAGAGCTCATCACCTGTTCAATGACATAAAGCTGGTTACTGATTGGTCATAATGTAACAGCATCATTGATTTGAGGAAAGGCAGTTTACCGATGAGAACGGATGCTGATGTGTGCCGTGGGTCATACGGACTCTTTCCTTTTCCATCTTCCGCCATAGAGGGATCGATTCTAAATATGTGATCCTACAAAGAGAGGAAAAAGTGAATTTGGCAAACAGAAAGGGAAGTTGCATAACACTATATTTTTGCTGCTGTCAGATTTTTATGATCTAAACTTTGCATTGTTAGTGTCATGCGAGCTACAGGAACGTACCTCCAACTTCTGTCCCACCTCCACGTACACACATGTGGGGTGGAACGCACCCGTCCCACACGCGTACAGGTGAGTACGATTATAATGGTGAAGAATTTTCACATAGTTGACGCAGTCGGTCTGCAAAAACACACACAAATCAATTTTACGATGAACATATTTGAAATATTTTCACCAGTTCATCTGCCAGACACAGAGACTGTCCCCATCTGGATAGACTATCAGTAAACCCGAGCAGACTCAAAAACACACACATTTTGTTTGTCCCTTAAGGGACCCCTTACAGGGCGCTCAGAAATGAAACGTCATTGTATTACGTATCCTTGACGACAGCTTGACACTTGCACCGACCTTTCCCTACTCGCTGTGATCCCGGAACTTTCTGTAATCTCTCATGCTCTCTCTTTCACACACCACAACAAAGACACGCCAACTGTTAAACTGACACATACACACATGGGCTCATATAGTCCCTCTGCTTCTCTCTTTGTAAGTGTGCTCGCTGGAGCACGCCACATTTCCCAGGGCGCCGGTAATCGCTACGACAACATGAGGTACCGGGAACATCCGGATTCCATGGAAGATGGAGAATAAAGCAGGATGTAAAAGAGGAGGAGAGACGACGTTCTCTCAGGGTCTATTCAGTTTCAGGAGCAGATGTTGGTGCTTTATGGACTGTAATTACGTCTCACTCCATCTTCTCACTATCGGAGTAACATGTGCGCTCAACAACAGAATGAACCATGAACTGAACATGTGTGTGAATGTTCTCAAAAACACTCACAACTTTAAATTTTAAGCAGCTGTCCTCTAATTTTGGGGATAATGTGATAATGATCCATCATTTCATGGAGGTCTGACCCAAGCGTAAAAAATAAGTTAAGCCTGTACACAATGTGTCTATTGTGTACACAGAAATATAAAAAAACTTCTGTTTCGATAGTATTTGTAATGATATCTTTCAGTGTTAAATTAAATATCTGTACACTACCATGGAAACTTGTAGGGTCTCTTATTCTTTACATATATATATATATATAAATATTTACATTTTAGAAAAATAGTTAAAAATAAATCAAACTATTTTACTATTTTATTCTGATTTATCTTCAGTGTAGTCATGCCCCGTTCATTACAAGCGACTTTGTCACTGGGCTGGCGGTTATGGTTGCTCTAGTGGGGGTTCCCACTACTGGTGACGCTCACTGAAGGTGCCGAGGGGAGAAGAATCATATAAGCTCCCATTTTCAATTTCTCAACTTTGTCGCGTCTCTAGACACGCCCTATCCAGCTGCTATAGGTTGCTGTTGCTTGTGACGCCGGAGGTCACCAGCTCTCCATTGAAATGTCGTTTTTAATGTGAACGGGCATTAGAGCTTTTAAAAATCTACTCTTGCCATTTTATGAACCATTTTCAAAGGTAGGCTATCAAATATTATTTTTAAATAAATAAAAAAATTCTACTGGAAGAAATGAATATAGATCGCCCTGCACAATTCATTTCTGACATTTTCTATGATCTACAACTTTTATTTAATTTCATTTATTTGACAACATTTAGCCTACATTCTTTTCAATTTCACACATACAAATATAATTAAACATATGTGACCCTGGATCACAAAACCAGTCTTAAGTAGCACAAGAAATTTTTAGTAAAAGACAAAAATACATTGTATGGGTAAAAATTATCAATTTTTGGCAAAATGGCAAAAATCATTAGGATATTAAGAAAATATCATGTTAGATCAATATATTATACAAATTATAATACAAATACTATTTTAAATATAAAAAAAGTTATTTTTGTGAGTGGATGGCCTGCCATAGTGCCTCTGAATAACAACTTCTGAGGCCATTTTCTCAATATTTTGATTTTTTTGCACTCTTAGATTCCAGATTTAACTGGTTGTATCTCAGTCAGATATTGTCCGATTCTAACAACTCATACATCAATAGAAAGCATATTTATTCATCTTTCAAATTATCTAAATTTCAAAAAGTTTACCCATAAGACTGGTTTTGTTGTCTAGGGTCACATATTTGTATCAAGATCTTTTGACGGGCTGCAAAGATTTTTGCTATGCTTATTGTGGCCAAAGGAATTTACTATAATGATGTTAGTGCAATGTCTATTGAAATGTTTTTTTTTAATAAATAAGCCATTCTGTAATAAATAATGATTTCAAAATCATCTTTAAATTTGCTTATTTTGTGTTTTGTTCTCTTTTTTTGGCCAACGAAGAACACTGAAAATGTCGGTTTTTGACCGGTGCTGAATTATGCTTCATATGTCATGATTTTTGATAGAGCTCATTGCAATGGATGATGGGTACCTGTGATGCTGCCTCTGAATATGACCAAAACGGGTATATTGAAAGACAGCATAATTATTATAATACTTGCCAACCTTTTGAAGCAAGAATCTTGAAAAGCTGTCTAGGTAAGGAAATTGATTTGAATCACTACTTTTTCAAAGCTATCGGAGTTTGTCTTTTTTGTAACGTCTCCATTACCTCTACAGGTCTGACTGACATTTCTTGGTGCCCAATAGTCAGGCCCTCCTGCCATGCCCTAAACCATGCACACACACACACACACACACACACTTACGCACACACAGTCAGGCACACACACGCACATACAAGTCTTGTGGAGAACAAAGGCCTCTCTTTGAGCTTAACGCACCCTGTGAAGTGTGTGTGTGTGTTTGTGTGAGAGAGAGTTGTATGGTGGGGGTGGCGGAATAGAATCATCGAAGACCAATTAAGTTGCTGACAAACTGTGTTTATACAGGAAGGGGTCTCTCTCTTTCTCTCTCACTCTCGTACACACACTGGGGCTTCTGTTTCGAGAGCTTTACAGCCCTCAATAAGGGCAGGACGTGTTAGGGGTGTGTGCCTGTGCGTTGATGAGGTCTTTGAAGTGAGCCCATGAGGAAAAGAGAGAAAGACAGAGAGAAATAAAGACAAAGAGAGAGAAAGAAAGATACAGAGCAAAAGAAAAGCAGCTTTAAAATGAACAATGTCTCTCAGGAGAAATAAGCGTTAGGCTATGAATGTGTCAACTTCCTGCAGAGAGGCTCGCTGTGAACTTTAAACTTTGACCTTTTATTAGCTTGATTATTGAATCCTTGGGGTTTGTTTTTTCACATTCATTCAGTGTTGCGATGTGTGCGATCTCAGACTAACATCACATAAATCTATCATCACATAGATCCATGATGATAGAATAGACAACAAAAGTTTTCGAAATAATCCTGGTAAGTAGGTGTTTGCACACCTTTGTGCGAGAATAAGTTGAATATGCGATGTTGCGTGAGAAATAAGATTTAAGACTTATGAAGAGAGAGAGGTCAAAGGAGAGTCTTTGAGAAAATCTTAAGTCCTTCAGTTATTGAGGTCTGATTCTGTCCCGGCCGTCCTGTACACATCTAGATGTAATGAGGGTCAACTCACAGGTCAGTGAAAGCTGTGCGAGTATGTGGTAGATCTCATTGTCAGCTGACCTCAGTCATCTACCCACCGCAGGATGGTCCCCTGACCCCCCCCTCACACACATTCAACAGTAACACAACCTTAGACACACCCTCTACAATAATGAGGACAGTCAGTGAAGACAGGGAGACACAAAGTGTCCGAAAGCATCCCACACACATCCGCTTAACACACCAGATAAAACAAACACACTAAAATGCATAAAGAACGTGACCTGATGAAAGTCTCACTGTACGCGACCAATACCACAACGCAGTACTATGGTATTATCACGTTTGTTTTTTACCAGTTTGGTGGTAAAAACATATTTGTTTTGTCCCTTCTGTTTTGGTAATATCATAGTTATCATTCAGTACTCTAATATAAAGGTACTACAATATTCTTATGATACCATCAGGTCAGTAATTGTCAAAAGCATCCAAAGAATCTGAACATCTTTGTATTGCGGCTATTTCAGTCCAGTTTCTGTTGAATTACAACTAAAACAAACCTCAGGAGTGACGCAAAGTCGTTCAACAGCAATGTGAAAGACTGAGAGAATGCGAAGCATTAAAGTTGGGGAAAACCAGGCTTAGGCTTTTTTAACTGATCCATGTAAAACATTACAATATTGCGTTATTTTAAAATGAATATGAACTTGTTAGTGCAATGTTAAAAAAAATCAAAAGATGGTTATTTTACCAGTTTGTCCTGTTTTAAATGTCTGTAAATAAATGGAAACTAAAAAAACTATAGACGGTTTACCGGACGCACACGCCTGGCCCGAAGTTAACTTCTGGTCTGTGTTTGGTGATCTGTCTGGCTAGAGGCTGATAATATAACTATTTATATATTTATTTAATTGATATAAATGTTAATGTATTATTTATTGTATAATAACTGTATTAAATAAAAAAAAATGTAGAACAATAAATATTGTATATTCATTTATTACATAAACAATTCGTTGAAAGGGTTGTGTAACTTTTAGTTCAGCCATGTAATGGTTCTTCTCCTGGTAACACAAAATAATACTGGCTAGACATACATTTAACTTACTATAGCTTATGTTATTTACTTGTTATTTCTTTTGCTTGTTTTCATAAATAATCTTCTATATTCTTTTCGGATGTGGACCAAAGTTACGTTTGTGCCACAAAGCCTGCATGGGCAGTAACGTTCATGTAGTTGCCTAGGAATTTTGAAGGAATGTTGTCATTACTTTACAGAATGAAACAATTTATGCGTCTACTTAAACCTATAAAAAGTAGAAAATTTTTTGTTGCGGCTCTTAATTTATTTCCGTGGTGGTAGCGTAATAAAAAGTGTAACGCATGTTGTAACACAGAAAACCAATCTGCAGTGATTTATGGCTGTAAATGAAGGAGTCATTTGGGAGAGCTGTTTGTTGTAGCAGTGCTAATTGTCCGAGTGTGCGTCTCTGTCTGTAAACATCTCATTGGGGAGATCTTACTGATAAGCTTGTAAACCAGGTGCGCCGGTGACCACTAGATCTGTCTATTGCAGAAACTTACATTGATGTCTTTACCCGCCCAGTTGCACTCTTCTCTCCAATCAACAGGCGCTGGCCAGTTAATCTGAAACAAAGAGACGGAGAGAGATCAGAGGTGAGGAAGAGGTTTGGGTAAAGGTTATCACCTCTGCAGGGTTAGACGTGTCCCTTAGCTTGAGGGACATTCTCGCTGAACCCCATCAGAGAGACGGTTAAAATACGACCAGAGGCAACAAACACACATATACATCCGGACACAAGACAGCTTAAAAGCACCTGTGTGTGCTTGTGTGAGTCTGGCGCTGGCACACAGTGACTGAGAACTCTCGCCCATCATTACTTCTTTTCCTTCCTAAAGAAATAATGATCCATCATTCCGTCAGCAGCACGGTGGTCTGGACCATAACAAACCACCATTTAGTTTGAAGTCTAATTTAAAGTTAAATGATAAAGCTTTCCCCGTTCTTTCAACCATAATTTATACGTTTAGTGGATGAAGTGGAGAGCACTAAATGCGAGTGGAAATGGGACCCAGGGGCGGACTGACCAGTAGGACATTCTGTCAAAGTCTAGAACGGCCGTCCCACCGACGGGATATGGTCTCGACCAGGGGCTGACATATTATCAACACGAATGCACACAACGTGAAGGCATTAGCGAGTCAGCACGTATGCATGTAACGCAATGCACACGATACATACGACCCCCCCCGACAGTTTTGTTGGAGGACTGATGCCCGCAAACTTGACGCACCCCCACCCCCCGTCGACAAAATTATAGTAGAGCCGACATGGGCCAAAAATCCAGCACCGCCTCGGATGTGATGTTTCGTGATGTGAGTATTGAAACCACATTCAAAAGTGGTCAAAAACGCTATTTTAACATTATTTGAAGGTTAACATATCACTTAGGAAAGGATTTGGTAAGAAAAAGAAAGAAAATGTACTGTACCTTCTGTTCCTGTTTGCTGATGTTGTCAAGACTGAGCGAAAACAAGTAGTTACGGCCGCCAACAAAAAGACGTCCTCTCTCTTCATCCAACAGGAGCGCTCCAAAACAACACGAACGTTCTAACTCAAATCGCTTAACTCCATTAAACTGTTGAAGATCTAGAGAACGCACAAAATGACCGAAAGCAGCTCAAGAAAAAATCTTTTTTAAGACTTGGTTGTCACTTAATTTGATATTCTGTTATCTGAAAGGTCTAAGAGGGTTTTTAGGGCCAACATAAATGCAGTCACAAATTTGTTTTAAGCAAGTTCATTACCTTTATAAGACAGCTTCATACGTGGTGAGGCCACTGAAGAACTTCCACTGGATGAAGCGTAGATGCTGACCAGCCCAAGCAGAACAAACAAACTGCACATCATCACCACCGTCGTCATCATCTTCTGAGGACCACCAGAACTTCTCAGTCAAGGATAAACGTCAGACAGCTGCCAAACAGATGGCTGACCGGGATGCTGGTTGTCGTGGCAGCTGTTGCTGTGACAGCTCTTAGGTGTCCTGCTTGTTGTGAGAGTGATGCGGTGAAAGTTTATTCTTTATGCTGGAGGCTAAACATAAAAACAACAACAGAAATGTTAGACAATTTCATACCTTTCTTTCTTTCTAACCTTACTTAAACAGAAATACTGTTCAGTGCACCAGTCTTGTAATAACCAGAACGTATCAGATCTGCAGCCATACACACACACACATTCAGAAACACTGGCATATGGTACAAAGCTACTGTTCTGTCTAAAGACAGAGAGAAATCTGATCTAATATCTTTCTCACACACACAACTTCATTCACACATAACTACATAAGCTTTCCTGTGGCTCAGTGATTAAAGCATGGCATTAGTAATGTCTAAGTCGTGGGTTGGATCCCAGGGATTGCACATACTTAGTAACAAATGTATAGTATAATGCGATTTAAGTCGCTTTAAAAAAAGCATCTGCCAAATGAATAAATGTAAATGGTCCATGTTTGTTGAATGGCCAAAGTAAAGGCCAAGATCAACTGGGTCAGAACAGCATCCAGCTCTCATTTCAGAACAACAAAATCTCATTACTGTAGAGTGTGCCTGCGCTTGTTTAATATTACTGCCCTGGTTCATATACATCATGTGGAAAGCAGATGAGAAAAGAGAAGATACTGTATCATTCTGGCTAACTAGACAAACAGCTGATTTGATACGCCGGGTAAAAGCAGGAATCTCATCCGCTCTTAGTCAAAACATTGAGATAAACGCATGCACTTTGACGTATTCTTGTGCTTCTAATGTTCTTCCTTTATCTAATATATAGATATATCATTTGTTATACCCAGATAAAAATAGTAAACTAAAATACACTTAAATGTTAAGTGCTGTGTTTTAACAAAATAATTTTGTCCTTATACAATTAGACTTTTGTACTTTTTAAGATAAACTTAGGCAGATCTAAGTGTACTGTGCCGTTTACCATTATTAGAAGTACTACGGACTATATTTTTAGTAAGTTTAGTACAAACTACTTCTTTACCTGTGTAAAGTGAGAATGAAGAGTGTGTGTGAATAAGACCAAAATCCGGCACATAAAGAGGAATTTGTGTTTGTCTGTATCCTTCCTTTTGTATATTGCAATTGTTAATTATGAAACAAAGCATCATACAATTTCTTTTCTATCCAGGTAGGACACCAAAATGGTGCTGAATTTATGTTTTGAGACGGAAAAGTGTTAAAAGAAGATGATCTATGCGTTAAACAAAATACATGTCTAAAAGCTCCAAAGTAACACACAACACACACACACACTGATCTACTTTATATACCCATTTGCTGCAGTGATGAATTTTAATAAGTGTTAGCGAGCAGCAGCAGTAAGATAAAAGGCGACCTACTGACTCCACTGAATATAGATTTTACTCACACACACACACACACACACACACACACAAACAAACACACATCTGTTTCTGTTCACTTGCTAAAATATATCCCGAAAAAAATATGCGTGTGGACTTCGACTGAACCTTTTAGTGTTACATTTCTTCCTAATGAAAAGAAAAAGTTGTATTTTAGTTGATGATGTTTTATTTAAGTTTAAGAACACAATAGCATCCTAATACAAACATAAATGAGCTTTGTTCTTTCTACTCCTTCCCTCTTTCTGTTTCTCTCACTGCGAAGAATGGATCTATTCACACAGTCAGACAGCAGAAGCCTCATAATGAAACACATACACACACAGTTTCTCTCTGTCTACAGCGCTTTCACCCTGTTTAGCTGTGCTAATTTACTATAAACACACAGTTAATATGAGCTTCTGCAGACACAGTATGTATGACACACACACATTCAAGTAGATTCTCACTCGTCCCCCCCCCTTCCCCCAATCCTAAGAGATTTATATAAGACTTCAGCAGAAAAGTGCATCTCTGTCCTTCACGTCTCTTTAAGCAAAGAGGCTGTGCCAACGCAGCAAATCATACATCATCATTACAGTCAAGGCTATAGCTGTACTACAACACACACACACGGACCAATAGATGCTTTAGTAATAGGGGGCTCTTTTGGAGACACATTGGTTTTCATAGTAAGATGCTAAACCAAACCATCACACAAACCTTCAAACATAATTGAATTTTCATAATTTAGCCAATTTATGAAAAACTGGATTTTTTTCACTTTATTTTCATACATTTGGTGAGCCTTTACAAATGAAGCCAATTTTCCCCGTTTAATGAGGACTCTCCATAGACATTATGATTTTTATACTGTACAAACTATATATTGTATCCCCTAACTAATCACAGAAAACTTCTGCATTCTTGAATTAAAGAAAATCACCATTCAGTATGTTTTTAAGTGATTTTGTTTATAAGGACACAGAAAGTGTCCCCGTAAACCATGTTTGCGTTGTTTTTCGTGTCATTTTGCATATATGTGTCAATCATACACAAGCACACACACACGCACGTGCAGAGGAAGGCCTCTCCACAGGAATCAGGTCCCAAAACCAAATGCTTCTAAATCCAAAATAAACAAACAATAATTAACCTTAAGACCTTAAATCCAAAACAATAACACCAGACAAAACAAGTAAAAAAGCGAGAGGACATAATTACGCCATCGTAAGAGCGGAGAGATAGCGAGGGAGAGAGAGAGAGAGAGAGAGAGAGAGAGAAAGAGATGGGAGGAGAAAGAAGTCGATTGTTCCACTGAGCGGTTCCTTTGGACTGAGACCAACTGTCAGAATCTCCAGTAAGGGAGCGAAACAGAAAAGAAAGAATGAAAGAAAAGTGTAAGGAAAGGCCTTTGCGAGGGGAAGTAACACTTAAAGGAATAGTTCTCTCAAAAATCCACAAAACGTCTGTCATTATTTACTTGCCCTCTTGTTGATATAAACCTGTATGACTTTGATTCGACTATGATTCTGTTAACCAAAAAAAATCTTTTTTAAAACAAGAACAATGAAAAACGATTTCGAGCCTCAAAAGAGAATAAATGATTAAGTAAACATTACTCTATATTCTTCACAGTTTTTATGAAACCAATAACTTTGTAACACTGACAAAATATTTTCTGAAACAGCTCCAGTCCTCCACATTAATTGTGATTGCAAAGAAAATAGCAACCAATACTGTTCAGCTGCAATAAAGTCACACAGGTTGAAAATGGCATAAAGATAAGTCAAAGAATGTTCACTTTTGACTGAACTAATCCTTCGACAGTGTGAGAAACCGCAGGTAACCAATAGATTTTCTTCCTAGAAAGTGGAAGACAGACAAACAAACATACTGAAAAAGAAACATTATTCTTTCTTTAGCATTGTCTGTGTAAAAAGCCAACCCACCTTGCTAACTTCTCTTCTTGACTTTGGTCTCTGCAGGTCTAACAAGGGCATTCTGGCACACTACCATAAGTAACTCTCCCCTCTGCGGTCTTTCCCACAGCTCTCTTTCACTAACTCACTCACTCTCTCTCTTTCCCTGCAAATCTCTCACACATATTGATGTGACACAACATCAAACTGCCTAAAACTCTCTTCCTTTAGATCCACTTCTACGCTGTCTGAGATAATACCGTGTATACACACAACAAAGACACATACACATGCAAATCCTTTCAAATGGAGTCCAAAGAGTGAATTTGGTGGCTCTCAGCCCCGTTGCGAGCGAAACGGCAAGTTTCAGCATGTGGATGTGTAACTGCAGTGATCTCTCAGGTCAGCCGAAAGCCCTCAGTCCATTTAGAATAATGCAGAAGTACAATCCTTCCTCACACAGACACACTCTCTCTCACACTCCATCAAAATTAAAGCCGTCTGACCTCTTTAGACTGAAGTCTGTTTGTCTTGGGTGTGTAATTTTATTAGGGGTGTTTGCTATATGGCAGACATCACAGCTACTATTGCTTAAAATTAAGTTTGTGTGTTTTTCTTGGATATATTATTTTGCCCAACGGTCACAAAATAAGCCAAAAAAAATAATCTTACACTTTTATGAAAGGACCTGTAATTTTAAAGGTCCAGTGTGTAATGTTTTGGGGGATCTAATGACAGAAATGCAATATAATATACATAACTATGTCTTTAGATGTGACCTTACGCGTTATGTTTTTCTTAATTAAGAATGAGCTATTTCTATCTACATACACAGCGGGTCCACTTACATGGAATCCGCCATGTGGTTTCTACAGTAGCGCTAAACAGACAAACTGCTCTACAGAACACATTTCGTAAATACGTCATCATCTTTGGCAAAAACGTCACGACATCCTAGTTCGTGTAAGCCGTAGTGTTTCGAAAGGGAGGGGCGTGCAATGGAGTGAAACATCACCGCTATATATGCTGCTAAATTTCATACCCTTTACCTTTAAAGACTTTAGTTTTGCCTTAAGTCAGTAAGCAACAACCCAGAAGAACCTAAAAATGTCCTAACAATGCACCACAAAATGCAGAAAAACTTAGCATCCACGTAGCAACACCCTGGCAACCACCCAGAGCATCTCAATAAACCTTTGTGAAACCAAACACCACTTGCATTTCTTTAGAAATACAAATATGTCGGAGCCGATGGTCGAGCGGTTCGTGCTCCGACATATATGACGCTGGTGCGTCCATGCGACCCGAGTTCGAATCCCGGCTCATGGTCCTTTCCCCGACCCCACCCCCTCTCTCTCATCCACTTCGCTTCCTGTCCTCTCCATAAAAATCACTGTCTGTCCAATAAACACAAAAAAAAATATCATTATAGAAATACAAATATAATCATTATTATTAGTGTAAATAGCATATATAATCTAGATGTCTGTCATTTGTACTCCATGTGTGTGGGGGGTATTTAGCAAAGATCCAGGGTTGCCAGGCACTGTGCAAACACCTTTGAATAAATGGGAAAACGCAGAAGGATCCTCTTTTGCTCCGTTTCAGATAATAGTGCTCCTTAACCCGGTGCGATTTTGTGGTTACCATGGTAACGCTGGGTTTTTGATGTGTGTACTCCTGTATAATCTTTAAAGTCTATTAAACACTTTAAACCCCTTGAGTTCAAGTGGCACTTTGATACTGTACTCAAAGACTACAGCTGCGTGTGTCAGTGTAGGTGTGTGTGTACACATACAGTACAATCTTAATGTATTGTTGCTAGTGCAGAGTTTGTTTAATTGGTTGGCTGCAGAGTGGCGATACAGTGGTGAGATCTTTAAGTGTGGTTTTTATCAGAAAGTACCGTGTAAAACAGCGGAAGATGTCGTTTCAATAGGCCTTGCAATAAACGAAGGGTGTTTCACTTGTAAATTTGGAAGAGCACACAGATAAACACATGTAAAACACACGCCCTGGAATTCTTAGAGTTATAAACTGTTGTCCCACACCATAACATCCCACGACTTGAACAAATGAGCGTTGCGTCAACGTGGCCAGCTGACGTCAATAACAGCTGATTCATCTCGTACATGCACACACACATCCCTTTATGTTTCTTTGGAACCCTTTTAATTTCTTCTAGGGAGTTATTTATAGTAAGTGATCCAAGGTGCTCTTTACGGAGAATGAAAGTGAATGGTGACCAATGGTGGTCCAGCATTGTCAAAGCAATTCTGTTCCTTACTCAGGGCACATGATTGTTTACTGTATGACACATGCAGACAACTTTATGTATTTAGTTTTTATAGACTTAAAGGGACATTTCACCCAAAAATAAAACAATTACGTCCTTTACTCACCCTCGAGTAGTTACAAATCTGTATAAATGTCTTTGTTCCGATGAACACAGAGAAAGATATTTGGAAGAATGCTTGCAACCAAACAGTTCTTGGCTACGATTGACTACTAGTTGGAAAGATTACAAGATGGCTGTAGATGGTTGTAACAGTTTGCCTCCCTACATTCTTCAAAAGAAGCAACTCTTTAAATAAATAAATCTTCCATTTTGCTATGTAAACAATTTATTACCATATAAATCTATGTGTGCATGTGTTTGTGTGTGTCTAGCACAGGGATATCAGTCCATCCCAACCCGTGTTGGATTCCGGGACAATATTGCTTGAGTTGTAAGACCCATAGCTAATTACAATAACCGTGGTCGACACACCATCATGACATAAAACAAATTCCAGAACTAAGAGAGTGATTATCACCAGGACAACGTCGCTGTATCACCCACTTCTGTTTCTGACCATAAAACTCAAACCCGATTGACCAGGAGCAAACCGCTGCCATTGGCTAAAATTTACAGGACCGAGCACGTCATAACTCACGCAGCTGACAGTTAAATGTGCTCATTTAAGCTAAAGGCACACCAGCTTTCAGAAAGTGGAAATTACACGCTCCACAACTCAAGCCTAGTGTAACAGTTTTGTTCCTTACGGTTGTGTTTTTTTCACGAAACGTCCCATCCCAACCTGTGATTAAAGCCTGCGCACAATCCATTTGCTTCTCCAAGTGAATATTAGCCATGTTGTTTCTACTGCACACTCTTCTCTTCTATTTTTCCCTAGTTGAGAAACCATCATGAGGATAAACCGTTTTACTCATAATCTTCCTTGCTTTGAAGTGGGCAAGAATGTATCGCAGTTAACATGCATGTGTTTTTCATTTTTTGGTTTATGCCGAGATAATGATATTTAGCCCTAACCCCTAAACCGTTTTGCTTAAGATATTTTTTCTAAATCAAGAGTTTTACAATTTTTGTCTCAGACTAGAACTAAACTGTGAAATGTGTATTACAGATCTTAAAGGAATAGATCAACTTTAAAATTTTAATTCTGTCATCATTACTCATCCTTTTGTCATTTTAAACCCGTGTAATTTTCTTACTTCTGCAAAACAAGATAGGAAGAAGTTTGAAAAGAATATATTTTGAAAAAATGTTGGTAACAGACAACAGTTGGTGCCCAATTTACTTTTATTGTAGGACTCAAAACCAATGCAAGTAAATAGGGACCAATGGTTTTCTGTTTCCAACATTTTTCTAATTATCTTCTTTTGTGTTCTTCAGAAGAAAATCAGTCAAACAGGTTTGAAATGATCAAGAGGGCACGTAAATAATGACTTAATTTTCATTTTGAAGGTAAACTATTCCTTTAAAACTAGTAAACTATGAAAACTATGCACATAACTGTTTAGTTCTGTTCAAGCTTTTTTTCACACACACATTTTCTCAGGAGACTTATTTAACATCAGTCCCTGGCCGCTTCTATTAGGCCTTTGACCTAAAACGGCTGCAGTGTGAAACCAGTGGGAAATCCAGCAAGCACACACAGAGAGGGTCAATCCCCAGCCCTTCCCCAGGTAGGATTATGGATGATTGACAGGCGCTTTTTAACTCAAATGACACAAAATTTTATGACTTCTAAACCTTTTCTTATTGTGATTTCTCCCTTTCTCTCTGCATCTTTTGTCTCCCCAAAAGTCATAAAAGATGGAAGTCTTATAAAAGTGGAGATTATAACGCTTTCCCTCTCCTATCCCTTCCCTCACTAAACACACACACCACACATTTTCCTGGGCTTACTCCCTGTAGAGACTGGAGATCTGTTCCCAGTAAGAGCTGTCAGAACAGATTCTGGAATCGGGATAAAGAGACAGTGAGTGTGTGTCTCACAGCACACTGTCGAGAAGCTGTCAGAGCCTCTGGTGTAATACTAATGATGTACCCACATACACATGCAGCAGTAATGTTATTCGTCTGCAGTGATGGGGATGAGGAGAGATTATCAGTGGTTTGACTGGTTCCGCAGAGACTGTGATGGGATGAGAGAGGAAGATCACCGCTGGAGTTTGTGCCTTTCGACCCACAATCCTATCCTATCTTCAGTCTAACCCAAGAGCAAGACATACACTGTACATACTCATGAAAGACCATACTTTTATTTAATCCCATGTCAGTCTCTCTCACTCTTCTCGTCTCTCTCACACACACAGCTTTGGATGAAGTGCCTCAGAAGTGGCAGAAATCCCCTCTATTAGAATGTAATTGAAAGGCAAGGAGACCAGTAAAGGATGATAGATGGGTTTAAAACACACACACCTTGTTTCTCAGTTGTCAGTTAAAACTGCGATTGGACCATGCAGGTGGGCCATTTATGGTTTCCACTGAAACGCCCACTTGGGAAATCACCCTTGGAAAGACAGAAAGGAAGATGCTTTTACAGGTCAAGGAAGCACACACACACACTATAATGCATGAACATAAAAAAGTGTGTAGTACTTTGCGATTCACTTTCAATCTACCCAAAGCTTTTTCACCACATCTGACGCCAAAAAAATCAAACCCATTTATTACGAGGAAGACAGAATGATTGAGACAGTCACGAAAATGAGGGTAGGAATAGGAAAACCAATAAAATTTCAAAATATAGACTAGGAAATTGGTTATGTATTGTGTATGTGTAAATCAGGGAACAATGTGGACTCTAATGATCACTCAGTAAATGTAAATTATTAGATTCAACATACACAGCTACATGTAACTAATCTTTTCTGACATCCAGAAGACTTCATTATGAACTCCCTATCACATTTATAAACACCATCTTAACCTTGTGGGCCCACACAGCATATAAATAAACCAGACCAAATAAGAAACAAGTGCCAGGCTAAAGGTTTATGACAAAACATGTATAACCAAATTTGACTATGGGAGTCTGAGAGAGATGCAGGAAACAGACAGCAAAATTCCACCAGAAAAACTCCTTTGGTACACATGGCTGTCTCGTGTATGTGTGCAGATCTAAGACTTTGTGTTTAGTTTTGGTGAATGTTTAATTTATGCTAGTAATGAGCACAGCTGCAGAAAAACCGAACGAGTGTTCCCTGCTTTTACAGAGAACAAACTCCATATAAATAGAGCAACTGACAAAGAAAGAAAGAAGTTGGCAAGCATTCCTCACAATTTATCATTTTGGGAACTGGAACATAAAACCCTATAATATACACAACGATGTCTTCAGAGGTGTATAAAGACCTTACATAATGAAGCATTATGTTTTTATTACCTTAGAATGAGCTATTTCTATCCACATACACCGCGGGTCCACTTGTATGGAATTGGCCATGTTAGCCATAAAGAGAACAAACTGCTCTGCAGAGTGTGTTTCTTAAATACGTAATTTCCTTCGGTAAAGAAATACCGTTCGGTAAAGTGACAACACCTAGTTCTTTGTCAGCTGACGTAGAGCTTCGAAAAGGAGTGGCGGAGTAAGCCATTGGTTGCAATTCACAAACTCACCACTAGATTTCACTAAATTTCACACATTTGGACCATTAAATAATTTACAATGTGGTCGCTAGTATTTTTGGTTCTCAATATGCAGGGTAATATAGCTAAAAAATCTCAATTATCAGGATAAAATGATTATTTTAACAATAACGCAAACATTGTTTGCTGGCTGACGAAAAATAATCGTCAAGCCTGGGTATTTTTGCTAATTTTTTTCTGGAAGAGTAACAAAAGTAAGTTCCGGGCCATGAATATATATCTCACTGTCTGTCATCATACACAAACTGTTAATCCTGAGACAGACATTTAAGCACGTGGTCGTGGATTCCTTTAACAAGATTAATCCACTCATTCGTCCTACGGGATTAAATGGACATCGAATCTTTCTTTCTCGTGCTCTTTCTCAAGCGCAAATATTCTAGTTATGCAAGATTAACATATGGACCAAATTAACTTTGCTTGCTCTTTACTTAAGGGTTGTGGGTTACCGAGACCAAAGAAATGTGACAATAAAGATAAATAAAGATTTCAAGTGTGTTGATGATATTGCTGATGTGTGTGTGTGGGAGTCGTGAGCTCAGACAATGAACCAAATTCCTGCCTGCATTCTTTTGGAACCTAGACACACTAACACACACTTTCATACCTATACACAGTGACAGCGGGTCTCAGGAGAGGGTCAGTTCTGCCTTACACAGTTCAGAAAGTTTCCGTGCTGATGGCAAAATGTAGGAATGCTAATATTACCCACTAATTGATTCATTACATAAAGAAACAGACTGTTAATAAACCAACAAGGAACAAGAAGACCAAAGAATCCCACATTTCTCATTCACACACACATACGCAGACAAAACTGCCCCACTCTTTGCTCTGAGCTGCCCTGGGGCAAATAACCATCGAGGGTGTGTACAGCAGCCAGGTGTGTGTGTATGTGTGTGTGTGTATGTGATGGACAGGTATTGATTTACTAGTGCTGAGATTGCTAGTGGGCAGAATCTCAAAGGGCAATGGACATTCAACACTACACACACACACAGACACACAGTGAGAAAGAAGACTTGTCATTATATTTTAGTTGATCCTGAGTTTCTCCTCAGTTTCTTGCATATTTAGCTTCTGCAGTACAATATGTACTGTAAACGCATTCTCATTGCAGCAATGAACATCGTCCCACACTCAATTAAATACGTTTAGAGGGGATTATTCCCTCTTTTGCACACACACACAAACACGTACATACTCGCACACACAGGTAGCTTGTTAGGGGGGCTGTGGGCACCAAATTAGAGGATGCAACCAAGCCCATCTCATCTCATCCTGGGACTACATTTTTCACATACACACTCTTTCTCTCTCTCAAACACGCCACTGCTCTTTTTGCACGTCTGATCTTCTTTCATTATTTAAAGGCTGCTGCTGAACATACACTTTAGGTGACCACTACAGTGTAATGAGCCAGGATGCAACATAAGCACACACACACACACACACATGCTGACTTCAGCAGCTTACTATTGAGGGGTGCACATAGATCTGCATTCTCCCCCTTTTCAACACGCATATCTACACACATACTCTTCTACTCTCTGATGAGCATTAGCTAATCCACACTGACGGCCCTGCTCCATTACCCATAATCCTTAATGCCTTTTTAATGTATCTTTCTCTCGAACTGTCTGTGTCTGTTTGGATTCATACATAGTGGCATCTTTTAGTCTGGTCACACTTAAGTCCACTTCTATTAAAGAGGAAATCTATCAGTGTCGCACATTCATTCCCACTTTTAAAAAAGGTGTCACGCTGTATTCTGTCCCCAGTTACAACCTGCTTTTGTTAAATCCATGCGCGTGACCTCTGAATCAGGCTGAAAGTCAATGACAGACTGATTGGGATGAATGGAGGGATGATGAAGTGTTTAGAGTCTCCCTCTGTTCTCCTTCACTCACACATTATGTCCTCATCTACTTTCAGTTTAGCTTGATTTACCTGTTGTTCCTTTAATCATGGCCACATACAAACAGAAACATACATACGCAACACAAACAAACACTCTCCCTTTGTAAAGCACTAGAGAAGCATGTGCCTCCCTCTTTTTAATCAACCAACAATGTTTTGTCATTTTGGTGACCCATATGTACACTCACCCTCAAACAACCCCCGCACGCACACTTCTGTGGGTACTGCCTAATGAGATCATACCTCCATAGGCTCTCAGCAAAAAATAAACACGGAACAACTGAGAAATACTTTCGCCCGAAATACACACACACACACACACACACACACACACACACACACACACACACACACACAAGCCACTGTTTCCCAAAGCTCAAAATTAACAATTCCCTACACATCTATAGAGAAACCAGTGAGCTTTTCACATTTAAATACTAGCCATAAAAATGTAGATACATATTAATCCTAAATAAAATAATAAATGTGCATATGTAGTCAAATATTTTAAATATATCCAATACATAATTTCCAAGCAACAGATGGCAATGAAATGGCCCCGTTTACCAACAACTGTATGTTGATTCAATAATAATACAACAAAAAACTACACCTTTCGCTGTGTGTGTGTGTGTGGCAAGAGGAGCACAAAAGACTGTCACAATAACCTTAATCAGGACATCCACACACACGAACATCACACACACACCTGTATATAAATATCATTAAACAACACCTCCTCCACTGCTCTGTAATCCTGACTGATCTATCATTCTATGCTTATCGCTCCATCTCTTCCTCTCTTTTATCTCTTTCTCCCTCGAGTGAATTGTGGGAGTCCCTCCTTTGGTAAACTGACCTATTCAACATTTTTGTACTTGGTGACTTAGTTTTGTTTCTTCATAACCAACCTTGGAATTCTTACGAGGGGCAAAAGGTGTCAGAGACACTCAACATAAGCAGAGTCAATATCTTAATAATGAAAACAGGAAGAGATAAAATATTATAGATAAAGCGGTTATTTTTCAATGATTAACTTATATAAACTTCTGCGGCTCCTTGAGAATTTAGATACTGAAGACTCGGTTTAAAAGTACACTTGTTCATTGTATTAGACAACAAAATATTAAAGATGTAGATGCGAACCGATTAGTTTTAAAGTAATTTTAGTCTATTTGCTGTTTGAAGCTCCTTTCACACATGTCATTCATGAACATCCTGTCACATTCACAAATGTTAGACTAGAAACTAAAATATCTTAAATACTTGTTCTTATTATAAACAGCATAATAGCTTAATAACTATTTAAAACAACATACTTGATTTTTGCATGAATTTCTTTTTTCATAAACTACTATTGAGATTGTAAATGTTTCATTGCTGTAGTGTTTGTTATGAAGAATAAATATTAAGAATATATAAAGAAGGTATCTTTTGGTTGATCTTATGTAAATGACATAGCTCTAACCTCACCAAAATATAATTGATCATTTATTATCCATTATCTATTATTTATAATGTTTATCACTACTAAGAAAGAACTCACTGAATTTAATTCTTCTGAACAGCGTTTGAACCTAAGATCTGCTTTTATGCTTCCATTAAATCTATGGAAGACCATATTGGATTTATGTTTTTAATGTAGCTATGGTTCAATTATTTGCATGATGTTTCTAGCAAATGTTCAGGAGGCAGCGAGTGGACAGGAACATGGATGGCAGAATACAGTTAACCTCAGCCCTCCATCCGTCCACAGCCCCAAGTCTTAACCATTATATGCGGTTTAAAAGTTCAGAAATTTTTTTTGTATCAAAATGATTATTTATAAATTATAAATAATTCAAACGGATGGACTGTGAATGAGTCAAATAGCTTTTCTAGTGGAGACGATGATGTAACCAGTTCAGTCTTTTACTAAATGTGAAGTGTATGACTTGTACATGATAAAAACAAATTGACATAGTAGGTAAAAAAGAGAAATAAAATAAGGAAAATGATTTGCACTCCTATAGAGAATGGATTTTTGAAAAGAATGTAATGTGTTTTAAATCTAAAGATCATTGACACACACACACGCACACGCATACTTATATCAAAATAGAAACTCCAGCAGTGACAAGGCATCTGACAATTGTGCTCTAATAGATGGATATAAAGGGCCCGAAAAGTGTGTGTGAGGCAAAACGCATTTCTGTGCGAGTGTGTGTGAGGAGGGGGAGCCAAATTAATCTGGGGTCTGATACCCCCCTATGGGAGCAGCTCAATTAACGATCCACACCGGCTGAGACAGCAGGCTAAAAGCTCTTGCTCTCTCAATCTCTCTCTACTCCTCTCCTACTCTGTCTCTCGACCCACCCCCTAATCCCAAGAGCAAGAATCAAGGAGCCAGCCAAAAAATCGAGAAAGTCACTTGAAGATGCACAATAGAGGACAGCATGGGACCTCATGGTTGTGTGTGAGTCCTAGCGTGTGATTTCATCCAGCGCACTCACACGAAGTCACTGACGCACAATGTCCCCTCAGAGGTGCCGCTAAACCAACACAACATTCTTCCCTTCACCAAAAACACAGCTGACCAAGAACACAGCATGCGGTGTTTTAGTGTGACTCCATGTGTGTGTGTTTGTGTGGTTAATTACTATTTTGGGTGGCGCGTGGTATGAAGTGTCTGTATGTGTGCGGTGCGGGTCAGGTTTTGCCTATACTATTGGGACCGAACGTCCCCACAAGGACGGTAAAACCTGAAATCAGCTACCGGCCAATGGTCCCCCCTGATAAAAATCCAAAATGCAACATAGTTTCTATGTGGGTTAAGTTTAATGGCAAACAATGCAAGGTAATGGAAATCATCTTTTCAACAATCTGATGGTTTTGGCGTTAAACTATAAAAATCATAAAATGTTTATGATTAAGTGATGATAACAGTGTTTTGCTCTTTGAGTGAACCAGAGAACATCATCCCATGCTTCACAAGAATTGTCAGGGTTGAAGGCGGGTAAATATTTCAGAAGAAACACTCTTACAGAATGAACATGTCTTTCTCTATCATTGTCTTTTTCTCTCTCTCTCTCTCTCTCTCTCTCTCTCTCTCTCCCTTTCTCATTCTCAGACCTGTTAATCTTTTAATATCATTCTATGTTAAGAAAACACTGTCCAGTTAGGTCAGTCCACACACGGCAGGTTTCACATACATGACCTTAGTTTAACCACACACAATCTATTAAATTAAACTACAATGTTTATAGCTATAAAACGACACAAAATTACAATCTGTTCACACACCATACGATGTGTCGCACACACACACATACAAAGAGGTCTAACAGCTTGTCGCAGTGGAAGGCTTCGTACTCACTTTCTTTTATCCACATTCATATGAACTTTAAACAAAAACCATTAAACATATTCCTAAACACATCAAATATTTTAAAATATAGATGCCTTTGAGCTGAACACTATTAAACAGCTATACGTCTTTAATGCACTCACGTTCATTCACAAACACACTTACAGTGCATTCAAGCATACTTTCAAATAAAAAGAAACTCACTCACCTGTTTTTTCTGCTTCTTCTGAGAGTCTTTCGAGCCTCAAGTTCATTCGTTTCTGACAGGTGCCATGGTCCCGTAGACTCCAGAGGAACAACAGGCTCACACACACTCTCTCTCCTCAGCTTCTGAAGCACACGCTAAATGGCAGGGGAATGACAGATCACAGCAGCGACAGTCCACGCATGAACATGTGTCTCAAATCCAAGAGTTCATTTATTTAATGCGTCTCTTTTTCTCCTTCAGTTTCTTCTATCCCGGGCTGAAGTGGTTTTCCAGTTATGCTTCCTTGCTCTGTTTTGGCTCTTTAATTTTGAGTTAATCTTAATTTTCTACCTTACTTACTGTACTTACTACCTTTTTTACCTTACTTTATTTTCTATCAGCTTTTCTCTCTCTCTTTGCTTTCAGTCCCTCTCGGCTTTGGCTGTTACGGTGAATGCTACAGCAGACTGCTTCAGCTTTCCCTCTCTCTCCCCTCCCTCTCTCAGCCACTCCCATTCTTGATGGCAGGCTATTATGGGTGGAGACTGGTCAGGGGTAAAAGTCTTTCCGTTTGGTTTATTGTGATGTACATTATCAAATGTGTTTTTTGTTATGTATATGTTTTTCATTACCTCGGGATGGCTTCCTGACCATGGGATCCTTTGGACTGCACGTGTGACTTCAGTTCACCTTAGGACTGTGATGAGGTAAATCATTAACTGTTTGTTTATATTGGTGCCTTTATGAAATTAATCTCTCAAACTGCTCTCAATGCAAACACACAAAGCTGTGTGAGCAATGCTGCAAACTTTCGACTCGGCGGCATCTTAACAGCACCGATGAGATGTTCTAGAAAGCAATAATGAGCACGTATATAATTCCAAGTTCATAAACACATCCATATTTCAATCTGTACCGTTCAGTTCTTGTGACGCACCTAACAGTCTATTTCTAGGTCTTGGCAAAAACTGTATCTAAAATCTCTAAAATCTCTCTAAAAGGGAGAGAGGGAGAGAGCGATAGGGAGAGAGAGAGATATGACCCATGTTATATGATACATTACCATAAACTGTCATGGAGACCTAATGTCGTCAGCAGCCCATAATGTTAATCCTTTTTTTACATTAGCTTCACCTGCACACACAAACACAAACAAACACACACCCACACTCATCCACATACACACATTAACTCAATAACATTTTACAATTATACCTCCTCATTTATATCCACTATACCGTCTACTAATTATCTATTTTCCTCTTTCTTTTCTGTATAATTTAATTTTGTATAGGATAAATGAAAGTGCATGAACGCGCATACACACAAACACTGTCCCTTTCGATAGTTTGGGTGTATGTGCGTGCGTACTAGCCCAGGTGGAGTAGCACAAACAAAGACAAGACTGATGCTGTCAAACCCATGACGGACAGGACCACCCCACATGAATTTAACACAAAATTACATAACCTGTGTTATTTTAACCCAACTCATATCGGAGAGCTATAACCTTACATTAAGTTCAGATATAACCTTGCATTAAATTCAGAATAACTTCCTTTTATCTTACATTACAGTAATTACAGATGCTTGTAACGCATATTTCTGTACAACCTTGAGTTAGGAGGCTTGCTTAAGGGCAGAGTCCTGAGGGAACATGATGGGCATCATGTTATTTTTGCTTGGGATGCCCCAACCTGGGATTAAACCTGTGACCTCAGTTACCACACAAGCATTAACATTAATATTATCTATTTCAATTATTTTTGCACAGAAAAAGTATGATTGTACTATCCTTACTATATAGTAAGTATAATGCTTCATCTTTTGAATAATATTTAGTATGAATAAATCTTTTACAACTAACACATGCAAATAAAAGGCATTCAATTCTTTTAAATAAAGCTATTTAAAATATTCCTGGGACTCATAACTTTAAATTAAATCCTTTCAAAATGTTGTGCCTATTAAATAATATTTTATTGTATACAAGACAACTGATAAAAGTATTACTTAACAGTCCATAAACATTACAGTCATAAAATAATAAAAAGAGTTCAATGAGATTTTAAATTGTTTTTGTAATGCTTTTTAGAGGGAATGACACGTGTCAAGCGATTCCAACTGAAATATTGTAGAAGTTATTCTGTTTTAAATGAGATCAGATGTTTGTGAATTGTAGAATGGATGTGGTAGCCAAGTTTGGCTTCAGCTCATAAGGGAGTGCTTTATGCTCTGGCTTAATGTTTATCCTTTATATCACTGATCTGTTATACAACTGGAATTTATATAGTCTTGTCACTGAAATGTTTACAGCTATTAATGTTATTTGAAGATAAAGTGATGTGGAAAAAACAATGCTCTGCCACAAATCACTGTAAGATCAAATCGAAGTACATTCCCTGGCATTATAAATCACATTAGGACTTTAATGTTCAAGTATTAAAGACCTTTTACAGTAATAGCTTTTACCGTTGCATCTAAATCGTGATAATTAAGAAAAGGTCCATTATTTAACAGTGCTTAGTATATGTACAAGTGTTAAGGGTAAGGTTAAAGTGTGGGAAGGAGGGGATGGGAACAGCCCACAAACCAGTGGTTTATCTTTAGTTTCACAGATCCTGTGATGATGTTAATAAGTAATGACAATTAATAGCCCAGAGTGCCAGTCTCCGGTCAGAAAAATCAAATCATAATGTTCCCAGCTTGATCCCTCTGCCTCTCTGTTATTCGCTTCAGCCGGCATTCCTGACGGACTGAGAGGAATTCGCGCATTCCGGCCAAAGTCTTCCACTCACACAAAGCGCAGCGGAATTCTGATGTTGTTTCAAAATGCAGAGCCGAGCCCCCTTGCTTTAAAAACCTCTGCCTCTACCTCAGATAGCAAATGCATCATTATATTGTGTGTGTGTTGTTTTACTGCAGTCAGTCTGGTCAGTATTGTTCCTGTCAGGATGACCTTTGACAAGTAGCTCCGCCCGGTCTGACCCGGGGAATTGGGTAGGCTGGCTTGTGTGGCAGTGTCGGGCGGGAATACTTTAAACCCTGTTTGACTTGTTACCTGCCAGCAGAGTACAATACCGCAATGTGACAGTTCATGGCGCATTAGCAAACTGATGAATGTGTTCACAGCACGGACACTACTCAAGGTCTTTGGGAGGATTACGGTGCATTTGCTATCAGTGTGGCTGAGCCTTGAAAACAGTTTATTAATCAATGCTCGCTCAGATAGGACATGAGAGAGTAGGAGAGAGGTAGAGGAAGGGTTCTTAATGAGAAAAAAATGAAAGGACACCAAAGTTTCTGGCTAAAACTATAGAACAGTGCATGCATGCATGTGTGTGTGTGTATTGGATACAGTGCATCTTCTTCATGAACGCGTGCGTGTGCATCAATAGCATACAAGTCTGTTGATATTTATCACACTGTGAGGTCAAGTTTTAAAATTCACAACCACTGCCACCACAACAAATAGTTTGAAAGAACAGAACACTGACACTTAAAAGAAAACATATGTGAACTATTAAGCGGAAATGTTTTAGCAATTTAAGCAAGGTATTAAAAAAATGTAGACTTCAGCACTGCCTGCATCTTTTGAAAGCTGTTTAAAAGCTGGTTATGATAAGAAGAATTATATTAACTTCATGTCACAAACCTGAATTTGATAAAACAGAAATATTTAATTCCAGGCTAGCTCTATGTTAACAATGACAGATGGATGCAAGACATACACGAGGCAACAGATTATAGGAAAGCGAGGATAAAATGGAAACAGAAATTCATACATTTCATGTTCAAGCAACACTTGAACAGATGTCTGTCTCCGATTTGTACCTAATCTTTATTACAGTTATAAAGATACACATTTGCTGTTTTACAGAAGTTGGTGCAAAGACCGGGACTTCCCTCTGCTCCCTCATACACTGTAATTCAGGCACTTTAAAGAGTTTGGGCTTTCCCTGACACACACGGACTCACATGCTGTAGCCACGTGTGAGGGTCTGGGTAATTGCAGCTAAACTTAACGTTGGTGCTTATAATGATATTTAAAGAAAAAAACATTAGCAGATGCCTCCAAAACTTACGGAGTACTAGGCTGAAATGTACTGAAATGTTTTACTTTTGATATACAAATAACTTTAATTTAGCAAAATTGTTAATAGTTTAATGTGTCAACATTTCTTATGACGAAAGAAAAATTTGGAAGGGACATATAGCAAATGGCTTGTCATGTTTTATTAATTTATTCTTCCCTGAATGCAAGATGAGTCACAAATATTTCTGGTGCATTGATGCAAAAGAACATTTTGTGAACAATATATATATCTGTTCAAGGTTTATTTTGTCATATTATCTGTCATAATAGCAAAACAATTCTTTAAATGCTCAGACAAAGTAAATGACTGTGAATTATTAAAAATAAAGAGATCACAGTGAAAGAGTGGGAGGTGGGTGGGATATTACTGTATGTGGTATGACTACACAGTATGACCTTTTACATCACTGTGACATCATATGACATACTGTCATCTATTGAAATGATAATTCTTCTTTCATTGCACACACATACTCATCACATCACATGATTTATATTTGTTACAACAATGAATTGAACAGTCAATTCAGAGCTCAGAACTGAGTTTCATATCATAGTCTGTGGTCTCTCTCAAAGCATTTTTCTTCCTTTCATCCTACCATCTGCGAATGTACCCTTTCTTGTCTTTCTTAATGGCTGAACGTGCCTTTTTTTCTGTTCCTTGAACTCTTTCCATTTCTGCCGAACTACTGTGTTCGGTTGTGTGTTCAAAGAAATAAAAACTTAGATTTAGTTTGAGCTTCTAAAAACTAAACTGTTTAACTTTTTCTTTAAGTTTTCATCCCATTTTTTTGGACGTCTGCAACGTCTCTGACTCACTATGATCTATTTCCAAATCCTTTGATGTGTTATAAAAATGAAGACTCAGCACACATCACTCTCGGATTTGCACACACGTTGAGATTAGCCATTAAAAACAACCTGTCAAACAGATATCAGATGCTCTTGGTGTACCTGTCTGCATACACATACACTCACATTTACTTACCTAAATATGTTTTGTATAGCATAACTTTTGCAACTGTGTAGAACTCAGAAAACCGAGAGTTTTCTGAAGACTAAGAACAATTCTGGGGACAGATTTTGACTTATTTGTAAGTAGCAAGCACACACACACACACACACACACAAAAGGTGGTAGGTTACTCATTCAAAGTTTTCCTGTCTTTCATCCTCTTTACTGATATAAATCCCTCTCTGTCTTTCAATCCCTGTTAAACGTTGAAACACGTTTCGTTTCTAAACCATTTGCCCACTGACACAAAACTCACTTTATTCTTCTATCCTTTCTCTCTCTCTTCCTTTATTTCTCTGTTTTTCATTGGTAAAACAGATGCTTGTCTGGCTGTTCCATTAGCCGGAGTCGCTGTGTGTGTAAGGAAACTAAAATTACTGAGCATTTAATATTGAACATGTGGGGCTGCAATGAACTCTGGGTAACAGAATGAGTGGTGACAGATTTAGGCTGCAGGTAAGTGTAAACTGAATATTACCACATTAGTGAGGTCAGGGTCAGGCTGTATGAAATCTGTTGTATTAGGATACAGCATGGAATAGGTACCGACTTGAGGGAGGTGTTCAACATCATGGCAGTATCATATGTTTATATTGCACTATTTTATTTAAGTGAATGTGTTTATTCTCTTACCGTCATGTAATTCTCAGGAATTTTGGAGATCAGTCAGAAGTACAATTGTTATGTGGACAAGAACTGTCAAGCATTTAAAAGGACACAAAATAATATAACTAAAGTTAAAAAATATAATCAAAGTGATCTGTTTGTATGTATATTATTATTGGAATGGGAAGATTGACAGTGATAAATGTCTTTTAAGTCAGTCACCCATCCAAAGCTATTAAATGACTTGGACAGTTTTTGGTAGGAAATTCAGTTTGGACACAAAACAAGGGAAATAATGACCGAATGTCACTGAATTTTGATAAATTGTATTATTTATAACTATTTTTTAAAGCATCCAACTGCACGGTACAGTATTCAGGACACATCCAAATACAAACTTAAGCATCAGGATATTGAATTTCCGTAAATGCCATGTGGCTAAAAGATCGGTATTGCTCAAAGGAACTTCTAGACTAAAATTGCTCTCTCTCTCTCTTTCTCTCTCACTACCAAATACCTACAAAGTGCTTTTGTGCACAATGTTATTTTTTAGGTTCAACTTTAAGAGAACGTAACAGAGCTTTTGAATAGTTGCGGCCTCTCTTTCTTTTATTCTCCTTCTCTCACTTTCTCCTTCAGAGCTGCTCATTTAAGAAGATCAGGGAATGGAACAGCACCTACACACTGACACACATTTTCTGTGGTAACCAGCAGTGGTTACAGCTAATGAGGTGTGCAAGGACCAAGTGGCCACACAGACAAAAACAAAGAGCTCCATGCGAACTGTCCTTGGCCACACACACACGTGTTGTGTCTCCAGGACTAAACACAAAGGGACAGACTGAGTCACTCTAGGGAAAGAAGCACTAAACGAAAAGAAAAGGAAGAAAAGAAGTGTTGAGAGAGTCTGAGGGAGTTCAGAATGATGGATTGTCTGTTTAACCTGCCTTTGAACTGCGTGACACTGTTTCAGATTCATTTGATTCACAATTAAGTCTACACGGTTCTGCTACAATCTGAATGTAGGCTTCGGACAACACACCCACAGTCCTCTCGCAGTCTCTTCGCCAAACTTTGCATGGCGTCTAAGAAAACTACTACATGAAACAAACAATACGAATCTGGACAGCAATTCTTCTTTACACATATTCCAGTATTTTTTCGGCATGAAAGGTCACGTCCTCTTTTAGCGAAAAATAGTCATGCAATGACTTTCCTTTTTGGCTCTGAATTAAAGTTCCAGTGTGTCATTTTTGGAGGATCTATTGTCCGGATGCAATATAATATACATAACTATATCTTCAGAGGCGTATTAAAACATTATATGTTTTAGTGAGCTATTTCTATCTACATACACAGCCCTAAGGTCTATTATTTTTTCTACAGTAGCCCTAAACGGACAAACTGCTCTACAGAGCGCATTTTGTAAATATGTTATCTGCTTCCGCAAAAAACGACATCTTAGTTCTGTGTCAGCCACCGTAGTGCTTCGAAAGGGAGGGGTGGAGTGAGCCGTTGGTTGCAATTCGCAACCTCACCACTAGATGCCACTAAATTTCATACTCTGGACCTTTAACTAAAGTCTGAATCACGTAAAGGACTAAAGTTTTTACCATCTGATAACATCACTTTACTACAGTGTGGTCACACCACAGTTCATTTGTAATAGACAAACAAACACATCTGTCATTTACAGAATGCATTTTTCAGAATCTTTCTTTGTTGCTAGAGCGCATTCTCTTCTGACATTACCTTATGTATGAGCGCTGAACCGCAGATAACACACAATGTGCCAAATTAAGAGACACCACACACACAGAGAGAAACACAGAGAAAAGGTGAACGAAAATATCCTACAGTCAATGTCAATGGCCCATTTAACATCTGCGAAACTGTGTGTTTGTGTGTGCGTGTATTTTTGTGCAAGTATAAGTTAGAGTGGATGTGTGATTTGCTCAACAGGAAGGATATTAAAATGTGGTTTGTGATTAATTGTGAGTTCATGACATGGAGCACTGCAGTGCTCAGTGGGCAGGGGATTGGTTTGAAGGTAACCTGGCAGACGTCCCCGCGGAAGGAAGGAGAAAGTAATAAGGCGTGTGAAAGTGAGAGAGAGAATGAATAAGTAGAGGTATATTGTGGTATAAATAGGAAGGGCATTACTAGGCAGTTGCTAGGGCATGTCTGTGGAGTTGCTAAGTGGTTGCTAGGGCGTTACTATGAGAAATTATGGAACAGTTGCAAGAAAAGTAATAGCTCATATATTCACCTTGACTTCTCTCTCCTGCTGTTCACCTGGACAGGTGTGGGCTTGTTGTGAAGGACAAGCACTGCGAAAGGTGTTTACATGGTCTCGCTCTGTGACGGTTCACGTCTCACATATCAGTACAATGTCATTTAGTGTCAGGTTGTTTTCATAAGATCGCTGAAGGAAGCTTCGGCTAAAACCTTCTGAGTGAACAACAACTTTACAGACAGCGAAGAACATTACGGACAAACAACTCAAAACCTGTAATTAAGTGGTATTCTTACACGGTAGACATATTCTCAAACATTTGATTTATTCATGGCTTCCATACAACTCTTCCACGTTCTGTCACTGTTATTTTGCCTCTTCATTCCTGATCTATGACTCAAGATATCAGTAAAAGGAAGAGGGAGGAAAAGACAGAGAGAGGACGGAGGGAAGGAGTACATGGAGAGAAAAAAGCCTCAGGGTAACCCTGTTGTTTGGGCCTGCCTCCACAACTCTGATATAAGTACACAAAGTGTCCAAATGTGAGGTTTTCAACTGGTTTCACTCCAGGAAGATCCTTATTTAATTTTCCAAACCACCACTAAAATTTGATTAATGTATAAAGATAAATCCAACAATGAAAATTCCATGCAGTCCATGCAGCCAGATGCAAAATACAGCCGCGGAAAAAAATTAAGAGACCATTTCAAAGACAATTGGTTTCTGAATTTACCGTTTATAGGTATGTGTTTAGGTGAAATAATAATTTTAGCTTTGCTCTCTGAACGCCTTACAATATTTTTATCAAATTTCAAACGAAACTATAAAAAAAATATAGAGAAACCGATCAAAATAACAGAAAATATACTTTGAATTTCCAGACATCAAATATGTGATGAACTTGATTATTTATCACTGTTCTTATGTGTCTTGTCATGCTGTTAGTCTTTCACATTGCTGTTGAATGACTTAGTCACACCTGAGGTTTGATTTTGTTGAAAAACAGACACTGGACTGAAATTGATACAATACCTCTAGAAATGCTCATTAAATGAAAATTTCCCACAGCTGTATATCTGGATTACATTGATTTAAATAATAACAAACGTAATAAGATTAAGAACTGGTCATGGTCGACCAGCATCAAACCAGAATTAAGCCTGCAAACTTACCAAGTGGCGTAGGAATTTGCAGCAAAATACAGTAAACAACTTCCACCTCTGTCTCCATATAAAAGTGTGAGAAAGAACAGAGGGAGGGAGAAATTAATGGAGATAAACTGATGAAAAAAAGTCCAAAGAGGACTGGATAAAGAGTATGACGAAGCGAGAAAAATGGCCAAGAAAGATGGAGACTGAACTGCAAGTGATGCCAGTCGTTATTCTAAACTAGAAGGTTACATTACCCAGCTGACTGAATGAAAGAGGTGGTGTTAACATCAGCTGATCCAATAAGCGAAGGTTTATATCTCATAATGGGATAATCGGCTTGTTTCGGGCAGTATTAGGTATTAGGACACTTGGCTGTATAAGATGTCTGGTGGTTTAAGCTTTCGTTGGACAAATGTTGCACTTTTCACTGGCTGGATTGCAGAGATTATCCTCAAGAATATTTTTGCACCACTGCTGTATTTGGTGCATTAGAAAGTTGCTAAAGGGTGTCTTCTGTATAGTTGCTAGTCCCTTTTGTTTCTACATGTAGGTCCTTCCTCCAGTGCAAAAGTCATGTCTGCTTTATCATCCACCAGATCATAAGTCTTCTCTTAGCAAGGAAAAATCTGCTCACATAAACAGACCAGGGTCAATTTTTAAAGCATTTCTTCCTATCTCTTTACTATTTATGGAATTTGCATTTGCCCTCTCAGTCACATCTGTGGGAAAACATCAGCACGCACACACACGCGCACACATACATACACAAATATTGTGTGTGGATATGCAACAGGTACTGGTCATAATGCATAGTGAGTGTCTAATGACCTACAGCCTTCAGGTGTTCACACAACAGGTGTGACCTCAGTCAAGACCACATTCACTTTAACACCTACAAACAAACACAAACATGGTACTGTGCATGCTGCGTTTGTCACTGGTCCAGAGAGTGCAAACAGAGTTCTTGAGGAAGGGACAAGACCGAACACAGCCTGCCACACACACACACATGCCAAGCTCGAATCGTATGAGTTATGAGGGAACTGTAATGTCAAAGTGAGTTTAGAGGGGAATTTCAAGGATTTGTCTTTATCAAGAGTGACGGGGATAGAGCGAGAGCAGATGAGTATAAGTGGGTCAGTCAGAATCCTCATTTTCCTTCCGTTTGAGACAAAAGTGGCCTCTGAGATGAAATGAATATACTGTATGGGATTGTGTGTGTGTGTGTGTGTGTGTGTGTGTGTGTGGTTTACAAACTACATAATAGAGCTATTAAAGCTACATCAGGATCTTGATTATTTCCCTATACCAATATACAAAATTGTAGAACTAAATATGTTAATGTAATAATGACTGATAAGGACGAAAGGGTGTGTGGGTGTTTGCATAACCCAGGACTTTATTGCAACAGGTCTTTGCATGTACCCTCAGGATGGCTGGGAGCTATGTGATTGATGGATGAGCAGATAGATGTATGGAGGAATGAAGAAAGAGGTAAGAGCAGCTGACTAATAGACCCAGGGAGTTTTTGAGAATGTGGCACCGTAGGACACACTAGAACTATTTCTTTCAATATATATCTCCAAAATATTTTTTATGTAAATATGGGTAGAAAATACACAGTCATCCTCTTAAATATTTTAGTATTTATTATATTATAGTATTTTTATTTCTCTAAATAGAATAAATTAAATTTAAGCTGAAATACCAAATTATCTTATGGTAAAATATAAAAAAATATTGTCATTTAACAGCCAAGTGACTTTCCACGACCCATCTCATGCCACTATGCGACCCACAACTGGGTCCCGACCCACAGTTTAAAAACCTCTTTTTTTAGAGTCTTACCATTTAATGTTTTTCACATTTTGCACATATTTTAGTGATTACTTGCAGCTTTGAGAAGTACAGGCTAGTAGGCCATAATAACCAATCTGATGGGATGTTGGCCAGAAAATGGACTTTCGCCATAACAAGGTAGCTTAGATAAAATAAGATCATTCTAAGTTTTAGTTGCTTAGATTATACAATGTGGCCCAGACTGGTTATACCAAACAGATCTACAGTCAAAGAAAAGAGAAAACATTCGGACAGAGTAGAAATGCAGAGTCCAAAAGATAAGTTATGTCACACCATGTGTACTTCAGTAAATCATTTCTATCCCTTTGATTTTATAATAGCAAACTCTTTTCATTCCACAAGCAAAAATAGACACAAAGACAGATGGTGCATAACAATTGACCAAATATGCTTCTACTAATGTAGTAGACCACACCGACAACCTGTATGTAAACAAAAATAGCATCTATTATAAACTGTAGATGACAAAACGTGGGTGTGTGTGTGTACTAAAAGCTTTTCTCATACACAGCCTTTTAAATGAAAGAGCATAGTAGTCTTTCCTTCTTAAAAGACACAAAATGCAGATAATTCATAAAACAATGTCGTCACAAAACAAAACAATAAATTCTCTCTCTCTCACTCTCTGACTTTGTAAGCTCTTACATGAAAGGATCAGTCTTTACATCATCTTAATTATCATTTATCAATCTGTCAATTTTTCTTACATTCCTTCCTGCATCTGTAAGTATTCAAAACAAATAAATCACACACTCTCAGAGCTAGGGGCAGTTGTCAGTGACATACCAAAATCCCACCCATCCTTCCACCTGCCATTCAATCATCTCTCACTTTATTATGGGCTGTTAGTAACTATGGCGAGTGGCGACTGGCCAGGGTGGCAGGTGAACGCTGAGATCATCGAGGCGGCCGGGTAAAGCCGCATGCCCCCATTCACTTACACATTAAAATCTCCAAGGATTCAACGTCTGAACTTGCGCAGTACAAGGAGATTTCAAAAGCTTCTTCTGCTGAGTACAACACACACAATAGCCACATCTTTACACTACAGCTCAATAGGGTAGTCGAGTGTATGCAAATGTTTATAATGTCCGAAAGAAACTTAATGTAATTACTAATCTTTATATGTATGTAGCTTCAAAATATATTGTTATATAGTATTGTAATGAACTCAGTCCCATAAACCCAGGTAGGGTCAAAACTTAAAGGTCAATAAACCTACATTTATTACACTGCTTTCTGAAATACTTGCCTCTTATTGGTCAATTCAACCGGTCAAAGCCTCATTCCTTTTGCATTCTTTTTCTTATGGCATCATAAAATTATAATAATTCATGAATAGCATTTTGTTCATTCATTTACTTTTTTAGAAGCAAAGCAATAAATAGACTAATGTACAGTTGCTTCAAAGCTTCATGTCAGTGCCACGAACAACCTGTCAGCCTATTTATTTGCGATATTGACCGATTGACTGTACATTACCCCTTTTATACCAACCTAACCAGTAAAAACACGAAACCCGCTGTTGGTGCCAATCAGGACACTGGCACAGCGGGCACAGTAACCACATGCATAATCAAGTATATCTTTGTTTACTGCCGAGAGTGAGAGAGAGATGAGCACACGAAAGGATAAAATACCCCATATCGAATTGGCAGTATGTGGCAACCGTGAGAAAGAAGAGCAAGAAAATAAAAAGTGGATTGAAGCACGAGACAAGATTCACACGCTGGTCGGGACACTGGGGTAAAATTCTTTAAGTATTCCTTATTATTCTTATTCAGTAAAAATATTTAAAGACAAATGTAATATTTTGTATTTTAAAGTGAATATTTAGTTTAATTGTAATGATCATTTTTAAGATGATTTTAATGTACTTTTTAAAAGATGTTTTTAATGATTTTCACAGTGCACACACCACTCCCAAATGCACCCACCCTGTTGGCCGGCCATCCCGAAACATTCTTTTTCCTTCTCTGTTCTTCACCTCCACAGTATGTTCCCGTTGTTCAGTCATTCTTTCAATAATTCAGTGAAGCAGCACAGGTGCACCTGTTTCAACTGAATCCTTTCAGAAAACCAACACAGTCAAACACACATAATCCTCAACCTCACTTACACACACAGTAACACCCACTAGCTCCCTGTGCGCCGCACTGAATGTTAGCCTGAAGAGGAGGAGGCAGTCAAAAGTCATCTGTCTTTCTTCCTCTTTAGCTGTATTGTTTGTTGTACGTCACCTGGTGGAAAACACAAAAGATAGAGGGCCCGTGGAAGAGAAGAAAGGCACGACGAATTCTAAGGATGAAAAGGGACGGAGGGACCGAGAGAGGTGGAGAGCCCAAAATGAGCAAAATAAAGCAGAGGATGTCCGAGCTGAAAGGCCTTTTTAAAGCTGCCCTCCCCTCTAAACTGCTCTTCAAGTCTGTGTGAATGTGCTGTCTTTCTGTTCTCAAGCTCGGCACACAAAGAGGGAGATGGAGAGCCGCAAACACGCGAGCGCAATGAAGGTTGAATCGGGACAACAGAGTGTGAAAGTTTGTACATGCTGGACTTGAATTGTACTTGCCGAGCTAATCCTTATTAAACAATACACAAACAACACACAATAAAGTACTTACTGTATACACAAATCTACAGGCAGCTAAAAGTGTATTTTATTCATTCATTTATCAGTGCCAGAGAAATTTATGTTTAAAATGGATAAATAAGCTATGGTTGATGTTCATAAGTGTTGTTTATCTGCCGAAGAAACAAGCAGTGTGTTACGATGTTCGTAAAGAGCATAAATGCAGTTATTAATAGACATAATGTGAACATTTACTTTTACATCGCATGTCTTGCAGTTTCTTAAATGTGCGCTGCAGATATTAAATTGATCCTGTAATTTGGTTTCCCTGCATGTGTGTGGTTTTGCTCTCTAACAATCAAGCTGAGCACATTACAGTACTTACAACAGCTCTTTATGCTCCTTAGGGACCTTAAAAGGGAGAGAGAGAGAGAGAGAGAGAGTCTTTCACTGCCCACAGTGTTGGTCAGTATGTCTGAATTCCCCTCAGCAGCTCATATCTCACACAGTATGACCTCACACCATCCTACAAACACACACTGACTTAAACAAGTGAGCTAACACTAAAGAATGGGTGACAGCAAGTAAAAGGACAAAACATTCTACCCCCACAGTGTTGAACATTGCAGTCACAATGCAGTACTGTCTTTCACTTCCTCCCCCGGTCTTTTTCTTTTTTCATTTATAGAAGTTTTTGCCCAGCCGGGAGACAGAGGCACACAATAGCTTTTGTTTTTTACAGGAAAAGAGGATTAAAAGTGACCAGTGTCACACCACATATCAATCCCATTTACAGTGTTGCTGTGGTAATAATGCACTGCCATCTACTGGATGAATGAAACATCACATATTGAGGCTTTTTCTAGACCTCTGGCACAAGTCTTTAAAGAAACCCGCAGTGCATTCAAGCCATACAGTTTGAAAACTCGCTGACAAACATGTTTTTCTCATCAGCGTATTGGGTCATGTTTCAAGGGTAGTTGTTACACTGATGCATAACACAAGAAACTTTTGTGACAATAAAACCACCTTCAAAGCCCAGTAAGTGTGAAATTTTTTGAAGAATCTATTGACAGAAATACAAAATAACAGACAGTCTTCAGAAGTGTATAAAGACCTTACATAATGAAGTGTTACGTTTTTATTACCTAAGAATGAGCTGTTTCTATCTACATACACTGTGGGTCCCCTTGCATGGAATTCACCATGTTGTTTCTATAGTAGCCGTAAACTGCTATACAGAGCACGTTTCATAAACACGTTATCTTATTCGGCACAGAAGCAAAAACGTGACAATATCTGTGTCAGCCACCGTAGTTATTTTGAAAGTGGAGTGAGCCGTTGGTTACAATTCGTAACCTCACCGCTAGATGCTGCTATACACTTGACCTTTAAAGGGACAGTTCAGCCAAAAAGGAAAATTCTGTCATCATTTAGGATACTCACACTTGTGTTATTTCATACCTGTAAAATTGATTGTGTTCGGATGAACACAGAGAAAGATATTTGGAAGAATGTTTGCAATTTTCAGTTCTGGGACATCATTGACTTCCATAGTTCCAAATTAAATGGTAGTCAAAGGTGCCCTGGAACCGTTTGCTTTCATAAATTCTTCAAAATATCTCATTTTGTGTTCAACAGAACAAAGAATACACAATATTATTTTCCTACCAAGGTAGTGGATGATGTCACAGAACTGACTAACATTCTTACAAATATCTGTCTTTGTGTTCAACAGACTGGAACGAAATAATTCATACAGGTATGAAATTCCACACGGGTGAGTAAATGATGACAGAATTTTCGTTTTGGGGTCAGCTATCAATGTGTTTTCTATGGTTTTATTGCTTTTGTTTGGCTGTCCACTTCATTTTTTGATCTTCAAGATCTACAGGTTTGACAATGACAACAGCATGAGTAAATGTTACAAGAATTTGTATTTTTGGGTGAAAAATCTCTTTAACAACCACCAACATCTACTGCAAGTTTCATCGAAAGCATCACACATGCAGCTAGAGAACTTGTTTTGAACTTATAACCTCTGAGAAAACAGAAATCAATTTCATATGATTTGTTGAAACAGCCTTGCACGATTTCTTGAATTTACTTAAATAAATTCAACGTTCGATAACTTTTTAGCAAACCAGTGAACTATCACATTTAAAACATGTAGCAGTGAAATGTGCTTTTGCTAATATTTACAGTAGAGTAAAGACATAAATTAGCTTGCATGAAAAACTAGCATGAATACATCTAATTAGTTTTAAGTTTGAGTTCTTGGTTGACATGTAACGCGTGGCAAGTTGCTGCTTCTTTGTTTACCGAGTTAATTTTCAAACGAATGTGCAAAGAAACGTAAAATATCGTTTAAATAATTTTTGTTTAAGTCTCGAAACCGTAGTGAAATAGATCAACTTCTATGATGACTCACCGCACTTTTCGTCAGCTGTTGTTGATGTGTGCAGTCATGCATCTGCTGTCTGTATACGTTTACATTGTTGTACCTCTAGGGGGAGCAAACGGATTTTCCTCCTTTTTTAAAACCAGGACTAGGGTTTCGTTAAACTACTTTTATAAACAATTGCAGTGATGTATTTCAAGTTATGTCGATGTAAAAATGTTTAGATCTAGACACCACATTCAATATAGACCTTTGAATATTATAGATGTACAATCTCGATGTTAGAATGTATGGTATTTATTTTATTATTCTTTTGTAACACAATCTGTGTAATGAGTTGCACAACTACTGTATCAGTCAACAAACTTTATTACTAAAAGGATCGTTAACATTTTCATTTTTTTAGCAACATAATTGACGAAATGTTCTGAATATAGACCTCTCTCTGTTTTTCAATACAATTACCGTTCCTCCTAACACAAATAATTTAGGATATTGTAGATAAATAACATCTAAATTGCCTACTTTTTTACTCTTCATACAACACTAGATTACAACAGGAAATACAAAACTAGAAAATATACTTAATCAGCAAAAGAAACATACAACAGATAAATGAATTGCACATGAGATTCAGCAACATATTGTATATTTTTTCCTGCAGTCTCATTATAAAATCCAGACTCTGTTCTGAGCTATAACCAGATGTGTCTTAATATGGGTGTGTATATTGAGTAGTGTTTGGAGCAGTGAAGACAGATGATGTAGTGCTCGAATTACACTGGATAAAAAAAAACTGTTTTCTTCATACAAATCATCTAGATGTTTTCAGCAACAAAACAGAGGGATGAAAAGACCAAGTGTTTGTGCATGGAAGTTAGTGAAAGAGGGATGTGTGTTTGTAAGAGTGATACAACACGCAGCTGCAGGGTCAAAGAGCATCTCCGTGTCGTAAGAGATAATCATTCTGATGATCTCACAGTCTTTCACTCTGGCAACAAGGTCCAGAATAACAACAATCGTACTTACATACACACACACACACACACACACACATCTAAAGCCAAAACAAACCAAAACAAACAATACATTTAAGTACAAAAAAACTCCCCCCAGAACACAAACACACATTCTTCTGTGCAATAACGCAAGTGCTAATGTGACTCAGAGTTAAGTCTCTATGAAAATGTTTGAGGACATCCAGTGAAATCAAGGTTTGTACAGCTTGAATGCTCACGTTTAATGGCAATATCACCAGTTTTTCAGTAAACTTTTTTTAATCCAGTTTGGTTTTAATCCAACTGTGGATCGCCATCAGTGTTCTTTCGACCAGCTTTTTCAGCTGCTGGATTCACTTACAGAAAGAGTACAACCAAAATACAAAGACATCACGTTATATGGGAATGCAATCCTGCACACCCACAGAGTTTTACCCTTTACATACTTCTGTCCCATGATCCTTTGCATCGCTGACTGTTCCACGACTCTAGAGAAGTTGAGACACCGCAACTCAGTGCTGGAGGATTTCATAAAGGAGGTAGACACACTTCACCAAACCGTGTTAGTGTAAACCGTCACTGCTGTGTTTCTGGTGGTAGTGGAATGGCCTCATTGTCATACTGCGGGGGTGGCGTGAGGGGTTCGATGGTGAAAACAAAGCTCTGTGGGGCATCGCTTAAACTCTTCCTTCTCAGGTTCTCAGACTTGATGCGTCTGAGCTTGAGGGGAATCAGCTTGCGACCGGGGCGGCTGTTTTTGCGTCTTTCCGCTCCGACACTGGTTTCGGTTTGAGATGATTGCCTGCGTGCTGGGTTCGAACCGTCCTCGACTTGTTGATTTTCCACCAGCTCCTCATAGGCCGGCAACTGGGTGGCGCTGTTGTGCCGCGCGGAGGATTGAGTGATGGGGTACATGCCACTCTCGACCACCTCCTCGTAACTGGGGACCATGTAACTCTGAGCTAACTGCTCCTGCCTAGAGACAAAGATGCAAAAATTAAAACAGACTTAAAATGCATATTAGCTCATGCACGCGGCTGAGTATTTAAGCATGTACTCACGTAGCCCCCTCCTGGGCATTTGCGGGCGTGCTGCTGCCCTGCCCCCTGGCGGCACGCTGTTTGTTCCGTAAACTCAAACACACAGAGAGCAGAAGTAACACCATACCTCCGCCCGTCAGCACAAATGAAACAGACGAGGTGTCCCGAAATTGACCCGGCTCCGGTTTGGAGCTGTTACTTGCCGACCCCGATGGCACCACGCTCCACACAAGCATGACAATCCCCAGGGCAATGAGACCTACGCCCAGAGCGGCGGTAGCATACTGAGCCCCAGAGTTTGTGTTGCTGGTTCTGCTGGTGCTGGGTGGAGTCTGATCACTGTAGGACATACTTCCGAACCTCACCATGGACCGCGGCTTGAACCTCCTGCTGGCACGCTCTCGGTTTCAGCGGCTGCCGATACTTTTTCGAGTTTATATTAAAGTCCTTTTGACTCGTTCTTTCAAGTCTGCGAGAATAAAAAACAAGTAAAGGATTCAGACCAAGATAATTGAGTTATAGTGACTTTGAACCTGTCACTCCTTACACCTATGTGAAAATTCTCCAGGTGCGTAAGTGATAAGGTTTTTCAAAACATATTTACTGCCTACACACATCGTGTCGGACTTACCCAACGTCCTGCCGTGAGATTAGGCAGGTGCACATCCGGCCAAGCTTTAGTTACAGGTGCATTAGTATGAAAGAGTTTGATTCAAGAGTGAAGAGAGGGAGTTCACCGCTGAGTTTGGTGAAATTTCATCTGCGTTAAGGTTTTACAGGACAGAGCAAGCAGCCCAAAAGCAGTCTGAACTGACAATGTGTTATTGTTGAGTAGGAATTAAAAACAAACACACATCATACCTTGCTGTGTCATGCCTACACAGCTCCTGGTATTGGTGTGTCTCTACAGGCAGGTCAGGATACCACGCCTTTATCATTTCTTAGTAGGAGAATAACAGCAGGTTCAGGTCTTAGATCAGTGTTAATGGCCTGAAAACGCTTGTACAACCAGGTGCTTTGATAAGGCATCCGTTTCCTTAGAGTGACTCATACCGAACTGTGTTTGGGAAAATGTGGGCAGTTACACATAAGCTCTGGGTGTCTTGTCTTGCAAGCTCAACGTATGTCTACATTTGCAAACACAATTTCAGCTACTGTAGGCAGAAAATCTCCGGGGCTAGAGTTTCTTTAGGTTTTACTTGTTGAATGTAATGTTTTTACATGTTATTTAGAAAGTATGTGCCGTTATATTGTTTACAGAACATGATATTTATTGAGCACGTCTAAGCACGATGGAAAGAGATGCTGGGGAGTGGCAGGAATTTCATTTAAAGAAAAGTTGAGCCACTTGAGAAAATAGCAGCATCTTAAAATCATCTTTTGTTTTTAAACACCGTGTATAATACATACAACCATCATACAGGTCCCCACAATGATAGATAAACCTGGACACACATAGGTTTTGTGGGCCTACAGTCGTCTATTGTTTTCTCAGAGACGCACCGTGACAAAATTTCAGAACGGATTGATTATTCAGAGTGAAATCTGCCGATACCAAATATGAAGATTTTAAATCGGCAGATGGAGTAAAAATTTGATTTTGACCGATACCGATTATTTGCCGATATCTCGGCGCATCTCTAGTTTTTATACTGACCTAAGGGTGTCTTTTATCTCCTACCCCCTAACTATAACACAGAAACTTTTTAACATTTTTCCATATTTTGCAAATAAGAATAGTGTGCTTGTTATTACAAATAACGGGTGACCACAAAGTAAATGGACATTTAGGCAAGAAGGCATTTGGATGTTGTTTTCCTCAAGGGGACCAGGGAAGTCCCCACAAGGTCAACAGGTACTTATGTTGGGTTTATCAGGACGTACATACACACGCAAGCAAACACATATGCACGCCCCCCCACACACACACAAACAAACACACACACTCACTCACTCACTCACAACTATAAAATGTATAAATTATGACTATTCGACTTTAAATACATAAACGCCTTTGTCTAAAAAAACTATGCATCCCCGTTACATACCGAAGGCAGAAATAGCAGAAGTATTCATCTAAAACTAGACACATTTTGCAATGGAACACTACGAAACGTCCACCTCGAAACTAATCTATCATCAACATCAAAATGAATTCATTTTTTAAAATATGTTGCACAGGACTCGCAGGTTAAATAACAGCGCGAAATAATGTTAACAGTAACAACGGTAAAAACAGTTTCAGGAAAACGCGTCAAACTTCAGGTTCGCTGGATCAGTCTTACCATGAAAAGTTTTGATTTGAAGATCCACAGCGATAAAATGCCGCATGAAAGAGATCACATGTAGTCCGATAATACTGCAGCGTTTGGTACATTCCTTTACGAAACCAGTCGAATTCCTCACAAGTGGATTGTCCTTGAGTTTTTACTAAGACAAGAACATCTTCCTGTCTCTACAGTCCAGATTTAACCCTTTAACGACCCATTCGGGCTCTCTTAACTGCCCCGCCCATGTGAGGGGTAAAAGTTTCTACGCTGTCTTGAGGACCGAATCTTAATGGTTGAATGACAAATAGGTTTTACAATTTAATTAAAGAATTCTTTATTCCAGAATTAACAAAGAAATGAAGAGACAACATGATCCAAATATGAATGAAAACTTACATTTTTCCTATGTCAGAATTATATAATTATTTTAGAAAGATACAGTTATATAATTACTTTTCATAACACAAATTTTTGTTCCTGCAGACATCCCATATAATATTGCACTGTACGTGTTTATATGCTGTAACAATATCAGATTTTCACAACAATGTTATCGGGCCAAATGTTGTGGTATTGGTTTTGTCACTGGGTTTTCCGCAATGTGTTTCTTTAAAGAAATAAATGATTTCATCAGTGAAATTCATCTTTAATTTAGTCCATAAATCGCATTCAAAATACAGGTGTGTGGAGGCGGAGATAATGTTTTTAACTATGGTGACATGATAACAATAAAAGGTTTTTAATACCACAAATATTTACAAAACCGGTATATTGACTCCCCAGTGTATATCACACCACTGTGTAGAGAAAGTTGATTAAATCACTCACACAACTATTTCAGTCATAATTCATTCAAATGCATTAATTCCTAGAGCAGAACTAACGCTCAACAATATTTAACCACTTTATGGGTGGCTGGGAATCTGGTAATGGTGCTGTACAAAGGTCCACCATTTACAGTAGGCATTAGGCAACACTGTGACTGTTAAAGTTGAGACACAACTTTTTTGATAGTACGCAGAAGAAGGAGTGCTGGTCTGTTTTACACATTCTTACGAATCCTTCTCAGAACGATAAAATAATTGATTAATCCTTTTTGGGAAATGGTAGACATTGCAGGAAGAATAGAAGATTGTTCTAGAAATACACAGAAACTGTAACTCAACAGCAACACAACTATGAACAAACAAAAAAGTTGCCTGAAAAAGTATACTTTCTGTAATAGAATGTAACATCAGTTTAAAAGTGACGAACATTATGACCCGGTTTCACAGTTAAGTCCTAAGGCTAGTCCCTGACCAAAATTGATGTGTGACTTAACTGAACATAACTCGCCCACAAATATCTTAAAATTAATCAGTGTCATTGTTTTGTCTCAAGATGCAGTAATGTATTCTTCTAAGGGATTATTATTAAGACGAAATAAATATCTTAATTCAACAAGGGCATAGTCCTGGCTTAAACTAAGCTGTGTCTGTGAAACCGGGCCTATGAGTTCCACAAATTTTGGTGCTTTAATACGCACTTCCTTTCCATCTACTATACTGCGAGTTATCTGTCATAAACTGACTGCAAATACACATCAGTCCTATCTTTGAAGATTTCTCACTAATTCAGCCGTTAAACATAACCTTTGCTACAACCTCCACATGACCTGGGATTGGTAGTATACTCATTGTGATTAACAATGCATAGCAAGTATAAACCAGACAGGATTTAGCATTCTATTGAAAAGTGAAATGGTCTATGTGCAGTTTTAAAATTAAAACCTTTCTCCCAAACAACCTGTGATTATACAGTTCCCACAATTGTTAGTCAGTTTCATCTAAACATGTAAATAAATGTTTGGTCTGCATGTGCTCTTTTGAATGGATTCTGTGGTATCCAAAGACAGCTTAACAGTCTGTTTTTGAAAATGTGAATCTTCATTGAGATTTCAACAAGATTTGCATTGATAAAGACATCCCAGCATTTGAAAAACACAGTTCTGGAATTCTTCAAATGTGTTTTTGTCAGCAAAAGAACTCAGACATTGGTGAGCTCAGCAGCAGAAAAATGTCGAACTGGGCATCGCTCTTTCTGTAGTGACATTTCCTGAAGTCCATTTCTTGGAAATGAGCCTGACCGATTTTGGTGACTGATCTTCCGTCCAGTGAGATTCTTTGGACTGAGGCCCAGCTGCTGCTGTATGAAGGGAACAAATCCATCAGATTAATTCATTGGATCCATGACTTTGAAAAGTTACATCATCTCAAATTGTCACTCTGTAAAGGTGAATTGTTACTGAAAGCATCACATGAAGAAACTACATTTTGGATTGTTCGATTACCGTTATCTGTTTTATTTTTAGACATGTTAATGGTTTGTTCCTTTGCGTTTTACACATTCTCACTAGATATTACTTTGATACAATAAATGTGATCTGTATTACAATTAGCATACTGTAATATGATTATTATCAAAAATGATATATATACTTTTTATGAATTACTATCACAATATATAGACCACTTCCCAAGATGTAAACACTGGTCCGGAAGCACTTCCGGTTTCAGTTTTTGTCTTAAGTCTTTAAGTCTTATATATATAATTAAATACTAAAGTAATTTTAAAAATTTTAAGGCCCCGTTTTGCAGACTCAGGGCTTAGTTTAAGCCAGGACTAGTCCTGCTTCTTTAAGTACTTTCTAAAAACTAGTATATTTAAAGATTGTCTTTGGCACTGACATATGTCAATATCTTTGCAAATCAAAGACAAACTTACAATTTAAATAATAATTAAACTTTTTGTTTTTTACCTTAGAGTACAATGATTTTAACACAAATGAATAAGAATGCAGTTTTGGCAGTTCTAAATATGTCTACCTTCACCCTCCTTAAAGACTGTTGATCTTCATGGCAACTTGCCGAGGAGCTGCTTAAGGAACTTTGCCGTCGTAGTGTGGGCGGAGTTCCCAATGGTTCAACTTCTTGATCAAGTCCTGCCCTGAAAGAATACAGTACCAACATCTATAGAGACGTATATGTTCAACTGGGCGTATATTTATGTTATGTGTTAAAAAAAACATGAGTACATAGAAATGTTTAAATTTGCACCCCCCCCCCTCTCTCTCTCTCTCTCTCTCTCTCTATCTATCTCTCTATCGTTCTATCTCTCTCTCCCTCTCTCTCTCTATCTCTCTATCGTTCTATCTCTCCCTCTCTCTCTCTATCTCTCTATCTCTCTGACACTTTCCCACTGTTTTACCTGGCTGCACTGAGAAGAGCCTCCATTTCCTCATTCAGGTGGTGACGGACCATGTGCTTGCTGCTTGGAATACATAAAGCTGTTGCCATGGTATCCGAGTTGAAGGAGGAATCCAACACCATGACAGCTCCATGAACCCCACTGTTCTGAAGGTTGTCAGCGAATTCCTACGAGAACATACAAACACCCTTTTTTTCGTCTGTGTTTGCCCATGTACCAATGCACTTTCATTTTGCTCTCATTCTCTGGTACCTTTAGATCAATCTCCTTGATCCATTTGACAACACGGTGACAAGTCCACACCATTGAATCTGTGTTCTGATTTTCACACTCGGCTCGCCTGGACTGCAAAATCTGTAAGAAGATATTATTACAATGTTGCTATTGTTTTGGGTGTATTTCCATTCTGGGCTTATATTGTCTCTGGTAATTTCCAACATTCTGTTACAGGAAAACCGGTGGGCTGTTCTGTTTTATGTGTGAGTGGTCATACCTCTTTGTCCAAGTTGAGAGTGTGTAGCAGCTGTATTCCCAGCAGAAGGCTGCTCTGATGGGCTTTTTTAGACACGTGCATATGTTTATCCAAGTCTGTTCGTGTGAGTGTACTCAAGAGACGTCCATCCACCAGGTGAGTGTGAAAGAACTGGGAGTACTGAGGAAGACCCACATCTGTCAGCCAGGCCTGAGCTACCCAGTGATGATCCATATCAGCTGCTTTAGAAAGCCTGAAACACACACAAACACAATCCAAAATAACAGATTACAGAGTTATAAGTGTCTGCTTGAAGGTTGTAAAGGTCATTGCTTATATACTGTATTCGGTATGTTTTGTGACTTCTGTGTTCTGTAACATTAAAACATGATGTCTGTGTTGTATAAAGATTTTCAGAAATATGCTTAGGTCAAAGTCAGGCAATCAAGCTCCCAAACTTAATTAATTATAGCTTGATTACTCACACAATGGCAAGGAGGCCTAACAGGAGGGAAATAAAGAAATTGACAGGATGTCTAACAGGATGGAAATAAAAAGGCTCAAGTCACTGCTTGGTCAGGGATTGAGATTTATTTTACACAAGTGTGTCAACTGAAGTTTATATTGACATATTGAATTCATTTTATTCTTGGTTTATACTGTATATACCCAACAACAAGAAGAGATGTCTCTTTTTTAAAATACTGAAATTTAAAGAAAATTACAATAACACATCATATATTTACTGGAAAGACTTTACAAAGTCTGCGGGGTGGTCTATAGCAGAAGTTCACAACAGGGGGGCGGGGCCCACAAGGGGGCAATAAGAGCAATATGAGCAATAAAATGCATTTAAAAATATATATATATACATTTTTCTATTAATGACAAGCTCTTAAATATTTTATAGGGTAAAAAATATGAGTTTTGTGAAAACTTATGGGGGGACTTGAAGTCGAAAAGGTTGAGAACCCCTGTTCTATAGGACATCAATAGTGTAGAGTACAGAGACTGGGCGACGCGTCACCATTACAATAACTTTGGTCACTAAAAGGAACTTTCTCTAAAAGACGCTAAGGGTTAATCTAGCATGCCATAGGCCTGCTGCAGGGAGGCATGAGGATGGCAGATGTGGCCAGAGCAACAAAACTGCAATGTCCAAAATGTAAGACGCATAAAAGCTATAGGGAGACAGGAAGGAGAACAGATCATCCAAACAGTGTTATTGGCAGTGATTTCTAGGGACATTCCTGCTATGCATTGCTGGAAAAGCAGGCTAAGAGAAGATACACTGCTGTAGTTAAAAACAGACATACTGACATTAAATTTCATATTGAACCCCCCCATGAAAATGCTCTCGTTGTATACATGCATGCTGCTCCAAACTGTTCTTCAGCAGAACATAAAACATTGATTTTGAAGAAAGCAACCAAACAACATTGCCTGACTTTGACTTCCATTGTATGAGCACAAAACTATTTAAGAGTCTTCTCAAAATATCGTCTGTTTTCGTTCCATACAGGAACATGTAATAACAAGTCATACAGGGTTGAAATAACATGTGGGTAGATCATTGATGACAGAATGTACATTTGTGGGTGAACTATTCTTAACTTAACTAAGAACTAATCTGAAAAGTTTAACATTGAATGATTTGGTTTTAAATACATGCCCTGTCCTCTAATGTTCTTGAGTGTGTCTCACCCACGCCCTGATTCTGCACCCCTGTAGTCCTCAACAGCCAGACGCAGTTTCCTGCGGTGCATTGAATTGCTTATTCCCAAAACAAACTCCAGGTCCTCATCAGTTAGAACTAATAAAACCTAAATAAACACACACGGGGATCATTGTTTACCAGGTTTTCATAAGCAAAGTTTTATTTACACCCCACTCTGCGTCTCGTAGTCAAGTGTTTTGTATACATTTGTGCTCAATGACAAAAGATGACATTTACCTTCCCACTCTTGACGTTATCTGCACATGCCCGGACGTACATCGGCATGGCCATGATCACCTCGAGCCACGCCTGCACGGTTCCAGCGCGCCAATGAGACATGGGCACAGTCCGTGCGAGCTCCACCTGTTGCAGGCGATCCAGCTGTTCCTCGCATTCCGATAGGCTCACGCTGAGACGGATGGGGCTTATTGCACTGTCAGAGTCTAGATTGGTGTTAACATCAGCATATTCAAAATGAAAGTATACAGCTTATAACAATCAGTTTAGAAAGTAATGTGCGTTTTCGCAAATACCGTATAAAAATGTCTTCCTGTATTTAAATGTACATGTTACATACAATGTATATCTCACTTATGCAAGGTAAAGACAAAAGTATGCACTTGGAATGTCAACATAAAGCAAATCAAGAGAGATTTAAAGAGGATTGCTATCATGGAAGACAAAACTTTTCAACTTACATTATAATGCATTAGAGATGAACAGAAAATAGTTAAAGACTAATCTAGACTTTTCTGCGTAACAAGCGCAAAAATATATATTTGATGAACCAAACAACATTGCTCCCTTTGACTTCCATTGTATGGACAAAAACACTTCTTAAGATATCTTCTTTTGTGTTCCACGGTGGCAAAAAAGTAATACGTGTTTTAAACATCATAAGGGTTAATGTATATAACAGAATTTTTAATTATGGGTGAACTATCCCTTTAATATCCCTCACACTATAACTGTATGGCCAGCTACTGAAGGCAAACCATCGTTCCACCAGTAGATGGCACAATGCTCCATCTTTAAAAATGATAATCAACTTATGAGTCCATAATTGGTATACAAAGGGAACCGGAGCTCTTGGCAGTCCTGGACAGACTTCACACTTTCTCGGTTTCTGCCTAAACTGCTAGGATCCAGAGTTTAAGAATTAATGACTAACAAAATACTGTTACTGCGACAGTTGACAGATCGTACTGTACATGTTGGCACAGAAATAAAGAGCATGTGTGGACAGTCTCCAGAAAGAGTTTACTTATTAAGATTACAGTTAACAGCTCATTAAAGTCTATCTTATTGGCTCTTCTCTTTAGTAGCGGATCATTAGCAGGACTGGGTTTGCATATCAGTGCAGGCAAAATATAATGTACTATTGTACTGTATAGATAAAGAGGAATCAGAAAGACCAGCTAATGTTTAGGTTCTAACTTACATGATTGACGGTGTGAAATATAAGCATATCAATTTAAAATGCATTGAAAAATGTAATAAAAAATCTAGTATTTAAAATAGAATTTGTAATTGGGAATTATTTAATCAGTATCATTTAATAGCAGATTTTTAAGTAAACATGAAATTAAACACATGTAGTATTGGGTTTGTGCAAAGCATGATGATCTATGATAGCCCTGTTTGACTGATAATGTTTAAAGAGCATCATATTGCCTTTCAATGGAGGTAGGAAAAATGCCGAGTGTGTAAAAGATTTAACATCTAAGGTGACATTTTCTGCGAGATCCTCCTCAACACAGACAGACACATACTGTACACACAAACACAGATACATTTCCCGTGTAGTTAAGGATGTTTAGTAATGAGTGTGTTAATTGTGATTACACACAGTATTCTACCTGAGCACCATCCGGCAAATGAGGCAGCCATAAACAGTGTTGGCATGCCAAACCACAGAATTACAAAGAGCAAAGAACTCAGCCACACACTGTTCGGTGGTTTTGCATTTATTTCAAAATAATCTGTAGTTATATAACGTATCACCACTTTCATTTCCATGCCATTTATAGTTCCATGCTTTTCAGCACCAGCCTGAGTCAAAACAGCGGGGAAAGAGAGAGCCGTCAATAAACTAAAATCTCTCCATCTCCAGCCGATCAAGAACACACTACATGCCCAGAAAACAACTCATTATTTCTTCATTTAATATCAGTGCAATATTGAAATGTACACAATGGTAAGAATCTATCTGCCACTGAATGATAGCTAGCTTTAATTTCAGAAAAATAAAAAATACTAATTACAAAGTTTAATGGCGAAAGCGAAAGGCCCTGTATAATAAAGGTAATCCAGTCCCCAATTGCGAAGCATCATGGGAAACAACGGTGAAGCATTATGTCATACCCTGCTTTATTAAAGGTTACAGTAATATTTCATTGACAAGAATGGCTTTGAAGGCTATCTAAACACTGAACTGGGGTTTCCATAATGATCTGAGACCTGTTTTGGATATTCAAACAGTCCTAACTGGCATCCTAAGATCAGTTACCATGTTGAGTTAGTACGTAATGATGGTTACAAACTCTCCTGTGGAAAAGGAAGGAGGCCACACTACAAAAATAATTTTCTCAATATGTAGTCGTGTCTCGTTTTCCAGGAAAACCAATCCTTAAATAAAAGCAAAATTAAGCTTGCTTTCGTGACCCACAATTTACATTTTTTTATTCTCGGATCTAGGTTTAAAACGAGACAAAAACAAATGTAATTTTAACAAGTTTTAATAATCCTATGCAATTTTACTCTATGCAACTCATTGCATTTTCTTCTAAAGACTCTTACGGCTTACTAGACATTTACTGCAAAACAAGACAAAAACCCTATTTAAGAACTTTTTTAGTTTTGCAGTGGACTGCTAAGTCACTTCATCATCTGTCATCTAAATACCACACTGTGCAGCAGTTTGTGCTTGAATGAATAAATATCTTAAGATCACAGTGTTTTTCAAACACGCCAAGATGGCGAGTAGCCTGCTGGCTTCCTACAGGAGAGATTCGCTAATACGTTAAAAACAGCGTTGATAGTGAGAGTTAAATGACATGAAAGGCATCCAGGATTAAAAAAAAAACAGTTACAAGCACTGAGTGCACAATGACTGTTATTTACACATTCAGGAGTCCTTCAAGTTTCTAGTGAGATGCTAAAGTGGGTGCTTTAGGTACACGCACACAAACACACACAACCAGGGTAGATCCACTGCAGTACAGTCGGCTTGTGCTCATAAAGAATGGCAGAGATACGGTATAGAGAACCTCACATGAACACACACACACACACAAAGGCCCCCAGTTGTGTCACCAGTCAGCATCCTCCTCAATGTAGAAGTCAGGTGCGTTAGTACCATCAAACAGAGTTGGATCCATGGACTTCCTTTGCTTTCCTCGACCAAACACCCGCGACAGAGAGCCCAGTCCCATCCTTTCCTTCTTCTTCCTGCGTCTCTGCTCCTCTAAATCCTCTAGAGACTTCAGAGATAAAAAATAATAAGCAAGTTAAAGTGATCGATCACAGAGATATTTTTGTCCATGTTTTTCCAAACATGAAGAGTCACCCTATGTGTGCCTTACGTTGCAGAGAGAGTGCGTTCTGTGCCGTGGAGAATCTGACGGGGTTGGGCATCTTTCTCCCTCCATCATAGGGGCGTCAGAGATGACGGACGGTTGTTTGGAGTGACAAGGACTGACACGAGCTGCAGCGGACGACATCATGCCGATGCTGTCCGTGTCGCAAACACACAGGGGTGCTTTTAACACTGGCGGACAGAAAATATTTAAATATCACTTTTCTGGATCTCATCGGTCCATACGTGCTTCATTATAATGTGGTGGTGTGCTGGCATGTACCCCTGTCCATTGAGTAGTAAAGGTTCTGCTGACTCTGTCGTATAGCCGCAGTCAGTGGAAGCTCTGCATGCATCGCCCACTCTTGGTTGCCATTGACGACAGTCTCTGTCGGCATGGCCAGCGAGTGCCGCTTAGGAAGATCCTTGGTGAGAGTAGCCAAAGACTGTTTTGCCTGGAACACACAAACAGATTTCATTCAATCGGGTATCTCAGCGGGTGTCATTGTAAACAAGTGTAAAACGTGCAAGGAAAAAAGAACATGAAGTACTGTGCAGAATGATTGCTCCAAATGTTTCTGTGTACGTGTGGAGTAAAGTTAAATAAACGCCCGCACAGAGTTTGCAGAATTCTGTGGAAAAAGACTGCAGATTCCATGTGGGCCTTTCTTAAACTCATATACCACCACAGTCGTGCCAGAAAATGAGCCCAAGAGGACACCGCAACCATCATCATCACCCCAAGCAATCATCTCCGTTTTCATTGGTTTAAAATAGTTTCTCCTCCTAAATGTTCTAACATGCAGCGAGGAAAACAAAAAAACATACACAGGCACATGCATTTTCCATTGCAGATACGCATTAAGTATACTGGATTATTCCAATGTAAACAAAACGGCGGTGCGATCCATCACATTGTCTTAATTGTGCAGAAGAGAAAGTCAACACTAAACCAATCAAAGAGAGACCTGGAGTTGAGTGACAGGCCTGGGTGATCTTACCGACACATTTTTAGGTGAGGCTGGTCTTTCTGGAGAGCGAACGAACACGCGACTCTCTAGTTTCTGAGCCATAAAGTTACTCATCTGTTAAAGAAACACACACACACATTCAACTCAACACTGATGTTTCTGACCCACTCTGTTGGTAGAATCTTTAAAGACACAGTAAACCAGAGAAAACATCCTGAATCTCTGAATCTATTCCTTCAGGATTTGTTGATGGGTGGCTTGTGTGTTGCTCACCATAGCTAGTTCAGCCTCCAGCTCCTTGATCCTGTTCTCTTTAAGGTCCAGTGCAGAGCGGAGTGCACTTGCGTGTTCCGTGGACTCTTTGGTTTGTCGACGCAGGTCCCACTTTTCCCGCTCTAACAAATCCTTCTCCCTCGCCAAGACTCTCACTGCATCTTCACTCTCCTGAAACACAAAGAGGACATTTGTGTATGCGCGCGAGTCGGGTTGTGTGCATGGAGAGTTCTGTACATATGTATGCTTGAGTGCAAGATAGTGTGCAGGAAATACTTTTCTATGTTGTTCATAGTTGCGAATAAAGTCCCGTAGCTGCTCTTCTCGGCTTTCCAGTGTTGTGTAAAGCTGCTGCATCTGATTTACAAGATCAGTCCTCTCCAACCTCAAACGCTTCCTGTCTGCCTTCATTGCTGGAGGGACATTTTAAGTCGAAAAGGTCAGGTCGAATAGACTTGGTTACCAATTGCAGATAATGTTGGCAAAATATTGTGTTATGTTGATTACATGCTATAAAGGGGGTAGAAATTCTATGTAAATGTCAACCTAAAGATGAAAAAATCTAATTATTACCAAAGGTTTTCAACATTCTGATAGGTCAGATGTCTATATTTGGTGGTTTAAATTCTCTTTCTTAGTTTTTAAAGTCAGGTTTGTGAATTGTCACAACAATAATGGAATCGTCACATCCATAACGATCCATATTGCTCATAAATAGACACATGAAAATTTAAGTATAGTAACCATTATATGTTTTGCTGTATATAGAGCCATCCCTTCTCTATGTTTGCACATTTTAATTCACAGAAATACTACCAAGTATGCTGTCTCTCAAGCAAGTGTATACATTTTTTACTCACAGCTATAACACGTCAATTCGTCCCTCTCTTGAAATAGAAAACTCGTGCATAAACTGATATTTTTTTCTGATGTCTGGACTATACCATCAGGGGTTTAGGAAATACAGCTTATGGTTCAATATATTGGTAATAAATGCGTTGTGTGAGAATTTTTATTTCAAGTTTCTATTAAAAATGTCACATCCATAATGCTGGAATTGCTAGTGACAACCGTAAAGATTAACCATAAAATCAAGAGACGCTAAACATAAATTTGAATGCAAAATCCAGTGTTATGTAGATGTGAGTTATTATACGTTCTACTTTTTGCCTCTAATATTATTATGAGGTAAGATATCCATTTTCACACTCTTATCCCCAATCTCTCTACCTTTCCCTTCTCTCTCCAGCTGGCTGTGTGTTTAATAGTGTGTGATAACACAGGCAGTAATTGACTGTTTTAGGTTGTTTGTAGCTTCTGCTCTGACTTGCAAATTGCAGCCCATCTTTTCCAAGGACATTGAGTCCATTCACCCACCACTTAAAGACTCATTATACAGGAGCCAAACTGCACACAAAAAATCCTTTTACAATCACTCACTCACACACACACACACACACACACACACACTGGAACACACAGGAACACCTGGTAGGAGGTGGAGAGAGATTGTGAATAGCTGAGAATTTTCAGATCAATAGCTCCTCTTAGAGACGAAGCAAAGCTCTCCAATTCCAACCACGTGTGGTCTGTGTGTGTGTTTAATTAAATATTGGATGTTCCTCTTCCATCAAAGAGGAGATAAGATTTCCTATTCGCAGCATTTACAAACAATATTGGTAATTTTATTTTTCTTTATCCATCTCTTGCTGGTGTGGATCCTTATTTTCCTTATTTTCATTAACAAATAAAAAGGTTTGTATCTACTGCGGATAGATATTAGCAGGCTTTTGTTTGTGTTCAGGAAGGCAAACACACACACACTGGCACTGCTGCTCAGCGAAGAACAGAAGACAGAGCCCACAATGCAAAGCTGTTTAGGTGTAATTAATGTTCTTGATTTCTGTTTAGCGCTCCCTGATTTAGGATGTGAAACGCAGTTTCATCTATTAATCACTCTCTCACTTAGTCTCGAGGGTCACTGGAGAAAAGTTAGTTCAAAGGTCACAACACGGACAGGAGGATCCCTTGATATTCCAACACAATATGGATAAGATGCCAGTTTTGTGGTCTGTCCTTTTCTGATTTCTTCTGCATTTCAAAGCCACAGAGCAATAAATAAGTTTCAGAACAAAATAAAGGTCTCAGGGCAAGATGTCATTGAAATTATTTTAGGGAATTAAATCCTTCTCTGCAGATTTAGGAACCGTTAACTTAAAACAGCTTCAGGTTTTTCAAGGTTCTTGGTCTAATGGCACACCAAGTGCTTCAGAATCATTTTAGATCATTATTACACATTTCATTATGTTGTTTTTTCACACTTTTTATCAGATATAGCTGCAGATATTTTTTCTTACTATTCCTAATTGTGCGTTTAAGTAAAATGTTAACTAGTGAAAACATTTCCCCAAAATTTAAATTTAGTTTTTTATTGCCATTTATTTTCAGAAAAGAAATGTTTGCAGATCTTGAATACTGCTAAGAAAATAAGAATATAAATATGTTTAAATATACTTCAGGAATAGTTAAAACATTTATATCTGTTGGAATAAGCCTGACTTTCACTATGTTCTCTCTCTTTTACATTGCTGTTGGGTGACTTTGTCATTCCTTAGGTTTTTTTCAGTTAAAATCCATCAGACACTTAACTGGAATGGCCACAATACATCTAGAAATGCTGATTGAAGGCAGATTTTTCCAAAGCTTTATGTACAAATTCTTAGCTTGGGGTTGTAGCTTGGTTCTGCCCACTTTCTAGCACATTCCTATACAGAGGGTGAAAGGCCAGACTCATAGCATTCATTCTCCAATCTTAACTCACCTTGTAATGCCTCCTTTGCTCGGTCCAGCTCCTGTTCTTTCTGCGTCAGCTGGACCCGGAGCTGCGAGACCGACAGCATCTCTACGGAGCACCCACCTCCTGTCTCCTCCAGCTCACGATTCAACATCTCCCTCACGTGCTTTAACACAGACACCTCCTCCTGTAGACGCACCACCTCCTCATGCAACAGCACTACAGAGAAAGAGAGTGAGAGACACTTAAATGTTATATTGCAACATTATAAACTATTTTAAACACGGATAGATCAGAATATTGCTTAACAGACAGACTCCTTGCGGCTCTGAAACTAGAATACCAACTCAGGTGTTGTAGCACATATACAAGAACATTCTTGTAATTTCTTTAGAGTAAAAAAGAAAAATATGTGCGTGAAGGGTGTGTTGGAATGTAAAGTCGTTTTTGCAACGACAGCAAACATAAACTGATTGTTCGTACTGTAACATCAGTCCTCAATTGCTTACTAACTCAAACTGCATTGAGGTATAATATATATGGGCTTAGCATTTGGCTTTGCATAGATTTCTGGATCTGCACATGGATATTATGGTGTGTGATTTTTTTCAAGACTGCTGTAGTATTTCCAATCCTAACGATAATAAATTATTGATAATATTCAAAATACTGATCTTTTGTTTCGTTGGTCAGCCCATATACTGATCATTTTGGGTGATACACAGACACTTAGCACCTGTGAAAAAAATCGGTCTTTTGGTTGAGTTTCGACTGATACAAATATACATGTTTGCAAAACATATAAACACTTTCTTTCATTTAAAGGTTAATAAGCCATTTTATTTACCTCTTCTAATGCACAATTACACAGTTAGTTACATGCATTTATGATTGTTGTTTTCTCTGCCGTCCGTGACCCCGTGAGGACAGACCTGCGACCCACCAGTTAAGAAAAACTGTGTTCAGGCCATTAAACCCTAAACAACTTGTTACTACACACATAAGTGTTTTATTCCTGGCTTGACAAATATCAGCTAACTTCATCCATAAAATTGACAACCAAAGCACAGTTCGCTGTGAACGCGAGGTTGAAAACAGGTGAAGAATTTTAAACGCCTGGTGTTCGTTCTTGTCAGTAGAGGGTGATTTCTTGACACAGGCATCTAATGCACCTCAAGAATCCGCCTCTGTTTACTTGAGACGGATATAAGACAGCACTGCCGATCTGGCACGGTGCATTATCTGGATTAAAGCTGCAAGACTTCAGCTTCAACTAATCCAAAAATGAGGCTCTAGAATGCAGATGAGACTCTAGATTAGCTGGGTTCAGAGAAGCTTTAACGTTCTCTCTATACCAAAGGCTCTCATTCAGATGGCATGTTTTTTCAATATTATATAAAAGAGTATAGAATTTTTTAATACGGACCCTTTATGTGCCTTGCCATTTTCGTGGCTTTATAAACAGAACATTAGGGTTGGTGCACTCCATTAGGAAAGCGAGGCATAATGTAATCAGAATGGGCGTCATCATGTGTGTGTGTGGGACATAAAAGGGATAAAAGCATATAAAAAGGGGCATGTGTGGGTTTTTTATGCAACTGAAGGAGCCTTGAGTGTCTTACCCTTTAAGGACATTTCAGAAAAGGGCAGAGATCTAATAGCCACATTCTGAAGGGTTTGATTAATTCTATTAGAGCAGTCAACCACAAAATGAGCCCGTGTGCCTTGAGGAGAAGGCCAGAAGAAGAGCTTATCATTGACATCAAAGCAAGAACTGTAACAGCATAATAATATACAATGACATTTTCATCACTACATGACTTTAATGGTCATTATTAGACTCCTTCAAGACTCCACAGAAAGCATTTAGTATGACACAAAGCCACGGGTCGAACACACAAAGCACGGGGTACGACACAAAGCCACGGTTCCAACACATAAAGCCGCGGGTCAAACACACTTCAGGTCTGACACAAATTCGATATTGCTTGTAATTGTTTATTAACTATTTTGCCTAACTGAATTATGATTTCAGCTTCCAGTAAGTGTTTAGTACTCACAGCTCCATTTTTAACACAATTCCACCTATTCTTTGTGCTGTAATTTATCATTATTTCCTTTTTTAAATCGCCTACAGAGCATCTTTTGTGTTATTTTAATCTGCGTCTCTGTTTTTATTTTCTGCATATAAATGCAAATAGAAACACTATTTTTTTTTTAATTGTTAGTAGCTCACGGAATGGAACAAAAAAGATATTTCTCAAACACATTGCTATAGTAAATTCAGAAAAAACTTAAAATGGTCTCTTCATTTTTCCCGCAGTATGACATGTGAATATTGGGCAGTCACACTAAAAGAAGGTCATAAGGTCTTGTACAAGAAATAAACATTGTTGAGAATATTTTAACATTATTTATATTGTACACTTGACACTGTTATCGCTGCTTAACATTTAATGTCAACCTCTTTACATGAACAGAGCATCTCGCAGCAAATAAAAAAGTGTCAAACGTTATCAAGTTGTTTATAGAGAGTGATTTTGCCGTATTTCATTACGAAACTAAAATGTGTACCACGCACATTAAGTTTAGATAATAACAAGACCGTTGGTTCATAGTTTGTGTGTGTTTGTGTCCCGGAAAGCTTGCTCTTCTGTTTACAAACACTGGGATGAAATGAAGCCAGTCCTATTCAGTGTGATTAAAAAACTCCCACAGTCCCATCAGAAGCTGTGTGTACTGATGATGGGCAATTACAATGCAAACAAAGCACCACAACACTGAATCACTGCATGCGCATGCCCGCTTCAAAAATACATCTCATGTTAAGCTGAACGCCTTTTCAATCAAAAATGTAAACAGGCGTGTGTTTGTGCAGCAGCACGTGTGCGAGCGCGTGTCTGTTTGAACATAAACACTCCCGATGATCTAACGGTCCCTTCTCATTGCATTTACAAAACAAACATTGGAAACCACATGAGTCCCTCCAACCAAAATATCCAGTCAACACGCACTCGCGCTCTCTCAGTCTAACCAGCTCTGCGGAAACTTTTACTGTTCACTGTTCCACTCCAGCCCGAGGGAAGCACTCATGACCATCCGTGTACTCACCTCCATTCACCTCTCATTCCCTCAGTGGCCGTGTCTTATGATCAATCCAGATTAAAGAGAGAAAACTCAAATATTATCAACTTCACACAACAGCAGGAGGCCGAATTAAAAAACTCTGCCGGAGAGACTCCCACAGGTTAACCAGGTTCTTCTATTTCACTGGTTAAAAGGAGGAGCTACTGCCACCATTGTTTAACACACACAAACAGTGGTAAAGGAAAGGCAGGATTTAAGGTCAAGGTGCAGAATTTCAAGCATGTAATGACGCTCTTTTCAAACACTCTTACTTGGCAGGTTCCTGTAAGAGGAAACCACACACACGCATGCACATACAGACACACACTCTCAAGTTAACAACCAACACACTGTTTTCAGAATAAGCCTCAGGAATCTTATTCCATTTATTTGTCCAATTTTATATTATTTCTGAGTGTATACACATTGCACTTTACATTTATATTTTTAGCATCACGCTCCACCAGTTGAGCAGATGCACAAGTTGCTAATCTTTCAATGTTTTTAGTGTCCCACAGCCTATAGACATGCACTAAATCGTGCACGGGTCAATGATGTATAAAAAAACACTTATTATGTGGTCTGACTTATAACATCAATAATTGTATTAAATTAAAAATAAAATAATCTTTTTTTTTGTGGCTGATATATGAATCTTTGATGCAGAATGCTTAAATTAATGGAATTTTTTTATACATTTATATCAGTTGTATGCAGTCTTTAGGAAAATAAGTTTGTTCATTTTCTTCATCAAGACAAAATTAAAGAACCGTAGCGCCCCCTCTGATCTGAGGTGTGGGTTACAGAAGACTAATATGTGATGAAAACTTCCCAAAACTGAACGAAATGCAAATTCTTTGTTCACAACACTTGGATTAGTAAAGATTTGTAAAACAATTTCGTAGCATGTAAAGGAAATTAATACCTTTAAGATAAATTACACGGTCGCACCATAATACATTTTAAAGGCTATGGCTAATTCAAAGATGAAAAACAGTTAAACAACTTAATAAAAAAAATCTGCACTTATGTGTACACCACACTCTTAATGTTTGAATAACTGCAATATATACTATGATTTATTTGTATTTTAAAATTGCCATCACATATCCTTATACATCATTCACCCATCATTTGGGCATCAGAATGTGCACCCACGATGCCCAAAAAAGCACTCAGCACACTAGTCCATGACACATAAGCGCACTCAGGTTCACTCACTTTCACCGAAAAACACTTACAAACCTAAAACACACTCGAAATCTGGGCGTCTGATTGCAGCTGTGTTGCTTTTCAACACCTGTGCTAAATTTTGCAGGTCCTGCTGGATGGTTTGTCAACACAAACATTACACCTGTCAACAGAGTTTACACACGCTGCATCGCAACACACGCTTAACACACAAACACACGATTTCCCTTACACGGAGGAATGAAATGTGTGGCTAACTGCTGTGCCACCTGCTGTGATCACAGGCAAACAACTGCATTCTGCAATCCTTCCTGACAATATATTAGTTTGCCCTTTATTTGAGTAACAGAAGGAGAATTTACACCATGATGTACAGTAGTATAATCATGATGAAGTATAGTACAAAGATTTACTCTAAAGAACAAAACGTAACCAAGATGATATTCTGACATTTAAGGTATGCTAAAAATGTGGTTGTCACTATGGTTTATATCAAAATAAAAACATTTTCTCTTGTTGTGTGAATGTAGCCTTGACGTGAAAGGAGCTAGAGTCTAAACCTATCTGGAAAAGATGAATTAAAAAATTAATAATTGATATGATCTGAGAACCTGAATCAGGTGAGGCTCTTCAACCCCGGATGCAGTGAGGGCTGAGAAAAACACAATAAGATAATACACTTCTTCACTCTTACTCTCCTCTCTGTATCAAAGGATACAAAATAAATTAAGTAAAAACTGCAAAACCAAAGAAAATTAGAAGCTGCTGACATGTCTGGTAGAAAGTGTGTGTGTGTAGAGTTTTTGGCATGATGTCCAGGTTGACATTGTGCGATTCACAATTTCTCTCTCCTATTGAATGGCTGAAAACGGCAATAACTGCGCTATTTTTATTGGAATGTTAAAAAATACCCATCTTTGTCATAATTTGGTTTCATGTTCATGGACATGTAAAACAAGGAAAATCAATGACATCACAAGAAAACAGTCTGAAATGGAATGAAATAGCAGAATGTTTATATACTGTAATGGCACAGTACGGAAATCACTAGAAAACCTTAAAGGCAGAATCGATCTTCTCGGAAACTGCTAACACACAAAGTTTGGCCAAACGTTTTTTTTGTAGTTAATTGCAAGAAATGCATGTAAACAAATTACTGGAAAGGGGTGTCATGCTTTCAAAAAGTAACTTAAAAAAATAAAATATTAAAATAAAATAATAGGTTCGATGGAAAAAACAAGCCTTTAAAAGAACACATTATAAAGCTCTAATAGCAATACCACTATTCTGTGAAACCATCATATTTTTGCTTAAGATTATCATACCATCAAAATCTATTACCCAGACTGTAGCAATTTTCTAATTATTATTAATAATAACATCTTATTTGTCCGCACAGAAATCAGTGCATCCTGACGCCAATCAGATCTGAGCATTTAATAGCCAAAAAACTCTTGCCCTTTTTGAATGCAAAATTTGGGTGCTTGTGATCATAGATGTCTTGTGGCCCAGACTAGACTGTGTGTGTTCATTGTTACATCTCTCAGCTCAAAGGCTCATAGATCACTCCGAGTTTCAGTCTGACATTCAGATTCAATTTCAGTGCACTGGTCAGTTGCATGTGCATGTGCATGCTCTGCATCTATCTACATCTCTACATCTCTTCTGAGTGCGTGTGATGATCTTACCTTTATCTAATGATGTATCCTGGATAACAATGTCACTTTTTTGACCAAGGTCATTCAACGCTTTCTGCCATTGCGCTGATGCATCTGAAAGGGGAAACACAAAAACACACTTACACAGACATCATTATATAGATATACACAGTACGTTCAAGCAGAATTTTTGCTGGCTTTCCACAGTTCTACAGTGTTTCTTTCAATGAGGTAAATATCTAGAGTTCAGCTAAAATTGTGACCTCTGGTAACGGCAGCGGAGCATCTCAGCCCTGAAATACAACACCCCCACTGCAGAATGAGCTGGAAGGATTTAACACACAAATCAATGACAGCATGGAGCCGCTGGATGCTTGTTATAACGCCTTCAGGATAGATTTCACTGCCTAGAAATCCTCTCTCCCTAACTAAAATGAGTTTTAAAACAAATTACCGGCTTCATTCTGCAGGGAGAAATACGCTCTCTATCGCTCTTTAATAGATGGATGTTTTCAGTTCGCCTGTCAATTACAATTTTCAGTGTAGCATTGACAACCTGTTTTGCAGGTGCACTGTGTCAAGAATCAACATCCTTCTGATAAGATCTCACAGCTGACTCAAAAAAGCACTCGAACATTCACACACGCGCTTGAAAAAATATAGATTTTATGAGTATGAGTGACATAAAATCATTAAAGTGCGAAATGTTAAGACTTTTAGATGTTTCTGCGCTCCATCTTCTGTCCTTCAGTTTTTTTCTGGAGCAGCAGCAGGGCTCCAGACTTACTTTTTTTACAAGGTGCACTTTAGCCCCTGACTGAAATTTTTAGGAGCACAAGCAGACAATTTAGGCGCACACCTCAAATCAACCTTATTGACATTTTTCCCCAAAATAGCTGTATTACTGACAAATACTTTGATAATAAATAGATTATTAATAAATGTTCATTTCAGAGGGATATGACATTACTCAATACCAGGGACATATGGAATCTGCAGACTTTTTTATTAATTCTGTGCTAAAATTTGGGAAAAATCTGCAGAATTCTGTGGTTTAACACGTTTAAATGCGTTTACATTTGTACATAAATGTAAAATACTAACCATCTATGCATTTAACTGCAGGTGCAGTGGTTTGGTTCCGCTCATCATTTAAAAAAGAGGCAGAGCCTTCAGAGAAGCTTCAAGTACTAAATAAAGAGACGGTTTAAACTCTGAATGCACCATATCAAATTAGTTCTGAATTCATTTGAACCAACAGAAAAGTCATTTTTTTATGAAAAAGTATATATTTTATTATTTATAGTGTTAAACCAAAACAAACGGCTCGTCTCAATATGGTCTTATGATGATTTTATTGTGTATTAAGGACACTTTTCATCATGATCACAACACAATGTAAAGATAACTTCAAATAAACTTAACAAGAGCATTCGCCTGTCGTTTAACACATTGTTGCAGTGATTATTATAAAGGATTTATCTGTGCACACGATCTTCAACATCTGCACTTATAATCTTTAATCAAAAACATTAAGCTCCTCTCCCCCTCTCAACAACAACTCTTCACCATGACGCCAGCAACAAAAAAGAGGAAGGATATACGTCACCATACAGAGAAGAAGTCAATTGCAATTTCAGTTTCATTGTGACGTTAAAAAATCCATCACAGCAAACAGCGAATCGCAGTAATGCGCTCACGTTCTGTAAACTTGTCAATGGTGAGCTGATCTGTGACCGACGCGATGACAGGGAGAAACTTCAGTCACCCAGACACGCACGGCACTCATGATCTACTCGTCTTTTCACAAGAGATATAACGACTAGAAAGAAATCCAAATCGGTAGGTCGTATATGCACGACTACGTGTCTCAAAAATTTGACGTAAAATGCAACCATTTAGTCAGTGAGCAGGAAATAATCAAAGACTGTTTCTCTACAACATCTACAAAATATTATTACTCAAAGCATACACGCAGAGTAAGGTGACAGCTCTCTGAGAGGTCATATCTCAGATAAAATGTGCAGGTTTAAACAGCTCTATGTCTCTCTCTCTTGCTCCATCTCTCTCTGTCACACACTGAGTTTGACAGATCGATGATGAATGGATGAAATGCTTTGTTTCCCATGCAGACAGTCAGAAACAAGATAAAAATGTGAGGGCGTAGAAATGACATGTCAGCCTAAGAAAGAAAATACAGCAGTGATGGAAAATAGCTCCGTTTTTGTTGTATTTAACAGCCTCTCTTGACATTTAAAAAACAGACTTGTGCTATTGTTTCGAATTTACAAAATTGCTTATTCCTAGTTAATGTCATGTTAACATAAATACAATGTGTCTGATTTTAGAACAATGATGTTGGTACAATTTTGGTCTCACCCACCCTGACACCCAGATGTCACTGAGCCAGTCCTGCTTGACTTGACATTGTGACACTCAAATGCTTGAATGTGATCTATAAGGATCTGAAATTAAAATGTCTGTTTCAGAGGTCAAAACTCTCCAGTCTTTCTGACAAATCCAGGAGATGACCGGGGTTGCTAAGCAACTATGCTGAGGTACCAGTGCCCAAACCTCACATGTCTGCTTCAGTCAGATGGGTGTCAAAAGGGCCAAAGTGTAAAAAGTACAATTTGTGAAAAAAATACTTTTCCAAGTTAAATCAATTTGGATCCTGAAACAGCCCCTACATGTGTAAAGATACGTACAGCTGATGCTTAAACCATCACTGGACTAAAATCTAGACTTAAACATTGTTTTTTTCAGATTTTAAAATAAATGCAACACTATTGAAAGCCTCTTTGGCATGCTTTTGACGACCTCAGAAATTAAAATGAACTTCAGTTTTCAAGCATATACAGTTATGCACTTACAACAGAGGTCTATAATCAGCTCTGTCAAGCTCTATTGGCTTGCGCAGAATGACAACACGGATGAACGATGAAAGCAGAGAGACACTTGAATGAATTAACTTTAGCCTGGAGAAGTGAAATGAGGCTTAGAAGAAATGGAGTACCTGCAATATATCAAACAAAACAATTCAGTTCTAACCACGACAATACGCGTGACGGTTAAATCTGCAGAGCGCTGCTCAAGAGACTCTCTAAACTTTGAGCATTAAAGCTACGCAAGATGAAATGCTCGGCAGCGCCAAAAGCAACCAATTAATCCCGCTGAATGAAATGTTCACGGAACACAAACAAGTTAATACCAGCGATAGAGAGATCTGATAAAGCCCCGAGCTGAAGCCGATCCTGCTGATGGCCTTGCACATTTTCCGAAATGACAAATGATCAATGTTGCTCTCGCAGGCGAGTCTTTGGGCCTTGATCAGGCTGCTGAAATGTTCTGCTACGGACAAAATTTAAATTGTGCAGAAAGTAAAAATGTAAATCTTTCAATGAAGCTTTTGTCTTGTTTTTAACCTCTCAGTCTAGCTTTACCGCAGCCATAGCTTTTCCGTCATCCTTACGAACGCGGCAAGTTTTTCCATTACAAATCCCAAGAAAAATGACCATGTGGCACAGCCATCAAAGTGCACCTTTGGTTTGCCAGTCTAAATATTGGAATAAAAGATGAATTGTATGTAAATGCAGACTAGTGTGCCTGTAATCCACGGTACATCTATAACTTTACCAAACCTTTAGTTTGAGACATTTTAGAATTCGTTTTGACGTCTAGCTGTAACCTCACTGGTAGGACGGTTACAGGGTATATTTCAGGGAGATATATAATCTCTCAGTACTGTAAATAGCAGAATACACACTCACTACCTCTCTCCTTGACTGGTAACCGCATCCAGCCATTTTGATGCCAACCGGTAAACAGATATACTGTAAGTTTGCTGCCGACATCTGTGTTTAACATTATGGTGTACTCTGCAAAACTCGAAATCTTACGTCTCAACCAACAATACACAACAGACTTGATCAATCTACCCCTAGAAATATACACAAATTTATTTATAAAAGTCATATAGTCTCTATGCACAGCGTTCTAACACAGCTAACCCTAAAACAAACACGGTTCAAATAAACTTTCCCAGAAACACACATGGGTGGCAAAAACCGTAGAGGTTAGTAAGCGTGAAAGCATGCAGGTAAACAAATGTATTTCTATTTACTCACTTATTTTGCAGTATTATAACCCAACAGAGGTAGACAGGCGAGAGAGAAGAGGAAAAACTGTCCTATCAGCTCCTCTAGATCTTCTATAAGAGAGAAGTTGGAATATGACACTCTCGGGTGTGTGTGTGTGTGTGTGTGCTTTTGTGTCGTACAAGTATGAAGTGAGTTCATTCAGAAGTTTAATGCTATGCTGAGCAAAGGTTGTGGCACTTTCAACAGATGTGTCAAAGGAGTTCTAAAGGTCCTGAAACTTAACTTAAAGGTGCTGTGTGTAATTTTTCTGAGGATCTATTGAAAGCAATATAAGAAACATAAGTTTGTGGTCAAATATGCATATAGATCTTACATAATGACGCATAAAGACATTAGAAACGCATTAGAACCCATTTTAATTAAAAAATTTGTCCACACTGGATGCGGCGCGACAAACCCATTAAGAACAAGCAGGTTGTCATCATTACACCGGTGTGGACACGGTGTAAACGGACAAACTGCTCTACAGAACGTGTTTTGCAAATATGTTTTCCCCCCAGGCAAAGTAAATAAAACGTGATGACATTTTAGTCCTGTGTCAGCCACCATAGTGCTTCAAGGGAGTGAGCTGTTGATCCTCACAGGTGCTAGATACTGCTAAAATCTCTGATATTCATCAGCATTTAAACACATTTTGTATAAGTTGTTTTACTTTCTGTGTAAATTATTGTGTGGGGTGTTACATGATCAATTATACAGCCTTTATCATAGCATTTCATTCCTATGTGTTATTAAGATGATAAATGAATGAGCTAGTCAATGCCGAGAATTGTATTCTTAAAGATTTATTATGTTTCGAACACAGCCGTACACTAATACTCAATCATCTAGACAAAAAACATGACGCTCGAGGAGTAAACGGCTTCTATCAGGGCACTCGAGCAGCAGGACGTAAAGTTATCAGGTGACCCAAACAACCTCAATACACAGAGACTATCACTGCTGTCACCAACACACAGCTGCAATAAAGATTTACGTATTGCGTTCTTCAGAGGCCTGTATCAAGAAGCGAGGGAAACAAACACAAGTTGGAGAGCAAGATTTGAGTTGACAAAACCAGACAAACTAAACCTGGTATAGATCAGGTTCAGCTGTAGCACAACGTTTGGTATAAATGTTCTGTCAACTACGGTTTGATCAAGAGTTTGTAAGGCGCGTGCTTCTGAAAGAGTGACATGTGCGGCAAACAGCCAAACACATGGAAACATGGAAAGCATCACGAGTTTCATTGATGTCTCGCGAGTATCAGCGCAATTCACTTTCTGGTTGAATATGTTAATATATTAATTTTATTCCATGTGACAGAAAGGAGACACCAAATAAATTCTATCACAATTTATTTTACATAGCAAATTCACCAGAGCAATTTTACTACCGGTATCGCATGCCATCCACTGACAATCCTCCAGAAGACTTTGGTACTATACGAGAGGGAAAAGTACCACATATATGAATCATTTATCTAGGTCAAATGCCAATTATCAAAGAAATGACCAAATATCAGCTAATAAATAATTATGAATAATTATGAGCTCACTTATAGTACTTTGAAGTCCCAGTGAGTCAGTGAGTCTAAATTATAAAGTTCATAATTCTGCTGTGTCTCACTACATTTAAGGGATAGTTCACTCAAAAGTAAAAATTGTATCATCCTCATGTTGTTCAAAACATGTAAATGACTGAAAAGAAGATAATTTGAGATATTTCTCAGTTGTTTTACCTCCATACAATGGAAGTCAATGGGGGCAAAGTTGTTTGGTTACCAACATTCTTCAAAATATTTTTGCGTTCTGCTGAATAAAGCAAGCCATGCGTGTTTAATAAGATGAATTAATTACTGAATGATATCTCATTTGACGAGATCATTATGCAAAAATGTCATGAATTGAAACACATTTACAAGGCAGGAATAAACACGGCTGCAGTGAAAGTTTGTGAAGGCAGCTATTGACTATATCATTACGGAATCAACTGATTTTAAATTATTAATATAGGTTTACAAAAAGATCGAAAGATAATATGTATACTTCATACTTTAAAAAGCTTTATAAATTAAGGTTTGATTTTATATGAATATAGTTATATTAATTTAAATGCTATGTTTAAAATGTATTAATAAATATGAAATATCAACGCATATAATAATTATATGAACACGTTGTAAATTATAATCTATAAATGTAAATATAAAATACAAATAAACACTTAGCAGCAAAAGATTTTTCCTCTAACATCTTATCACTTTAAACCTTTTTAAATATGCAGCGAGAGATATGTGGGGAGCGGCTTCACTGTGTCAGGTATACGTCACTTTCTCACAGCTGATTGGTTCAGTTTTGGTTTGCGATCTCTAACCCAGAATAAAACCTCCTCCCTAGCAGGTTAGCCGTGTAGCCTAAGTTACCATGGCGACAAAACCCCCTCAAAACCAATCCACCCTCTAGAGCCCGAAAACTCGAAGTACTCTCAAACTAAACACAAACCAAAACCGGCTTTGTGATACAGGCCACAGTTCAGCATGAACACTGTGTTTGTGTGTATATCTTAAAAAGGGAAAAAACTTATGAGAGAAAAATAAAGGAAAGACATATGTAGTTCGTACCACTGTCAAAAATACTTTGTGATAACAGGAGATAAGATTTATTTTTTAAGCTTCTTTGACACTAAAATTGCACAAAAGCTCCCTTACATAAGAACACACACTATCAAAAACCAGAGGCAAATTAAGCTCAGTGAAATAAGGGTGCGCAAACAGTATAGACAGCTCTGGATTCCAGTTATCAGGTTTAAATCAAGCGAGAACACAGCATCTCTAAAAGTGCAACAGGACCCTATACACTCCATCCAAACATCAATGCATTACAGCATGTTAAACTTGTATCTAATTTTCTTTCATTTATTCAAAATTTCTATACTACTTTTTAAGATTTTATTATCTCTGCATCCTCTATCATTCTCTACTAAAATGAATGGATTTACATTATTTGCTAAAGCTGGATCAGAAGCAACTATAATATTGAGAAGTGGTCCACTGATGTGGGTTTTTATTGAGCAAATATAAAAGGGCAATTATAATATTTAGAATCTTTATAAACGTATTATATAATGTCCAATAATGTGTCTAACAAATATTAATTTTACTCTAATAAGCCAGAAATGAGACGCCTGTATAAATTATATTTGGTACTTTGGTACTATACTAGAGGAAAAAGTACAACATATATGAAGCATTTATCTAGGTCAAATGCCAATTATCTAAGAAATGGGCAAAAATCTGATAATAAATAATTATGAATAATTATGAGCTCACCTACAGTGCTTTTAAATCTCAGTGGGTAAGTAAGTCTAGATAATAAAGTTCATCATTCTGCTGTGTGTCACTACATTTAGGGGATAGTTCACTCAAAAGTCAAAATTGTATCATCATTAATTCATCCTCATGTTGTTCAATACCTGTAAATGACTCTTCTAAGGAACCGAAAAAGGAGATATTTTGAGACATTTCAAACAAACATTCTTCAAAATATCTTCTTTTGCGTTCTGCTGAATGAAGCAAGCCATGCATGTTTAAAAAATAGGAATTAATTACTAAAAGAAATCTCATTTTGGTTGAACTATGCGCTTAAGAGCAGAAAGTCCTCAACACAACTACTTTCAGCATTCAAATGCTCGCTGGTCTAGTCAGTGAAAAGAGGGCAGATCCAAATATATTTCTAAATAAATGCCATGACTAAAACAGAGAAGCAAAATGTAGAAGTTGACAAAGGATGAGACACGTTAGTGATGAAACGATGCATATTTTGTTGTTTTACTTAAAAAAAAAAAAAAAAAGGAAAAAAGGACCAAGGTAAAGTGATGTGTAAAAGAGTGACTCCACATCCTCACCTTGAAAAAGAGATGGGCACCATCATCAGTTATAAAAAGAAGGAGTCAGCACGATCCAAAAGAATAAAGGGTTTGTCAGCATGAGCGGAGACATAAATGAGTAGTAGCATCATTCGCAAGATATGAATGAGCCAGAGTCACGGGCCAGGTAAGTCAGCAATATCATGAAGTAAACGAATTCAAGAAGAATTAAATATAGTGGGAAAATGAAACTGGATGAACACTTAGAGGCAGCATGGATTAGTTGAGAGTATGAGGCGCTCATATGTCTAATAATATAGATTAAAAGTGAGCCGGAACTGTCTCTAACTTGTTGGGTCTGATTTAGCCTGACCTTTAATGCAGCTTTAGTACCATTTAAAGCCTAACATCTTAAATTTAGGTGATCCTTTGATCCGAGCATGGAAATGGTCTTTAATAGTGAACTGAGCTGTGTGTGGCACTTGACTGCTTCAATCCAGCAGCTTGATCTGGATATATGTCAGATGTTTCATCTTCCGCCATGCATTTAAATTAGGCAGTTCACACATCTCAGGGATAAGGAATGGGAGAGTCTACAGCCTGTTCCCATTTCAGTGTGCTCACATACACACATACACACTCACTTAACAGCTGTCTTTAACACACTTCTGCCGAGATATAAACAACTTGATCCGTTTGGCATTTTAATTATAGACAGCCACATGTACAATCACCTTAATAATAATATAACCACTTTTATACAACAATACATCATCAGAATCTATAACGCTAATGACCCCTTAATAGGCCTCATTATTGTCATTGGGATATACTAAAAGCATTGATCAGCTGGGGAGTGTGCGGGTGTATATGGAGAGAGGGAGGAAAGCTTTCAGCTGTATTATCAGTGCTCTCCTTTGTGATGTCATAATGAGAGAAGATTGCCTAGCAACCTACACTGCTGCCTGGAGACAGACAGATGGGGAATTCAAACTTGAAGAGTCACTATGACATAACGTAAGGTCAATGCAAACTCACCTGTATGAAGCCAATTTTGTATTGCCTAGAGATGCCAGAAAAGTACTAGGGCGGCAAGACATTTTTTAATTTTCGCAAATGAGCACATATAGATTTTGCAAAAGCTTGCAATGATTTTAATGCTTCAAAAAGCATGTAGGCTCTTGTGTTGGTTTGGGTCAATGCATATAGCGAAGAGATTGGTGAGACAGTCAGTATGTGTTTATATATAATTCATATAATTTTGATTGATTTTAAAAAACTAAAAGCATTATCATTTATATTTCAAATTCAAGTTGCAGTATTATATGGCACATTGCATATTGCATTATTTACGGAGTTATTGCATATCAGATGTTTCTTCAGTATAATGCAGTTTAAAATTATATCATAATTACTGGAGTGATTTGATAAAGATTCAAAGTGGGAAAATCATATGACTGTTTGCATTATAAAAGGTTTCAAAGCAACAACATAAACAAATGTTACTGTGCATGTGTGGTTTTGTGGCCCAAACTTAACTTCATCTACACACCCGCAAAGAATAGAGACCCTGTAGATTTATTGTGAAAACAAGCAAATTAAATAACAAGTAAATTACATTAGCTAGCAAGTTATATGTGTAGCAAGTATAAGTGTGGGTTACCAGAAATGCGACAAAGTTACACAACCCATTAAACAAATTGTTTATAAAAAATATTATATAACATGAAATTAAAAAAAATGTTTATTTAATACATTTATAATAGAATAGAATATTAATATAAATGAATATAAATATTAATTCAATAAAATATTAATAGTTTTATTCAGTCCAGGTGTGTGTGTCCAATGTAACCGTATATAACTAATTAAACCATTTTTATGGTTCTTAAACATTTGTGTGCATGCATGTGTTTTTACAGTAATTTTCTACAAGCAAATAACCACCCCTCTGTAACTGCAGGCAAAACAACAGCTGTCCCGTAAAAACAATTACCCAGTCGAGACATAGGGGCCATTTAAACATCAATAACACATATTAAGCACACACAGAGTCAGCTAAAACATGGGCAAGTGCACTTAGATCATCCCTCTTCCAGAAACAGTTGGGAAAACAGGCTATAAAATCAACTTGAACCTTTTTCAAGCTGATATCATTAAAGATCCTGTTACTGGGTCAAGTTGACCTAAAGTGAAAAATCACATCTAAAGACTCACAATTTGCTGTCTGTGTGTAGAGACACGGTGACAGTGAAAGCTTTTTAAATTGCCATGTTCAAATCATATCTGCGAAGGATGTCATTCAGCTTCAGACTGAAAAGTTAACAACGTCACCTTGGTGAAAAATTTGCTCAAAATAATCCCTGTCCATGTCAAAATGAATAGCACCAGCATAGAGGGGCTTGACAACATCTAATTGACATACATATTTTGTACCTACAGTCACATGACATCATATAGATAACACACAGACTACAGAACCATCAGACAATGAACTAAGCAGACAAGATGCATGTGTGTTTATTTGTATGCATTATGTGTCTTATTCATTAGCAGCGGATCTTTGTAGGACCATCTGCACTGCTGTTCACACTTCCCACAGATAAATAAGCACTGTTCACATCTACACTGACAGACCTTGTCTGAGCGTCTGGGTCTGTTTGAGTTTCTATCATGAGTCATTATTTTGTCAATACACTTTTCCTGCATTCAGACATGTTGCTAAATTACACAAGCATCAACAACGTTTCTGATTAGCTGATAGAGCAGCTTTGTCCAGTGAAATCCAAATGGGGGGTTTTCCATGGAATGACCTGGCAACCCAAGCCTGAGGCAGAACAGTAAGGGGGGAAGTGGATGTGGGACGTTAAACACAAGATCACAATCTGCTGAGCTCTTATTGAGTGCTGAATGAAACGAGAGAGAGCTGCGGACAGGAGGCTCACAGCCATCCTCTGACTGTCAGGATTCATTCGAGCTCTGCGGTCATGAGGCGGATTTCTAATGAGGAATGAGGAGGAGTAGAAATATTTGTGTCGTCCTGTTTGTTTGTTTCGCTTTCTGTTTTGTGTGATTAATTTGTTTAGCAACAATGGGCCTTCTTTAAAAAAACAGTGACAAGAATAATTTCGGTTTAAATCGCGTGAACATAAATGGTCACTGGCATGTAATTCAATGGAAAATGTACATATGAATGGTTATAAATGATTCACATATAAATGAACCATGCAGGAAATTAGTTGCTGAGGACAATGGTCAAATATTCAGTGCTGAGGTACAAAATATAAAGATGTTTGAGCACCGAATGCAGTGCTTGACCAGAATCAAGCATCCTTAGAGAGTCGCTTAAACGGTACCCCCTCGCCCCAAATTTTTTTAATTCTGTCATCATTTACTGTATGACTTTCCTTCTTCTGCAGAACACATAAGATATTTAAAATAATGTTGGTAACCGAACAACGCGTCCATTAGTTTTGTCTTGCAGTAGTTTTGTCTTAATGTGTACTGCATACCTTCGTACTGTTCAGTTATCAATGTCCTTTGAAATATTATCTTTTGTGTTCTGTAGAAGAAAGTCATCGAGGTTTGAAATGACAAGAGTGTGAGTAAATCATGATTGAATTTTCATTTTTGGGTGAACTATCCAAGTTATGTAAGTCTATGTAAAGGTTACGCAGGGTATTTCCATGCTCAATTTATAACACAAAGGCCGCCTCATCTGCATGTACTGTACTCTAAGAATAGACGTGTAAATTAATCTGTGCCTGTGTGTCTATGAATGTACGCGAATCAAAGCGTAATTGTCACTTGAGGGAACATTCAATTCATGAACAATTATGTTAGATTGCAGAGTAATTACGGAAATCACAATCCTGGTTCCTCTCCATTGTGTCCTTGAGAAAGGCGCACATATAAGGGGTATTCAGACCAGAGCATACTAGGTCAAATGATATAGCCTTAACCGGCCCAGGGTGTCCACTCCACCCGGAGAGAGCGCAGGTGGACTGCTTGAGGGAGCGGCTGTAGATCTCTGACAGCTTTCCCCTCAACACCCAAGAGACTAAAAATCAAGCAGCTGATGAACTGCATCCAAGAATACAATATAGAACACAAACAGCGGCTATGGCAACATATATTTTAACAGCAGGAGAGTAGTATGCATTCATCCTTATAGTGGTGCACACTCATAATGATAGTATTAATGGGAAATCAAGAGCAATTTCCTGAAATATGACCTGCGTTCAAAAGCATTACTCTGATTCTTAGTAGTCCTGTGTAACCAAGGAAAGATCCATGCATGCATGTTGCTAAACAGAAACACAAGAACTTTCTATTTAAACACATTCAGGTACTGTTAAAAAACACACACTTCCAGACGCAGAAATTGAGAACTGTATTAAAATACACCACAACACAATAGTTGAACCATAAATATAATGGTTCAATTATGGTTACTGTAGTAAAGCCATATCTAATCTAAGTTAAATAGATATAAAGTGAAAGAACAGAAACAATGTCTTAGCCAAGCCAGGCTCGTTCATCCAGTCATATTTTGAACGAGAGAGAGAGAGAGAGTTTGTATTCTCTCTATTCACTGAAGGGTCTTACAGGTACATTAAGTCATGAGAGCAGTAACAGGTGCGGTTCTTTACCGTGCTGGTTCTGCTGATGTTCCTGCGGTTCTCCCTGTTCTTCTAGCTCTCCGAGTTCCGCCGGTCCGCGGCCGGTGGCTGTCAGCTCCGCACGCAGGCTCGTCACCTCCGGACTCGCGCACCGGATCGCGCCACCGATCTGCCGCGCGAGCTGCTTGTTCTCTTCCATCATTCGCTGGATGTTCGCCTGCGGGTAAAATCCACGGAACTCACGGAGCGAGTCATATTGATATCTGTTTCATGAAGACACTAAAATCCCATTCTGTCTCTTTCCCGCTCAGGCATAAACGCAGAAATGTCCGCTATCCACTAGATGGGTGAGAATATTTTGAGTCCCATGCTGTGTAATGTCTGTGTGTGACTGTCAGAGAGAGAAATAATCAGGTGGAGAGACTTTGGAGAGGAATGTGAGTCGGCGTTCTTACAACGCGCCCGATCCTCTCCGTCGCGCGCTCTAGTGGAGAGAGTTGCGCTGACGCGAAGACTCCCTAGAGGCAGTTTAAATGGACTGTACCATGTGAGGAAAACAGAGGAGGGCACCTGTCATAACGAAAGCGCCCGTGTGTTTTGATCTAAATTGTTTGTTTAATATTCGATATATTGCATATCATTTAACTTGAACGAGTTAACGCACACACACATATATAAATACTAAAGTGCATTAAAAGTTTCATTTAAACGGGTCCTCATTATTTAAAGGGGTCATGCATCAGTCAAGTATCACTAGCTTGATATGAAAACAGTCTTTGAGTTCCTTATCTAAAATGTGTCAGATTACGTAATTTCTGGCCAAACAAGTCTGCAGTTACTATTTTGTAGAATGTCGATATTGAGGGAAGAGTAGAAAAGCTGATGTGATGATGAGAGGCAAACTTGACATTCTTGAAATCACAATTAACTCACATTCAGCTGACAGTGTTGTGTTTTTGAGTTCTGTGTTGTGAATTCAAAGACTGCATGTTGTTTGTCCATGAGAGCAAGTATATTTTGTTCCAATGTACCCACTCAAAATCCTTACTTCAGTCATCTACAAAATTGCTGAAGCGTAGTTTGGGGAGAATGGTATGAATGTGTTGTGTGTGTGTGTGTGTGTGTGTGTGTGTGTGTGTGTGTGTGTGTGCGTGTGTTTGTGCGTGTGCTTGCATGTGTGTTTAAGAGCTTGGTTTGTGAACAAGGACCAGTCAAACTTTATATACAATGGACTCATTTACATTCTTCAATAATGGAAGCTTGATCTTCATTCAGCCATATAACCAAAATTACTCCACAATAATGTGAATTCCAAACGCACTCCCACACTTTCTACTGTAGTCAGTCCTGCCATTTCTGGATGGAAACATGTTGTGTTCCTCTTTTCATTTTTTATGTTAATCACTCTGTCAAAATGTCACACCAGGTTTAATGGATACATCTTATGCAAATGCATTACAAGACTCATTCTAATAAAATAACAGTTCAATTTTACTCCATTAAAAAGCAGTACTTATTTGCATAATCACATCACTTCTTAAAATAACTACTGTAGGTCAATTCTTTTACTTTAACCACACATCCTTCACTGACCAAACCCCTTTTCAGGATGCTGCATGGTGACCACCAGCTGTAAATAATTGCTTTTCACATGGATGCATTCGTAAATCAAGCAGAAAAAAGGGGCAGTGAGGAACGAACAACAGATGCCGTTTCCAGTTCATATCCATCATCTCACAAGGTAACATATAACTTCATATAACGCCTGTGCTGTATTGCCTTTTGAAATATTGCAAATCTATTCAGCTGATATTATAAGCCATATGAACCTCCCCCCCCACACTCTGTTATGACATCACTTCCTCCAGGCCAGTGGGAGAGCAGTGTGTAAAGGGTGACATTCAGCTGTCTGTCTAAATGTGCATTTTGTCGGTGACAAACAGTGGAAAAATCCCTTGTGAAGGACAATTTTTAGTGACCTCTATTGCATTTAAGCCCATGACTGACGTTTTAAATGTTCTGCTTTTCTCTCAAGGGATGATTAGATTTAATATGGTTTAAGAGAAAAAGAGGACCACATAAATACCATTTATCTTATATACACTTTCTGTTCTCCTCTTTTTTTTGTCTGCTCTTTATTGGCCCTCTGAATCTTTTTCTCCGTTGTTCTTTGGGCCCCTCTCTCCACTGATCTCTCTCTCTGCTCTGTTGAGCAGGAAAATGAGGAGAGGAGAGACAATTAATGTAGCCACTGCACGGCCAGAGACAATAGACCAGACAGACCCTCACACACATAAACTCATTGAGACAAAGTGGCTGAGCATCTTGCCCAACAGCTAATCGACTCTTGCTCCTTATACATCTGATGTCAACCTCTAAAACAATGTATTGTGTGGGTTTAACCCACTCCTAGCTGGACTCATCACCATGGTAACAGCCCGTCCTCTAATGTCAGTCAGGTGTTTCTTTGGCGACCATGTCCTTCTGATTGGTTGGAGGCCTTCTGGGATATCGGAAGCAGATGGCATTATGGGATACGTTAGTCATTTGTGACATGTGCCCTATGAGATCCAGCTGGGCCTTTACATGCTGACCGTAGTGGATGTACGTACGCGCGTGTGTGTGGTGATGGGGCTAGATGGGGGATAGTAAATTGACTCTAGCAGACCCCAGACCCGGCCCGCTCTCCAGGGACCCCCGGGTAAGTGTCTGTGTGAGATTAGTCTGGACCTTGCTAGGCCTGTCTAGCGCTGATTCTAACCCAGGTCATTAATGGCGCTTTGAGCGTTGAAGCTGGAAGGCTTTTTTAATCCGGAAGTCAAAATAAACCTTGTAAAACTATAATAAGCTCATTTATATTAAATGTGCTTTTTGTGTGGGATATAAGTGTGTGTGCTTTGGATTATGAGAAATGGCACAGCCGATGACAGGAAGATGGCAGCGAAATTATATTCATTTCTACCCCCCACCCCAACCTCTAAATGACAGGTTGGCCGATGGATCTTTGGTCTGGGGAAGGGGGGGGTGTTTCGACTCATCAGGGTTGGAGTCGGACAGTAGGAGCAGATGGGATAGGGAAATTGTCTGTCCAACCACACGCATCAACCACTTATAGCAGGACTTCCCTTGTACATTGACCAGTACAAACATTCTCCTATTTTGAATATTAAATAGATTATTATAGCCGCTAATATGACCAAACCTGATTTGTGAATTTGAGAATAATGGCAAATTAGTCATAATGATGATTCTTCATAAGTAGGTCTAGAAATAATACACTTACACTGTCATCAACACAGCATCAGTGCTGGCTTGGTGTGTTATGCACCAATGTGTTACACCATGCACAGGTTATTTTCAACCCAGCGTTGGATCAAAATGTAAGATCGCCTTCAGGAAAATACAAGAGCACAATCATACAAATGAATGAAGTACTTAAACAAAAAAGCACTAACATTGGTTATATCAGAGAAAGAGAAGCCATAATAGAGTGAATGAGACTCGTAAAGTTTAGAGTCCCTGGGTGATCTCCATTTTCCAATTAGACCGAATTATAATTACAATTTCATTTTGGCTTAATTTAATGAGTTTTAAATGGAGTTAAACTATAATGAGCAGTGCGGCAGCATCGGCAGAGCAAGGTTCCATCAGAAGAAGATTGTGAATGTGAAGTCAGGAACACTTATAATTACCACCTGACAGTAGGGCATCTGCAGAGGCTTTTGCACAGTCCCATAGCTGATTTTCAATAACACTGGATTAGAATGGATTCAAACATGGTACAGCGTGTTAAAATGAACCGAGAGTATCACAATCTTCGCACAAATTATTAGCCAAGCCCAAAATATTTAATGAACAAACACGCATGGGCTGAGAAATTTGAAGAGCTTGTTTCACTTTTGCAGAAATGTGCAGAAGCAGATTCTGTGTGGGACTGTTTATAATGAACAACTCGAAGACAAGAAGCAATATTTACACAAAGACAGTGACATATTTTCCAGTATGCAAATAACAGAGAAATAAATGTTACCGTCTAAACACAGCCCCCAAAACACATAAACACATGTTACTGAAGGAAAAATGAAATATTTCTCTTTCAAAACCAATTTAAACAAAACGGCTTCATTCTGAAAATATATTTTCAGTTTTTTTCTGAGGGTTGCAGACCACTACAGCTCACTACATCATTTCAAAAAGCTGAAGACTGATACTTGAGTGAAATTAGACAATTCTTCTTCTGAAGTCCTTAATAGATGTATGTTAATTCATCTTAAAAATGTTAATGGGGAGAAAGACGTGAAAGTATTGAATGCTAACAACATCAGTGATGGGTAAATAGCAGATGATTCAGAACAGATTTTTTTTACACTCATAGCAGATTTGTGACTGCATCTAAAGTGAAATAGACATGCATGACAGGCTGGACTGATAATAATCCTCTGGTGTGAATTCTAATCCTGAAACTAATCTCTCATTTTCCATTACACCAAAATGATGGTGTGTGTGCAGCAAAAGCTATACTTGTTAGAGACACATTTCTCACAATGTGTTAAAACAGGGTTAAGTCAAGCTTTTGTTCACTTTTTGCAAAGTAAGTCTTTATTATTAAAAAAAGAAGATCTCAAGAGAGTTATCCATGATTTCTGCTTACTTTTAAAAACGAATTACAATATATAGAAACTTGCATGCACACGCACACAAACACGCATGTTGGGTTTCCATGTTTTATGGGGACATTCCATAGACGCACGGGTTTTTATACTGTACAAACTGTCATATTCCCTACCCCTAACCCTACCCCTAAACCTAAAAATCACACAAAACTTTCTGCTCTTTTATGTCATCTGTATGATTTATAAGCTTGTTTTCTCATGGGGACCAAAAAATGTCCCCACAAGGACAAGGATTTTGGATATTGACAACTTTGTGGGGGCACTTTTGTCACTATATCGTGGGGTTTATCCTACCCACACACACACACACACTGTTGGCTCGGTGTGACAGTGCTATTAGCGATTGAGGGAAAGTGAATTTGGTCTATTTTGGAAATGCTTTGCGTGTTAATTGTAAAATCAATTAGGCCTACACAGAATCAACTTTACTCCATTAACCTTGAATTTAATTACATAGTGCCTGTGTGTGTGATTTATAAACTGGAAAGCCAGTTGTTAATTGTATAATTGTTAAAAAAAATGCATTTTTTCATTCTTTACATGAATATGGAAATATGCATTGATGTTCTTCAATTTGAGTTTAGGTCTGAAGGTTAAATTGAGACATATATATGAGACTGTATAGTGCCATCTAGTGGTCGCATGTCATAGAACATCTATTAAAGATTTTAGAAAAGAGCAGAATAGAATACAGCTCTTACTTTTTCTAAATCAAAATTAATTTGTTTTGTAAATATAACATTGACATATTTACATTAGATATATTGATACACTGATATTAGAAAACTGAATTTATTATACCAGCTTTTTTTATTTAAAAAAAAATCCCACTGTTAAATGCAGGTTGAGAGATAGATACATCACACCCACAACACAACATTGTTAATAAACGTTTTGTCGCCTAACCTAACGATGCTGTCAGGTATGCTTTTTATGGCTTTCAATATAATTCCTCCCTTTGAGGAGCTATCCTGGAATGTGTGTTTGTGAGCATCTGTTAGATATGAGAACTGACACCTAAGGTCAGACAAAGCCAAATCAAAAATGTCCTGTTGTGCTGAATCCAAATGCTCTGCCGTGAAGTGAGAGACCTTGAAATTCATGTTTAACCTTTCCCCTCTGTTGTTTGCAGGCCACACAAGCAGATCTGGACAGAAGTGCCTGTCACCACTGCAGTGAAAATGTATCCAAGAGGTTCTGCTGAACTGTTCCTACAGAGCTGAGGGCTAAAATATCTGGCGGTCAACGAGAGGATTGAATGCAGTGAGGCAAAAGACTGTGCTGACACCCAACATCTACTCAAACTGCAGTCTCTGAAAGACAAAGTGTGTGTAGAATAATCTACAGTATCATTTATAATCATAACATTCAAAGACTTTAGCAAAGATTTTAACACTTAAAAATGAACATACTACAGTTTTTCTTTTGCATAAACGAAAAAAAATCTGGTTTCAGCAGGTTTCCCCTCTTTTTTCCTGTTTTATTTTTCTTAATATTCGTTAATGTTTCTGAGTAATGTTTAAGGTTAAACTCTCAGAATTTGACGACCTGAATATCCAGGCATCATCTTTAAACGTGGATCAAACTCAATTGTCCATAACACATTACCCATATTACAAACATTTCTCCTATTAAAAAAGCTAAATATACGGAATGAACTAACGATATAATAAACATGTGTAACAGGTCGGGGCGGTCCATCGGCTACACCCACCCCTGAAACCCGTACCACCCTTGGGGAGTCGGACTGAGGCCAGGCAAAGATAACAGACAACAAGACTTCAAGTAATGGTACTTTATTAAGTTAAAAAAATGGATAAGAGATTTAAGAGGATGAGTCTTCTGGGCAGGGTCGTTCCGTCCTGCGGATCCGCCGAAGGCCCACAGAGTGAAGTGTAGGGGGGTGTTCTGGTGAGTTGCTTCGCGGTCTTCCAATGAAAGGGGTTAGGGCTCCCGACTGGGAGGAGGCTGCTGCAGGAGGGTTTAGGTGCGTATTTCGGGGACGCACTCCATTCTTCCCAGGGGTAGGATGAATCGAGACATACGACTGGAGGAACTGTGGTGGAACAGTTGAGGTGCGCGGTTCGGGTACGTACTCCTCTTCACAGCGGGAAGCGGACAGAAGGGTACGACGAGGGGGATTCCTGCGAGCAGTCAGGTGATTAGTCGGGTATGCAATCCTCTTCTTCTACAGGCAACAGACAGAGACTTCCCTGCAAACAGTCCAGTGAGTATACAGGCACGTAATCCTCTTCTTCTACAGGTGACAGACAGAGAACTTACGGCTGGGGAGCTTCACTGTAAAACAGAAGGTTAAGCATTCGCCTCACGTGTCCCCCCCTTCCCGATGGGCTGTCAGGCAGTACACTCAAATACCTGTGGAGTACATCAGTGTTCACCTCTTCTTACGTCTTAGAACGTGATAGCGAACTCAGGTAAGTAATGGACATCCAGCGGGTTCAAGTTCACACTTTAAATCAGTGCATCACATCACTTCATCACTGCAATTCGACACTCAGTGGGAAATATATATATATGGCCGTCGCCCATTTGTTGACCTGGCATTCACATCAGGAAGTCCATAGACCAGAGAGAGAGGATAAAGATCGAGTGGACTACTCACAGTCTCTCACAAACGATCTCACTGTCCAGCGATTTCCTCCTTCCGGTTGAGTCGGCGTGCTCTTTCTCCCAATACTCACAGTGCCGCGCCGTTTGCCAGCCACACTCCCTCTTCTCCTCTTCTCCTCTTCTCCTCTTCTCCTCTTCTCCTCTTCTCCTCTTCTCCTCTTCTCCTCTTCTCCTCTTCTCCTCTTCTCCTCTTCTCCTCTTCTCACGCTTCCTCCAAGATACACAATCCCCAAAAGAACTTACCCGTTGGTCTGTACACTCTCCTTTTATCCTGCCCTAATCGCAACGTGTGCCAATCGCGGGGCTTCAATACCCTCGTGCACAGCTGTCGGCGATTTTGGCTAATTACCCCATTCGCGGGGATTTGCGCTAATCCGGAACTAGCCCGGTGTTCCGTTGTTATGGGTCCGGCGGGGGCAATCGCGGTGAACATTAGTTCCGCCTTACAAGGGAAAAAGTTGGACTTTCGTCACCTCGTGACACATGTACTGAATTTCAATGGCCTAGCATAAAAATTAAACATTTGACACTGAATTACATTCTTAACAGTACAGGGACTATACAGACAAGATAGCAAAGTGATGTTTTATTGTAAACAACATGTAAAAACTATTTTAGTTTTTATTAAGTTCTTCTATAATATGAAGAATTTGATCTTAACAGATGGATGCAATACAACAGATACTCACTCATTTGTCTGTTGTCTGTCTTCGATGTTCTATCTGACAGACAGAAAGTTGGTGAAGCTTCTGCCATCTTGTGATTACGGGCATGTGCCTGAATGAATGTATGAATGAGTTTATTAGTGTTGGCCAGAAGTTAACATTGCTGTGTACTTTCTTTCATGCTGTGCCGCACACACACACTATGCAAACTTTATATTTTATCCCATACCCTAAAACTTAAGATCATAGAAAACGTTTGGCATATTTAGATTTTTTATAAATATTGTTCTGACACTAGTCCCCCTGTTGAGTGCATTCAGGTTCAGGACACAAACACGCATACATACATATATGGACAAATGTTTATGGAGGGAAAGCATTGCAAATTCGCTGCCCTTGGAAATGTGTGTGAGTCAATTTTCTTGCCTTAACTGTTGTTGTTTTTTTTTGTTGCAGGCTTTCTAAAAAAAGAAATTCCACAGAAGAGAGATATGGTCCAGAACTGATAAGGATACTTAAATGGGTTTCAAAATGTCCAGTAATGTGTTATGTCTTGAAAATGTATTTAGCTGTTCATTTTGAAATTCATATCTATCATCATATAAATCTGGATGTTAACAGATCTATATTTACACGTCTATAAACGTGTTTTGTGTTGTAGCCGCTTACAGACAAAAGAAACATTGTGTCTCTGCAATTACACTACATTGCCAATAGATGGCGGTATAAAATTGAAGCATTCACAATAAAATCAAACGGCCCTTGCTGGCTGCGTCTGAAACCTATAGCGGTTGACGCACAGTCCAGTCAATCAACGTTTTGTGCTTGTGAAGGTACTTCGTAAGGAAAATGCAACATACTTCCACGTCCTGACTAATAACAACTTTTGCAATGCTCTTCTAGCTGGACTTCCTGCTTGCACAACAAAACCTCTACAGATGATCCAGAATGCAGTGGCAAGAGTGGTCTTCAATGAACCGAAGAGAGCACACGTCACACCACTTTTCATTAAGTTACATTGGCTCCCTATAGTCGCACGCATCAAATTCAAGACTCTTGTCCCGGTCTACAAGACCACCACTGGTTTGACACCCCCTTATCTTCATTCACTAATGCAGACTTATGTACCCGTCTTGTGGTGCCATCCCAAAAAGGTTTGCTCTCACAAACCTTCTCTGGATCGGTTGCACATTTGTTGAATGCTCTTCCTGTTGTTACAAGATCAGCAGATTCTGTGGCCATCTTTAAGAATCGGCTGAAAACACATCTCTTCCGTCAGCACCTGACGGGTCATTTCTGATTTCTATATCTTTTCTACTCAATCTATATATAAACAAACAAAAAAAGCATGCTTACTTAAACTTAGATAAAGTTAACTTAACTCTGTACACTGTTGTAGGCTTTGTGAGACATGTTTTTATTGCACTTATGCTTTTTGTTGTCCTACTGTTGACCCAATTGCTTCCATTGTTTACCCAATTTATAAGTCGCTTTGGATAAAAGCGTCTGCTAAATGACTTAATATAATGTAAAAGTATTAATCTTAACCAAACCTTTTACAAATACAAGTCAGCTTATATTTTACAACAATTCTTATCTCAGTAGAAATGTCATACATTGACATTAAACTGACATTTAAAAAAACACTCGTTCAGCCATTTGAAGAGGTCATTGTTATTTTTACCCCAACCTCCGAATTGCATGCAGGATTGTGGGATATCAAAGGCATTGAAGGACATTTGTGCCTTTACTCTTAAAAATTGGCCAAATGAAGGCATTCATTTGGCATTCAGACAGGATGTGACTAACAAAAAGTTTCCTCTGTGGAGAGAAAGGTATACTGATTCAAACTTAAACTGAGGGGATTTTTAACAACCTTTTGCGTTATTGGTTTATTCACTCATTACCAAGTACAGGCCTACTTAAGTTATATTTATATAGTAATATAATATCACTGTATTAGTAGTATAATGTTGACTACATTGATCCGCTTTTTAGTAATTAAAACTATATTTTAAGTGCACTTTAATGGTAGCAGTTGTTCACTACACAACTAGTTTACAACTACGTTTATCAATTAATACGTACAAGTGAAATTATGGATAAACGGTTCAATAAAAGTTCAATACTTGTAGTTCATCTTTTTATTTACGAAAGTACATTTACAAGCCAAGTATACTTAGAATACTTAATTATAGTTTTAAGTATATCTTCAAATTATCCACAAACTTTTTCTGGGTTAGATGACACATTTAATCTGACATGAACTGAAACAATGTTGCGATAGTAGGGACACACCACCTACAATTCATTCAATAGGTCGAACTCTTAGTCTTAAAGGAATACTTCACCCAAAAATGATGTAATTATTTACTCACCATCAGGTTCTCCCAAAACTGTATAAAAGTCTTTGTTCAGATAAACACAAAGGATGATATTTGTAAGTAGTCAGTAACCAAACAGATCTCTTCCCCCATTTATTGCCACAGTAGGGAATACAAATACTATGGGAGTCAATGGGGGATGAGATCTGTTTGGATACTGACATTCTTCCAAATATCTTCATTTGTGTTTAGCAGAACATAGAAAATGATACATCTGAGAGTGAGTAAATGATAACAGAATTTTCAAATTAGGGTGAGCTATCCCTTTAACGTTGTATGTCACCTCTGAATTTACTTGATTGTGCACTAGAATTGTAAACCACATATTTTCATTGTACTGTTACACCAAAGTACAATCAACATTCGTGAAGTGAGAAAGCGAGACATTCTATTTATTGTAGTTTTTTATTCATCCCGCTTGGAAACGTTTGTTTTATAGCCAGCCATGACAGTTCATTATAATTGTATATTATTTTTATATTATTTTACTAGGCTTAACTTTGTCTCACCGCTTACTCTACATATGCAAAAGTGTGTGATACTAATTGAGTTATACTTATAAATAATAATGAGTCATAATAAGTAGATACTCTGAGAACTTAATAGAGGGCGAGCAGGACTGACGGGGACTTTAAGGAACAAGGGGCAGGACCACCTTACACCAATGCCCAACCCCCTCACCCTCTCAAGACACACACACACTTAACACACACATTTACACTCTCTCACTCTGGCTCTCAGTGCCTCTGTCCAGACAGCTGCTCCAGACCTCACCGTCCCTTGCATTTCAAACCACACATCTGACTTTGTGAGCCAGCGTTTCATCCAGAGCCTGCTGTGAATTTCTGGGAGCCTCTTAGTTTGTAAAAAGTTTTAGTTGGAGGAACTGAGCAGTTACAATGACAAGGATAATACTGCTGCTGCTGGTCGCCCTGACGGGGCCATTCTGTACCTTCACCCGTGCAAGTAAGTAAGCATAGAAAGTGTGCTGTATCACACTTTTGTATTACACTTTGTGATGCTATTTTTTATATTTAATGCAGTATAATTTATGCGCAGTATATCCTCACTGAATGAGCTACACACTACTTCACTCTTTGTAGTTTCTGAATAACACTTTTATACAAGTTTCTGGACCAATGTGGGAGGTGGATTTGTTGTCCAGATGGTGTGTGGTTATGGTTTTGAATCTGGCTATATACAAAGGAAATATTTATTTTTATTTAATACAACATTGTCATCGTACAGCAATGTTTTTTTCCCCATAAATCAGTGTTATGTTGGTCATATTTATGTCAGAGAGAAGACATGTGTGAGGTTTCAATATTTTCAGACCATGATGAAAGTAATCCAGACATGTGAGCATGTGCTGATACAGTGATTCTCTCATTTGAAAGCTGGGCTGGGAAAATGATGTAATGGTGCGCTTATTCCGGTAAGCAAGCACATATTTATGTCTCTCAATTTTGAGTTTCACTTTTGGTGTAGTTTATGCCATGACTGAAACTCAAATCACCAAATTTTCAGAAGAAAAGCAATAAAGATTTTTTCAACATGTAAACTTAAGAAAATATTAAGGATGAACAGCACTAATAACAGACAAAAGAAACATAAAAGCAACTCCCTCATTCATTCTGGGCAGGGATAAACCACGTGTATTAATAGAGCGAACTCTATATTTAACGGCACCAACATGAGCATTCAGTACACAGGCTGGTTACATCAGAGAGCAGAGCAGACTGAGGAGAGACGCCCCGGCCCGCACACGCTTATTTTGTGCTGTTTTTCTCCCTCACCCTCGTGTACTTGAAACCATCTTTGGCAGGGTATCAAGCCCTTTAGAGGTGGGCTGTAGGGTATGAGTGTTATTTTTAAACTGCAGCGTCTCTGACTCGTTGCCCAGTGTCGGTTACAGCCCTCTAAACCGTTACATTGAACCATTCAGCAAGTTTTAAACTTTGGAAAAGCTCGATCCACAGGCAAACAGAGGAGCAGCATGGGTGCACACTGTTCCTCTCAAGACTTGCTCTCTCCACATCTGTATCTCATTATTTTTCCTACTGGTTTTTGTCTCCCTCGCTTCCCACTTTCCCAGCCCCGAAGTGCCACTCCCTGTTCTAAAAGCGAGCCTCCATCTGTTTGGTGCCATAAACTTTTCATTTTAACACTTAGAATTATTATTAGCTGGATCGTACATCAAATTGCTTTCAAAATTTGCTTTGCAAATGGATTCAATTCATTATGTGTTGCGAAATGTGTTATGAAAAGGATATTGGTAAACTGACATGTGAGACATTGAAGTATTGGATGTACTGGGTGTTAATTTAGCTACATGAACCCTGAGCCACACGCAAGACCTTCAAATGCAACCACAGACTCTGCCAATTCACAGAGCTGATCTGAATCATCTCCATATACCTCAAAGTAAATTAACTTTGCACTGAAAGTGTTGAATAGAAATTAATTTCCTTCATTTGCGTCCACTCCTTAAAGGGATAGTTCACCTTCCATATAAATATAATGTCATTACTTACTTAAGTTACTTACTTAGGTTTGAAATCTTTTCATTTCAAACCTGTATGACTTTCTGGCTTCTGTAGAACACAAAAGAAGATATTTTGAAAAATGTCGGAAACCAAAAACCGTTGGTCCCCATTGACTTGCATTGGTTTTGTGTCCATACAAAAGAAGCCAATGGGGACCAGCGGTTTTTGGTTTCCGACATTTTTCGAAATATCTTCTTTTGTGTTTTGAAGAAGAAAGAAAATCACACAGGTTTAAAATGACAACAGGGTGTGCAAATGATGACAGAATTTTCATTTTGAATGTTAACTATTACTTCAACCCAACACGTTTTCTTGAGCTTGCTCAGTGAGCATTTAGATTTTTTGGGAACTGTGGAGCTCTGGTCTCTTGAGATACATTCTCCTCCAAGTCTGGAACCTTGTGCATTGTACTCAGATTAGGTTGTTTGTGTTAGTCTGAGACATGTTGTCCCTGAAGATTGTGAGTGGAAGAGCAGGTGGGTGCTGCTCTAGTGATAAGAGTGATTTTCCACTTGCTCTGTTCTCCGCTGCCCACTCATGACATGCCATGTAACATGTATGTGTGCATGCAAGGGAGTGAATCTGACTTTATGAGATCTTCTAATCTTCTCGCTTTTTTCCCCATTACTAAAACATTCCAGCTTCACACTCCCTCACAACACATACACACAAGCACTGCTGAAGCAGTAGATTGAGATAATGATAAATTAGAGTGAGGATGGTCTCAGTTTGTGTAGCCCTTGAAATGGTGTTTTGGTCTTTTTTAAAAGGATTCTAAAACTGAAGAGAAATTTCTCTTCTCTTCTATATTTGTCTTTCCATTTGCATTTCCCCCTTTTTCCCTTATATGGTTTCCATTTTCTCAGAAAAAAAAGCTGCAGGCTTGGTCATAGATATAAATTTGATCATCTGATTGTGGATTTTCATGGATACCCAGAGGAGAATTGTATTGCTCAAAGGCTGCTCTGTTGTCCAGGAGACTCAGATCTTTCTTAGTTATTTGTCGTTATATTTTCGTTTAAAAGAACAGCTCAAACAAAAAAAAGTTGTCTTCATTTACTCTTCACCCGAGTTGTTCAAAATCTGTATACATTTCTTTGTTCTGATGAACACGGAGAAAGATATTTGGAAGAATGCTTGTAACCAAACCGTTTTTGGACCCCATTAACTACCACTACCAAAAAAGACAATTGTAGTCAAAAGTGCCCCAGAACTGTTTCCCTTCCTACATTCTTTAAAATATCTTATTTTGTGTTCAACAGAACAAAGATATTTATAAAGCAATTTTACCTGATACTTTAATGGTTGCCAAGAACTGTTTGGTTACAAGCGTTCTTCCGAATATCTTTCTCTGTGATCATCATAATAAAGACATTTAAATAGATTTTGAACAACTGGAGGGTGAGTTAATAAAGACAGAATTTAAACATTTTAGGTGAACGTCCCTTTAAGTATCAAAGTTGGTTTGGAGGTTTATCTTCCTATTCTGTATGAAAAATAGACAAGCTCATATGAGATGATACCTGCATATGGTAAAAAAACAGAATTTTATTATGAACATGGGCAGCCTAGCCTATAGATAAATTGGTCTTGAAATAATTCAATAAGAAATGTTTACATTGAAATCTCTCCAGATTTGAAGGTCTTTGCTGATATCTGAGCTAAGATATTACCAAAAGAGATTGGAGATTTACAATTGATGTAATTTGTTTTTTTTATGTTCTGTGGCACAATTTTTTCGAGCTCATGCAGACAGAAAGCATCGCCACCACACCCTTCCATACAGTTACAGAGCTGCCCATGCACACACACTTAAAGTGTGAGAAATGGTTTCTCCTTACTGTGCTCCTTCCATCACATCCCCTTTCTCTCATTCTCTTTCTCTCTCTCTGTGTGGTTGGAGAGGAAGAGAGCTATAGTTAGAACTAATTGTTGGGGTCTCAAACATAATTAGTTGATTGTTAGCAGCAGTCAACAAGAGCATTAATACAAACATACACTCTCTCTCACACACAAGACATTCTGATCTCTGACCCCACCCCACCCCGCCCAAGTTTCTTGACAGTCTCTTTGCTCAATTTTCCTGTGAGAATTCTGTGCGATAGAAAGGATGCTCTTGTCTTGCAAAACAACTACAGTTAGGCCTATACTTGTCCATGTGTCCAAAGTGACTTCTGCTGCATTTAGGTTTTACATCAGTATGTGCTGCATGAAAAAATATATGCCTAATCCGAAGCTAAGAGGTTCGAGCATGTTTTTTGATATTGTGCTTTATTCGGGCAGTCCAGTAACCTTGGTTGTAATTTAAAATTAAAATACCCATCTAGATGCAAATCTATTATTAATTCCCACTCTTTTCTGTAAAGGCATGACTCATAGTGAGTCAGTCTCGGATAAAGTCTACATTCCTAGATTGTATAAATAAAAATGTTTTATAACTGTAATTTAACATTCAACCTTAGCATGATGGTGAGTGTGTGATGTGCTGCGTTCAATCTGGTCAACTTGGGCTCAGTTTGATATTAAACTGTCTAGTTCAGTAGCTGAGGTGATGTTATTTTAAAGGGCGGTTCCTCTCGGATGGCCAAGAGAAAGACTGTCATATGGAGTCCATCTGGCTTTTACGCTGACACATAGCACAGGTCTGAGATCTGCTTTGATGTACCTTTAACGGTTGCATGCTGAGGTCTGACTCGTGAGGGATACAGAAGGATCCAAGATCAGTGCGAGGAAACAAGCCATTTTAAGAGGGAGGATTTTCATCCAATGCTTAATTTCCTATTGGGCAACGCTGACTCCACCCAGGAAGTGAGACAATTAGTCAGATAGAGGGAATGACAAAGAAAGGAAGTGACCACATTTGTGTTCACTTCCTGAGTAGTTAGGGTGGGAAATTCAGGTGGGTGGTTGGATGACTCTATACGTGTCTAAGTGCGTAGTTATTTGGCTGATAGAGAGGCCGGAATGTTCTCCCTATTAATGACAGGCCATGAGAACGTACTGGCTTATCCAACTGAAACCACAGCAAAACAGAGCAAACAGTGTTTCTGGAATTTCAGAGCTCTCATCCAAATCTGTACTCTCATTTTCCGCTTTCTCGAAGTGCTTGCTCATTTGCAGATAACAAATTGTCATTTTTGTATTTGTTATTTACTTGTGCCAGGTACTATAGTGGTGCCAACAGCCACAAATCTGGATACAACTGGAGTTAATGAATCAAACGAGCCTTCTGTCACAGAAAAAGTAGAGGAACAAGCCCCACTTTCAACAGGAGGACCTCTCCCGGACGCTACAGATGTGCCTGTCACATCGACAGATGCACCAGTGGTTTCCACGGAAGCACAAGTACAATCAGAGGCGCCAACAGAAACAGACGTCCAAACAGATACAACAACATCAGCACAACCTGAAACTGAAGAGCTATTCCACACTACTACCATTGATGAAGGTGGAGCAATATCGGATGAATTGAATCAAACAGAGTCAGAAACATCAAAGAATGGGGTGTTGATAGATGAGGAAGAAGGTTAGATTAATTATATCTTTATAGACACATTAAAAATGATAGTGGTACAAATTGATAATAAAACTTATAGGATAAGTTTGAATCATTGAGAGTGTGTGTTTATGAGGAGGAGAGGTTGATGTTATGAAATCTTTTCTCTCTAGCCACAGGCACCGGAGCGTTGGTGGGGATTGTAATCGGTGCATTGATTGCAGTGATTGTTGTCATTGCTGTAATCATCTTGGTGGTCAGGAGAATGGGCCAGTACTCGTAAGTAGTTGTTGTAAAGTTATTTTTTTATAGTAAGCATGATACAAGTGTGTTGTGCATTAGGGCTGTACTCTCTATGTATGACATGGGTGAAATGAATTTTGCATGTTAACAGTACATGATTTTCTATGTTGTAGGAAGGCAAAGAAACGAAAGCCTCAAAAACATCAGGGCATCTTGATTTCTGTAAATTGTTTAATTTATAATCCTTCTTAATGAAATTAATCCAATCGCTTATTTTTAATCACAAAAAATGAATACATTACAGCATGTTAAAGCTATGTTGTCCCTCTAAGTTAATATACTATTGTACTGTTGGATATATTTTTTAGGAGAAAATGATGGAAATGGTGTGATAAAAGATTGGTGTGACAATCTTTCCAATGTGATGCTTTGCTCTTTATGCTCCACAGACAGTACAATTGTGCATGAAATATCTCATTCTCTGGTACCCTTTTTGATTTAGAATGGAGCGACAACATAGTGCTGGTCATGCTATGTCTCTGTTACTAAAATGTCTCAAAACAAGCAAACAATAAAACATAAATAAATAACCTATTTAATTCAAATTACGTTTAAATTGCTAGACAAACGATTGAAATTTAAAGTGTGTCATTTTTTAAATGCTACAATATTGTATTATTCCAGCTTTATGTGAAAATGCTATTTCAACCCTCTGGTTAGCTTGATTTACTATAGGCTAGATTAAAAAAAAAATAATACTTTTTTGGAATGGTTTATGATTTTAAAATAAAACAATTATATAATATGTTATATTGAATTGAAAAATATATCATAATTATTGCATATATATTGTTTAAAACGATAAAATTCCCAGAACCTCTGAAAAATAAAGTAAAAATAGTGTTGATCAAAATATAACTCCACACTCCACGTATGAGTGTGCCTATACAAAGAGCCACCAGAGGGTTAAGAAATTTGATCCCCCCCAAAATGTGTAAGTATCGAGCCCCAAATAAAGCATTCATTTGATTATTTCGACTTGAGCATCCAACATTGAGTTACAGTGATAGGTCACCCAAAAATGAAAATTCTGTCATAATTTACTCATGCACTTGTTATTTTCGACCCTTTAGGCCAATGCCTTTCCTCCTTCCGCAGAACACCAAAGAAGATTCTTAGAATTTTTTCGTTAACTTGACCCCATTCACTTGCATTGGTTTTGTGTACAACTGAAGTGAATGGTAACAAACTCTGTTCAAAATATCTTCTTTTGTGGTCTGCGGAAAATAGTCATAAAGGTTTGAAATGCCAAGAAGTTGAGTAAATGATAACAGAATTTTTGGGTGAACTATCACTTTAAGGGTGGGGATATCTGCGTGATGGACAATGGAAAACTGAGGTATGCTCAAAACTGTTTGAAATTAATAATTTCTCAACCATTTAAAAATTGAGCATTTTACAAGTCTGTTCGGCTTGTAGTGTAGAAATTGTACATTATTACCCTTATGCATCACGTAAAATGGAATAACATGTTGATTTAATTCAATAACACATATTGTTGATACTTATCTGTTCTCTTGTTGTCTGTTACATGGGTAACAACTTGTGTTTGTTGGTAATATTTTCTTCATTTTTTCTACAGTCCCTGAAAAGAAAATCGGCACAACAGCAAGAGAAGAAGAAGAGATTCTGGTTGTGATGTTTAAAAGCAAAAGCTGCACTCTAATCTTCAAGGACTACAAGGGCAGCATGAGAGAGCTCATATCCTCTTTTTTTTATTCGTAGAGATGACCTCCCTAACCTTTCCACAACCTTCTCATTTAACCCCATTTTTGTCACCTAAAACTCGCCTAATTTAATTGTATAGCCTACTTTTACCCCAAGATTGGGAGGCCACAGGAATTCAGAAGATTTAGTTTTGAAAATGCATATTAATGTTAACAAGAGATTGTATGTGGTCTACTGTGAATTTGTGAAGGGTGTAATAAACAAACAACAGACAGTTGCGCGTACAAGCGAAAGTTTTTTTAATACCAATATAATGTATATATCACACAAAGAAACTGCACATCTCTTTACCTTCATCAAAATATTTGAGTATGAAGCAGATAAACAAACAAATGAAGAAATGATCCAGATCAATGATTTTATTGAATAAAGGTGTCCTAGGAGTATGACGCATTATGTAGATTTTGTCATAAGCAGATACTAAGGACAAGTTGTGTTCCTGGCTTGTCTAGGCACAGTCATTTTATGTATCATTTTCTAGCTTAGCATCCTCAACACTGATACCTAAAACTCTAATACATACACATTTTTTGAATTTAGATTTGTTTTTGATGTGTATTAATACAGTGTGACTTGACTATGTTGTTCATAAATGTCACTTCAAATGTGACATCCGTTCCTCACGGAAAGATTGCATGTGTTTAATACTTTATTTTAATACTGTACAGACTTCTGCATCAAAAAGCTTCAAACATCTAGCATCATATAGTTTTTTGTGTCATTATTTCGATTTCGCTGTTTACATTGACGTTTAATGTGTTTGTTACTGATATTCTAGAGCATGGCTATATCATGAGCTTTTCTTGAAGAGATCAGGATTAAGTGCACTGACTAAAGAAAAGTAATTAGAAAGGGCTATAGACACTGCAACTGTTTGCTACGATAGTTTTTTTGCCAGATCCCTCTTCATAATCTGTCATGTCACTTCACTTCAGTGTCCTTTTACAACATACTGTTTTGTCTGTGTGTGGGATATTTTTTTGTTGTTGTTGTTTTTGTTCATTCTGTTTGAATAAAAAAGTTAAAAGGTATTTTGCATTGCCATGTTATGTTGTTGTGCCACAGTGGATTACAGATAACATTGTCTCTGTTTATCTTTGTTTACTTTTCGGCCCTTTTTGCTTGACATTACAACTTTTCACACACCCCCTCATTCTTTTTGTTCCACACAAACACACACCCAGACATTCTCTTTCTTTATCCATTAGCATATAAAGATAGTGAAAGACAAATTGGAGATATAAGCAAGAGATTAGGAGAATCAAGCCTGTAAATATGTATTCTTAAGTGAAAGCTTTGGTAAAATTAAAGTTAATTAAATAAGGGCCCAATCTCTAACAGCCTCCAAATTGGAAGCCCTAACACCGTGTATACACTGGAAGCGACCGGTGCAACGCGTCACCAAATAAGACATTAGAAACGCATTAGAACCCAATTTTGTCCACACTGGATGCGACGCAACAAAACCATTCAGAGGTTGTTATGTCGTGTCACGCAGTCGCGTCCGGTGTAAGAAAGTAATGATGCAAAACATTAAGCCCCGGTTTCACAGACAAGCCTTAAGGCTAGTCCCAGACTAAAATGAATTTTGAGCTGTCCTGACTGAAAATATCTTGCCATGACATATCTTAAAATATGTCAGTGCCATTGTTTTGTCTCAAGATGCACACGGTAATGTTGTTTCTAAGGCATTTTAATAAAAGCGACTTAAAAAGCCTAAATTAACTAACGCATAGTCCTGACTTAGGGTAAACCTTGTCCATAGTGTTCACTCTTACTTAAGTGTGTGTGTTCGTGTGGGAGTGCATATGGGTATGTGTTTGAATGTGGTTTTAGGCAGTATCCCAGCCACCCTCTCTCTCTAGTCGTGAACAATGGACTCTTTTAGTGGGAGACCCTCTCTGAAGTCCTGCTTGAATCTTGAGCTCTGTAACACTAGTGTGTGTAAGTGTGTGTTTGTGATACAATGAACCCTGTAATGAGGAGGACGCTTCCTGTACAGCACAGGTCTACATGCATACCCGCATGTACACTCACGTGAACCCGCCAGAATATGCCCCCAAAAATACCTAAAATTGTCTGGACTAGACATACACTGAAATACAAATATACACACACTTTTGAAGTCATAAAAGTACTTCACATAATTAAGACAAAACACGTGAACAAATTTAAATAACACAAACTGCATGGGACACAAAGCCCATTTCAACAAACTCTTGATGTCACTAACTAACAGACTTTTTCTATTAATAGCAAGTTTATTGAAGGCATTCATTATACCAATCTATTTGGCCCTGGGCAATCAAACCCGTGACTTTTGTGTGGGTAGCAGCATGCGCTGCCCATTGAGTTATCCATGCACTTGTAAGATGTAACCCATCTGCACGTGTACCATAGAAAAGCATAGTAATTGGACCGTACGAGTGTTGAGAGGAAAGTTAATATCGCCAGGCAGTAGCCTCATGTTTACTTCAGACACACATACAGAGTCTCCCAGCTTTCTGGTTACTCTCCAGACTCGTGAAACACTCTCAGTGCTGCCCACTCGGTTGATATATTTCTGGGGAGGTTGTGTATATAGTACCAGCGAGAGACTTGACTGAGGTGATTTGAGTGAGGTTTAAACACTCTGCTTGACACAACACTAGTCATGTACAGTATATTGTTCATTTATCATGTTCATTTATTTAAACTCATAAAGCTCATTCTCACGTTTCCTCTTCAGGTTTAGCAAACTCATTTCTCCGTAACTGAAAACTGATATTTGCAACTTTATGCTTTTAAGGTCTTTGCACAAACAGTCCGACATTTTCCGTATGCATTTTTGTCGTATTTGGAGCTTGTTTGTATGGTGTCTCTGAATTGTCCAAATGCCTCTCAAATGTATGCCACGGATGCAAAAAATGCAGAAAAGCGAACCCAGTCCGAATTTTTTATGACAGACATAAATGTCGGATGCAGTGTGTCAATGTGATCGTGAGGTGGTAAATCGCTTTTCACACAGAATACATCTTGCTTCCTCTTCGTCAATGTGTGCTCGTGCTTGAGCGCCACTGAGTAGTATTTAACTGTAAATTCAGCAGCTCCAGGCACGTGAGCAAAAGCGACAATCTCATTGGTCAGCCAGTTTTTAACACAGCGCTTCAAAAAAAGGACGCTTTTACGCCTGCCGTTTTGTGCATCGGTGTACACACTCACATTGGCGACCTTTGGCCCGCGATTATCATGCCAGTGTGGACAAGCCTTAAAGAGTACCTTGCATATGTTTTTTTAGGTCCTACTTTGGTTAATGGAGTGTCCAACAACAAGTTTATGTAAATACAATGTGTAAAAACACTATAATCTCGTAATAATAGGCAGTTATTCGTACCTTAATACTTGACTGACTCTCAAATGATTCGTTCCGCGATTCATCCGTCTTGGCCCCGCCTGCCCGCTAACATTGTGTCATTTGATTGGTCAGATGGTGTAGTCTGTTGTGATTGGTCAAACGCGTTCATCATTTGACGCAGATAGAACCCCACTACCATCAGGATTACGGTTTACATGTGGTTGGATGTCATGTATATTATATGTGTAGCTAGAGATGGCGGCGATTTTACCAATTTGAGCCTGAGTCTGAGGAGGAAGCATCAGAAGACGCTAATCCACGACAAACTCCGCCACGACTGTAGCAGGATGGTTGTCAGTGGCAAGTGACAACTCTTGTCATAAAATCTCCCAGTGTGACAACATGCATGTTGTGCTTTTGTCGAAATAAATTATATTTTATTCTTAAAATAATGTTAAAACGTTAGCAGTGCTATATTTCGATTTCGCGTAGTCATGGTACATAGAGCATTTCGGGAAGTGGACGTTATGAAAAATGATATATATATAAGCCAAATAGATCTATAGGTGCACGTGCAGCAAATGTGTCACAATGCAAAGTTAATAGCAATATAAACAAACTGTAACACCCCAGAAATAACGGTACATGCTAATGTTAGCGTTATATCCATTAGCTAAACACAGATACAAGGTGCGAAAATATTTCTTGAAGTTAAGACAAAAATCAAAAGTCACACTTACAGGTTGTGATTCGGTTGAGCTAACAGGTCCAAATAGAGTTGGTATTCCCCCTCTTTCGTTTCACATACACTGCAGTGAACGCGCCAAGATTATTAAACCAATCTTCGGTGAAATGACGCGCGCACAGCTAAACTCTGGGGTTATACTCCTTTGGTATCGTTTGAAAAATGAATTGTAACCGTTTTTCCCACAGACGTTCTTCCTTTTGTAGTTGAAATAAGATGGACTTAGTGTCACACTGTAGAACACAGACTCTAGACATGATACACACGCATCACGAACGAGCGACAGTGTTCGGGGGAGGAGAAATAAGTTTTCGCGTCAGTCTCAGCAAAACGTAGACGGGGACTATGTATAGTGACGTAGATATGCGTCCACAATTCGTTTGTGTGATTTAGAGTCGATTCCCATTTTTACAAGCAAATAACTTTGTCATTTATTCACTTTCGGACTTACAACTTGGCAGACAGCTTACTTTCAAACAAGGCAACATAACAGACAGCATGAAACGTCATTTTCACGATCTCATGCAACATACTCTTTAAGATACCAAAAACAAAATGCTTAATATAGTTATGTCTATTATATTCCATTTATTTCAATAGATCCTAAACAAAATTACACACAGCACCTGTCTTATTTGTCTTTATTTCTTTAAAAAAAGAAACTATTCTAAAATTAGATTTACTTCTTAGGTAAAATTAGGTACAATTCTTCTAAAAAAGACAAAGATGTCATTTCATCTAAACCTTCACTAATGCTTCAGAAAAATTCATCATCCTCAAACAATTCACACTTACATGCAATAGTCAAAATGTCACAGACTTTAGCCTTTCTCAAACACGCACACATTTTAATACTGATTTGTGTATTTTCTAAACAACGAGTCAGTTTTCCATTGAAAAGCCCGGTTTAGACCAGTGTGAATTTCAGGTTGGTTTATGCTGGTTAAAGCGGATTTGGTCAAGGAATGCTGGGAGTCAAGCGATGCTGGTCTTTTTAAAAGTATCTAAATTTAAGAATTTGCATTCAAAGGTGTATTTGCATACACATAAATATGTTTGCTGGTAAAAGTCAACATTAAAGATCGGATGATGTTAAAGAAGTGTGTTGTTTAGAATTTAAGAAATCATGGCAGTTCAGTCATTTGACTGAAGAGTCAAGACTAACCACATGTTCTGCTGAGAGATGTGACAGCACATGATCTCACGCATTAGCATACAAAGGAACATGGATGGCACATGTTGGTGCCTCACTCTCTACAAACACACACATTGTTATCTGAAAGAATGTTCGGTATGATGGTGAGGTGGTGAAGGCAGAAGTGCAGCTAAATAAATAAATACGAGAGAGAGAGCCGGTGAAGATTAATCTACAGTGTAATGTGATAGCTTTATAATGGGTGATTGTTGGAAAGAACAGAGTTCTGCTGATAACAGGTCACCAATGTATAAATCCTATTGACACCCATGTGACGGTATCATCCCCATATTTCCAGAACATACATCACAAACAAACGGTCCCACACATCTTTACGCAAAAATGGGACTCAGTTTCATACAGACACAGATTAACACACTCAATTAGACTGGCACCAAAACATCAAGCTAGACGTACTGTATATAGCGAAACACAGAGACATCTGGTGGTCAATCGCAGTAACCACAGGAATGTGTTTTTCCCGATTTGGACGGAAAGATTTTCACTAATATTGATATTTATTAAATGATCTAAAATTATGGATTTAAATAAAATATTTCTTTCGTATATACACGCTGCCCATAAATCAAATTCTTCACTTTTGTCGTCTTTTGGCGTTTCTAATTCAGTTATATTGTATTCGTTAACATTACAATGTTAATGTGGTTTAAATGGGGTTTTCAATTCATCGAGTCTGTAATCTATTGTCTAGTGAACAGCGCGTGCTAAAAATACAACAGCAAATCGCGGGTAATAGTTTGTCATGCCCTCGATAAGATTTAAAACAAAAGATTTCCAGTCGTGTAAATGCAAATAGTCGGTGCTACCATACAGGTGCATGAAATCTCGCACATGCGCTGTGCAGTCAGTGCAGTCTACCAGCGACCAACGCGCGTGCGACTGCAGCAACGACAGTGCTGCGCGTGCCCACCACTCTAGAGCAGCGAGGCGTCACAACAAAGCTGGTAAGCAATGAACAGGCAATTTAATACAGGCACCACAGGGCATAACGCTACCCGATCAAAATAATGTTGCATGACCTGACTTTTCGAACCGCTCCTATTTATGTCTTGTGTATTTGATTTGATTTTATGGTTTGATATTTTATTTAAGACAGCTTCTATCACATCAATATGTGGTAACAGTCTCTAACGTTACGCAACAAACGACTTCTGTAACATAAAACGCGTTTAACTGACAGTGACCTTTTTGTCTGCTTCCAGCAGCAGCGTCAAACAGGGTTTGTTTTATTTAAAGGGGCTGTCAGACTCCCGCAACATGTGCACTCTGCACAGACAAATGATCCTTTCTTTACAGTCTTAGGCTTTAGAGTATGCCCAATACACGCTTCAAACAATAAAATCTATTCGCTGTTTCCATATATTTTTGCATTTTGAGTGTACCGTTGCTTGCGCGAATGCATTTATTTAAATAGGCATCTGTGATATTAAAAACACTCACTGTAAATCGATACGTATAATGCGGTAGTTATGGGCGCATTACGTTGTATCTTTAGCTTCCCGGTCAAAAGCTCGGTTCTCTGTGTCTGATTCTGGTACCCATGATCTTAATAATTTGTTTGTTTCGTCCATTAAAACGTCATGTGACGTGTAATATGAGATTCAGTTATATTAGGTTAGGTTTTCTGATCCCACAATTCTACAAGTTGACAAGTGCTTATATGTTTTGTTTTGAAACACCTATGTATCAGGACCCCCTTGAAAGGAGATGGTGCATCTCAAGGGGTTTATCCAATAAACACATTTGAATTAAAATGTCATTCAATAGGGGAGTGTTGTAACAAAGGGTGAGTCATAACACCATAAACCTTTTAGAAATACAGAGAATAACTTAATATGACGTATCTATCCACCACTTTGCTCACAATTTATATTTTACTGCCTAAAATTTTTAAGTTTAAATAAATATTTTAAAGTACCCTATAATTAAAGTCTGATCCATTCATTGATTTTGGATCATGTATAAGTGGATGGCTAAGCACATAGCTATCAGGTATGCGACTATTGAGCCCTCAATGTAGCCAAATGTAACAACATATTGTGCCATATTTTAAAGCAAAAATAACTTGTATAGTAACACAGTATGTATATACTGTACATATGGATCAGCCACATCCCTGAGAAGAACTGATATCATAATTCAAAAAGTTGATTAATTTGATATAAGCGTTTGACACCGAGGGTCATAACATTACTTTCTTACTGAACCAACAGGGATAGTAAGAAATGGGATAGTGTATAAGCCTACATGTGTCACGACTATAAGACAGAATTTGAGCACTCTTTATCCTCAACTATTATTTTAAACAGTTAGGGGTCTTCCCATGTCTCTCCATGATCTTCTTTATTATTTTAATGAATCTCTTTTGGTAAGAGTAATGGTGCTGGTACAAACTTGTAAAAAAAATCTGTATACCCAAAAAAATATCGCTGTATGTTACTTTGTAAAGTATTGTCTTTTAGGGCTTCATAATCATAACCTCACAGAGGACATATTACTTTATCTGTTTATTACATTTTTACTTTTCTATCTATCAACAGGGTGTCTCACCTAAACACAAAGCAAGAAACATCAGACCAGGACAGTTAAACAGAGATGCGGAGATCAAATGACAGTAAGTTGGCTATATTTTTATATTCAGAATTGTGTACATTTTTAACATTGTACAAGAATGTCTGAGTATATATGTATATGTAAATATGTATGTATATAAGTACGGGTAAAGATGAAAAAGGATTTAAAAACAATCAGTGTAATATTGCTTTAAATTGTTATTATTAGTAAAAAGTAATTCAATTTTTGTTTTTCATGGCAAAAAATAAATATCATACATGTTTCCCTGATCACCAGAGAACATCCACTGAAAAGGAATTGAGTATAAAAATCTTGTCTGGCATATTTACAACAAAAATCTATTTATGACATGTATGAAATATTAAAAGACTATGACTTTCACCCCAAATGCTAATTATTTGTAATTTTACTTTCTTTTTTAAATTTGCCACTATTCTAGGTTTTATCCATTTGTCAATAACACTGTGTCTACACCGCGCCGCATCCAGTGTGGACAACATTTGAGATTATAATCGGTTCTAATGCATTTCTAATGTCTTTTGCCGTGTCGTGTGGACACAGTGTAAGAATATTTTACTCATTTAAATCACAATAAAATAATTTGCTCCCTTATTCTTTTATATATATTTTAATAGGTACAAGTCGGAATAAGCATGTTGTTTGAATTTGAACATAAATATTGTCTAACACCGAATGACAAGGTAACATTATTTCAACCAAATTTTGACATTTTATTCTCCAAAAACTTAGTTGTAACCATAAAGTAGAAGTTATTGTACAATAAACTAACATTGTTAATATTATACACTTCTTTATTAAATTCAAGAATTGCATGTAAAAAGCCTTTAGTGTGTCACATTCATGTTTTATGTTTTAGTTTTGGTAGAGGAGATGCCAAGTATGTCATCAGCCGATTTTCTCCAGCAATCTGAGCTTCATCATACACATCCTCACGAAGCAGCTGTTTGCAGCATTATGGAGCAAGAGGAAGAAAAGATAGTTGAAGGTATGGGGGAAGAAACAGATGAGAACATGGATGTTAAAGACAAACAGAGCGTCCGGTCCACGCAGAGCACCAGCCTACCTGTATGTCAAAGCCTAGCTAATCAAAGTCAAGCAAGTGCTACTGAGAATGCAACAAATATACAACAAATATACAACCCAGTTGGTAAACACCAGGCTTCCTGTAAATTGCCCTGTCCTCGCTGTGAGAGAAGGTTTACGAGTAGTCAAGGCCTAGAACGCCACATGCAAACGCATGCTCACACACAGCACTTTAAATGCAGTCACTGTAGAAGGACCTTCAGTACGCTATTTAGTCGTCGGAGGCACGAGAAAAGACACGAAAACAGAAACAAAAAGCCGGATCATCGCTCAAACACCACCTATGCTGTCAGTCAGAATGTGCCTGGCAGTAGTGAACATGTGAACACTTTAAATTTGTCTATAGGAGACAAGGTATTACCAAACCCAGATTCAGTGAAGTACACTACATCTGATGGTAAAAAGAAGGGTGCCTCCAATAAAAACAATGATGCCAAAGCCTCAAACCTTTGCAAGTACTGCAAAAAAGCTTTTAGGACACATACGAGTCTAAGGAGACATCAACGGAGGATCCATGAGTGCCAACTTCTTCCTAAAAGAGTCTGTAAGAACGTCACAATCACACAAGAATCTGGGAGGGAAAGGCTTGTTGAAGCCTCACAGGACTCTCAAACTACCAGCCCACAGTGTGTGGAGAACACCAGTCAGGAAAGAGAGTACATGGTTGACATCTCTAGCAACATTTCTGAGAATCTCAGCTTTTACTTAGATGGCAAAATTGTATCGACAAGCGCTGTAAGTAACTATGGGATGATTCAGATGACCTCTGAAGGCTCTGTCATTGGGTTAAATGCTATTATCATTAGTCCTGCTCAAATCTCACAGGCTCTTAACGTAGAAGCTAATACTTGCACCTCTGATCTGTCCGGGCAATCCTCAACCAAACGCAGAACTTCCACCCCACCTCTACTCCCACAAATAAAAACAGAATTGGAATCTGAATCCATCTTAACAGCCTCATCGTCTTCTCTGTCTTTGTCACTGACCTCTACATCAGGAACTACACTGGTCGCAACTCATCTGCCCGACGCTACGGAGACCGTTGCTTTCCACGGGGAAAGAACCGTCTATCTGTCTCCCAAACTCAAGCAGCTCCTCCAGAATCAGGATGGCAAACCAGCAGTTGCTCTAATTACAGATGGCCAGAAGCTTGGCGCTCCATTATCTCTAACTGTTTTACCTCCAACAACAAAATTTAAGAGACGAACAACATCCCCTCCCAGCTCCACACAACAAAGCACTGATTTGAGTGTAGAAAGTGTCATTCCCGATCTTGACTCTGCAGAAACCGAAGATTCAAATTTGGAGAACCATACATCTCCGGGGTTGAGTTTTCCATGCAATGATGGAGTTGGACATTTGAACCTGATCACAAAGAACTCTGATGGAGTTAATATGCAACACGTTTTGCCACTAAACTGCTCTTTATCAATAACTGGTGGAAACTCTTGCAATCAACAGCCATTGGACCTCTCCAGCTCAATGAGCAATTCGGCCTTAGCTGAGTCCATTTTAGATTTAAGTGTTGGTGGAAAGAGCTTAGATTGTGAATCAGAAGGAGTCTACCTTACTCAGCCTGCTTTTAGGAAAAGTAAACCCAACTCTGTTATGCTTCAGAAGGTTCTTATGAATGAGTGTAGTGGTGTAGACATTGCCACTGTTGACGTTCCTGCTACAGCGGACGTCTTTGGTGGTCCTGACATAACAAACTTTGCAGTCATGGCACTGCCTGATTCAGGTCTGCCGAACCCTGAGAAACTGTTGTTTGAGTTTACTCTTCCTTCTGCATCACTTGATTCAACCACGTCTTTACTTGCTCCTGTAAATATCCATACAGCTGCTCAAATCCCTCCACCTCAAGCGGTATCTTCTTCCTCTCCACCTTTTGCATCCTTTCTACCTACTCCTACAGTGGAGCCCAATCAAATTCAAACCCTGTGCTCCACTCTCTTGGTATCTGACACTGTGCCACCCACAAGCAACGTGGAAGACTGCATTGATTATCCTGTACATCTCACACAGGGGGATTTGAAAGTGACAATCCCTGACTGGTTGAGCTCTGCTCCTGGAGGCGTGACCCACACCCTTATACCTGCAGCCCCTTCACTGAATTTACAAGGCCCTCATTGGGTCTCAGATCCAGCTTTATGTGAGCTAGCCCAAAGAACATTGGTAGTAGACTCTGTGTTAGCTTCTGATGTGCAGATGTTCCCCCCCTCTCTGCCTGTAGACCAATCAGACATCACTCCCTTGACCTTTCCCACGAACACTGTTGTGATTGAATATACTGTTGCACTGCAATCTACTGAAAACATTTTGCCATCCTTTCAAGCGAATTCTCTTCAGTGTGTCTCTGACAATATATCTGTAGATACAAAAATACAGCAAGAGGCTCAATCACAGCCTCCCAGTCTTGAAAACTCCACTTCGTTGCTAACCACGCAGTCAACACCAACAGAGCAGTCATCAACGTCTACAGATGTCACGCCAACCCTTACTGCTTCCATCAGTGCTGTGAAAGAAGAGAGCAAGGAGGAAGAGATGCTTAACTCAGTCAGCCCTGCCAATGCTAATATTCAGACTTCTGACTACTCTGAACAGGACAACAAAGTGGAAGATGAATTATCTCCCTTGCATTCTTTTTGCAAGAACTTCATGTGCAATGTTTGTGAGCAGCCCTTTCAGTCTATGAAGAGCCTCAGTCAACATGTAAGTGAGCACTCCAAGGAGTGGCCTTACAAATGTGAATTTTGTGTGCAGTTGTTTGACACTGACACAGGTTTGCTGGAGCACCGTTCCAGTTATCACGGCATCGGTAAAATCTATGTCTGCAAAACATGTTCTAAGGAATTTGCTTTCCTCTGCAACTTGGAGCAGCATCAGCGAGATCTTCATCCTGGTCTGGAGTGCTCACACAACGAGGTTGTGCATGGCAAACTAAGACCGGAAAATCATAACAATCCCAAATCTGACATCCATGCAGACCTTCCCCTCATAGAAGGTAAACGAAAATCTGACAACACAACCTCAAAAGCAGAGGTGGGTGATTTGGCCTCGAACTCTACCGAAGAGTTGTACACCACAATAAAAATCATGGCATCTGGAGGGGTCAAGCCGAAAGGCCCAGACGTACGACTGGGCATTAATCAACATTACCCAAGTTTCAAACCGCCTCCGTTCCCGTACCACAACCGGACACCAACTGGGACAACAGTGGCATCTGCCACGAACTTCACCACCCACAACATCCCTCAGACCTTCAGCACGGCCATTCGGTGCACAAAGTGTGGCAAGAGCTTTGACAACATGCCTGAACTGCACAAGCACATATTAGCATGTGCTAACGCTAGCGACAGAAAGCGCTACACTCCTAAGAAGAACCCCGTACCACTTAAGGAGTTTGTGAAAGCGCAAAATGGAGTGTTATCACCTGCAAAGATTGTAAATAGTAGACAGAATTTTACAAAGAAGTTTACCTTCCATGAATCAGCAGTCAAAATAAACATCCTGAATAAGAAGAAATCTCAACTGATACAAAAGGGCAGACCTGCAGCGGGAAGAAAGGCCTTTGCTCAAGATGACCTGGGGGTTTATGCATGTCCTCATTGCAGCAGAGAGTTCACGTATACCGCCAGCTTAAAGAAACACGTAGCTTTTAGCTGCCCCATGAGACCTGCCATTGGAAAACCAAAGAAAAGAAACCACTGCATCGTTTCAGCCCAAGAGAACAATAGAACCCTTCGGAGACAGATAGCAAATCCACATGGATCGAACCACGGTCCAAAGATGATAACAAAGAGTCAAATCAACAAGCCAAACACATCAGTCGACACCACTCAGAATATAAGACTTAAAAGATCCACTATTATGTCGACATCTGTTGTTCAGTCTAGTAAAAAGGGCAGCTTTATACCGCAGATAGTCCTCTCCTCTTCTGCTCAGGTTAACTCTCAGGAAGCGGCTGTTCGGGTACATGTTTTAGGGAATAAAGTGGAGCAGAGAGTGGAGGACACAAAGATTCAGCCCAGAAGAGAGGAGTGTTTGTCTCTGAGGTTGAGGGAGAGAGCAGGAGGACCTGTTACTCGTAGCGTGCAGCAGTCCACCGCCACAACAGGATTCCTTAAACACTCGGACAGTCACAACATCATCATGCGTCCTGTGGGTTTACAAGTCAAGAAATAAAAATTGTGGAATGAACAGAAAATATTGATGTTAGCTATTGTCAAGTGACTGGATATTGTTTAAAGCTTAATGAATCAACACCTATAGGATTTTCAGTCAAATAGTATGAATGTGATCATCTGACCAACTAGTCTTGTGTAAATATTTTTGCTCTCTCGAATATTTTGTTGTCATTCTGATGTAGAGGGTGCTCACCCCCATATATCTGTATATTTATTGTGTGTTAAAAAGAGCTCATCAACTTTGACAACACAGTGTTTAATTCATAAAAGTGGTGTGTTTTTTTATTTATTGCAAAGTGGCAGTTTTGGAGGTAGAAGCTTTCAGTCCAACAGCAGCGATAAGCAGGTTTTGGTGCATTGGATTGGAAGAAAACCTGTTTAAATGTAACGAATCATGTAGCCCTCTGTTAAGATGGGTCTCTGAGAGTATGGTTTTACATTGCTGGGAGAGTAGTGGTCTCTTGCACTTTATACTTTGCGTCAAAACTTTCATTCTTGTTGAGCCACCGAACTGTTGAGGTTCAGTCTCAAATTTTTGCTACACGTAAAAGGATCGAGAACTGAAATGAATAGTTCACCTTCAAAAAGAAAATGTTCTCATCATTTACTCACCCCGTTGTCACTTTAAACCTGTGTGATTTTCTTCTGCAAAACACAAAAGAAGATATTTTGAAATATATTGGTAACCAAAAACCATTGGTCCCATTGACTTCTATGGACAAGTTAAAACAAGTGTTCTGTTACCAACATTTTTCAAAATATCGGCAGAAGAAAATAGTGATACAGGTTTGAAATGACAAGAGGGCCTGTAAATAATGACAGAATTTTCATTTAAAAGTTGGACTATGCCTTTAAGGATTCCTCTTTAGAAGCAGGGTTAAAGGGATACTTCACCCAAATATGACTTGTTCCAAATCTGTAAAAATCTTGTTGTTCTGATGAACACAGAGAAAGATATTTGTAATAATGCTTAGAACCAGACATATGTTTCCCCCGATTGACTCCCATAGTAGGAAAGATTACTTTACATTTTGAAGAATGTATGACAGCAACAGTTCCGGGGCGCATTTGACGACAATTGTATTTTGACTATGGTAGTCAATGGGGGTCAAAATTTGTCTGGTAATAAGCATTCTTCCAAATAACTTTCTATGTGTTCATCGTAACAAGGACATTTATACAGATTTGGAACAACTCGAGGGTGAGTAAATGATAACGAATATAAATGTTTGGGTCAAGGATCCCTTTAAAACTTAACTCTTCAGGAGGGTGACCCAACAGGAGCTGATTTTATAGCCCTTCTGTAGATCATACTCATCTGTGTCTGATACACTGCAATAAAATCTATTTATTACTACTAATTATTTATTAACGTAAGTATTCAGTGTTTAGGGGAAGACAGATGTTTCTAAGTGAAGTTTACAGATATCACTGCATTGTAACTGGACTTTGTAGGTGTCGTTGTGTTTTATTTGTTATATACTGTATGTGTAGCATGCCAGAGGACTAATGTATGAATGATAGTGTGAGTGTTGGTGTATCACACTCTGCAATATAGCACAGATATATGCAGTATATTGAAAACATCTGTGCTCAAATGGCAGGGTTTATGTATGTTCTGTTCTCAAAGAATATTTAATTGTTTAAACTTCTCTCTTGTCTTTTCTGTTTTTCTTGTGTTTTATTACTTCTAGCTTCATGATCAACAAAATGATGTTGGAATGATCTTATTAATAATATAAGAATACATTTACTCTTTCTATTAAGATTCAACAACTGACACGTTAACTGAAATGGGGAAGGTGTAACAATATTAAAAGTAACATAATGTATCTGGTGTGACCTACAGCTGCTTAATATAGTGGAGACCAGGTATGGTTGTAAACTTGTTTGTTCAGTTGTAACAGTTAGTCAAAAGAAGAAAAAAACATAGGCCATACCGTGCAGTATGCTTCACAAACATGTTTATTAAAACAGTTCCACTTTCTGTCTAACTCACAAGTTTGTGCATAGCTTTTTTAATAAGTCTGCTAGAAAAAAACTTGCACTCATCTCCACAACTAATGTCTTTATTCAATGACAACAACTAGTGTATAAGTGATAAGACCATATAGATCTAACTAAAACATGTAGAACATGTATATCTAACACTGTCAGCGTGTGTAAGTTTGTGTATCTAATTTCTCAATCAGAGTCACAGTGGTGACAAATGAATGTTGTTAATCCTGGAGTGCAGGCTTTATGGGCCCAGAGACAGCGTAGCTCCTTCGAGTTGGAGAAGGGCTCCATACAGAAAACACAGAACTTTTCATCATCAGGCTTTCAACAATTCTTAGTAGGCTTTCTCTGCTCTTTCCTTGCCTTTAATCTCTCCTAAGAAGCTCATTCTTAGAGTGTCAGCATTAGTTTAAGTACAAAACAAAATGAAGGTTGGTTAAAAAATACATTCTTTCCTCAAAATCTGTTTTTTATCTCACGAATTGGTGTATTGGTATATCCAGCCTTGATAACTATCCATGTGGATCTGGGAGAAGGTGGGTACAGTGAAATGATCACATGACTCCTTTATTATCCCTGAGTGGTGGAACTGGCGGTGTTACAAGTCTCCCCATGATACAACCATACCCGGTCTCCCCTACAACAGTCCATAACATCTTCACATGGTTACATTTGGCTTGCCATTGCAATTATGATCAGCTGTGTTTTGTCTCCCTGTAGCTCTGTCTCAGGCATCTTTCGTTGCATTTTTCTGTCTGGTCACATCTAACAACCTCATTCTGCCCTGCAGAAGGCCTATGGGATGTTCAAGCAAGAACCCTGGGCAAAATGCTTCTGTGATGTAATTGCGACCTTAACTGGTTACTATCAGTAAACTGTAGGGGTGAATTCCAATCAAAAACATTCGTATGCCCTATATGTTCTCTGAAAGGTAGAACCCTTTAATTTAATATGAAACTATACGTATAAACATAACACATTCAAAGTATTGTATTAGAATGAGCATAATGCAATGATTTGAAAGTTTTCAGAACAACACATAGCATCATCGACTCGCTCCAAGCTTTTGCATTGTATTTACAAGCGTTCACCAGCAGGTGTCCTCCCTGTGCAATGTTTCGAGGGGTTTGACACTCTCGTTTCAACCCATTCAGTTAAGGCTTGGTAAATAATACGTTTTGAGCTGTTTCTATATTGTGAGGGAGGTAGCTTGGCATACTTACATATATAGAAGCTACACTTTTTCTAAGAAAATCTTTTTTCAATTTTTCAAAAGAAAAATCTGAATTCAGAACTTAGCATATGGAGAGAAAACAGTATTTACAGTTTTTTATTCACGTATTACACTAATTTTATTTAATCAGATTTTACAGGCCTGAAAAGCTAAAAGGATTTTAGACCCAGAATGTGCCATATATCTGTGGACTGGAAAGTGGTTAAACAAAAGACAATAAGATGTTCAACATTTCCAACGTTAAGTTGCATCTGTATAGCTCTCCAAACTATCCACTAACGACGTTGTTGGAAAATGGTGTGCTGATGCTATACTAATAATATCCACTGGGTGGCAGCGGTGGCGCACCGCATGACCTCACACCGAAAAATTGACATCAAATCATAGTCGCCCATTACATCACTTGGGTCTAGTAGTTTTTATGGTTTGACGATGTTGGGATTGCTTGAACAAAACTAAAACTTCAGGTTGTCTATCACATAAAAATATTTCGTTAAAATAATAAGGTAGCATTTGTTACATAAATACTTACTCAGATCCAATGTATAATGTATGGACAAAGAAATGAGGACCACACCATGAAGGTACCGCCCTCCAAGAATTTCGAGTAAGCTGATTGGCAAAGAAAGGGGTTGATAGACGTATTGGGCGCGATGCCAATAGTTAAGGACGAAACGATATATAACTACGTGTGAAGTCATTTCTGTTAACTAGATAACACGAATATCTTGAGCATTCTTGTAGCACGGCAAATTGTTTACTTTACATTTGTTTAAATAGTAGTTTTAAAGGGGTAAAATAAGCAGCAGCTTATGTCTGTTAATTCATCCATTCACATCTAATAGTACTAATACAGTTCTCTGTTTCTCTAAGTGTAAACAAAGCCAAAGTGGGTCACTTGCCATGGTATGTTGGGTTGTAGTCTGCGAATGGCATTGCATCACATGTAGTGCAGCTAAACAATTTCATACAGAAAAACATCATGTGTTTAAATGTTGCTTTGAGGCATGGTTGGATATTGACTCGGAATTCTAAACTATATATCCGACATCTGGGTTTCCAAGAGCACAATCGACAGTGTGTTGTTGGTATGGTGTTGCCAAGACAGTAAGAAACCGTCAGTTCAGCTACACAAAGGATGCGACTGCGGACGCACTCGTCCCCACCTCCCCGTTGCGCATATACTCTCATTCAAGGGTGTGTGTGGGGGGCGATCGCTGAACCATCTTTCGACCGCTTCAACACGTAGAGTGAGCTAGACAGAGGCGTTGGTATCCAAACTAAACCAAACCAAACCTCGCCGCGCCCGGTATGAACCGGTTCGGGAGCGGTGCGCGCACTCGTAGACGCCCTCCCCTTCTTGTCTTGCAGCAGTTCCTGCCACGCGCACACACACACACAAAAAACCGAAGCCGGGCACGAGCACGCGCGCAAACGTCACCCCCTCCCTCTCTTCCTCCATCCCCACATTACCATTGGCTCCTGCAGACCTCTCGAGCCTCCATTTGTTCTCTCTTTGGATTGGCTCTAATAGCTGCGTCGATGAGGACCCTGGTCGGCTGTTGGTCGATGTGAGGCTGAGCCCTTCCTTCCCATTGGTCCGTGCCAGCCGTGCATTAGAGCGAGGGAAAGAGTTGTAAACGTGAAGCGCGTGCTGGAAAATCCGAGGCGTTGGATTGAGAGCGGCGCGAGCACAGGAGATCAGCATAGCCTTCACTCGTCACAACATCCAGCCTCTCATCCGACTTTTTTTTATTTATTTGGTTGCGGTTTTCCGTGATATCGTTAAAGTCTGAATAGTGACGAGAGGTACAAGTCGAGCTCTTTAGTGAGGCTTCCGATCTCCCGTGTTGGGGGCAGTTACTATTGCCCCTCGGCGGGGGACCTCGGTATTATCATTTGGGTTGTCTGGGAGGCAAAACCGTTGCCTCTCACCGCGTGTTAGTGAAAATTTTATCTTCGGTTTCTTTAGTCGTTTTTTTTGTGAGACCTTAGATCAGGTTAGACTGGACCTTTAAAAAGGTGTTACACTGCTGCAGCTCTTTGTGTGGCGTTAGTTTCGTGTCCTCGTCGCAGCGACCCTACGTGCAGCACTTCTAGCTCCACGACATGTGCTCCCGGGTGTGGTTTGTGACAGACCGGCGGATCAGCCAGGAATACCCGCAGGTTCAGATCCTGCGAGCCTTGAAGGAGCGCTGCGTCGAGGACGATGTCGAATTCCGCTATCTTCTGATGGATGATATCGTTCTGACCATCACGGACGGACAGCTTGGTAAATACCAAACGCATACGTTCCATAACATACACACACATATCTATCACACACACACACACATATAAATGTATATCACATATTGAACTAACTTCTTTTTTTATCTTTTCCTCCTTCGCCTGATGTTTATGAGCCGTTTAATTAGTTAAATAACTGGTCAGCATGGATACGTTACTTGGAGCTCTTGCATTGAGCGGATGTGCATCACTGTGTGACTGTTTTGTGTATATTCTGTATTTATGCGTGTTGGTGACCGCATAACCCACTTATAGCCATTCCAACAACCACACACGTTTTTATTCATCGTTTTATGATACAATATATCTGCCCTTAATGTATTACATGGTCGTTTATTGTTGCAGCATATGCGCGCGAATGGGTGAACAGTCACGAGTGTGCGGGCTCGAGCGCGTTCATTATCAACATAAAGCCTAGAGATGGCAGATGGCGCGACGATCACAAAGAGCAGCAATTGAGCTGTTTAAAATGACCCTCGCGATTATTTAATGAACATTTCAGACCGTTTTGTTTTTATTATCATAGTCTACGAGATTTCGTAAAAAAAATGAATTATATTCGTGAGATCTCGATGACGCATTCGCGCGAGACTCCACTAAGGGCTTTAATCAAAATAACCGATTATTCACGTGCTTACATCCTCTGAAACACAAGTCTCGTCATGAAAACGTTTATTTGATCATGATTGGCAAGCGAACTGGTGTAATGCTGACATGATCCCGTTGTATATTGTCGAATGAACTTGATGTTTACGCTCCAATGTGCTTGAACATTTCAGCATCTCATTTGAATACGGGGGCCTTGCAGTCATGGATTCATTCACGTTAAATGAACCTTACCATTTAAAATCAAAACACAGTTTTACATGTGGTAGTTTGTTACTTGATATTGTTGTAATAATGCAGGCTTCGCCAATTAAAACAATTGTGTGTAAGTTCATATTATGAAAGTTTCTAAAGAAATTTTGACACTGGGGTGGGTGGAGCTGTTTTGGATCTTGTCTTGGGGGGGGAAGCCTTTCTTTTGGGGCGAGGTGAAGGGGGGCAGATGGTGAGCAGGACATTACATTTCACATAGACCTGAGGTAAAGGGAGTGGCTATGCACCAGTGCATTTCTGCTTTGAATCAGCAGCTTTAAGTTTAGCGATCTGACTGCAACATGTTAGACAACTAGTCAGAGAGGACAACCAGAATAGACAAGATGAGCAAAGGCAAATGATAGATGCACGTTCCTACAACTGGTTAGCAAAGCCAGACCTAAGTATACTAGTACAGATTATTTCAAAAAGGATAAATGTGCCAGCCACAATTTGTAAATATAGCAGAATAATATGCCACACAAAACATACATTAGAAACTATAACGAAAGGTAGACTGCTGTGTGTAGAATGAATGAATGACAGCATCACAACTGCAGCAGGTTGTGTTTGATCTACTTGTCTGTATCTGATTAGATGGTGGACAGTTGGTCAGCCCTGGGATTTAACCCCCCCTCCTGAGATCCTAACATTCTGCTAAGTTACATCATCAACATGAGACACGTAATCGTCACACCAGGAGAGAAGTCCTCCTCACAGCACGCGTTTAGACAGAAAATCCACTCAAGATTTTCATAGGCCGTTTGCGTCAGTAAAACACTGTTATTGTGCCTTTGTCATGATTTATTTAAAATTCATAAACATTTATTTTTTGATGTGTTGACAGGTGCTTCAATAGAGTACTTTGTGTTGTATCACGCACTGTGTGTGTTTAACCACACGCAGGAATCAAATAATCAATAAGCAATCAATGTTTAACATTTGATACTTTTGACATCTAGTATAGTGTCCATTCCACTAAATGATGAGAAATTTAACACCAATTTACTGCCTCACACATACGCAAACTGCAATCAGGCTCAAACAATTCAAATGCAAATGTTGCACATCTGGATTCAACTGACTGCTTAGGATATAGTGATGTTTGGTCGGTCGTAAATGAAACTGCAGCTTCATCTATAAACAACTAATGTAATGAACCGTTTCCCAAGATCTACATATCTAGGAAATATAAGTGTGAACGCTCATCACGACAAGAGACTTGTCATGATAGCTTAGTAGATTTGTATGGCTATTACATTCCATTACCTTTCAATATCTGATATAATGCGTCTCCTCCCTGCTGCTACTGATTCTCTTTGTTTAATTGACACCACTGTGATTTGTGATAACCATAAGTGATAATCTGTACAGTGGTGTTCCTAGATCAGAACATTTTGCCAGCCTGCAGATATAAAACATGGGATAGGAGCCAAACTCGGTAATCAGCTGCTTGTATCTTAAACCAGTTTATCTCAATGTTACAGAATAAATCTGAAGTAGGTTCAATCGCGTTTAACACAGGACAATAGATTACCCTCAAGATCTAGCTGGTGTGTATGCGCATGCGTGCGTGACAGTCATGTTTCTTAAGACGAAACAGCTGCAGCAGAATTGACACGGTGCATGTGTAGCATTTGCTCTAGGCTGTAGGTTAATTTACTTGCATTAGGCAAGTTCTAGCTGAGAAACCTGGCTGTCTACTTCTTTGCATGGACTTCAAACGATTAAAAACAGATAATAATGCACTCTGATACACATGCACGTGTGTTTACAATAAAAACAGTTTTCAGGGCTGTTCTGTGTACTGCAGTGAATCTGTCTGTCATTTCCTCAGGAAATCGGTTAGACCTGATTGAATGTCAGTTGGCCCTCAGTCTTATATAAAGCCGTGTACTATTTCCTTAGATCGGAGCAAGAATAATGTTCAACTGTTATTCTTGAGCATAAAAATCATCACTTGAGATAAAAATGTGTGTAAGCTATAGATTTTGACAATAGAGTCATTTGTTTGGACTCATGTCTTAGTAAAATGTGTGTGAAGAGAGGTAGCTTGTGTATAGTGTTAAAGGGACAGTTCACCCAAAAAAGGAAATGTTCATCATTTTCTCACCCTCACGTCATCCCACAGTTGTGTGACTTTCTTCCTTTGCCAGAACAATATTTTGAAGAATGTTGTAAACGGGACAACATTGACCCACATTGACTTTTATAGTGAAGGCAAAACCGCGTGGACATTTCTCAAAACATCTTTTGTTTCACTGAATAAAGAGACATAATAAGCAGACAGATTTTTTTGGGTGTTTACTATCTTTAAGTTCCATAGAAGGTAGCTCTCTGAATGGAGCTGTGGTCTCTAAATGGTTGGTAAAGTAAATGATTGTTGTACCTTTTCAGGCAGAATACAATAAAGTTAGCACACTTTAAACAATAGTAATGTTAAAAAAAACATGTTAAATGCTTTAATATTGTGCTGCTTTAACGGCTTGCATTCCCAGTCGCTTTTGGCTTAGCATTTGAAGCTTCATTTTTGATCCATGAGAGGAAGAGGGAGTGCTGATGAAGCAGTTGCTAGTGAAGATGCTGAGTCGTGGTTTGTGTGTTTTGCTTCATCCTAAAATGGCGGAGAAATGGAGAGAGAGAGACCCGAGATTATGTGACGCATTCATGTTTTGTCTCTCTTCTCATGTCTTTTCTCTTTTGCACTTCCTGTTATCTCTTGCCATTCCTTTAAAAATGTAAAAAAACATGTGCTTCGCGTTATGCATTCACCTCTGAAATCCTGTCTCAGTTTCTTCTCTTGTTTGTTCCACTTGAACAAATTTGCTTGGATATTTACATGAAAAAGATTTTATGACTTAAACTGTGAAGGGTTCGATCTCTCGCAACCCCTTGTGTGTAAATTCAGAGTCGATGCTAGAACTTGAATTTAATCACAGGGCATCTGTTTTAAAAACTGGTTTTAGAGTTTACTAATTGACTTAAGGCTAGTGTTTAATTGAGCATATGTCTTAAGTGAAATCTTGTTTCAAAACCGAGAGCAGTGCAAACTAGGTTAGTGGGTCAGCATGAACATCGCAGTACAGAGACGAAGCAAGAGACCTTCTGCAGTGTTGCGTAACTGCTTGATCTCAGCTATTTAGTATTACGTAGATGCTGTGTGTTTTATGAACCAAGGCCAGTTCATCCATCAAGTGTGTTTTCCAAACAAAAGACTGGCTCTCATTGGTTACTTAGATACTTGTACTAGGTGTGATCTACATAATACTGCACTGACTAAAACACGCCGCACTGACTGTACACAATTATCACAGAACTGACTGAACACTGTATGATTTACTCGTATGCTTGTTTCTCTCAGGTCTGCGGGTCGGCCAGGAGACCGTGACTTCGTTCCCGCAAGTTGCTGTGGTGCGTGTTCCGACCCCGTGGGTCCAGTCGGACAGTGACATCACAGTTCTGCGTCACCTGGAGAAGATGGGCTGCCGCCTGGTCAACCGGCCACAAGCAATTCTTAACTGCGTCAATAAGTTCTGGACCTTCCAGGAGCTCGCCGGCCACGGAGTCCCTTTGCCGGACACGTATTCGTATGGTGAGAACTGAAAACATTAGTCTTTTAATAAAAAAAACATTAACACTTTGTGTATATTTATGTATGTGTATATTTATATATATTATTAGTTGGGTCCATAAATATTTGGACAGAAGCACATTTTTTATTTTGGCTGTGTACCAAAATGTATTGTAGTTACAGTTTTATAATGGATATTGTCTTAGTGTACACTCACAGCTTAATTTAGAGTGTATTCACATCCAGGTTAGCTGAAGGGTTTAGGAATTCCAGCTCTTTAATATGTAGCTCCCCACTTTTTCAAGGGACCAAAAGTAATTGGACAGTCAAATTAAAAGCTGTTTTATGGACAGGTATGGGCTTTGCATTAAAAAATGTCTTCATAAAGGGAGTTGATTCTAAGTGTGGTGTTTGCATTTGGAAGCTGTTGCTGTGAACCAACGTCCAGCGGTTCAGGGAGTTGCAAGTGAATAAGACCATGGTTCAGTGTTTCCCATTAATTAATTAGACTATGTCGGTCCACCATATTCAATTTTATACCGCCATGGTTTCAAATCGAACCCAATATTTTTTACACTTCTCATGACAACATATTGTTTTCTGTGTCTCTCTCTCTCTCTCCTCTCTCTCCCCTCTCTCTCCCCTCTCTCTCCCCTCTCTCTCCCCTCTCTCTCCCCTCTCTCTCTCTCCCCTCTCTCTCTCTCCCCTCTCTCTCTCTCCCCTCTCTCTCTCTCCCCTCTCTCTCTCTCCCCTCTCTCTCTCTCCCCTCTCTCTCTCTCCCCTCTCTCTCTCTCCCCTCTCTCTCCCTTCTCTCTCTCCCTTCTCTCTCCCCTCTCTCTCTCCCCTCTCTCGCTCTCTCTCTCCCCCCCCCCTCGCCCTTTATCTCTCTCCCCTCTTTCTCCCCTCTCTTTCTCACCCCCCCCTCTCTCTCTCTCTCTCTCTCTCTCTCTCCCCTCTTTCTCCCCTCTCTCTCTCTCCCCTCTCTTTCTCGCTCTGGCCCACTCTCTCTCTCTCTCTCATTGCGTGCATCGCATAGACAGCGCCTCTCTCTCACATCATGACAGTGAACGAGTTAAAAGGTGCGGTGTTTTCAATGTGTTCCTTCGTGTATTTGCTTGTCCGCATAAACATCAACAGTCACAGATGTTATTGACAGAGAAGATGGCTGATCGAGTTTATCGTGACTTAACAAAAGGTCAGCAGAGCTTCCCGCACACCCTTAATTTATGTGATTTGATGTGAGATGTGTGCGAGCTGTCACCCTCCCTATGGGGCGTGCGCAGTAATTAAAGGATATGCGCTGCATGAGACAAACAAGTTACATAGCAAAAATCACCTCATATATCCTCTCTTCAATGTAAACATATGGTGATTTTGTCAGACGATGTCGCGTTTACACTTCAGGATTTAAGCAGCAGCAGTTAAGGTAACAGTTGGTTGGATTAAACATTAGGTATTCGGTCGGGATTAGTCACTAATTTATATTCCTTTTATGTCTGACAACAGAACAGATAATATGTGAAAATATAATTCAGGTGTGTTAACATGCAATATGACGTGATCAGAGAGAAGCAGAGGAAAAGATTTCAAGTGGCTAAACTAGTCCAAATGCAAACAGGACATGAAGACGTAACAAATATGCTAATTAGGGCATGACGTCATCAGTGCCATTGTCTGTCAAAATCCTGTTGGGTATGCTGTAGTTAAGTTTCAAAAACTAAACCAATACATCATAAAGATCCCTGAAACATTTAGAGTGTCCAAATCAACAATTTGACACATTCTGAGAAGAAAACGACACACTGGTGAGATCAGCAACAACAACAAAATCCAGGACGTTTATATATGATGACGGAGTGCATGATGGCATTATCCTCCAGTTATACAGAAAAACCCCTCACTAAATCCAGACAAATAAAGAACACTCTCTAAGAGGTAAAGAGATCAATACATAAACAATAAAGAGAAGACAAGGACAACTCCAGAGTGTTAACAACAAGGTACAAAAGCATCAAGAATAGGGTGGGTAGATTAGACTTCTAAAATTGCAGAACAAGCTTTTTAAAAGCAGTTTTTGGAGAGATAAAACTAATATCAACCTGCATAAGACTATTCAACCAACTTGCTTTATTGTGACATCACCACGTGTGGTGAGTGAAAGTCTTGGTTGCGTACTCGATACAAAGTAGAATGCAGTTGGACAAACAACTGTATGACCTAACAGACTTAAGTGACAGTATGTAGTGGAGACGAACAGTGCAAAGTATAAATAGACAGAGTGTGCATAAAAGACCATGTAAATTATACATAGGGACAGTATATACACATTAGACATTGAACATGCACGTTAAATATGTAGGTGTACACATGAATGTATAATGGACCATCCTATAGTGCACATAGTACAGATATAGGTATGTAAGTTTGGTAATGAATGGGTATTGCATTAGGTGCAATGCATGATGCATTATAATCCATGAAACTGTAGTGCATGGTAAAAGAAGTGAGCTTGTTGAGTATATCAGTTTTTGATGTTGAGGAGTATAATAGCCTGAGGAAAAAAGGTCAGGAATATTAGGAATAAACACTATGGCGAAGGCTTGGAATATCTCATGATATTAACAGAAAACATCTTCAGTAAAATAGTGTTAAGGCAGTGTGATTCCACGTCCATGTATGCCTTCCTAAGGCACTGTGTCACTGGTGTTTTTTGGTGATGTAATGGAAGACATAAGCATCTAGATTAATCCTAACTTGTCTGGACGTTAAGAAGGGTTATTTCTTTATCATGGAGAGGATAATGCCATCATCCACTTTTATATTGTTGCTGAGCTCACCAGTGTGTTGTTTTCTTGGTGTTGATTTGGCCACTCTTGATTTTCCTGCAATCTTTATGATGGATTTGTGTTTTTGAAATCTAACTATGGTCCGTTTCACTTACATGTAGATCCACCTAAACCCCATTATCTGGGTTCACAGCAACACCTTCTAAATGCAAACACCACACGCAGAATCAACCCCAGAACTTTAACACTCTTCATTTATGAGAAAATTCTTAACGAAAAGCCCGAACCTGTGAATAAAACAACATTTGATTTGACTGTCGAATTACTTTTGGTCCCTTGAAAAAGGGGAGCTACATATTTAAGAGCTTTAATTCCTAAACCCTTCATCTAATCTGAATTCACTTTAAGACAATATCCATTATGAAACTGTAACTTGAATATATTATGGTGCATAGCTAAAATAACAAAAAATGTGCCCCTTTTCCCAATATTTATATTAAAATAATACCTCGAAATATTTACTTTGATGCCATTTGTTAAAAAATATGGCGACAAGTACCCATTTGGTCACTGCTATAAACGCAATAGAAATAATACCGGTTTTTATACTTAAAGTTAAATGTTGCTGACATTTGTTTTAACTGCACCTCTGTGTAGGTGTCTGTATTGCTCATTCATTCAGACTGCTGTTAGTTTAAATGGCTGCTGTTTGGAGAATGAAAGGGAAAGCCCTCATGACTGTCTATAGAAGCTAAACATGATCAGAGGGAGAAAGAGATGGTTTAGAGATGTATAACAGCAGTTAAAGCTGCTGTAGTGACGTGTTCCTGGCAGAGGCCTCCTTTATACACCCTGCATTCTCTCTTTTGCTCGCTCACTCTCTCTCCCTCACTCTGTGCCCCCTCCCACTGAAAGCTGCGGCTCTGCTCAAACGGATACTGCATCGATTACAAGAGCCATTTTCTTTTGAAAAGCACATGCTATTTGTGTTAAAGCACAAAGCATAGAGATTTCTAGCCGTTGTAAAATCACAATTTGGGGTTTGTGCTTACACCTTTTATTTCTCATGCTTTTTCTGTCACGGTTTTCTTTTGGTTTTCTTGGCTGCTATTCGGTTACATGTGGCCATCATGTGTCATCTGAAAAACATTTTCCTAACACATCTTAGAGCCATTAACCTTCAGAATCTGGTCACGTAGTTGGACTGCAGATCAGGAAACAGGAGACGTGCATTGCAACAAAAAATTGTCAGCATGGCTGTTCTTCTCATGTGGATATAAAATGTCTCATTGTTGGTTGTTTCATTAGAGCTGTTTTGCATCTCACTTAGGAATCTCACACTCCAAGTAAATCTCACAATTTAGTTTACTGCGACCAAATGGTTGCATTTTGCGACTATTCTTCCGGCAAAACAGTTGCACTGGTGCGACTGCCAAACTGATCATCAATATAATTTTTGTGCGTAATTCACAGAAATGCGTGTCCAGAGAGTCAGAGAACTGCGTTTAGTAGTTTGCAGGCTTTTTCACATCTTCTTACTCTGAAACGGACACAAACACAAAATTGCATCAAAATTCCTATATAAGGAAGGATCTGTGTGAAAGAAGTTTGTTTAATGAACGCAAACAGTTGGGAAACAAAATGCATGTAACTATATAGATCTCTTTAAGTTCACTCTCTCTAAGTTCACCCAAAAAGGAAAATTCTGTCATCATTTACTCACCCTCAGGTTGTTCCAATCTTTGTTCTGCTGAACAGAAAGGAAGATGTTTGGAAATATGTCAGTAACCAGACGGCGCTCTTCCACCATAGAGTCTCATGGTATTTATATTCCCTACTATGGGAGTTGATGGGTGATGAGATCTGTTTGGTTATTGACATTCTGACAAATTTCTTCCTTTGTTCTGCTGAACACAAAGACGTTAAAACAAGTATGAAACAATCTTAGGATAAGTAAATGATGACGGAACATTTATTTTTGGGTGAACTGTCCCTTTAAAGGTGCTGCAGCATCATAAAGATCTATGTCAAATTATTGTGTGGATGAAATGAAAACCGCTGGCATATATTCATTAACATTACAGAGCTTGTTAAATGGCTGGTATAACAGACATAAAGCTATTTTAAACTATCCTAAAGCATCAAGTCTCTGTAATAGAATATGGAAAACCCTTTAATAACACCAGTGGATGGCGTAAACGCACCAACAAGTCGTTTGCCATCCACCATCAAACTAGAAGTAACCGCAATGTGTTTTCGCTGTTGGTCCAATCTGCTCCTCGACCAAGGTCTTGTTCACAAAGGTCTTTGTCTGTGTTGTGTAGTGTGCTGCAACAAGAAGATTGATGACATTAAACTTTGTTGCGTAGTATAAGTGCCATAGTAATTCAAGAAGTCTCACAGTCTTGTAGTTTTAGCTCGGCTTTAGTGGCACCAGTGCCACCTCTCTGAAATGTTAGTCTAGAGCCCTGTATTCACATACTGTTTGTGCATCTCCAGGGGGACATGACAACTTCCGCAAGATGATCGATGAAGCCGAGCCGCTGGGTTACCCTGTGGTGGTGAAGAATGCTCGTGGACATAGAGGTAAAGCACGGATCCCTGAACAGCTGGTGTTCATAAGGGGTCCTTTGGGGGGGCGAGAAAGCAGCACATTTACCCAAATGTAGAATTTACGTCTACAGGCTCACATGTTGTGCCTCAATAAAGAAGTTACACAGCTTGATGAATCTCAGGATAAAGAAACAGAGAAGCTTGGAAACGCTGTCCCCTTTTAACCTCAAAAACAAAGACTGACGTTCTTTTTCCCGCTCCGTGCTCAGGCAGGGCCTTTGTCCTGCGCTCAAGCAATATGTGGTGTGTTTGCTAGCATGCATCAGTTTAAAAACTATTGTTTTCAGATAATTGACTGGGGCTCAAAGTTGATCAGAGCAGTTGTCGACCTTCGCTAGATTAAGAGCAGCAGCAAAATCTGATCAAAATTATGATGCTGTAAATATCATGATTTATTTGTCGTGGATTATCCTGCTGGCAGGTGCTCTCAGACAATAAGCTGTTTCAGAATGCTGTTGTGCAGGTTCTTGCTTGTCAAGATCTGTTTCAATTAATCGTTTTGAGCTGGTTTGTAAAAGATGTAAAGAATTTATATTTACGGGATTAGACGAATAACCTGATATATGACAATTTAAAAATTGTCATTTACCAGCCTTGAAATGTCATTGAAATTCATTTTTAATTAACGTTTTTTGCTTGTTGTGCCTGGCTCTGAAATGTTTAATTAGCGTTCCTTTGCAGACTTGAACTATTAAAAATCCATATCCAGTGAGGACAAATCTTGGATTCATGGAAACCTATTAGTGCGAGAACCCTGGTAATGACAAGCAGGACGTTTGAGTGAACTTAAGTTTAAAAGGTATGCGATTAGTTAAGCTATGGTTGAAAGTAAACACGCACACGGTGTTGACCTTTGTCAGGCTGTGACATGTTTCGAAAGGTCCCCTATAGGGAACTTGGTGTGGCAGCCGAATGCCTCAGATCACTTTCCTGCCTTGTCACCTTTGAGCCCTTGAGCAATGCACTGAACTCGTTTCTCTATAAGGTGCTCCCTTCTATTGGTGTCAGTGTTTTTATGCTATTTCCTTTAACAGTTTCCTTTTATGAAGATTTTGCAAGATCTTGGAAAAGAAAAAACACTGGCAGCTCTGAAGTTAACAATGAGCCAGATATCCTTTTCACCCAGTTTTGCATGAGCCATAAGTTTGCATTTGTATAAAGTTAAAATTGTGCGCTCTGTTTTGATCTGAACAGGTAAAGCTGTGTTTTTGGCCCGGGACAAGCATCATCTATCAGACCTGTGTCACCTGATTCGTCATGACGCCCCATACTTGTTTCAGGAGTATGTTAAAGAAAGCCATGGACGAGATGTGCGAGTGGTTCTGGTGGGGGGTAGAGTGATCGGATCCATGCTGCGTTGCTCTACAGACGGGCGCATGCAGAGCAATTGTTCGCTGGGTATGGTTTTATAAAACTAAATTATGTACCAGAGTTATATGGAGATCCCAGTCAGGGCTGTTATTTTATTGTGACTGAAATGGTTTGGTAATGGAAGTAATACTTTAAATGACAAATGTACAACTTTGTTGGTAACTGCTAAAAACTAAAGCAAGACTGAATCAATGTTGTGTTTAAAATGTTTAAATGGGTTAAATCATTTAGTAAATTTGGTATATTGGATAGAAATATGTGTTGTAGCTAACTGCCTTTTTTGCATAACTTCATCACAGTAAATGAGATGATGGCACTTTCATAAAACCAAGTATATTTATTTAGCACATTTATGCAAAGTTGACTTTCATATCACAAGCTTTCTTGCCTGAGGCATCCTACGGAAACTATCAAAAAAGTTTCCCAGCTCAACGCTTGCTCTCCTTCACTAGGTGGCGTGGGAATGATGTGTCCCCTCAGCGAGCAGGGAAAGCAGCTAGCCGTCCAGGTGTGCAATATTTTGGGGATGGACGTGTGCGGAATCGACCTATTGCAGCTAAACGACGGCTCCTTCCTGGTGTGCGAGGCCAACGCCAACGTGGGCTTCATCGCGTTTGATCAGGCGTGCGGAATGGACGTGGCGGGCATCTTGGCCGACTACGCCCTCTCCCTGCTGCCGAGCCGGCTCAGCAGGAAGATGTCCCTTCTCTCTGTGGTCTCCAGCACCAGCGAAACGAGCAGCGAGCCGGAGGTGTGTATTCCCACGGAGGTCATAATCCCCACAGAGGTGTGCAACCCCAACGAGATCTGCCCTCCCGGCGCCACCTGTGCCCTCCCCGACGGGGTCTCCACCATGAGCACAAGCTCCACCTCCAGCGAGAGTGAGGCAGATCTAACCGAAACGGGTCCCGTCCCTGTCGCTGCGGACCCTGCCTACAATATCAACTCTCTTCTGGCGAGTGAGATTTAACTGTTGACTGAGTGAGCTGGAATCCCAGCCACGCATACACATACATTGAAGAGCGCGACACACATACTGAAAAGGACATGATACATACAGGTGCACACATGTAATTAAACTAACCCTCCCTGTAAACCCCTGAGGCTGCTCCCCTGATGTTTCTCCAACATTGACAGACTATAGAATGATACAGTGCAGTTTGGAAACGTACAAGATCTGTACTCTCCAGCTTGGCTGTAGTGCACCAGCTAAATATGTGTTTGCCACTGTAATATGAGGGCGCATGCAGTGTAGAGCGGTTTATTGGGACCAGACTCCCAAATGTAATTAATCTACCTTCCAACTGGATTCTAATGTACATACTTTTCGGTTAGGACACACACACACGCTCAAGGACATATTAAAATCTGTATTATAGAGTGAATGAATTTTGTCTGTTACAAACCTTATGGTGAAGGCCGGCTAAAGGTATGATGCAGTTTCTATGTGGGCAAGTGGACTCACAATTAACTGCCTGTTGGCATGCAGCACCCCGTATACAGAAATGTAAGAGGTATAGCAAAACTGAAACTGGAAAGCTGCATTTATTCTGTCCAGATTGCAATTAGGCCCCGTCATCTATTTTAAAGCATGAATGAGTATTTTAGGCTGTTGCAATGGCTACCTGTAGTTAATGAATTACTGCTGATCAGACTAGCGAGAAAACTGTGACTGACAGTGGGATCGGTTTTGTATGACCTTTTTAATGATACGTGAGGATGTGGCCCCTGATCTATCGTCATTTGCATCTCTTGCTTTGTAATTCTGTAAATGGGGCGGCCATTTTAAAACCCCCTGTTGTCCACCATTTTGAACTGGTTAAAGCACTCTGTGTTCTCACATTAATCTTACTTTAGGCAATGTGATGTACAAATTCATTTTCCAATGTCAGGTATTCAAATCTGCGAATAACCATGTCAATCTGCATGTTTGCCACACCAAAGGCAAATTGCTCCCACATCTTCGAGTCTGAACTGCGAGTTGCATAGCAATAGAGAAAGTAGATTTTTAAATACTAAATGTTTTTACCACAAGGGCTGAACGTTTTGCCAACACTAAACGCTGATGATGAATAAGGAATTTGTCTTCAACGATTTGTTTGTACAACAATATTGCAACAATAAAACTAAAGTGTCAACTCGAATGGGTGCTACAACTTCTCTTAATTCAGCCCAGTGGATTAAAAACCAGTCATGCGTTTTATTGAATAAAAAAACCTCTCCTATTTACTTATTTTAAAAAGTAGCTTTATCTGTAAGCAACCAAGTTATTCATTTTTGGAAATGCCACCAGAAATCCAAAAATACAGATTGAATCAGTTTTGGCACATTTGCAATTACATTTAAGTTCACGTTGAGTCTTAGCATGGACGGCATATAACGATAAACCTCATGTTCACCATGGACCAAACTCATGATCAAAGCCAGCTCAGAATGGTTTACAATGGTAGTCACAGTTTTTAGATGAAAACAAGGGGATTCACACTTTGGTTTCAATTCTGAATCAAAATCGGATGTGCAGCCGTTTACATTGACTCAAATAAGATTTACATTTACAGCTAACTCAGGGAAGCAGCCTTGATCAAATTCCTCACCTTGGAAATGTGACATTCATGCTATCCAGTCCTGCCTATGTGTATCAATAAACAAAAGTACAAACATTTTAATGAAATGCATCCTGTGGGACCTGATGGTTACATGCACTCTGTTCTTGTTTGTTTTATATTTAGTGTTCTGTTGTCTTCCTAATTTATAATTTAGCATTCTTGGAAAAAGGTAAAAACTGGTTTGCAATGCGAGTCTTATTGAAGAGACGTTTACCACCTGAGACGTGCACACACACACACACACTTCTCACCACCCTCTCAAGTGTTGTGATATGCTGTCTTGTGTGTGTGATGTGTTTCATCGTTCCATGCAACCAGAGATGTGCTCCCTTCACCTCATCCCACACAAACACGAGTGTCCCTGTAAATTCTGAAACTTTGCTGTGTTTGGTATAGCACACAATATGTCTGACTCTTAAACCCTGAGAATCTTTCAATGGAACCGATTTTTTTTTTTCTTCCCCATGTTTAATATCAAATCTGTGATCAAAATATTTTAAGTGCAAAATTGATTTAGTTTGGAGAAGCAAACTCCTATGAGGACAGAAACTGTGCCTGAACTGAATGTTAAAATGTGGTCCTAGTCACAGTAAAGCTTTGATCATTTTGATCAATACGGTACCATCACATTGGAATTAACGATTTTACTCATTGGCCATTGACGTAACAAAGTAAATGAAAACCAACAGTTGCTGCTTATGACCACTCTGCTCTCTGGTATGAAAAAGGGAAATGTTTTGAGAATCCATGTGTTCATTTAATTGCTTTCTTGTTTTTTTTTTGTGGAACCTAAATGCCAAAAACCAAGCAATGTTGTATAATTTAAAAGAAGAACTTAGTGATAGAACGCTAACATTGATGTTATGTGTTATGACGTAAAAATAACATTAACAACAACAATAAAGACATTTTAAAAATGTCCAGAATATGAAAATGTGTTGGGTGCTTTGATTTCAGATTTCTTTCCGGTCACATGCCGACAGACCAGCAAATCTACTGTGAATATTCAATGAATAACATGACAGTTTTATTGCAAATGTTTTTCAGCAAAATGCAGTAGATTCTGGAGGGATTCTCTCATACTGTTCTGCTCACTCGATCCCTGAATCAACAGCTCGGCCTTCTTTCCATATTCTAGGGCCTGCGCACACACACCAAGACCTATTAATGTATTATACAAATCCATTGTGCATCCTGCAAAACCATTCTCACAGAATATATGAGCTCATACACGTATATAAGCTCTGGAGATTTCAGAGGTCGAGGGAATTCTGAAGGAGAATCCCGTTATAATAAGAGAGTAGTACGACATTCTGACTATTCATTTGGCTTTAGTTTATTAAAGGAATAGTTCATCCCTAAATTAAAAATCTGTCATCATTTACCAACCCTTTTGTCATTCCAAACCTGTATGACTTTTTTTCTTCTGCAAACCACTAATTATGATATTCTGAAGAAAGTTGGTAAACAAAAACCATTGGTCTCCATTCACCTCTATTGTATGGACACAAAACCTTCTTCAAAGTATCATATTTTGTGTTCTTCTGAAAAAACACAGTAATACAGGTTTGACGACAGAATTTTCATTTTGGGGTGAACTATCGCTTTGTGTTAATCTGCATTGAAATCAAAATAACCTAAACATAATAATAACAGCTTTTTGGCCTTTACACTTTTATTTAACAGGATAGTCAAGGGCTGAGAGAGTCAGGAAAGGCGTCAGTTTTGCCATATGTTTTGTATTTGTTTTTTGTTCTGAACTTTGTTGTTAAGCAACAGTGACTAAAGTTTGGTTACACATGGCTGTCACAAGGTGTGTGTTGAATTAGGTACTCTGCTCTAAATGCCTATTAGTACGTTTATGAATTTAATTAAGTACCCTATCATTAAACTGGTACATACGTAAGATGTTTTTATTTACCTTGGTGTAGTTGTTGCATAGCAACCACAGCATTGACAGAGAATGAACCAATAAGGCTGACTGATCAGAGCGTGGGTTCTGATACTGTTCCTCAAACTCTAGAATACATCTCAACATCTGATCCACCTCCACACACTCGGCATCACCTACACGCATAAAACAAAATAAATCAATTCCCGTTATAGTGGATTCTACAAGTGTCAGAGAGATTAGATATCCTATGAAGTCCTTCGATCTCTAATGGCTACTAAATATGGACCCTGCAGTCTTAGTTCTTTTGGAGGAAACCAAAGAAAATTCCTCCTAAATAGGTGTTATTTAAAACATGTGAATAATGCCATACATGATTTAAAACATTTGTGCATTGTTCTCTGACAAATATCCCAAATATTTTAATATTTCTAACCGGCACCCATTCACTTGCATTCGTTTTTTAAGTGAATGTGTGCTGGGCGCTGTTTGGTTACCAACATTCTTCAAAATATCTTCTTTCATGTTCTGCAGAAGAAAGGAAGTCATACAGGTTTGAAATGACAAGAGGGGAAGTAGATGATGACAGAATTTTCATTTTTGAGTGAACTATCACTTTAACATTAGTAAATGCATTAACATTAAGCAAGGATGACCAATATAGTTTTTCAGCATTTATTAATCTTTGTTAATGGTAAATGCTAAAATTCATATGATTCATAATTTAAATGCTGTTTGTTGTCAGTTCATGGTAGCTAATACATTAACCAATACATTTAATTGGTTCAATAACGGCTAACCCCACAGACATACAGTGTGACCAATGATTTATAAACACATATATTCAGGAACAAACAATGCTCTCAAAATGAATTCCTGCGTTGAAACGACCTCATGAAAGTTAACATTAAAAATATTTTCCCAAACTGTGAGCACAAGAGTCTGGGGTGATGCTCGGCTACACGTCTGTCTGCCCTGCAGAGAGAATAAAAATAAAACTGTGGCTAGTCAGTGTCCTGGATCACATCAGGTCATGCTTGTTGCTGTTTCTCTGTGCAGTCACACACACACATACCAGGACATGGAATGAAGGGCTGGCTGAGCTGTTTCCTGCTCTACAGTCATCTGGTCAGGAGTTATAGCATGATGTGGCTGGCCACAGGGTGGAACCCATGTCAGCCTACTGACCTTGGATCAGTAGTTAAAAAGCCAGAGAACTGGAAGGATCACTGCATTCTCAAGCACACTGACCACTGGCCAGCTGGTATGGATGCTGAGCTAAGCCAGCCACGTCACTGAAGGACTTAGCCAAAACATAACTTAGGTTAATAGGCTTAGAGAGAGAAAACTAGGGCAGGGGCGCACACACGTATACCCATGTCACGCTTGATCTTAGAAGAGTAAAGCAGATTTCACCCCGGGACACAAACCAGTGATGTGATTTTAGATGCACCTGACCTTAGAATAGCCTTCACACAAAACACAAAAGACACACACAGTCATCTGGGTACAGGCTGGTATTAAAGGAACAGTTCACCCAAATATTAAAATTGGCCACCATTGACTACCACAATAGGAAAATTGTCGGCATAAAGTAGGAAAACTTGATTTGTTCTGTTGAACACAAAAGAAGATATTTGAAAGAATGTAGGAAAGCAAACAATTCTGGGGAATTTTTGCCTACCATTCTCAATTTTCCTACTTTGTAGTCAATGGTGGTGGTGGCCCAGAACTGTTTCATCAGAAACCTACGGGTGACGTCACGGACACTACGTCCATAATTTATACAGTCTATGGTTTATCAGAACAAATAAATATATACAGATTTGGAACAACTTGAGGGTATTTTTATTTTTGGGTGAACCGTTTCTTTTACATCCAGAAATGATAAAAAAATAAGACTGAAATATATAAAAATATGTTCAAATACTGACAATAATTTATTCCATCACATTTTATTAAAATACATGACTATCCTGACCTCCCTTACATGGTTACTTTGATCTATCATGTGTAGTTGCAATGGAGCAAGAATTACAAAGCTGGATGCATGATGGAACCTCTTTTTTAATATTTGTATTGTAAACAGTGTTGATGTGTAACTCAGATATGAAGGTTTACTTTCTCTTAGCCACTTACCAAAACAGTCCTCTGCTTGAATGCCACTTTGACTGATCCCTTCCATCAACTTACACAGGTGAGTGTGCCAGAAACATGCCACCTGTACACACACACAACCAACACACAACCCAATGAGCGGCGTTTCACAGAGACATAGATACGCCGATGAAGGTTTGTTTACCTCGGTGTAGAGCGAGCGGGTAACGTCAGGCTTGTTCTCTTTCAGAAACACATCCGCCATGAGGAAATATCCTCTAAATGTCACAGTGCTGTCCAACCCAAACACTTCACTGGCATAATACACCTACAGAAAAAAAAAACATTCTCGGTTCATCGCTACACTCATACGATCACACAACATTCCACACACGCGAGGACTTACGTCATTGGAGAAATGAAAGAGAGCAGATGAGTATTTTCCCATAGCAGCATGCAGGCAGCCCAGGGATCTATGTAGCTGATGATGGACAATGGGATTGCAGTCTGGTGTGTTCATTACTGCCCACTCAGCCTTAGTGAGATACTCTCGAGCCTGGGACATAGAATCTAAACCTAGACAAACACAAACAGACATACACGGAGTGAAGAGAGGGTCCTTGATACCCCTTAAAGTTCAGTGAGAGGGTCTGAACTGAATCTATACGACAAGGTCTCTGAAGGTCAATTGAAGATGTCCATTGGTCATTTGCTTTAACCATGCATGTCCTAATAACCAGGTTATCTGGTTTATGGTGGCTTATGGTGGTTTAGTGGTAGAATGGCAAGTGGACCAGCAAAGTTGTTCTTTTCAACAGAGCTGACAGTCCCTTCAAGAACGACTTAAGTCTCACAACCAAAAGTTGTAAACCATCAACAGCACGGTCAAATCTCACTAGTCAAATAACTTGCGTGCAGTTCTTATTTGTAGCAGTCTGCACATCTGCACCACAGTCCATCACATCCTGAATTACATAACGCCGTCTTTCCCCTCAGTTCATGTCCGAGCCCCGCCCCTTCAGCGCACCAATGGACCGTCCCGCAGAAAGTAAACAGAGCCTGATGCCAGCATCACTTTGAGCAAAGTTATTGAGAGGAAGTTAATGCCTGCCAGGTTCAGGAGATGTTCAGACGGAGAACTATGAAGTCGTTTTGTGGCTGTGTATCTAATGGGTTCTGTTCTTTGAAATAAGTGCAGCCTGCCGATATCTCAGAGATGGGAAAATAAGATACTCATAAAAATTTGCATGCCTGTGCCGTACTGACATCTCCCCATCTTAATGTCAAGAAAGAACTCCTGTTTCGAGGGCTGTGTGATAAGATCCATCTCTTGGCTGACAGGAGTGTGCGTGTCTCACCTATGTTAGCCTGCGCAAGCAGAAGATAAGCTGGAACCAGTTTGACAGAATGAGATCCGTACAGCCGCATGGCCCAACGCAGGAACAGAAGGGCAGCTGGTAGCGCATGGTGAAAACTCTTCTTGGACATCCATTTCCGTGCCTCTAAATGTGCAAACTCTATAAGCTGCTCCTAGTGTTGGTTAAGAAGTACAAACCAATCACAAGTCCACCCTGTTTAATATATTTAGTCAATTTGTATTGAAATGAATGAATATGAACCTGTTTCTTCAGTGTCTCTCTTTGGTGACGTTCTCGGTCGGCCTGCAAAGTGTGGAGTGGTGGAGGTGAGTGAATGGACACCAGTAGAGGACACACTTTTTCATGAATACTGGTCCAGTCTGTCTGCTGATGGTCTGGGTCACTATATGCAAACACACGCATAAATAAATGTTGATGTTTTTAATGAGTGAAGTTAAACGAATAACTCACGTGGTCAGTAAAATGCATTTTTTTTGTGTAACAGTCTTTTGTAAGTGAAATGTGCAGGCATGAAGTTAAGGCTTGTGGAATTGGAATAAGTGTAGCTTGCCCTTTAAGAGCTGCTTGTCAAAGAACATTCTGTTGCTGAAAAGAAAACAAACTGACTGATCGACTTTATACAGACATTTGCATTGTTGTCATTTATACCGTCAATGTACGATGCGGGGATTGTGGCGTCATTATGGAAAGCGAAAACTCCACAAATGCACACAAAACAGGTTTTTCTTAGTCGTATATCTTTTTCTTGGTTGGTTAAAAGCACACATGGCTGGCTATTATTTTCCTTCAGAACATAATTTCTCCTCCAGCTGTTTGAACTCGCTCAACCCTTCCATCGCTGCAATAACACGGCCAAGAATGTGTGCGTGTTAAAGTCTGCTTATAGCACCACCTGGCGTCCGTATGCGCAACAACATGACGCATTTAATCTCGCTTTAGAAGTCATTCTCATTTTCATACAGTGCTAAAGAGATTTCTAGTTAATTTCTGTAATAACTGTAAGGCTCCAGACTTACCAGTAATACGTGACTCGACAGTTTGTGCACCGCAGTTTTGCAGGTTTCTGGCAAAGTTCGCAAAGCGTCTTTACTCCTTTGGGATTTGCGAGCGGATTGATGGCTGACGACATACTAAATGCATTTAGAAACCGCAATTTGTAAAGGTCAATTTTAAGGCAAAATTGTTGTAAAAACGACCATAAAGAAGAAAAATAACAAATAACACGTTTCGAATTATAAATACATTTGATGTTATTTAAAATCGGCAATAAATCAACTGTCTGAAAACGAAGTGTAACGCTTACATATGAAGTATTTGTGTTTATGGTTACCATGGTTATAACCTCAGCCCGGACTTCCGGATCTTTTAGCACATTTTTAAGACATCTTATTACATAAAATGTTGCGTCATATGTAAAGATTATATTGTTTCTTCGTATTATTCTAATATATTGTAAAAAAATTAACTCCCGTTAACAATTAGTCTTGATATATGACGTAAAGATTTGGGGCCACCTCGTGGTGAAATTAATTATCGTTTCATGTTTTTAACCACTTTAATACAGGACAGCGTAAATAAATTAACATATGCATGTACATGTCTATACTTCAACAATTATAATTTTATATAGTTATCTTACAATAATAAAACACATTTGCATCTTTAAAAACGTTTATTGATTTGCTAGACAAAACTTCAGACATACAAATTATCACTCCTGATTTAAAATGTCTAAAAAATACTATTCATACCGTTTACTAGAGGGCAGGCCAGACACACTCTACTAAATCATAAGATCAGTTTGCAAGGAATTTGTGCACAAACACACACCCACACTTGCTTTCTATGCCTAACTCAGTTGTCTGACAAACATTTTAAGGCCCCAAATATTAGTGTTACTTTTGTGATGTATCTACTGACAGGATAACCATTTCCTCTCGGTGGTCCATTTTCTCTGTACAGCATCATTTTCCTTAACACGAATACAAATTGAAAACACTGACATGAATGACATTATTCTGTTGTGTTAACAGAAGTTCAGTAGGAATCTTCATCTTATCCGAGATCCAGTTAGCAATGCATTGAATCACATTTCTAACTCTGCTACACCGGAATAAAACAGTATACAAACACATCCATCAGAACAGTTTCTACTGAGGTGAAAATGGCCTCTCTGTAGAAAATGTGAAAAGGGATGTTAAATGTACACGAGTATGAATTAACCCAGTAAGTATACAACTTACCTTATGCGACTACACAAAAATGTCCACCTGCTATTCTTTCACACTGATCCCAGGAACCCCACAGTTTCCTAAAAAACGATTGTTGCTAGATGGTAGTGGCGTAATGGCCTCTAGCCACCACCAGGAAGTGGAGTTTCCTCCCTTTTGCCAACCTAGTCATTCCATTTAAAAAATGTTTCTAAATGCAGCCCTTTACAGGCAACAGTCACTGATCTGATCTTTAAACACAACTATAAATATTTTAATAATATGAAAAACCTTTTGTAGCTTGCACTTGTCATTCCAACAATTGTTAAAGAGTGTTAAGAGGTTAGTCTTGGTAAGTTAAAACACAAATACTTGTTTGTAAATGAAAAGAAGCACATTCCAAGGCACAAGAGCTTTTTGGAAACGATAATGAAACCTGATGTTAATCATGTGCATATAATGTGGTCAAAGGTGGAGATGGAAAGACACACAGCATGATCTCCTATATGCATGTTCCCTAGTGGCATTTTTCCTAGTACATAAAAAAAACATGGACTGCAAATGAAATACCACTTGACATGTAAATTCTTCCTCAGTGAGAATTCTTCCTTAGTGAGGCTGCCGGTTTCTAAAACCGTTTCAGTGGAAATCTCCATGGTGACAGAGAAACACAGTTGGGCGATGAGACGTTGAGTCACGTGCTTGAGAACCAATACAGCATCGTGACATCAGAGCAAGGTGAAGGCGACATCAGAACAAGGTACACACAAAAAAACAGTATGAGGTGAAATCTAGACCACACAAAGCCGTGTTGTATTCTCAACTAGCCAATCAGAACCGCAGAATATACACACATCCACAAAAACACTCCATAAACATTTGTGTATCTTACATAAAGATTTAGTCTGATATACATTTGACCTGATCTTATATGAACACAAAGTGAAAGGGTTCTTATGAATGTAGAACTGTTCCCATGGCGATGCTGACACTGATGAAAACCACTTTGATGGCTTTTTTTAAGGGTGCCATCGATAATTATATAAAAATGAACCTAGGAATGCGTTTTAAAACCATAAGATACCAGACAAAGGTGTGTACAGAAACACCCGTATAAACGTGGCTCTAGTCGTCACAATAAAAAATAAAAGAGGGTGTGTTTGTGACGGCATAAGTTGGTGTGTCCATGAAAGCTGTAAAGAGAAAAAATATTTGATACCCGAATGTCTTTTGTGCTGTTAAGAGGCTCAGTAAAGGTGAACTCGTGTTTGTGTTGTTTTGGACAGCTGGATCTGGAAGACGTGGATTGTTGGTGTGTGCACATTATATTGTGTCTGTACCCCTTTTGGAAATGAAGGCTCACGCCTCCGACATGTCTCCGTCAGCCTCCCTTGCCTTCGCGTTCAGGGCATTGTCTACATTTGTCTCTTCATCTCGTCCTTCTTGCCTGGCTCTTCTCTCCTCCTCCCTCTTCTCTTTGTCCACTAGCCTGTAGTTGATTCCCATTCCCACAAAAAGGAAGATACTTGCCACTATGAGGACTATGCCACATGCGTAATATGTGTATTTATAATCATGGTGTATATCGTTGAGTCTTCCTGTAGGGGGCCAAATAGAAAAACAGCTTTGTAAATTTATATAAAGAATTTTAAGTAAACATATTAGTTTTTATTGCAGAATTAATAATAGAATTGGGATCAATCCTAAAATCCTACAAAACTTGAATCCTTACCCAGTAATGGAGGTCCCAGCAGCACAGGCGCACATTCCACAATAGTGACCAACCCGACTGCGCTGGAGAACCTCTGAGCCCCCACGAGATCCATCAGAGTCTCGAACAACACAGAACTGAGCCATCCGAACGCCACACCGAAAAACACAGCATAAATGCAAAAGCCCATGTAATCGGTGGAGTATGGTGCGAACACGTGACAGATTCCGTTATACAGCACAGACGCAGCGAAGAAGTACTGTATACGCGGACGGACCCAGCGTGTGTTGGCCACCAGACCCATGGACGGTCGAGCTATCATGTCTGTAAAGGCCAGGATTGACAACAGGAATGCAGCTTTGTCCTTGGAAATGTCTTTACTTTTCGCATAATTGCTGAGAAAGACGAGGGGCGCGAAGAGGCCGAAAAACATGATGCAGTTTCCGAGCAGGTACAGCAGGAAACCCCTGTGAGTGAATAACGTCAGATCGAGGAAGCTGTTTAAGGTTTGCAGGACAGTCTTTTTCTCTCTGGGTTTCATTCCCTCATCGTCTTGAGAACTGGCGGGTTGTGGTTTTGGTCCAATGGGGCGCATCAATGATCCTGCTACGCAGCAGTTTAGCAAAGCTCCGCCCAGGATGAGAAAACTGCCCCTCCACCCGAAATGATCAAACAGCCAGCTATTCAGTGGAGCCAGTGTGGACAAGAACACCGGGCTGCCTGCCATCGCGATGCCATTGGCTATGGGCCGCCGATTGTAGAAGTATTTGCCGATCATGGTCAATGCTGGGTTCAGATTGAAAGCCAAGCCCAGACCTAGAAAAAAGGTAAGAGAATGAAACCTTGCATGGCATAATTTCAAAACGTAGACAATTTAAAATCTGTTTAAAAGTCCGATTTTTACTTTTTTTTTTTTTTCATATTATTACATAAAAACAAGCTTTTCAAAAAGACAAGATGTAGGATGGGGATTCGGTTAACATGAAAAGTCCAACTCCGAGGAAAAGAAAAGATGTTTCAGAAGAATCTCTATCACTAAACTAAATAAAACAGTTATGGCAAATGAAATAAAAATCTGCCTAAATAGAATTTGAAGACTACTTAGTTAGCAATATAAAAAATAAATGCATAATAAAATGACAAAATTACATAATTGTACACGAAAACTAAAACATCAAAGATAATTCAAAATAATTATTTAATTACAATAAAACGAAATTCAAAACTATAATAACTGGTGATACTGCAGGTTCACTCTTGACTGCATGTTGATTTTGTGGTGTTTTATAAAGGCGTCTTTTCTTGACTTTATAATAAATGTTATATGATACAGTGTTTTTCAATGTGTTTACCTCCTATAACTCCAACACAGAAGTAAAGACCCTCCACTGAGTTACAGAAGGATGCGGCAACCAATCCTGTGCCAGACAGACAGCCTCCAGCCATCATGATTGGCCGACTACCAAACTTATTCACCAGAATACTGCTTATTGGCCCTGTTAAGAGAAGACAGTTATGTTAAAAAAAACTTAAAATAAAAAAGCTTAAAATGGAACAAATTATTGTGTGATTTTATTCAATTCTCAGCTCTAATTGTATGATTATCCATTAAAACACCCTTAAATGTTATTCAAGTTGACTGCTTGAGTTTATTTTGTTTAAAGACTTTTTACAAAAAATGCTAATTCTAATGCTATTAAAGAATCTGTATTGCACGGTGTTGTTTCATCACTAGATGGCGCAATAACAGAAGCCATTCACATCCATTCCTGAATTTAAATGGTTTTAAGGACACAGGTGACAATTCAGAGGAAGGAAACTGAAATGAATGACACACACACACAGACACAGACAAATATGCACATGTGATGTCAACCCAATGTGGAGAAAACCTTAATCAGCAGAACTAAAGGCTGAACCAGCACACAACAGGAACTGACACCTTGTGCGAGGCAAACCACATTTTAACTTACTCCCAACATGATTTTTTAGGAATCACTACCATGTTTCTTCAAACAAAAATGCATATGCAGGGTAATTTAAACTCATGTTATTTTCATGGCTATAGTGTAAATCACATTGTAAGGCAACTCAAAACCAAAATCATCAGAAAGGAAAAGATTTTGGGTTTCTGAAAGGTGAAATAGCCAAGTTTTGGTGGTGAATAAAAAACTGTTTCATCACTGCTGTGCTTGTGCTTGTGAAAGGGCCCATTCGGAGTCCTTAAAACTATGGCAGTGAGCTGAATAACTTTACTTACAAGGCAAGACACCACAGCATTTTAAAATGTACAAACAAACTAAGAATTTCAAACATAAACAGTTGGGACGTAGAAAAGTTTGGCAAAATATAATAATATAAGCAATCCATCACTGCTGTTTTGTAATCTAACATGAAGAGGACTCTCAGAGTTCAATGCAATCTGCTCTTCCCTGTAAAATTCATCGGATTAATTCATTCTGACAGGCTTTGTGTAGCACCAGAGCTTCCAGACAAAGACACCACTCATTCAGATACACAACTAGTATTACAGAGAGATAGAGAGTCTGAAGTGGCTTTCAGATTTGTACTCTGCGAGCAGCCAGTAGGTATTTTTGCAGAGAATTTGAAATGTAAAACTACTGCAGCAGTCACACTCATAATCAAGTATTCTTTGAAGGCAGAGCTGGAGAAACAGTCCAGTGAGATCACAGAGAAATATTATAGCACCAGTGCAACCATCAGCCAATAGGAACAGGCGAGAATGACGTGTGCACACGCACACAGCACTGTAGGAAATAACCAGACAACTCAATGTGACTCTGGATTTGACCTTCTAGCAGAAGTAACAGAATGATATGGGTGACCAAACAAGATTTTTTTTTCCACTCATGTGTTCATGCTCACCTGAACAGTGAAGAGCAGACATACACGTATGCAGGTTGACTAATATATGTATTACACTCATACGAGAAAAAAGTACATTTTTTAAACACTTTTCAATTTATATTACATTTAGTCATTTAGCAGACGCTATTATCCATTTATATATATTTCTTTCTTTCATAAAGCAGTTGTGACACCATATCCTGTTGGCCTTTTGTTCGCAAGGTATGAAGTAATATAGTACTGCAGGGATGACGAATTTTTGTGTGCAAACCCTGGACGCGAGCTACTATTTCGGCACTTCTGGTTAAACATCATTTATGAACACATTTATGATGTGTTAAGATCATAAAACCCTTGTTAATCACAGTTCCTATGTTTTGCGATCGTCTCAAAGCGTATAGGAAAAATTCATAGGCTTTCGGTCGCGGAACTCATTTCTGACCAATCAAAAATACATAATCTCTGCACCATTCCATTTAGCATGCTTTCATGTAAAACCTGCACCTTTGTTCCTTTGTTCCTTTTGCACCATCTTCGCTAGATACAATAATTGTAGGTTACTTGCCATTTCTTTATATGGGTTGTGCATTGGCACTGATGAATAGCCTACGGGTTGCCATATCTGCGTAAGAAAACCAGTGTAACAGCCATTCAAAATGTGCTGGGAAAAAACATGGACTTGGCAACAGTCTGAAAGCCGGCTTCTCTTCTAACCACACCTGTTCAAGGCAACCTGACATTTCCGCAAGACCCAACCCGAGCACTCAAACTATGAATCATAACTATAAGCTTACTGTTGTGAAATGGGGAAAGGTGACATTTAGGCAATCAGATCAATAAGTGATTGAGGTTATTTTAACCCAAAATGTTACAGACTACAACTTCAACCTTGTGTGACAAGAAAAATAAACTAATGCAAACACTGCAAGAAATAAATTCACAATATGAGCAAAGGTACATGTGTGCATACTATACTTAGTGTGTGTGTGGGAAACCACAGACCCAGTTTAACACCAGGAAGTGACATCAATGATCAACCCCGCCCTCACCCACGCACCTTTTATGACGTAGTGGTTGACTTTAGTACTTTTTAACTGTCATTCCTTTTACCATGATTACTAGCAAACAAAACAGTGTAGTTTACTTACAATTCAACATCACGTCATGGAAGCGTAGCTCAGACAAGTGAAGAAGAAGTCTTTTTTCTACAACTTCACTAGTATTGTCACCATACAAATTCTTTTACTTCAATACAATACCTAAGAAAAGTATTTTGATACCAAAACTAAATTGATACCATGCCAAAAAGAACATACAGGAAGCAATTAAATAAAAACATTCATTTCGTCGTCACCCCGAAATCTGCTGCGCAAATACGTGGAAAGAAAGTTGTACGCGTCCGCTGACTGAACAGAGCGCTGAGCGCACACATACAGCTGCCGCAAATGGACCAATTTCATGATGCATTTTCTCTGAAACGCGTATGTCGTTAAAGTACCGGTACCAGTTAAATGAGAAATTGTTATCGTTTTAACAGAAGGGAATCGCGGTACTTTTCTAGTCCTGTTGTATCTCTGCAACACTATACGTCTCCAACTGTACAAAAAGCAGGTACACTACATGCAGACATACAGACGCAGGTCAGAGCTTGATCTAACAATCGGGTTTTGGTTCTAAGGTTAATTTACCAGACAAAAAAGCGCAAGTTAGTTGTGAGATTAGTAAATGAAACTGACCTCCTGCATACATGACAGCCAGCATGATTGATGAGATCCATGACACCTGACTGCTGGTGGCATTGAAGATAACCTCGATCTCTTTGAAGAAGACCGTGATGGACTTGGGGAAGGCGTAGGAAAACCCAATGCTGATGAAGGCCCCCACGACCACCGCCCAGCCCCATCCGCCCTCCGGAGGCGTGTACCCTATCGGCCCTCCTGTCGCTGGAGGCATCTCTACACACACACAGTGATGATGATGACAAAATGATCAGATGAGCTTCAAGCACCAAGGGTCAGTCTGTGGGGAGAGAAAAAGAGAAAGGATGAGATCCATTAAAGAAAAACAGATTCACACAGTAGTTCCTCAAAACTGGCATCTGGCCTCAAGTCTCTCGGGGTCAACACTGCAGTCATGACTGGGAACTTATCCACGCAAACAGGGAAACATGAGCAAGATTACAGCATCTAAAGGTGAAGCATGCAAAATTCATGGCGTAAATGCTTTGAAGCTTCAACGGATCAGCTATAGTCAGTTACACTTTAACTGATTTGATGTCAAAACACACAAACACAAGATAATACTACCACAAACACAAACAGACAACTTGTGACGTAATGTCAAACAAATCCAATGTCCTTTCCATGAAGCTTATTCAACAAACAGACATGTAATACATACAGGATCTCTTACAGACACATTCAGAACAGCTTTTTATACTATAGAAATATTTACTATACAGAACCCTTCATATTAACCGGAATAGAAACCTTTTACATATAAACAAAACTTTTCTCACATTTGACACAGGATGTTTCAGATCTGCAAGGTAATTGAAAGTTCCAAGAACTCTCAAGTTTTTTTCGAGTGTGAAGATGGTGCTCTCAGGCTGGCATGTGTGTTGCGGAGTCAAAGCTAAATCACTTGCAGGGCCGCTGTGAAAGCAGGGTCATGTATCAGAGGACAGAGACAGGGTCAACAAGGTTTCATTCTGTCATGTAATGTTGGTTATGATATGATGTCATTTGTATACGTGGAACGATAATAATATGCAGACAACAGTCACACAGCTGATGCACTTGACAGTCCTGCCATTCAAAGCGTGCATAAGGTGTGTCCAGAGCTTAGTGTCCCATTATTTATGAGAATCCAAACCTATGACTTCTACGCTGCTAGCTCCATGCTCTACCAGTTGACCTTGTTTTCAAAAGCACCATTGGTAAAGATGTGCGCAGCGAGGGGCAGTTGTTTATCAAGGTTATTTATCAAGCTAACTGTTAGTATTAACCAGTGTGTAGAGATTTAACTGCTAAAAGGTCAAGAGCTTCTAGTGTAAGTGGCACAAACTGACACCAATACTGCTACTGCATAAAAAATCATTACATAATAGTGTTGTCAAATATATCGAGATTTCGATAAATATCGATACTGAAATATCTGAACGGTACCAATACTAATTTCCCGAAGTATCGATACTCTGATCCTAGCCGAGCTGTCACTTTCACTTATCTCCAAAGGCGCGTTGACAAACACCACACGTGACCTCAGTGCCGGTCACGTGTCTCGTCTCATTCGCTCTGGTTAAATAGCAAAAGTGAAGTGAATACAAATATGGCGTGTGCGGCGCCTCCGCAACCGGCTTTGGTTGATCAAGAACACAGCAGGAGTGCTATCTGGAAATATTTTGGATATGAAGCAAATGAACATGGAAAGCCGAAGGACACAAACAAGCCAATATGCGAGAGTTGCTACAGAGCAGTGCTAACAAAAGGCGCTAACACCTCTAATATAGTGTGTATCGTTTTTTCAGCGTAGTTCTTAAAGTTAACATAATCCGACTGAGGGATCTTTAACTGTGAATCTTTAAATACTTTAACTGTGGTCAAATGTAAATTAACTTGCGCTTAATTAACTTAATTCAAAAAATGATTACGCGTGTGGATCGGAGATATTTGAATCCGGCATTAAAATATGTTAATCAAATAATGTTATGTATTAACCAGCATTTATGAACGATGAGCAATGCATTTACTACAGTATATTTTAATCTTTGATGACAGTATGTAATAAAATACAACGGATCATGTTTGATCTGGTCCAATGAAAAAAAATATAAACAGATAGAACTTTGGATTTTAATTGGTACATGTATTAGTAAATGTTAGTTTAAATTAACTTTTAACTAAGATTAATACATGTTTTGGAAGTATTTTTCATTGTTTATTCATGTTAACAAATATCTATTACCAATTACTTAAGTTCTAAGATTAGTTACATAGTTCAGTTCATTTTAAAAGTGCGGTCAAAAAAAAATATATGTTTATTAAAGTTTGGCATTCTCTTGTAGCACCAGAAAGAAGATGAGACGCAACCTGCAACAGTACATAATGCGTTACAACACACATTATGAAGAATTATAATGCATTTTACCCTTTAATAACTCTTTATAATACATTATATATGTTATATTTATCTTTAAATAATAATCCAAAAAAAATTACCCCCTTAATGTTGTGATAGTTTTTTTCTCTGTGGTATCGAAAATTGGTATCGAGTATCGATATTTTTCAAGGTATCGTATCGAAGTTAGAAATTCCAGTATCGTGACAACACTATTACATAACAGAGAGAAACTGCTTAACTAAGGCATGTTCCCATTTTAAACTGGTCGACACATCATTCTACTGTGAAACTGATAAACATGTGAAGCGGTCAACTTCGGAAGCATGTATTCAAATAATGTGCGTTTTGGAATCAGAATTCCGTTCTCCGTGCTTCTTAAAAGGACAGTACATCCAAAAATTTTAATTCCGTCTTCATTTACTCAGTCTTCCCCCTCAGGTTGTTCCAAATCTCTATACATTTCTACTTTCTTAAAAATATCTCCTTTTGTGTTCAGCAAAACAAAGACATTTATAAAGCAATTATTCCTAGTATGGTAGTCAATGGTGGCTAAGAGTCGTATGCTTACAGGCATTCTTCCAAATATTTTTCTCTGAACTAAGAAATGTAAATGAGATAAGATTTGGAACAACTTGAGGCTGAATAAATGAAGAATTTTCCTTTTTTGTGAATTGTTCCTTAAAGTGGCTCAATTGCTTTTAAAGATTGTATCGCTATCGAAGGTTCACCCAAAAAGATTCTATCAAAATGGTCTCTTAATATTAGCTTGCGTTTTAAAAGGGGCTGTGCAACGGGGTTTTCATACATTCTGACTTCTTTACAATTTTAAACGTTCTCTCTTCTCATGATTAACATTGTCTATTTGTCCAAAGACGAGCTGGATGTATGACATAGTATTGCTGTGCTTCGAAAAAAAATTTGAAAGTGAAAATGAAAATCCATTTGGTAATAACTTTTCTTAGTGCCTTTGCGTGTTTACATAGCAAAGCGGTGGGAAAGTAGCACCACGGGATGGAAAATCACGTTGTATATGAATGGCCAGGCCGGTCACTGTAGCTCTCAGCAAGCACATACTTTGTGCCGTTTTTAACGTGTTCTGTACAGTAATGAAAACAGGTCGCACCACAATACAATGTGCACTCACATAAATGCTCCCAAATATATTTTGAGGTCGCACAGGTTAAATTTAGCGAGGAGATGCGACAAAAATGGTCACAATTTCGAGCTCCATCATGCCAATTGCATAAGGAAATTGTGCTCTTGTGAGAAACATTGGATCTCATCACACACATAGTGCGCACATAGTTTAGTTCCGCCCAATCCCCCACATGACGCATGTTGTAGGAAATAATCCTACAGCTTTATCTGTATTTTATAAATGTGACCCAAGTACGTATATTTGAAGGGTGTGATACTATTCTGTAAATACTTAATTTACAGATTTAACATGAGATATTCAGAAACTGTCAGAGTATCTAAGACCAATGATAGAATGATATACTGTGAAAAATACAGTGTCATGTGCCATTAAACATAACCTTTATTTGCCTATTTTGTCACTTAGTAACCACTACGGCAAGCCCTCTATCCTCCCATTGTAGATAGTACAACGCCACAGAGTAGCGCGTTCAGACGTGCAATACAATGACAGAACGCTGTTGCAGTTCCATCTGCAGCTGTTGCTTAAAGTCCCTATTGTTCTTGGTACAGCAACAACATTATGTTCAGACATACAAGGCTAAACCGATAAAAATGATTTAAAGGACACTACAAACTCTGAACAGCTGCATGTTCTTGACAACTGCTCTCTAAATCAAGTATTGAGAAATGCATTTCATCATGTTTAATACTGAAATCAATGAGGAAAAAACTCATTCTTGACCACAAAGTTCCTGCCAACCAGGAAAACATCCTATCACATCCCACTCCCAAAGTTACCACGTGAAATAAACAATATTGTTTGCCTTTTCAAATCATAAAATACACACTTAAATACACAAGCTCATACACACTAGCTGAACTGTTCAGAAAAAATTAGGCAAACAGGAAGTTGTGACTCTGATACCAGGCTTTACAACAACTCTTTTTTTTTTTTTTAAGCAGAAGAGGTGCTTACACCTATTTAGGGCCTACGCCGTAGGCAACGCGCCGTTTTACCTTTATACTGGTGTATCGTTTTCCACGTCGACAGCCAATGACCACCAGGTGTCAGTGTCCACACGCGTGCTGCTTGTGTAACCAAGACAAGAGCCGAAGAAGAAGCAGCTCGTTTGAGAAGCATTAGCAGTGATAACAGCAAGTAAACAGTCACTTTTGTTGCAGTTTTAGATGTACAATACAGAAGAACAAATAATTTACTTAGATATTTCCTTCGGAAATGCATTTGAGTTAACATGCTGCTATAGCGGAGTTTTTTTAATTGAGGGATAGGTTTAAACAGACCAATCACAGCGCTTGCGCCCCGCGTAGGGTCTGCGTTGAGTTGACGAGTTGTTACATTTTTGGAGAGGTACACATCAGGCTGCACACAGCATTCGGCATAGCTACCCCATAGGGCCTACACACGACCATAAATAAAATTTACCCTGACTGGATGTGAAATCTGTCAATCCTATAGTCTGTGTCGAGCAGCTTCCTGTGAGACATATCAGACTGATCACTGAAGGTGAAACAATATTAAGAGCTTGAGGAACATTAAGAAAAGCCAGAAGAACATTAAGATTAGCTCAGCCAGTGTTATAAGGAAGTAGATCATTTAATTGAGATGCCTATAGTGTACGTGACAGGATTTTTGGGTATTCAAATATTAACTCGACATCAAGGCAATGACCTCGTTCCTTATACATCGGAAAAAGGGCCTATAGGGCAGGTACTAAACCCCACAAGGTCAACAGGGCCCATATATGCAATGCCCCCTGCTGGCTTTTTAATAATGTGGCAACGTGTGAATTTAGTCTGACTGAAATCTGTGACTGGAAAAACTAAAGCATGTGTGAATGACCTCAAGATATCTCAAATAAGCGCTTTTGTTTTCTGCTGACTTTGGCTTTAGCCACATAGCAACACTGAATATTAACTGGTGTGCATTCTTTTGTGAATCATTTATAAAGTGTATGACAAGCTTCCAAAAACATATTACTAAAGATTAATGCATCGGGTTATTGATGAACTTGTGTTGTAAAATAGGGGCTCAAAAACTTTAATGTCAAGGTGTGTTCACAATGTTAACAAAATGACAATCTCACTTAAATTCTTTCAATAGATTCCAGACTAATTTTAAAGTGATATTTCACCCAAAAATGAAAATGGTGTCAGCGTATGTTCACCCTCATGTCATTTCATACCTGCAAAATATGCGATTACGATATTTCTTTTGATATAACATTTCCTAGAGAAATGCTATTTTGATTAGATTTTTTAAAAATATCATTTATATATGTAATTATCATACTGAAATAAACAGGTCATAGCTATTCTTCTGATGTAATTAAATCTAATTCAGGCTAAAAAAACAATCGAGGAAGAGGCAAACATTTAGACTTAACACTTCTGTTGTCCGAGTGTTCAATTTAACAGGACCTTTATTTTGACGGGTCTTCGGGGAAGACTCAAATTTTTGTGTGTTTGCCAATAACTTCACTAAAACGCTCATAAAATAAACTCTCAGAGCAACTCTGGAGATGAAGTTCATGTGTTCATATCCTCACATAATGCAGACGCAGATCATTCTCGACCATCAACAGCGTTGAATGTTAAACTACGTAAATAATTTACTCAGACACGTAGTACAGCCAGATGTTATTTAAATAACAGGATTCCGGGTCCGCATCTAGTTAACGTAAGTTACATGGACGCAGTGCACCATTGAAGCACTCTCTCACTTGCCCATACAAAACATTCACTTGTCTCGGACAAAAGTTAATGTCGAGCACTGCAAAATATTGCCATATTTCAGATGTACCGTTCTTTTTAGGGATACGTTTGTCGCTGTCATTCTCCTTGCTTGTCTCTACTCCTGCCATTTTTATTTTCCGCTCTCTGCTTTGAGCCGCTAGGTTCACCCTTGGGCCTGCGATCTAGCCAATAGTATAACAGCACCTACTTGCGGGTAAAAAGATAGTATGGCCAATTCTGATTGGTCCAATTTGGACAATCTAAGAATACAACACATAAATGATTGACACATGAAACAAATTGAATTTATCGCAACTCTCTGCGATATTGATATCACATATACTATTATTGAGATAATGGTATTTTTCAATATATCGTGCAGCCCTACTTTTGTATGTCCCAAATAACCCATTGTTTGACAGCCTACTGATACAGTCTCCCGAGAATGTGCAGATGTCATCATCTGCTCTCCATTATAAACGTGGTTGTGAATCAGCCAGACTCACAGAAGTAAAGGTTAAAGCTAATATTTTTCTGGGCCTGCATAAAATCAAATAGCTCAGGGTTAGAAGATGATGCTGGCAGCCATTTTTTGTTTTGACAAAAGTGTGCGTTACAATAGATTAACAACTTATGCAACTATAAGTCAAAATGACTGGAATCAAACATTGCCACTATATATCCGATGCCAAGATGTGAGACCCCACGATCCATCTGGATATTCATTGATACTTTCCTGTAGCTCAGTGGTAAGAGCATTGCGTTAACAACGCAAGGTTGTGGGTTCGATCCCAGGGTATTGCAAATACCTATGTAAAATGTATAGGATAAAGCAATGTAAGCCGCTTTGGATAAAAGCGTCTGCCAAATGCCTAAATGTTAATGTACTTTATTCATTATGGCACCGGAGATACATTTTATTGCTCAACTAACTAGAACACCCTATACGACCTTTCCTTTCAAGTTGGTGTCAGTCAAAGTACACAAGTAATGACTGTAAATCAGTCACACAAATATTCTACACTGTCTCTGATGTGTAACCTTAATGAATCACGCAGATCACTTAAGCTACCATCAAAATGACCAAAAGGTTTATATAATTTTGCGGAACATGACCTTCCGTTAACCTAGTAAGCCATCATCAAACCTGAAGTTACATATGTGCTTTACTTTTACAGTTGTTAAACAAGCCTAATTTTTCAAATAAACCTTTAATTTATTCTTAGTTTAGATAAGCATACTACAAGTCATGACCTACAATATCGATGGGAATAAACAGAGAATTAAAAAATACCTAAAATTTAGTACCTACACTATTAACATCTATGTATGCTTTGCATTTTATTACCCTGCTACTTTTGTTTATATCTGCCTAGATGTGCAGTGTACATTCTTATTCACTGTGGCATGATGTATTCCACAATGGAATACAACAGAATAACCTATGCAAAATTGCCAAATTAAACATGAAAGATCAGAAACAATAAAATTGAAAACGTAAAATGTAGCACAAAGTAGCATACTACCATTTAAACACTGATTGATTACATACCCTTTCCCTTAGCGTAATGTGTAAAGTATATATTGTGTAGAATTCGGTAAGCAGTAAGCCATCTTTTTTTGTCCAAATGTACAACATACATAACTCTGCAACATATTAAGTTTAAGATCACACTGCGTATTTCGAAACCGAAAACATGGCAGAGGATAGCATCTCAAAAGCAGGAAATAAATGTTTCCTGCCATCTCTCGCCTTGGTGTTTAAACAGCAAAAGTGAGAGAACACAATGCACCTGTTTTGCATTTAAGTGTGACAAGAATTTTTCTTTTAAAGATATTTATGATATTTTTAACTTTGCAACTAATGATCAGCTTAGAGTTTCCTTAAATGGTTAAACCCTTTGAAACCAAACCAAAACTGAAGGATCCAAACCAAAACCAATTGCACTCAGCTTCGGACCCAAGCAAACGGCCTTCATTTTCTCAAAGGAAGTTGCGGAAATATCCTCTGGTAAGACAAACATTACAATAAATTCAAATATTTCCCAATCACAATTTAATACTAGCCATGTTGACATCAATGCAGTAATTTAATAATTCCTGGTTGAGACAGTTTTGCAACAGCTGTTAAGAACTACTTCTTGGAAAACTAGAGATTGGCCAACATCTATGTGATGGATTAAACCACTGCCTTGCACCTTGTTCAGTTCTTAAAGGTGGGATAACACACGCAGTTTCTTCGAATCTCATATTTTAATCTTGAGTACCTATACAGTAGCAGTACAGTCATTTTCACCAGGTTTACGGCTTTGGGAGGATGGTCTCTATATTTTTTTGTGGCGGAGGTCCGGACAATACTTTTTTAAATAAATAATGTTAAATCAATCAATCTAATGTTTTATCAGGCCATTTACTTTATATTCTTTATGATTATACGAAACATAGAAGGTCTGGTAACTGAGAAAATGTGATTAAGGCTTTGGTGCTGAAGCAAAATCCAAGTGGTCTATTTTAATATTTAAAAAACTACTGACAACAAAACGTAACAACTGAAATGAATATATCATGATCAGGAGTACTTACAAAGTTACAAACAGCCTTTCCATAAGAACTGATTCTAAATATTCTTTGCAATTAAAACATGATCTTAACATTCTGATTATTCATGCTATTAATATCATAAATGCTATACGTTGATACAAGACGTTTTGGTTTATAATGTGTCACAAACCTGCAGTATATAGCAAACAGTAAACTGACTGACAGCTAAAAATAATTTAATACTGCTGCATTTTCGTTTACTTAAGCATTTGAGAAAAAGTGTAAATTTATTTACCCTGCTTTTGGAGTCTGCAGGTATTTATTTATTCGCCACATGTCTTTGGCAGGAAAAGCAGCGCTCATGGAGTGGAAAGCGTACAAATGAAGCACGTTTCAAGCTAAGAAAAGATATTCGAAGATATAGCGGAAAAAATATAATCAACATAAATGTCCATGAGAGCACTTGATGTGTACGTTTATAGAATCGCTGCTCAATTTAAAGATTTAAAGGCACAATACTGGGTTTTTAGGAGGATCTATTGACAGAAATGCACCATAATATACAAAACTATTTCTTCAAAGGTGTATAAAGACCTTACATAATGTACCGTTATGTTTCTCATACCTTAGAAAAAGCTGTTTATATCTACATACAGAGCGGCCCTACATAAATTGTATTCTCTAAACAGACAAACAACACGCATTTCCTATCCCTCTCCTCTTCGGTATGGTAGTGAAACGGATCGCGGATGAACCGTGAGCTGTACCGATTGTGGTAAAACCCGTGGATTAAATGAAAGTTTATTCATCATTGAGTAGGAGAGTAAAACGCGATCTCTCTACAGTTTAAGCCCCAATGCGCGCTCTCTCTCTACTACAATATTAAAGCAGTTCCAGATAAACAATGACGCTCACAACTGCTCCGTCATACAGCTGATATTAGAACAAAAACAAAACATATGTCCAACACTTGGTTCTAACAAGCAGAACAACCAACGTTACTCGCTTACGTTTTTCGAATCAAAGCAAACTCCTCAGGGATGGTTTTAAGACAATCTTTCTCTCCAACGACTCTCTGCTGGAAAGTATCTGAGCTAATCTACGGCAAAAAGCCGTAGTACCGCGGGTCCTAATGCGTCTCTGCTGGAAAATCTTTATAATATTAACGCATATCCTAGCTCCTGCCTGACATGTATTGTCTTTTTATACTTAAATCTTTTTTAAAGATCATCTCTCTTCCCTGACACATTTTTGTAGTATGGTGCCCAACGTCGTGTTTGGACTGAGCGATTTGTTGCAAATCTATAATACAACGCTAGTAGCCGTTGTAAATCAAAAACTGCTCCTATAAACAACAGAAATAGTCTTCATTGTGTCTTGCGGTCCGGATGGAACGAAGCATAAGCTGTGTGGACTGGTAACTTACTGGACTATTGCTTTCTCTGCAAATGTTGCCATTCTCACCACCCTGGGAGCGTGTAAAAACGCACATTTTTTTATCTGCTTTTCAGGTGGTTGACGCGACAATTTCCCACACGCGCTCTCTGTCTATGGGTGAAAGTGTGCTAACCAGTGTATGTGCGTGCACGTGTGTGTGTGTATGTGTGGGTTTGTGCACGCATCGGGTCAGATCTCGATACAGAGAGCAGAGGACAATTGTAAAGGAGCGACCACGTAGAAACAAAAATGACATACCACCATGTACATAAGATAAAAAATATAATGCAATTTAGTTGGTTTAATCAGGAAAAAATATATAGACGTTTTATATAGGAAAGGTAACCTTAAATGACTCCTATGGTGATCTGACAATACATCAAAAACGGAATTAAACTTGATCCTCAAGGGGGGCGGCAAGTGCCGTTGGAGGGGCGGAGCGCCCCCCCTAAGGTAATGGTAGGGGAAACACTGAGTAGTATTTTATATGTCGTATCTTCGAAGAGTATTTAGTTTGATCCAATTTATAAAAGAGAGATACAGCTGTACGATTATTTCCGAAAAAAGACAAGGTGCTGGAGGCAGGCAGGGGGGACAGAACTACAGCACGAGTACACAATATAATCGCATTATCCCTTCGTGTTGTTTACATAATGCACGTACGTGTTGATTGCTTACAAAACCCAGACATACAACTTAGGGTTGTACACAAATGTTTGAATATTCGATCCACAATTATTATTCGAAAATTAAAAAGCTATGTTTGTGTGTGGAGCATTTTAAAGTGTCCGAGAGAGACACAGCACCAGACTTTGCCGCACGGAAATACATTTCTGAATGAAAGCATCTTTATCGGTCGTTAACTTTACATCAGATAGAAGCTTACTTGTATTTTCCAATCTGTGAGCTATAACGTTTTTTAGTTCAATGAAGTATAAATCAAATCTGTGGCATTCCTTCCCTCCCAGCAGGAACCCTGGTACTGCAATGCTTGCAAACACACAATATAAAAGTACACACACCCAACAAGTTATTTGCTTTTGCAATCATTTTATGCTCAGTTAGTTCCAGGGTGAACTCATCCACAAAGCCTGATGAAACACTTACAGAGAGGAAAGTTATTATAACCCTAACAATTAAAATGGTCATACACATCACAAACATTAGCAGAAGTTAATAAGTTGCGAACCCCAAACTGTGCAAACTAAGCCCTAAGAAGTGGGTCGGACACTCCCCCATATCTCATTGGTCTCTCAATGATGCATCACAAAGCTTTCCTGTGGGTTCTGAGGACCAAACCGTTGGCTAATGTGCGCTTAACACTTACATGTGAGAAACGACTTTGTGAAAGACTTCTCTCCATCTCAAAGTTAGGGATTTCTTGAATAAAGTCAATAACAATGGCTGTTATTGAATAAAGCACATATTTACAAGTGAAGAGCCAGACAGACAGGCCCCAGCCAATCCACACTCCATTCTTATTCAGATTATCTGAATAAAATGCCTCCCATCTACCTTTTAAAATGTAGAATAGATAATCCTGCCATTTTTATTCATTCTCAAGTCATTTTTAAATTATTTGATTTCTTTCATAAAACACAAAGACAAAAGCTGATGGCTAAAGCTCTCATAAAGAAAATAAAAGTATCATTAGGATTTAAAATTAGTTTTGCAGCTGCATGCTTTGTCTTCTGATGAATTCTAGCCTACAATCACTGATAATCTTCCCTCCAGTGGAGCTGTTCACTCATGACAAGATCATTCAGCGAGCATTTGATCCTGTTCTCACATTCTGTGTGACTGCTGAATCATTTATAGGACTTCTACCATATACATAATTGACTGAAAATATCACACAGGAAAGAAAGAATCAGATATTACGAACATTAGAGTGGACATCGGGCAGTGATGTAATTACACATTAAGGTCTGAGTGTCCCTCAAAGCTATAATCATGGTTTACAAAACCTACAATTTAGCATAAGCCTTCAGACCATTATAAATGGCACCATTGTTCTTCCATTTCAAGCTTGAACACCTCAGCACCCATTCATTGTAATCATTGTGTTTCATGTCATGCCAACTTCAATGACAAAACTACCTTTCATTGTAATTGCATTAAAAAGAGTGGCCAGTACAAAGTCAGTCTTCCATTTTCCGCAAGAAGCCAACATAAGAATCTGTAAATGATGACTTATAGGGCGGTCACGATAAGCCGACGATAAATGTCACGTGATTTATGCACCGCTTTTGAGTGAAGTACGGGAAAATGCTGCAGCATCCGAAAGCCAGCGGGCGCTCTCATGCGGAAAACTACAAAAACAAACTTTAGAAGAAGACCATAACATGTTCTAAAATCTAGGAAATGCCTACGAACATCTTTTTATCACCGTTACTCAAGCCTTATCAGGTATTTTTATGATAATAAAAGTACATTAATAATGATCATGTTTGACGGGTGTTGCTTTTCAAATTCACATAAGCGACTCAAACTCGCACTGCTTTTAGATCGGGCGGCATTTCCTACTGATCCCAGAGCCGTGCTTCACACACATGCTACAAATAAGAAATAGACACATTGCATATCACAGCCAGCTTGATTTCAAAAGGATTTAGTGGTATCACGATAAATTATCGTGCATCCCTAATGACATATTTTATATTTTTGTCTGAAATGTGTGTTTTAATTTTTTCACCAAAGTCTGAAGTATATTCACAGTCCAAACTACAGTCAATACTCGGTATTACCCAACACCCACTATTGCAAAGACTTTAGGTCACCGCCATTTGAACAGACCAACCATCCAATTAGTGTCTGCAGTCATAATCTCAGACATCCAACAATGAACTTTTGGCATTCATTCAAAGCCAACAATAGAATGACCTCTCTACAATTCAACTACCACCTCATGGAAACATGGCACACAACATGAACATACTTGGCATGGCTACGGAGTGCTCAACATGCAAGTGTACATAAACCTGCCCAACCATATTTACTATAAATGTTATGACATATATATACTGTTTAATAGGTGTAAAAAACGAATAATGACCATGTACATAAAACTAGATAGTGCCAGTTTGGCAAGATCACAAAATTAATTTATGCAAACATTCATACACAAGTAACTTCAGCGGAGTACTGTGACTGACCTCAGCACAGATGTTAGGATTGTCGACCCGAACACCCTTACTACACAAACTCACAATTTTCCTTTGTAAAGCTTTGATCAGTTACAAATCAGGTTTGAATGCTGAACCTTTAAGCCAAATCACACGTTTATTAAACCAGACCAAAGAAAGCCACAAACTCACTTCTAGCAAAGAACAACTCACACATTATTAAACACTAAAAGATTAAGAACGACAAACTAAACGTACAGAAAGACGAATGATGGGAGATCATAACTGTAAGTGGGAGCAGAAGTCAAAGATGAAATTGCATCAGAGAAACACTGAAATACGTCACTACTGATATTGATTGAAAGGTGACTGTTTTATCAGTGTGCACTTCATGCCTGAATTCACGTTCTACACAAGTGACACAAGGAAATATCAGGTTTCTAACATCCATGTTTTCATATCAAGTTGTCTTCGAAAACTTTTCACGCCAGCACAAACGGATCTGAACCCCGTTTAATGAAACCGGAGCCGGACCTACATTTAACCTAAGTATAAAAGTTTTACCAGCACGTGTAGTAATGAGCTCATAATGAAACTTCTGCCTGATATATTTAGTCAGATAATGTTTATAAGAGCTCAGCCCAACAACAAAGGAACAACTAGAAAAGTCTTTATTCGTCTTGATCTTCAGTGGAGAGACTCCTAGCAAGGCGCTGAATTAGACCTCATTTATCTTAAAGCAGCATTTGCCCTAAATGCACACTCATCTCCTATGATGCTGTCTAGGAAGGGGTTTCCAGACCCTGTGATGATAATAATAACGTCCAATTAAAAGCGAATATTTTCCTAGCTATTAAAATGATCATAAAGAACTTGGGAACACACTAATATAATTTAAACACCTTCCTATACTAAATAAATCGGTAACCTCCTCCACTGTGCACGTGAGAGCCCGACACGCGCGCGGAAATAAGCGAACGGCGCGCTTTAATGAACACTAGCTCCTTGGTCTTAGATAAAAGATAGTTTAAGGCTTCCATGGTGCTGTAACAAAACTTCACATAAGGTTACACCGACCAGTTTAGGGTTCAGTCTCTCGATTTGCAAGTCAATGCGCACCGCGATATCACCCAACGACACAACAAACAAAACGTATCACAACGGTTTAGCACACTCTCCAAATTTACATTTAATTCATTTGTGTAACTCCGCTAAACGGATCTCTCTCTGTCTCTCCAGCGGTACCATGTGGTTCACACAATACGCCTGTGTGCGTCGTTTCATACACCTACCTTCGCATTTCATTCGTCTCCTCTAGTGTTAAAAATGCTCTGCCCGTTTGTGATTTGCGGTCCCGGTTCGGCGAGCAGCATCGAGGACTCTGAATGGTTCCGTGGACTCGTAGATATACTGTTACTGTGTGAGTTTTGCATCAGCTCGATTGTGATAGTGAGACTACGGCGCATGCGCATATTGCAGGTTGAGTGGCTGTGTTGTAATACTCTCTCCAGTTACAAGGGCATCAGAAAAAGGGTACAAGGGCATCACGACTTACTCTAAGAATTTGACCTCTATGTTAAGGCCCTCAATCAAATATTTACGATTTCATCGTAAGCAGCATTGCATGTCTATGTTAATAGGCCTATACCTTTCAGATTTTACAAGCCAATTTTTCTAAGAACTATATAATTCCCTAAATTGTCAGTTGATAGCATAAACAAAGAACTGGCAGAAAATGTTATTGTCTCTGTTAACAAGAATTAGCTTTAAATAAAAGGGCATGAGGAAGAAATTCCTAAATGTTGAATCAGCAAGTGACACCTGAAAAAGCAATCCTTCTGACGAAACAAAAATGAAAGAAGGATACGACAATTATTCTTGGTACACCACTTCTCGTGTTTATTTGTATATCTCTGGGCATGCAAGCATACGAATACAAAGTAGCCACTGGCTCAATCTACCTTAACCTGAAATATGAAAAAAAAAATATTGTCAAAGAATATCACAAGATTCAGGTACAAAAATGACTGCAACAATTCACATTGTGATTGTATTCTGTAATCAGGTGTGCACTCCGATGGCACTAGGGACGGGGGTACATGACCCCCTAGGATTCATAGTGACCCGATCCGTCCCCCTCACTGCTCCTACGTAAGGCGACAAACATCAGTCAAATTGAGGATTAATCAGGGTTTCTGCTATTAATCCTAGTGGCCGACAGTCCCGCCGCTCCTTTAATTACTGTATTTTGCCGTCACTGCTTCAGAACCGGGTCGGACACATTTACACCTTTTTTGAAACCCATCTGTCAAGTATTCACAGAAGAGAGGTTTTAAGTCGTTTTTTGAATATTGTGAGAGATGTGGTTTACCGGACTGAGTTGGGAAAAATGTTCCACCAGGAAGGAGTTGTGAAGGAGAATGAGCGGGAAAGCGATTTACAGCCATTTGAGAAGGCAATACAAGACGCTGCTGGTTCGCTGAATGCAGGGTTCTTGATGGGGTGTAGGAGGGTGTGAAAGTATGATGGTACAGATCCAGTGATAGTCCTGTAGGCAAGCATTAGTGACTTAAATCTGATACAGGCTTTAACCGGTACCCTGTGGAGAGAGATGAAAGGGGTGTCACATGAGCCCTTTTGGGCTGATGCAAGATGAGGCGTGCTGCTGCGTTCTGAACTAGCTGGAGCGGTTTGATAGCCGTTGCAGGAAGACCAGCAAGGAGAGCATTGCAGTAGTCCAACCTTGAGATTACAAGGGCCTGGACAAGGAGTTGTGCCGCATGCTCAGAAAGATAGGTCCAACCTTTCTAATATAATACCACAGGGCATCGCACAATAATAATCTACCGGTCACCATTACTTTGTACCCACATTCTCACTCCACACTGTTCTATTGTCAATAAACACAAGCGATGGTGCTGCTGCTAGCCTGCTACGACTCCTGACCCCGCCCCCGGGTTCCAATGAGGAGCTGTCAGCCAGAGATACTCTTATATAAGGAGATGGAAGGGTCTGTAATACTTGCCATAGGAAAATGCGTAATGGCTAACCCGCATCACGTGAGGCGCCCTCAACCAATCATATAATGGCGTCAGTGGCCGAGTTCAGTTTTACGGCAGTCGGTAACAGTTTACGTTGCAGTTTTGCGTGGATTTGTTTGTTCATATTGTCAATAAATATTGCACAAGAAAATAGATTGCGTTGGTTATCCTGATATCGTTATCGTTTAAATTAGACCACATAATTGTAAATGTAAATTTATTTGTTTAAATCTAGAAGTCAGAGAAATTGTATCTTTATATTTATTTATTTGTTTATTGTACATTAAATTGCATTGTCATTATCAATGCAACATTCAAGTCATTACATTTCAAGTGTATTTAATGAAACATTTAATTTTCAAAATTGAACAAAAAATATGTCCTTTTCTTTCATAAAATTGCATCAGCACCATATGCTACATGCAGTTTTAGTTATTACAGTTCAAGTTCTCTCACAACTGCTGAAACCTGAAAGCCATCGATTAATATTACTATTAAATATATGATAATGCTGTAAGTGAGTCCTGCCTGTCGCAACATTCGCTACTCGTCATTTAAAAATAAAATTGTTACAATAGTAAAACCTGCGCTTCCCAACCAATGTATTGTTTGGTGTGATACATGTTGAACATTAAAGAGAGGGCACTGGATTCCTTGAATGAATAGCTGTCCCATAAATCCCCAAATCCCATCTCCGCCCCTGTCTATAATAATAATATGTATTTATAAATAGGACCTGCAGTTAACAGAGATGGGTGATTTCTACATAATTGCCTTTCCCATTCACTAAGTGTTTACGGGTCAATTGCAAAAAAGGATGTCTGAGATTATACAAGGAAAAAATCTTGTAAAAATGGTTTAAAACATGTTATATTATTTTAAGAAATCCAATCCATGACATTTGTTGGTTTCAGACATGCACAGATTTTTTTTATTTTATTTTATTTATTATTTATATACGTCATTAATATTTGTATACATATTTTACTGCTTAAATTATGATTATTTTTTATAATGATGTGTTTATTTGCATTTCATTTGAATGAATCTGTTATTTACAGGAGTGATGTAAAAACGTTCAAACTCTATGACACCCCACATAGGCATTCCAGCTTTAAACAGAGCGGTTATCAATATAAACTCAGCAAAAAAAGAAACGTCCCTTTTTCAGGACTGTGTATTTCAACAATAATGTTGTAAAAATCCAAATAACTTTACAGATCATCAATGTAAAGGGTTTAAACAATGTTTTCCATGCATGTTCAATTAACCATAATCAATTAATTAACATGCACCTGTGGAATGGTCGTTAAGACCTTAACAGCTTACAGAGAGTAGGCATTTAAGGTCACAGTTCTAAAAACGCAGGGCACTAAAGAGACTTGTCTACTGACTGTGAAAAACACCCAAAGAAAGATGCCCAGGGTCCCTGCTCATCTGCGTGAACGTGCATTAGGCATGCTGCAGGGAGGCATGAGGACTGCTGATGTGGCTAGGGCAATAAATTGCCATGTCCGCACTGTGAGACGCCTAAGACGGCGCTACAGGGAGACAGGAAGGACAGCTTATCATCTTCGCAGTGGAAGACCACGTGTAACAACACCTGCACGGGATCGGTACATCCGAATATCACACCTTCGTGACAGGTACAGTATGGCCACAACAACTGCCCGAGTCACACCAGGAACACACAATCCCTCCATCAGTGCTCAGACTGTCCGCAATAGGCTGAGAGAGGCTGGACTGAGGGCTTGTAGGCCTGTTGTAAGGCAGGTCCTTACCAGACATCACCAGCAACAACGCCGCCTATGGGCACAAACCCACCTTCGCTGGACCAGACAGGAGTGGCAAAAAGTGCTCTTCACAGGTTTTGTCTCACCAGGGGTGATGGACGGATTCGTGTTTATCGTCAAAGGAATGAGCGTTACACCGAGGCCTGTACCCTGGAGCGGGATCGATTTGGAGGTGGGAGGTCCGTCATGGTCTGGGGCGGTATATCACATCACCATCGGACTGAGCTTGTTGTCATTGCAGGCAATCTCAATGCCTTGCGGTACATGGAAGACATCCTCCTCCCTCATGTGGTACCCTTTATGCATGCTCATCCGGACATGATCCTCCAGCAGGACAATGCCACCAGCCATACTGCTCGTTCTGTGCGTGAGTTTCTGCATGACAGCAATGTCAGTGTTCTGCCATGGCCAGCGAAGAGCCCGGATCTCTATCCCATTGAGCACGTCTGGGACCTGTTGGATCGCAGGGTGAGGGCTAGGGCCATTCCCCCCAGAAATGTCCAGGAACTTGCAAGTGCCTTGGTGGAAGAGTGGGGTAACATCTCACAGCAAGAACTGACAAATCTGGTCCCGTCCATGAGGAGGAGATGCACTGCAGTACTTCAAGCAGCTTGTGGCCACACCAGATACTGACTGGTACTTTTGATTTTGAGCCTACCTTCATTCAGGGACACATTATTCTATTTCTGTTAGTCACATGTCTGTGAAACATTTTTAGTTTGTCTTATGGTGTTGACTCTTTTAGTGTTCATACAAATATTTACACATATTAAGCTTACTGAAAGTAAAAACAGTTGAAAGTCAGAGGACGTTTCTTTTTTTGCTGAGTTTAGGTGGAATCTCTTAGATCTCAGCTCATGTGCTTTTCATAATATTTGTCTGAAAACATTGCATAAGGATCCATGGATTTCACCTTCAATTCAAATGTGAAATAATTACTCTTCAACAATACTTTAATGCTTAGGTTTACATTATTGCATGCAATATTATTATGTAAACCCATTATTCTTAAATGTATTTTAAAGAATGTTGGCATATATCCTGATTTGATCATATGGTTCAGTGGTTATGAACAGACAAGATACTTCCATCAGCATCATCATTAAAAGCTCAGAAAAGTTGTGTACCCATCGGCCCATGATATTTGTCTGTCAGCATTTATACTAACATTAATTTGCAAAACAAATGTTACAAATATGGCTAGAAAGTAAACACATTTATTGTGATAGAAAACAATAAGCGTCAAAGCTTAGATGTGCCAACAAAGTGAAGAAAGTTGTTAAAAGTGTTAAATTTGCTTTGAAAACAGTACTTGTTAATTTTGTCTGTATGGACTGATTTAAAAAGGAATGTTTCAAGACATTCACAAAAAGAGATATAAATATAGGGCAGTGTTAGTACACAGATGCAAATCATTTACTAAAGAAATTGGATGCACATAAAAGTCATACAGCAAATGCAGGTGGATCAGTGTCGAGTCAATCAAGTCGAGAGTTTATTAACCCTAAAGCTGTATTATTCCTACACTACAGAACCAACATACTCTATTGTTGTACTGATTCTCGACCTCTGCATATGTAGAATGACCTGTCTCTGTTTGAAGAGTTCAGAGTTTGAGACTTTAACCCACACCCAACAACAAAAGCAAACTGGCCCGCAGGCCTGTTTATTCCTTCTGAAGTCTCTGAAAACATTCCCCACGGCTCCCATCACGAGGGAAGCTGCCTGCATCTGCTCCTGTTTCTCTGACCATTATGATCAACAGAAGACTGCACACAAACCAAATATTTATTTGAGCGCTAAGATGAGGATGGAGCAATATTTTTTCAGGATAATATGATTTAAAATGAACAACATTACCCTTTAACAGTAAAGCTACTCATTGGTCTAAGAGGAGGGGAATCATAAATAAAAATGTCGTTGTGGGTCTCTTAAGCAATTGCCATGGGCATGGTCATAAATCTAAAAAAATTATCTCTTTCATTTTTTCTTGTTTTCTTGAACTTCATTTCAGCAACACCATTATGTGCTTTACACTTAGTATGTAAGTCAAGAATTTACAGCAACAGACAGACATTCATCCATCGCCATGACGATAGCCAGAGACATGCTGGACTTTTCATGTAAAGCACGATCACTCTATCACCTCTCTGTCTCACATTTGAGTCCTTTCCTATCTCTTTTTTCTATTCTACTCGGACAGTCGAAAAAGCATTTCACTGCATATCCTCTATGTATGGTTTTGTATGTGACAAATAAACTTTGAACTTGACTCCTCATACTATATAGAGAGAGACTGTGCTCTTTTTTCTGTTACTACGGGGAGGCATGTAGAGCGAGAAGCATGTGATCACAATGTACCTCTCTAGATAGAACAGAATGCAGTATTACACATACGAACACGCATACACACATTCAATGCCTAATTCATTCCGCTCACACTTTCCGCCAAATCAGTTATGTGTGCTTTGTCCTTCATGACTTTCAAACAACTGTGACCACATGCTTTCAAACACGGATCACAAATAATGATGATTAAATAACAGGTTTTATGGGTGTAAACATTTCATGAGTGATATGCAATGAGTGTCTCTGCAATTCATTGTGTACTTTATGTCTAAAGAAACCTCAGTTTGTTTCACAGCTTTCAGAGCTATTATATTTTATTCTAAGTGTATACTTCCAAGACAATCAACAGCTTTTTTCTTAATTTTGATTACTTAATTTAGTTTGATTACTTGATTTTTTTAAGTTTAGCAACCTGTACTGTACATTTATTTTAATATTTGATATACTTGAAATAAATATATATTGAAAATATATTTCATAAATGTTAAATGGTAAATTTAGTAAAAGGTATGTTTAAAGCGATAGTTCACCCAAACCTTCTAACATCATTTACTCACCCTCTTGTCATTTCATACATGTATGAGTTTCTTTCTTCTACAGAACACAAGAGCACAAAAGATATTTTGAATAATGTCAGTACAGTGGTACCCATTCACTTATATTGTCTGGACACAGAATCAATGCAAGTTAATGGGTTCCGCCATTGATTGGTTGAAAAAAAATCTTCTTTTGTGTTCTGCAGAAGAAAGAAAGTCATTCCGGTTTGAAATGACAAGAGGGGGATGACTGAATATTCTATTTTTTGGGTGACCTATCCCTTAAAAGTGAAGTACCTACTCCTAATAAAATATCTTTATCTTCTTTATTATTTTTGTTTATCCTTCCCTGGCTTCAACTCTAGTACATGTAGACATGCTACCACATAAATTTCTAGTATCGGCCAGTACTTGAATCCATTTACTGATCCGATACCACTTTCTTAAACAGAACCAAGTTATGCCAGCTAGCTTTCCTTAACGCTGCAAATGTGAGATCACCATATTGCTAACCTCTCTCATGTGTGCATAGGTGTGTATGTTTGTTATAACTGTCATGTGTGCCACATTTACAGCACAGAGGAGCTGTTTCATCTCCACATGCACCCGGTCACCCTATAGCATTCTCCGCCCACCTCTCATGTGATTGGTACAAAGGTGGTGGGCGTGGGACCATCTGGATTTGATTTCAGGGGGTTCAAAAGGAAGTGTAGGGGGTGTTCTTTATTCAGAAAGCAAGTGAAGGAAAATAGAGAGCTTAGTTCCTGAGTTTGACCTTCAGTGTTTTTTAGTGTGTGTGTATGTGTGACTATGTGTGTAGTCCTCTTTGACTTGGGGAGAAAGTAGGGGTTTTCAATTTCTTAGATATAAATGTCATGCTTTTCATTACGAATATTACAAAAATTCTGTGTCAAAATATGTAGACATGCTATGAGAGAACATAACCAATTTTAAGGTTGACAGCCTACTTTCAGATGGTACATCTAAATGAGCAAGGATTTAGCTCCATCAAGACTGTTGTACTCAGAATTGTTATAGGTTACCTCTAATCAATTCGATTAACATCTATATATACGTGTAAATAGGCCTAATGTTTATATGTATATACACAAGTCGCGTGTCCATTATGAATTTGAATGTTGATGTGTATGACCTCTTTCACTGGGTCGAATGAAGTTCAATCCCAACAGACTGGAGTCATGATAGAAAAAAGTGTGTGAAACATTTTGAGAGATGCTAAAAAGCTAATTATAGCAGAGCTTCTATATGTGTCCAGCATGATGACAAGCACAACCAGACAGAGCACAAGTCATCGTGTCTATCTCTTTTTCACTAAAACGATATGCTGGGACCCTGCCCGGGGAACTGGCTTGAGATAAACATTTAGACCAGAATGATGAAATTCTTAAAAGTCATCGGGGATAATATTTTTTGGTTACCAAAGTTCTTCAAAATATCCTCTTTTGTGATCTGCAGAAGAAAGAAAGTCATACAGGTTTGAAATGACATGAGGTTCCTTTTAGAAAATCCTATAAATGCATTTATCTTCATTGTGCTCTCTAGGCCAATTCTAAATAACTGAGTGGAACTAAATATGGAAGGGGGATGACAGATGACAGTGAGCAGGTTGGCATGAATCAGAGTTTCCAAAACAATAAGAATGCACTATTGCCAAAGCTGTTTTGAAGACACAGCACAGGATCGCCTGAACTACACCGATCAGGTTTATGCTACAATGGCGACATCTAGTGGAGATTAAGAGTTACGCAGGCAGAGATATGATTGCAGACAAGATTGTGAGTAAACTCGATATTTAAATATATAACCAATATCAATTCGACTGTTGAAATAACTTTGTGATTGAACAACTCCCCATAAACTCGCCAGTGTAAACGGTCGCCATAAACTATTTCGTGAAAGATTTCTTTGAGAGACTGCTTGTAATAACATGTTTACTTGCTTCAAGCATTTAAATAAAATATATTCATGTGGTTCTCTCACCAGGAGAAGAATGACAGCCAGTAAACAGATGCCAAAACCCTCGTGCATTTTCCCCTACAGAATATTAAAACATGAAATGTCTGTAGCTGCTGTTTCTTTCTGAATGATTCACACTCATTAGTCAGCGTCAGGTGTTCACTCCAGGTGCAACACAGAGAGAGGATGATTCATATTCTTACTAAACAACAGTGACAAAAAACACATTCTCTCTCTTTAATTTGATATCAAGCATGGGAGGTATCATTTACAATTTTTGTGTTTTGATCAAATTTGTTTGCTTATCATGCGCCATCAGATTTATTTGAATAATTTTGTGCAAAAATCTGTATACTAAAATCTGACGAAAGCGTAATGTAATTAAACAAAAACATTGGTCATCAGGATCATTTCGATACCTGATTGATTTAATCCAGAATGACAGTCAAACCAGTTTTGTAGAATAGCAGCCCCCTCTAGCGGTCAAAGTAAGTCATTGAGGCTGGTAAGACATTTGTGTAAATACATTCGGGGTCAGCCCGTAAGGACAAGCAACACAACACAACACAACATTTTCCTAATAAAATCTTTTTGAGATCTTTTTTACAAACACTTGTGTCTTCTTTGATCAGGAAAGAAAGTACAGTGAAAGCCTATCCACATACAAACACATATGGGGCAGCTTCCTGTACAGGGATTACATTTAGATTTATGCATTTGGCAGACGCTTTTATCCAAAGCGACTTACATTGCTTTATCCTATACATTTTACATAGGTATTTGCTATCCCCTGGGATTGAACCCACAACCTTGCGTTGTTAACGCAATGCTCTTACCACTGAGACTAATTTAAACGCAGGGCTGAGAACGTTACTTTTAAAATGTATTTCACAACAGACTACAAAATACATGGTTTAAAAAGTAATTTGTAACGTATTTTGTTAGCTTACACAAGTTCTGTAACTTAATCTAAATACTTTGGAATAGTTTGGAATACTGATAAGGTAATGTACGTAACACAAAAGGATCATCAAGGAGTGGACTTGGTTTTCCCCTGCATTTTATTTTAAGCAACATTAGTTTTCCACAATATATCTTAAAGCAAAAAAGCACACAATGTTAGAAAAAAATCAAGGTATTATACATTTAGAGCTGGGGTGTGTAACGTTGTTTGAATTGGAGGCAAAATGTTCTTATTTTGTCTTCTTGGTAACATGGTTATACATGCCTAATGTGAAGGGCAGAACAAAATGAATTTTTTTTTATCTATAAACAAAATAAAAAATCTTTACACATCATCCTGTTTAACATTTTCACCCCCTTCTCTCAATGCATTGTGTTTCATAGAAACATGTATCCATCACTAAATAAAAATAAAAAAACAATTGTTTTTTCAGAATTGCAAGATTGCAGTTCTAAGTAATGAAATCAGAATTGCATGAAAAACTCAATCTCGCAATTTTGACTTTTGTAAAGTAAGTTTAGTTCATGCAATTCTGACTTTATAACTTTAAAACAATACAGAATTTGTTTCTCAAGCTCGCAATTCTGAGATAAAAACTGGCTGTTAACAACATTCTTCCAGATATCTTCTTCTGTGTTATGCAGAAGAAAGAAAGTCATGTAGGTTTTCAATTACAAGCGTGTGCGTAAATGATGACAGAATTTTCATTTTAAAGGTGAACTATAATTAAATGTGTTAAACATTACTATTATCCTAAAAATCAATATCAAATTTAATTTTGAGCTTTAAGTTTGACTGTTCGTAATAATCATCAGTTATCGCTTTTTCACCACCACAACATAAAAACACTGATCAAGTCTTCTGGCAGAGTCAGGTCAGAGTTTTGACTTTAGATCTGATGGTGGATTAGATTAGAATAGATTAGATTAGACAAGATTATAAGGATCAGTTAAGAGAGTACTGAGAGATAGATGCTAAAAGCAATAATTCATCATCCTTTATAGTCTCTCAGACTATGAGATCAATAAGGATTTAGCATAAAATATACTGATCATTTATGGCCAATCTTGTCTCTTGTCTCTATCTAGCATTGTTGCAATTTTGAAAGAGAACGCACTAAGATTTTCCTCATTGCACTAATAATCATCCATTTAATATTTTTCTCTAACACTGCTGTGTAGTTCAATCTATTTCCTGTTTACTACTTTTGGAATAACAGTGGATTTGGTGTCTCAAGGCTACATCTTCCAGATGGGGGCAAATACAGATACGCCACATAATAACAGATTTGTTATATATGCCTATAGGACAAGTTGGCTTTGATCATGAGTTTATGACATCATGAGTTTAACAACATCATGCAATATTTCAGTACCACAAAAATGTGCTGTACGAATAGATTAGTTTTAAAACAATAAAACACAATTATGTAAAAATGAAGTAGGCCTAACATTTAGGGCAGGGATGGGCAAACTTTTAAGATCAAGGGCTGCAATGAGTTTAAAAAAATTGACAGGAGGGCTAAACCAGTATAAGTTTGATGGAGAACATACAGTATATATTTTACATTTGTTTTTATTGTTTGACGATGTTGGGATTGCTAAACTTCAGGGGTAGGAATAAGGGAAAATAATATTAGTATAATTAGAGAAACAGAAGATGTCAATAAATAGTCCCCATTGTGATAGAAAAAACGTGTGTGTGTGTGTGTTGGAACAGAACGATCTTTTCTTCCACATATTCGACTCTCAGTCCATCCTGATGAGGAGATTAAAGGTCCCAAATTCAATAAATGCAACACACATTTCACAAAGCGCACACACACACAGACTTACAAACACACTCTTCACTGTCATACAGATACGCTCACTGACACGTAATTAAGATAAGTGGACAAGGGCATTATTGCAGCCCCACAGAGACAGACAGGTGAGAGTAGGAAATTAACCCTGTGTGTGTCTGTGTGTGGAACAGAGAGAAGGAGAGGAGATCACAGGACTAAAAAGAGACAGGTAAATTGACCTTTGAAAGGGAGAGAGTGTGTGTGTGTAATTGAATAAAAAAATAATAAAAGCATGCGAGAGGGTTTCTGTCTGACGCTGATAAAATGGCTCCTCGTGACTCAAAAACATATTTCTGAGATAATGAATAATAATGAATGACATTTTATTTAAGAGAAACTCTCAGCAGGGATGTTCTGCTCAGCTGCCCTGTGTCTACATTAATCTCCATAATTCACCATTGTAATCTGATTAAGGCTGCGTGTGGCAGGGGGAAACGTGCATTGTTGCTATTGACGTTCATTGTTACAGGAGCAATGCGTTGAAACACCAACACAAACAGACAATACACACATGTTGTAAAAAGTTATGTCCAGACTAGTGAAAAGCGGTGATTTTCATAATCTGTATTTCAGTTTTCTCTCAATTTTCTACAAGTTAAAAAACTAAATATAAAATAATTTTTCAACAGATTTTTCATGTGTACATTTTTTTAATTTTGCTGTTTTTTTACAGATTTTTTTCACGTCAAATTACAGAAAAGACTGCAATTTTTTATAATAATAAAAATAAATATATATTTTTGATGTATAGCTATATCAAGAGCAAGCATATTGACAAAACAAAAGAAATAAATTGATTATTAAATTAAAATAGATTTATTAAATTATTAATGTGTATTTCCAGTATATGACTGTTTAATTGACTTGTTTATGTGTTACACAGAAGAGAATCCCACCTGTATCCTAACGGTCATCTCATTGGATCTCTTTTCATCACTGCCCTTCAATCCCTCCTTTCTAAGTCTCCATTTTTGTCTTTAGTCTGTGTCTGAAAGTGTCCTGTGACCTGTCTTCACATCATCAGTGTGTGTGGGGGGTGAGATCTCGGATATCAGGTCGTTGTTTAAAGTGCTATCTGTGCCCTCAGAGGTCTGCAATATTAACCACAACTCATCGGAGAGACAGCCTCTCTTCCATCCATTTTGGTCTCTGAAAATGAATGATCGGAGACAAATGGAAGGCGGAGCTTGTTGTTTAATCCAACCAATCAAAATGCTTGAATGAGCATGTATAATTCATTGACTACCCCATTCTTACAAAGAGCGTCAATGGTTAAATCATATTTTAACAGTGAGCAATTTGTGTTCTTTGTATGTAATAGGCTGTGTTAACTGTAAATTAAAAACGACTTTGAGACATCATTTGGAAGCTCATGGACAGATAGACAGACAGAAAGACAGTGTTTTACATTCAAAGAGATGCACTAACAGACTGACTACATTAGATGAAGATTCTTTTATAGCAGCTCAGTACCAAAATAGACGTGTTGGGGTGTGTGTGTGTTTTTTAAAACTCCTTTGTGACTGACTGAGTAAACGTCTGCTTCTAAACTGTTCGCAATCTGTTTCTCCTTTAGTGAGTTAGCATGACAGCAAGACAACCCCAATTCTGCATCACAACACAACAGAAGAGATTTTGAAGATACAAATTACTTTTTTAAACAAATACAACTCAATTGTTCAGAGGGCATTTATGGACACTCCGGACACTTTCTCTCACATTTATATAGGTGAATGTGGATAAGAGAGATTTCTTAAAGCTAAAGTCTCTTAAACAACACTAAATGCCAAAATGTAAAAACAAAATGTTCTGGTTTGAAAACAAGTAAGATGCCTAAATAGGCAGGTTTAATTATTGTGTTACCATTTGCAATGGTTTACACATGGTAGCAACACTACAGTTAGCACATCGATTTGGATAAAAAATCTACCAGTGTGATAGGCTTGCTCTAATGTGTGTAAAATTACATATATATATTGAGAAACATAATTTTAAATAACACTATTTTATAACGTTCAGTATTAAAGCCAGTATAAAGGTAGGCAACACTTTTATTATGTTATTATGTTTAATGAACATAATTCTTTTTAATTATACTGGCTAAACGTCTCTTTACATGCTCACTTGGATGTTCTGTGGAAGTTTTAGGACCATAAAAAAACACTTCATAGCTTTAATACGTAACATTTGAATAAATGTTTACATATCTGTTTGTCAACTTATAACTTTACGTACCCTGCTCAAGAAGCTTCTAAAATCACTAGGTTATAACAATAAGTTGTTAAAGTAAAATACGTGTTATTATTTTTATTTAGTTTGTTTTGTGATGTTGTCTCACCAGTAAATAAAACGTTGAAGCTGGCCTTTAAAGCTATCTTGCTATTTCTAGCTTACACTGTATACTGTGTGACATTCATCAAAAAGGGAATCTTTCGTCTGATTGTGAAAACTGAGACCTTGTTGGCAAACGGGGGTTAACGCGGGCTTATTAGCTCATGCAGGTTAGTAAGGGCTACTTAGATCACTCTATAGGGGGTCTCTCAAGTCTGCTGGCTAATTACTCCCCATTCATCTCTCCTTAACAGCCAATTAAATAATTAATGTTTGATAAAGGTGCAATGTCAGACTGATCTCACCCGTGAAATATTAATTAGATCAGGAAAGTAATTTATGGCAGTAGATTAGCAAAGTAATTTTCATCGCCCATGAGAGAAAGATACATAGAGCTGGACAAGAATAGAGGCAGAGGAAGAAACAAAATGAGACAAGACCTAGACTGAAAACTGTCTGGCAGTTGCCAATTCATCTTAATGGCAGTTGCTTGGCCACTGCAGAACGCAACATCATTTAAAATTTGCCATCTTTGCTCACTTGTGAGCCATTTTTTGAACCATTCATCTGAAGCGACACACAGAATTACACTAATTTGAAGTGGGATTGACCAATTATCTTTAAATTATAATACGGCAAGTAATAATCACTAATATATACACTTGAGAAATACAATACACTTTAGATACAGACTATGAGATCTGATATCTTTTATGGTTTAATCAAATAAATTAAACTGAATGACAATGAAAGTTACGGAAATGTTTTTTAGTATTTCTGCAGATTGGTAAAGAATAAATCATTCTCTTGGTGACTGTACCACTTCGAAGCTCTCTATTGAGCATTAATGATCTCTAAAAATAACTAAAGTAGAATATGCTGAACTGTTCTTTCTTAGTTTACTGTATTTTGCTTGCTTTCTTTTATTGAACTAAAGTTGTTAACTTAAGCAAAAACTAGTTCTGATAACCATTTGAAAAAGATTTCCTCCAGATTGCAGGACCTTCTATTACAGAAGATGTTGTAAAGTGCCTTACTAGCTTTCATTTGACACATTAAAGGGTGTGTTGATTACACTGCGAAATTAATGAAAGGGACAACACAAGTTGTGTTAAAAGTTCCAGAAATAACACAAAATGTGTTGTCTTAACACGACAGTTTTTAGAGTGTAGATGCCCCAAAGTCCCAATTGACATCTGAACCCTAACTAACACACATGATCGCATGTATGCATGCACGCACACACACACACACACACACACACACACACACACACACACACACACACACACACACACACACACACACACACACACACACACACACACACACACACACACACACACACTCACACACACACACACACACACACACACAAACACACACACGCATTTCATGTTCACCTGATGACAACATCTTACAGTTCCATTGTTTACCAGATCATATGTTTGATGTATAATGTAAAAAGATGTATAATCATATTTATCCCTTAACTCTAAACTTAACCCTTACCTATTGGCATTATTAGATTTTAAGTAAGGCTTAATTTGTTCAATTTATAAGACGTTTTTCTAGTCAGGATAATGTCAGCAGGAAGCGGCGGCGCGGGCCGAGATCAATGTTCTCTTAATAACAGCACAGATCAGGACAAAGATCTTCCTCTGAGCACAGTTTACCCACACACATACACACACACTTATGAGAACCAAGAGAGAGAGGACTGCTGGCAGGAGCTCAGTTCTAATGATTGGGATAGTTTATATTATGTGTTGATTCACAGCAAGTTTGGGACCAAACTTGCTCCAGGCTGTGAGTTGAGGAGAATACCAAGGCAACAAATGTCTGCATGTAAATGCCTTGCAATTGCTATGGAAACGCATCTCCATACTCCCATCTCTGGGGGCAACAGGCATCCTAGGAGGGTTATTAGATTAGCATAAAAGCTTCTTTCACTATAAAAAGCACTTCTATTGCTTTGATCTTCTTATTTACTTAATGAAGTGACGGCCAGTGCGAATCTCCCTTCTGACCCAGCCTGGGCCATCCCTGGCTCCTTATGTCAGAATTTTATTGTTTTAATGAATGCTTTTGAAATATCCTAAAACTGCAATTAATTATACATTTTCACAAAAGGTTTTCAGTCAGTTATAATGCTGCTTTAATTTTCATGAACCTTAAAGGTTCAGTGTAAAAAATGTAGCGGCGTCTAGTGGTTAGGTTGCGAATTGTGACAAACGGCTCACTCCACGCCTCCTTTTCAAAGCACTACGGCGGCTGACATAGGACTAAGATGTCATTATGTTTTCGCTTCTTTGCTGAAGGAGATAACGTATTGTCCCCTTAGGGCTACTGTATAAACAACATGGCGAGGGCAAGGGGACCCTGTTTAAAAAAAACAGCATATGCTGGTTTGGTATGTTTTGATGCTGGTTGGTGCTGGTTTAACCATGTGGTGGTTTGAACTGGTCATGTGCTGGTCCTTAGCTGGTTTAAGCTGGAGAAACCAGCATCAAAACATACCGTACTCAGCATATGCTGTTTTTTACAACGGGGGGTCCTCCAAAAAATGACACATTGGACCTTTAAGGAGACAAATCTGTCATGCTTGATATCTGTGTCATGACTGAATTTAGCAACCACTCTGACAAAATCAGTGAAAGCTTTTGTGTCATAAAACAGTTTAGTCATTTGTTAACCACACTAACTATTGGCGCAGTGTTTTTCCCAACACAGTCAGGGAAGATCAAAGAAATACACCATTCAGCAGATATCATTTTTGCCATGTTTGCGTAGATATCACATTTGCATAATTCCTTCAGGTGCTAAAACAACCCAAACAGTGCATACAAATATATGCTATCAGCAGACACAAACAATACTTAGTGATCCCTCTGAATCCAAAAGCTGTGGCCTCGCAGTTATAACACATTCTCCAGACACGTTGAGCTATTATGCTAACGCATGTTTAGTCAAGAAACTGTTTTTATCTCCTTAAAAAATAAAACAAATCTAAATGAGTTTAAAGTAAATATCACTTGATGATAAGCAGAGAGAGGTGCTATCAACATAACAAAAGCATAGTGCTCATAGCAGCACTATTGAGAGACTATGGACAGATCTCCGTCAAAATAACCTCACTTAAAAAATAACGAAATAAAACAATTTTAAACACAAAGATCTCTCTTCTATAGAAAATTCTATCAGCCTGAGAAGCCTGTCCGCTCAATTTTTAATTATTGAACCAACCCCAAACATGGATGAATGGATTAAAATGATTGTTTTTATTTTTTGGGTTGGGATTTCTGTCTCGTTTAAGGTCTTGGTTTCAGAATGATGCTGCATCTCATGTCACATGTCACGTATATGTAGCTAGGACTGTGTATATGTGCGTTCATGTGTGGAGAGAGTCGGGCTACAGTGTATTTGCTGTTTGCTGTCACACAATGATGTACCAAGCTGGATCAATATCCAATCAGACCTGCATTTCTCACCTACCCAGAATTCTATTTTGCAGTTGAAGAGCAGCATTCTGAAGATGTGGAGACACAGAGTAAAAGAGAACAGCTTTGTGTGTATGGACAAAAGTCGCTAGCAAGACAGAGATCGGCTGCTACAGATCAGAAACCATTCTCCTTTATTAAGGTACATTATGTTAGATTTCACCTGTTCTAAGACTCACTATCGTCTGTTTCCGGCTACACATCCAGCCTGACAGAGCCACATCCAGGCGCCCAGACTATTTATTTGTTGATGTTTGTGTTCGTCTAAGTGTTAAAGCACGCGCCTCACAAACTCTATTTCATATCTGGTGACATTTAAAGCTCATTTCAAATAAAATGAATCAGTTTTAGTCAACACTGATGCTCCATAGACACACCGATCACTGCAACCGAATCAGAGATGAATCACAGGCTGAATCAGACACACACACCACTCAATATCCTGCTTACTGCAGCCGAACGTTACATCTCATTTCAAACACAAAAGACACACTGATTATCTCATTTTCTTCTCTTTCTCTCTCCATTCCTCCTCTTCTACGGGTCGAGCTCCAGGCGTTAGATCTGACCTCCTTTGTAGAGGGTTTTTTAGGGGGGCCGTGATCGATTAATGAGGAATTCGCCACAGAATAATGAACGAAGACAGGAACACTAATCACTCTCGCAGTGATTGATCTGTATGCTAGCGTGATAAATTAGTAGCTTCACCCTCTTTCTCGCTCGGACGTATTCTAATCACTCTCACTAATTAAAGGCTATTGATGAACACAGTGCGGGGCGTAACTGGGCCGCGACGACAGAGATGAACTCTCGATGACATCGCAATACTGTAGCGTGTCTTGTGCTCGCGTGTTAAGTGTGCTTTTATTGTTCCTCTTCATTTTGCTCTTTTTTTAACAGCATTGTCAGTTGGGCTTTGAAACATGAAGGAGAAATTAACAGTTATAAATAGCGTGACTGTCTAAAGGTTAAAATAATTGATCTTGTGGGTTTTTTTGCACTGACAGCCTTAGTTCATTTCCTTCTTTTTTAAAGAAATGAAGTAAACGATTGCAATTCATGTCTATTGTCAATGAGGGCACGTCACTATTATACTCCACTAACCCTTACTTATAAAGTATTTTAAAGAGAAAATTCACAAAAAAATGAAAATTTTATCATGAATTACTTTCCCTCAAGTTTTTCCAAATCTGTTTCTGTTGAACACAAGATATTTGGAAAAATGTTGGCAACTATCAATTCTGGGGAGCCATTGAGGAATAATGACTGTGAACTTTTTTTCTATGGTACACAAAAGAAGATCTTTTGAAGTATGTAGGAAAGCAAACAGTTCTGGGGAACCACTGAATACCATTATAAATTTTCCTAGTATGGTAGTCAATGGCGCCCCAGAACTGTAGACTGAAAAAAGTGAGACTCTGGATCCTTTTACTTTGGAAAACTAAAACAAATTAAAAACTTTAAAAACGTTAAAAACGTTAAACACGTTAAAAACGTTAAAAACGTTAAAACCGTTAAACATAAAATCCCTAAAAACATTACAAATGTTAAAAACATTTAAACGTTAAAAACGTTAAAACGTTAAAAACATTAAAACATTAAAACATTTAATACACAGAAGAAAGAAAGTAATACAGGTTTGAAATGACATTAGGTTGAGTAAATAATGACAGAATTTTTTAACAAACTCTTGCCATGAGAGAAACACTGTTGCAAATGTGGACACATGTGTTTGTATTCCTACATAATGTTTCTCAACACAAGTCAAAGAAAAGCTGGCATGGTAATAGACAAACGGTGTGTGTGTGTGTAGTAAGAAGGATTAGATAACTATAGATGGGAGTCAACAACATGGTATAGAACTACACAAACAAATATATTACATTGCCGTGGGAATTTTTTTGAAGGATATTGTTATATAATTTATTTATAATTTATTTCTCTCAAATGATATTTATGACTTGGTTCAAATCAAAATGTATACATTTCATCAAACCACCATTATTGTGATCAGTGTTTGCTTTAGTTGGGCTCTTGATCCCTGACTTTGTTTAAATTTAATGTCTCATCTCTTGAAATGTTTACAATAGTGTTTCATTAAGAACGCCCGTGCATAAATAAGAAAAGAAGAGATGCTTTAAAGTTAAGTTTTTGTGATGTCTTTCAAGTTTTGATAAAGATGATAAGTGACACTAAATTATGTGGAAACTGTTCTTTTGTGACTGATTCAAATGTCCTGTTGACAAATGCAAACAAACTGTGATAAAATAAACAGACAATTTTCTTGACACACTTACACATCAACAGTCATCATATAAACCTCAACAATGGTGACAATTATCAAACTAATTCAGATAAACAGATCAAATCCAATGCATGCTGGGAGTGATGAATGAGTTTTGAACTTAGATGTTACTCAGCATGCATTGCCGCATGAAGCTTTCTTTTGTTGATAGTCACCATTGTTGAGATTCATGCACCGATCTTGATGTCAAATTGATTCAGCAATTTAACAGATTTCTGAGTGTTTTCTATTAGTTCATACTGTGTTTTAGTACCACTGTTTTAATCTCACAAAGTAGGATAACACAACATTCACACATGAATAACACATTGCTGAGCAATAATTAAAATTACCACGCAATGATTTCAGTCACCAATAACTTCATCCCAATGGATCTTAGTTTTATTGCCTCAACAAATGTATTGCGACACTGTCACAACAGACGATTAAAACATATAAAATATAAGAGTCAAGAGCCTAACTAAAGCAAACACTGATCATAATAATGGTGGTTTGTTGAAATCTATACATTTTGATTTGAACCAAGGCATAAATATCATTTGAGAGAAACTAATAAAATTGCTTTTAACAAGTTGACGTAATTTGTTTAAGTTTTCCAAAGTAAAAGTATTTTTTTAAGTTGATCCAAAGTCTCACTTTTTTTAGTGTAGTGAAACTTGAGGGTGAGAAGCTAATTCATGACAGAATTTTCATTTAGTCAGAGTTCCCCTTTAACAGGGACATACTTTTCATAATCGATACTTTCCTTTCTGCACATTGTGATACAGTAACTTCTGCATATTCAACCATAAAATGAAAGTGGCAGTGCAGTCGAAATACACTGACATCATTTACACTCATCTATAATCTCTTGGCTTTGAAGCAGGGTGAGAAGACTAGAATCGCACAACCTTATCTAATCACTGTGGATGTGAAATCCACTGTTCTGTTGAACGTTTCGCCCACTCGACTTACACGCTGCTCTCACTGGGGAATGTCTGTTAATTAATGTTAGATTGGAAAAATTAATTTAGCTGCTGGGTGGTTAATCAATAATCCTGTCCCAAGTCCATTAAATGTCTCGTTTACTCGCTCTCTCCCTCTCTTTTTTTAGCTTCACAAGGTGATTTTCTCTCTAATTAATCATAAAACCCTAAATCCAGTAACATCCACTAATGCAGGTCAATTAAATCAATGGGCTCATTATTGGATGACACACTCTTAAGACACACCCATTACATACCTGCAGCTTTTCTGATTTAGGAGCATCATGGTTGTGAAGTAAAAAACTACTTAAAGGGATAGTTCACCCCCCAAAAAAAATTCTGTCATCATTTACTCGCCCTGACTTTCTTTCTTCTGCAGAACACAAAAGAAGATATCTTGAAGAAAGCTGGTAACCGAACGGCACCCATTCAGTTCAATGGTACGGGCACAAAACTATTGCAAGTGAATGAGTACCGTCGTTGTTCGGTTATTAACATTTTTCAAAATATATTTTTTTGTGTCATAAATGAGTAAATAATGACAGAATTTTTAATTTTGGGTGAACTTTAATAGTAATTTTTTTGTGGGTTCAATTGGTTTGAGGTGTTTTATTGCAATAAATGTCAGTATATGAATTTCATTGAATCTTTGTAAATTATCCATAATTGTGTCTTTATTGCAACCTTTCCTGAAATATTCCTTTTATTATAACTTTTATTTGTTTGTATAGTATTACATTTTAGTATTATGAACACAGAACAAACCATTAAACAGCAATTTGAACAATTTAACCGTGAATTTTAAATGAGCTTAGTTATATATGTTGAAAACTTCTTAATAAAGGTGCTTCATGATGCCATGGGAGAATCATTTTTGTGTGAATGCTTCCATGCAGAATCTGAAACATCTAAAGAACCTTCCTGTTTCAGAAAAGTAGTAGAAAAATGTTCTTTATTATTAAAAAGAAAGAAAATTAATGGGATTAATGAAAATGGTTCCTAAATGACATCACAGTGAAGAAACTTTTATACAGCACCTTGTTTTAAGAGTGCAGATAACAACGTTATAGGCTTCTATGATTTTATTGCACAAACCAATAATTTTTCGGTTTGGAGTTTCATAAGTCATCTTACATTAACTTACAGTGACCATTTCCTTCTGACTCTTTTCGGTATTAAATATAGAACTACTTTTATCGATAAACAGCATTTCCCTCAAGTCTTTGAGCTACATATTGTATATGTATTTTTTTCTGCTGACACTTTAGGATTACCTTAACCACAAAGTAGTCACATGATGCTGCCTCAAATTTAATCAAAAAAGAGGAATCCTATGAAGCAGCATAATTTACTGCCTCCAATTTGAAGCAGCTTTCCCATGCTTACATAGGGTGGCTTAAAAATTCTCTGAAAAGTTTAAAGGCAGGTTTCACGCAGCATTTCAACATCCCTGAGGATGTCATTTCTCAAGGGAACCGCTACTCAGTTTGAGATGGCAAAGAGTTGCCGGTGTTTTTCTAAACCTCACACCTTACCATAACAGAAAAGTAGAAATAAACATATCTTGAGTACATTAGTGTGTCAGAATGAGAACCCAAATTGCAATTAAAAGACCTAGTGCTAACAGTTTAGTTGAATTTACATTTACATTTTGGCAGACGCTTTTATCCAAAGCGACTTACATTGCTTTATCCTATACATTTTACATAGCTACAGGAAAGCTTACATTTAGTGAAGAAAGTTTTGATGACTCTCACTCTGAAATTTTCTCTTAGACTATTAGAAGGCACCTCCCATCTTTACTACAAGATGAATTATTGGAAGCATATGTAGTTTCCACTTGCATAGTGTAGGCCTCTTTACAAAAAGCTATTAGATATCATAGATAATGATGTATATTTCCTCGGCAACAAGGAATAATCCCCATGTTTGTCCTAGGCCTGTATGGTTTCTGTTTTCTTGAGCTCACTGAAAAGTTTCGTTTTTACAAGTCAACTGAGTTAAAAAAGGGACCATTACTAACCTGTGTTTTTTAATTACTAAGCCTTTCCCTGGTTTATGGTATCTTGTAGCTTTTGTGTTTCCCCTATTGGAATTAAGAGGATTATTAACTCGTCTTTATCGTTCATAGTCTGAATAATCAATGTAGTCACTTAAACAGGCAATGCACTTATGCAATCACACAAAGCTTTATATTAATTACAGTTACATTATCCACACCTGCATCGATCTGTCTCGCACACTCAGATCTTCACCCAGACGAAACTTCGATCAAGCCCATGAATTTCTGAAACACTTTTTACCTTTTAACATTTGTCAAAATACGAAAGTCAGTGTTTTCTTCCAAGAAAGGATTTTAAGGAGAAACATCTGAGCTATAGTTGACGCTTCAGTAAAATATTAGAACTTAGAACATTAGGGGCCAGTTTCGCAGTCACCGGCTTAACTTAACCCAGGACTATGCCTTAGTTGATATTTCTGTCGATTTTATAAAAATACCTTAAGAATACATTACTGGTGTGCATCTTGAGACAAAACAATACATTTAAACATATTTATGGGCAAGTTATATTCAGTTAAAACATTTTAGTCAGGGGCTAGCCTTAAGCCTTGTCTGTGAAACCGAGCCTAGGTCTACTTTGCTTTGAAAAAGCAACCTCTGAACAATACAATTGAAAGAAAAATCCATTATGTTTTATCTTCAGTCATGCTAGAGTCCCTCATACTAATAATGTTACTAAATAATCCTGTTTCTGCTTTAGGAAAACAACCGTGGGATGGTAGAACTCAACCGCAGAGGCTCTTGTTAAGCTTGTTGACTTTCTAAAGCTGCTAATTATTTTCTTGGTGCAGCACTTTCTTCCAGGATGAGGGACGACTTAAAACCTAACAGGGTCTTGTTGTTCCTAAAAATATATTATTTTTGTCCTCTTTTAACACTTTTTTAAATTATTTAGGAGAAATTGTGCTTTCACATTCTAAATTAAAAAATAATTCAGAAGTAACACTGTACAGACGGTTATGTTTTGGAAATTATAAAGCGGATGCATGGCTCTACATTTTAATTGGATGCGTTTTACTTTTTAAGGAACAAGTACAAATGATGTCAACTATACAATTTAGAGATCATTACAAAAAATATCCAACAAAAAAGTCCAGCGATTGACCATTCAGGCTCCGAAACCCCCCCAGGGCCACTCAAATAAGTGTTCTCACCCTGAGTCTGTCTCATAAGTCTAATAGGAAGTTCTTTTCTCCTGTCAGAGTCTCATTACTTTACAGCAAATGAGAGATTTATTATTCAGATGAATCATGTCACTCTGAATTCGTCGATTCCAACGGGAGCTAAATAACCGCAATAGCTGGAAAAACATTTTAAGTCCTCCACACCAGCGCTGCTTCATAATGTGACGCTTAGAAAAGTGATTTTTTCTCATTTGGCACCGAGGATCAGCAGCCGTGTCCTATCCGCAATTTAACGTTCCACTTTAAGAAATTTGCTGTTAAATTAGCCATAGATATAACCTCAGCTTCACCTCTCACAATCTCTCTCTCCAAATGATGAAAAAAGACTGTGAAAAGTGACATCAAGTACAGCTCATTTCAATGTGTGCAAGCGGTTTTAAATGTGTGATATTTATGGAGGATCATTACTATCATCATCACGCCATAATCCAGAGAGTGATTTAAAGTCACAGAGGCTGGACCAATAAAACAAAATTGATTTAGTGATTTTTTTCTTTTTCAAATAAGATAAAATAAAATAGCTAAACATTGAATAATTACTGACTTAAATCAGTTAAATTTATGGAAATGTCGAAAAGATGATCTAGTAAAATATAGATTTAAACATGATTCTATTTTGGTAAAGAGAACAGCGTTTATAAATTGACCTGCAGACCCATGGGACACACATGCACGCACACACACACACACACTGAATTTTAAATCTCCAGTACAGAAAAAAAAAATGAACACTTAGTCAATCAGCTGGCAACAGGTCATGCGTGTTTGACACATTCATATACAGACTGTAATTAGAAGTGAAATACACCATTGGCTTTCATAAATAGATCTTAAAGAGTTCATTAGTTCTGTTCAAAAGCTTTAACCTTCAAGGCTGGAATTGAACATATTGACAGTATTTTTTTTCTTTGAATGGATAGGACCGTGTTGAGTGAGACAGGAAATTATGGGATGAGAGAGAGGGAATTTGAAGCCGGGAAAGGACCAGGATCCAGAATTGAACTCGGGTCGCAGGAAGGGCTGCTGCACATAATATCGGAGCACAGTCCACTGGACCACTTGGCACTGCAAATTTAACAGTATTAACAGATTTTTTATTAATTGTTCATCTTGGCTGTTCCTTTGAAAAAACGTACACCAGTATACTGTATGTATATTAAAAAAGATTTACATACACTCAATATGTTTACTTTTTAGCAGTTTCTAATCCATAGCAGGGTAAACTCAACAGCTAATAAAGGTTTTTCACAGTGATACAATAGAAGAAACATTTTTGGTTCCACAGAGAACCATTTAGTCAAAGGTTCTTTAAATAACCTTATTACCAGACTCTTTTGAATGCTTGATTCTGGTTGGGCAGTCGCAACATGCCAAGGGTTGTTATTTTCAAATAAAATTTTCAAATAACAACCGCTCAAAACTAATAACACCCTGTAACCAGGATTCTGCAAATCATTTAAGAGGAGCAGTTTAATATTACACAGAAATTGATAAAAAATATGTGCCACTTCTTGTCATGATTTTCCAGTCTTGTGGCAGAATCATGACAGACCCACGTGTTTAATGTGGAGAGGAGGAACATGGCATTGCTTTGTTTTGACATCCAATGCATTCTTGTCCTGTGTCTGCCCCCTCGTTTCAAATAACTCAAATAAAAAAGTCAAAGGATTGTTTAAACAGTGCACAGAGCTTCTGTGACTGTGCACAGCTTGTGAAATGAGGTAAGGGCTGTTCAGCTTTTGCTTGGGTGTCCGTTGCGAAGTGTCTGGTCATATCATTCTGTCCCGCTTCATTTCACACTGCACACATTTGGCACCGCAATAGAGGATTAACCCTGCAGGGTTTCATAACCCCGGGTAAAATGTGGGGATAACAAAATTACATGTGTGTAACGTTTGTTTAAAGCGGGATTTAGAATGAAGATAACCCGGGGTTAAGCGCAGTGTGAAAAGCGATATGTGAAAAGAGGGTACTGTAGGTTAAATTATTTTGAACAACATTGTCTAATCTCTCACAAAGTTTTTTTTGTTCCCCTCTTTATGACACAACGTGTACTTTTAACTTGTGTTCCTTTTAACACATATCATTTCAAGTTTAACATGTTGTTTTAGAGCATCATATTATGTACATATATATTTTGTGTATGGCTGTTTTTTCATTATTTCCCCATATAGAGCTCAAAAAGCAGTCTCTCTTTCTACATAAACATTTCACCAGCAGTAGAGTGTTGTAACAATGTCTAAAATGCTCCACTGGGATGTTATAATTCTATCTGCCTTGGAGGAAATGATTACTGAAAGGAGAAAACACATCCCAGAATCCCAGAGCATGAAGAGGTCAACATACCAGATAAAAGTCTGACCTCAAGGCTAGACAGAAAAAGAGAGATAGGTTTGAGCATCAAATATATAAATGTAATCCATGCTCAGCATCAAACCATTCTGCATGCTTTATTTCCTCTCATTCCCCCCAATTTCATTCTTCCTTCAAGGATATTAAAAAAAGAGACTTTCAGTCACTAACATAAAACTCTCAAAACTCCCACACAAACTCTTAGACGCTGAAAGAAACTCTTGTCCTCGGGGGGGCAACTATCTAATTTCACTGCACTCTACTGAATCTACTGAAAAGAATGGCAGTAGATTCATCCTCATAAGAGCCCATGTGTTTGTGCGAGGGAGGCCGAGTTAAACGTGTACGCTCGAGCGTGCATGAGAGGGAGGGAGACCCGTAGGAAAGAAAATTCACAAATGAGACCTCTTTAATGTCTCATTGTTTCTCCTAACAGAACAGAGATAAATGGGCAAATAAAAACTTTTATCAAAGAGATGGTTTACCTGAGGAAAAGACTCCAGTAATGTCATGTATCTCCTCTAGACAATATCTCAAACTGAACTTAAAGATTATTTCAAGGCCAACGAGCTGTAATACATCAACTTTATGTATAATGTATGGAAATTTGGTACATACTGTAATTGTTTTTATTTCCTATATTGAAAAATGAGCTCCCCTGGATGTCTCAAGTAATTTAAGAAAACTCTCAATATTAGTTTTTTTTGCATGTGCATGTTAATGCAAATGAGAATACGAATACTTCATTCATAGTGTACTGTATATTAACTGTACATACACAGATATTTGCATATGTGTGACAGATGAAGCATAATCTCATGGTAATTAGAAACTATTTTACCAGTTCGCATGAATTTGTACGCCGTTAATCATACAAAAAAGTATGATTAGCAGAATGTTTAACACTGAAGCCCCTCCACTAACCCCTAACCCCACCCCTAAACCTAACTATCACTGCATGGTGTAAAAGCAAATCAGACTATCGTACAGATTAGAGATTGCGCAAATTTGTGAAAAGTAGCCTTGAAAATTGTGTTTGTGATGAGATTGTGTTGGATAAATTTTGTGTGCACATATGTGTATACACGTGTGGGTTAAAAACACAGACTTTTCATGAAATATGTGTATGTAGCTTCATGCATATCTGTTAAAAATTATGTGTGGTGGCTGAGGTTTTATCGAGCATGTTCTTTTCTCTCTTTGCCCACAGCGAGTGGGAAATGTGAGAGATGAACTTTTATCATTTAAAGGAAAAGTGAGTTTCATGCTGTGAATTTTCTGGGAATATCATGAGGTTTAGTCTCGATCAATACGAGCACAGGAAAACAGAGAAAAAGTCAATAAGACTGAATTTTAGGTTTAAAAATGGCACACATTTGAGAAAAAGTTGCTATTTCGGCATGCAATATACCTGTTTTATGTTCATCCGATACAAGATGTTAAAAAACTATACAAGACAATTAATTGAAATGACACTAAAATTAGCTGTAAATAAACTGCAGGTTTAAATAAATGAACTCAGCACAGAAAAATGATTCAATATCCCTTCCAGTGCCAAAATGGCCACGGATTATACACAAATGGCTTTTATGAGGCCATAACATGAGTGAACAAATTAGCATGTTATTGTCATAAGATGTCATTAGAGTGTGTTGAATAAAAAGACTCTGTCAGACAAGCGCAAACACATTAGCGTTTTTTATTTCATGGACTTAATAAAACTGCCATATGATGCAAATATGCCTAGTTAATATAGATGTGCACAGGAAATGCTCTGGTATGCGGGTTTGCGAGTGGAAGCAGCACCGGATAAATATCTTCTAGTGTTTTATAAAATCAGACTTCCTTCCCCGCTCAAAGCCCAATATATCTCTTCCAACTATGCGGCAGCCAATGGCACATCACTCAGAAAAAGTGACAGATGCCCCGGCGCTGAGTTCAGGAACGTTCTCCTGAGTTCCGCGTTCCACCTCAGGTCAATCTACTAAATGTGATTACCGCTCAGGATAACCGAGCGTACCAGAGCGCCTCCACAGCCAACACATCTACTGATAACCCATGAGAGCGTTATTTTCATCTGCTTTCTCATTCGCCTCATCTGACATCTACAGGGGGAAGTGTTTTTTCTGCAACTAAACAAATCTCCTCAATTAACAGTGTTAGACAGATTCCTCCTCTCCTTGCGATCCATTTATCTTTGCCACTGTAAAGCGAAGCATCGAGTTAAGCTTGAGTTTTGTGGTTGCTTTGGCTCACAGTTTAAGAGGACACGGAACCAAATCTAAAGGAGGCAAAACAAGATGACTGCTGGGAAATAGCCTTGATCTCTAGTCCGCACACAAATAAGGACGAAGACAGCGAAACAAAAGAAGGGGAGATGAGATAGATGAGTGGACCGTGGGATTGGGCTGTACGCAGCGAGAGCCAATTTCAGCCCAGTGAGAGAAGCCCATCTCTATTTCACACCTCTGAACCCTGCTTTCGCTTCAGTTCGGCACTCACCTGTCTGCTGGTCCCAGAACAGCGTACCGTTTCCTCCTACCGTAGGTTGGAGAAGTGTGCGAGCGTGGGAGGCTGATCCTGGATCCACGTTTATGTTACCGTAGTGGATGGAACAGGCGGGAAATCAACACGGCTTAGGGGAGCAAAGTGTGTCTAGAGTCCCGGCCTGGCATCATTTTATACCAAACTGCAATACATGACAATTTTACAGTAGAAAACTTGTCTTACTCTGCCAACCTGTATACACTCAGTTTGTAAACTGGTTCAGGCTTTATAAATGGGGCTATTTTATTATTTCATAGATGTATTTTTTCTCGAAGAATGTGCTGAAATAATTGTTTTGAGAACTACACGACCATACAAAACGATGAGGAGTCCACAGCAACAACTGCTATTGTATTACGTTGTTTGCTCTTTCTATTAAACTAAAAAGCAACAGGACACCAGTGTAGAGGTTTAAACACGGAACGCAGGATTAATGCCGAATGCCAAGCTATCAATCACGCCGCACAGCTGATGTTCCACTGATTCAGGCACAAACATCCTAATGCTAATATCCGTGAAGAATTACACCTCCCAGGGTCTGACACGTCATCCATTTTTCAACGCTTTTACCCAAAACATTTATCAGCAGCTTTGCATGTGAAATTGTTTATTATGATGAAAGTTGAGCCATTCATCGCCACAGTGGGGCGAATGTTTTCAATATCCTTCCCACACCCTGAAACTCTGCAGCACTCTCTCAACAGATCCCCAGAGAACATTCAGCTGATATCCGGTTATGTATGGGATTTAATGCAATCTCCCTGCTGTCTGCCTTTACTCTGAACAGAAGGTATATTATAGGGTGTATTATGTGTTCACACAAGATAAATGACTGGTAAAAAAATGATAAGGAAACTGTTAATTTACAGTTTATATGGACTATCAAACCTCTAGACTAGGGCTGTCACAATATGGAACACTTGAGATATTTTCTTTGACATTTTCTTGTCAACTTCCAGTCAGTAAAGTGTTTCTCTTTAATAAATGCTAATACTTTGTTATGGCAGTCCCTTAAAAACTTTGCAGTTACATGTCAATTTATTTTCCCATCCCTATACTCAACCCTAATCCTAGATGACACGGATAGTGTTGAAGTGTTTAAATTGAGGCATGTTTCCTTTTGAAGTGTTTTGATATTTAAACTAGTTTATCCATCCAAGCGGTAACGTTTTAAGCACACCTGAGTTTGCCTGTATATGTGATTCCCCTAACCCTAAGTTTCTTAGTATGCCAGTGCCAGCCTGTGAAGCCCTTCATTTCCCTATACCTAACCTAAAAAGTGATGTGAAGTGAGGACAAGTATGGTCTTCCATACTCGGAATTTGTGCTCTGCATTTAACCCATCCAAGTGCACACACACAGCAGTAAATAACACACACACACATCGTGAACAGACACATACAGCAGTGAGCAGCCATTGCTAATGCGCCCGGGGAGCAGTTTTGGGGAACGATGCCTTGCTCGAGAGTCTCACCTCAGCCGTGATATTGAAGGTGGAGGAGAGCACTGATCGTTCACTCCCCCTACCTACAATCCCTGCTGGTACTGAAGCTCGAACCGTCAATGGGTTACAAGTCCGAGTCTTATTAATAACCATTATTAACACTCTGTCATTTAGTTGACATGAAGTTGCAAAGTTACTTAAAGTCAGTAGAATGTCTAAATAAAAATAAAGTGTATCCTCACTACACAATTATCGCGGCAAAAAGATGGCGATATATGATTAAATTAAATAAGTAATATTACAAAGGTTAATAATGCCAATATTGATTAATAGTGCTGTCAGTCAATTTTTTTTTGTTTTCATTTTTTTCTCATTTTTTTTATGAATCGCCCTAAATATGAATGTAGAGAGGAAGAAAGCCTGTAACAATTATGGCTCTTAAAGGAACAGTTCACCCAAAAACGAAAACTAAATTCTGAAATTAATTTATGTAAGCACACTCAAGTTAACACAAATCAGTATACATTGTATTGCTCTGTTGAACACAGAGAAATGTATTTGGAAGAATGCTTGCAACCAAACAGTTCTTGGTCACCATTGACTAGTACTGAATGATAGGAACAATGACATGATTTTTATTTTGGGGTGAACTGTCCCTTTAAGGCACATTTTTTATTTGTGTGCAACACCACCACCAACTATGTTGAACCATCAACTAGACATTGGCATTGAATTATTTACAATATTTTCATATGTGTATAACACAATATTCATAATCACAATTATTTACTCAACTCAACTCAACTCAACTCAAATTTATTTTTATAGCGCTTTTTACAATTTTCATTGTTACAAAGCAGCTGTACATGAGACACATTGAATACAAGTAAAACAACTAAAGGTAGATACCTGTAAAAAACAAGAAAAAGGCGAAAACAACAAAAGATACAAATGCTCCACACACACAATATCCATACATACTTACACACATTGACATAGACGCACACAAACACACTCGCACACATGCATAGTGAAAGCACACATTTGAGATAAAGGAGAGAGAACCACAGGTCAAATATTAAACAGAAAATAAATTCTTATATGCAATATTATGTCTAACTTCTGAATTCTAATTATTAATAACATGATTACTGTCAATTCAAGTATATTGTGACGCATCTAATCTAAACATCCTATAAATGCTTGTAACTTAATAATTTACACTTTAAAAGGTATCATGGAAAAATTATGCAAAAATACTCAAGTAAACAAATGTTTAAATGATGCCTTTTGTAACTAAATAGTGGAATTTCAACTCTTCAAAACTAGTAGACAGTGTTAAGCTTTTATTTTCACTCTATTTCCATTACAGCGCATGTCTGTCAACTACAGCTGCCGTTTTTTAAATGTACATTTAACGGGTCCAACATTGTGAGGCCAGGTTTCAAGTATCATTTTGTGCAAGACTATACACACAACAACACAGAACTGGAGGAAGGGTAAGAGCAAGATAAAAAGAGATATAGATAAAAACAAACGAAACTATGACTAATGAAAATGGGCTTCTTCTGCTCAATGCCGTAAAACCGTTTACACAATATCCTGTCTTTCTTTTCTCTCTCTCTCTCTCTCTCTCTCTCTCTCTCTCTCTCTCTCTCTCTCTCTCTCTCTCTCTCTCTCTCTCTCTCTCTCTCTCTCTCTCTCTCTCTCTGTCTCTCTTGCTCCCCCCTAACTACTCTGATTCAGTTATTGCATTAGCCACCGCTTTCTTCCTGTGTGATTTGTGGGTAAAAACAAATCTGGCCTTTGATAGAGTGTTGCCGTGATGTAGATTACCCCCACACACAGCAGATAGGAAATGCAGTGGCCTGATTACGGCTCTTACTAATGGTGCATTACCGAAATGGTGCTTTTAAAATAGAATGTGTTTTATGAGTGAGCTGTTTATGGGATTTCGAAGCTGGTTCCCTTTAGTACCTCCATGGGAATTCGCACGCTATCCGCAGCCCAGTGCTGAGCTTTATAGAGATGAATATAATGCGCTCTGATGCAGTGGGCCGATATTAGATTCTTCCATAGACAGTTATGGTGTAAAATGCACAACAGATGCTACAGTCCGCTCCACTCTTTTCCGCCGCACACCATCCTCTCCTTCTTGCCTCCTTTCTCCTCCTCCCTGATGACCTCTAAACGGCAAATCCAATAAAGTAAAATGGCAGCTACTGCGATACAATAAATCTAGTTGGGTAGTATTAAAGTTAAACCTGTTTCTTCACTTGAAACCTTCCGAACCGCACGGTCACTTATGGCGTATTGTTTCAAGCAAACGGAATGCATTTCAAGTCAATTGAAATCTGTCGCCAATTCACGGCCTACGCAATCCCTCGAAATCGAGTTTTGCCGAGCGTAGATTTCAGGGCTATCGTGAGACTAAATGAGATCACTCTGAGATAAATGTTCAGTGGCTGCGGTGTTTCTCAATAGCCTTGCCCTCTGAAAACCTTTGGTCTTCTTGGTTTGTGCTTTCTGCCGGGGGTTAAATGAGGTGCTTTAGAAAATGTGTGTGACCGCTCTGTAATGCTATAGCTCACGTGCCCGGCTAATCCCTGCATCAACACCGAATTGACCTGTCATAGCTCAAGTGACTGATGTACTTGACACCCAGTTAAAGGCATTTCTAATTGAACACGTAACACATCTGATTGTCCGCACGCACACACACACACTCACAAAATGCTGCGGTCTAATATAACACTACAGATTAGATTTACAGATATGACATATGCCATCATTTGGTCTGACATACAGGCTCTCTTGATTTCAGTACACACGAGCACAATCACACACGCGCACACACAGACACATGCATGCACACACGCAAACAAACACCCGCACAAGCACACACACGCACACACATGCTGGGTTTCCATGTGTAATGGGGACATTCCATAGACTCAATTGTACAAAGTGTATATCATATTCCCTACACCTACCCATAAACCTAACAATAACACAAGACTTTCTGCTCTTGCAAATTTTCAAAAAAACATAATTCTGATTCATAAGCTTGTTCCCTTATAGGGACCCAAAAATGTCTACAAAAGGACAAGGATTTTGGATATCGCAACTTCCTGGGGACATTTTGTCCACATACCGTAGGGTTTACCCTTCCCACACACACACACACACACACACACACACACTAACTATTACTGAGTAACGAAGCACCTGTGAGCGTCCGGTGGCTCAGGTGTGTTTGTGAGGCACAGATCCATTAACCATGAGAAATAACCACCAGTTCCTCCATTCTAAGCATGTGTGTCTATGTGAGCGAGTCCCAGTAATTCCAATAATCACAGCTGCTGGTTTGATTATGAATAATAACTTGTAAGTGTGCAGTAATTTAGTGTGTGTCTAAATAGTTTTATTCAACAAAATACTTGTTTAAATCCTTAATAAAAGGAGACAAAGAAACAGTTTTTCTGACTTCAAAGTAGAAAACATCACTGACACATTGAATTTGTGTGTGTGTGTGTGTGTGTGTGACAGAGAGAGAATGGGTTAGGAGCACTGGAGTCCCTCACTCACACCTGCAGGAGAGTAATTGATTTCTGCCATGCTCTCTGCGTGCACACACACACGCACACACGCACACGCACACACACACACACACTGAAATGGGCAAACACATTAAATTTGCTTTCCCTCACCCACAAAAATGCTGTCACACAAACACAGAACTTTTAATAAGCGTGCGCACACACACACACAAAGTTCAACTCTGCAAAAATATTTAATCTGAATTATTCTGCTTTTTGCCCATAGTGCGGTATAGCAAATTCATATGATAATTGCACTAAGTGACTTTATGAATAAATGCAAGAAGATTGTAGATTGCAACCGGTTATGCCATCTAACCACGGCACATTAGGAATGTTTTGAAGATAATTTGAAGGGCGTTTTTTTTCTTATGCTGGTAATGCACAGATGTGCCCTGACAGAAATGGATGTGTGCATGCGTGTAATTCTGTCTAACAGCCCACTAGCAGTTTGAACTCATTTCACAGCCACATGTCAATAGTTGAAGAGGACTGTGCGAATGGATTATTAGGTCTCGTGTTGTTTACTGAGCTGTTGGCTGAGAGGCTTGTCGTGAAGGAGCCGAGTAAACCCTCGACCTGTCTGAACCTGTAATACAAATACAAACCAGATATTCTTTAAACAACTATAGGTTTATCACAGTGAAATATAAAGAAGAGGTTTAAAGGGATAGTTCAACCAAAATGTACAATTCACTCATCATTTACTCGACTACAACTTGTTACAAACCTTAGTTCTGCAGAAGAACAAATTTTCCTAGAATGTTTGTTACCAAACAGTTCTGGGAACTATTGACTAATAGTGGGAAAAAACAACTATGGTAGTCATTGGTGACCTTTTCTGTGATTTATAGAACAAATTAATTGATATAGATTTGGAACAAGTTAAGGGTGAGTGTATCATTTTTGGGTGAATTGTTAAATTTATAAAATTTCCTCAATGTAGCGTTCTTCAATTTATTGATCTTTACGACCTACCATTTGTACCAAGTGGAAATTATGAGTAGTTTAACAATTAAAGAACAAATCGTATATCACACTTTAGGTTTCAATATATAAAAATAGCCCTATTATATTTAAGAAAATCTTTAAAAAAAAATTAAATAATTTTTCCCTTCGCTTAAGCCTTTTTCTGGCACAATACGCATATTACACTGTCCACAACTGCAACCGGGAGCCCCTCAAAATAGAAGGGTGCACAAGGCCCCCGCTGTCACCCACCTGTGATGTGGGTGAGGCCGTGCAGACACTCACCGATCTGTCCTGATGGCAGACTGATGAATTGGCTGTCAGTGTGATTTGAGAATTGGCGCAGTGGAAGTGCAGCTCATGGTAACGATTACCAGGGGAATTCAATACAATCAACTACAGCCCTCTGCTCACTGCCACCGAAACCTCAGAGAGCTGAACGGCCACATACATCAGTCTGTCATTCACTGATATGAAAGACAATAGTGGTCATTTAGAACCGCAGTGCTGCATGTCAATCATGTATATTTATATACGAGCATGTGCGCGTGACACTTTAAAGCAAATGGCGCAGTGAAAGAGTCCTCATAAATCAATGTAAAGAGAACCGAGCGGAGGCTTAATTGGCCTGAATGAACTTATAAATGCCCAGACACATACATACAAAGTTATACCTGTGAGTTATATACATTGCATTTGTATTACAGATACAGACTGTGCAAAGATAATATTATTTACTTCACCCAGCCTGTAAACTTTTATCTTAACTTAAACTTGTTGACATTATTAGATTTAAAGCACAACATTATCTGGCTGATGTATGAGCCTTTCAAAGAGTAAAAATGAAAAATAGAATAAAACTAAAGACCAATATTCAGCCTTTTATTCTTTTTATGTAAGTTATGTAAGTACAAATGCATAAATATTTGCCAATTTATAGGGACAGTTCCCCCAAAAATGAAAATTCTGTCTATATTTACTCACCCTCAAGTAGTTCCAAATCTGTAGAAATGATGAACAGATCTTTGGAATATTTGGAAAAAGATATTTGGAAGAATGCTTGTAACCAAATAGTTCTTGGAGCCCATTGACTACCATAGTAGGAAAAATTGCTCAATACATTTCTTTTTTTGTTGAAGACCATAGAGGATATTTTGAAAAATGTAGGAAAGAAGGAGTTGTGGGGTACTTTTGACTAATATTGTGATTATTTGAAACCATTCATCAAAACAAAGACATTTATTTTGATTTGGAACAACCCGAGGGTGAGTAAACGATGACAGAATTTTTATTTTTGGGTGAACTGTTCCTTTAACAGCAAATATTTCTTAGGCATTTCTTAGAGTACAGTAATATAATGACTAATAAAAATATGGAAAGTAATAAAACCAAAGACAAAACAACATAAGCAATGTATGCCGTTCTAACAGAGTCATTCAAATAAACTTAATATAAAAAATGAACTCATTCAGACTATTTCTGTGCAAAAGTAGTTGAAAACACCACGATTCTCTCTCACAGTTTACTAAAGTAAAAAGTCCTAATGTATGTTATATATGGATTTGCTCTTTGTTAAGTTGATGTTGTCAGAGTGAGTTTGGTGTATTAAGACTGGATACAGTCACACTCAACCTGTTCTCTTCCGCGGTGTCTCTCTTAGTTAGCGTTAACGTAACGTTGTGTTAGCTCTGCAAATCTGCTCAGTCCTTACAGTGAGTTTCAGTCCAAGAGCAACTTGCATGGGAGCATAAGAGAAGTGCAGACAAAGTGTTTCTCAAGGATCCCGACCAATAAAGACTCCCGAGTTTGATCCACAAAGGAACTTTTTGTATTTTCGACTCTATTTACCATATTATTCACACTATCTGTACGTTCACAACTCCGCCGTTGAGAACATAAAAAATCGCTCTGGCCGCCCTGCCACAAACGCTTTAGAAAGATTTGTGGGAAAACTGACATAGACCAAAGTTTACAGGGGTGCGTTCCCTGGAATCCTCTCAAGCGGTGGATTTAGTTCAGATTGGTTGTCGCCGAACCGTGTCATATCTCATTACCATAAAGTTGACCTGATTTCAACTCTCCTCGACGGCCTCAACGGCCAAGTTGTGAGGCGCCACTACTCGCTGCCAGCTCACATTGAAAATGTATGACTTCCGGCCACTTAGCCGCTCTCAACAATGGTGGTGTGAACGCTCAGTAAACTTAAGAAGCTACAAAGTCACCTGAGCCAATTTTGCTTTGAAAGCAAGAGTTCAGAGAGGGTTGGCGTAAAAGTCTGGACAGAAAGTTTCTTCTGTAGCAAGAGCACAACATCGTGGTTTTAGCACAGTTGTAGGAGTGTCTGGTTGAACAAAATGCCAGTTTTGCTTAAATGGGCCCCGGTCAGAATTCTTTCTCTTTAGGCAGACCGATTGAGTTTTAGATCCCACAGAGCACCTTCTGACAATTCCACTTAAAGGTTTTTGATACCTTCAATAATGAAAGTGACTCAAAGCTCTTTGTGTTTCCCCAGCTCAGGTGAACAGAATTGAAACACTAAACACACACACAGAAATGTTGTCGTGTCAGGTTGTCTCCATGGCAGCCCCTGAGAGGGGTCTTTAAATATTTACTATCTGAGGTCCTGACGGACCATGCAGACTTCTGTTTGCATTCTGATCCATTGAATGCGCTTACACACACACAGACACACTATAGAATCTCATATGTCTCTTTTTCAAACACATATGTGTTTGATGGCAGTCCTTCCTAACACTGTGCCTACACCAGGCGCGACAGCCGCACCACATCCAGTGTGGACAATTTTTTTAATAATAATGGGTTCTAATGCGTTTCTTATGTATTTTGTTGTGATGCATCAGGCCAGAAGAGAATGCAAGTGGTTGGTTTAAACTGGTCTGAGAGCAGTTTTTTAATGACATTTACAGTTTGATAGTACTGTGATTAGGTTCATGCTACAACAGACTCTTCAGAAGTGCCGGTGAGGTAATTGTCATTTAATCCCCTGAAGCTTTGACTTCCTCTCTGAGCAGATTGGGTTATGGGGCTGATGAAAATTCATTTTCAGCCTGGAGTACTACCGTGTGTGCAGGGGTTAATAATAAAGATATTAAACCTAATAACTCAACCATTTCCATCATATGCCTTACTGAATGGAATGTGTCATCCAGACTTACTGACCTATACACATGCGCTAATAGGATGACCGCAAATAAGGCTACTCTGCAAATGTGGTTTCTTACTCTTTATGATACAATAAATTCAAAAGTACATTGTGTAATTTGTGAAGGATCTATTGAAAGAAATGCAATATAATATAGATAACTATGCCTTTGTGGTGTATGAAGACATTTCATAGTGAAGCGTTTTGTTTTTCTTCCATTAGAATGAGCTATTTCTATCTACAAATACCTCAGGTCCCTTTGCATGGTATTTCGTCTTGGTTACGGATGTAACCTCGGTTCCCTGAACGAGACGTTGTGTCGAGACTGACAGAATGGGGTTTGACTTGAGAACCTATCATCTCCGATTATACTTTGAAAAGGCCAATGAACTTGGCAAATGGGACAGTGCTCATTCATTTTGCCTTTTTGGGCTGAGGAAACACTCTCGTTCATTGCAGCGGGCCGGGGGTAGCGACTGTGGCATGATGGACACAACGTCTCGTTCCCTCCATCATGGAACCGAGGATACAACCGCAACCAAGACGTTCCCTTTCTGTCGGTCTGTCGACGTTACGTCATAATTTCCAGCGGAACGACACTGACCGGCCTGGGCGAGTCACGAGTGAGCGTACTCTAACTGCTTTAACGCCATAGCCTTTTGGATCTGGGGGATGGCCGTGGTTTGAAGGGCGAAGGCAGCTTAACCCGCCGCAGTGTAAGCCCTCGTCCTCAGTGATGACGAGGACTAATGAGCTGTGGAAGGGAGCCTTGATCGGTCCCTCCAGGTGGACTTGTACCACGAGAGCACGCTCTATCTGAGGTATGGACATAGCCCTTAGCTGGTCCAGAGTCGAAGGAAGACAGGGCGAACACGGCCAGCCGTGACCGCAATACTGTTACCACGAACACTACATCAGCATGCTAGGGACCCAGACATGTGACGCAGGTATCGTGCCTGTCTGGTTCGAGGATGGGGCGGTCGCACCCAAGACTCCAGCGGCGAGACATGCATGGCGACATGTGCACGCTGTAGGAGAATTTGCTCTTTTAGAAATATGATACCTCTGATCAGCTACCGAAACGCAGAGGGGAAGTCACAAAATGTCAGGACGAGTTCCGCTGCTCTCCATCGTAGATCCAGTAGTAGTAATCGAAGATCGCTCCGCATAAGCCTCTCAGCTTCCTAAGAACAAAATGGTGAATAAATGAGCATGCCAACTTCCCTTTTATACCCGTATGTACGGGGCGGGGACTGGCGTGCCGTCCCATTCGCCAAGTTCATTGGCCTTTTCAAAGTATAATCGGCAATGAAAGGTTCACAAGTCAAACCCCATTCTGATAGTCTCGACACAACATCGAGAGATAGAAATGGAACACCATGTTGTTTCTAGTAGCCCTAAATGGACAAACTGCTCTACAGAGGGTGTTTTTTAAATACAACTAAATTATTGATTTCCTTCATACCATAACGTAGCTACTTTACTTTATTCACAATGCCACAATTACATCATTGTTCTAGCTACTTGTCAAAGCAATTTCAGCACTTTACGCTACAGCTTTATCGTCCTAGGCCGAGTCTTAGGATGACATTCTAGAGTTAATGTAAGGTGCTTTGAATAAAAGCATCTGGAAATTGGACAAGTGTAAATGTGTAGATCATATCTCTGCACTCAGGATTTGGCAGAACAGCTGCAGAAATTTACAAGAAAAGCTGCACGTGAATCTGTTTTTAACAGATGCCTCGCAAAATCAATGCCAAAAAAGCTCAGCATTAACTCTCAGCAAAAGAATAATGTAATGTGCTTGATGTGCAACATTAATTGAATTTCTGTCAGGATTATTCATAATGAATGTTGTGAGGGGCTGTGTCTTTCAGTCTGTCATTCTTCACGCTCATGGCCAGAAGCGGCTTTGATATTCAAAATTTAGTCTTAAAATTGACTCACGCAGAAGGCACTAATTTCTGTTACATTTAGCACATTGTGTTGCATCTTCTCTCATATCTCAGTTAGAGCACATGCAGGTGCATTGGAGACAAATGATGCTAAACTAACTTACATACAGTTGTGTGCCTTGAGTTATTTAAAGAAAATGATTTAGTAAGTTGATTTCTTTTGGCCTATAAGGTGATATGGCCAGCAGCCATATCAGACTGTTCCTCAAGACTGGGTTGAACCTGGTCAGTACCTGGATGGAAGACTTCTTTTATTATCAAATCTCGTACACACCAGGACGATTATTGCACGCTCATATCGGCAGCGTTTTTCAAGAACTTTTTTGGCGTTTATACCCAAACGATTTTCACTGCCGATTAGCCGAGTGAACCTGCAAACTCACTCCCTGACAAATTTATGCTTCTGACACTCGCTTGTCACAAAGAAGAAGAATTCATGTTTCTTCCTTTTCATCAATGTGTGCTCGGCAAGACCAATTTGTGTTTGAGCACCACCAAGTTGTATTTTACTGTAACTCCAGTAGCTCCAGGCACGTAAATAAAAGCGCTAATCTCATTGGTCGGAGAGTTTTAATTCGGCACGTCAACCCATAAAAACAAGTTTGAGGTGTTAAAAAAAGCTTTTATGCCTTTGCCTTTTGCGTGCCGGTGTGCATTTTGGGTGCCCTTTGTTTAGTCACGAGGAGTTAAAGATTAGATGAACACGCCTGATTATCGTCCAGGTGTGGACAAGCCTTAAGTCACCCTTTAGGTTTGTCACCAATAAAAATAATTAAAAAGTGCCTGTCAACTTCAGCAACATAGTCTATAATCACAGTCTGTAATGAAAAAGTTTCCATTCCAGTTTCCTGAAAAACAGGACATATGTGGTTTCAGAAGAACAGCAACAATATATGGGGTTTTTCTGTAAATTTGAAAAAAAAGTTCTTTGCATAAACCATATGCGCTGAGAAATATACAAAGAGGGTTTATAAACAATATAAACCTATGTTTAAGTTTCCTTTTTTTAAGATAATAACATTTGTAGACAAATTTGACATGATTATTTTAGATGGTTTTATTTGCACAGTTACAACTCTTCTTGTGTCAGTCTACTGATATTCCACAAAGTGAATAAATATAGTTAGTTTTTCCAAACTTGTGACTAGTAGTGTACTGTTTATAAATCATTTTCTTTTCCAAGAAAATCATTTCTGCCATGTTTTAATCTTAGCATACAAATTGATTTCACCTGGGCCTTAGGGCCATAACCTTTTCTATATGCTAAGAGATACATCACACGATAATTAAGACTTCCCGGCAAATGAGTAACCTGAGCGCGATGTGTGGCTGCTGTTCTGTGCTATTCATGAATACAGGCTCAGTGTTTTTAAGGGCTCAATGTATCCGATTCCTGTAGCTCAACTTATTTTATTGTTGCAGAACATACATTCTTCTCCTGCAGGGTAACAGATGAAAAAAAGAGACGGTGGGGAAATTGAAAAAGGAAAAGATCTGTTTTGCACCTATTCAGCATTTACTGTGAGTTTAGGCCTGCAGTCTCTAATGAGTTTATGAATTATGTGGGGGAGATGCACTCCAGCAGAGAACAAAATATGTACTGAGAGCTTTAGTTAAAGGGATAGTTCACCTAAAAAATTACATTTCTGATATTGTTTAATCAGCCTCATTTTATCCAAATCTGTATTACATTAGTGTTTGGAACACATAGGAATACTGTAGCAGAAAGCCCAAGCTCCCTAGCCTCTATTCTTTATTGTGTGTACACAAGAAACCGTTTGGAAATTTTGCTAGATAACGCTGTTGGGTTCCATACAATAAAGTAATAACACTTTATAATAGTAATAGCGTTGATAGCAAACAAACAGCTCTCTCCAGGTATACAGACGTTCTTGAAACCAAGTGCTTGCAGGTGCTTAAACCAATTAAAGACAGATCCAGTATATGCAATGAGGATGTGCAGAGTATGCACGAATGACTACTAACTGCTTAATGTGTATGCACATTGAGATACTTATTTTTTTTGGGCTGCATGAGAACATTAGCACAGTACTTTAAAACTGTAATCACTCTTTAGCCCGAGAGGCATGACATACTGTATATGTGTAGATATTTGTATCATTGTTTTGCAGGAGATAGAGAGAATGGTGAAAGGAAAGGTTATATTACTGAAGGAGTATATTTTTTGCACAATCAATTTTTGGGCTTACAATTTGAGGCAGAATCCATAAATCCGGACAGAGAGAGATGGTCACGCTTATGAAAGAGAAAGCAAGCGTGAATTTAATAGGATTGAGAGGGAGGGATGGGCGGAATAAAACAGACTACATCATTGTGTCGTTCGTTCTGAAAAACACCGGTGATAAACAAGGAAGACGTGTTTTAAATTTATATTCAGTGTACAATATTCAACAACATTCTTCCACACACATACACAGATTGGATTATATGAATCTGTCTGATTTTTATGTGACATTTTTGTCAAGACTCCGTCTAACCTGTGACCCCTTAACATCCATAACAGAATCATATCACTGTAGAACCACAAGAGCAGTCCACAGGTCACAACACTTCAATATTTTCTCGCGTTGGAAAGGTCTCGCTTTCCATACTTTTTCTAAGACAAACATGGCACACCGCACATTCTTTTCTTTCACCTTGAATTTGGTCTAGAGGGGTCCCGCTCCCTTGGGTAAGACCAGAAGAAGGAGGACACCTGCGGGGTCTGAGAGGAAGAATTTGTGTGCCATTTTTAATGGAAGGGGTAAATGCATTCTGAGAGGGCAGCCTGCTATCCTAAACTCTGTATGATGACTGAATTTCAGACACATCAAACTATAGCTGCAGGCCTCTTATGTGATTGTTATACTGTGTGTGTGCGGGTAGAGAAAAGCAGAAAACAAATGCTACACACGCTATAATAATATAGGAAGAAATATTATTCAGTGTCGTGCTGATAAAGTTTATCGACCTTAAATCTGCATGGCCGAAGGGGCCAATGCACCGCCTTACCTAAGTGGGAGAGCTCATTCAACTCATATTTTTGCTTTCCTCTGCTTATTTAGGGATTGGAAGTTGTCTGCTGCAAATATATTTCCTGAGGAATTTGGATTTGCAGCAGTGAAACTGCTTAGCTAGTTCCTTATTTTGCAGTTTTGTATTACCTGTTATAATTACAAAACAGGAACACAAATAGAGAACGATTTTTAAAAATCACAGTTAAGACCGTCAAGTTGAAGGTTCAAGTTCAAAGCAAAGCTGCTAACGGCATAAACGCACACAAGCGGAGCACAAGGTGATAATAAGTTGCTTAGGACTGTTGTGGATGGTGAGAATTAACAGGTTACTGAACTGCTAAATGTGACAGCTGACGAATAGGCCGATCCGCTCCCTTTCTCTCTCCATCTACCCAGATCCACTCCTCTCTTAACCCATCAGCCAGGCAGTTAATCAATGTGATTATCCTTGAGAGAGATAGATCTGAAGGAGAGAGAGAGAGAGAGAGAGAGAGAGAGAGAGACATTGACATGTCTAAGGTACATCCGAATGAGAAATATCAATTAAGAATATGTTTTTGGTGGTCTTGGTTGAGTTGTTTAAAAAACATTTTTTTGTCTTGTTTTCTATTACAGACATCTAAAAATTCTTAATTCAAGACACATTTACATGACAAGGAAAGTGACCTAAGATATTGTTTTTCGATTTATTTATATTTATGCAAACAAACAATTCAGAAATAAGGTTTCAGTGTAGAAGTTTATTTTTCTTGTTTTAAACATACATTTACCTGATTCTTGTATTTTCTTTCATAAAACAAGACTGATATCTTAGATCACTTACCTTATCTTGATTTTTGCAGTGAGATTTACATTTTTATTCATTTCTGTAAATGACTGAGATAACAATTTAGCATAGGGTTAAAAAATAGTAATAAAAACTACTCTTCTGGTTTTTTTTTGGAATATAATACAGCAGTTAGATACGACCATCGAATTTGATTTGATCAAAAGTGAAAATATATCTCAACAACAAAAGCATTTTATAGAGATAGTCAACAAACAATTTAAATTCTGTTTTCAATAATTCACCCTTGATCACAAAAGAAGATATTTGGAGAAATGGCTCAATGGTTTTGTGTCTATACAATGGAAGTTGCTCTCACGAACCTTCTCTGGATCGGTTCCAGATTTGTGGAATGATCTGCCTGCTGCTACAAGATCAACAGATTCTTTAAGAATCGGCTGAAAACACATCTCTTCCGTCATCATCTGACCGATCATTTCTTCTATATCTTTTCTACTCTATCTATGTATCTATATATATATATATATATATATATAAACTTAGCTCTGTACACTGTATTGCACTTTTATTGCACTTTTTGTTGTCCTAATGTTGACCCAATTGCTTCCATTGTTCACCCAACTTGATGGTCGCTTTGTATAAATTAAATGTCTAAATTTAAATGTAATGGAAATAGAAATCAGTGAGGTCCCAGGTAGTTTGGTAACATAAATAGTCATATGACATGAGAGTTAGTAAATAAAATAATTTTACTATCCCTTTAAATCTTTTCTGACTGCATTCAATATTTAGCTATCTATCAAGAATGAGAAATCCTGCTTGATTTTATCATTCCAATTTACAAATTACAATCTTTGAACTACGTCCTTCGGGCTAAAACCTGGTTTCATTCGAATCATCACTGCTCGGTTTTAACTTCCCCATCCCTAAAGCAGGATAAGGGACACACAAGACGCTAACAGGAAATCTGTGTTCCATCTCTGCTCAGAAAACCTTCACGGGATCCGCTGACCACACACTGCGTGATGAGAATATGCTGTTTGGCCGTATCTGCCGCCCTGCCATGTTAAAAAATGTATGTCTCGTTCTAGCAAAACATTTGGGATAATTCCAAAGAAATGAATCTTTGTGTCACACTTCTGTTCTCCCGGCGAAAACAAGATTATCAATAATCTCATATTTTCACACAGATTACACATTACAAGCATCAGCCTTGAAGTGAGGTATAGACCTGAATCCCATCAGCGCGGGGCATTAGTCTGTATCCCTCCGTATTGTGAAATTGATCTTGTATGTGAAAGCCGGGATTGCTCCACTGACACCTGCTGTACACCGGGTTTCATTTAGACATGTCATCAAAACACCTTGAATGTGACAGCGGGTGGAGGAGACACACAGATATGCACCGTGCAACCATTTTACAAAGCTGCAATGCTCTAAATTTCTGCCAGAACAAAACAAAAAAATGTGCTAAAGATGTTCTTTATCACGAGTTTAAAATGACATCAAATTAAAATCTGACAGTATTTATTTACGCAAAATAAAAAGTACAGTCTTAATAATATGTAATAACATACTTTTATAAAAACACATACATAAATAAATAAAACGCACAATAATCTGTTAAATTCTCAATATAGACTTATTAGACATCAATTCTGCACATAAATGATACATTATTTATCAAAGTACATTGTTTTCCTCTCCAGTAACAGTTCCTGCATTGAGTAATTCACTGCGAACTGGGATTTTTTCCTGCCATTGACACAATGCATTTACTCAATAGGGGTTAAGGCCATTATGTAATTGCATCATTATGTTATTTATTTTTTTGGGTTTGCGCTATAGCTTTGGGCACAAAAGCGCCAGGCGATGTCAGTTACTCTCAGGATATAAATCGTCGCTATTGGGTGTGAATGTGGGTCACAAGCCCGAATCCTTAAACACTACGCCGCTACCATACAAAGCTGCCTTGTGACAATGGATATATTTAAAATCTTTATAAAAACCATTGAATTCAATTGAATTGAACAAGGAGCCGTGTCCCTGTCCGTCTGCCGTTACTGTTTAAACCCCTGCAAACAAATCAATGTCCCCTTAATTCATTAAAGATTGTGCGAGCGCAATGCCAAGACAACCACAGCTACAGGGGAGAATAATCTTTAAACACAAGTGTGTTCAAATAAACACACACACAAACACACACACACATTTTCAAGTCCAGCCTCAAGTCAAAGTTTTCAGACACACACGCACATCTTTACAAAAAGCTTTACTAAAAATGATAACTTCTTTACCGTTCTATAACCTTCATTCCTAATACTTTGGCATGATAATGTTTCACGGATTTTATATATTTCAATTTTGAAAACTGTCCTAACAAGTCTGCTTTAGGGGGTTTATTATAATTGTCGTATTTTCAGATGTTCGGCCCTCACAAGTATACTGTAACTCACCTTTACCAGCTCATGTGCATACACACGTGCACCTTAAACTACTTTGGTGCTGTTCTGTCCATGATCTCTGTAGACAGTGGATGTGACGCAAATTAAATTTCGTTTGTAATTTCATGCTTGAGGCAACAGCCTACGCCAGCTTTATGTTGCAGTTACTCACTGAGACAAGCAACCCACAATTACAGTGACTTCACCATACACACACACACAAAGCCAGGCAGTTTGAACTTTTTTTGTCATTGGTTCATGCATATAGTTTTATACCTAAACATAGATTAGACTCGGAAAAACAAAGGCACCGTTTATGTTAAAAGTCGCATGTGTGCTTGTGGTGTTCACTTGCATTCATAACATCTGAGATCACATCTTATACATTTCTTAAAGATTGGGTATCATGCTATGTCATGCATTCTGACTTCTTTACACGATTAAACGTGCTGGCTTCTCATGCTTAACATGGTCAACTTGTTAAGAAACAAGTTGGGCGAATTACGTAGTATTTTTGTACTTGATACACTCTCCTAGCACTCCAACTTGTTTTTTAAAGTTTTTATAATTCTGGATCCCTATGTCGTCAAAAAAATCCTATTCCTTTTATTGGCCATTCTCCCAGGATAGCCCACTCATGGGCCAACCAACGAGCGAGACCCGCTGACCATCAAGATAGTATGTCAAAATGGGCTGCGCTGCACTTTGCTGCAGCTCGTTCCTCTTGCGATAGTGAAGTTAAGGTGTGTCTGTTTGTTCACGACCTTTCAGTGATGGATGCTATATAAACGATGGATATAACACAGGATTTGGAGATCATTTGAAACTGATAGATAGTGCGGTCCTAGTGCTAAAAGATGCTGGACATGAACTGCACGCAGTAAGTCAAACTAAGTAATGCGTCTGTGTTTTGTTGGCAATCTGCGTGTACGTGCATAATGTAAAACACGATGGGATTAATGTGTTGATGTGTTGTTTGCTCGTGGTGTAGTTCCACCCCACTCTCCTCACTAGTCCCACCTCTAGCAGTTCGTGTTTTTAAGGAAATAATCGTACAGCTGTATCTCTCTTTTATAAATTAAACACTCTTCGAATATACAACCTATGCAATACTACTGTATAGACACTCACGATTAATATGAGATTGGCAGAAACTGCCTGTGATGCAGTATCTTTAATATAATATACAATTAGTTTAAACAGAATTATCAAACAATAGTCCCTGCTTTAAAGACCCTTAACAATATGAAATATTTATATTTTCACATTAACACATTTTAAATGGATGATTTGGACTACAAGAACCCATCAGAGACTCCAATGTGTGTTTATGTTTGATCCTGTTAAACTTACAATGTAAGGACATTTTTTGGTCCCTATGAGGAAAAAACTAAATGATGTTTATTTGATATCATATAAAAATGCTGAAATATTTGTTAGATATACAAGATATACAGTCTGTAAAGTATGAAAAGCATTGTCTATGGACAGTAAAAAATATAAACCTGCCAAGTGTGAGTGTGCTAATATTGAATACAAATCAAATATCTGTTTCTAAACGACATGCACCAAAACATCATTAAATCACAATGTTCAGTGACATTCGCATGGACTAATACGGATTAGACAGAAAACGAAATTTGCATTTCCTGAAGGAAAATCAGTGCTTACAGGACAGAAAAAAAAGTTTTAGGTAAGGGATTGTTGCTTACAGCTTTTATAATGTGACACTATCTTTGCAGTGTTTAACCAGCTGGTTCAATAGACATCAAAACGAAAAAACACAATACCCCAAAAATGTAAGTAAAAGATTTGAAATTATTTTTACATTTGGATACCACAGCTAAGCGACATTCTACTGATTTCTTCTATACAAAACAAAGCCGTATAAGCTGATTTGCAGAATATTGCTATGGAAAAGGAAGTCTACAGTAAATAAGGGTGCAGCAGTGAAGCTAATACCTCAAGACACTTCTGAGCTCACTAAAACTCTCTGTGCATTGATATGTATTCATGAATCCTCTAGGTTTAAATATTCATTGCCTATGCTTTCCATTGGAACCCTGGAGGCTATACAGTAAAGCGGCATGCACACTCATGTCAAATACAAACTTACGACAATTGAGCTTATCACACCTGTGTTGAGTTTTCTGCACGTTTTCACTTTTTGCTAAAACTTTTCCTTCACTAGTGTTGAATGCATAACATATCACAATATATCTCACCTCAACCTATCCACTTATTTGTTCCGTTTACGTTTGCATCATCGCATTTCCATATAACATATGGCGATGTTGATTGTCTCGCGAAAAAAAATAATTTACGCTTCACTGCGTGATGCGCTTTTGCACAACATTTCCTACTGACTGAGCTTTGATCCACACAGATATCCCACATTTGATTTAGATTTGATTCTTTTGCTAATTGCTATCCATTTCATGTTGTCTAACTCGATTAGGCTACTATTTATAATGACCGTGAAGCTTTCATCCAAAAAGCAAAGCAAATTAGCACATAATACGTGGTTATTGTTCATGTTTCTTTCAAGATACATAAAACATGATTCATTCTGTCCCCAAAAAGTAATTATGACAAATACTTGTTTGTAAGCAGCTTTTTTGTTTTATACGCTGAGATAAATAATGCTCATGGCACATGGGAGCGTGACAAACTCATAATTCTCATTAAAACAAACCCACAGCTGAAGAGGTGTCGTGACCTGTCCAGATGCTAACCCGAGGTTGATGAGGGAATAGGTGCTTCTCAATCACAAGCATCTTCAACTGCCGTCCACGCATCATTAACCGCACAAACATCTTTCTCCGAACGTCTGTGCAGTACTTACATGGTCAGCGCGTCCTGTGAGATCTCGACAATGACATAAACTGAGCATAGATTGCCTTAATATGAACTTGAACGTTTCTTATCAAATTGAACAAATCAAGATTTTTTCTAGTCATTTTACACCTCTACTCTACATATCACAACAATCAGTTGTTTTGGGATTATACGAATCAATCTGGTTGTCTCATATTCTTAATCTATGACAATTTATTTACATTATGTTCTATCAAAAGGGGCAAATGGAATGCCAAAACTTTGAAGCTCATTTCTCAACACTGCTCAAAATGCAGATAGAACCTTTCAATTCCAAGACTGCGAATTGTACTGTTGTCGTAATCGAGACCCGTCTTAAGACCAATTCATTCGACTGTCTTTGGTCTAAGTCTTGTGTTGGACTCAGACTAAGTGGTCTCGGGATTTTATTTCAAGACTGGTCAAGACCACAATTGTGGGAATTACACTAAATTGCTGGTGCATTGTCTGATTTATGTGTAACATCATTCATGTGATTGGATGTAAAACTTCTGGCTTTAAAAGCATTCACCACTTGTTCCTTATTTGATTCTTATGTTACTTTTTTTATTCATCTTACTGCTGGTAAGTGAAGATTGGGGAATTGTCTTTAAGAAATCTATCAACAAAATGAATACACACAAAGGCCCACAATATCCGAGATGTAATTGCAAAAAAGGTACTGGTATGAGATCTTGTTTTTTTATTTCATAACATCTGATGTGATAAAGTTTATTGAATAATTATACAAAATCAATCAGTTAATAAGTGACTTAAGTTTTAGACAAGTTTGTTCTATTTTAGCTAGTCCCAAACAAATCTTGCTATTGATGAGATAAAAAGAAATGAAACTTATTAATTCACTGAATATTTTGTTTCGTTGAAGGTCACAGACTTAAATTTATCTTGGGTACTCACCGTTTGGTTGTTGGAATTTTTACCTGCACATTTAATAAAATATGTTACAGTAGGTCATAAAACATGGAACATAAAACATCCTAAACATACATTTCTACACAATAAATCACCCAAGTTACTTTTATTCTTTTATTCTGACTTTTTAGTGTTTTGTGGATTTTTTGAATGAATTTTGGGAGTGCTGGTCTTGGTCTCGACTCGGTCTTGGCCTGCTTCTTGTCTTGGTCTTGTCTTAGTCTCGGTTTTGGTGGTCTCGACTACGACACTTACGAATTGTTTGATTTGCTTCTGTTTTAATTTCTTCCAAGCAATTTTACAAGGAAAATCGGAGACTAAGTATTTACTTGCAATAAAACTGAGAATCACATCTCTCGAGCGAAGGAAGGAAGACCAATGTGTGAGCAATATGCTTTTGGGTGAGAGTTTGTTAAAAAGTAAACAAACTCTTCGGACAATTAAACAGAAAATTATTTATTCTGCAGTGTCTGGAGTTTGGATATACAGTACATGCAGCCAATGAAATTGCATAAATTCACTTTGTGATGTATGCCAAGAGCAGGCTGGAAGGACAATGATCCCCTGTTTCGTCTTACACCCCAAAAGAGTCATGCACTGCTGGACTCATGACAGCACACGTCTGGTGGTCCACTCGAAGCCTCACATAGATAAACACTTCACTGGCTCATTTTGTAAAGCATGCACAAGGCCAAGAGTTTCTGTTGTTTTTGTTTGCTCTCAAACGGACACTGAATGAAGGATCAGACTAGGCCGTCTGGCCCCACAACAACATTCCCATCAGAACCGGACAGTGACAAGACTCCAGCTCCTCCAGCAAACCTCTCCACGACAGTCCTATACCCTTAAAATGCATTACTCTCCAGCGATTGTGTGTCTTCATTCCCTGCCGCAATGCATAGAGAGCAGCCTGTATACTGCTTTAAATCGAAACACAGCCTAAAATTTATAGGTTTGATTACAGACGCAGTGTCACGGCCTGAGACTGATAAAAGGAGAATTAAGATATTTTCAAACTAAAGAACTAATCCAAACACTTTGTCTGGCAAAGCTTCATTACTCGAAGGGCACATTTAAGCTTTAACTGGTCTAATAAAACCATGTTTATTAGTGTTAAGACTGGAATTAATGAAGTGTTGCTGAGGTGAGCGTCGCCGGCAGAATGGTTATTTTGGGCAAACTCAACTGCCTGGATGTAATTGGCAGACTAGCAGGAAATATAATGAGTCTGACAGAAAATGTATCTAAACAAGTTTACCTGTCATATAATGATGTGTCATGCAGTAAGAGAATGTTATAGAGATGCTTTTTAGATGGTGTTTATGGCCATCTAAGTTCACTGCTACATCAATTACTGCTTTATTAATTAATTATGTTTATGTAAAGTATATGTAAAAGGAACAAAGACATAAAAAGTGCAATCTGAAAATTTATATAGACTGTTTAATGTGTAATCCAAATTTTTGTACATCTAAATAAAAATACTGATTCTATTAGAGACGTTAACTAGGATTTTACAATGCCAGATGTAAAATATCGGTATGAGTTCACTTTATTTTAACACTCTCCACTTCCTCATTCCTCACGTAACGTTCGTCTAAGAATGTTGCTTCATTAGTTTAATTAAACTTTTGAATCATTTTTATATATTTTGGTTTACACCCCTAGTTTGAAGCCATGCTTGGGTTAAAAACCCAACAGAAATTCAACCCAGCGGTTGGGTTTGTCAATCTTTTAAACAACCCAGCATTTGTGTACTATACATTCTTAAAAATGACAGTGTAAAATAAAAATCTTAATGTGGTTGTATTGGCCAATACAACAAGAGTACATTTAACATCCATGTTGTTGCACTAAATTTCTTCCTAGTGGAAAGATGTTTAAACACTATAAAAATAAATTTACGAAACCTTTTACTTTACTTAAAGATTCCTTGGGAACCAAAATCGTTTTTTTCTATACCATTTTAAAAGCCGTTAACAACGCTTGTCCTAAAGCCATTGCTGTTTGTTTATTTCACATTAATTAAGTATGTGTGCTCATTTTTTTATTTACCTTTAAATGTTCTATTGATTGTGTTTTTTTTATCAAGTTGTGTAGTGTTAAAACTGACAGCCAGCGCATCTGGATCAGCGTTGTTTATGTCTTTCAAAATGTTCTATGGCATCCCTGCAAAGAGCCCTAAAACAAAACTCTGAATATATTTCAAAATTGAATGCAACCATTTTGGATAGCTTCTCAAAAGTGTCTATTGTATTTAGCTGGTATCCGTGCAAACACGATCTTGTTTCCAGGCAGAGTGTTAAATATCTGCGTGCCCTGACTCACAGATTGGAACTGGTGATTTCATCAGATGTGCATCAGACGGTCGGTGAATAGACTGCTGGTGTGTGAATGTGTGTGTGGGTCTCCGTTGGTGTGTAGTTTGAGTCTTAAGCGTGTGCACAACCACCACAGACCCTAGACAAACCAGCGAGAAAACTGAGTGTCAAGTTTTCCCCTCCAATATTTGCTCTTGTATAAATCTGACATCATAGTTCCTATACAACAGACCCCATATTTCATACAAACTGCTGAAAAAGAGGGTTTATTTCAACACTTTTTCATAGCGTGAGCAGAATTTTGCAGAGTAGCGTCTTTCTGCACTGTAGTCAGAGTTCATATGTTACAGCGAAAGCACAGGGGCATTATGGAAAGACAGTATCATTGCTTCTTCCTCCCCGCCAGAGTCTCAGAGCTGCCTTTGGACTATACATATACATCTCACTGTCCTGCACCTGCTGGGGTGATCAAGAGCAGCTTTCCAGAGATTAATGACAGTGTACTAACAGACCCAGTGCAACACAACACAACAAAACACATACACACTGTACAACGTTTTGAATACCACAAAGGCATGCATTCTAAAACACGACTTAAAAAGTGAGGCACATCATTGCTGCTCAATCTAATCATTGTTATTAGAATGCAGAGACCTGACATGCTTCCCTGCATCTCTCTTTATATCTTCCCCTCTCCATTCTCCTTCTGTCTCTTGTTGACGTGAATGAGGAAGTAAATGAAAAACTGAACGATGGAAATAAAACGCAGAAAGGAGAAAGAATGGCAGGCAATAAAGAGTAAGTGTGGCTGATGGTTGAATGAGTTGGTCAGCGAGCCCCGTCTTTCGAATCTGGTCGACTTTAAATTACATCTACCTGCACCCACAGCTGTCAGGTTGAGGTGGAGACGTATGAATCATATTTTTAAAGGACAGATTAAAATTGATTAAAGTGACGTGCTGTTAATAATGAAAGGAGTGATTTTTTTGGGAGGGAGGGGGTCAAATGAATATGAATGGAAATTGTTTGTCCCAAAATTGGATCTATGATTCAAAGTGGGCTGCTCATGTCAAAGAAATTGTAAAATCACCCCTCATTGCGGTCACCTTCACCCATAAAATAATATTCATGCAAATCTGTTGTGTAGTCATTTTGTATGTGCATACGAATAAAATAAATGTTTTTCAACAAAAACATCGTTCTTGACCTCCATGTGACTCTAATGTTTAAAGACAAAGCAATACAAAGATGCATATATTAAAGGGTTAGTTCACCCAGTTATATTGTATAAACCTGTATACATTTCTTTGTTCGAATGAACACAAAGAAAGATATTTGGAAGAATGTTTTACTTACACGTTGCTAACTATTTGCTTTCCAAAATCCTACTATGGTAGTCAATGGTGCCTCGGAAATGTCAGTTGTTAACATTCTTCCAAATATCAAATATGAACATTTATACAAGTTTGGACCAACTTGAGGGTGAAACCAAATTTTCATTTTTGGGCGAACTATCCCTTTAACATTAACACTATGGCAGAATAAACAAAACACAGATTTGACGAAGAAGAGTGTTGCATTATTTTTCTGGGTGAGGGTGTTAGCAACTAGATAATGCAAGCAGACGCAATACCCTCACAACTGAAACCTCTTGCAACAGCATTTCCACTGTTGCTCACGGAAGCCAAAACACATGAGGAAAAGCATTGTGGAAACCTAATATCGGCAACATTCACATTCTGACAGGATTACATTTCTCACAGGAACCCTATGATGTCTGAAAAACATGTAATTTGCCGTGAAAATAAAATATTTGTCTAGTTCTAAAATATGTGTGTATATACTATTTAGAGTTGACAAAAAGCAGGTGTTTTTTAAAAGCATTGGATGTGTAGATGCAATCAATGTCGTTATAAGAAGCAAAGTACTATTCTCAGAAAAAAATGGTCTAATTTAATCCCTTGGAAAAAACAACACAAACAATCAAAAGTAATGACCGAGTCTAAAAAACTAATTGCATCTGTCTTAATGAGAACACAGCCTTGTGCTCACTTTAAGTGTTGCTGGACGGATGTTCTTTAAGCAGGTATTGACAATAACCCCACATTCTTAAAGCACTTAAAGTGTAAACTGTTGTTGAAAAAAAGCTGTAAAAAATAGGCTTTGAAAAAAACACAGTAAGTTTAGAATTTTAGTTTGGAGCCTGTTGGTCTTATGAGAACCTGGGAGTGTGAAGCACCATTTTACCGATCCCCACCTGCTGGGAAACGCACAAGCCTACAATTACCCCTCCACTCACAGCTAATCTCCTGAAATGAATCATGTTATTATGTGTGGAGACATGGATCATTTCATGCTCTAGTGCTTTTTCTCTTATTTTTGAAGCGAATGTAACATCACTGAGAAATTCTGAAACGACGATTAATTTTCAGTTAATATCTTTTCCCGTTGAAGTCTGATTTTCGTATCTTGCGAGCACGGGAAATGATCCCTAACAAGCATTGTTATGTTACAAGCAACTATGTTCACACTGTATTGATTTGATACAGATATTTATTTTAATATATAATGTGTGTTAAACCAATGTTATGAAATGGAGTTCTGCTGCTCACCTCTGATCCACGTGCATAAGGCAGGTGTAAATTCTTAAAGATGACACCTGTGGCTCATCAACGATGGTTATATGGGTACAAATGTCTCCCAAAGGCGTAACATATTTCACACACTGTGGCCCCGTTTACACCGTGTTTTACCATCCGCCTTGGATGATCAAGTGGCCTGGTGAACCGTATAACTCTGGTATCAACTCGCATCTCAAATGCGTCTCCTGTGACCACTCGTGATCAGACTTTTAAGGGACGGTCCCTGATTTCATGACTACAATTATATAGACCGTTTCAACGGACGCGGTGGCCTGACCCCCCAGTTAAACCCTGGTTTGTGTTTGGCTAGTGTCTAATAATATACCTATTTATATTAAATTTAATTTATGTTAATATTACTTAATACTTTTATTTGATTGTAATTTTTTTATTAAATAAACAATTTGTTCAATTTCGTTGTAGGCCTATGTTCAGTTGGTTAAATAAACAACTTATTGAATGGGTCCTGCAGTTTGGTAGCATTTAAAGTGTCCTTGAACTGGAAGTAATGATCGTTTTTATTTCCGTATTCTGACACATTTCCGAGTGAAAAGGAATTTCAAGGGAGAAAATTTGTGGGCGTGGCTTGGGTGCATTTTCAGATTTTGGTTGAAGATTATGAGGGTGCATGAACTTTAAAAAGAAAATCACCCACATTGATAAGTTTTACTATAAATGCCGCAATATTTCAGGAAAAAATAAGAATTCCCATTTTTGATTTCACTGGGACTATAAACAAACCGTATGGTATCAGAGCCTAAATTCAAAATATTGGAGAGACAAGTTTAGCCAAGTAACGGTTGTCCTCGGTTTCTTTTGATTCTTATCAGAAGATAACTTATTTGGTGAAGCACCAGCAACAGAGCAAACTGAGTGCACATGCTTCACATGATGTGGCAAAGCATGTTGATATCAGAAGTCTCATGCATGTGAACTTGTACCCAAAAACATCTAAATAAATAACCAAACACACCAAAACAGCACTTTCTCCCAAAATTCAAACATAAAACATCTCTTTCTTAACAACCTTTCCTGTTTTCTTCACCTTCTTAATCCAGCCCCTCTCTTCACCTTAGGCTCCGCCTCTTCTCGTCTCTACAATTTGACAGATTCTTCTCTATATTCATAATCTCTGTTCCGCTGTGCTCCCTTTTAATAGTACTGTGATTACAGAGTTGTGTGTCCTCCCACGAGAGATGAATGCTCAGCTAATAAATGTCTAAAAGGTCATTTTCTTCTGGGCTGAAATTAAAATCTGCGCTCATGTGCAGGCGCATATGACTCTGTGCTCTGACAAGGTGTTTTTAATTTATCTGGTTTTCTTTTGGCCTTGCACCATTCATGCTTAATAGAGTACAGGTTATTTTAGCCTCAGACAGCACTCCCACAATCTGTTTACTAACAGTCTGACACATTGAACTAGAAAACACCAACACCAGTTTTATGTGAATTGGCTGGATTTAAGCTTTAAAAGCAAGGAAGAACAGGCCATCAGTCTGTAAGGAAACCGTTTAGAGTCCTGAGCAATACAATGAAGTATAGACTGTATATTGCCAATGGGCACTGTTTTTAATTGAAACACTACAACAACAAAAAAAATCTTACTTGGTATTTTTCTCAAAACCTTGAGATATCTAAATCAAGAGATATTTACCTGCAAAGTATTTTTATCTTGTTTTCAGTATGAAGATCTACAAAAAATTTAAATCAAGATACATATAAGGGAGAAGCAAAATTGCTTTAAATCTTTCTAAAAAATTTATCAAAATTATATGAGTACAAATGTCGCCCATAGGTAAAACACATTTCACACAAAATTAAAGGGATAGTTCACCCAAATATTTTAAATCTGTCATCATTTACTCCAGGTGTTGCAAACCTGTATACATTTATTTGTAGGGTTGAGCACAAACATATTAGGAATGTTAGCAATTTTCAGTTTTGGGACATTGTACACTAGTAGAAGAAAACATTAAATTCGATATTTTGAAGAATTTCGGAAAGCAAACCATTCTTCGGCACATTTGAATACCATTTCACTTTTTTCTACTGGTCAGTGATGTCCCAGAAATGTCAGTTGCCAACATTCTCAATGATCTTCCTTTGTGTTCAGCAAAACAATGAAATTTATACTGGTTTGGAAAAACTTGAGGGTGAGTTAATTAACTGTCCCTTTAAGCGAGTTTGTAGTTTAAACAGGCAAAATATATGGAAATAGGATAAAAAACACTATTTACTTGAGAAATGTTTGCTTGTTTTCAGCATAAACAAACTTAATTTTGATAATGTTTTCAGAAAAACAAGACTAAATATTAAGTCACTTTACTTCTCATTAAAATGCATCTTGATTCAAGAATTTTAGAAACGAAAAAACAAGAAAAAACTAAAATAATAAGAAATTCATTCTATATTGCAGTGCACAAAGGGATGTCTGGAAAATTCTCTGTACATTTAATATTGCATATAAGTTTCTTATTTACTTTTAATGGAGACTAAAATACCATTATTTGAGTTCATTTTTAAAACTTTTTAAATATTGTAGTATAACATATTTCAGATAACCAGCTACGGTAACCTAGGTTCACATGAATGTGGTCGGTAGTATTACTTATAATTAATTTCCTTTTTGTCACATCAGATTTAAAAACCCTTATTTTCCCTTTAAGCATTGCTATATAATTATATAAAGAAAGAACAGTTATGTAAGAGAGTTCTGACTGCACTGGTTTAGATGAGTCATGAGAATTTTTCTAACCTGTGCCCTTTAACAGACCCGTGAAAAGTGATACTTTCAGAAAAAACGAGGTGAGAAAGAGCAAGAGAGAGAGAGAAGAAAAACAAAGACTTCACTGATAAGCCCACTAAAGACCAAGTACTTCAAACGCCCAGGCAGAGGGAGTCAAAGGTTAATGAAAGGGCACATTGGTGGAGGGATGAAGACATGACAGAGGAATAAAAAAAGGTGGATTACCCAGCTCTGATATCAAAGAGTCCCGGTGCTCACGCTCGCTCTCTCTGGAATACCAGAGTCTGAGTTTGATCAAGCTGTCTAAGTCTTCACTGACAGTTAGCCTACCGCAATAAAACATCTCAGAGAAAACACATGGATAACATAAAGATGTCACAGTAATTATCAATTAGCCACATGATTACATTTGCTTCTCTGGTGTAATGTGTGTTGTATGTAAATTGCTGGTTTCACCTTTTCTAAATCTTAATCTTCTGCCACGATCCAGACTGCAGGAGTCAAGAGGTTACAGAGATCAGAGAGATGATTTATCACTCCTGGATCAGGAGAAACACACAGAGAGGTGGAAAGAGAAAAGGATGATGTTATCTTGAGGACTCTTGAGGGGTTTTGATGAATCGCACTGTGTATATGTATGAATGTCACATAAATTTGTCAGGGGTCCACAGATCTGTCAATAAAAACTCAAGATGGGTGGATACCAAAGTATCTCCACTGTTAAAACCCATAGCGGCAAGTTTAACACTTCATGGGGTAAGTTGTCACACTGGCCATTGCACAAATTTAACAAAAATCTGTTTTTTTGTGTTTACAGATTAAAGATGTTCAAAACGAACAAATCAAACATCATGTATCGCTAACAATTCTGTAATTAGACTTTTTACTGCATTGATTGAGATAAAGCATGTGTGACAACTAGCCCCAGTCTTTATCAAATTTGCTTACAGACAAGAGGACACACAATGATTCACAATTATTCCATAAAAGGGAGCTGAGAGGCATTTTCCACCTGTCATTTCTTTTATAGGGCAGAACCCCTCCACAGATTCTCCATTCTGATCGCCTGCTTCGGTTTGGATGTTAAATTGCCCATGCAGAATTAATGACCACCATTGGCTTATAACACTCCATTACCCCGGGTGGAGGCAGATGGGCAGCAGAAAAAGGGCATCGTGGGTAGAAGAGTCTCTATTCTCAGTCTCTATTCTCCACTTCATTGGTTATGAGGCTATTCACTAGCTGAAAATCATCGAAGTCAGACATCTGATTTTCCCAAGCATCTTCATAGAATTATGTTTAACACTATTGGATGATTTTAAAACTCATAGGAAATATATTTCAACACATAATATACATTAAAGTATAGCATGTGACAAATTAACTTGTTTTTGTTTACATTTTTTATAATGCTGTCAGTGAACAACCAACAATGCCATAATCTGTCATAAAAGAACCCCATCACATTCAGGCCAGAGGAGTCGATGTGAATGCCATAGTTCTCTCAACATAATACCTGAGGGTCCTTGCCTGCAGATAACCGCAACAATTCTACCCCAATCCACTTTCTTTCGGCCTCTCTAAGCCTGTCTCAGGTGTGGAGCAAACGTCAGCTCCCAAACAGACTTCCGACATCACGGCACAACAGTAGCCCAAGACTGCAATCTGGGGAATAGAGGAAAGAAAGGCAGATTAGGGTTTATGGAAATGAGTCTTTTAGAAAGCCTGTGGTTAAACTCTAACAGGGAAATACAGTTTGTCCGTAGACATGAGTTAGAAATGAGAGCTTCTCTCAGTGCAGGTTTAGGTTTGGTTTAAATATGATTAGGAGATTGATTCAACTAAAAGAAAAGCGAAGGAAGAGAAGGGTCAATGTTTATGAGATAGAGAGAGAGAGATGTCAGGCAGAGTGCTACAGCGCCTCCTTCTCTCACTCTTTTAATTAACTTCAAGGGTGAAGGTGTGAAATTTAATAAAAAGGAATTAATAGATGCCAAAATCAGTGTGCTGGCATGAATAAATTACATTCAATCCGAGAATATGGTCTTGCATCATTGTTCCTGACTATGTGTGTATATGCTCAGATCAGAGCAGATGGAGAAAGACCAGATTCCCTTTTGGTGAGGTTGGAAGGTTGACAGGTTGAAAAATGGTCTGTATGGGACTTTAAAGCAGGTGTCTTGTTTAGGTATCTAAGGAGGTCCTAAAGTATAAAGAAGACAAATGAAATGCACGGAGCACAGTTTATGGGCTTTCAAATATTTCACTTTTAAATGTTTCAAAGTTTTTAATTTGACATTATAAGCCTAGTGTTCAAGATTGTGAATCTACAAACTGCTTCTTTTAGGCATCGCTTGTTTTCTATAGAAAATAATAGCAACAGGGCTGACATTTTCAGATTGTGTCCTATTGCAAAACACTGCAAATATTGCAAAACAAAAGCCAGAAACATACATAAAATATTTAGGGGACACATTTAGAATTGTTTAGGGAACACACCTTTTAACGGCTGATAGAAGCTATTTATTATTTATTAAGTCATTTTTACATATATGAAATGCACAAATGGCACCCGTTTTGTAGAATGACCCAGTTAGCTAATACCACAGAGCCTGTGGAAAAAAACTGAACAGAGGGAATGCAAATGGTGTGTGATAGATAACTACAAAAAGTTTCCTTTTGCAGGAATTTATGATAATTTGATAAGAGCTCAGCCAGCTGAAAGAGAGAGAGAGAGAGAGAGAGAGAGAGAGCAGAAATCAATCAGTCGAAAGCCAAGATCCTTTTAAAGATCTTAATAAGATGTTAAAAACAGCTCGGTGGAAAGCTCATTTATGCCTGCTTGGTCCGAGATGTTTTACTGTTATTGATTAGTTTGGCTTCTGTGTGCACTGAGCCACAACAAACCACAACAAACACTGATGTCTAAAAAGTGACACACATCACAATGCACACACACATTCAAAGTCCTCGGCAGACTCATCTTAGCAGATCATTCTCCTTGATTCATTAAGAGTCCTAGCAGGATCCCTCTCATTCATCTTCTCTCTGATGAGAACTCTTGATTATCCACCGAGATGGATTCGAGTCTAATAATTGAAACCTAAAGCTCCGGATTAAAATCACTATATTACATAAAAGTTAATCGTCTTTTGGTAATTCATACTTTAACATTCAGACTCTAACCCAGGTTTTGAGTTTCTTCACGCAAAGCTTTCATTGCCTCTGAATATTGTTGTGACAAACTAGTTTTCACTCAAATGACAAACATTCAGTCTGTGATCCTGAGATTTCATTTAGGACATTTATAATTGTATCGTGTGTGCTCTGTGTGTGCGTTTTAAGAATGAGCTTGTGACACGTGAAGCTTCAACAATAATGAATAAATATCAGTGATGGCATCAACTGACCTTGCTGTTTGTGTACTTGTGTGTGAGAGTGTGTAGATAAATGTCATGAACCTTGTAAGAAGGTCATAGAGCTTTCTATCGCATCAACAGCAATGCCCTATCTCACGTTTACACACACATATATAGACACAAGGTACTGATACTTGAAATACTTCAGAAAGCCTCCAAACACTTGTATGTGTTTTAAGGAGGAAAACAAAACATGATGTACAGTATGCAATGGTTTATCAGGATTTTTCTTAATTGATCATTCCAGGTAACATTACCCAATAGGCAATTAAGAATTGTCAAGTTTGGGTTATTTCTGGGTTATGTACAGTATACGTAATATTTATTCAACTGACTTGTGTTTTGAAGTCTACGGTAAACATCTGATTTATGTACAATTATTTGTTCAGAACAAAATTAAAGCACTTTGACCGGGGCATCCGAGTCAAGAAAAGCAGCTAAAGAGACGAAACACTAACATTTGGAGGATTTTGAGATTTTGAGAATGATCCCTGACCTCTTCCCAGGTGTTCTCCAACCTCATCAGGAATTATTAAAATGACTTGGTGCTGTTTTGTTGGCAAATGGAGGTTGCAAAGAAGTATTAAACAATAACTGTTTCAAACAGATTTTAGATAAAACATTCATTTCAGAATGTGACTTTGCCCTCTCTTGAAGGAAATTGTTATTATATTTTGTGACTTTTTTCCATAAAACTTGAAAATGATAAAAAATGCATGTATTATTACAGCTCATTTAGTTCATATTTAACAGAGGTGTTAAAAATGTTGACCTCCAATTAATAGAAAAAAATGATAGAGAGCCTTGTAAATCAAAATAAATATTTCTGAATGAGGTGAGCTGTTCGTACGGCTCAACTGGCAGAACATTGTGTTTGCAGTGCAAGTCATGGGTTTGAGTTACATTTTTAAGACTTGCCAAATGCATAAATAATATAACATATGTTATCATATGTATGGTTTAGGAAATGTTAACATATGTGTAATATATGCTATAAATGAACAATTTTGCCAGGTTTACAAAACCAAATGGGTTTAGTAAGGGATATGCCAAAAGAATTAATTAATCAGAGACTAAAAATACAAGCCCAAATGATCCTAAACCAGTACCAAGATATGCTGCCTCCTATCAGTCTGTGTGTGTGTGTGTGTGTGTTACTGAGAGATGTGCTCTTTCTGCCTACTGTCTGATTGTCCAGATAGCTGTACCATCTCGTTTATAAGCTCCGGATGAGAAGACAGGAAACAGGGTCTGGCCAGGCGAGATATTCGCATTACAACTAGTCAAACTCTCTCCCAGAACCGAACTCCCACATGCTGTCTGCTCTGAATCCAGCTATCACACTTCCGCCCTCAAAATCATTCTGAAAACTCTTGTGCGCTTCCTTGGAAAGCTGGGTGACTGCTTACTAGGATCTCTCTCTAGAGAAAATGATGAGAAGGATGGTAAGTTCATAAGTGGTCAGGTGGACATTGATGCAATCTTACATGTACTGCTATCGGAGAAATGCTGGGCTGTTCGTTGTGTTCACAAAGACGGTCAAAGTGTTCTCAAAGAAAAATCGGTGATATTGTGGAGACCACTCAACATCCTTTACAAGTTAAATAACTTATAAAACACAATCTAAAAATGTTTTAAATGCTTGAGGTGTGTGAGGTTTTGGTTTAACATATTGCACAAAAAATAAGTAAAAAAGGAGGCTTCTCAAATAACCTCTGACATGGGTTGAAGCGACAAAAACGGGATGAAGATGAAGTGTGAAGATGCCACTGTGCTTCTCCATTGCTCCAGTTGTCTGAATATGATCTGACGTTTACATGAGACACCTTCTGGAAAAAGCAGAAATAATCAGGGGCTACAAGGTCATGTTTCCATGGCAACAGGAGCGTGAAGATGATAAGTATCCTCCTCTTCCTCCACTCAAATGCCAAACCTGTCCATCCTCATTAACCTCTGAGGTCTCGCTCCCTTTCGCTCCACCTCTCTCTCTCTCTCTTTCTCACACATACTTATAAGTGCATAGAACAACTGATGCCATGTCAGCAGAAAAATATATGCAGTTGACTTGTGTTGATCTCAGCTATAATGCCTCCTCATCCTCTGCACATAAACATGCATTTAAAAAGTCACCCGTCAATCGAAGAAAGTGGTTTAGCGGAGAACCTGTGAGACCAGATTCGAGGGGGAAAAAATGTAAGTGTTGTGGAAATCCGTCATAACAAAAAGCTGGCTGAACAAGAACATTACAGGAGATAACTCGTCCCCAGGCTGAGGCGCGTTCTGGATGGCCAGTTTAGATTGGGATTTTATTAATGGCACAAGCTCCTTTGCGCTTCTAAAACCAAGGCGTCGGGACTAATTCAAAGTCACAATAACACGAGGATTATCTCTACTCTTTGGAGCGTGTCATGTTTTAAAATTGCTGGTGTTAAGAGTGGTGGGCTCTATCTCTCGGCTGTATTGTTCCGTCCATTTAAGATCTTTAACTCAGGTGTGTTAAGCACATGAGTAATCTGTACTTTTATGAGGGTATTAACTGGCATCTTTATTTAACCACACATATTTTTTTAGAAGTTTTATTATTAAAAAAATATGTTATTAATAAGTAAAAATCCTAATAAAAAAGTTTTTGTCCAAACATGCCCAGATTTGTATGGGACAAAAATGGCATCTAATCAAAAGGACAGAATATTTTTAGATAGAACATAGGGATAGAATATATATTTTTTTCTTTATAGAAATGAAAATTCCCTCTTGTAATTTCAAAACTGTTTGACTTTGTTTCTTCTGCAGAACACATTAAAATATTGAGAAGAATCTTGGTAACTGAACAACGGCGGTGCCCATCGATTTGCATTGCTTTTGTGTCCATACAATAGAATTCAATGGGTACAGCCGTTGTTTGGTTACCAACATTCCTACAATTTCTTCTTTTGTGTTCTGCAGAAGAAAGAAAGTCAAGAGGTTTAAAATGACAAGGAGTGTAAATGATGAAAGAATATTCATTATTGGATGAACACAAAATAAGGATTGTAGCCACTGAATATAGTTATCTTTAAAGCTAACTTAAATTTCTTTCAGATCTAGCAAGCTTGTCTAAAACTAGTTTCCTTTAGAGGTATCTTCGTACGAAATACTGCTGTGAAGTTATTGGCTAGAAAGTGAGACACCTGCCATAGGTATTAAACCCAGCCTGAGATTTTTAGACCCTGCTGTTAAAAGAGAGAAAAATATAAATCATATCTTAAGAAAAGCTAGAGAATCACAAGGAAAAGAGTTAAAGGCTACAGGGAGACACAAATAGAGACATGTATGCAACACATTCATTTATAATGGCAATTACAAGTGTCATTTCTGTTGTTTCACCAGTTCTTTCTTTGGTGAAAGGGTAAGTTGTGAACATGACAGATCTGATCTCAGAACCATGCACTAATAAAGATTCAGTACAATATATGACCCATGTTTTCATAACAGATCATCCCAGCATACACTGCACCACCCAACTGCATCAAACATCACCCTGCAGTGCTCACTGATTAGAGTGCTTGTTCTTTGCCGCTGTTTCACACTAATAATAGACTGGTCTTGAAAAATTTATAAGGCTGTCTCTCCTACTTTCTCTCTTACACACACAAACCCTCAGACACACACTCTTGTTGTCTGCGCTTCAGCGGGGCATGAAATAAGTGACTAAGCACTGACCCATGCGATTATAGGAGAGGGAGAGGGGTTCGGGGTATCCTATTTTTAAAATGATTGATTTGGACGGGCCCATTTTTCTTTCACTGAGATTAATTTGCCTCCAGGTTCTATACAGCTGCAGGCTACTGCGGTTAAAAAACACAGCGTAAGAGCAGGTGGGGGGTTAACACGAGCGGTCTCAGCGTCTTTCAGTCGCAGGAGTGGAACAAGAGCAGAACTGTTTATAGACCCCGTGAAATCAAAATGTAAAGAGTTTTGGGGCGTTTAGCGCAATTATATTCGATTTGAGGCATTTTGCATGCTAGCATACACCTAGATTTTTACTTTTTCCATTTAAATGTAAGTGTAATTTGAGTGAAAACTGACTACAACGAATTTAGGCTGTGATATAACTAAAGCTTATTTGGTGTTTAAAATAGTTTTAACAGTCAAGTTTCAATGACAGAAGTAGAAAAAAACTCGAAAAAATCCCTCACACTTTTTAAAAACAGCTGGCAGACATTTCTGGTCCTTACTCATATATTGTGACGTCTACCTAAGTTTAGCTTTACTATATCTGGATCTGTTTTAATAACTGATCAGGGGTGTTCACTGTGTTATGTGTTTGTAAACCCATGATTAGATTTCATTGGGTCCATTTTGATCGCACGATTGCTTCAGTGACCCTCGGAATCGGCAAAGCTTTCTGAAAAAAGAATTGAGAGAAGTCTCATGACTGATTCCTTATCTATTTTAACATAACATGCAGTCAAATCAATCTGCAGAAATTTACAGGCAATCAAAATAAGCTTTTAAATGGTTTGGTTTTTAATCAGCACAAGAGGGGATTGAAGTTCCCAAAAGTAGAGAGTACAGGACAGATGGAGTAAGAGTACCGAAATAGGATTTTCGTCTAGTACAGATGTTTTGAGGTGCATCCTCAGTTGGGTGTAAAGTCTGTGTAAAATGATAAGACTCACTCTCACTGCAGCATAGAAGACTGCTGAAAGGTTTGTGTTTCCGTGGGCATGTGGATCGTTTTTTACAGTATAAATGAAACAAACAATATAATTTGACAACATGACAGAATGGCTCCAACAGAGTGGGTCAAAACAATATCTTCCGGGCAATTTTGAACTGGTCGGGTTTCCACAAGAAAATTAAAACAACGGACTGTCAATGCAAATTTGTTTAAAATATATTTTTGGTTTAGAAGCTTTAAATGCCACAAAAGGAAGACATTTGATGACATTCTGTACAATTATATTTGTGTTTAAGGTATGATTCTTCATCTACCACTGAGACCATTTTAGATTTAAATTGAATAAAATAACTATTCTTCTTAAAAACCGTTACAAATTTACATGTAAGTGCCTACTATTCTACCAAGCTACCACAATACAATATGCAAACTATTAGTTGATAGTTTTATTTTGTCATTTTATCATGTTGTTGTAGGCTAATTTGATTTTGTTTTGGTAAATATTATTGTTTTTTCGAATTTGGTCGGAAGTTTTGCTCACAACATGCAGAACTACAAAGAAGCGGACAACAGGCCTGATGCACATTGAGGTGTGATAACTCGGGTGCAGTTTATTGATTCTGATCACGTTTTAAAGACTCTTCAAAATCAGGACATGATTTAAAAGAACAAAACTTTCAAATAAAAAAAACGAAACCTTGAATCCATACACTGAACAAAACAAGGTATTCGGCTACATTCAAACACACACACACACACACACACACAAAAAACATTCTTATTCAAACACTTTCCAGCCAATAACTTCACAGCAGTATTTCGTACGAAGATACCTCTAAAGGCAACTAGTTTTAAAAAAGCTTGCTAGATCTGAAAGAAATTTAAGTTTGCTTTAAAGATAACTATTTTCAGTGGCTACAATCCTTATTTTGTGTTAGAAATAGGCATTAATGGGTTAGTTCATCCAATAATGAATATTGTTTCATCATTTACACTCCTTGTGTAAATGATGAAACAACAATCAAAATTCAACAACAGAAAAAACAAATGACTGATGTATTTCAAAACAAAACCACGGACACGATCACTAGGACTGTGGATCCAGTCTCCATGCCGCTCCGGCCCTGACACTGCTCATAAATGTCAGGGGAAACTTTCAAGTTTCTCCGCTTATAGCACAAATAAATTGTGGCCGATTCTATAAGGCTGTTGACAATTTTATTACCCAGAATTCAGCACACGCGCCCGTAACTCAGAGCGTGGCTGTGTCTTTTGTCTGAGGCTTATTAAAGACCATATTTCAGTCAGATCATAAACAGCACAATCACCTTTATTGGTGGTTTTAGGGGACGGGCGGTGTTCAACAGCTATGACTCACTGGCCGATTGGCTGGACATATGGTATGTAAATCAGCATTGAAGATCTTAGATAAAACTGTCTGACCAAGCCTTGCTACAAAAAACTAGTTCTGTTAATTGATATGGGCCTAATTTCATTCCACAGATTGTTCAAAATAATACAATTATTAGAACTGTTACGACCACAATCTCCAGCACAACACATGCGTTTATTCATTTTAGCAGGTCTGTCAATTGGTTTGTTGATGAAGCACGTCATAATTAAATAGTGCAAATAATGAATCGATAGTCAAAAAAATTATTGTTTCAAAGCAGATGAGAAAGACTGACAGAACGGTGTCTTCACAATCAATACTGTAGACTTCGAAATAAGTTGGTTTTATGTGGGATTGGATTGACCATTAGAATGAGATACAGTGCACTACTGCAATTCCATAACTCTATTCAATCATATTAAGTCCATCCTGAACAGCTTATAGAATATCATCTTAAATGAGTCGACTTGGACCAAAACAGTTCATGCAAACACACGCCTTAGAAACTATATTAGTGAAGACCTCTCATAAATGCAATGGTTTTCATAATAGATACAAAGATAATATTCACCATACCCTATCTCTAAAACTTTAACTAACAGAAATGTGCTTACAGTATCAAAATTATGTTTGGTTGTCTTTTAAACAGTGAGAATCACTACAAATGTCCTCAGAACCAAACTGTACATTGTAAAAAACAATAGGTTAAACCTATAAATACCACATCTGTACACTCTTTTTTTCTATTTTTTCTCTTTATCATTATCTTTTGTCTATAGTTTTTCCTTTTTTTGTATACACTGCATTATTGTTTTTATTTAATTCCAATTTCGTCTATCTTAATGTATATTTGCACTGTTTGCACCATGTGTACACTTTCTTCTGCACTTAGCTCCTGTCGCCAAGGCAAATTCCTTGTTAGTGTTAACACGCTTGGTAATAAAGCTTGGTAATAAAGTCAGTTTTAGACACACTTTTATTTCATTTCTGTCAGGACCACTGTCGTCCAATATTTAAACAATAGCCATATCAAAGGTTGGCAGAATGAAACTGTTCTGGGCAAACTCTCCGATGTCCTTGCAGCCATGGATCGAGCGTGAGTGCAGCAATACATCTCCCCCCACCTGGGGAACCAGAACTGTTCACGATGCCTAACAGGAATCAATTTAAACGATCCGACAGATATAGGCAGATATGGAGGAGATGGGGATGGAGGTGGGTTTTGAGTGCGGCACCATTAAGCAACTGATAAGGAGCAAAGAAAGGCAACTTAAATAGGACGCGGTCTAGTGTGTGTTGTATGACTATCGGTTAACCTTGATAAACTGCAACTGATGTGATCAGCTGATGCAAGCTCGACTCACGTGACCAGCCAGAACTGACGCTACGCTTGATTTAATAGACTTTCATTGATTTTTTTTATCAGGCTTTTCTATATCTTACCCCTAAACCCAAACCTCTCAGAAAAGTGTATGGCTTTAGATTCAAAGAAAAACATGATTTTAGTGAAGAACATTAAAATGTCCTGACAAATTGGTCAAGTCATGATATTTAACTGAGGACATTTGGCCTATGGATTTTGCAAAATATTACGCACGCATAATAACCCCACCCTCTTAAAAGAAAACCTAAGACACAATGCCAATTGATCTCTGTGTCCACCTTTAAAGTAACTTAGAAGAGTATATTTGAAAAAGAACACTGAACATATAAATCAGTCAGTCAGTGTGTAAACATAAATATTTCAGCAAGTAACATAATAAAAACAGTTATGAAGAAATCAAAAGCCGAGTATCATCAGGTATTCCATCAAAATACTGAATTAAACACTGATGGTGTTTAATTTTTCAAGAGCCTGCCGGAGCACTCTGAATAATTGCGTGACGGGGAGTCTTGTTTATCCTCGGGTTCACTCCTAATTTCACCGAACATCATTTGTCATGTGACTGGCTATTTCTTCAGCCCTACTTTTTCATGGGGCCCAATTTGAAATATGACAGGCGACACGAACAGAAAAGTCAAGTTGTTTGCTGATTAAATACGAACGGGAAACTGAGATGCAGATATCTTTATTAATCTTGTGAATTAGTCAGCGTGACGGTAATTAAACCACCTCAGCTTCTCATTTATAATCATTAACTGGCGAGCAGGCGCAGAGAATTATGGGTAGGGTTATGTGACTGTGCCATGTGTGTGTCTGACAGGGTGACTTATAATTGTGTTTATTTGTTTCTTCCTTCATCGTATGGATATTAACTAATGTCACATTACATGAAGCGCACACACAGACAGTAGAAGTTCGTACGACTGCTGAATCATTAAAGGCCGCAGAGTGAACATGTGGTTTGGAGACTGTGTCTGTGTGAGTTAGCATGAGCGAGTTTCTGTAATCTGAAAGATTACAGCTGGTTGACATTAATGTTCTCTCCACGGGAGAATCTCAAACCTCCCATTTGTTTCTGTCATCTCATCTGTTTCTTGATGCCATTTCCACCCTTTGGAGTTTATGTTTGGCTGGTGTAAATTTAATCTGGGAGTGTCTGTGTATGATGGGAGTTCTGGCACACCTCTTCTACGAACAGTTAATTTTTCCTCAGAATTTTTGTTATTGACTAACATCAGTTGATATGTTTGATTATATTATTGATCATAATAGGAAGATAAATGTGTTGCTTTTATGCTGTGGCAGGAATCATCCATAAAACATTATTCACAGGTCTTACGCTTAAAGTGATAGTTCACCCAAAAATGAAAATTGTGTCATGATTTCCTCAACCTCTTGTCATTTCAAACCTGTATGACTTCCTTTTGCAAAACACGATTTGATAGTCCAAAGAATGTTAGTAATCGGTACCCATTGACAAGTATTTATTTGTGTCCATAAAATGGAAGTGAATGGGTATCACCATTGTTCAGTCACTGAAATTCTTCAAAATATCTTCTTTTGTGTTCCGTAGAAAAACTAGTGGTGGGCCGTTATCGGCGTTAACGTAATGCGTTAACGTGAGGCTCTTATCGGGCGATAAAAAAAATGTCGCCGTTAATCTATTCTCAAAGTTGGGTTGGGAGCTGGGTCTATACTACGCAAGCTATGATGACTTTCACCCTGATATTTTAGCGCAGATGTACACCTAGCCGATTTGCACTGTAGGGGGCGAGAACGAGTCTTCGAACCTGTATGCCTGACGTTACTGTGAAATGACCACATCAAAGGTCACGTGCTAACACGGATGCAGCTATGAAGCCCGGATTTTGCTTCAGGGAAAATTTATTTTTAAGAAGCTTCCCAATGGAAACCTTGACAAGAAAGGTTGTTTGCACCTTGTGCAATTTGGAACTGGTTTACTGTAGGAGTTCTTCCGGTCTCAAGTACCACCTAAACGCAAAGCAACCCTTAGCTAATGCGGAAGATGCCGTGCCAAGCACTGATGTAGTGCAGGAGAAAAGTCGTCGTCAAACTACTATGTTTGAGTGGAACCGAGGCAAGCCCGTCAGCACAGCTCTATCAGCCAAGCTATCTACCTCGGCGTTACTGTACACCTCATCGATGCCAGCTGGGAAATTCACTCCTTAGCTTTAGGTGACTACGTTATGTAATTTTAAATTCGGCAGAATTCAAATAAACCATTTTAATCTAGATTAATCTAGATTAATTCCAAGATTACAGTGAGATTAATCTAGATTAAAAAAATGAATCTATGCCCACCACAAAGGAAAAACCTTATACTATGTACCCCTTGTACGTTCCTAAATCAATTCTGTCCTCATCGCTTCACCATCACTCCATACTCATATTCGCAAACTCATATTACTTTTTTCCCTGGATGCACAATGTCCCCTTGCTCTCAAATCAAAAACTTTTCCACTAGACGAACATGTCACGCACATAAATAATAAACTAAGTTGTTAAAAATCATTTTTGGTCATGTGTTATCTTGCCTGGGGCACAGAGTGAGCCAGAACCGCCCCTGGCGACCCCCCACAACTATACAAAAATGACCCTGTCTTAGTAGTTTTTGTAAGAACAGAGGTCATTTTAAAATGGCTTTCTCTCTAAACTGGACTCTTTCATGATGAGAAAAAGAGAGATATTAATGTTAGGTACAGTTAGGAATAGTTGGCATTTTCCCCTTGTTATTTTTATTCTCCCTCGCCCTCACTCCCTCTATTTATTCTTTGTAATCTTTGTTCTTCCTTTCTCTGCAGTGAGGGCTGAGATAATGAATACATCATGATGTAGAAACCCGTCTGTGTCTGTTTTGTGTGTGTGATTGTGTTCTGTTGTCCTTTTCTGATCATAATAGAGGAGACAGTCGCACAGATGTGTGTGTGCGTGTGTGTTTGTGCGACAGCTGTGGAGATTATAAACTGGAATAACTCAGGCTCAGGCTTGAACAGTTTGTAGAATCACCACAGAAATCACCTCAACAGAGTGAATCCTGAACAAATGCTTGCTTTCTTTTTTAGAATTACACAGACCAAGGGTGTTTGTACCTCTACATTCCCATTTGGTAGTGGCTCAAGTACCCCAAAAAAACAAACCACGTTTGAAATGTGTTGTTTTCAACTGTGTCACAGTGGCAATCCCATTTAAACTAAAAACAGTCATTTCTGTGGGCAGAAAAAGTTGTTTTCCTTCAAACTAAAGCTGTTTTGGAAACAGACCATTCTGAATCATCCACACGTGTCATGATTGTATTCACTCACATGTTCTTACATCCCTGTGAGATTTTCAACAAAGCGAATTGTAAATTTTTTCCACATAACTGTCCAGGTATCCCCTTAAATGTATTCAATGAATACGGAGGGAGAAAGAAAAAGATAGAGAGAGACTCAAGGACACCTGGTACTGCACGTATGAATCTTACAGAAGAGAGTATTTCTATTACACGTGACCGTCATATTCAGACCCACAGAACATTTATAATAGAAAATTCACATCTCATCGGATCAAAATATTGTTTGTGAGTGTGCACTGATGTTCATGTTTTGAACAATATATTCAGAGCTGAAAATAAGGCCTGCAGCATTTTCTGTGTTGTGAGTGTGTCTTGACCTTGCCTCTGGCTGAGGTTAATGATGATCAGTTGTATATTACATCATCAATAACATGCTTTTCATACCGATTGAAACTGCTGCAATGAATCATGGGTAATGAAAGAGAATGCTCTTTTGGACTGATAATTGTACATTTAATAATATTGTAAATTATGCCTTTCAGCACCATTGAGCAGCACCCGCTATGTGTTTGGTGTTCAATAACCACTGACTGTCCAATTTAACCAGGTATTTTCCCATTGGGCTTCTTATAACACCCAGAGAAAACGTCTTGGTTACGTATGTAACCTCAGTTCCCTGATGGAGGGAACGAGACGTTGTGTCGAGAACGACAGATGGGGTTCGCCCTTGAGAACCAATCAACTCTGACTACTATAGAAAAGGCCAATGAAATTTGGCGAATGAAATTTGCATGCCGGGCTCCGCCCCCGGATATCCGGTATAAAAGGAAGCCGGCGTGCAGCATTCATTTACCTCTTGTTCTGAAGAGCCTGAGAGCCTCTCACGACTGCAGCAGAATACGATACGTGTTTGTGGCATAAGGGACACAACGTCTCGTTCCCTCCATCAGGGAACTGAGGTTACATACGTAACCAAGACGTTCCCTTTCTGTCGGTCTCTCGACGTTGTGTCGAGAACGACAGATGGGGTTGCCTATGGAAAACGACACAACGCTGTATCGCGTCACAATCTCTAGCGAAGCGACGGTAACAAGCCTGGGCGTGTCAGCTCGATGCTTTCGCGAAACTGTTACCTTCCAGTGTGGTGGTCGGGGGGTTCCAGAGCTTTCTAAGAGAAAGATGGGTACAGCCCTGTCCGGTAACCTTTCACGGACGGGGCCTTAGCTCTCTACAGGCGAGAGGCCGTCCGGCTCGGGTTTACACCGGGTAAGCGCCACTTCCTTAATCAGGAATGCGCTGCAGAGGCCACCTCCTGCCCGTGGGGAGGAAAATGGTGGATATAGGTATGGTCTCGTCCTTGGAGGAGAACGCATGGAACGTGCGGACTGAGTAGTTAACCGCGAGGTGGAGGTCCACCTAGGGAAGCTCATGGGTTACCAGGAGTGGGAACCATACTCATGAGGATACATCAGACGGAACAGCCCACGGAGGGGGTGTTACATACGTCCGGTAGCACTAGGTCCGGTTAGAGCTATCTGTGATAGCTCACATGGTATCCCGGCCTAAGGGGGAAGGCTGCTCTGCCCAGCCAGCCCCCAGGTGGTGCTTGTTTGGTGATGGATGGAATGCCTATTCTTAACCAGTGTCTGGGTAAGAAGGGAGGTAGGTGAGGTACCAGTTTCTTAGCCATGTGTTTGGGTAAGAAGAAAAAGGTAGATAGCACACTGACCCAACCTGTTACAGGGTGGAAAGGTGCTTTCGCAGGCATACGCCCCCCCGGATGCCAGTCCTACATGTCGCCACGCAGGACGTGGGCTGACACCGGGTTTACACAAAAGTTGTTAACCCTTGTGAAGGTGTTTGGGCGTAGCCCAGCCCGCAGCTCTACAGATGTCTGCTAGAGAGGCGCTTCTGCCAGTGCCCAGGAGGTGGCTAAACTCCGTGTGGAGTGAGCCCTCACTACCAATGGGCATGGGAGACTCTGAGATCGGGATGCCGTCGTAACGGTGTCCACGACCCAGTGCGCCAGCCTCTGTTTGGAGACAGCCTTCCCCTTCTGCTGTCCTCCAACAGACACGGAGCTGGTCAGAGCTTCAGAGCTCTGCGTGCGGTCCAGCACGTACTGGACACAACACTGATCGGGTTGGGTCTTCCTCCCCTATGGGGAGCGCCTGCAAGTTCACCACCTGGCCCCGGAGGGAGTAGTGGGAACTTCTTGGGCACGCATCCGGTCCTGGGTCTCAAGCTAACGTGAGAGTTTCCAGGGCCGAATTTAAGGCAATCCGGGGACACGGAGGATGCTCGGTGGTCCCCTACCCTCTTGAAGGAAGTGAGTGCCGTCAGGAGGGCCGTCTTACTCAGTGAGGAAGATCGGAACCTCCGAGGGGCTCTTGGGGGGCCCTGAGGCTCCCCAGGACCACTTAGGGTCCCAAGAGGGTATGGAGCGGAGGTGAGGCGGATTACGCCCTCTCGCGCCCCTTAGGAACCTGGTGACCAGGTCGTGTTGCCCTAGAAACTTTCCACCGACTGAGTCGTGATGAGTGGCAGGAGCGACTACATACACATTCAGCGTGGAGGGGAGATGTTAGTCTCCAGTCTCGTAAGAAGGAAAACACAATCCTGATCGAGCACCTCAGTGGGTCTTTCTCCTTGAGAGAGACACCAGGACGAGAAGAGGCGCCGTCTAGAGGCGTGTAACCGCCTAGTAGATGGGGCCCTAGCCTGGGTGATGGTCTCCGCCGAGAGGGGGAGTAGCCATCTCAGGATCTTCTCGTCCCGTCTAGAGACCAGACATGGGTGTTCCAGAGGTCAGATCTGGGATGCCAGAACGTGTCCGTCCCCTGATAGAGCAGGTCCTCTGTCAGGGGAATGGTTCAGGGGGAGTCGCTGTCCAGAGCATTAGCTCTGAAGCCAAGTGCGGTTAGACTGGTGTGGTGTAACCAATAACACCTGGTGCTCCTGCTCCCTGACCTTGCACAGCGTCTGTGCAAGGAGGCTCCTGGGGGGGGAAGGTGTGCTTCCACCCATCCCGCGGTGGTGTTGCGGGAGGCGAACAGGTTTACCTGGGCCTACCCGAACAGCCTCCAAATGAGCTGGTGCGCGGGGGTGAAGTCGCCACTCTCCACGAGGCATAAACTGGCGAGAGAGCACGTCGGCTGTCGCTACAGCTATAGTGCTGTCCTCGGACCAGCACGTGCATGTCTTACACGAGAGGCCGTAGCCTGCTCAGTGCAAGTAGCACAGCCCACAACTCTTGGCAATTGATATGCCAGCGCAGGCGGGGGTTCGTCCAACACCCCACCTGCGTGCTCGTTGCACACTGCACCGCACCCCTGCAGGGAGACGTCAGCCGTCACCACGACCTGCCTCATAACCTGCCCAGAGGGACCTGAGTCCGTCAAAAAAGTCATAAAGACTAGGGGTTATGGTGCGTTGGCAGCAGGGCAGCATCACCATGCTCCTGCTGCCAGTGTGCCACGCTCTCCTCGGAACTCGACTCTGAAACCAGTGTTGGAGCGGTCACATGTGCATCAACCCGAGGGGTATCAACCCGCGAGGACGCCATGTGTCCCAGGAGCCTCTGAATTGTTTCAGGGGGACCGCTGTCTATCTAAAATGTTCATTTCAGACAGTTCAACACTGGTTGGGCGCAACTGCGGACAGTAGCGCCGCCGTGGTGACAGAGTTGAGTTCCATACCAAGAGAGAGGATGCTCTGCACTGAGGAGAGCTTGCCCCTCTCTTGGTTGACCTGGAGTCCCAATCGATCTAGGTGCCGGAGCACCAGGTCCCTTCCTGTACACAACAGATCTCGCGAGTGTGCCAGGGTAGGCCAGTCACTGAGGTAGTTTAGTACCCGCTCACCTTCTTCCCCTAAGGGAGAAAGGGCGGTCAGGGACAGACCGAAAGGGAGGACTCTGTACTGATATACCCGCCTCTCGCACGAGAACCGTGGGAACGGCTGGTGTCGAGGAGGACCGAGACATGAAAGTAAGCGTCCTTCAGGTCGATTGCCGCGAACCAATCCTGACACCTGATAGATGTCTGGACGCGCCTCTGTGTGAGCACCCTGAACGGCAGCTTGTGAAGGTGCTCTGTTCTGGGTACGCAGACCTTTGGGCGCAACCCACCGTCTTTTTGGGAACGATGAAGTGCGGGTCGTGACCCACTGAACATCTTGGTTTTGAGGGACGAGCTCGATGCCTGTTTGCCAGAAGGGTGGTGACCTCTACCCGAAGTACGGAGGCGTCCCTGCCTCGACCGAGGGAGGGATGATGCCCCGAAACTTTGGGAGAGTCTCTGGCGAACTGGATCGAGTAACCAAGACGGACCGCCCTCATTAGTCAGCGAGACAGTGTGGGCAGCTCTCGAGCTCCCAGGGACTGTACAGGGTGACCAAGGGGACGGTCTGCTTCATCATTCCCATGGGGGGTGGTTCGTCGGCAGGCGGAGCTAACCATCTGTCACGGGGGGTCCCCGGAGAAAAGGTTGGCTCCGCCTACTTACCTGCCTAGCGGGACAGCTGCACACACTGTCGGTTTGAGAGTGGTAGCAGCTGTCGTGTGTATACGACCCTACGCCTCGCCAGGGCGTGAGGTCGGGTTTGCCGGGCACAGTCCAGTGGAGTGTGCGATCGGCTGCAAGTACACCCGGGAAGAACCGAAAAACTCTGTGAGTAAGTGGGCGCCAGGCCCTGAAAAGGGTCCGGCTTTGGTGACGAGGCAGGAGCCGTCCCGTACCGACCAATCAGAGCCGTGGCTGTGAAGGTTCGGGCCCGATGTTGTTCTCCCTGGGGTCTTCCCGTCAGTGTCCCTTCTCGCGAGAAGGTTGCTGAGGGGGTGGAGGTTTCCCCCTCGATTTCCGCTTCCGGGGTGCCGCCTGTGGGGGCACAGGAACCGGAGCCGATGTCGAAGGGGTCCTGGGTTGCAGGGAAGCAGACGTCACGTGAGATCTCGGAGGCCTGTAGGCGGCCGAGTCGCGGCGTGAAAAAATGTGGCTAATTGCCACTGTCTGCTTCACCGTCAAAAACTGCTGAGCGCAGTCCTCGACGGTGATACCAACAACCCACCCTGCGAGATGGGTGCATCAAGAAAGCGTACTTCCTTGGTGTCACTCTTCTGCACAAGGTATAGCCGGGGGTGTCTCTCCTGGACCACTACCGTGGACATCGTCCGACCCAGGGCCCGTGCCGCTGCCTTGGTCGCCCGTAGAGCGCTGTCAGCGGCGGCACGGAAATCCTGCATTATACCCGGGTCGGCCTTACCCTCGTGGGGCTCTCTCAACGCCTTCGCCTGCAGGATGGCCATGGCATAGAGAGAGGAGGCAGCCTGGCCCGCAGCATCGCAAGCCTTCGACACCAGTGATGCCGAAGTCTTACGCGCTTTGGACGGTAGACGTGGCCGATTCCCCCCAGGTGGTAGCCGTCCGCGGCACATGTGCACCGCGGGCGGATGTTCCACCCGGGGGATCTCGACGTAGTCCTTGGCTGCCCCACCATCGAGGGAAGTAAGGGAGCCAGAGCTGGTTTCACTGAAACGATCCGTGAGTGGAGCGTTCCAAGTTTTACACAGCTCCTCGTGCACCTCCGGGAAAAACATAGCACCCGGGCTGGGCGCGGTTTGCACCACGCTCCGACCTCAGGAACCACGTATCCCCGGGTTAGCACGGATGACATCACTTCTGCTTCGTCCTGAACTCGACCGCTGGGGGTGGAGCTCGGATTCGTCAGAGTCGGATGCCAGTCTCCCTCCGATGCTGCGAGCGACATCTCATCTATTTCACACATCGTTTCCGAATGCGTGGCTGAGGATCCGGACGGTATGCCACCGCCGGTTGGGGAACGTACAGAAGAGCGAATCGGGGTGCGATCGGCCCGTGAGCACTTGGCTGGCGGGTTTACGTTCGCAGAGTTCCCCATATCACTTAACGCTGCTAATACACGCAGACCTCGAGGCCGTAGCCCCGATGTCGTGGACTTTGGGGCCGTAGCCACCAATGTCACAGCCCGTGTAGCAAACGAAATGGTGGCTGGTTCCGGTAGGAAGACAGTCACCCGTGACCGCAACTTTCTGAATGACAATCTGCCCGCAGTGCGGGCAGATGTGTCAACGAACGCTGCTTCAGTGTGCTGGACGCCCAGACACCTAATGCAGCGATCGTGTCCATCCCCCTCCTCGATGAGGGTGCCGCACCCAAGAGAACAGCGGGACATGCCGCGCTGGAGAATGCTCAGTCAGTCCTGAAAAGGACTTTTTAGAAAAAATCTCTAACACCTCCGGAACCGCCGAGAAGCCCAGGGGAAGGTCGCTGCAGGAAGGGACGATCCGCTGTAACACGTCGTAGCACCAGCAGTGTAGTTGTAGAGGATTGAATCCTGAGTTGTACTCATGAGCGATGGCTCTGAAGAACAAAAAGGTAAATGAATACTGCACGCCGGCTTCCTTTTATACCGGATATCCGGGGGCGGAGCCCGGCATGCAAATTTCATTCGCCAAATTTCATTGGCCTTTTCTATAGTAGTCAGAGTTGATTGGTTCTCAAGCGCGAACCCCATCTGTCGTTCTCGACACAACGTCGAGAGACCGACAGAAAGGGAACAGGAGGTAAACAGAATTTTATAAAAAAAGAGACGATGATGAAAATCCCGGTTATTAAAATGGAAAATGTTATATAGGAAAAGCATTTACAAATTATATATAGCAAATCTGATTCTACTAAAGTAAAATTATGAGATTGAAAAAACAAAAATGTCAGATGTTTTTGTCAGGTTAGAAAAAACTTATTCAAATAATGTACAATTCATTTGTATGTGTGTGTTTGTTGATTTTTATGTATTTGATCTAGTATTTTAATAAAATATTTCTATTTCTATTTGGATTTATCTTTGTTTATGCAGCTGTCATGGTCTCAATAATAGAACATTGATAAAATAAAATCGGGCAATACACTGTCGCACACTGTCGCAAACACTTTAAATAATTTTTCTGCGTGCTTTTCTGGCATTTAAAGCTTAAAAGTGATTGTCTGTGTTGACTAATATATCTCTGTCGCCACAAATGTTCACATGTATAGATTCATTGCGGCACATAAGTTTCAAGCTACAGTTCCCTTTCTATCCGTCTCTCTGCGTTGTGTAGAAACCGACAGAATGGGGTTTGATCCTGAGAATCCTGAGACAACGTCTGGTTCCTCCCATCAGGGAACTGAGGTGACATACGTAACAAAGACTTTCTTTCCCCTTTCAAAGCAAATAACATGGAGACTTTGGCACCTCATGATATAAATCATGACCTTTAGACTAGTGAAGCTGAATTGGATTCTATGATTAATGCCCAAAGGAACTATAAATAAAACCACTCAAAGAAACTATATATACAGAATACTTAAACCAAGCAGATTATTATATTGTGTTTTGTGTTTCTCTTCTGACCTTTCAGTAAGTCTCTCACAGTATACAGCTACCGTACAAGTTAACATCTTATTCCTATAGTGAAAACTCACCAAACTTTGCATGCAAGAATAGTATGTGACTAATTGCAGTTTACGTAATTCTAGTATGGATGGGATGTATGGTTGCCTAGCAACTAGCGCTTACATTTGCAATATTCAAAACATTAACCCCTGGAGCTAAATTTTCACACAGCGTCCCGCTACACAAGCAGAACAAATTGGCCTCAAGGATCCATAAGTTCTTCCTTTACTTTTTTCCCTTGAGGAATTTTTCTCATGAACTTCTTTCCATGGACCACGTTAATAGATTTGTTGAGCTTTTCTAGGAAGTAACCCGTCAACTTTTTTTGTTCTGACGAACACAAAGAAAGATATTTGAAAGAATGCTTGTAACCAAACAGTATCTTTCTCTGTGTTCATCAGAACAAAGAAATTAATACAGATTTGGAACAACTCGAGGGTGAGAAAATGATGACAGAATTTTTATTTTGGGATGAACTGTCCCTTAAAGCTGTTGGCAAAGTTCACCCAAACTTGAAAAACACCAGGAGGCATCTACACCGCAGTTTCCAGATTTTTTTGCAGTTGTAAACTTTAAACACACGACTCATTAAATCCATTTAATTGACTATATTTTAATATTTTTTCAACTTTAAAACTGAAAAATCTATTCAAGTGAATACTAATGCGACCAACACATACACAAGCATTTAGTACTTCCTGTCATTTTTATACAGCATCCAAGTGATCTCATACTGTATGGCATCATTTACATGCTAAATATTTGAACAAATGCATATCAATGCACACATACAAAGAAAACAGTATCCTGTTCTCTTTCTTCCTCCTGATTGTTTACAGAGACTGATTCACTTCAGTAGACAAAGATACTCTTGTCTTTCAAATAAAAGTAAGTGAAGGAAACACTCCTTAATTGCACCAATGGAAACAGAAAAGAGCCACATAAGGATACCAAGGGTAAAGAGAGTGACAATATGATAGATAGCCTCTCTCTCTCTCTCTCTCTCTCTCTCTCTCCCGTCAATCAGTGTCTGTCCTTTCTTGGGTTTGATGTATCCAAATGATTCTTTACATTCAGGATTGAAATAGCCTTTTCTTAACATATCACATCACAAATCATCTATTTGTAAATTAACTAATATATATATATTTGCCTTCTGCTGCACTGTATTTAAACCATAATTCTGTCGTTCAGTAAGGAGATGTCATGGAGCAAAGATTCTATCTCTCTGACCTCAGGTCAGTGTTTCTCAGCAGGAGCTCAATGTTTTGCGGTTGCGTGCAGCCTGCGAGAGGCCATTTTGCTGTGATTGATATGCCCGTCCTGCTCGACAGATGCTACTGAAGTGCTTTGCGAGGATTAGGGGATTACAGAAGCGTTTCGAGAGCATTATGGGAGTGTTAAAAGAATGTTGTGCAATATTAGAGGATTGTTGGTGTAACGTTACATGAGCATTATACCAGAGGTGGTTCTTCTACAGAAGAACAGGAGTTTTGTTGAAATGTTATATGGAGTGTGATTGAAACACTTGGCATTGTTACGACAAGGAAAACTAGGTTTACACATAGATTTGCAAAATGTAATTTGTAACAAATTGCATTACATAATGTAAACATTATTTTTTTAAGTTGTGCTTTATTTTTTTATTTTTACTGTTTATGGTTTAACATGCTGAATACGACAATACTTTTTTTTTACTATCGACGGTACTCACAAAAACCAAAATAAAATTTACACATTTATACATTTCGGTATTATTACTCGAAGGGAGAAAGTATAAGGTACTGGCATACACTGAGCTTCAAGAATTTCTGACAGCAACAATTGTAAAAAACAAATTATAAAATCTAATATGTGACAATCTGTGCAGTATTTGTTTATTTGCAATATACCAAATAACCAAAAATAACTATTGAGCTAAATATACAATAAAACATTGATGCTACATAAAAATAAATATTACCGCATGATTAGCACCACAGAACTATAAAAAGGTTGGGCGAAACAAAAATTGTTCCACTGTGTTATAGCTGTTCTGGGAGCATTTCTGGAATCCATAAAAATTGGATTTGGGATGTCGGAGGGTTGTTCTGCAAGCATTTTGCGAGTCCTTAACTCAGCTAGGTCATGTTCTGCTGAAGTAATGAGAAAGACAGGGCTGTCAGGTGGTTGCATCACACAGACAGGTGACCCATCCATTGATATTACATTTACATAGAGCTCTCTCATTTAAATCCTTGTTAGATGCAGCAGCCCACGGAACACTGGAGATTTGTCGGGAGCAAATCATTTAAAAAGAAAAGCAGAAATGCTTGCCGTGGCTTAATCTTACCAAGTGGTTATCTCTGAAAACGCAAGATGTCCTCTATAATATACAAGACAGTCGTAGTCTATCTGAGTCTAAAAATGTAAACTTGAGATTCAAGTCCCATGAACGATTGAGTCTCGGGAGGATTTATCCGGCAATGCCGCTGCACTCAGTCATGACAAAAATAACTCAGTGATTACTCTGCCAGAGACTATTTATTTCCTATTTGCTGTAATGCCGGGCACTGTTTATTTAATAGACCCTGTGTGTAATTCATATCCTTTTAATAATTGGTCATAGAGATGATGAAATAATAGCTTTTGGAACAGGGCCTTCAGAACACCGACTGTGAACACTTGGTGTATACATCACATTTTTGTTAAAAGTATACACTCTCGCCAGAGTACAGATACGCAGTTCAGTCTTAATAGAATAAACCTTCACACATTTCCTTGGTTGTGAGATTAAATTGTACTTAACTATGTATTTAAGGGTAGGGTTACCAAATATTTTTTTATTGCATCATTTATTCACCCTTGTGTTAGTCAAAACCTTTGCGAATTTCTTTCCTTTGCAGAGCAAATATATATATGACTAAACATCATTGGCCTCCATTGACTCCTATATTCCACTGAATAAACCACAGAGACATTTCTCAAAATATATATTTTTGTGTGTTCCAGACAAAAACACAGGTTTTAAATCATATGGTGGTGAGCTAATGATGACATAATGTTCAGTTTTGGGTGAGGCATCCCTGTAAAGATTGACACAAATTTTATTTGACCCAAAAATGAAAATTCTTTCATTATTTTCTCGCCCTCTTGTCATTTCAAACATGCATGACATTCTTCTGCAGAACAAAAAATATATTTTAAAGAAGGACAGCGGTACCCATTGATTTAGAATTGGTTTTGTGTCCATACAATGGAAGGGAATGGGTATCACCGTTTCTCGGTTACCAACATTATTCAAAATATCTTTTTTTGTGTTCTGGAGAAGATAAAGTCTAACAGGTTTGAAATGACAAGAGGGCAAGTAAACGATGACCGGATTTTCATTTTTGGGTTAACTATCCCAAAATATACCTTTAAAGCATTTTGCTGGCTGTTTTACAATATCTTCCCGACTTTCAACACTATACAACCAACACTATAGGCATAAATCACTTGATCAAATTTAGCAGATGATTTATAATATTTTTTTATATAAAAACCAGACATGTATACAGATTGTTGATGGATTACCTCTCACAAGAATCACCCTCACCAACAAACTCCCTATACAACATATCTGCAGCAAATATTCAAATATTTTGAATATTTTCGAGTGATGTGGTCATGCATGGAGAACAGCGAGACAGAATTCCACTAAATGAGTTTGATGGTACTGAGAAGTGCGAGGAGAAGGGAGACAGGAAGGAAGGAGGAGAGAGCGTGCTGAATCCTTCCAATATAAATCAGACCTGAGTTCTTGACAGGTTTTTCTACTTCATTAGAGCTTTCAGCCTGGTGAGATCTTACCTCTCCTAATCCTATGGATCAGCTAACGCAGACAGCATTAACTCAATTATTAACTGTAGGTTTAGTCTTTATAAACATACAGAAAAAGAATGAGATAAAGTCACGTCAGATTAGCCAAGATTCACAGTTAAGCAGCTATTTTGCTTGAAATAGCAAAATATTTGCTAATCTGTTGTAGCATGTTAATTCTCATGGAGTTTACCGGGATTAAGTATTTTACTCAAGGGTATTTTACTCAAGGGTATTTTACTCAAGGGTGCAATGGTAATAAAGCAATATTACGATATTACAACTTCATTGATCACCTCAGTGTAAGCAGCCCAAATAGTTAGGCATTGGGTTTCCACCACCCCATTTTACATATGGACATCATTGTACGGAAGTCTATTGCAGAAATGATCTGGAGGAAAGGATTACTTCATAATATAATGATTATTGCCCAACAATTTTAAGGGGGTGGGCTCAAAAATGTGGGACACTCAAGCGCAGGTTCAAACAGAATGAGTATCTTTAGGAGCTCAGCAGTGAGAGGATCTCCTGTGGAGAGAATGTGCAGGAGGGGGTACGCCTGAAATTAAACAGCAGGCTGGAAGCTGCTTGTTGTTCTGGCCTCACCGCCAACGTGCCGATTTACCCAGAATCAAATTCAAATAAAATGCTCTGTGGCTCATGATGCGTGTGTGTTACTATGGGACGGAGTGAAAGAGAGAATGAGACAACTTAATGTTTATTACGGTATATAGCTGTGATGGGATAGTGATAGTTTTCTGATGGAAGGAGCATTTTCTGCAGATTGAACTGAAATGCTGCTTCTTTCCTCAGTAAGGGGGTGTGTGACCTCCCCCTGTGCCGGCAGGAGGCCAAGCGCCCCGCTGCAAGGTGAATTTCATTTGTCAGAAGTGTTTACCAACATTTACCCAAAGTTATTACAGGCTTGTCATCACGAGAAGCAGCAGAGTATTGAAAAGTACTGTACACAAATAGCTGAGAAAAGAGAGAGAGAATATGAATGGGATTTTTTTTTCATTTGATAGATTTAGAGTAGTTATTTGAGCCAGCTGCCCCATAATCTATTAGCACCTGCACATTTTTCAGGAATTCAACCTTCTGACCTTTCATAACCCTACATGTCTGCTCTGACATCACAGCGTGCAGTGAATGTGGGTGGAGCTGAATTCTGTAACGCTCAAGAAATTACAAAGTTCCAGCCCAGTGGTGTACATGTGAGTCATGGTGTAACCTCAGGTTTGCGACTGGCTACACACTTTGCGACAGGTTACACACACGCATGGCAGTGGACAGTCTTTTTGTTTTAAGGCAAACAAAATGACTTCACTCTAGAAAGCACAATATATTTATTATTACACAAATAAACGAAACACCAAAGAGACGAACTGTTTGTTGATACATAAAAGTATGGAGGGAACGTTGAACGGCGTCGCTTATGGACGTAATGATGTTTGACATTAATAAAACTATGTAGTGTAACATGTCAAACAGGGACATGAAAGGTATATAAAGCAACTCATGTAAACACCTTAATCGTTATATTAGCTTACTCAGAATAAGACAAATAATTTTATTACTGACGTCCATGTAAAATTGGTCATTGAAGCAAAACTTTACACTTGTGCTTGTATTTTCATTTTATATTTTGTAATAGTTTGCAGAAGTCAACAATATTCATATTTTGGTGGTCCGGATTGGACAGTATAGTTCCACTTTGTTTATTTATTTGTTTTTTTGCCACTTTTTGGTTTAAATTCATAAGCACATAGTTGTTAAAAAAAATTAAGCATAGAGTTTTCAACACATTCTAACTGATAAATCATTCTTTGCTATTTCAACAAACCTCACATACATTATCTAACTAACTATACATATAAATATATTAACATATTTAAATCTGCAGAATTTGCAAAAAAAACTGTTCACGACCTCGAGCACTTGCTATACTGCTTTTGAAATGATACCTCTTACATTTTACGCAGTCCTACATAAAATGAAGTTTAATATGCTGTCCCCCGATTCATACAATCCATAAAAACAGGGCCGAATCTATTTCTGAGCCATGAGCTTGTTCTAAAATGGTGCCTCTAAAGGTCCAGGCGGAGAAAAGAGAGAGAGAGAAAGAGAGGTTTATGAGAAAAGATAAAGGGTTATTGGATAGTGGATGAGTTTTATTGTTTTACCTTCTAGTGAATCAATCCCTATGAAATGCAGACTAGGAGGTTATTTATTTATGTGTTCATTAGTTTTTAATAATTCATGGTTGTACAGCTATAGAAACAGAAACATGCCCAGCAACAATGGAAGAGCGTACAGTACAATCGACATCCTTACTCTCCAAACACATCATGCTACTTATTGGTTCCTAAATCCATAAATTCCATAAGCATGCTTTCATAAACTGCAAAGTTGAACGTGTTTCCAGTTTTAAGTTCCTGGGGACCCATATTTCGGAGGACCTGTCCTGGACCACCAACACCTCATGCCTGGTCAAGAAGGCTCACCAGCGTCTCTTCTTTCTGAGGACACTGAAGAAGAACCAACTGTCTTCAATTATCCTGGTGAACTTCTATCGCTGCACGATAGAGAGCATCCTGACCAACTGTGTCACAGTCTGGTACGGGAACTGTTCTGTTGCTGAGCGCAAGGCACTGCAGCGGGTGGTGAAAACAGCCCAGCGCAACACAGGGACTACACTCCCTTCCATTGAGGACATCCAGGGGAAACGCTGTCTGCGTCGAGCTCGCAGCATTCTCAAGGACTCCTCTCACCCCGCTCATAGACTGTTTACTCTCCTGCCTTCCGGTAGGCGCTACAGGTGCCTCCGGACAAGAACCAGCAGACTAGGAAACAGCTTTTTTCCCAGAGCTGTTTCATTATTGAACTCTGCTCCCCACTGATTCCACTAACCCTCATAACTTTAACGCTGCTACTACATTGTTTACATTGCATAACAGGGCTGCATCCATGACTGAACTGTACACACCAGTACTTCATGTTATCTGCTCTACCGGACTGTTTACACACACATAGCATCATTTCCACTCTATACTGCTCACTTGCACACCAGGAATATTACACTGAATGCTCATTTGCACTAATAAACTACTTCCATAACTGAATTAACTCATCTACTGCACTGTAACTCATCTATTGCATTTATTGCATAACTAACTGCATCTACTCATCTATTGCACTGTAACTTCAATAACTGCATTAACTCATCTACTGCACTGTAACCTTAATAACCGCATTAACGCATATACTGCACTGTAACTTCAATAACTGCACTAACTCATCTAATACACTGTAACTGTATTATCTGCATCTACTCATGTATTGCACTATAACTTCAACAACTGCATTAACTCATGTACTGCACTGTATCTTTAATAACCGCATTAACTCATCTACTGCACTTTAACTTTAATAGCTAATGTCTGTAATTAATGCACACTCAAGTCACTTGCACTATTGTATTGTCTATATTGTTATCTGTTCATAACCACCTGTACATTAATGTTCACAGTATATAGCCTTCTGTATATATTGTTCATAGTACATACCGACTGTCATATTTTTCGTACAACATTTGTATAGTATTTCCCTAAAATTGTATTCTGTATTTATTCACACTGTATATCTGCACTTGCTAATTGCACTTCTGGTTAGACCTAAACTACATTTCGTTACACTGTACTTGTATATGTGTAATGACAATAAAGTTGAATCTAATCTAATCTAAAAAAGTGAAAAATAATTCTTCTTTCCCATTCAGGAAAAATCAAAACAGACAGAAAGGCTGTCAAAACAAAACAGAGAATTAGTTTTTATAATTGAGACACAAAACTTTGTTGCAGTTTTAGAGAATCCCTCAAAGTTAAATTTGCTTTATGCATAAATCAATATTATTTTTTACAGTACAGAGTATATAGGTTAAGAATAATAAATTGTAACACTTTAGTTAAAGGTTGTACTGTATTTGTTAACAGTAACTGCATTAGCTAACATAAACTAACAATATTTATTTATATTAGTGGTGGTCCGTTATTGTTAACGTAATGCGTTAACGTGAGACTCTTATCGCGCGATTTAAAAAATGTCGCCGTTAATCTATTCTCAAAGTTTGGTTGGCAGCTGGGTCTATACTACGCAAGCTATGATGACTTTCACCTGATATTTTAGTGCGGATGTAGGCTATACCTAGATTAATTGCACTGTAGGGGGCGAGAACGAGAGTTTTCAACTCGCGTGATTCGCGTCATTCGCGCCGCCTTATCATCTCATAACCAGGGCTTCATTCGCGCGATTCGCGCAGCAAGTAGGACCATCACCTCTTTGCATTGACTTAACATTCTTATCGTAACATTTCGACTTTATTCTCGTAACATTTCGACTTTAATCTTGTAACATTTCGACTTTATTCTCGTCACATTTCGACTTTATTCTCGTAACATTTCGACTTTATTCTCGTAACATTTCGACTTTAATCTTGTAACATTTCGACTTTATTCTCGTAACATTTCGACTTTATTCTCGAAACTTTGGTCCAGTGCTGTTCGGTTAGCAACTTTCCTCAAAATATCTTCTTTTGTGTTCCTCAGACGTAAGAAAGTCATAAAGGTTTGAAATGACAAGAGGGGGAGTAAATAATTGACAAAATTTTCATTTTGGGGTGAACTATCACTTGCCACGGGGTAACGTTAACCGTTACAACTTGTCATATAAATATTTATCAGTAAATACTGAAATTAAAACGAACTAAGATTAATAAATGCTGTAAAAGTATAGTGCAATGTTAGCTCATGCTAGCTGAAGTGTTACCAAATAAACGTAATTCAGAAACATTGCCATAAAACGTTTGAATTAATTCATTTTATTTTAAATACTGTGATTTTTATAAACTAGAAAAACAACTCAAAAATACAGATCAATAAAGATTTTTGCAGTGCAGGTTAAGATGTACCAAACGAAGACAGGCAGAGCAATTGTTAAAGAGAAGAACTAAAGAGATGACTAGAGAATAGGTATTATTCTCTGCCGTAAAAGGTGTTAACAGGCAAATTTAGCAAACGTCAAATATGAGAGGATAACAAGGCATGGAGTGAGTCTGAGACGAGGGAGAGAGACGAAGAGCAAAAAATAGACAGGAGAAGGAGAGCTGTAATTTGGCCGTTGGCCTTCATTAAGGCTGATGTGGCAGAGACAGCTGCAGAGAAAACCACCATCTGGAATTGAGAGAGAGAGAGAGAGAGAGAGAGAGAGAGAGGGAGCACAATTGTCACTGACTGCAAAACCGGCCTTTGAGACATTGTCCAGATATTTAGGTTTAAATAACAACATCATCAAAAAGGGGTTATTTGTGTGATTGAAAGCAGACTACATCCTGCGATACCAATAAACCTCTGTTGCCCATCAGCGCTTTATGTACAACAACCCCAGGAGCACAGACAGGAATATTTGTGGTCCTCATGACATCATTAAGGTCTTTATAGGTTCATCTAATTATAGGTTCATTGTGACATCATCAGTTAAGACCTTTTAGTCATTCTGACATTGTAAATGAGAGCAATGATTATTATACGCTCAGCCTCAAGTGATTATTAATCACAGAGGAGCCTTCTGTTGGCTTCCTGGACGTTCCGTTAAAACCCCATTAACACATACGACCTGCAGATCAGTGTAAAAGGCCGGGACAAGCACCTCACGGAAAAACTGCCGGCCGCTAAATGTACACTTATTTCCCACCTTACAGCGGTAAGGTGGGAAATGTGCAGGTCAAGAGCTACAAATTCAACATGGTCTCATTGCGTTTCCCTTTAAGGACTCGTCTCATTGTAAAGATTATTCCTTCAGACCTTCGCCCACCATGACATACTGCCCTACCCGGCATGGCTGACTTTGACAAATATCACATCTGCTCTCAGACAGAAAAGACACAGTCTAGACAAGCAGATCCATATGCATGCTGACTCTGTCACACCTCTCTCTCTTTTCCTGCCTCCCTTCACGTCCATTACAGAACGGTTGTGTTCATTTGTAATCTTGACATCACTGATGCCGCTTCAAGGCTAAAGTCTTTATGAATATAAAGTTGTTTACAAACCAACGCTGCGAGGATAGAGGGGAGTCTCATTTACAAAGCCCGGCAAAAAAAGAGAGCCTATTTCGGGTTGCGTGTGCATGCGAGTGCCCTGAAGGAGATGCGTGATGGGTGTATATGAATGATTTGTATCTTGGCATGGTTAAGTCCAGGATATGTCTTGGAGCATGTGTGTATGTGTGTAATGACAGAGTCCATACATCTGGGTTGAGGGAGTGTAGTCTGTAGTCTATACTAAATCAATTCTGTCACTTGAGTAGACTCGGGGCAAAATCAGACACCTTTACAAAAAAAGACAGAAAGCAATGCATGCACTGTGCACTTTGGAGAATCAATGTTGATTCTAATAAAGTGATGTGCAGTTTAGAACGAAACCAAGGTTATTGGTTCATTTCCCAAGGATCACAGGAACTTGGTGTACCTTAAATGCACTGCAAGTCACTTCGGATTAAAGCATCTGCCAAATGCATAAATGTAAACGTGATGCATTGACGCAGTAATGTTTCTCGTCCCAAGGTCTCTTTCTCACATTGTTCGCTGTCAGTCACTCTGCTCCAGCCAAGAACACGCTTCATACTGCTGTCGACTCGTCACGCGAGCACACACACACAAATATTGTTCAAACGTGCCCTTCACACAAAAACCTTGCAGCTTCAAAACCTCTGCTCGGAGCAGATGAGACCTGGAGCGTTGCGGATATCTCGACAAGCGTTCTGTATGCTGCGCATTACACGTTGTATGAATGACATCTCTATAGCATCTCCCGTTTAAAAGATAAGCGCAGAGCAGTGCATGAACCTGATCGCAGCGTGTACATAAACGTGTCGGTGTATGTGGTGAGAGAGGGAGGTAATTTGTTGCAGGCAGAATAAAGCTGTACACAGCTCACTGTGAATATTTCAGGGCCGCGTGCTGCTTTGCTGCCTTTTGTTCTATAAACACAATGCACTGTGCTGGGTTTTACCTTTTCTATGTTTTTCTTATTTTTTCCTGTAAAGTTGCTTTGCAACACTGCACATTGTAAAAAAAGCGGTATATAAATCAAATTAAATTGAAATGAACTACAAACGGCTTCACTTCAGCGCGCAAAATCTGAACATATATAGAGCTTTAAGACGATATAGTTATATAGTTTACAGTTTTGATAATGAAATGTAGGCATTCATCCCCCCCAAAATGCTGTCATTAATCCTAATGTTGTTTAAAGGGGTGCTGCAGTGATGTGTCATGCATTCTGACTTCTTTACAATGTTGAACGTTCGGTCTTCTCATGCTTAACATGGTCAACTTGTCAAAAACGCGTTGGGTGTATTACGTACAGTAGTATTTCTGTGCTCAACACACTCCCCCAGCGATCGTACAGGTTTCGGAAAGTTTTTTTCCGGGAAAAGCATGCTGCACGCACACGTGGCAGCATGGAGAGCAGGAGAAGGAGCATGCACAGACATCACTTTCCCTTGTTTGCAGGAGAGAGAGAGAGTATATGTTCGTGAAGTTTTGGTGTTTGTTTTTTCACTGCATTTGGGTGATGAATAATATATAAACGGTGGATGTAACGCTGGATTTGGAGATCAATTGAAACTGATATATGGAGCCGTCCCAGCGCTAAAAGATGCCGGACATGAACCACGTGCGGTGAGTGAAACTGATGTCTGTGTTTTGTTGACAATGTGCTAAATTCAGCCTACCCCTCCCGCCCGCACGCAGCGTAAGATTTCGGAAGTAATCGTACAGCTATATTTATCTTTTATAAATGTGATCAAACTAAAAACTCTTTGAATATACTTATGCAATACTACTCTATAGGTGCTCAAGATTAACATTAGATTGGCAGAAACCCCTTGTGTTAGGGTTGCTTTTAAACCTTTACATGGCCTTTTTTCTGTGGAACACAAAAATGTCTCTGTGGTTTTGTGTCCATACAATGGAAGTCATTGGGGTCCATTGTTGTTTGCTTAACAACGTGCAAAAGAAAGACAGCTTTGGAATGATATGAGGGTGAGTAAATAATGAAAGAATTGACATTTTTGAGTAGGCAAGGCAAGTTTATTTATATAGCACATTTCATACACAAGTGCAATTCAAAGTGCTTTTCAGAGTAGACTAAACCTTTAAGTGTCCTATGTTGCAACGCAATTCAGATGCATAAAAATCATTTACACTCAAAGAATCCTTTAAAAACATACAAATATAACCAACCATCCACATCTCACAGTCATTTCATTTTTTCTGCCCTCTGTTTGTCTCCACTTCCTCTGTCTAACCATCATAACAGTATTAATACAAGATCAACAGCAGGCTCAGATTTTGAGATGCTCAAGCAAACATTACCTTTAAATACTGATCTAAGATCAGTTTCCCTTTTCTAAAAATCACACTTTTAGCCACTGACAGGACAAACAAAATAACGAAATAATCTCTGATCAGCAGTTGAATGAACAGTTTGCTCAAGTGGAGAGGTATGGGGATTTGGCCACAGCAAAAGTGCACTAAAGAATTTAGAACAAATGTGACAATTTGTGAGACATGAGGTTCATCGAAAGGCTGAGCACACATTGCATCATGCCGCCCTAGCCACGGCGTCCCATCATTTTCTGCTTGGTTTTGTCATTGTTCTCATGGTGAGCGGAGTGTTTGCAGCCAGAATGCGTTGCCTTCTGGACAAACGCTCACGGGCTGTGGCCGGAGAGGTAGTGACCTTATGCAATGCCACCTTCCCCAGAGAAACAGAACCGTGGAGTACAGCCACAGGAGAGGGGGACGTACTTCGTTCTAAACAAAATAAGCTTCTCTGCAGTGTGATGCGGCCAAACCCCAGAGGTCAATCTGATGCTGTGTGTATCTGAGCCTGCAGAAGTTTCCCAGCCTTGGGGAAGCTTTAAATCACTGCCCTGTGGCCCAAGGCATCTCACTGAAATAATTGTCCAACAAGATGAAGATTGAATCGAAATACTTGGAAGGTGCATCTAACTCCCTCCTCTGAGACAATGTGCGACTGCAGAGTAAGTGTTTACTTGCCAGAAGCTGTCTTGGTGTTTGTTTTGATAAAGGTAAAACTGTTTGCTTGAATGCCTTGGCCCCGGGGAAGTCTATGGTTGGTGATAAATGACAGAAAAGGGGTATTCAAAATTAAATATAAATGTACAAGAAAATGTCATTTTTCTGATGCAAGGAAAAATAATTTAGTGTTAACACTATAATAACTCAATACCATAACAAACACTATTAAACAATGCTGGCCTCCTTTTTAATGAACTACTCTACATCCTTTGCCATGTCCTGCATTACCCTGTAAAATGTATTGAACTACAGTTTTATGCTGTTTTAGAAAGAAAAGTCAACTTTAATTCAAAAGAAATTAAAGGGTGGCTTTTTTAAAAATAAAGCCATAGTAGTTGCAGTCTTCATTTTTTATTCAAAAATGTAATTAAACATGTATCAAAAAATTGCATAGCTGTGCTTTAAGTTTCAAATGAAGCTCAGATCTGGGAAGAATTTATGGAGGTTTGGCAAACATCACACATAAATAAGTCAAGGCCCAAGAGTATAACGTTTCAATCTATTTTACAGTGTGGCTAATTTGTATCAATTTGTATTATGTGAATCATACAAAAATAAATGATGCTTAGAAAAAAAGCCATACGGAAGCTCCTCCCCTTAGCCTAGCCGAAACCTTATATCACTGGCACGAAAGCAAATCGTATCAAAATGAATAAGATCCTACAAAATCATAGAAATAGCCGTAAAAAAAAGTGAAATAATTACTAACTGAGTTGGGCTTTCTAATCAAAACGAAAAAGGATCAACAATTTTAATAAATTATAAGACTGCAGTCAATGTATGGTTTATTGTTCCTGTGAGCTATTTTGTTCTTCTATGCCTTTTCGTATAAAATTTTGCATTATTTCGATTTTTTTATATTTTGTTTAAACATTGAACAAATATTCCTCCAGGACATCACTATTGTCTACTACTGTATATAAATAATGAACAATATATAAAATGTACATAATTATACAACTTATATATAATTTATATACTATTTAGTTTTGTATTTAGTTGTGTTTATTGTTAGGAAAAATAACATTTGCAATTTACAGAAATATTATTTATATTGTTGAAGAAATATTGCTTTAATAGTTCATGGACCAAGGAAAACCATCAAAACATTGCAACAGAAAGTCAACCACCATGTTTTCTATTCTAGAGTAAAAACGGCATGAATTTCACTCAATGCCGTGCATCCACACGACATACATTTTAAAGCGAACTCAGATGTTTGAAACACACTTCCAGAATTCCACAATATCCAGAGTTGTATGATGATGTCAAACTTCCCCACACAATAAACATAAGAAAGATAGAAATGTATTATGCTCTCTTCTCAGATGTGCTCGGGGGTGGGCAGTGTGTGTGTGTGTTTGGGGTGCCAGGTGGTTTGTGAGGTGCATAAGTATTAAAAGATCACAGAAATGAGTCAGAGTGGGTTCGGACCAGGATGCACGCGCCCGCTTTATCTCTTTCTAGTTTTGTCTCTTGCTCGCCCCTTCTGCCTCTTGTAATAAGGTCATTCTGATTGATATGATGATCACAAGTGTATGGCATAAAAGAAGGTGGAGAGATAAGGGAGGGCTGAGAGTCCGGATAAAGGAGGGCTGTGAAGAGCCCTGGATTTAATTTCACCTCTTTCACAGGACAAGTTTTACAGAGTCTGACTTTCTCTGATTATACAAAAGATCTGCATCGTTACTTTTGGAGAAGCCTCACTCAAGAAGAAGTTTAAGGTTGACATTAAAACTGAACACAGGGACAAGACACGCTGGATTAGAAAGGCTCTTTTGAACAACAGCAAGATTATCAATTAATAGAAATGTAATGAATTTTATTTTTACAAAAAGCTATCATACAGTAGAACTTTAGAATTTTTGTCATATGGCTATTTTTAGTCTTTGTTTGATCTTTTTGGTCAACCACTAACGCACATGTCTCTGTATGGGCAAAAATTAAGCTTTTAAGCATTTAGCAGACGCTAAACTAATACCCTTATCTAATGACAATATTTTAATTCTGTCTCTTTAAAGCCGCATAACTCACACTGTGATGCAAGCGGTGGTAATCCCAAATATAATTTCCATAAAATCGTTATCAATTAATTACCAAAACCCCTCAAATGTCAACGTAAAAACACCAACAGACCTTTACTACGGAGCTATTCGCCAAGTTTTCCTCAGGAGATGTCATTGATTTGCAAGTAATTTCTCCTTTAATATCTACTAGGGGGTTCAGCGCCAGTGTTGTTGTTATTCTGCGGCCGAATTACATTTTTGGTGATCTGACTGAAGCTGCGATCTCCCTCTGAGAGCCGAATCTCATTTACCATTTCTGTTCGCAGATAAAAGACCTGCCCGCAAAGAAATTAATTAATTTGTGTTTAGTGTTAACTGCTTTCGATAAGCTTTTGGAGTTGTTGGAGAAAACTGTGGCTAATGCTACCCAAAGCATTTCTCTGAATATACTCTGAAAACAGGCTTACATGTTGAATCTTCTTTTTTTCTTGCCTCGCAAGTGACGTCTGCTTGGAACAGAGAGAAAATGAGACAAAAAGCGGAAAGAGATGGCAGGTCTGACGAAGTTCAGACGCTGTTTACTAATATAGTCCCACGGAGCACTGTGACCTTTTCAATATTCCTCCTCAGATTAGCTGAGGGGAGAGAGAGGTGCGCTCAGATTGGTTTCAGATGTCGGAGCGAGTGACGAGTGGGTAGAACAACTTCCACTTTAATTCAGAGACAAGTTCTGTGAGGAAACTGCAGAACACAGAGTTATCTTACTGCACTCACTGAAAATAGAGTTTTGAATCCTAAAATGTTTTTAGATGACGAATTTAGAGGAAAAAAAGTATCATCAAATCAACACCAAAGTTGTATTTAAGAAGAGTTTATGTGGCTCACATTCTTATGTGGTTCGCATTCTCAAAAGTCACACTTTAAAGATCCCATAGTTTGACTATCCGTTTTGTTTATTGACAAAATTCCTACAGATACAGGAAATTGGAGTAAAATATATAAAGTCTTTCGAGTTAAAGGGGTGATTCGCCGGAAATACGTGTTTTTCTTTGTCTTTGGTGTGTTATAAGTTGCCCATGCATGTATTAGACACGTAAAATTGCAAAAAATATAAGTGTCGGAATCAAAAGATGTATTTTATCTAGAAGCAAATGCTCACCCAGACCTGCCAGAAACATGTAACCGAATCTACATCAGTACTTAACACGATTTGACTAGGACCGCCCAAATGTATACACAAGTAGGGTGGGCGTACCTGTCAGTACAAATGCATTGGAACCTGATTTTCCAAATATGAGTAAAAGTTGAGGAAATTTTGTTTTGCCTATGAAACATCTCTTTAAGGAGACAGGGCGTTCCTATTTAAGTGAAACAAAGTTTTTGTCAGATATGGTGACCACTACCCGAAATCTGACCTCCGCATTTAACCCATCCAGTGAGTAGTGAGCACATGCACAGCAAGTTGTGAAAACACATACACCCGGAACAGTGGACAGCTATCACTGCAGTGCCCGGGGAGCAAGTGGGGGTAAGGTGCCTCGCTCAAGAGCACCTCAGTCGTTACCCACCGGCCCTGAAAATGGAACCGGTAACTTTCCGGTCACGAGTCTGACTCTCTAACCTTAAGCTACGACTGCACAACTATTCTAAGAAGCACTTTTTAATGCATCAAAAATGTGTTGATTTAGGACCAAAGGTATTTATGATATTAGAAAATCTACATTCATTCATCTGGGTCCTTTTATTCAAAGAGCTGCACAGCCCTTGCTTGCACTCTGCACTTTTTAAATGTCTGTAGTGGCTCAATTTGGCAAAAATCGCACATGCTCAGAAAGAGGAGGAAAGCAGGCTGTGTTATCTCTCTGCTCTGAAACCCCCATGAGATTAATCTAGCACCTGAGAAGAGCCGTGATCAGAGACTTGTACAAGCCCACAGAATTTCACACAAGGCAATTTAGAGAGAAAAATTGGACACATTTAGCGAGACTCACACTCAAACACCCGACAGGTCCCTAATGGGACCCTAAGCGTGGAAAACTAACTGGGGTATTTGTGATGACAGCGCTGCTCTATGGACCTACCTTGATCACTGATCTGCATGGAACAGCTGTGTGTTGGTTTGTCTTTGTTTGGATGTCTCTCAGCGAAGCCTCAACACCAACAGATGTGAAATGTCTGAAAAAAAGAAGAGATACCTATGCTATGCATGTTAAAGAGGGTTTTTACACCTGGCCACTTCATGCATGTTTGCTGACTGTCAATCAGGTACAGAAAAAACATATTTTGGATACTGTATCCCAAAATGCAATGTGCTCAACGTCCATTTACAATGTCAATAATGAACAGCATGCATTATTACTTCTTTCTGAACTTACCACTCTTTTTTTCAACATACAAATTTGGATTGAATTTCCAGCTGCAAGTCAATGTCTATGAAACTAGAATAAAAGCATTCAACCAAAGTACAATAAATGAATAAATAAATATTCTTAGTCATAATAGTCAGATAGATCTCCAGAAGCACATTCACCTTCTCAGTTTCCTATGGAATCCTTCAGAAAGCCCCTGATGCCCAGAAACTGATACCATGTGTGATGATGAGCCAACAGTCATGCCTCTGTTTCGTGTCTGTGATGTGCTGTGGAGCTGTCCATGGTGCTGCACCGGGAGCGAGGCTGACAGCTGCGATGTTTCTCCTAAACACAATGCACATACGCTTGAACAGACAAACAAACAACATGTGCATGGACACATTCCCTGTACCTTACAGCTGTCCACTCTACTGATCTTCATGACAGGAACATACTATTTTTTTGCTGACGGATTCTTGCAGAAAGTATGATGCTAAAATGTAAGCAAATATTGGCCTCTTGAATTTTTTTGTTGAAACACTCTTATGTTAGTTAAAAGTGCTATTATCCGCATATTTAGTATCTATGTTTTTTTATACAGCTAGTTTGATACAATGCAAATTGTGAAAAGGGCTTTAGAAATCCTCTTGAATTAAATATACTTCAAATTAACATGAATGCAAGCACTCATTCGCACAATTAAACCGTGTAAATAAGTACGTGGGAATGGTCAGTTAATACAAATTGAAAGAAACTCAATCTTCCTCAAACTGACAATTGTTTCAATAATGACACATTTATGGACCCTAAAGGAGTAGTTCGCTTCAAAATTAGCCCCAATTCCCTTTCCAGAATTCACTTTTAGAGTTTAATTCCTAGTCAACGAGGCCAAATTTTGAAGTGAACTGCTCCTTTAAGATTTTAAGTGCGGTCAAATACAATCCAGGCAACAATGACTTTCGAGAATAATTTTGAACACCTCTTTCGTTTATTAAAGTCTTCTTATACATTTCTGTCCGGCTACATCTGAATAGTAGCATAGGGTTGAAGGGAATTCACAGAGTGCACCTAATGAATGGTTTTAAAGCTCCCAGCTCCCATTGTTGACAGCACTGCTATAGGACACAACCTATTCTCACAGACCCCATACAAGCAAACCTCTTTACAAACGCACCATTCTCTCAGTTTCCATAGTTACAGGTTAAACCTGCCCTGCTAACACCCCAACTGGTTTATTGTACACCACCTCAGCGAATAAAACAGCTCAGCGTAAACAGTCATGACTCTGCAGATTTTGTATAACTTCCTGTCAATGCTGTTTCCATATAACACCGCATGAAAAATATACCACAGATCACTGCGCTTTAAAATCATGTGGCTCTTATGATACGTGAGAGGTCGAGATAAAACACTGGAGAACTAAGTGAAGTCAAACTTCGTCTTTGATTCTATCTGCCGTGCATCAGTATCTTCTCTTCTCAAACTAAATGAATTCAGAGGGGAGGATGAAAGAGAGCCTTCATCAGCAACGCTATCTGTAAAAATGAAAGATTAAAGAGAGAGAGAGAGGCTTAGAGAGAGGTGGAGAGTTGAAAGAGATTTATGCCAATGTTACATGGTGATGTAGTTGATCCACAGCAGGTTTGACCAGCAGATTATTATACAGACAACACAATGACTGTGAGGATACAAAGGTAAATAAATAATTACCAAGAAGGTTAAGTTATTCGGCATATGTTAGTTAATTATCATCTGTCTGCTTCGCGGTATAAGGTAATGGATGATGCTGCTAAGCACAACATAACTTCTGACTCAACTTGATAACGTCCCAATGGACTCCGTTTCTGCTGTATAATTATCATACATTATAAGACATTTGTTTTATAAACAACGTCTTATGTTTTAGATTACTACAAAACAATTAATCATGATTGTCGGTGGCAGTACTGTAGGGCTTTAAGGGCTGCTGTAATGCTGAGCCACGGTTTCTGCACTCTTCTTTCCTGCTGTGAGAATGTGTGGAGCTGCACTCCAGATTGCTGATGCCTATATTGGCCTTCAGTGTCTCTGTAATTGGAACGAGATAACTTGGTAGTGGGAGGCCGTCTAAATGCACATGGCAAGAGCTGTGCGTAAACTAATGACTCTCTATGGGCTGTGGAGGAAGAGGGAAAACACCTCCATTATGAGGAGCTAACTCGCTGTAAAAGCATGTTATAAAGTGTTCTCGAAGAGACAGAGAGAGCTAGAAAGGGAGAGAGAGAGAGTTTCTTACATAATAAAAGGCAGCAAGGAAATATTAAAGGAAGATGTTTGCTTTTAGCAAAGGTATGCTGCAGACCACTTAAATGTAAAAAAATCATTTATGAATTAAACTGTAAAATATCAGTGCTCATTTATTTTATTAAGGGCTCAAGTTCAATTATAATACACACACTGTTAGTATTGTGTAGCTGTAGCTGGTCAATCCCGTTCCTGTTACATCCTGAACAGTTTAGTTCCACACACCTACATTTTCAAGTAATTCTCAATTAGCTGGTTAAGCCGTTTTATCAGGGTCCTCCCTGTGTATAGTATCAGCAGTAATGTTAAGGACAATATAATCAGCCCTGTTAACTGTGTGTATTATTATATATTCTTCGTTACTGAATTTAAGAAAAAAGCTAGGAATGTTTTGTGTTCTCGAAAAACTTCCTCAAGATTGATTTCAAATGCATTAGTCATTTTATTCTTACGAAAAAAATGAAGATGATCTTAAAAAATATTTGAGAACTTCTTAAGGAACATTCTTACAATCTTCCTATAATTTATCTTTAAACAGCCTTATATTTTGTCTTATAAGAAAAGTTTGCGTGAATTTATAAACATCCTAGAAAATGCTGTTTTACATACAATTCAAATCATGAGCATCTTTCAGACATCTTCTAGATGTCTATATGACACCTGACAGGAAACGTCTCAGGGATCTTTTGCAGATTAGCAAACAACAATAAAAATATATTTTAGATTTAAATTCAGACATTAAATAGACATCTCCCAGATTTGTGTGTGCTATTAAGGTACGTCATCAACAGTATAGAAGGCTTCAGCGGCAACAACATAGACAAACGTCATTTAGCCCAAACTCAACTTCCGTTAGAACTCCGCAAAGAATCACTAACTGTTGAGAAGTTATACATTTAATTTAATACAATAAAGAATATGCTTAATATACATTATAACTAAACACAGACCAGAAGTTTACTTTTGGCCAGGTATGTGCGTCTGATGCAACTGTCTATAACCAAAACAATCAGTTGTGTGTGTAGTATTAGCAGTAATGTTAGCAAGTCAGTATTATCAGTAGCTGTGTGTAGTACTAGCACTCATGTTAGCAACTTGGTCAAATCAGTACTGTTAGCTATGTGTAGTGTTGATAAAAGAAGGTTTGCATGTTCCATATGGGCCTGGCAGAGAAAAGAGTCTGGTATGTACGCACGCACAGTGTGCTGTATTAACAGTATCAGCCTGTTGTGCAGGAGCTGAGCTAACAGAATCCCCAGTGGAGTTCCGGAGTGCTCCCAGTAACAGCCCTGTTTGACCCACTTCACATCACAAAGCCTCAGACCCCAGAGACCCACACATGCTCGGCAGTCTGCGCGTGCGTCTGCGACATCCCAACACCACCAAAACCCCCTAATACATCAGCGTAAAGCAGATGACTCCCACAAGAAGAGAGAAACGGTAAAATGCCCTGCTCTTTTTCTTTCAGAGCCGTAGATCATAGTCGCAGATCGCAGCAGAGGAAAGCATGCCATGCTCTGCCACACTTAAACTGATTAGAAAGCACTATCTTCAAATGGCTGGCTCAGCGAAGATTTTTACAGGAGAGGAGAATGAGGCAATCCTCTATTTCCAATCTACATCTTAGCAGTTCTGCTGTACAGAAACGGTTAAAAAGTACTCCGGTAGGACTATCGTACAGTAATGTAACAGATGGTGCTAAATTGATATTAAAATTCATGTCCAAAATGCCATGGTTGCACCGTATTTTGAAGAACAGATCTATGTGATTAGATTTGATGTTCGCATATCTCCTAACACACACCCGCACAGTTCCCTTTGAAGTCTAGGGCTTTTTTAGAGAGCTGTAGATGTATTTCTACCACTCTGCATTAAAACATTGGAGCAGAATCAAGAATCAGCAGTGATTTAAAGTGCTTGAGACACAGTAACATTTGCGCATGTCTGACAGAGAGTAATGCCGTGGAACTTAAGCTTTGGCAGAGACCGAATCGCAAAAGCGGAACCGTGCTTTTTAAAGATGTCATCTGCTTGTTATGTGTGTCTGAGTGAACGAGTTGATTCGTTTAATGTACTACACGCTTGTGGATTTGTATGTGTGTCACTGTATGAGGACATGACCTCAGACTTCATCTCCAGAACTGCCCAGAGAGTTTATTTCACAAGCATTTCAGTTTCAGTTAATTATTTATACAGCACACATAAACACAACAAAAGTTGGCCACAGTGCTTTACACAGCCCTAAGCAAAAAGTCCAGTCCAAAAAAATAAAAAATATTAATATTAATTAGATCTTAAAGGCACGGGACAACACATAGACCTTAAACTTAGATTTAAATCGAGGGACAGAGGACAGGGATCTCAAGTAGCAAATTCCAGAGCCTGGGACCAATCACAGCAAATGCCCGGTCGCCTCTAGATTTTAGGCGAGTCCGTGTCCATATCAGAGCTATCAACGAACACATACTGGAAAACAAATGTCTTTATGGGGTTGTGGCAAAATAAAAGTCCTGTAAACTTGAATAACCAGATGAAAAAATCCTAAACTTGTGTTCTTTAGAAAATGTATAAACTGTATAGTATTCTTCTATAGCAGGGTATACTTAGTATAAACTCTAGTATAGATCAATATTTACTATAGTAATGTTCAGAAACACAAGTTTACTGCAGTTTACTACGGTAAATTCTGTAGTATACTACAATATTTAATTTGGACAAATATGTTATTATTTTATAGTAAAAAATGAAAAAAAACAGAAGTCAGAAAAGAAAAAGAGAAAAATGAATTTGGGAAAATTACAAATCATATAACCCTGATTTATCAAACTGTGTCTTACATTAATGTCCTCTGTCGGTTACTTGCCTCCTGATGACCTGCACTTTTGTTTTTTTCAAAGATGAATCATGCGTTTTATACTGCGCTACAGCTTGCTAGGTCTGTGGTACAAAACATTAAACCTTAAGCATCAGTTCTGCAAAAATAAGTTAACATACAGCCCTGATCGAGCACCAAGATACCCTTTCCCAAACTGCACTTGTTGAACGTTTGCTGGTGGGTCAGAGGATGGTCAAACACTCTGAGGAACCTACTACTGTTGTCGCTAGTCAAGACCCTAAAATCTCCTGACCACTTGAAACAGAAACACTTTCCGAAACGTCATTCTCCAGTACGGTTAAGCTCCAACATGACATTTACTTTCAGCAAGGAAGTAACACAAGTTGCAGCTCTGCAGTAGCTGCTCTGGCTGATGTACTGGTTGGCTCATTAGAAACTATGACTCATCATTGTGACCTGAAGCGCTTGTTCCTTCTGCTCTCCTTATTACTTAGGACATTGAAATGCACATATTTAGATGTAGCAACAAGATGAGGGGATATGAGCAGGTTGTGAGAGTGTTTTCAGAAAGTCTCACCCAGCGAGGTAAAATGTGAAAGAAACAGAACGTCGCCATCTGTGCGGCAAGTCAGTAGATCTATTTATAACTCACACACATCACAGAAACATCACTGCACTCAAACATGACCTCATCGAGATTTTCTTCTTCTGCACCTGAAGAGAAAAATAAAAACGTTTCTGAGGAAAAACCCTCACACCGGCGAATCAAGGTGACATCATAGGAGATGGTATCCTATTGGATCAAAACTAAAAAATGCCACGTTCTTCACAGGACTTTACGCCCCCCCCCAGTCATTTTCCGAGAAAAACAAGCCTCAGGTTCCCTCGCAGCCAAGGGTCAACGTAAGCTAGACATTTGCGGTCTTAATATGGATATTTCTCTTAAACAAACGCATCAATTCACTTCAGAAGCCCTTTGACAAGACCACGGAGCCGTGTCGAGCAGTTCTATGATCACTTGGAGCTTCAAAAAATTCCCCCCATTCTACCGCTTGGTAGAAAAATGTGCTTGGTATTATATCTCTGACTGCATTATTCTTTAAGGAGAAAGTCATATTCAGTCAGGATGCCTTGAGGGTGAGTAAAACATGGGAAATTTAGTTTTGCCTCTGAAATAACGTTTTAAGTGGAAACATTACACATGGTTCTGCTTGGTGACACCTTTGTTAGTGCTTCTCGCTCCTGATAAGTGTGAGCATGACGCTAGCAACACCAAAGTCACGAGTTTGAGTCCCAAGGAACACGCATGCACATAATAAAGCAGGGTTTCAATGCACCTTCAGTCACTTTACATAAAAGCATTTTTCATATGCACAAATCTATAATCAAATCTATCCAATCTGTTCCTGCTTGCTGCGCTTTGATTGGTCTCTACTCATTAACAGTTCTCAGCTCCATGATGTGCAGATGATGTGTTATTCTGTAACACCATACTCCCTCTGTGTTTTAAGGATCTGAGGCTTTCGCTTCTGTCCTGTCTTGCACTTTTCAGTTCAGTAACACTATACAGGGATGAGACCTTTCTCAACTTTACTAGTGACACATAGTAAAACACATTTTTAAAGCTTAAGTGTTTAATAGCAAATGGCCATACTGATATTGAGAATATGAGGCTGCTATGAGAAAATTGGAAACAAAATGAAACTTTATCGTGCCTAACATGCTATAAGCGGCTTTCAGCTTCGCATCAAACCAGACTGACACAGTAAACTCGACTGATGATGTAGATTAATCATGGACAGTGTAATATGGCTGATACTTAAAAATTATTAACCATGCAAAGTTCCTTAAAAAGTAAATAATGATTGATCATCTGATTTGCTTTTTTAAGGAATATAGTGCGAATGTGTGTGAACGGCAAGATTTAAGGGTCAAACTTAAAAATATATCGCTGATGCCAAAACCTGTGGCTCTGTTATGTTATTAAAAGCTCAGAACAACAGGACATGGCAATTGTTGGCTAAACCAATGCAGAGAGTTGGGGCGGGACCATCTTTTTGTCCAACTAGCAGAGGTTTATTGTGTAACGCGTTTTATTTTACTTCATATTTTTACTGTATAGATTTGAAATGTTGGTTAGTGCTAAATAAATAAACGCTTCAGCTTTAAGCATACTCACAAACACAGAGTGTGCTAGTATACTTTTCAAAGGCATCCAGATGACACTTTTTAAAGTCCTGAAAAACGCTGAAGCTGCCACAAAATGTCCCACCTGTGACCTCAGGGTCCACACAGTATAAAGTAAAGACAACAACATCAAATCGAATCATTATAGAGACGACATACCAACAAACCATCCGATGACACAAACCATAAATAGTTTATGAAGAAGCAAGGTATGTGTGTGTTTAAGTGTTAGTTGAGGGTCTAGGAGTGCATGATGTTTATCGATTGGTTATCGAGTCCTACAGTGCGAAATAATGTGTTTGAAAGAGAGGTCAAACTCGGCTGCCGGATTCGGAGTATAATCAGACTCACCACTAGACACAGCCTCATTCCAACAATGATGCTATTGATTTGCACATGCACATGCACACAAACAAATACACAGACCAGCCATGCACATCCCCAAACAAATATGTTATCTTATATTTGTTAACAATGTTGTCATCTGCTTGACAGCAGTAATGTATAATAGAATGTTACACTGATGTCACAGTACAGTGAATGGACAGTACTCAACACACACCCATACACACAAAGTTGTGCAGCATTCAGAATTCAATTAAGAATACCATTGACAGATTTTACATAAAAAAATGTTTTATTCACTTCAATACAGTAAATGACATGAAATAATATTTATAATCAATGCTTAAACTATCTTTAGAAATTTCTATGCAATTCAAATACATACAGTATTTTGATAGTACATTTGATTGTACATATTGTAAAGTGGTATATGACAATACTATAATATATTGATATTAAAGGGATATGTAAATCACCCTAAAATAAACATTCTGCCATCGTTTATTCACCCTAATGTTGTTTTAAACCTGCATGTGACTCTTCTGCGGAACACAAAGGAAGTTTTCATAAAATCTCAGTGGTCTTGTGTCAACACCATGACAATCAATGTGGGCCACTGTTAACAACATTCTTCCAAACATCTTATTTTGGGTTCTACAGAAAAAAAGTCAAACAGGCTTGAAGTGACAGGAGGGTGAGTAAATGATAAGAATTTTAATTTCTTTGTTGAACTCTAATGTTTTGTTAGAGATGCTGCATCAAAATGAATTATTTCATCCATTTTGTTGTGACGAAACTTCAAATTCTTGCTTTTATGTGTGCAATCCAGTTCAAACGTTTTTTTGGAGGAAGCCATTTCCTAAAGTCCCAACCCTGCTGTTAAAAAAATGAGATAACATGTTTGTTGGGTAGGCTGTGCAGTTATGCGTACAAGTTAACACTGTTGCATCCCAACAAGAACATCCAAGCAAGTGTAATTGAACTGTATAATCTTTCCAGAAGCTTGTTTGAGCAGTTACGCACTGACAACAAAACATGCTGGGGTAAATTAGGCATAGATTGATACACACACACACGAGCTGCTCTTCTCATCCCACAGGTAAGTAATACAGAGAAACATTGTTTCGCACGGCTCTGCTAATTAATGATGAATGAACCACTGCATCACGTACAAATGATGTCTGATCTCTGAGGAGAGAGCCTGCACAGACTAACAAACACCCCATTCACATTCCCTCTCCTTCTCTCTCTCTCCCTGCCTAGGGCCGGCATTTGACTCTGAACACTCCACAAAACACAATTTAAAGAGAAGGCAAAACATCATAAAATATGATGCCTTTGTGAATCTGAATAAAGAGATTTTCTCTCATCAGCCATCTCTCTGGTTTTAACATCACTAATCATTTTTTGATTCTTCATATTCTCTCATTCTTCTGCAGCATTCCTAGATTCTTGGAGTTTTGTGTCATTGAATACATGGGTCTAGATTTGAACCATCATTTTGGAGAACATATTAGGACTACAATAGTCAAAGATCTGTTAGGCAGATTATCAATAAATCTTAAGTGCTTGTTGGGCATTGTGCACTAAGCTCAATATTACATTATCTGAATTTCTGATGAACATCTGTCAGCACAGTAAGCCAAGAACCATTAGTCATGAGAAAGAACGTGTAAAGCTACACACCTATCACTGCGATATGCCACCAGAACTCAGATATAAAGAGACTCTGAATTTTGGACACCCCAGCATTAACATTTACCCATGTTTCTTAATCAGAGACATTCAAATACATTAAAGATTTACATAAAAAGTAATGCAAATATGAATATTATATATTATATGAATGAAGTTATACATCTACACAAAAAGCAATACTGTGAAACATTTTAAGATTGTATTTATGGTTTTTTCTTGAGATCGACCGATTAATCGGGCTGATTTTTTTATTTTTCAATTAATCGGATTCGGCCAATTGTGCCGCAAATTAGGCTGATTAAAAGGCAGGTGCATCTGTGAGCAGTTAAGCGTTGCTATGATGCTGCCTCTTGCGGTAAACAGATTACCACCACCGGCATAACACTGTGATGTCCACTCTGACTGCTAACTTTTTAACTACCTGATCACTTCACAAGAAAATGGTAAGACTTAAATTCTTTTTATCCTTCATTCTGTATCGTCATTTCCCTCTTATTTTTGGGTTAAGCTATGGTTAGGGTTGGGGTTTGGTGTGGGTTTAGGTTTAGGTTTTATTTATAAGAAATGTTGTCCTTAGGTCAACAAAATATGTCAACCACTTGGCAAAATCAGGTTGAGCTGATCCGCACCTCACAGACAGGCACAATGCAGAGAACAACAGACGTGAAGCCCCCCCAGTTGTTTTTGTCTTGGTGTGCGGTGAGTAAAGATAAAATATATTTGCCTCGAATTAACAGTTTATTATCCAAAAGATAAAAGCAAAAAATGAGTAATTTGTCTTGCTACTCATGAGCTGGCATGTAACTTCATAAGTTAAGTTAGCTAAAGTTTAGCTTACGCAGCCTTACTTAAATCTGGCTCGCGAGATCCACTTTTCTGCCAACCAAGTTTAGCCCTGACTATAATAAAACACACCTGAACAAGCATAACTAAGGGTTTAATTCAGCGCTGCACAGATTCATTATGTTAAGTCCAGTGAGAGACGGTCTGTTTGTTTGTTTAAAGTCGCTCTCGCGTTTTTTACTGACATATGCCGATCGATCTGCGCAAAGACCTTGATTAAGCTTTTTCAGGTGTGTTTTATTTTGGGTCCAACCTCGGCATAAAAGTGGATCTCGGGAGCCATATTTAATAACACTGAGCTTAATGCAATATCATGGGCATACTGTACAGGCTAACTTAATCTAAAAACTAGAGGAAAATTAGTAATGTCATCAAAATCGACACATGCATATCACGAAAATAAGGCGTTAAGTAATTCAAATAAGTTCATTTTTATACTTTTGATGCAAGGCATGCAGATGAATAGGATAAACAAAATAACTAAAGCATATCACCACAGAACTTCCCCAGTTATCAGTTAATGACTTATAGCAAGAGTATTTTTCCATGAAATGTTGTTTAAATATGCATTATAGCTGGTTTTGGTTAATTTAAAAGAAATCTACAAAAGCAAACAGATTTTAAACACGTTTCTTAATTTAAATTTTTGTAATTTTGCAAAAGAAGAAATGGAAATAAATCAATGCATACCAAAATCTCACAACTGAACACTACATGAAGTGTCCTGCCTTGAGGGGTCAAATGAAATAATTAAAAACTTGTGTTTATGGTGTAATAAAATGTGTATTACGGTTGAAAAAACTCATTATCTTTTACATATTGCACATTATTACAGCTCCTCTATGCCTGCCTTTCAAAAACGCTTGGATTTTGACAAAACGTTTTGCTTTTAAAAGCGCAGTGTGCTCTGATTAGCCAGTTTCCCAGTGCATTGTGATTGGCTGAATATCTCAAGCGTGTGGCGGAAACGTTACGCCCCCTGACGAGACCGATTGTCAGTCCATCTTTCAATGCATTCCTATCTACCTCTCCTTTGTGCAGTCATTTATTCTAAACATTTTGAAACTAGTAGCATAGAAAACATGTGCACCTTGGCTTAGTTTCCTTTGTTGTTATTCTTGTGATAAAATTGGTGAATGCTAAAGATGATTAAATTTAATAAACATTTTTGTGACTGTGAAATTCTTGATAACTTAAATGGATTTGCTAACAATTTGTAATAACACAACGTATTAAAATTTGCACCCGCCCTATATGATGCCATGCAAATATTTGTTGATATAAAGTCAGAAACGGCCAATGACAAAAAGAAGATCATATAACATATAAATCACATAGATCATATAAAAATGTGATGGCAACACTAACAATTAACCTGGGAAAACCAGCAACATGGCAGAAAAAAGTGAGAGCCAGCTAGTGATGTACATCTCTATTGACCAACAACAAAAAACTGTCAGGCGTGGTTTATGAGCCTGATCAGACAGAATTATGCTTTCTGTCTGTATATCAGCCGGGCCGAGGGCTTCTGTGCTCTCACTGTAAATTATCAGACGGCGGGATATCAGTGGAGCACAGCAGAAAATCAGAGTTGCTCCGCTGTCAATGTGTTAACCCTCCGGTACCAGTCATCTATTTCCACATTTCCTTGACTCTTTCTTTTGCATGCACCAGCGTTTGTGATTAGCCTGGCTCTTGCCAGTGATCCGCAGCTGTTTCCGCCCTTGTAGAGCAAACACATCTTCCCAGGACCTTAGTGACAAAACTCGCATTATGTATTACATGCGCCGTGGCAACCACACCGTGGCTCAACTTAAACAGGCCACTAATTAGCAGGTACACCAACCTAGCTGTCTAAAATGCCAAAAGGCTAAGGAAACTTTTAAGTGTGTTCCACAAAACAAACCGTCAAAAAGTCAGATGGTCAGAGCTGCCCCATTCGTCCCCGTGGCCTGTTAAAACAGGTGTTTTCGTGCTCCGAAAGAACACAGCCTGTCTGGGCCGCGACTTTTCCGCAATACACGCTGTCCTGTGCCTGGATTTGATATGTTTAAATTGAATCTTTCTGGATGAAGTGAGCGCATAATGAATGTTAACCTATTTTACAGTTCTGTCGTCATTGAATAATTGATGTTACACAGTCTCGCTGAGAAAGAAATAATATGTAGACATATTAAAATAACTTTCCCTAGATAAAATAAAATTGATTAAAAAAAGGGATGAGGGGAATTAAAAAGCGAGTGAGAGAGAAAGGCCCGAGGGTTTAGTTTGGTATTTAAATGAGGGAATAAAGGAGAGAGAACTCTGTGAAGTTAGAAGACCATTTATTTAATACTGTAGTATTTATGAAGCCTGTTAACCATTCAAGCGTCGTCTTCTTATTTTATTAAACCTGAGACTTTCTGACCCTCTAGTTAAACAACCTTGAGATTAATACCCACTGATTTAATTGTAATTGCCCTAATAATATAATGGTTATGGTTATTATAGTCAGCCAAGGTATCCAACAGATAGGAAGATAGGAATTACTTATTTCGCCGTCATCATCAAAACTGTGTCCCAGATGCCTTGGAGCGCAAATTTTAGCCCCAATTTGAAAGCAACTGTAAAATGACTTGAATGTCTGATGCTCGAAGCAGGCACGAGGGGGTCGTGCATTAATTCAGAAAGGCTCTGAATTCATCAGAGTTACGGCAGATGAATCTCGGCACCATACAGCCAGCAGCACACTGTAAAAAACAACCTATAGAATTTATTCAATAAAATTGAGGTAACAACTCCATTCACTTTGTGAGAGTAAATTCTATTCAATATTTTGAATAAAAAGTACTAAAATGTATGAGCTATAACACACTAAAATAAATTGGGTAAAGTCTACCTAATACATTATATGACTAATTACTATATGACTAATTTTACCCATTGCCAACAGGCAACCTTCATCTAGGCCTACCTAATTATCATTAATCATAAATAATCAATAAGAATAATGAAACTTTATATATAAATTATTTAGGGAAGGTTGAATTTACCTAAATTTGATCGCAAAAGAACACAAAATATTTAATCATTTACTTTTTATTAAGTAACAAATAACAAACATTTTCCACACTATGCAAAGTCAATTAATTTGCAATAAAATAAAACACTTATAATAATACTCAGTGTTTCAACGTTAATTTATATTGGTCAAATATACACAAGTTCACCCTACTTAATCATTATCTATGTATGAAAGAAAAGGTCAGAAACACAGACATTAAATGAAAGAAGCATGCAGAAAAACATACACATACATAAAGAAGAATAACAAAATAGCTTTATAAACTTCCCTTGTAACACTGTGACCTAACCAGAGGATACAGTAGCCGCAACATTTGGATAATATTATAAATATTGCGGAAAATATAATTTTTATAGTGTGTTGTGATGTCCGCCACGACTTGACACCGGGTAAAACAGAACATTCGCATTCATTACGATATCAACACGTTAAACAAAACGTCACTTTCGCGTTCCACTAGTATAACGGAAGATGATGATTTGAATCCCTTGATTCCCGCCTTGAAGTTGATGCATGCGCACTGTTCCAGGGCTAATATTATAGAGTAAATGTTAGGCCTACTCAATATTTTAAGGTTGTCAACTATTTATCTTAACAAATATGTAGAATGTACAAATTTTTTGACTACTGCAGCTAATATCTTTAAGTGTTAACGAACTGAGTTGTATGGGTTGTTTTTATCAATCATATTGGGTTGCCATTTTTACTCGAAACAAATTGGTAGTGCGGGTAAAATGTATCCATTCTTATTTATTAAACCTGCTACAATAGTTAAGTAAAATCTACCTGAATTTTAATGGTTTGTATTTAACACCCTCCAGAAACATTTATTACAGTGCAGAAGCTGGCGTGCAAGGATGTTTGTGCGCTTGCATACTTAAGTGAGATGGATGACTTCAACCCTGAAAGAGGACACCTGCCCTGCTTGCAAAACTCATGACAAGTTACAGCATCCTGAACAGCTTTTGTTGCCTTCAGGACACGTAGAGGACGGCCATCAAAAACTTATGCCAACAAGTCTGCCAGCTTCCCTATGACACCTAACACACATCCAGAGAGAGAGAGAGAGAGAGAGAGAGAGAGAGAGAAGAGAGAAGGAGATAATAAATACCTTTTATTCTGGTTGCATGAGGTCAAGCACCTGCACAGTTATCCCCAGAGGAGCAGAGAGCTAAAGAATGAAGGGAAGAAGGGATGAAAAGAAAGAAAAAAACAGGGTTGAGCTGATGAATGGGCCTCACTGTGGCTGCACGATCGAAGCGATTGATTGGTACGGTCACTGACTGATAGTTTCACCTTCCGTCAAACATACAAGGAGCAGGAGAGATAGAGTCGGATAGAAGGGTGGATTAATACCACCCTAGGGGAGGGGGTAAGGGGGGGTACTGAGACACCTATAAATGAATCTAATCTTTCAAAAACGTCAAGGGAGGCTGTGCGTTGGAGTTATTCTTCACAGTCTTCACATAGATGATTCAAGTCTTTTAATGAACAGGACATTATCTGATGAGTGTTTTTCTTTGCTTCCTTATCAATACTTTTGAACAGCCATAAAAAAAAATAGTTCTTTATTTAAAGGATGAAAACTTGCAATTGGGAGAAGCCAGTGAAAGAATCTAGATTTTAAGTAGTTGACTGGATTCACGGAGAATTCTGAGGGGGGAATTCAATTCTATAGGCATAATGAAAAAAATGCAAGAAATTTGACCTATTTTGTGTATGCGTTCTACATTAACCTATGTTTTGTGTCGACTCACACTAAACCGCGTGCCCTAAGCGTATCCATCACACCAATGGCGAGGCTTCTGATGGCACCATTTAAAATCGTGTCTATAAAAATGAAACAAGCATATTTCCATGCTTCTGCCAAAGTAAATTATTGTTCATCTAATTGTCCATGGCAGTTCACATTCATTGAATCATGTTCAAATAGATGTTTTAAAAATGAGCAATTTTTGGTTTTATTAAGGAGACTGAAGGGCAATGTTCATAGCTCACGGCACAATTACTGCAGCTGTTAGCGGCAGTTTTGACCCAAATCTTTCAGTGAATGCAGTTTTATGACAGGCATTAATTTGATGGGCCATAAGCCATTAGAGCCGGCATCATTTTCGTACTGCTGATAAAATAAAAACGGAATTACTGTGTTGCAGTATTTTCCTCCAACTGGAGCGTATCACCCTGCTCGGTGGGGCATTATGGCTGCAGAAGCAAGACGAGTCTTTTACCTACACGGTTTGAAACACACTTCAACGGCTAGGCATCATTTACCTCACAGCGGGTTCCCTTAATAAAATATTTTTACCAAAAATAAATACTGGAGTTGAGTTTACACAGAACTCTAGTCTCGATATACAGTGTCCCGTTGCTGTCCCAGCTAGACATGAAAAGTTTGGGTGTAATGGTCACAGAGATAGAGAACTGGGGTGTTAACGTGTAATATGAATCCCATACAGCCAGTGAACACTGTTTAATTGCTGCCATTTTATCATTCTGTTCTCTCGCCATTTGTCTTTGCCATCTTCATCCTCTGTTCTGCTGTTTTTGTGGGGGTTTTTCTCTCCGTGCAGGCTTACTAATTAAGCACCGGTACCATGGGACTCACTTTTTCGGCTTCTCTTCCAAATACAGGTCACAAGCTCTCAGAACAACAGGAAAACATCCCGGCACACACAGAAAGAGGGGACTGAAAATAGACTTGTGAGCTAAATTAGATGATTCTGTGATGCATCAAAACTGCTTGGTTTTTGTACTTGCCTGTCAACTCTGTGGCCCTCAAGGCTCACGTGGGTGAGATGGGAGCACAGGGAGAAGACGTTTTTTCCACAGGACTCAGGGGATAGAAAGAGGACAAAGAGACATAAGATTGTGACACTCTCATAGTTTCCGTGAAGACTGTTTATAAAAACAAAATCAGTTTTTCATGAAATGATAAGTTTGAATATATCATGCTTACTCTGTCTCTTGCTGTTGCCTTTTATCCCAGACCGCCAGACAAATAGAGAAACATTAAAAGGTGTGAAAATACAGGTATGGGTGCTGTCATTAGATTCAGTTTTACTTTTTATACTTCTATACTTAAAAGTCAAAGTATCTAGGTAAAACATTCTTTGAAAGTGAACATAAAAGATTTCCCATTAATGGGTTGAAAAGCACAAATTTGTTTTTTTTCAAAGCTTTAGAAATAGACTGATGACATCAAGAGAAGATAAGAGATTTTCTCACTCAAACAACCTCAACACGAACTTTGCAAAAAGCAACCTGTTTCATTTTCTTAGTATGACTAAGCGAGACCTTAAGAACCCACCAGATGTGTCTACATTCTGAAATTTGCCAAATCCAGCAAAAGCTGATTAGTTGTTTGATACTAGACTGATAACTGACTCACTTGTCAATCAAGTGTGCTAAAATAACTGTAACAATTAAACCTCACAACTGTGGGTTAAAAAATGTGTCAATGTGAATAATGAAAATGCCACCAAAGACCCCCCAAGTACTTCTGTACTGTGACTAATTCATATAAAACATAACAAAGGTTTCAGCTCATCATAGTCGCGGTCACACCAGGAGCAGGTGGCTGAGAGAGAGGACGACCGCTGTGTACTGCTGGTGTGGGCGCACACCTAAACTGAACTCTGCCCTATCACCATGCCATAAAGGCAATAGGCGTCTGTTCAACAACATACTGGTATCCCATGAGTATGCAATGAGGTCCACCAACAAAAATCCAATGAAGTTAAAACATAACCAGACTGCAATGTAGAAACAGACTGTCCCCTCGCAACCTGACATTCACTCTGCCACAGACAATAAAAAAACTAAATTCAAACAGTCTTTTTAAATGACCCATTAAAGAGAAACGATTCATAAGAGTCATTTGTGAGTCATTCAAACTTAAAAGAATCGGTTCATACGAGTCATTGGTTGAATCAAATGACACTGACTGTATGTTTCATTTTTTTTGCGTGAGTGAGGACAACTCAATTGGCATTATTTTGGAATATGTTTTTTTTTATCTCTTTCAGCTCACACCTCGGGTTAAATGTGATGTTTTTAGCGGTGACTCGTTGATTGTACACAGAAACACAATACATTTAGCTGAAATATTTCTTCGGCATTTTAACCTGTGTATCGTCTATAAGTAAGCCATTTCAACTTCTTACCTTTCCTTCTCTTCTTCTTAAAGAAAACTTTGATGTTTGACGTGGACAGAACCGCTCATGAATTCAGATGCATGTAAGCTGACAGTCACATTACCTGCGTGTGGGTGGTTGAAAGAAACAGCTGTCTTAAAAGTATTTAAATTAATTGTGTCTTTTATTATATAAGAAAAAGTCGTGATCGCTTTATAAAGCGAAAAATCGCTTTATGATGTCTATCCCTTATAGACATCATAAAGCATACATCAATGAGTGTTGGTCATTAAAGCAATAAGTCCCAAGAAGCAGTGGGTTACAGTGCATTTTATAAGAGCTTAGAGCGTTGCGACACAAAGCGGAGTGCCTAAAATCTCCTTAACTGCCCAAAAATGTTGTAATCCACTGCTTCGCGGGGCTTTTTACTGTTATAAAACGGTTATTCCATATGCGCAGCAAGGTTTCATAAAATAAAGTAGGCTAATAAAGTTATATTTAGCAATGTAATGCAGTCAGCAGTTATAAACTGGGGTATTTTATAATTGCTTAGAACTAGGCTAAACCAATCAGAATCAAGGAGCAGAACTGACCGTTTTATAATGGAATTTATAAAATTCAAATCTCAGTAGCACCAGGAAATGACTGAAGTGCCCTTGAGCAAGGTACCTTAAATAAATGTAAATGTAAGTATAGTTTCAACAAGTCTATTACATAAATCAAAAGCCAAATGCCATAGGAAGTATATGAAATGTTTTATCTTTTTCACCTTCTCTTTCTTTCACTTTCACTCATCCTATTCATCTGTTGTTGCTCTGTACTTGTCTTCTTCAGTGCTAATGGCTCTGTGACAGGGCCATCTGTTTTCATTCACACACACAATGCACTATGTGATGCTAAATGGCACTAGTGTTCTGGTATCTGATAAACACAACTAATTCAAATTATGTGTGTAAATGTGTTAGCGTGGGGCAAATGAGATTATTCTATAACATTGCACTGCGTGATTAAACTGGAGCAATGGACTGCATGAACTTGAACACAAGACCAGAGCTCTACATTACATCAATTGCAGACCAGGATGCACCACTGGACTACATTTACTGCATCATAAAAGCTCAAATTGCAGCACAACACCACGGCACTAAACTCCATAAATAACAGTATTAATTACGGAAATAGACCAGAGAATGAATCTCCAGCTCTAAGGAACACTGGAGGATGTTGGTTTGTCGCCTGAAAGAATGTGACCAGTGCAGTCGGAGCCAGATTCAGATCAGATCTGAATTTACCAAAGCTTCACACAGCATGATTATACTGATTACTTCCTGGATCCCATTTTCAGAGAGATCAAGGAGTCTGGGTAGATTCTACGTTCTTTAAAATGAGTGAAGGGAAACTTCATCTGTGCCAACAGCAGTCTGGCCTATAAACTCGTAGATGTGTCTCAGATGGAGTTTGTTTATTTTCGACGTTCCATTTTAAACTTGCTATTAATATTTTATGTCTGTCACCGAATCATTCTGAAAATAAACATTTACCATAAAAAAGTTAGTCCATTTAATTTAACCGAGCATATGAAAGCCTCAGAAACACCCATTAACAACCAGAATTAATCCCTAATGTGCCTTTTAAGGGGGTTAGACTTTTTTCAATATGTGTTTTACTAAAAAATTGTTCCTGGATTGTGGCTGAAACGAATTCACCAGTCAATTAATCAATTAACTAATGAACTAGGAGGAAATACAGAGATAACATTCCTGCAACAATGTAAAAGTGAGTTAAAGTTTAACATGATTTTAAAATCCCTCACACATGCTTGTGACTTATATTGACTTTATTTGTTTCATACTGAGCAAATTATATTTTGGATCCCCTAAGAATGTGCTTCATCCGAAATTTTCATTCATTTTTACAATTCCATTAAAAAAATATTGTATTAACTGGTCCCCAAACTGTCAGCAAACCTGAGTATTTACACACACTATTGTTTTGAGTCTAAAAACAGAGACATTTTCATAGTCCACAGCCAGTACCAGATTTAGTACTACTATTATTTAATAATTAATGGCAACAAACATGTTACTTTGATGGAGAATGTGTTATTTGTATCCAGAAGCAGCAGGATGACAGAAGGGTCAGTTAAATGTTACCATAGTGCCGTCTGAATTATTGAGATCTGGTAGATTTGTCTGTCCAGTGTTTCCCTTTTCTCAGTGTCATCTCGCATTATCATGCTACATGGATTTCACCCTGCACAAGCAGACATGAGAGACAAGATTTATCCTCAATATTTTTTGCTGTTTCTTTTATCTTTGTTGTCAGTGGAATACATCCAATTCACCTATCGCCTCGTCTCTTTTCTGAACGTTTTTCTGAACGTTTTTTTCTGGGAACATGTTAGGAGCCAGCTGCAGGTCACAAACGTTTATTGTCACTTTGCAATTTGGGGCTAAAACTATCTATTTCTACTATGCTTGAAAAAGAAATTCCCTGTCAGACATGAATAATGCTACTTGTTACTGTATGTGAAAAACACATTCGAAGCTATATTAGTGTGGACCTTTTATCAGCACAATTGTAATATTGAGATAATATTTATTTTACCCTCACCCCAAACACAAAGTTCACGATTTGGTCAATTTTAAAATAGCATTTAATGGTTTTAGTCACTTACCAAATTAGATTTACTATCTTACCCCAACCATACACCTAATACCAACAAATACAGTTCTGCAATTTCACATTTACTCCAAGAAGTAATTTACTGTTTATGAAGCCATTTTCCAAAATGTTTTCAGGTTTCACTATCATGAAGGCAGAACCCGACCCACACAAAGTTCAGTGTGTGCGTACTACGTCTGTGTGTAAAGATTGCCATTAATGCATCATATTTTTGCTCAACTGCATGAAACCTTCAACCAGTATTTTGACACAAATTTCCATTTGAAAAACTACGAAGACAACATTTCCAATCTCAATCCAATTTTTCCAGCCCGTTACTGCTCATCTGCCGGCTGATGTGAAAATAATGAGGAATGATGTGTTTTTATCAGTGAGCAGTTATGTAGGTCACCAATGTTAAATTCCAGAATACTCAGAGACACAGTTACACAATACAGCTGGATAAAGTATGATTAATATGCATTCATTTACCTCGGTTATGAATCTGTTTTGGTACCCGCGTGTGTGCTGGTGATAATGCTAATTTATAATCTACAGATGTTTTCGATAAAACTTCCATCCTCTCCCTATTTATAATTACACGCTGATTCATACCAAAACATTTGCATTTAAAAAGTAAGACCTTTATAATAAGTAAAGGTAGTAATAGAGTAATCAACAAGTGTTGATTGTTTCGTGTTGTCAGGCTCAGATCAAAATGTGTAAATGAATGCATTGTAAACGTCTGCAGGGAAACACATACCTCGCTCTAATTTACAGCATCACATGCCCTGCACATCACTAATACACACCTTGAAACACAGGCAGCCCTAAACACATAACGTACACACACAATCTTACATCTACACTATTAAAAAAGGTGTTTCACGGTGCCACAGATGGTTACATAACGTACAATTAAAATTAAAATAACCTTTCTGTTTCACAAAAAAGGTTCTTTGAAGTGGAAAAATTAGAGATACTGTTCTTTTAAGATGGTTGTTTTCAGGGGGCATCCAGAAGCTTCTATGGGTCTTAAGAAGATTTTAAAGAAAAAAGTATACTGAGCATTATTATTGTTTCATTTCAAGAGTTTATCTCTTCTATTGCTACATGCAAAGTTTCCAGAATTGTTTCTCATTATACTTCATTTTTTTACACTCAAAGTGAAAGTAGCAAGCTACAGAACAAATGCATTTGAATTGAAAACGTTTCTTTTCATTGCTATACATCAAGTGTCCTATCTAAAGCTCCAGTGTGTGAAGTATAGTGGCTTCGCGGTGATGCTGTGAATTGCAACAAACGGCTCACTCAACATACACAGAAAAATGATATGTGAATTAGGAAGGGCGTCCTTCACAAAAGATTTATCCTATTTGGGGGTCCTTGGCATCATAACGTTTGAAACAGCCTCTTTTAAGAAACTATGGGTTATGTTTTTTGGGGAGCCAATGGTTCTTCTTGGCATTGCTGAAAACACTTTTGAAGCACCTTTATATAGTGTACATTCCTTGGGACTAGATTTGAGCCAGGGTTAAATTTACCCCAACACTGAGAAGCACATTAATTTTAGTTCAGTCTCCCTCAACTCTTAAATGCATGCCCTTATTTTCTTTGTTTTTCAATTTCTCTATTTTGCATGTGTATCTAAGCTGTGAGTGTGTGTGGTATCTATTGGTCTTTTCTTCTCACCTTTAGACTTCTGCAACTTTCATTTGCATAAGCAGCACTGAGTCTGGAACATTACATTCGGGGGTGATGTACCAATTCCTGCTGTATGTGTGACACAGAACGACAGTGGCAGGATTTGACAGCGAATGTGGGTTCCTTTGTTCACCTCTTTGTATTTTGCTCCATTCCCACTGATTCAAGATAGCCCCTGCTTTAAAAGTGTAGCCCATCTATTATTATTCCAGAACGTTCAGTTGAATTTTAAAACTCACAGTCTCAGCTCTCTGGAAAACCTGCATAACGCAAGGCTGTCGTGCGGGGGGAAATTTCAGCAGCGGTGAGCCTCGCTATGCGTGTGCGTGCCTGTGGACGCGTGCATCTCTATACACGACCTATGCATCATTTCCCTTTCAAATATCTCTCTTTGTGCCTTTCTCCCTGTCTCTCTCCCTCCCAGTCAATGTCATTGAGGTTACCACTCATGAATTTTATTTCGGGCTAATTTCTGTAATCTCCTAATGACATGCACAAACGTTTTCAGGATTTCTTCAAAGCTAATGGATGTGCATTGAACAGATTTGATCATTCGATTAGACAAATACTAAAAGCATTTTGCAGACAACAAGAGAGAGAGAGAGAGCGAGAGAGAGAGGTGCAGTATGAATAATGTTTAGACTTTTCTTATTTTAGCGCCGCACCTCTTGAAAGATGAGGGCATTCATCTGGAGTGACTGGTTCTGTCTGAAGGCAAAAAGGTCAGAAAACATGAGAGACATAAATAACGCTGATTATGTTATTTCCCATCTATCAGTATCAGCGAATGATGGATGAATAAATAAATAATGTTACCTGAGTCACAAAAAGTGTTGAGGTTTTTGACTCGCAGCCGGATTGAATATAGAATACAAAGAGCATTCCTTTTTTACATCTTTAATTAATGAATATAATACTGACACATTTACTCAATAGCAGTTACCAGGCTGGATAAAATCACTGATAATAAAAGTGATAACCGTTCATTTTATTCTGCTTGTTGAGAAGACTTCTTTTTACACTTTTACATATTCTAGAATACACTGGTACATCTATTCTCTGATATTTCAGACTGTGGGGCTGAAAAGCGTTAATTTAGAAACAAACAATATACACTTGATGAATCAGACAGAGGCCCGGGTTGATTTTTTACACGTTTAAATGCTGTTTAGCTTTCACTGAACGATCATGAAATTGTGGGAGGAATTTAATGGTGAGGGAAGCATTCTGAGAGCAAAAGATGAGTGCTTTTTCTGAAGAGATGGTCCCTTCAATTATACTCCATTTGCGCTGCACAGGTGTATATGATCCGAACATCTTCTATAAAAAACAACTGCATTCAGTGATCCCCCCCCAGCCTAACAAACTCCAGTGTCTATAAATCCACCTCCGGGGGAAAAAGACTGAGCGTTCCAGGAGGCCGGGGGTCCGACGCAAGGATGCTCCTAATGTTTATTGTGGATAAAGGTCTGGAGACATCAGTGTGGTCATCAGTTTTGTCACTTTCAATAATTTTTGTTTGAATAATACTGAACAAATCCTGTTAGCTGAAGCTTAATGGCTTCTCATGGATGCTAGTTAGTCCACTTTTCCTCAGTTTCAGTTCTTTCTTCCCAGTCCAACACCGTCGCAGATCTCATTACAGAACTATCGGGTAACCTGAAACAGATAGAGAAGGAACTTAGGTTTGATATTATCCCATCAGATAGGCTACACCTCTGCAGGCTCGCACCTGTTTACCAGAACAGGAGAAACCCCAAAATATCAATCGTTTCAAACCACAAACACTTCTTTTATACAAGAGAAGTCGTGTCACGTCTTTTTCTCCTTGATCTCCTTTAGTGAAGCCTTCATTAACGGTTGACATTTATTTGCTCACATTTGTGTCTCAGCCACTGGTGTGCATGCTCTGCTGGAGCTGTGGGTGAACGGGTTGGCACCCAAGCAAACTCATTCATTTAGAGCCTGGCATTTTGCCGTCCGAGTTGGCACAGAGGGACAACTGAGGAGGGCGGCGTGGCAGAGCGCCCGACACTTGATCCACCCTCTTGCTCCTTGTCATTCTTTCCTTTTCCTCATATCTCTTTCAAGTTTTGGCAAGTTTTAACAGTTACTGTGAAGATCAATCAATTTAAACATCAATACTTGATCAAAGTAGCTCTGCCTTTCTCCGCAATGTCTTGCCATTAACCTCCACGGAAAGGTCGTGGAATCTGTGCCATGTGGGGACTTCAAAAATAAAGTCGGGTCTTTTGGTTTGGGTTTGTTTTCAAGGTGTAATTTAAAATTTTGTGGCAGTTTTGTTAGATATTTATTTAAATAAGGCTGATTGAATGACAAAATACAGTAGTGGCCAAAAGTCCAACTTTGGGCAATTGAAATCTTTGCTCTTTTTTCAAATATTTTATTAGTAGGGATACATTAAAATGTTTGTATGCATATTGTATTAGTATAGATTTTTTGTACATTTAAAAGAAACTCAAATCCCTTAATGTTTTGAAAGTTCACTGTTTTGTCATATTTTGATGGTTTATTCTAACCTAAGGGGGCATTACAAGCAAATATTGTACAAATATACCGTATTTCCCCCTCAGACCCCAGTTTTGATTACTATGAATAACAGATCTTTATGTTTGTCACGATCCCAGTCTGTGTTTCACAGATTATTGTGGACTTTGTAGTTTATATGCCTTAGTTCCTGTTTCCTGTCTAGTGTTGTAATTTGTTGTAGTTCTTTTTTTGATTGGCTTTGTGTCATGATCTGTTTCAGGTTTGTCGTTGTTAGTGGTTTGGTCTTGTGTCTCTTGCTTTCAGTTGGTTTTCGTGTGTTTTGGCTCCTTTGTTATTTTATAACTTTGTTTATATCCATTAAAATATTCACTGCACGTGGACCCACTTCTCTACCTGGTTACTCATGTCACAATGTTAGAACATTGGATTATTAGGCTGTTGTCTTTATGAATCCTCAGTATTTTGTGATTTATTTTATCCCATAAATTATTATTTAGCAAATATATAATCATTAAAACGTATTAGAAAGTTCTTCTTTTTAGTCATTTTAAAAAAAATTTTTTTTAGACATCCATGGTTTAAGAAGTTTCAACTTTCTGTTCATTCAACTCAAATAAAATATTGACCTAAAAATTATTGGAAAAGCTTATCTAAAGGAAAAATTGAAATTGAAAAACTTAAATAAGTTTAAAGCACTAAAATTATTATATATATAGAAAAAATAAAATAAAATTTATAAAATTTTATAGAACCATAAAAAGTTAACAAATAAATATAAAATCAAAAGCATACACCGAAATTGCTAAAACTTGAACTAAAATTAACATAAAAACTACAATCAAAACTGTCGTAATTGTGAGTGTGATCAAATTCAACCAAATCAAATCAGTGTAAAGAAGAACAAGATCTAAGTTACATTACACACACCCTAACACACCTATGTTCCTTTCAGGTAGCTTTTTTAATTCATAAAGAGCAAACGATTCGCTTCATGTAAAGAAACATCACACACTTTCAAACACTCCATTACACATGCAGGCTCCCATCAATTCACTGTGATTAAAATGGATCTGTGTTACGTGCACATTATGTTATGAGAGGTGTGCATGAAGAGTAGTGGAGTCAGATCATCTTCATCATAAGTCAGGGATCAAACCAGAACTTTCTCTCTTTTTAGCTTTTACATTCCATAACACTCCTCTGGAAGGGCTATAAAGTAAAAATATGAGCTTTTCATGAAAGTTTTTTCCACAGTCGTATATCTTAATTTTAATTTATAACGCCAGTGTACAGCAGGCAATATGAAACACTGACAGCACATAATTGTAAAGGTTAACAAAGTCATCTGGTCATTTCATTTTATTAACTACTCTTTATCATTTCTCTTTGTGTCAGCTTGTTTCATAATCTGTCACCCATAATAAAAGTTAAGGGTTTACTGCGCTGCTTGTGTTACTTTTCTGTCTCTCTTTCCTTGACTTTCTGTCAAGATTCAAGAAGCTTCATTGGTGTGATAAAAAGGAATTGTCTTTGTTTTGCCTCATTGTTTGGTTTCCAAATCAGGCGGTATTGTTTTTTATGCGAGTTCAAACAAACTTCAGACTATCTACACATGAACTCATAAGATAAGGTTCGGGATGCATTCACAACGAGATGAAATAATTCACAGATAGAGCGAGAGAAAAAGAGAGAGAACCTACATTTAAATGTGATGCACGGTATGTCGAATATGAGTAGGATGTCTGAAAATGTTATATACAGCAGGGAAACAACAGCAGGTAGATGCTTTGCTATTCCACTTTGATATTCTATATTGTCATGCAATGTCTTAACAGTTAAAGAGCCATCAGGTATAAAATCAGATATTATATTAAATCAGATATTAAAAAATATATGATTAAAACGTAAAAAACCGTAAGACATCATTCTGTATGATTCATTCAATAAAAACCTGTTATTAAAATGATTTCAAATTATTAAACCAGAGCTATATTTGGTGACAAATGGTTGGATGTGTATCCCTGTGGATATCAAATCGGCCATTTATATGGTTAAATTTCAGTCAGAATGGCGTTTTAGATGAAAGGTTCCAATAGAAAGTAGACAAGGCAGCTTGCTTGGATTTGAAACGGAGCCATGAGAGTCAGGGGATGAGAAGCATTTGCCATACTTCCGTACAGGAAGGAAAACGTTTTCCAGCTGTAACAAGTACACAGCAGAATTACACTTGTGATAATTGGGACAGCGGAACACAAAAATCCAATCTACAACGATTCTGCAATGTGTTAGACTGTGATTGAGATGTTTCAACTTGAGATTTTTTTTGCATTTAGAAACAGAAGTTTTCAAAGTCAGGACAGCAGAGTAGAATCCTCTTGTTGAAGTGCGCGTGTGTATGTGTTGTGTATGTGTGTGTGAATATACTGTACTAACCTTGGTGGTCTTCACTTTGTTGCCGGTGCTGCAGCTCCAGCCTGTAAGGTCGGGCAGGACTTTACATTCCTCGCTGTCCAAACACGGCTCCATCTGACACCACCACTTCTGAGCAATATAGATGCTACATCATAGGGAACATGGACAGGAGCAGTGAGGTTAGTAACACATACTCACGAAGTGAACTGCAGCAGACAGAGGTCGAATTCAGTCAGATGCTGTGCCACTTATACTTGAAGACACAATCTAGTCTACCACAACAACACCAAATGCTTTGAATTAGCTTTGTACTGTGATTATTTTAATGTTTTTATGAATGATTTTAAGTCAAGCGGCTCTTCATTTTAACAGTATGTGCTAAGTTACTCATTCTGTAGACTGCATTTATTTTTTATAATCATAAAACCCAGTGCAATTGCATTGTGCATACAACATTATTTAGAGGTTTATACAATAAAACATGTTTTCTATTGATCATGGCAGCAGTATTTGTTAAGCAATGACCAAATGATAAAGAATAAATTCCTTATATCAAATAATTTGCAATACAATATATTGAC